>OY735245.1:2915860-4373790 GCA_963457695.1 Neria commutata
TCTTTCGTAAATTGAGTGCCTCCGATGGAAAGAACAAGTAAGGAGGGCACTGGAAACGCTTAACATTTCCAACTGTAGGTCGTAACCTTCTAACGGGTTGTTTTGACCAGTCAAGAAGCAGAAGAAATTTGATGCCGTTTTCTGCAATACATGTGAATTTTAATTTCTATAAAGTCTATGCTTGTAAAACATATAAAAGAGTCATAATAATGCAGTTTTGCTGGAAATTTTTAAAATTTTTATTAAATTTCAGTTTAATGAAGTTACCAATTTCATTACCATGGAAAATCGATAAGTTTTAATTGAAGTTCCGCTCGATTGCTTTGAGAAAATAAGATTTTCGATTTTTTAAAAGTAAGCGACTACTGAGCACAGGCACCCAGCTCAAGATCCTTAACTCTGCTTATCACGCTCTCTTCTGCCCATCGTTGCTTTCGCTGGACTCAGTTGGCCGAGGCAAACGCTGGAGTGCAGCGCCATAAAAGCCCATTTAAACGCGCCCGAGAAGAGTGGAAATAATGCGCTGATTTGCATAATATGACTGCGCTCGCGGCTGACAACACTAAAACATGGCCTAATGCCGATGGTGCGATGCCATAAAAGTAAAGCAACATGCGAAAAGTAAATAAAAGGCAGAGGACATTGGACATTTTGCAGTGCTGAAGGCGGCTATGAGCGCCGATGTTTGTCTACAACTTCATCTTGCGGCGCCGTGGTAAGTGCTGCGCAGACCCATGCAACCATGCAGCTAAGCTGCATTACTTAATTAATAAATTTGCGAATTGCGACCGGGGAGAGAGGCACGGCTGCACAGCCTCGCGGAACCTAACAAAATGTTCGACTTAATTTTTCTAAAGCATAAAAAGTCGCTGTCTCGCTGATAAAGCTAATATGCGGCGGCAGTAAATGTCGCGATGCAAAGTGGACAGCAGGCGGACTGGAGTGCACAGCTTCCAGCATCAGCATAAAATATAAAAAGTGCAACAAAAGCAAGAGCAGCAGCAGCGGCATCGCGAATTCTGCGCCTGTGCCCGTACGCGTCAAGTCTATTAAATTCCCGCTGAGCTCGTAATGAATAGCCAGGAAAGCATTCAAGACGACGGTCACGGTCAGCAGCAAGCGGAGTGGGCTGGCAGCAACTGGGCTTCACATCAAAGCAGCCAAAATCAGGCGACAGTGTATCGAGGAGTAGGCATGAAGGCAGTGCCGTTTTGGAGACTCTTCAGTGTACACTGGATCGCAGCTTATTTGAGGCAGGGGCTAAATTCTCAAATGCTCAAATTTCAAGTTTGTATAATTTTTGAAAATAATTTTTTGGAATGCAAATTATAAATTCTGATGAAAATTTTATACCTTAAGACTGATGACTGCACAACTTCGCAGCAGAGACTCTCTAATCAAGAGGCCCTTGGCCAGGTGCAGGTGAGCTAAGACGGCACTGCATGAGGTATGGTATGGAAGGAAAATGCGTAGGGGAATGAGGTTTACCACAAGAACAGCAACGCTGCGTTCAACTAGACAGAAAAAGAGACAGAAGTGGAAAAAACCAATTCTAGAATTGTCAGCCTTGCAGCAGATTTACTGCATCTCTGTAGGTGTATGCGTGTGAGTGTAGTGGAAATATTTTCATTCACATTTTGAAAGCGGCGCAAATGCGTGCATCTGTGGTTTTTGCGGTGTGGCAGCAACAACAACAACAACAACGAAAGCAGATCACCAGACGCGTGAGTGAATCATGGCACTTTGGCGCATTTACACCTTAAGAATGCTGCTTTTGTAGGCTTTTTTGTTGTTGTTGTTGTTGCTGCTGCTGCAATCACTAAAAGTTGGCGTGTCGCTGCTGCTGCTGCCTACGTCGTTGCGGCCGCTTCATCGATATTGTCATTTATTTTACGATCGCGCAGCCTTAGTCATAAAGTTATTTGTCTGTGTTGGATTCTGGCCTTTTCTGCATATTTGCAAAAGTGATTTGAATAAAATGTTGTTGTTGCTTTTGTTGTTATGGTTATTGTTATTGTATTGTTGCTTATTGATTGTTATTGGTGCTGTCATTTGGCACATTTGCACATTTGCCATTTCACCGCCGCAAAATTTCTAGAAATGTTCAAGGTGAATCAGCGGTGGGTGAACTGGTAAAGATGCGCCTTCAAAATGGCCGATGACCAAATCACGGAACCTCCAAGAATTCTAAACAGGTTCCGGAGCAGCCATAAATTTGGCACAAATTAGAGTTGTTGAAAAGCAAAAATATAAAAGCAGCGCCAAGAGGTGTTTTTTGTGGCGATCTTTCAAATGCTTAAAACTTCTAATTTATTATACTGAATTCTTAAATTTCAAAAAGCAACAACATCGACAACAATAAGAACAACGAAAACCAAATAAAACAAAAAACTTAAATGCCTAAAGCGTACAAGGACGTCGCGCACAACCCGTTTGAAGTTGCTACACTTGAAATTTATTGATTCAAAATTAACTCAAAATGTATGTTGAAAAAATGCAAAAAATATTTTTGAAAAATTTTATGATTTACTAAAAAAACTATACAAAAGGTGTCAAAGTCATATGCAAAGTTTTATCGAGCTTTTTCATTATTTATAATCTTTATTCAAAAACTGTTCAAAACATGAAATATCGTTTGAAGTTCTTACGATTGATAGATTATTGATATAATCATTACTAAAAATATTTATAAGAATTTAGTAGTGAAATATTATCATCGAATTTGTAGTTACTACAATACTTAAAAATTAGTAAAACTCCTATGAAGGTTCTTTTTGCAGTTGCAGTCACCAGTGAGTAGTCAAACTTCTGTGAAAATTTATTTTGAATTTGTAGTTTTTACTAAAAAATCTGCCAAAAAGTAGTTAAACAGGATAATAACATTTAAAGTTGCTGCTAATAATTTTGCCAAAAAAAGGTGCGTCAAATCAAAGGCTGAATAATTAACAGCAATTCTAAATTTTATGTGCAAGTTTGGCGGCGTTTACTAAAGACAAAATATTTGCATAAGAATTAGAAACAAAAGTGTTTATAGATATGGGCTCTATTGACCGGCTTGTGGTAATTGCGTCGTATCGGCTGTTGTGCCCCTTAATACCTGCGAAGAACAACACATAAGCCCACAAAAAAGTATGAACAGCGAAAACAAACACAAACGCAACTTAACAAGAAATTGTATGGAAAACAGAAACTCGAATAAAGTCAAAATCGTGCTTATTCACACCAAGTGAGGCACTTAAGCCTGACAGAGTTGCCAACAGCGCAGCAACACAAAAGTCGCCTTCAAATGCAAAGCAAAGCAAAGCATTTACATGCCGACGCCACTTGCCTCTTCTGTGCCCCCCCGGTGACCCACGTTTACAGCTTGCGGCCAATGACATGACAAACAGCCAGAGCAAAACGTTTGCCTGGAAGACGAAGACGCGCGGTAAATGCGATTTTTTATACGCGTAAGTACGTACGTACAATAAGTAAACAACAGCAACAAAAAGTTGTAAAAATTCAAAGAAATTTTTGGGGGTCTCTCGAAAGCCGAAAGCCGCATTTCGAGCGCTTCGTGGTGTCAAAAATCGATCTTGATCTTGAAAAAAGTGAGCCACAAAAGAGCAAAGAGTAGCGCTGAGCAGCGGGGGCAGAGAGACAGAGGGCAGCAGCAGCGCGTGTTCAACTCGTAAATTTGTCAAATTTCGTATGCAAAACAAGTTAGAAATTTTGTGCGTGTACTTATGTAAAAAAATGTTCAGAGTAAGATTTCGACATGAACATTTTGTGAAATAACACAAAAGAAAATTTGCATATGCGGGAAATTTGCTGGCCACGTTTATAAATTAATGTCTAGCTTAAGGTATAGCGGTTCTGCGAAACAGCGAGAGATAGAGAGAAATTTGGGTTAATGCATGGCTGCTCTGTGTCAAAATGCCATTATAAAATTAGTTATACAGTTAGTTTGGCTAATTTGTTTATCTGACGCGTCTTACCTTTGAGCCAATGTTTTAAGTGCGAACTCAAAGCCAAATCGTTAACCTGCAAAAGAAGTAAACAAGCACATTAATCATTTGCCTAATTTAAATATGAATTTAAAAGTAATAATGTATAATTTATGAAAATTGGCGGTAGATAATAAGCAATGGCATGTGGTAGATAAATGCAGGTATTAGCATAAAATTACTAGATTGAAATTAACAATTCGAAATTTGGTGTGAAAATATCTCAGCAGGAGAAAACATTGTTGCAGAAGTTTTATCTTTATAAATATAAGTAAATCGCGCTTTTAGCACTCATCTGGCCTTACAGTCACAATCGATTGTCATTTCAATATTCATACGAAAAATGATATTCTCATAGAAAAATTAATGTAATAAATAGTGGGCGTTGTGTCTCTCATTAAACAGAGCACAATTTATTATAAAGCGAAAATTTTGTTAGTGTAACAGCACATTGAAATCGATCTTGGTGTCCATGCCTGATGATAGACATTATTAAAATTTTAGAATCATTTTTGGCGAGAATATTTAGGCCTGTTCATACATAGCATCCATTTAATCCTCTTATCCTCGTAACAGAGCTAGAACTATAATATTTCTAGTATATATACTCGTTTCTTTCACGTCCTATCCTAAGCTATCAAGTGGAGTTCTCTTCTATCATATATCTTTTAATATCCATTCTTATTGTACTGTTTTCTTCGCTTCTCTTCTCAACTCTTCTCTACTCTTCTGCACTCATCTGTTCTCTACTGTTCTCTATTATTCTCTTCTATTCTCTTCTATTCTCCTCTATTCTATTCTCTTCTCTTCAATTATGTTCTCATCCCTTTCTTTTCTCTTGTATCTCATTATCTCCTATATAACTTCTTTCTAAGCTATTTCATGCTATGCCTTATTCCTTATTGTGTCTCACCCTTTCATTTGCCATGTTGTCTTTCTAATTCTTTGTTCTATAATAAAAATAATCGAAAATTAAAATTTGCTGCCTTTCGAATTCCAAGCCTCTTTCGCACAAATCGAAAACGTGATCTACGAGTTTATCATCATCCATTCACCAGCAATATCACCAGCAGAAGGTGATCAAGTCATACTTTCTAAAAAGACGACTACTACACTGCCTTATATACATATGTACATAGTATCAACTTGCAATGACATAACATTCCACTAAGGCTTTTTAGGCTGCTATAAGGTTTATTAAATTTTTCGGCGAAAAAAGAAGTACGAGTATGTGTCGGCATTTCAGTTGAAAACGCCGGGAAACTTAAAGTAACAAACACAACAAACAATAGAATTCTTTTGAATGCCCCCAGAAGAGATGAAGAAGTGTAGAACCGAAGCTGGGCGCTCTTTGAGCCACGTGTAAAAGAGTCATGTACAAATAGTACGAATGCATCACGCTTTCCGGGCATGCTGCGCGTGCGCATAGAATGAAAAGCAGCGTCGTCTCTTGGCCAATGTGTTCGTGCACTGTTAACACTGCTAAGCCGAAGCGTGCAGCTTTGGTTGTGAATCGCTGGAAATAAATCAAACGTGTTACGATTTTTCAAATGAGCTGCAATGAGCGTTGATTTGATGAATATTTTACAACAAATCGATGGCCACAAAACATAACGGCCTAACTCGAGTTAGTACAAAATTAGGACATGCCAGCGTGTCCAAATTCTCTAAAATTTTCATGTTTGTGTCTTTTTTAGAAAGACAATTATCCATCAAAAACTTATAGCTTCAGATGAGAGAACTTATAACTTTCAACTGCTCTTCTGAAAAAATAAAAAAAATAGACTTAGGCGGTTATGGCTTGTGACCACAGAAATTTAAAATGATCCAGAATGCTGAACGCTTCAAAATTGTACTTTTTAGTACATAAAAAAAAAATGCATTATATTTTAAGCAAAACTTGTCGAAGGCGTATTTGTTTGTTAACTTTGAAAACTCGTTTTTCTTAATCGATGTATAGGTATGTATACATAGCTTTGATTTTAAAACTCGAAACGCGAATTTCAAGTTTATTTTACGCTGCTCAAAATGTTGCTTTAAAAAGTATAGCTGCTTTATTTGCTTCACCATAAAAACCGACACATAAAATGTTGATAATTTTTTACACATTTTTGAAAATTAATACTAATTGCATATAAAAGCGCAAACAAATTTCAAATTGCAATTTTGTAAGACGAATATGTATCTGTTGTTGCAGCTGCAAAAATTGCCAGTCTAAAGCTAATTGCTGCTTATGAATGCCTGCAACTATTTCGGCAGTTTATTTTATTTGGCCATTTTTCGGCCATAAGATAAGAAGCTATTAATTTTTTTACTAACTTCAAATTCAAAAGCCAGCTGTTATCAGCTGCAGCTGTGCTAGATCATTTGCTTTTAAATGCGATTTGAGCTTTACCAATATTTTCAAACAATCTTAATGCATAAAGTTATATTGCTTTGCTTTTAAAACGCAGTTAATTTGCATTTCTTAAATTGCATTTAAAATTCTTTGAATTTTATATCGGCGCGCTGTTTTAATACTTCATAAAATGCGCTCTTAATGCTTGTAAAAATTATCTCTTTAAAGCATTTTAATTCGCTGTGACACTAAGGCGCAAAGTCACCGGATCCTGCTGCTGCAGGAGGCAAGAGGAGGCAGCAGCTTCAGAGCATGCTCTCGAGCGCGTTCAACTTGAATTAACGATATTAGTTTATTACACCCTTAACCGCAAGTAAGATGAGTGCAACGAAAATGATCCCATAAGCTAAGTGGTCAAACCGGTTATATTTATAAAATATAAAAGTGGGCATTCTTAAAAGAAAATTGTGGCTTCTGCGCAAAATTTGCAACTCAACTTAAAAGAGCTAAAGTTTTTATATACTGAGAGAGCTAAAGTTTTTATATACTGAGAGAGCATAAGAGAAAGAAATTCCCAGCGAATGAAGGTTCCGATGAGGAGCCTCGAGCTATAGACTAGCGCGATTAGTGCGCTTTGAGCGCAACACTGTAAAAAGTGACTAACTACTCCACTTTTTGCCAATTCATGCCACATACAAAAGGAGAAATCGAAAGCAGGCGTAGCGTGTACAGGAATATGCAAAGTGGAACGTTCCATTGTGAGCTCGTGGAACTGCATTGTATAGCGAAAAGAAACCAATGAAAATGAGAGCACAATTCCCAGGCAGCTACAAGAACTTTCTGTTTGTGTCTGTAGGTCCACTCCTTATTTATGGGTGACAATTATTATTTTAACATGGAAACCTCAATTCAGCACGGCTGCCACAGTGGCATACGAGATGACGGCGCGCATTGGAAGCCGCAGCAGAATCACTTCGGTTGACAAATATTAAAGCGCACGGCACATAATTCCCATAAAAAACGAAAATGAATTTCATTTCGATTGCGCCTGCGCCTGCGCAAATAAGCCACTGGGCCGAGCCGGCTCAATGAGCGTCTTCAGTGTGTATACGAATGATGAGCACGTTCACAAGCGAAGCCACTTCAATGGCGACAAAGTAACGAAAATGATATGAAAATAAATAAAATCAAATTAATTCCCTACTTTCAGAGTGGAGTAATGAGATGGGAAATCAAAATGCGCGGCAGCCAACCAAAATTAGAGACAAAATCACAAAGTCACAAGCGTGTTTGTCGGTCGCTTGGAGCGACCACATTAACCCACTTCCCACTTCCCACTTGGCTGAGCCGAATGAGTCAAGTGTTGCGTGCTTTTGGCTTATTGATCGATGCTACCAAAGTGTGATGAGTAATTGAGTCGCCAGCGAGAGAGAACGCTCAGACAGACCAACAAATGAACAAACAAATAAACAAACAGATAAATAGCAAACTGTGCTGTGGTGAGCAGCGAGTGGGGAGCGGGTGGCGGGCAGCAGCTGCCACTACTGACACACCTACAGCTGCCAATTGGCAACTGGCATTTGGCAAAGCGAATTGGCCACAGCCGAAAACTGCCAGCGAGATCAAGCGTTTTGAATGGGCCCGATTGAGAAACGCTGTGCGCAGCAAACTGCAATTGCGCATGCAAGAAGGCAACTGGCATGTGGCAGTGGCATGGTAGCATGGTGCAACTCTTGCCGGTAGACACCTGCACTTGGCACGCCATGAAAAGCTTGCACGCTCGTTGCGCGCTTTTGTGTGGAAAGTCAGCGGGCGGCCGGCGAGCTGTCGGTGCAAATGGAAAACGATTAACGCCGCTTGCGGAGAACGCTTGAAAGGCGTCCATCAAAGCGAGGTTTTTTTTGAATTGATTGAAATCTTGCAGGTTTATTGGCGGCGAGAGAAGGGGAACGTGCCTGCATACTAGTGTCCATAAGTGGTGGCCTCGAGTGACATGAAAAGCAGTTTGCAGTCAAAAGCGTTTTTTAAAAAGAAGAAAAAATACGGACAATACAAATTTAATTTAAAATTATTTGCAAATTTTTTTAGTAGAGTTAGCTGCTGGCATGCCTTCTAGCTAATTATTTATTTAAAAAAAGAACTGCAGCATTCTTGAAGACCCCGATTACCTGACGCTACCAAACAATAGACAAAAGTTATAATAATCATTCCTCAAAAAGATTTCATGTGAAACATACGTTTTGTATTTACCAAACCAAAAGGAAAAGATCTGGAGTATCAATTTGATCTAATGATATATATAGTTTTTTTTTTTAAATCTTGTCTTCATTTGCGTTAAGCTTGCAATGAAATGCACACCACACCAGATCTCTCAATTTGGGAGCGCATTGGCAGCGGCGGTTGCTTTGAAAATAATTCGAGCAATTTTTTTGATACTGTGGCTGTGGTTGTTGCGATCTTCGTTGGTAAGCAAACGAACATTTATTTCGAATGCATATTTTTTTGAGTTGGCTCAAATGCAAGTTGACTGACTGCTTAAGACGGTGCGCTGCATGTGGTTGAAACCAGCAACAACTACAACAACAACAAATCAAATGGCAAAGCACTTAATACCAGAAGCAACGGTTGTCACTGCAGCAGCAACAACTACGTCAAAAGATCTCAAATGTTGTTGCAATCTGAGCTCATTTTCAATTTGAAAGGAAATTGATCAGAAATGTTAGAATCACCGCCACTGTGAGTGGCCAAATTTGGAACGTAGTGAAAGGAAACATTGTGGAGCTTTAATGCTTTTTACAATTCGTTACAATGCAATCTGGAAATCTTTCGTATTCTAACAGATCACAACTTGCAGGACTCTTAAATGGATCGGCATCTGATATTTTGATGGGTGTTTATCAGGCACTGCCACTTAACCTAACTTTCGTATCTCGCCGGAATAGTTCATCTCTTACAAGATTCTGTTACAAAGAGCATTTATTTCATAGCTTGGTAGCTAATGGATCATATTGGTGGAAGTAATCCCTGTCACTGATGGAATCCAAATAAAACTTGCTAAAAACAAATAATGGGAGGAGTTTTGAAATAGCACAAATTAAAGACTACGTGTTGTACCTTTGAGCAGTCGCTCGGCTGAAGTGAAGCCTGAAATCCCATTCTCAAACTAGATATAGCAAGATTGAAAAGAACTGCAACTTAGGACCGCATTCGTTGCACCAAAATATGGCAATGCGGTTATTTGCCACAATCGTAATATTAATGGTAGTGAATATGCCATTTAATTGTATTTTATTATTGTATGCGGTTGCAGCGCTACCATAAATGATAACATTATTCATTTGTTATTTTGATTGTTATCTAAATGAGGCAAGTTATTGGTGAACTGCACTGAGAGTAATAAAGTCAGATTACGTCGATGGTTGATAAAAGCCATTTACATTTCTGTATGAAGCGGTATTATTTCATACACATAAAACAAAATATGTTGGTGTATTTCGGTATCTTATACTATAATGGCACATATCATAGTTCTAGATGCTCAGAATTTTAATCGGCAATATGTTTAGCGTTTATGCATCACACTTATTAGGCACCGAAGCCGAACAGAAAAGGCTGGTAAGATTTGAAAACATTTTCTGTTTATGTGTGGATATTTGTATACGAATTTTGAAAAAACTTTTATTATATCAATTTCCTCTTATATATTCGACATATAGCTTTGAAAATATAAAATTTTCTTCCACATTCTGTTATGAATAAGAAAATTCAGCAAATCAACAATATGTAATTTTGTATTCGTATTTGATTTTTCAAGCATGATATAGACAAAAAATTTTAAGTCGTATTTATTTAATCAATGTCTGGAAGTGTTGCCATAATCTTTATGCATGTGTTTCCTTATTCAAAGTGTATATTTAAGCTTTATGAGCTTTAATAGCCCTTTATGAATATTCGACTCAACAGACTCACTGGCAGTTGTAATATTTTCATTTAAAACGCATTAGTTTAGGCAGACAGAGTTCAAACTTGTTCTCTTTTCACAATTTCGATTTTAAATTAGTGTGATAACGCCTATCGCTGATTTGGTGTTGAAGAATTTTCTTTGATGAAATTTGTAATCAGTCAAAAATATTTATTACACATGCACGGAAGTATGAGCAACTAAATATAGTTTATACTAAATAAAAAATCATGACAAGTTGAGTGAACAATTTTGAATAAATGTTTCTTTTCATGTAATAAAATTCCGTAAAAAATTCGCAAATCTTAAATGTCACGTTGAAAGGTTTGAATAAAGGGCATGCACTTTATAAAAATTCCTACAAATTCAAACAACAAGTTTGCATAGTTTATACCCTTCCGAGTAGCTATTGTTAGCAGTGCCCTAATGCGCTGAAGTTTTTCTAGTTTTTAGTTGCAACAAAAACAACAAACGTAATGTAGAAAACGTGCACCAAATGAACGACGCGAATTGAACTTTTTCTAGAGCGATACTTTTTTCTACGTAGACCCTTTCGTGCAGTCCATTAAGTACAACGTCGCGCCAAATGTTTACAACAATAACGCGCAAGGTCCAAACCGACAGTCAGTCAATCAGAGACTCCGGGCTTGCACGCCTTTGGCGCTAATTATGTCAGCTACTCGGCCTGCTGCCCTGCATTACAACAAAAGTATCAGACAAAATATGGCTTTTGTACGACGGCACCAAGGTGCAAATGTGGGTCAACTGCGCAGCCGTCGCTGCTCAGCCAGTGTTGTGCCTTGATTTTTACGTACGCAGAATAAAAAATTTTCCATGAAAATACAATTTTTTGTAGACAACTACGGGATCATTTACAAGGTTATACGCAGACTATGCAGAAATTAGAAAATATGAAGAAAATTTACAAAAAAATTCAGACTTTTATCCTACTCTAAGAGTGACTTTTAACGAAATCTTTCAACAATTTCTTCGTATCCTTTTCAAAGACAAATTTATAGATTGTTAAGTTGGGAAACGGTTTGTGTCGAAACCAATTTTTACAAATTAATTTTTTGATTTTGAATATTTTGAAATGAATTGTAAGAGTGTTTTGTTTATTCAAGAAATACATATGTGGTGAGATGTTGGACAAGAGAAGTTGGTATTAAATCGAAAGCAAAACAACAACAAATTTCGAATAGAAAGTAAAAATTTTGAAAGTCTTGTAACCGCGAGATCGTCAAAAATTAAAATATGAAGAAAATTTACAAAAAAAATTCAGACTTTTATCCTACTCTAAGAGTGACTTTTAGCGAAATATTTCAACAATTTCTTCGTATCCTTTTCAAAAACAAATTTATAGATTGTTAAGTTGGGAAACGGTTTGTGTCGAAACCAATTTTTACAAATTAATTTTTTGATTTTGAATATTTTGAAATGAATTGTAAGAGTGTTTTGTTTATTCAAGAAATACATATGTGGTGAGATGTTGGACAAGAGAAGTTGGTATTAAATCGAAAGCAAAACAACAACAAATTTCGAATAGAAAGTAAAAATTTTGAAAGTCTTGTAACCGCGAGATCGTCAAAAATTAAAATATGAAGAAAATTTACAAAAAAAATTCAGACTTTTATCCTACTCTAAGAGTGACTTTTAGCGAAATATTTCAACAATTTCTTCGTATCCTTTTCAAAAACAAATTTATAGATTGTTAAGTTGGGAAACGGTTTGTGTCGAAACCAATTTTTACAAATTAATTTTTTGATTTTGAATATTTTGAAATGAATTGTAAGAGTGTTTTGTTTATTCAAGAAATACATATGTGGTGAGATGTTGGACAAGAGAAGTTGGTATTAAATCGAAAGCAAAACAACAACAAATTTCGAATAAAAAGTAAAAATTTTGAAAGTCTTGTAACCGCGAGATCGTCAAAAATTAAAATATGAAGAAAATTTACAAAAAAAATTCAGACTTTTATCCTACTCTAAGAGTGACTTTTAGCGAAATATTTCAACAATTTCTTCGTATCCTTTTCAAAAACAAATTTATAGATTGTTAAGTTGGGAAACGGTTTGTGTCGAAACCAATTTTTACAAATTAATTTTTTGATTTTGAATATTTTGAAATGAATTGTAAGAGTGTTTTGTTTATTCAAGAAATACATATGTGGTGAGATGTTGGACAAGAGAAGTTGGTATTAAATCGAAAGCAAAACAACAACAAATTTCGAATAGAAAGTAAAAATTTTGAAAGTTTTGTGACCGCGAGATCGTCAAAAATTAAAATATGAAGAAAATTTTCTAAATTTTTAAGTCGCACATGTAGAAAAGCCCCACAAATATGCGAAATCGCTCAGCTCTGTTCACAGCGAAAGCAATTGACTGCGCTCAAAATTTGCACTTAGTAGAAAAGTCAGAGGTCAAAAATGCTAATTTCAACAGCGGAAATCCAAGAGGAACTCCATTCGAGTTGGGAAGCCGAAGTTTTTTAGCGCGTCAAAGTAGAGCGTGGCTAAAAAGTGTTGGCAAGCAATACAGCAACAACATTGTTGATCCTTGACTGCAGCCCAACAAATTTATGTGCCTGCTGCTGAACGCTTTTGCAGGGCAAGCGGGCGTAAAGAATTGCTGCTGTTGTGATCGAAAATTGCCATGCAAGCGTCTAGGAGCAATGACGGCTTTGCTGGCCGGGCTGGCATTGGCATGGAATGGAGCGAATTGGCTAGGAGATGAGCCTCTAAAAGAGATGTTGCACGCGGCAGTGGTGGGTAATTATGCCACCGCAGTAACTGGAAGTGGAAAATCTAGGCACGACCGAAACTGAGGCATCCTGAATGGCGTCAGCGGCTACTCAAAATGGGTTAATTAAATGCCAATATATTGCGTGTCCTCTACAATTTGACCAACGCCGCCACAGCTTCTGCCGCCATAGCGCTTCCCAAGTTGCTGGTTACTGCTGCAGATCCGCGCTCTAAGTCCGCCGCGCGCTTTTATGGCTCACGTTTTGACTTATGGCGCACAGTCAGCGTGCGATTCGAGCCCAATTCTAACGGTTCCACCGCGGCTCTGCCGCGGCATGATGGCGTTTGTGAAGACGCTCGCTGTTGGCGTCAAGCCGGCAGCCAGACGGCAGTGTCGCTCTTACCAACGGAACAATGTGGGCTCCGGTTAAGGGCTCTTTCTAAAAGTGTTCCACATTTTTGAGTTTTTGTCACTACGTCCTTTCATTTTCTTCACATGAAATTTAAAAAAATTTGTCGCTTAATTTCTCTGTCCAAAAAGGATAACAGCAATACAACTTTAGCTATCAAAATGAGGGTTTAAATTATAGATATTGAATCTATAAGAATATTTTTAAGGAATTAAATTTTCCATACCGAAAAGGGAAAATGTTCATGTAAATATTTCTTATTTTTCATATTTTTGTTTAGTATAGTATTTTTAAATTTTTTGAAAAAATATTGGCTTATCGAACATTCAAAAATCTTTTATTTTAATCGCAAATAGTTTTCTGCAAAAGGGCAGAAATATTGATGGCCCCAAGCAGCAACAAACAACTTTGTAGACGGCCATGGCAAGTGCCCAGCTATTCCGCCTACCATTTTGTCTTGCAAATTCTCTTTGTATAAGCTTGTGTATCTGTGTGTTATGATTTTGCATTTTGCTTACATTTCTGTTGCCATCGCATCTCGTGCTGCATTTGCAATTCAATGGCCGGAAGGGAAGGCGTATGCGCGTCAACACCGAAAATGTAAATTTTACTGAAATTCGAAACAAAGCAAAGTAAAGCGAAGTGTTACGAAACTGCCGCAGCACAGCAACGTAGATCAAGGTGGGGAGGCTGAATTGTGAGCAGCCTTCACTCCATTTGTTGCCTTTCTGCGGATGCAATGATCCCTGGGATGGCACACAAAGAATATCTGTGTTCAAATAAAATTCAAATTCTTGTGAATTTCGCTGTTTCGGTGCATGGATAAAAATTCCGAGATACGTATCTGTAGCAGCATGTGACGCTTCGAGTTAGCTCAATGCAAATTTTGTTGATTCGCGTAGAAGTTATAATGTAAATCGAGTCGTCGAATCAGTTTCAGTGTTGCAGTTTCCTTTACTTCTTAACTGCCTGCAGGATGTGCGTAAAAGAAGTGAACAAATAAATTTGAGTTGAATGAATTTTTTCAAATTCAGAACTGAATATGATACCCAAAAAGGAAACAAGAAGAAGCTTAAATTAGCACAGTTGCTTCAGAGATGGGTTTTTGGCTATCTCAGGTCAGTTCGGTGCTAGGTTAGGTAAGGAAGAGAATGTTTTCATTGTAAAGCAATTTATTTTCAACGTAGTTCTGGAAAATGGAAAAGTACTAAGGTCAGCTGAATTTTCTAAGAATTTCTTTAGGACAGCTCAAAGCGTGTAAAATCCGATCAGCCTTAGATTATAATTCAAAATATAAAAATTTTTTTAAACTCAGAGTACGTTCAACATTTCTTTACGAGAGAACGTACGTTCTCGTGTAATACTGCAGAAATTAAAGAGCTAAGTGATGCAGTTTGGCAGACCTTCATCTTGATCAAGTTAAGATCGATCAAGGACTAATCCCATTATCAGAATTGTGCCAAATTTATAAAGGTACCACAGCGCTGCAGCTGAACTACATAGTATATTGAGTGCACAGCAACAAACACAAGCTCCATTAACACGATACCAGATAACCAATAATCGATTTCCGCTGAAATTGCTCCCACTGCAGCCATTGCTGCCATTGCAGACACACAGAAAAACAGACAGACCAAGACGTAAGTAGCAACAGAGCAGCAGCCACTTACGCAGTCAAGCTGCCGCCGCTTCACAGAAGGCTTGGGTGCCTTGGATGACGCTTTCCGTGAGTTTTAGAGGCGACGTTCATTTTTGGCACACTTTAAAGTGGCAAATCGAAGCTGCTCTCACAAATGCGGAGCGCACGAGCAGTAGTAGCAATCGGCGAGAGGCAGCGCCTCAAAATAGCAACTGGCTTGGAGTACGCGCCGCCAAGATTTCCGCTTGATCTGGTTTTGACTGCTGCTTTTGACTGTGAAGCACAAGCAAAAGAGCTTGAAGGAGGAGGAGAGGCCAATGCAAGTCATCCGTCCCGTTGCAGTGGCATTGCGCTGCTAGCGCCAACTGTGGAAACTCCCACGCCGCACACCAAATTCGGCTGGCCATAAACGAAACTCGATTGCATTGCCAAAACTGATGAAAATGCAAAGAAGAAAAATATTGAAAAATGTTGGCTACCGCTGTCAAGGAGCCTCTTGCGCTTGAATTTTGCTGCCCGTGTGCCCGTAAATGCAGAAAAACAGATTTATATCATTTGAAATATAGCCTCAACAACTCTGCCAAAATTGCAATTGCATGAGAACAGCGAAGGGGTGAAGGAATGGCAATGAGGGGGCAGCAAATACAGTCATACCTTGATTAACGTCTTTTGAATTGACATAGGCTCAATTTGCGTCATGAAAAACTGTTTCATATATCTCATATTTCATATTCATATATTTACGTATCCTTAAAATGTCCTTGTTATTTCGATTTACGTTTTTTTCTTGATTTACGTAGGAGCAAAATTATTATTACTTGGGAATCGAAAAAGAATTTTGAGTTATTTTATTTAGTTCTTAAGCAATTAAATTCCTTGTTTTAATCTGGTATGGGAAATTCAATAAAATGAATGAATTTATATGTGCCTATAAGCATTTTCTTAAGTTCGATTTACGTCGTCCTGTTCGAAACGAATTACTACGAGAATCGGAGTATTACTGTACAGCAAACATGAATGAATGAGCAATCCAACAACAACAATAAGTTGTTTACCTTTCTTGTTTAATTTTCGACAGCGCCTATAAAGGGCAACAACCAGGTGGATCTTTAATGGATGAGGTGGGGCAAGAGACCAACAGCCGAAATGGAAAATTGTGCAACAACAAAGCAAAAGGCAAAATCAAAGAAAAAATAATACACATGAATAACGAGACATTGCCGCGTAAAGTGAGTTTATGTGTTTGTGGCATGACGCCGCCTGCCCCGCACCACCGCGCCATCGCATGCCTTCAACGTCCCCCGTCTTACTCATTGCGCTGCTGAACTTGGACATTGACTTCAGTTGCCTCTTGTCATGTTTTGCATTTATGAAAAAAAACCAAAGCACAAGCAGAAATGCCGTAAAGGCATCGAAGTAAAGTGCGGTTTACTTTTGGCGTGCGCAGCTGCCGGTTCCGTAAAACCAAGCGAAATGAGTTTTGTAGGTTTATGGGCGCTTTCCGTGAGGAAAAGCTGATCTTGCAGCAGACGCAGTCAAATAATAAAATGGCTTATATTTATAGAAAAAGATGGATTGAAACATTTTTCCAATACTTGAATGGAAATTACAGTCAAGAAGTGGTGCGAAATTTGCAGAAAGTTGAAATTTTATACTTTAAAAGACTTCATTAACCAATTACTCAACGCATTTTAAAGCTTAAACCATTGATGCAACCAGATATATTTTGTCCTTTTATTTCATAAATGCGCAGCTTTTAAAATAATGTAAATAAAATACACAACAAGTGCTTTAAACCTACAAAACCCATTTTTTTTTATCGTAAATCGAACAAAGAATTTAAGTATGTACTACATCCATATATGAATTCAACCGCAAATAGAAAATTAAATTTTTTTTAATTTAAGTTTTTTTTCCAGCTTGAAGTCGAAATCAGCTAAAATTCTCCAAATCGCACAATAATTAATCGTATCTGATTCCCAATTTTCACACGGAAATTTTTCATTCCGCAATATCGAGTTCGTATGCAAGAGAGGAAAACGAAAAGATACGTTTACAAGCTTGATCGTACTGTAAACTCTTCTTTTGTTCTTTTCATTTTAAAAGATCCTTGATATTTGCAACAACAACATAAATGTTAAAGAGGCACTGTTCATAGAAATCTTTGCCTTTGTAAATTGGAAACCGCATGATTTTTGTGAACGAGCTGAAGCAAACACTGTAAAAACTATTCACATATAATCTACTATATAGCTATAGCAGATCACTGACGTTTTAGTTTTTGCAGCTGCAATTCAAATGCGTACAAATTCAATGCCAATGCTTGCCACTCTAATGAAGGTTAATAGCACTGCAATCGTCTACAATAAATTGTAGTTAAAAAAATTTGCGTAGCTGTGTATGCGAGTATTGGCTACGTAAAAGAAATAAGGCAAGGAGTAGTTGGCATTGGGCAATGACGTCTGTAGAAAATTACAGAAAAGGATAAAAGCTTACATTTCGAAATCAATTTGAGCCTTTTACATTTCGAGCCTGAACTGCAGCTAAGTTTAGTTTATTTTCACTTCACAAATAAATTAAAATTATTAACAATAATTGTTTAAAATTGCATAATAAAGCAGGGAAAGTGCTTCTGCTTCTGTCTGGTATTTTCGCTGTAAAAATCGAATGGTTTTCGATTAATTTGCGCATTGAGTAGCAGAATTTCTAGAAGATCTTTTGGCAGACTATCGGAATTTCCCATTGGAAAATCGCTTGAGTTGCGAAATGTTTTCGGCTGAGGTTTTAGTTTGCTTTTGAAATTTATGAAATTTAAAGGGGTTTTAACTGATGATTGCTCTATCCCTCTAGAAAACATAAATAAGGTTTTATATATTTTTATATAAAATTTATATATATACGTTACCTATATCAGTTTCCCCATTGGATTACCGATTTCTAGCAAATTTGTGCTGGAACTATATACATACATAGCTAGAACCCATTCCATGCTCCTTCCCCAAAAGTGTGTTTTCTACGTTCATGCAAAGCACGAAATTTGTTGGCCGTGAAAAACGCAATTGAAAATGCTTCGCACGCACACTATAAAATCGTAATAAAATCACGCAATTCGCAGCGAGAGATCAATGTGCAGCAGTGGCATTTGTAGCATTTGTAGCAGTTGCGTCAAATGATGTTCAATTAAAATGAACGCAAAATATTAGTTGGCTTTTATCTGCACACATACACACACACGCACACATATTTATGCAAAACTAAATGTGTAGCAAATGGCAACGTCGGCAACTGCTGGCGGCCAATTTGAGTCTGGAAAGAAAACATATCGGAAAGCGCGTGCAATTTTCAAGCGATGAGGACGCTGAGGCCGACGTCTGCAGCGGATCCGATGATCATGCTAAAGTGCCATTACAAATGTCAATGTATGGCGTATGAGTGGCATGCACACACACACACATGGCACACATGCCGCAATCTATCGATACGGCTTGCATAAAGTACAGTTAATAAAAAGATCGAATTTCATTAATTGTAAAATAAATACAAACAAAAGCAACGCGCAAAGCAGCAGCGGATCAGCAGCTCAACGTGACATGAAGTAAGGCAAAGCCAAGCAAGCGCAGAAAATGACGCACCGCTGGGAGATTGCACAGAAATGTGAGCTCTTCTATTGCAACAACAAAAACGACGCATATATTACACATTACCCTGCACTGGTGTAGTCAGGGAAACTCAAAATAGACGCTTCCAATTAATACGGAATGCACTTTTAGCCGTCAGTAGGATAGAGAAATTATTAGTTAATAGTTTTGAAAAAGGCTATAAGAATAAAATTGCCAAAAAGTTATGGCAGGTCCTCTTCTTTCCGTTCCCTTAAGCAAGTTTTTGATGCTAGAAGGATACAATAACATTGTTTTTTTTAATTTTTAAAACTTTTTCAAATTATCAAGTATCACAGCCTCAGTTTCTTCAACTTGCTTATCTACAACAACCACATTTGGTCGTCCTTACACGAAACCCTTTTTCAAAGAAAACTCCGCCATCCTTCGATATATTTTTAACTTATTCGATTGTTGTTTGGTTATTGCTTTTTGTTATCGTTGTTTGAACAAATTTTAAGTTTGCTTTAAGCAAAAGTGTCTGCTTTCTTGGATTTCAGACTACCCTTAAAATTTTTGTTCTGGCTACGCCACTGTTGCTGTGGCATAAGTTGCAGCCGTGCTGCAGTTGTGTATGTGTGTGTGTGTGTGTGCGCGCCGTACCGAAGACACGCTAATTTCACTTTAACAAACATTTTCTTATTTAGACGCAAACGCAGCACTAATCAAATATGTATGCAGCTTGCAGCATATGTTGTATACACACACACTCGCATAGTTGAAAAGCGGGAGAAGGGAGAGAGCGGCTCTAAGCAACCCACCGATCGAATAGAGCAGAGCTGAGCTGCGAGCGCGCTGAGGTTTTTTCTGAAATGCGAGTTGATGCCTGTGACAGATCACTGAAATGTGTTGCATTTTTAATCAAAGCGATCGATCAAACGGTAGTTTTATGTTCAGCGTTCACGAGACACACACACACACATATATATGCATGCATATTTGCGGGGATTGCCTATCTATGAGCGTGCGCTTGTGTGAGTGCGCAACAAATGCGTGACATGCGATCTTATGCGAGATTATGGCACACACATCCACTCTTCCATTCAAAGCGCGAGCGCATAGATCGATGGCTGACGGGTTTTCGGGTTCGATCTTTACTCGAATAGCAACAACAAAAACTAAAGAGCTGCATACAAAGCGCATGAATACGCTTTTAAGGGGTTAATGGCATGGCAAAAGAATAATCGAAGTTGCCACACTGTGTGGGTGCATTGAATGTGCAGATAAGGTAGTGTATGTAAGCTTTGGGATGAGGGGCAAAAGGAAGGAGTACAAGCTTGTAGGTAAATTGAGATTTGAGAAATTGAAATAATCAAAAGAATGGAAATTTGAAGAACGGATTTCACTGAAAATGTGTTTGGATAGCCGAGCAATATGTAGGGCCTACGCCAACCAACCAAACTCGGGAATCGAAAAAAAGGAAATGTGCTCAAATCATTTGAAATTTAGAAAAGTTTTTCTTCTCGAAAATAAATACGAACGAAATACGATCTTTAATTTAATAAAAGCAAGAGTCCAGAGTCGGAAACGTCTTGAATTTTATACGAAATTTTATAGCAAGAATCGAAAAATTTTAAACCATATTTCAAAAACAGTATATTTTGAAACCTAAACAATCAGATCAATGATTCAACTGCGCCATGATATTTGCAGTAGCAACTTGAATCGCTTTTGATGCTGCTGCTCCACTACAGCTGCTGGCGATGATGCATCTGCTGTCGAAATGGAACACAGACACAGAAGCAGCGTCATAAGCAGAACGCTTTCGAATGGATTTCATGTTGAAAAATGGTTTTTTTTTACACTTTTATCACCTTTACTACTGTGGACTACTGCTGGCAGCTTCCTTTGAAATTTGCGTGTTGCTGCAACATTTGCCAGTGGCCGAGCTGTTCGTTGTTTGCCGCTGCACGTAAGCCGGCCAGGCCAATTGGCCATGTGATCAAGATGATGTGGCGGCAGTGATGAGTAAATTGACGGTCATTTTGAGGTAGTGAGTAATAAGAAGAAGAACAAGAAGAAACTGCCATCACACGCAAAAGAAACGAAAGAAGGAAGAAGCTGGCGAGGCCGTACTGAAGGCGCCCCTAACACTGCCACGATCATTGTTGAATGAGTGTACGTGTGTGTGTGTGTGTGTGTGCTGTTAACTGTTACATCACATGCATAGCGCTTTTATGTAGCCACGAGGGGTGTCGATTCAGAAAGATTTTGAGAATTCCGTTTAATACATTTTCATTTTTGTTTCTTTGTAGTTTTTGAGATCGAACTTTGCAGGTTTTTGAACGTTCCAAACAAACAGAATTCTTATCTGTAAGCCAATAGCAAGATTTAATAGAATGCGCACGACATTACCAGCACTGCAAATGTCTAGGATTTACGGAATTCTAAGTCGGGGCTTGACAGCCCTAATTGCAACAGGGAACGTTGTTGGCAGTAAAATTGCAGCTACGTGCAACTGCCGTTCGGGGCCACTGCAGCAGCCACGTACCTACTGCGCGGGCAAGAGTCAAGACTTTATGCAATGCCGTAAATCGGATGCGAAGGCTTGCGGTCAGTAGGCCACCCACTTAAGTAAAAGTATTAGAAGTGTGCTGAGAACGGCAGAGAGCACGAAGAAGGCAGCTGGCTGCTGGTCAAAAGTTTAATGACTTGGCCTTAGTGGAGATTTCTTTGCGAGCGAGCTGCAAATGCTGATGTTGCCAAGAAATTGAGAATGTTCTGTTTGCTTGTTCTGAGAAAAGCAGCAACCCTCTCTTCGCTCCCCACTCGAGCTGTCATGTTTACGCCAAGAGCCAACAGCGGCTGCTGACGTTCTCATAAGCCCACAGATAGCAAGGTTCTTATTAAGCTGATCGGCTGACGCGCGCGCGCTCTCCCTACGCACTATTTGTTAGCTGCTATGCCGCTATAGACGAGGAGGCGGGCCAGCGACAGGCAGAAGAGTTGAGGCGCTGTCGGAAGAATTATGTGTTTTCTGTTGGCTCGCAACCTTTGAGAAAATTATTTTTATTTCCCGGCAGTGCCAACGTGAGCACACACAATCCCAGCTACTCACATACACACATACACATGCACTCGTGCATGTGTCAGTGTGAGCAAGTGGGGCATATCTCGTGTGGTAGCTTTTAAGGCGCTGTCAAAGGTGTTTATTTATAAAGTTGGCAGCTCCGTATCTCGCCTGCTGACAAATCAATATCTTAACGACGTGTCGCTGGGAGTGGGCAGCTGTTCTGTACGCTTCTGGCCGCAGCTATGATGCCTCTTCATTTCCACATTTACCTGCTGCTCCGAGGAGGAATCTAGTCTGCGACGCGTTGCCGCTGATTGTGAATTATTTCTTAGTCACGATGCTTCTTCTTGCGAAAGTGTCACATGAGTTACATTTAATTTCATTTAACTGCGCAGCCTTTTCGCGCATACACATAAAAGAAGCACACACACACACATAGGGCAAAATGTTTATGTGGTTGCTGCTCATATTTTGCGTTCTAGAGCAGAGCATATTTTCCTTTCCGCAATGTTTTGTGTGTGTGTGCGCGGCTATTTTTGTATATTTTATTTATAATCTTTTAATATTTGCATCGACATGGTCAAGGTTACTTTTTTTGTGGCACGTTTAATTTGGCAGCAAAGTGGGCGGAGGAGGTAGGGCAGAAGATGCATATGCCTGCCTTTGAATACAAATATTTACAATTTTACATATAAAATACTTGTGTGCGAATTTTGATTGTGTACAAGCAAATTAGAACAAAATAATAAAACAAAATGAAAGCGGAGAGAGCTTTTGCGAAATTTCATAGCAAAACAAATGCCCAAAAATTTATAAAAGAAATGAATGGGTTGACAAGTGTCAAAAGTGAAATCTACAATTAATAGGGGTAAGATATTTTCATAATTTTGAGACTTGAAAAATTAATGTAGGTACCTACAGCTACAAAATGGGATATGACAAATAACCTCAAATCTCTCATCTCTCGCGAAGAATTGGCAGCTCTCCGAAGGAATAATTTTTCCATGAAAATACAACTTCTAAATTCCTTTCAAATATGCATAATAAAAAGATAGTTTTTGACTATGCTGGAACTATTAGGCACCTAGCAGATACGCCTAGAGTAAATAAATAAGTCTTTGACTATCAATAAGTTCTATGCACATTCTTCAAGCTGCGAATTTCTTTCCATGAAGTGAAAGACATTCTCGCTCGATATTATAAAAGAGTTCTTGCATTTTTCACATCGCGTCTCAAATTGAACAAGTCAATTTTCTTGCATACCTGACAGAAAATCGATTTTGGCATAAATGCGCGCCAAAACTTGCCAAATCATTCAAGAATTGCCTGACATAAAAGCATTTACTTTTTGCTATTCATTTTGTTCGTATGTTGTTAGTTGAAAAAATATTTCCACAGCTATATTCGTACAAGTCAGACCATACGAGACAAGGCAAGACGAGACGAGACAAGCCAAGAAAATCAAAAGCTTCAGCCATTCACTTTTCCAAAACGGCTGTAAAAATGCTTTGAGAGTGATTATTCATTTTTTGTTCGCTTCGCTCGTTCGTTCACGTTGTCCGCCCAAAAAGGTTGCAGCCGCATGCAGAAGAATGTACCAAAGTGCTTGGGGCCAATGATCTTGCCACTACTACCACGCTCGGCGGTGGCTGTGAGTCTGGTTTCGGCTGCGGCTTTAAACGCCCAGCTGTGGCGCGTACAGCAACCAAAGGCGACGGCGACGGCAACGGCCCTCACGGCGGCATGCAGCAGCAGCGGCTGCAGTGGCAACTGTGGCAGCGCTGAATGAAATTCAATACCGCAAGATTGTGTGTGTGTGTGTGCGTATGTGTGGAACGTGATACTATCGCACGAAATAAAGCCCCACTTAGGTTGCTGCTACATTAAAACTGGGTTAAACATGTGTGGCGGCAAATGCAATATTTACATAATTAAGGTATGTGCCTTCTGCTGGCACAGTGATAAAGAATCGAGTGGAGTGGAGTGGAGCTCGGAGACAGTGTGACTGTTGTAATTAAAAGCCCTTAATATGCGCTTTAACCAAACAAAAAAAAACAAAGCCACACAGCTGTAAACGGCTCTCTCAACATTTTGTTGTATGTATATGTATTGCATGTACTGTATGTGTGTGCATATGTATGTGTGTATGTCTTTAGAAGTGCAACTATATTCTAGCGCCGCTTTTTGGTGTTTGTCCAATTAAGTTTAATAAGCGCCAGCAATTTTTACGTTGCACATAAACCAAAATTAGCAACATTATGGCAATGTGCGTCACATGCTGCGGGGAACGGGTTCGCGCTTCCAAGCGAAAGCCATTAAAATCACATTAACAATTTCCCATTTAAGCGGGCTTAATTTTCTCGCTGCACCACAAATCAAATAAAATCTTTTATGACCCGCTGCGCTTCTTCCAACATATTCTAATAAGTTTCCTAACTGATTTTCATATATAATTTTAATGCATCCCACCAATCAGGCAGCCACCACAAAAACAAGCGCCAAATTAGACAATATAAGCTCAGCAGCTACGCAGCTCCAGACCATACTAGCCCAGACCAGTCTAAACTCAGTCTAAGCTCAGTCTCAACAGTTAAGGTCAAGGACTGCTGCGGTTGATGCTTTAAAAAAATAAAGCAAAATGAAGTCAACTTTCAAAATATACAACCAAATATTATTAATCAAAAGACTTCAAGTTGGCGTTTTTGTTGTAATTTATGTGTGCTTGTGTGTGTGTGCCGTGCTGCCGCTGTCTGTTGTTTTTGCTGTGCTGCTGACAACATGTGGTGTTAGGGTTTTGCCATTAGCTTGGCTGCGGCTGGTAGCTGGCAGTGTTAGAGGCTGCCGGGCTGGCTGACTGGTCTAGGCGCAGGTGGAAACCGGTTGCCAAGAGTCCAGTCAAGAAAAATTGATATTTTATTGTGCGTTTATGCGCGCACACATACATACAAGCATGTGCACTCTGTGAGCTTAGCAGTGTTACCACATGTGAAGAATATAATACAAAATGTCTTGTCGCATTTTTAGTAAAGTGGAATTCGCTTAAATTGTTTATTTAGTTGGGCACTTTAAATGGAATCTTTAGCAAATATCTTAATGTCTTTATATATAACAGTTTCTAATTAGTACTATCTTTCTTAGCAGTTTCATTTCATCATATGGTAAAGGATAGTTTAGAGCTATCACTGCATCCCTTGAGGACGGATGGCGCGCCACTTTTCTTGCAGCGTGGCAGAGCGTGTTGGCGCTGTGATCTCATCGCCACTTGCAAATTACACAAAGACACGATAGCATTTCCTTGACCGCCTGACCGCCACTTACAGCCAAGTATGAATGCATGTTCTTCTTCTTCTTGAATTTTTAATTAAACGATTAATCTTTACAATTTGTCAATATTTAGCAAGAAGAAAGGTTTGTAGTTTCTATTTTTAAGCTATTTTTATTTCTGTGCTAGCATTAAAAACTATCTTTTCACTTAATTGTCAACGTTTTGAGTTTCCCCGCTCTGCTTGAAATCGCTTGCATTGCTACAGTACAACGAAAATGTATCTGATGGCAGGGGATTTTCTTTAATTTGCTAAAATTGCTGCCGACTCGATCTCACCCACATACAATTGCCAAGCAATCAGCAGCAGCCGCAGCAGCAAAGCTGCAATAGCGACAATCGATTGATTAAGACTTGACCCATCAAAGCGACGACGAGAGCGCTGCTCTTGTGGGCTGCATCAATTTAGCTTGTGGCTGCCAAACAGGCTGACAGGCAGGCAGCAAGGAAGGCAGCTCGACGGATCGTTATTGCAGCGGCCGACTTACTGATATGTGTGTGTGTGTGTGTGCTATAAACTTTTTATGAAGGCAATTTAAACTTAATTGCCGGATTATGCGGGTGCTCGAAAACATGATCGGCTATGAGCAATCGGCTATATTGTAGCACTCTCGCAGCACAATCAATTTTCTTATAATGGAAATTTTATTAATTAATGCTGCTTTATGTCATAAAGCATGCGGCTTGAAGCTGATCGCACATAAGGAATTAATTTATGAAAATCAAAATATCCAATCACGGAAGTAAATGCCAGCCAGTTCAATGCACTTCCTGCTAAACTAGAATAAGCCATAAAGTGGATTTTAAGTGCGGGCAATATCCAATAAAAACATTTCAGATTTAAATGCAAAATAGTTAATAATTTTTAATCGTTTTATTTAATTCACATTTCAATATAAAATTGAAGATATCTGCAAGGGCGGATTATAGAAATGGGTAAGACCGAAACTCATATGACTGATATACTGTAGCAACGGACATCTTATAGATGCTTTTAATTGCCAATATATGTCTCACATTACCAGAAATACAGACAGACAGACAGACAGACAGACAGACAGACACACAGGCAGACGCAGACTCGGCAGAGTGCGCTTACAATTCATTTCGCATAAGAACAATTTGAATGCATTTGGTGCTGCCTTCCCCCTGCACACTTACACATACATGCACATTGTATTTCTATATGTGTGAGCATATCCACAAAAAGAAGAGTGTGTGCCCATTATGCGTTTGTAATTATTACTTCAATTCTAGCCTCGTCTAATGCTTTTCTACGACCTTTTTTCTCTTGCTTTACAGAGAACATTTTCATTGCTTACACACATTCTGCTGGCTTTTAACTTTAAAATTAATAAGTTTTTTAATTACAAAAGAATGTGATGGACAGTATGTTGGCTGCCGGACCGCCTCATTGTTGCTGGTGACCGCTAACAATTTTCATTGCAATGTCTGCTTCTCGCATATGTATTTATTAACGTCTGCTTGAACTGAGCTGAGTATATAGAAAAGGAATTGGAAAAGTTGATTTGGGCTGTTATTGGAGTGTATAAGAGTTTAAA
Organism: Neria commutata; assembly: GCA_963457695.1. Lineage (NCBI taxonomy): Eukaryota > Metazoa > Arthropoda > Insecta > Diptera > Micropezidae > Neria > Neria commutata. The sequence goes on from OY735245.1 coordinate 2,942,488, forward strand.
ATATGTACATATACTGAAAAATTTCAGAAAACTTATTCAGCTTTTGAATCGAAAAAATAGTAGCAACATTTTAATTAAATTGTGTGCATTTTGTATTTTGCAGACATTAAGTCTATATTACATATAGATAAATCTTCGAAACAGTAACTATCCGATACGAATTGAAAACCCGAAAAAGAGTGAAGAAAATTTTGATAAAATTTTAAATTTTTGGTTTTTCAGGCAAACATTGCCAATGTAAATACAGCAATATCATTCCATTTAAATCCAAAATTGATGTTGTTCATATATCACAGAATATTTAGATTGAGTTTATTTTACTAAACAAAACCTTACTAAGTTACTTATTTTGGAAAATTAAATACGCAACTGTACAAATGATTCGCCGATGATTCGCCAATGATTCTATTTTCAGTGAGATTTCTCCGCATGAAATTGTAGTAATGGACTTTATAAGTGATGTGAGGGAGTTATATATAAAATGCCATCACTCTAAATGTCATGCACACTTTTAAGTCGGTTTTCTCTTATTGCAATGCAGTGTCAGACAAAATCAAAGACACGTTTTTTCCAACCATTTCAACCATGATAAAAGTGCGTACCCCACTTTGCGTTTCACCAAGTGTTCATAGTAGGTACTCGTACTCTGCGGAGTAATGTACTTTTGACAATTATTGAAATAGTAAATATTGAACAAGCCAAGCAAAATGCAAGCCACAATCCGGCAGCCGTAATTAATAAAACCAATATTGGCATTTTTAATGCATAACTTACTAACGTGGCTCTTATGCAATTTACGCACAGCGTGTATATTTTTCTAACGAATTCTGCGCTTCAGTGCGCAGTGTTGCCGCTGCACAACAGCCCCGGCAGCCCGGCAGCAGCGGCAGCAAATGAAATGGGGTTTTTCACTTTTTCGCCTCAAATAAAAATATTTTCAAAATTTATCACTTGCAATCGAAAGTGCGAGCAATAAAAATATGAAATACTGCAAAGTGCTCACACATGCCGGCGGCGCGCGGGCCGCATGCCAAAGGCTGCCAAGATTGGCGGGCAGCACCAGTTTTCTTGTGTCTTGCGGCAGGCAATTGCGAACGCGTTGCGTCGTAAAAACAGAAATTGGTTACGCGATACTTGTACGCGCGCCGTCACAGCTGATTGTGTCAGTGTGTGTGTGTGTGTGTGTGAGTGTGTCAGTGTGTGTGTGTGCTTGTAGCAGCAGACGACATTTTTGCAGCCACGCCAGAAGTGGCAGTGGCAAGTAGAAATGGCATTTGTGGCAGCGCAGGTATTTATGTCAGCAGCCGCAGCAACAGCAACAACAGTAACAACAATTGCAATGGCAACAGCGTGGCATCTGTGTGAACGCACGGTGCAAACTGCACTCTTGGCATAGAATTCGCTTGCACTTTGCAGTGGCAGTGCGAAAGGGTGCTGGGTTCAGCTGCATCCAAGCAAACTGGCCTGAAAGCAAAATCAACGCTTTAGAGACTGTTACTGTTCGCCAGCGTAATTGTTGTTGTTTGCTTTATATACGACACTCTCACAGATGCACGCATACACAGAACGCACCATCAAGGTCAACAGCAACTGTAAAAGGTTACAAGCAAATCGACAAAATGAATCTGGTACATTTTTCCAGCGCTTGCTCCATTGACACCGGCCCAAACGGCGCATTTAGCCACAGCAGCAACCACTGGCCGCTTGCAGTACGCCGCGCCAAGTTGGAAACCGGTAGTGATCAATACAAACGAGTCGCTGACGCTGATAACGCTTTGGAGGTAAGTGAGTAGCATGTGGCGCGCGGCAGCGTGTGCAATACTGTAGGACAGCTTGCCGGGGGGATTAGCACCTCAGGCGGTGTGATGAAAACAGGCAGCGAAAAGAGTTTAAATCTGATTTGGCATCGGAATCGATTCGAAATTTAGTTGAGTATTTGAAAGCCAAGCAGAAAAAGAAAAGTAAATACCAAAATATGATAAAGCGATATAGATTTATATGAGCTATTCTAAAGTCTGTATGTAGCTAGAAATGACGTCAGTCTAAGTTAACAATATAAAAATCGCGTAGCAGCAGCAGATACGCTTAAGAATTGATTTTATTTTCAAAAGCGAAAGAAATATCGGAACTGGCATTCCAAAATGTAATAAAAATTTTAGTTTTATTATTTACTATAGTTTTTACAATGATAAATTATTAAAATTAGATAATTAAGGTGATAATAGGAGATATAGGAAGAGAAATGAAAAATGAAAGCTAACGAGATTTCTGAAGTGAAGCTTAATCAAACTTAAAATACATATAAAAAAGAGTTGAGATACCAAAAGCTTATAGAACAGAATCGGAACAGATAATATATGTAAGAAAGAATAAAATAGAAATTAAATTTTTTTAAATTAATCATCAAGAACGGAACTGTTAGCATTTTCTAAAGCGAAATTGAAATTCAAAAGGAAGTTTGTAATTCTGTATTATAATTTAATTAAAACTAGAAGTAAATTATTGTGATTTTAATGCCAGAATTAATGTGTTTTCATATAAAAAACGCATATACACACTCTATATATATATGTATATATTTTTATACACTACACACACATATGCATACACCACATTTAATTTTGAATAAAGAATGTTATTTAAAAACTGATTTAAAACATGCCACCTTTTGCAACAAATTTTAATAATTTAAAAACAGATTTGGAACATGCCACCTCTTGTCACACATTTTTTGCAACGAGCCATAGCCCAAAGCCGTGCCCTTTGTTAGAAATGCTTGACATGTTAAGCAATGATGTCAATTGTTGGCGGGGAAGTGGCAGAGAGTGAGCTAAAAATGTGAAATTTACTAAATCTTAAGCTTGCGAGCAAGAGTTTAGGAAAGAAATAAATCGTTCGAAACTCAAAGCGTTTTGTTCTTTATCTTTTTCTTAAAAACTACTGCACATGTGCGCTACAAACATGCAAAATAAAAATTGGTAGAAAATGCCAAACAAGTTCTGCCTGAGAAGTAGCTGCTGAAATAAGCGACAAAATGATGCTGAGTGTGTGTGTGTGTGCGTTGCAATGCGAGGCATGTTAAGCAGTTTGCCACTTGCGTGTTTGGAAAAGTGTTCGATATTTATTAACGCCATTGAATGGCGCGCACAACACACACACACACACACACACACACACACACACACACACACACACACACACACACACACACACACACACACACACACACACACACATGCGGCACAGATTATTGATGTGCAAATTGCAGCACAACTGCTGAAAACATTTGCGAAATTTTTCGCGCACATGCAACCGTACGCAAGGTGGCCAACCGTATGGCAAGTGGCAAGTGCTGACTGCTGCACGCAGCGGTTCCGCATACCAATTTGTCGTGCAAATGCATTCTTGTATAAATTTGAGTCGAGTATGTGCGGAAAAGAACGCTGCGGCGTAATGGCGCCACGCTCACATTAAAATCGCATGCAATGCCATTCTAAAATAAACTAACTCGCAGCAGGCAACGTTTGCAGGAAGTCCAAAGAATTTGAGAAAAATAAACCGTTTAATACCAGGCATTCCGATTAATTCCAAAATTTTGCACAATACTGAGATTTCTTCTGTTATAAATAATAGTGCTGGAATTTCAGAAAAATTTCAAAATTTAAACATTCGATTTGAATGGATTTCGTATGCACAAAAATTCTTATTTCCGTTTCGAATTCATGACTAAAAGTTAGTTCCGGTACCGTGCGTTTCTATGTTTGCTGTCATAAGACTTAAAAATTATTAATTTCCCAAACAATTGGAAATATTTTTTTATTGTTTAACTTTGTTCGTTGAAGCCTTTAGCCACAAATTTTCTTTTACAAACATTGAATAATTTTACCACAAGAAACTCTGGGTTTCCTTTAATAAATAACATTTTGGCTCACAAATATCTTTCTGAAGCGTTCTAATTGAGGTGCTTGGGCACTTGAAGCTTTGCTGAAACACCTTTTAACACAATATTTAATAATTAAAATATAGAAAGAGTGTATTAAATAGGTAAAAAGAATGCGGAAAAGCACTTTTGCGGAATGTATAACAAGCAGTAGCTCAGGGAACATGTGCTGGGTTTGTGACGAGAAAGGTCATTGGCACGCAGTATCACCTAAAATGAAGTGAATACTATTAGAGAGTATTCTTTGCCATCAAATGAAGCTAATCAAACCCTTCGGATATAAATGAAGAATAGTTTTGTAGGTTAACTTTTGCTTAAATAGAGCGTGTACATAAAAGATAATGCTAGAACGCTAGCCCTTAGCCTCGGAAACATGGGCTGTATATATTGTATACATATATACATACATATATGTATATCTAGCATCTCTGTTAAAGATAGATGCTTGTAGTAGCTCCGAGCAGCTAATGAATATTGCCATAAATCGCAATTTAAAGTTCTTTAGGTTAAACACACAAAAATACTTGTGAAAAATCAACAAAAGTCGGGCGATATGATGTCATTTCAACAGCGGGTATTTTCATGTATTTTTGTTGTTATTTAAGTTGTATTTCGTTCTTTATGACAGCCGATAATATTTTATGATCATCATTACCAATTAGTCGTTTAGAAGCAACATTGTAAAAAAGTACTTTATGATTGCTTTGGCAGTATTTTAACATATTATCAGTGTACACATATAGTGCACTTTTTTGAAACAACAGATAAAATTTCAAGGTTGAATTTATGATTAAAATATTTCCGAAACAGTTAAGGCAGGAAGCATAGAGTGATAGAAAAATGCAACGAGTATAATCAAATCTGTAGTTTTGATTAATGGTTTAATTTGAATTGAATAATGAAGCATTTAATTATATCTATATTTTATAAAAGCTCTATTTGAAGCATATAATATGAAAAGTTTCCAATGTCATTCGAATTATTCTCCGAAATTGTTAGTATTCAAAAATTGTTTCCACTGTTATTTTGTTTATATTTTTATTTTATTTGAAAGTATCGCATCTGACTTACCACAAACAAATGAGGTTATAATTAACAAAAAAAACTGCAAAGACAGTGAAAAATGTGCGTGCAATCCAAAAACACGCAATCGCGCGACAAAAAGTAATCCACTTTCCGTAGGCAATCAAATAAACCAAAAATGTATGAATCCAAATTGTATGAAATCTGTAAAGAGATAAAAGTCAAATATGAAATAACTAAATGAATTACTTGTTAATTTTGAGTTTGCGTGCAATGTAGACATTAAATACAATTACAAAAGCAACAACAACAACAGCAACAACAAGAGAGAGCCGTAATACTAACAGCAGAGAGGCAGGAAGCAAATGGAACGAGTGGCGGGCGCAACGTATACGCAACCGGACACACACAGATAGGCCATCATACGCACCGATACGCAAAAAGGAGGCGAGTGCTGCGGGGCACAGAAATTACAAAAATAAATAAAAACAAAATTGACTTGAAAACTACTAAAGCAACAACAACAACAACAACGACAACAATTCTCAAAACTCGACAACCGAAAAGTGCAATTGGAACGACGTTTGTTGTTGCTCAAACGCATTTCGACTGATAGCAGCGCGCACAGCTGCCAGCTGCTCGCTTCTAAGCTGTTTTGCTACGTAGAAAAACACATAAAAATGTATATTTTTTCCCGAAGTTATAAACAATACTGTTAGTAGTTTTCACGCACGAGGCGCAAGGCGATTAGTTTATTTTCAAAATAGGCACAATTGACCAGTGGCGCTCAGTCACTCAATCGCTAGCGCTAGAGAGGCAACAAACCTTGTGCTAAAAAATGTGCCGCCACATCAGTTGATGTTGTTGCTCTACACACACACACACACTCGCACACATACACTTTTACAATCGCGCTGCAAATTATGGCGCATAAAATTGATAAATTGCGCGTCGGCATTACACTCTCCCGCCCCTTTAACATTTTTATTAAATAATTTCTGCACTTTTCCTTTTACTTCAGCTATTTTAATACTCATATGTATGGCAGCAAGGAGTTCACCACGCTTTCACTTCTTTTCAAAATATTCCACATCAATATTTCACTTTTACGACTAAAAGTGATATCTTATCAGTATCCGGAGTGGCGCTGATAAGGCCTTACTTTATCGCTTATAGCTGCTAAGCTATGGCTATGGAGAAGTTACCTTCGTGGTACGAGTATTTGCAGTTCATAAACGTAACTGCTCTTCGGTGACGTCAGCCCGGCAATGATACGAAGTATCTTATCTTTATTGCAGGAATTATAATGAAGAAGACTCTCTTCACTCTGCAGGAAAACTGATTCATATAATTATAAAAAAAACGTAAAAATTATCGAACAGTGAGCGGTATAGAAATATGCCAAACGTGTTTATTTGTAATGAGTTTGCTCAAAAAAAAATTTGAGACCCCTAAATTAATAAGATTTTTTTAAATTTTCTGTACCTATTTATTAGTCTATTATTGGTTCATATATTGTGCATTATTTGAAAAGATTTAGTGGGATTTACTAATCTGCTTTACGAGATTGATTTATTATTATGATTATAAATATTAGAGGGTTCGTTAAAGAATATAGTTTTAAAATTGAACCTTTCAAATAAAAAAAGAAATAAGATAAATATAACTACATATAGTACATCTTAAACCGCAGAATATTGTGAACAAAAAATTCCCAAAAAAAATTACTTTATATTTTTTGAAGCCACGCTTCCATGAGTTTCTGATAAACCGTCAGATTAGGACTTCCAAGCCCAGGTGACTGGGAGACTGGATCCCTACTCCAAATACAAATCAAACTAATACTAGGGTCAAAAACAAGCATTTTAAAATCTAGGAATCGGCCCAAGTCGAGTTAGTCTGCACTTGAAGGGTATATTAACGGTATATTTAATAAACAGTTTAGTCACAGCATTATGCATTGGAAATGCCGAATTTTGTGGACGAGTGCAGCAAACCATTTTTGAGATGAAAAGTATGATAGCACTATAAAGTAACTGATTCATAGAGAATCTAAGAAGGTTTTCAGATATCTTGCAGATAAGTGATTTCCTGTTGATAGAATATAGAGATAGTCTTCAAGTAAGAGTCAATAATCTCTATGCTTCTCGAATGACGAAAGATCCTGCTATATAGCGAACTATCAGATTGATGATTTCTTTATGCATCGAAATACAAAAATTAAAATTTCTGTAGAAGATAATTTTCAAGGTTGATTCGGAGTAAGCGGCAACTGTTGCGCAGCACTTCATCAACACCTTCCGCACTGCGGACGCCGAACAAAGAAGTGGAGATTTCATATGAAATATGAGCAAAAAAATAAAAAGGCTGCCTTTATATGACAATGCGACAATGCGACAAAAGAACAAAGCGATGGCATTACAAGTGACGCAAAAGAACAACAATGCGACAGCAAACATTTGAGCTGCATTGCAGAAATGTGCAACAGGCAGTCAAATGAGTAACGGAGCATGCAAAAGAGGCGTAATTTAACACCGTTTTCCATGTTAGACTGTCAACTACACACCTTGTGTGTGTGAGTGTGTGTGCACAAATAAACCTTGACTTCATTACACATTCTATAATATATAGTCATTTAAAAAAAAGAAAACAAACTTGATATTTTCGAAGAGCTCAGTTTTGTGAGTGTGTGCGTCATCAACGGGATAGACGGAAAGGTTGTCAATTTGAGCAGCAAAAGGAATTGAATAAAGCAACTACATTTAGAAAATCGAGCCAGCAGTGTTTCAATTAATACAGAAAAATTGCTCAGGATGTTTGGAATTTAAAAATTGATCGTTTATCGAATTTTTCACACTTATTGCTCGCTTTCGAAATTTGAAGTTGTATCTGAAGCTGTAGATTTTCGGTTCTTAAAACAAGCGAAAAAGTCAGAGAGACAAACCTAAATTAGCTGAGCAGAGTATGGCTTAATCAGCGGAGCAAAAGTGAACAGACCAGCTCGATGGACCGACAGCTAGGGCGGCGGAGTAGGCCGCTGCCAGGCACGTTGTGTGGCATGCTAATCTCTGGAAGCGTGAAACATGCATACAACTCAGTTTGCAGCTGTGCTGCAGACAGCACAGTGTTGCAACGTTGCCACTTTGTTGCGCCCGAAAAAGGTGCAACGTCTCCGCGGCTTAAGTGCGCCCGCCACACAAGAAACACACCCTCCTGCCATGCTGCCACTTTGGGCATAATTTGTAGTTAGCGAATTTCCTTGATTTACAGTTATGCGCGCGCCGCCGCCGCCGCCGCCGCCGCCAACGTGTCTGCGCAACACACTCGCCAACGATACGGATACGCGAGATACAGAGCCAATCTGCGCGATACCAGGCAGTGTATTCGTACGGCTTCCGCCGCATCCGCTTGAATGAGCTAAGGAGCCGCTGCCGCAGCTGTCAGGCGGCTGCCACGGCATAATAAAGAGTTGCCGCTTAGCCGTTTTTACGCTAAACGGTTATTGACGTATTACCGCTTGGCAGCGCTGCACGCCGGAGAAAATCGGTGCCGCGCCATATATAAAGCGGAAAATTTACGCCGTGGGTTATTGTTTCTTTTGCGTCTGGGTTGACGCCTTTGTAATGTTTCGCGCGCCGGCCCGCCGCTGAAAATGAAAACAGTGGCTTTCGCCTTTAAAATTGCATATTAATATATTTTGTGAAATCTGCATAGCGAATTTCGATCGAGTCTCGCAGCGGTTCGGCGGCAGCGCAAAATCCATATCAAAATGCGATTATGCATGCTCGTATCAAGAAGAAGAAGAAGAAGAAAATGGAAAATAGAAATTGGAAAATGGAAAATGGGGCTGCACTGCCGGCATGCAACTGGCAATTTTCAGGTAGTTGCCTATTTCCACTTGACTACCGGATGCAGCGCCGCATATTCTGCTGGTGGGAATTTCGCAACGCGTAAAATTTTACCGTTTAAAAATTATAATTTCGAACGTGCCCGGGGAATGGTTGCAGCAGTTGTAAAAGCATGTTGGCAAGTTATTGAAAGTGGAAAATGGAGTTTAACAAATATTATATTTACTAAGTCACAAACTGATGGTAAAATTATATTTTTATGTAAATGGTAACTCGTCAAAGAAGGCGTGTTAAATATGCAGAGAGAGAGACTGTAGTATGGTTTTTGCAATATATGACTGCAAAATTTTCCAAAATCGATTTCCATGATTATCATTAATACCTTCGCTTTACACATACATACATACATAAAACACACAATACACATAAAGCACTGCAATAGCGCCAGTCCCAACGCCATCCACACTAAATAATATTCTGCTTTGCGAGTGATTATAAAAAGGCATAAATATTGGCACATAAATCAGCACATGTCACACATAACAAAGTATGTGTATAATCCCTGCTCAAGGCATCTCATCTCTAACACTTTCCTTCGCAACAACATAAAATGCTTGCAACATCGGAAGGCCATAAAAGCAACAGTTCTTAATTTTTCATATATCATGCGCCATTAGATCGCTTGCTGAGGGCCTTTCAAGTCGCGCCGACCCAAAAATGAGTTATGAGCCTCATATCCGCTATAAAGCTGCTCATGTGTGCTCGAGAAAAACTCGTAAAGCCGCTCGCGCCAACAGCACCACCAGCGAGTTGCAACATTTGGCGGCTTGACGGCTTGGCAGCGCGGCAAAATCCCACGGTTGGCTTATGCTCGTTCCCCAACTTCTACATCGCACAAAAGTATCTCTCGCTTAGAAAAGATAAAAAAGTGTTAATTTTGAACTGTTTCAAATTAATATTAATGCCTGCAGCATGCGAGTCTCGCTTTATCGATATCAGCGGGAGTAGCGCTAAAAAAGATTTTCAAGAAATTTCGTGTGTGCTTCTCAAGTCGGATTCAAGTCTTGTTGAATTTAATTAAAAAGCGCCGTGCCTTTGACCTGTTGTTGTTAGTTCAGAGCGGTCGGACAGACCGAAATTTATGCATCCGCTTTTGGTATGTGCGCGGCGCGGTTGTTTTGGGCTTCTCTGGTAGCATAACATTAAAAAGGCATTTGTCGTCTGAAATGTCACAGACTTCTGCGCCGAGACGTAGTTTGGCATTTGAACAGTGGGGAGCCGCTATCATTTTGATTTTTAAATTTACTATCAACGGCGTTAGCATAAGAATAGACCTTATTTTTATGCGATATAATCAATAATTTGGTTAAATTATCTGAAAGGGAGAAAGTTTTAATATTTGACAAGATGACGCCCTCCCTCCATTTGGCGCCGCCAATTGAAAGCTGATCTCTTATGATTTCGTTAGCTATACAAAACTTCTACTAACAATTAGATCTGCATTAGCCTACGATAATTTCTAGATATGAATGCCTCGATTTGATGAGTTTGACTTGCAGAGAATGGTTCCAAAAGCGATATGGTGATTCAGTGCTTAGGCAGCTACATCTGCGCGATTGCCTTAACAGTTCCACTCAACGTTCGCTGCAGAACTTATTGCCAAGTTGGTCAACTGAGGCTGCTAGCCTGTTCCTTGTTAGTCGCCATAAAACGCCAAACAAAACTGAACATGATTATATGTTTTCGCTCTGCTAAATGCTATCAAAAGCGGCAGAGATTGCATTCGAGAGTTATGACAAAATTGCAGGGTATTTTTGCGATTATAGTTTCTGCCAAAAAATCTTTATGCACACAAAAGAAAATTATCCTTTTGGCAAAACGAAAATCTTGCTATAAAACTCTGCTCTTGCAAAGACTCTTTCATTGCCACTACAAAAAGCCATAAACTTGGCGTATTCTTGGTTTCAGCCAATTTTTGACTTGACTATACAAAATTTTAAAAAAACTTTAGCAGTTGAACATCTAGTCGCTAGCAGCAAACTGGCTTTTGGCAGGTGACGTCAACTTGACATGCAAATTGGTCAAGATTCAGAGCTGCTTGAGCGACCGGGTACTTAGTACTAAAGCCAGCTTCAAAATAGATCTTACGCAAAGAGCAAGCCCCATGGGGCTATGAAGTCAGCCCATAACAAAAAGCTATTGTAGATGAGCTCACACTGAGGCGGCTCATGCAAAGCTTTAATGTTAATTTTATAGTGTCAAATATTAAAAGACTTGAGATTTTGTATCCACTTGAAAATTGAATTTACAATAGGAAGCCGCGTAAAAATGTGCTGCGTTTTGAAGAGCAACAAGTTGAGATTATAAAAAATTATGCAAATTTCGGTGTATTAAAATAAAATTCCACTAAAAGCCAAAGTCACAAAAGTGCGACGATCAGTTCGTGCGTGTGGCGGACTGAGAGGCAGCGACGGAAGAAAGAGATTTTTGTATGCCAAACGCAAATGTCAAATAAAGCCTCGAGTTTATGTGACATTGTGGCGATTAAAATGTGCATTAATTCGCCGCATTTATTATGCGTGCGTGTGTGTGTGTGAGTGTGCGTAAGTGAGTTTGTTAATGCACGTGTGTGCGTAACTTAGTTGCTCGAGTGTGGAGCTGGTTGCCATCGATTAAAAATTATTAAAATAGACAAAAATTAAAAGATGCCCAATGATTTTTGCAGCAGTGTGTGTGTGTGTGTGTGTGTGTGAGTTTTGTTTTGAAACAGTGAAAGTGTTGTAGTTAAATAATAATATAATACAAGTTGAGGAAACTGCGGCTAAGCTGAGCTGAGCTTAAAAATTTACATTTCGAAGCTCGAGTTACGTCAGCCTGTTCAAGTGGGTGTGTGCGTGTGGTACGTGCCAAATAGCATAATCCCCTCATTACTACTAATTTATTAGTAGTAACAGTATGTAGTAGCAGTCAAGTCATGGTAGCGTCTTCATTATCGCTTGCTCCATGTTGTTGTTGTTGTATATTTTAACCCGTTATGCTCAACTAGAGTGAGGTAAAATGCGCATACGCCGATTTGTTAGTAAACACTACAAATTTGGCGTGAGAAATGAGGTCACATTTATTTTGCGCTAACTTTTTGATAAGATTAGCACGTTTGTTTGTTGAAAAGCACATAATTTTTTCACATGATGGCAAATTGATCTTCACTGAATATCGCACAACAAACATGATTGTTCAAAAAAAATGTGCAGCTGTGAATATTTGCATAAATTTAATATATTAGGTTTTTTATTAGCAACCTGTAAATTTTGTAAAATAGAATCTATTGTAAAATCAGCTGAATAAAATTTTTGATTTAACAATCAATTCCCCCAATTTGTTTAGTGTTTCTGTTTTGCCTTCACGCACTCAGCAAGCTGAGATTGCAATCAAAAGACTTGAAACAGCGTTTCAAATCACTTAACACGGCAATCGAATGGAACTTGCAACACACTAAGCAAGAAATGTGTCACCACTTTGCATATTCAACTCTGCTGGTGAAAATATTTTCTGAAACATTTACATTTGCATTTTGTCGTGAAAAGAAATGATTTGCAACTTTCATTTGCAGTTTTTCGCTCTCTTTTGCGGTGAATTTTTTCGAAATCAAAGAAACAGAAATCGATTGCAACTTGACACAGAAAACGTTGAAAGGAATAGAGTAGAACGAAATCATTCTACCAAGTCACAAAAGAGTTAACTCTTGACAGCTCTGGTTTAGAGGCATGGGCCCTAAAATAATATTTTATTACCAAATTTCAACTCCGTAATATACTTAAGAAGTCTATATTCTACTAAATAATTATTGTATTTAGCTGTATTGAGTGAAATACTTCCGTTTAATTTTACTTCCTTCCTTCCTTCCTTCTTTCCTTCCTTCCTTCCTTCCTTCATTCCTTCCTTGTTAGAAAGGCCTTCTAACAATACTTCCTTGCGCTCAAAGAAACAATTAAAATTACTTTTTTCAACCATCAGACATGACTTGATTGAAATGATCGCTGCCTTTGATGAAAAAAAAACATTATAATACTCATTTCCCTGTTGCTCTGGAACTTGGTACAACCAGTAGTGCATCTGCCATTGTTATGAGCGAATGCAGGCGTATATGCATTTAATTGGAAGCGTGTCAACAAGCATCAGCTAATTCATGCCGGAATCCCTTTTGTTTCCCAAGCGATTATCCAGGCAAACAGCCCTGTAGATTTCCCCTAATTTAATTAATGCCTGCCGCTGAACGGCCACCCCTTAAAATGTTTTCGAAGCAAACTGCCACCGCACGAAGAACATGACACGAACGTGTGCGATCAATTTTTCACATTATTGTCAAAACAATTCGACGTTGTGGCTTATGTTGCAGCTGTATTTAATGCCAATTAAGAGATCAACCAACAATGCCTGAAATTGTTTGCTCTTCCCACCCCAACCAAACTGCGAAGTTGCTTGACATTTTTGTTTTCGAGTTTTAAGCTTGAAAGGAAAGTGCTTAACTAAGGCTACTCGCTGCTCAATACCAACAGCAACAACAACATTTTGTCAGTTAACCAACAGCAGCAACATTGTTACGCTGATGCCATTGTCAGAAATGTTTGGTGCATGAAATGTTGCTGTCGCTGTTGTTGTTGCTAATCAAAAAAGTTCATCGCACAATCCAAGTGGGGAGCACTTTGAGTGGTATCAAAACAACGGTGCCTCAGCGCTTTCCACTTGAGTTGCAATTAACCGCAGTTGACTTTTGTGTCTCGTTGTTTGGATTTTTGGTTTTTGCATTTTTGATTTTCGATTTTATTTTATTTTTCTCTCTTTATGGTGCATGCAACAATTGCTGCAGCTGCCTTCTCTACGCTCTGCGCGCGCGCGGCATGGGTATTTATTTTCCTTGCTGCGGGTAAATATTTTTGCGCGCTGATTGAAGTCCCTTATAAGTTGTTATTACTTGTCATTTGAATTTTTATATCTTCATAATTTAGCCGCCGCAGACAGGCAAAAAGAGAGCTGCAAGCGGAACGTCTTTATTGGACCGAGGACAGAAGAGAGGACAAAGGACAGTCGACATCAGAAGCAGTGAAATGGTGAAGGGTGCCTGACGCATTCATTGCACCACGCTGACTTGATGAGCGATACTTCATTGACCACCTACGCATTGGCACATTGACAAGAGGAAGCCGTTTAAGTTGTATATCCTTTTGCTTTGCTCTTTTGCTTTAAAAACGATTCAAAGAACAAAGAGAAAAAAGCAATATGTAGAAGGAAGAGTAAAATGAAAATAAAAGAACGAAGTGATAGCTCGAGTTGGGATATTTTTATAATCGTACAAAAAACATAAGAAAATTTTCTTTCTTTGTTTCAAGACAAGTTTTAAATTAATTCGAAGAGCTTTGCTATAAGACTAAAGATAATATGAATGCATTTACGATGATCCTCTCAGTGTTAATAATGTAGGAAAACTTTGATTACAAATTTCAAAATCGAGAATGTCTCTACTGCAGTAGATGTCAAACGGAACTATGCATGTAGTCAACGAAAGTCGATTTAAGCCCTTAGAATGTAATCGATATGCGACTTTAAAACCACATTCGAAATTTTTACAGCTCAAAAAACTTCTGTAACGTAAAATAAATTCATGTAAACATTTTAACAAAAAACTGTGTGGCCAAAGCGCCTAAACTTCAAGCTGGTTCTGAAATAAATAGTAACCTGCAAGTAGTATATACATCATCTGCAATTCTAATTAATCACCGCTATAACACAATCAATCGTAGGAATGTTACGAATACGAGCGCCTGCTACGAATTCGTAGAAAAAGTGATCATTCCATAACTTCTACAAAAATCGAACCTTCGATGACACAATCCATATAGGGGTCGATGGATGATAGGGGTGAATAATAATTTTTGACACTTTTTTGAGCATATTGAATGAAAGCAGTAATTGAGTAGCGCTCACAATTCTGATTCATCAGTTCGACAACTTTTATTGGGGTTGAACGAGCATAAAGAGCTGCAATGTATGGAATAAATTCAATTCACAATTTCTATCACACAGAGTAAACTACCGAAATTTGAGCGTTTATTACGGCCACATTATAAACACCAATTAGCATATGAATGCAGTCATTCGGCAGAGCGTAAATTACAGGCAACACGCTCAATAGAAAAGGCATGTGCAGCGAGCGAGCAGGCACAGGCTTTATGTTTCCAATTAAAAATACTTTCCATAAATGTCAAGGCATATATGCATGTATGGTTTTTATTGCAGTGCGCATGCAGCGAATATTGCATTGTAGCAGCATAGTTTTGGGCTATGAGCAGGCACTCTTTCGGTTTTAATCAGCTTCACACGCACGCACACACACACACACACACCGGCAGCTTGGGCCACTATCAAGGAAATAAAAACAGCGGGCAGTCCACGCCATATGCTTCACTATTCACAATTCTCATTTCGATTTCAAGCGTTCGCGTTATGAGTATCTGTAGATACAAGATTGAGCGGTGTGTGAGTGTGAATGTGTGCAAGTAGTAATAGTGGCTACCATACAACGGGTGTGTCGCGTCGAGCGTTCAAAATAGCATTGCCACATGCAATGAATTTTTCCAGTGCACAGTGGCATTTGTAGTCGTATTTCTGTGAGTGCATGTGTGTGTGCGTTGCAATGAAAATGGCGCTCGTAGACTAGATTTTGAATTTCTGCGAATATTTCTTGCTATAAAATCAACATGCCGCTTGCCAGGCCCACAAATCGGAAGCTGCCATTGAAATTGGTGTGCTTTGTTCGAAATTCGAGCGATAGGAACGTGCTGAAAGCGTGCAAATAATAGCACACACACACTCTCACACACTCTCACACGCATGCACATTTGAATAGTAAATAAGTTAGATTTTACTTCGTAGCTTCGGCTACTTTATCTATTGCATAAATTACACGCTCGCAAGTGCGACTCCAGCGGCTGGTTTGCTTAGCTGCTGCCAATGTGCTGCTAACCTCATTGCGAATCTGCTCATTGCCGCGAGGCGAGTGTTGTGGCACAATCTCGTGGCGCTGCTTCTGCGTGGCTGCGGCTTGACTAACAAATTGCAGGCAAACAGCGCGCAAACACCACGCTCAAGTGTAATTTAGTTGTTAAGACTTTGTCTAGCTGGTGCCCGCGATTTGCTCCGCTCCACTCCACTCACACACACACACACACACACGCGCGCGCATCTAGCAACACGGCTACTTTTCTTTTCCTACTACTTATCCAAAGTAAATTGAAACTTTTTATTTGCTCTCTGCTATTGACACAGCGCTGACAGATACAAATTGCAAATTGGCTTTTGAATTTGTGGCTCAAGATTATCACTTACAACGTGTAGATAGATTTCAGCATGCGAATAATCGTAGAAGCCTTTGGCTAAATTGAAACTTTTGTAGCTTACTTTTGGAAGTGACTACAAGTGAGAACAAACTTTATTTAAGCTCGAATATTTTTTGGCAAACAAAAAGGTTTATTTATTCCCCATTCGAAGCTTCGCGAGAAACTTACGTACTTCTTGTGGCAATAAGGTAACAGAAATATATAGTAAGGTATATAATACATACCATACTTGCAGATTTTTAGAAAACATATATATCTTGGAGAGTGCAAAGTTCGTAAGAAGTGATTCATAATTTTAGATGTTACAGAAAGAAACGCTGTGATTTAGTCACCAACCCAATTGGATTACTAAACGTAATTTATATTATTATTTACACTAAATAATCTTTATATGTTTTATTTAAATAAAAAAAAATTATGTCCTTATTGAAAAACCTTTTATAAATGAATAAAATCAAACTTATTTCTAAATTGGATATATGAAAATATCAGCAATTGTTCTTACTTCAATCCATAAATTCAAGCTACTAATTTCATTTATGAAACAGTCCGATATATAGACGATAGACACGACATGCTCAACCTTGTGGACATTTTATTAGAAACAAGGTTTCAGCTCGTTTCGTTTTAAACATTCCAACAGTCTTCCAATATCAAACTACTAAACGGCTCATGTTCCGCAAAACAAGAAGAGAGAAAAAACTACTCAAATAAATATCGCAAACATAGTTTCATTTTATCAGCTGTATTTTTCAGTTAAGAATACAAACAAAACTGTTTTTGTAGTTTGTTGACTTAATGTCGTTAACCTTCTTGCAGCGAGCGAATAGAGTACATCATCATCAGCCGGCGGAGCCACAGCAGCACAGCATTTTCAACGTCATCATTATGAACGCTTAGAGGGAAAAAGTTGTCTTGATCTTAACAGACGTCTCCATCTATAGCGCTGTTGCAAGGAGGAGGGGAACGCATGCAGCAGAAGCAACAACAACAACAGATCATACTGCTGCTGCTGCAGAAAGGAAGTTGATTCTATTTTCTGTGTGCTTCTTTCGCTTTCCATGCACACTCGCAACACCATGGAACCTCCAACGCATATTTGTATGGAACAAATAGGAAAACAATTGCCAAAGCAAATAACAAACGAGCACAACAACATAAAAGAGCGAAGAGAAGAGGCAACACAGCATAGAAAGAACAAGAGCCAAGGAAACCGGGCGAGAAATCCACGTAGTACATACATATGGGACATGCAAAGCATATCAGGGCGGGGTAGAGCGTACCCAACTTGCCCAGTGAGCCAATATATCAAAAGGAATTTACGCTTTTGTAGTGACAGAACCACAAAGTCACGCTCGAGACAGCCAACAGACAGATGGGAAATAGACTGCAACCGCGACGGCTGCTTGGGACATTGATCGTCGGAGCGTCGCAGCGATCTTCGAGAGCCACAAAGGAACTCAGGAAAGCAGCTTTAGCTCTGCCGCTGCATAGGTGAGAACGCAAATGCCTAGGTGCAACAACACTTTGGCTGTCGCACAGACTTTGAAAACCGAAGCCAAATGCATGCAAACATACACACAAATGATGATAGGCATATCGGTGGTTCAATCAACAGTGGGGCATCTTGAATTGTACAAAGATCAATGTTGACTTACAAATTTGAGAGCGCCGCATTGTTGTTGCTGTTAAGCTGAGCGGATGTTTACTTTGCTGACGAGCATTGTGCGCAGGACTTTGTTAGTGCCAAGGATCACGTACGAACAATATTGACTCGTGTGTAGTTTAGTTGCAGAAATAGCAGCAATAAATAAAAGTCATAGAGGTATACGATCCTTTTGTTGATGATATTCTTTTATTAAAAAACAAGTAAGGAAGTATCAGTCGGGTTTCACCGACAGAGTAATACCCTACACCATGTTCCCAAGTGGGGTGATAATTCACTGAAATTGTGGGTGCATTTGATTTACAACCTACATAGTGGGCGGACCACGCCCATTTTTGGCAGACTACAAGATATACCTAATAGGACTATACATGCCAAATATTGATGCTCTGGCGGGTGTACAACAGATGTTAACGGCATATTTATTTTCCTGCCCCCATGGTGGGCGGACCACGCCCATTTCTGGAGAATTAAAAGATATTCCTACCAGGAACGAAGTAACCAAATCTGGACTCTCTGGTGTATATATTATGGAAGTTAAGAGGATTTTTTGTTTATCGCCTATATAGTGGGCGGACCACGCCCATTTTCTTGTATGGCATCTAAGACCTATATATCAACTTGGGAACCGAATTTCATTCATTTATATTCGTAACTAGTCAATTGGGAGCCATTTTACCGGAAAAATTTTGCCGCCTATATAGTGGGCGGACCACGCCCATTTTTTCGTATGATATAGATGACCGCCCCCTTAACTTGAATACCAAGTATTATTCTTTTCAAAGAGTAATTAGACGAATTAAAGCAATTTGATCGCAAAAAACCCGAGGTAGAGGGACTTATAGGTCCATTGGGGGCGTACCCTTCTACCGATTTGAATAATTTTAACACTTTACCTAACCCGAGGTTCACTGTGACTGTGTACCAAATTTGGTCCAAATCGGACAACTCCTTCTTTCTTTTTTTTGCGTACACGCAGACAGACAGACAGACAGACAGACAGACAGACGGACAGACGGACAGACGGACAACCGGAAATGAAAAGAGAAAGTGTTTCTGATCATTTCTATATACTTATGTCTATACCTAGCAAGGCTCCTTTAATGCGTTACAATTTTGGCACAAAGTTATTATACCCTATTACCATAGGTGTAGGGTATAAAAAGAGCGAACGAAGAATTGAAAATTCTGTGATCTTGCTAGCAATTTGATGCCCGCTCGATTATTCTTAAAGCATGATAACATCAATTTTCGAAAATAATTCGATATTATGCACTCTCTTTTTCTTGGCTATTCAAAAAATAACTTTTTTTAAACTTGAATTGAACTGGGAATTGAGAAGCGCTCATGCATTGTAGGAAAGTTCCTCCGTTGCTATCAATCACTTCTGACAGTTCATGCCACCAAATCTAAAATAATTTGCCAAGACCTTCCCTCTCTTGCAAAAGGCGTTTAATTTCTATTAACGCTATTTTTAGAAAATTCCAGCTCTTGTGACGCGCCAACTTCAAGCCCGGTATCATTCACTTTCCATCGAGCATCAACTCTAAAACAACTTTCTAAGATCTTTCGCTGGCATGTAATCACAATGCATTTGCTTTCTAAAGAGAAATTCTAACTCGTAAATTTCAGTTTCAATATCTTTTAATTGAATCGATAATGAGCTACGCGCGAACCGGCTGAGTCTAGACCGATTTCTCAAAAAAGCATCTGCTTCCTGTATTTTTGCGCGTACAGATGCGCGCTGGCAAATATGAGCTGTAACTGGTGGCATCACAATACGACAACTGATGTATGGCATATTTTTTGATATAATCAGCAGGGGATCGACATTATTATGAAGGATCTCGAATTTCACAGCGAACACCAGCAAGCACAAGCAGATAGAAATGCGCGATAGCTGTACAATTAGCAGTTGCCGGCAGGGGTGGATTCGAGCGGCAGGCGGCATATGTGAAGGCTTATCAAGATTGGGGGAAATTGCAGTTTTCCGTTCGCGCAAAAGGAAGCGCACACAAATAAATGAGCTGTTTGTGGCATAGCAAGCGGGAATAAAACGGAGCTTGCATTCGTGATAGTCTGTGGTCAGTGCAGAATGCATTAAGTAAAATAATCTGCACAATGCGGAGTGACGGAGCGCACAGGCCAGGCAAGTGGGGACGTCAAACACACACATATGCACACCCGTATGTATGTATGTGGCATGCGCTGGTAATAAAGATCGTCCGCCAAATGGCAGGCAAAACAATTATTTCTACAAAACGCTACCGATACGCTCTGTTTGCAATGAATAACGAAAACAAATGATTAGATTGTAATGGCACGATAGAACCCCACCACCAACTCCATGCCATGCCAGCTATGCCGATCCATGTCATTCCCCTGCACAGACACACATAAATTGAAACTGCGCGCAGTGATCGTTGCACTTTGTTGGCAGCAACGGCAGCGACGGCGGCGGCAGCAGTGCAAAACCCAACAAAGATCGTTTTCAGTGCATTTAGCATATTTCGAAAAAAGTGCAGTTGTAGCTGTAGTTGTTGTGTGTGCGTCGCGCTAAAAGCGGCAGCAAGTGCGACGCGTTCCGCGATCTCCAGTCCTCAGTCCGCGGTCCGAGCGCTGCAGCGTGTTGTCGCTCGTGGTTGATTATTTTTACAAAGGCAGCTAATGACTTTTGATATGCACGCATACTCTCACACACACACACACACACAGACAAAGCCCGCCATGATTGTGTTGTGGTGGAATTTTTTTCGACTCAAGCAATTGGTCTTTGGACTCTTTGTGCATCGGCGGAGTTCTTGTTTCGTTGAGGGTTTTCAACTTTGTCGTGTGGGTACGCTTAATTATCAACAACATGCCTGCTTGACTGACGATAATAGTAATTGTGGAGAAAGGCTTTTGTAACGCTTTGCTTACAAGAAAGGCGTTGTAGCACACTAATTGTCGGTCAAACTAGCAAAATAACTGTGAAAGAATTGAAAAATTTCTGTATTTACAGCACGATTCTGGCGAGAGCCACAAAAGCGATTTTGATATATTTGGTATCAAGCGATACTTTTTTGCTCTGAAAACTAGCAGTTGCTAGATACGTTGCTTATATAGGCTGTTAGATTTTACTAAAGAGAAAGACTGAAATGTCAAAAGCAATAATCGAGCTATGAAGAAAATTTATTTGAAAACTGTGTTTTTTAGGCATTGTAAAAGATTTCGAGTTAATTTCTCTGTTGACAAAAAATTTTAATTTTGCAATTCGTACGAACGATGTTAGTTGTACCATTCGTCAAAAATCTGAGTAAGTACGCATTTGAAATTACTGAAATGTATTGATATTGGTATTGTTAGAAGGCCTTTCTATGTCCAATCTATTACCATGTTTATACGACGGCCCCAGTTGATTCCCTTTGACTCGATACGCTTTCGAGCCAGATGTTTATACATTAACTTTTGAAACGCATCGACTGAATACGGTTTAAAAAATTTGACATTTTCCAAAAATTATTTAACACATAAATCTCTTTTCTTTGCACTTTCCACTTTTTTTCGCGTTCTGAAGCTTTTTTTTTAAATTTATTTTTGGCATCTAATGAAAATCAGCTTGCCTTTTGCATAAAAATGCACAGAAAAATAGATTTTCAAGCCACTTTGAAAATTTTTACCCGTTTATACGCATTTTCAAATCGACTCAAAAATTTGAAACTCATTTAAAAAGCGCTTTGACTCGATACGTTTAAAATTTTCAAAGCGATTTGAAATTTTGTTTATACGACTGTTTTGAGTCGATGCGATTTGACTCAAACCGATTTGAAGTGTCGTATAAACGTAGTATATATGTAAGATGCTCATACATATAATGATTCATAGTCAATTAGAAAGTGATTAAGGTAAAGCATAGATTTATAAAGATTCATAAAGTAAATAGATTTATAAATGTAGAACGATCATATAATATTCTCAAAATCACAGACTATTTATAAAAAGTATTTTTAAACACATAAATATAACCGTATGCAAATAACATATACATATGTACATATGCAAATAAATACAACTCTTTTTTCATCGTTTAAATCAAATACAGCCGCCTTGTTGAGTGCACACAAATTGAGCTATAAGTTGTAGGTTTCCATTTTTATCTCGACTGCAGATAAGATAAATAATAATTTTCTCTGCTTGTGCGTGTGCGTGCAGACAGAGGACAGCAAAAAACCTGATACCCTTTATCAGCTTAACCAGAAACATCTTTCAATCCTCTTCATTAAATTGTCATCTCAATGCTAGATCTCCGTAATCCAGCAACACACCTTGCCAGATTGGGCAGCTGTTAGCTAGCCGCTGCAACAGATGATCAATGCCGGCTCCAAAATACCCACTCTTATCTTTTGTGCGCTTGTGATAGTGTCTGTTAGTAGGAGCAAAATATGGAAATAAAAATATGTCTGCGACTTGAGCTGGCCTATCTTAAAATCTTGCCGCCAGCGTGAGTTGTCACAGTCGAGAGCGAACGAGTTTATTGTATGCCAGGAAAATTTTTCATAAAGCTTGAAAAGACTTTTAAATAAAATGATGATCGTTTTTTCCGGCCCTAGCTTTGTATCGTACATAGTTGAATAAGATTGTAGGCAGCAGAGAAATAATGAAAAAACATAAAAATTAAAGAAATTTTTTTTATGAGGTTTGGATTGCAACCACCAGGCTTTTAAAATAACAACAAATCATGCGAATATCAAGCGTCTATATATTGATCCTTTTCCATATAATTTTTAGCACACACTAGTGAAAATCACGTAGAAGATGCTTTGGAGATTAGCAACTATTTAGAAATTAAAAATTTCTTAATTCCACAAAATAGCTTTTTTAAAAAATTTTAGAGCTCTTATGAAATAATATGTAATTAAAATTAATTGCTCATTTTTTTGAGGTGCCATATTACCTTTGATTTAGGCAATATGCCATGACACATGCCAAGAGATTCCGATTCCATTGCTGCGACGATGCCTTCAATCACTTCACACTTCTCAACTTATAAACAGCGGGTAACAGCATGAACAGATATTTTTTTTAAATTTATTAAATTACAAATAAGTTTGGCAATGCTTTTTGCACTAGAGCAACATAAATTGTCAAAATTAAATTGAGCCGACAGACGAGAGCTCAAGAGGTTGAACGCTTCAGACATGAGCGGCGTGCACAGAAGCGGGCAAGCGCGTTCATTAGTGCCGCCAACCAAAGACTTGGTGTGTAGTAAAAGAGATGGCAAAATGAGCAAATGAGACAAAAAAAATGGCAAGATCTTTTCAAGAAACACTAATTAAAGCTTGTCCTCTAGTTTAACGCTTTGTACATATAAACAAGTGTACATTTGAGTGCGTGTATGTGTGTGTAAATGTCAAGCCAAACGTGCGTGTGTAGTGTAGTGTATTTCAATACTCACACCAGAGCGTCGCAATAATATGAGTTAATTTAAATGAATTCGTTAGCTGCGAAACTAGTTCTACCACTTGTTTCGTGTAGAACTGCAAGTGGCGGCCATTCACAGATACGCTACGACGCCGCACTACACATGCCGCTCTCCAGTCTTCACTATACTCGTTCACGGACGGACAGACGCAGTGATGTAATGCGCGTGGAATGTGCGCAGACGCAATTAGCATTCATTGTGATTTGCATGTAGTATGTATTTGCTTGTATTTGGCAGTAAACTGTATTGCTAAAATGGTTTGTATTTTTATTGTGGCGGGAGAAATTTGCGAAAAAGCGCTGCTAATTTTTAGACAAATTTGGAATCAGCCACTTTCGTGGAAATATTCAATATGTTAACAAAATAAGGCAAAGAATTGAAAGCAGCTTTCAGCAACGGCCAAGCAAATTTCGAATTTTGCAATAGCAGCTTTCTAGCAATTTGTTGTTGTTGTTGTTGTTGCTGTTGCTTTTGCCGCATGAACATGCCTACAATGGCTGTCAGTATAAATATTTATTAAACAATTATAATTTCAATGTTAATGTGCATTTTGCGAGCGTCTCCATTTTGTCTAGAGTGCGAGATAACAATATTTTGTATTTTTGTTGTTGCCTGAGTTAATAAATCAATGCATATTGGCTATTTTTAAAAATTGCGCATTGCGGGTATATACATTCACCTACCTTCACATCATTTGTTCAACAGAATGAAGCAACTTTTGCAGGAGAATAAAATTAGCTGTACGAAATTGGCAGTTTTTTCAAAAGCTTTTATAGATAATCGATTTCAATTTGGAAGCTGATTCAGAATCAATAATGCGATTGTTTATCACTTTTGACAGTGGGTTTAAAAGCATGAAATAAGAATAAGTCAATTGAAATTATAATGCATTTGAATTTTTTATATTATTATTGTGACATTAAAGAAAGCGAAATTAAAGAACCTAAAATCACTTAAAATGTGATTTGATTGAGCAAAATTCATTAACAAAATGCTTCAATTAAATTGTTGAGTCAAGATTTAACAACAATCGCCCATGCAAAAAATGAACGATTCCTTTCCATGCTTTAGAAAGAGCTATAGAGCTATCTACATACCAGAATACAAAAATTTCATCAATCCTAATGTCACTCAAGAATGTCCAGATTATCAGTGTTAACAAATGTGTGATTCTTGAAGTCAATATCTATACTCTTCTTTTCGTTAAATCAAATCAATTTATAATTTCAGCTTAAAGACGCTAATAGTACTCACTTATTTATATTAACTATCAACTTTTAGTCAACTCTTTTACCTTTCTATATATGTACATATTTACTAAATATTTACTAACATATAGCACATGCATATGTAGGTATCTACATATATAATCTGCTAAGCAACTTGCCACTAATGACATTTTTTATGTCGCCAAGGTGCAAATTGCCAATTAACTTAAATTTTTAGTTTGCTTTCGGAACGCTTTAGGAGCACGCAACTATACAAACAACTTTAGCACTTGAAGTGGCTGCGATTTCCTGTCAATTTTACAGCTGTGCACATATTCAACAAATTAGCCGATTTCGTTTGCCTCAAAATTTGGAGCAAACATATTTACATATAATTATATAAGAATTGTTTTGTACTAAGATAAATATAAATACGACTTTAAGGCTAACAGCTTTATTTATAAAACTCAAAATAGATTTTGAAACCTTCGTAAGGCAACATTTCAAAGGGTTTTGCTTTAGTCATACTCAAAAGTGATTCTGCTTCGGACATTCGGAAAAAGTTGTTTCAAATTAGAAGAATTAACATTGTAAAGAAAAGGCGAGGTTCAAATAGCAGAAGAAAAAACCAATTCCAATTATTGTTGTTTTTGTACTCATAAATCTGTTTAGTTTCTTAAAGAAATAAACTGCTGTTGTAGTTTTTTCTATACCCAAAGTAAGTCTAAGAGATTCTATGTGCTATGACTATATTTCTAAATCTATTTATGCACGCATGAGTTTGCTTGGAAGAGTGTGTGAGCGCCATAAGAAGCTGCTACCACATAAAAAAATAAGTTATTGCCTTTTCAAAAAAACAATTAAAATAATGATTGATTAAAAAAGAATTCTTTATTAAAAATTAGGAACGCTTCAATGCATAGCCTTTCAAAACGGAGCGCTCAGAACTTATCAGCCGCAACTAAAATGAGCAGCACAACAATGGTCACCCCGCTTATCTTCTCAAGCCACAAACACACACACACACACACACAGCTACGCACGCTGCGTCGTAAACACAGACAAAAGTAGTAAAAACAAACAAACAAAATGTCAATTTCTTATCAGCGAGCCAGCGAGTGAGTGCGCTCAACTCGGGCTCAAAACACTGCCAGTCAGCGTTTCAAATCTGGCCATGCGCGCGGGAAGCAACGCAAATAAACTATTGACTTGTGCGTGCATTCTGCGGTAACGCACCAGAGACGCCATGCGAAGACGATGCCGAGCATATTTGCTCAGTGAATCAGCGTCGAATGCCGGAAGAAGAATTGTGGGCTCAAGCCGACGCCGCCACCACCGCCACCGCCGGCCCATGAATGGCAGTTCATCGAAGACTCGCAGAACACAAACGACGATGGCAGACAACAGCGTAAAAGCGCGCTGGTTCCACCCGCTCAGCTGCCTTCCCGCCCGTAAAAAGCCACGTGCACGCAATACGCACCCACCACGCCGCCACACCACGCCCCGCCCCACCGGCGCAGCAAAAGCGAGAATGCGCGTACGAATTCGCATATTTCGTAATTACTTAAGTAAACAGCGCAACTTTTCCGGCTCTTGGCTAAAAGCGCTGCACTGCGCCGCAGTTGTGGCAGCTGGCGGGCGGCTCCGCGGCCAAACAGTAACAACCAAAGCCGCACGCCGTACGCTGGCAGCATTAATTTTGACATGTACGCGTTAAAACATGCTTAATGGACTTCAGAGCTGTCAAAGCAGGAATCCGGAATGAAAAGCACATTGGAATGAGGCATGGGTTGTCTTGGCTGTGGCTGACGCTGTGCGCAGAATTTGTTTCACTGCAACATCAAAGGCGGAGCAGCGTGCTTCGAAAGGTTCTTGACTCCTCTTTCGTATGACTAATTTGTTGTTGTGGCACGCAAGGTGGCTTATTGAAATTTGAAACTACTTTTAACCTGTTAGAGGCTTAAATGAGTAATGGCCATTCATTCATCACTTGCTCGTTCGTTTTGCTGTTGGCTTATTTCAAAGCATGGATTAAGTGGCGGAATTGCCCTGGCTTATTTCAAGTTATAGGGCTTCATAACATATGTATGTATGTATTTTGTACATATAAATTTGTAAGATTTTAACAGATAGAATTTGGATAAAGAAGTTTTCTTTTCAGCGCGGGTTATTTTTTGCTTTAATTTTGTATCCTCTCTTTTATTTCCATAAATTTTTCACTCAATTTTCTAAACTAGTATTTGATTTAATTCTTCATCTAAATATTTAAAAAGCATGTCAGTTTCTAGAACTGAAAGCACGATTAAAATATATGATTTTCTTAAAATACTACATAATATAAATATTGAAATTACGTAACACCATAGAAAATAGATTGAAATATTAAAAATTAAACAGAAATTCGTTCACTAGATTTCTAATATCTTTATTCAATATTTTCAAATCTAATACAAAGGAAAAACTCAATAGAGAAAAAAAATTTCTAAGATTGTATTATTGCAGAAATTTCTTCACTTAATTTAAGAAACTATGTTTCCATGAAATATTTGGAGTAATGCAGCGGCATTGGCTCAACATGACGTCAAAATTTTAAAAATGTATAATATAAGACGAATTTAACATCTTTATACTGAATCTATTTTTCATTAACAATTCGATATTGACTGAAGGCATGACAAATCTGCTCATAAAAACGACAAAAATTGTAGACAAAAAGCCATCTTAACAAGCTACACACACAATAATGAAGCTTTATCCTATAATTTCACACACACACACATACACACAGACATTTACAGTCTAAGCAAAGTCAACGTGATTTCTTGCTCGAATGCATACGAAATTCATTATTTGCAAAATTATACAAAAGTGGCTAATTACAGTCTGCCGTGTGCAGTGGCGGAGCGATAACGGTTTCGGTGAATACGCACGTTGCTAAATAATTCACATTACGCCAGCAGCAGCAAGTGGCGCGCGCTGCAACGGCCGCAGCAGCAGAGTCAATATCAGCGCCAACGACAAAATGCCAACAGCAAAACGTTGCCTATAAAATAATCAATTATTGCCTTCAATCTTTGCGCATAATAATAAAAATTTTAATGCGGCATTCGTGGCGCCACGCTCATTCCAAAGCGACATATTGACAGGGAATTGTAAGGGTAATGGGCATGTGTTGTACACAGCGGCAATAATGAGCAGACCAGCAGCAACAACAACCGAGGCAGCAGCCACAGTCATGCGTCGTTCAAGGTAAATCGCCAAGATTAATAGAATAAACATTTTGCAGCGCTGAAAAACATAGCTACATTTATAAATATGAGTCAAGTTTGACAACAACAAAAGACAACAACAACCAAAACCAATAACAACAACAATGCGTGATATCAGTAGCGTTGATTGAAAATATAAAATGTTTGCATTTCATTGACGTATTTTGATTCTTCTACGGCAAAGATAAGTGTTTTTGTATTGAGTTGATCGCGTATTTTGCTTTTGGTCTGCAGATTATAAACTCGAACTGACAGTGTTGCCAACTCTCAAGACGAAAAAAGCAGCGCAACCTTGCATTTCGGAAAAACCGCAGTATTTTTTATACATTTATTTTGGTGTTTTTATAACAAAAAGTCGAAGCATTGGATTAATCCTCTACATATATTGTGTAGTCGGAATTGAGTCTGCTTTTCAACGCGATCTTCAGCTTTCATCTTTTACAAGGCCTTTTGACTTATTGTAATGCTCTTCGATTCAACAGCTGAAAACTTTGGCCTGTAAACGCGTACATCTTAAAATCGCTAAATCTAGTACGAAAAGCAATTGCAGCAACACTTGCACTACAGCAACAACAACAACCACAACAGCAACACATCACAGTTAAGGCGAGCCTTTGACACCATATGCGGCAATATGGAAAACAATCAATTGCTTTATAAATGCTGTTGCTGCAACAAGCCCATTTCGCGTTGAAAAGTTCATTTTATTAATTACTGACAAGGATTGGTTGCGCCAAGCCACGAAACACCCACACACACATACCCCGGCACGTCATGAGAATTGAAAATTTGCATTTAATAAAGACTGTAGGAATCGAATTGAAAAAGCAGCATACCACATTTCAAACACGTTTGCAACAAGCTGCCACAAAACTGCACTCTTAGAGTACAATGTACTCTAAACTACCCACTGAGGCATGGTATATTAATAGCATTATAGGATTATAGCCAGGCAGCCTACCTGCCTAAGTAGCTACCAAGCAAGCAACCAAGCCAACGCCAAGCCCGGCGAACATATCTGAAGGCCTTGTACGTGTGCTGCCTACACAGCGACACACAATGAACACACAATTTGCATATGAAATGAGCCACAAAATACAATAATATGAAAATAATATACAAATAACAAAAACAATAGCGATTGGCAGCAAAAAAAAATCAAATTTACGCCAGCAAAATAAACAAAAAATGCTAAACAACAAAATTGAAACGCAGATAAATGCACAAATAAACAACTAAGAAATTCTTTTAATTCGCTGAAAAAACAACACAAAAAAGTGACGAAAATGTATATGGAAATTTTAATATTATTGGCTAGTTGCTGTTTTAGTTAAAAGCTGAAAAATGCTAAAAACGAGCAAAATAAAAGCATAAATTAGAAGCTTGAAATTCAGCAGAGAACAGAGGGTGAGCGAGAGAGAGGGAGCGGATCACACAATCACAATCCCTCATATAGATGTTTATGCTTTTGGAAATCAACTCTAGCAACGTAGGCAAAACTTGACGCAGAGGGAAATGGTAGGGGCATTATAATAAAATGTTGCCTTCAAATATTCCATTTAATAAAGGCAAGATTTTAGTTTCTTAGCTAGTAGAAAAAACCATAACTTCTCGAAATGTTATGTTTGAATTTTAAATTTAATGCGAACTTAGAAATATAATTGCAAATGTTCTGTAATGCTAATCGCAGACAGAATTAACATTCGACTCGAATTTCAAAAATTGTGTGGCATTTCTATCGGAATAACTATTTTCCAAGAAGAAATTACGCCGTTGAAATCTGCTTCGAATCAGAGAACAGCTCTGATAAATCGCACCGATTTCAATTGCGTTTGTGAAACGAAATCAGACTGTAGAATAGTTCCGACAGCGAAACGAAGAACAACGAATAATTCAATTCAGAATTCAACTTGCGAACATGTATTTTATTTTAGTACGAATTTTCGGACGATTTTCTTTTTGTTTTTGTTTTAGAAGATATTTCGAAAAGATTGCAAAAACATAAAATTGTTCGGAAAAAGTTGATTTGATTTTGAAAATGCATACGAGTTTAAGTTAAGGATAAAATACACAACAGCTCTCCCGAGCCTCTTGATTATTGATCACTTGTATGTAATTATATAAATCTGATTTTTGTATTTAATTTGTTGGGCCGCTGCTTGACTGGCAGGCCTGAACTGGAAGCTGCCCAAGACGCGTGTTGCGAAATTTGTGGAAAATTAAAAAACGAAAATTGTTGTTAACCACAGAATTGCCATAACTATAATTTCACGGTCAGTGCGCTTGGCACAGGAAGCCACAACAACAACAACAACAAAATATACAATAACTACAGTAGCAAGAGAAACAATAGCAGCCAGCAATTTGACTGCTTTTGCGGTTGCGTGCGCGTCATGCTACAATTTTTGCACTCGCTTGCCAAACACAATCATTCAAAGTGCTTCCTCGCACTCATACACATGCACACATATTTTTACATGTATGCACATACAACAATTTATAGCGAAAATAGCCGCAAATGCCTGTTATTACAGTGTAGTCGCACAAGGCAAGGCAAGCTGGCTGGCTAGACGCGGAGCGGAGCGGTAGCGACCAAGCCATTTCCGAAACCAGCGCAGAGCCCGCGGCAGTTCGCTCAATTTTCATTTCCTGTAGCTACTTAAATTGCGCGTAATTACATTTTTGGGGGTTCGCCGGTCGCCGATCGCGCAAAAGTGTGCAAATCATTGGTAATGCGCGGCGCAATTGCGGCAAGTGCTGTAATTTCGCGCTGGTGCGCAGCCGTCATCGTCACCTTCACGACGAGTGGCAGGAAATGCAAATGGCCGCACACAACGGTTAAAAAGATTCCGAAAACAACTGTCATCTATTATTGGCTAACCAAATTGGTCTATTGTTTTGCCAATTGAGCTATAATTTCATTTCGAAAGTGGTACAAAGTAAAAGCGAAAAGATTTAAGAAAAACTTATTTAATTTAAAACTGCATTTGAAAATGGCTCGTATATTTTGTGTAGGTGGGGGAATGATAAATTTAATCAGCAACGTATCCAGCTTAAGCCAGAAACAAACAACCAAACAGAAAGTGAAGTTAAATAAAGGCTTATAAAATGCATAGAAGAGAAACTGCCCAGCCATGACTGTCCTTGAAGTATCATTAGAGATTACAACAAAAAATACTATATTTACTTGTAATTTGTTGTGCATTTGTTGCTTATTAATCAAACAGCAGCTACAAAATATTTCACTTTAATTACGAAATTTTTCAATAATCACAAATTTATTGCTGACAATGATTTTTCTGTTGTTGGCTGCTGCTGGCATGTGCGAAAAGGCAAACGGCTTTTTTAGGGCTTGGCCGGTCGGCCGTATATTGCAGTCAGTCGTCAATCGGCCAGTCACTCAGTCATTCTGTCTTTTTGACTGCTCCCATGCACACGCACACACAGACACACACACACAGAAGGAGCTGGCGACTGGCGAGTGAGCGAGAGATAAGACAGTCACGATAAGTGCCTTGTTTATGCTTTATAAAGTGTTTGGTCAACAACGCTGGCCGCCAGTGACTATAAATCACACAAATCACAATTTTGCAGGTAAGCAATCATTTTGCACAAGTTAACATATTGATGAATGTCATTGCTGTAAAAGCTGTACAAACGGCGATATGATATGGCGGATAAGAGGCAGCAACGCATATGAGGCAAGTGCGAATTTCGCAACTCAAGATCGTTTTGAAGCGTTTACAGCAGTAATCGTTGATTAGACCGAGTTGATTGTAAGAAAGAAGCTGCCTCTTTAAGTTGTTTCAATGAATGAAGAGTTGGGCGTGGCGCAGTGCACAGACATCAGTTTCATGCTGAAGGATTTCATAGTAATCGGATGGTAATTGCAGCTGCTTATTTAAACGCCCGAAATGGTGCGATCGGCACTATTAATAGCTGTAGTCCAAAATAAGCATCATAATATAATATTATGATGGAAAGCAACAAGATTATATTTTTAAGATATGATTCATATGGTTAAAGATTTATCAAACTATCCGACTTGACTGCTTATTACCAAGGAGCATTTATACCAAAACTACCTTGGCAAAGAAATTGAGCACTCTTATAATAAACGAAAGACAAAATGTGTTCAATATAAAGAAAAAACTAGTATATTTATGTACAAATGCCATTCGAATTATGTACTCAAATATTTGTTTGATTCTTCAGACTAATGTTGAGCTATTTATAATTTTCGGTAAGAATGCTTAAAACCTTTTGATTGAAATGACCCAGCCCAAATAGAAAAAAATTTTACTCTTCACTTATTACGGTTTTGGTTTAGAAGTCTGCTACCACAGAAAGCATAATTGATTTCTTTCAAATGCTTATAAATACAACGATTTATAATTTCATATAAAAATTTGCTAAATTTCGAATATAAATTCCTTTATAAGAATCAACAAATCGCACAAGTCGCTGTACATTTCAAAATATTGCATAAAATCTTTTGAAATTAATTAAATAAAAATAAACTAATTGAATGCTGTGCACTTGCCACTGCTATTTAATAGCAAATGCACGTAATGGTGCAATTTAGAAACGCCCTCTATTTTAAATTCCACTTTGCTTTCCATTTATAGTCACGCCGGCTGGACTGCACTCGTAAATATTGCAAGTTTCCAATAAATTATTTATTTCTATATGTTTACTACATATAATTCAAGTGCAGTTAGTCATGTGCTCAGATTCATACTTAACGATTTGTTTACTCATTAAAAATTTCCCCAAGCAAACCCACATGCATGCTGTCATTTCGTCATTCCATCATTCCTGCCATGAATGCGCATTGTAAATGTGAGATTATGCAGAAAGGGAATTTTAATTTGATTTGCCGCAAGTCGCCGAAGTCGAGAAATTTTTTAAAAAATATGGAAATTGTATTTGATCGCTTGCCAGAATAACGCAGAAGCACAGCGGCGGAAAATCTTTGCAGACAAGCGAATGGGCAGAATGGCTGAATGATTGACAGCAATTCGTTTTGGCAGCAAAATGAAAAATGAGCAAATGCAATTGTATTTTCTATATGTATATACTATATATATTTATGTTGCATAAACTGTGAGCGGAACAGAGGCAGTTGCTGTATATGTTTAGCTGGGTTGATGACGTTTGTTTTGCTTATCGAATATGGCATGTCAGGAATTGAAACTAATAGTGAAACACGCCCATTTCTTACCTCAAATATTGAATAGTAATTCAATAGAGATGGCTTAATTCTATTCTCCACTTTTCTTCATTGTTCAATTACAATTAAGTAAAGATGGCTTAGTTCTATTCTCCACTTTTCTGCATTGTTCAATTACTTGCACATTTTAGAGAACGTCAAGTTTATAAGATAAGAAGCCTAAACGAGAATAAAACTAAGCCATTCTTATTCGATAGAAGTTAGTCAATAAGCTCAGAGAAGTAAAGAACTAAGGCTTCTGTTTTCTATATAACTAAATCAATAAGCCTAAGTGCCTAAAATAAGTATTGCTAGTTTAAGTTAATCTTCACTTACCGAATGAAAAAATTTCTTCAGCTTCAATTAAAGCACTCAATTTACCGATTAAAAAAGCTGTTATATTTATTTACGAGCCTTTTAAAAATCACTGTACATATTTTGCAATATTAACAATTCGGCTACACTTTATTTGACACTTTTGGGTAAAATCACTTAAAAATTTGAATAAATTCGGAACAATTTTGTATTTCGGTTTGAGTAAATACCACGCTTAGTAAAATTCCACAATCGATACAAAATAGATCTGCAAAAAAAAGAAAACAGAAATATAAATATGCATAAGCGAACACACTCTAGTTACTTAAAGAGTATGAAAAAAAGAAAATCGATTTATGTGCGCTCTTAAGAAATTGAAAACTGTTCGAGCAAACCTCACAACGAAAGACTTCGTCGCTACGGGAACATTTTACTAAGCAACCAGCAAAGTGAAAACTCACACATTTCGAAATGCGCAGACAATTGAGGAAAGCAAGCATGGAAGAAAATGTAGGAAAATTATCAGAACTACGCACGAGCGTGTCTGGCGTTTTTAAGGAGAAACTGAGAAAAATATGAAAGACTACAAAAAGAGCAAAAAAGAAGTAGGAAAATGCAGTTTGAAATGCAGTCAGCAGTGAGCTCTAATTAGAGTTGCAGTTGCGGTTGGAAAATTATTATGTCTCTACAGACGAACAATGTCAAGCTGGAACGATGAGAAAATCCGAAGCAGTTATGCTGGAAAATATTGGGGTTGCTATTTGTGCTGAATAGTTTATAGTGAAACAAATGAATATTTTATGATTTCAATGATGAAATCGTGCTCGCTCTGGCTGCGTTCCGCACTGATTGTGAAACGTTGAGCAATCGAAATTAGCAATCGTTTGGAAATACTTTTGGGTAGCTGTACGAGTATCTGCTGCGGTATGCCATCTTAGCGAAGCAAATGCTTGATTTTCTATAAAAGATATTCCGACAAGATTATGTGCCCACAGAGGGAGGCACTCAACTGGTTCCCCCTTGATTGAGCGCTGTGAGTTGAGCTAGAAATAATACTCGTTGAAGTTACTTTGAAAATTGCAGCATTTTATTGCACCTTCAGCAGGAAAATTCAACTACGTGTCTGTGCACGCATTTTGTTGTAATGTAAACATTGCAGTGTGTGCGTTGAATTCATTACATTCTCGTTTCCTTGTTGTATTCGACTTTGAATTATTTATAAGAAGTAGAAAAAGATCATATGCTAGAGACTGGAAATGTGCTGCCACTTGAAGGCATTTCAAGTGGCATTCTTTCATACGAGCATTTTAAAAAATGCCAGAATATTGTTTGAAGATGTTTTAAAAAAAATTACAGGGAACGGCAAATTTGATAAAATGAGTTTGAAATTCTAATATACATATTAACTTTTCAAACTTATATCAACTAAGGTTCGATTTTTCAGTAGTGTGATAAATTACAGTTAGCAATAGATGGCATTTAATATAAATTGTTCAAACAAAAACCGAAATTTGTTCGTAGCCTAAATTGAAACTGAAATCCTATTTATAATAAGATCGGCTCTAAGGGTCTTATATTTAATTATATTGCTTATTTGCATAGCTTTTGTAAAATACTAAACAGAAAATGAACCATATTCAAAATTTGTAAAAATGTTAATTGCATATAATTCAATTTATTTATATTATAAACATTACTCGTATTATTGTTGTTTTTGCTATGTATATTTGCTGTCATGCAGTCAATTATTGCCAAGCCTCTATTTAATTTTTTTGCTGCTTCAACAAAATACGAGCAAATTTTGTTGATACAACTTAACAAAATAAACAAAGCCAACAAAACAAGAACAAAGCAGGGCGAGGAGGCAGCGAGGAAGCAAGGGGTGCTGGGCATATAGTTCAATAATTAAAATTCTATGAACAAGCATGCACCAAACAATGGAAGAGAAGAACCGCGCCGTAATGAAGTTGCAGTGAAGAATGCAAAAATTACAAAAGAAGAAGAAAAACTTGGAAAAACAAACAACAACAACAACAAAAAGACGACACGAAACTGTCGTATTGAAGCGCGACTCAATAAAAATATGAAATACTAGGGACAGCTGACAAAAATCAAGAAAAGAATAATGCAAGAGTCAGACAGAGCAAACAACAGAAGCAGAAGAAGAAGAAGAAGAAGACGAGAAAAACGTAATGCAAGCGAAAAACTGAAAACTCGTAAAGTTAAAAATACTTGCACTTAAGCATGCGTCACACGGAATACAACGCATGCACGCACACACGAACACACGCACACACGCACACATGGCAATAAAAGGTGTACCAAAAGAAATGCAACGTCGAAAGAATAGGCCACAGGCACGTATTTGGGGGTTGCTTACGGAGTTCAAACAAACCCGGTTCTTCGTTCTTCTTCTCCTTTTTTTGAATTGGTCAATGACAACCCGTTAGCGGGTTACGACCTGACGTAGGTCTTCTCTGCAGGCGCGCTCCTTCTACAGTTCGAAATACCAAGTGTTGTCAGTGCCTTCTTCACTTGGTCTTCCCACAGAAGTTACACATAATCAAA
Source organism: Neria commutata (assembly GCA_963457695.1). Lineage (NCBI taxonomy): Eukaryota > Metazoa > Arthropoda > Insecta > Diptera > Micropezidae > Neria > Neria commutata. Next base: position 2,978,392 of record OY735245.1, read on the forward strand.
AAACAAATGAAGCATTTAAAAAAATGATGCACACTAAAACCCTGGATCTATAATATATGAAAGTTAGTTCTAGACACAGAGAAAGGCATCTTCTCTTTAATTGTTTTGGTTGTTTTCAGTAAAACTTTCTAGAATTATTTAGGCTGCAATTGAAAGCAGATAATTCGAAGAAACTAGACTCACACTCCCAAAACACTTAAAGCAGCTTGTCAATTAGTTGCTAAGCCCAACATCTTGGATCATATCAAAATTCAAATAAGAAAATATTACAGCACAGAAATTCTCAAGCGAATATTTAAAAACACTGATCCCTGCGCACCGAACTTCTCGAGCACGTTCACCACCAAAATACTCGTAAAAAGTTTATAAAAAAACGTTAAGCCAAAATCGCTGGCAGACACGCGCTTTCATGCAATTTTCGTTTGTGTTTTTGTATTTTTTTCATTTATATTTTTTTATGCATTTCTTTAACAGTTATTGCATTTCTTCAACAACAACAACAATGGGAATTTTTTCAAAAATTATTAATGTAAACAAAGCACGCGGCAGCCGTGCGCATGATTTATGAATCAAAAGTTGTGACAGTTGAAATGTCAGAATTGGGCAACGGCTGCGGTTAGGGCAGGGCGGTGGAGCAAAGCGGCGGGCCCAGCATACGCACAGCGTTGGCGCGTACTACGGCAGTTGGGACGTGCGCGTCTAACTGTAAAAATGTATTTATTTAAAAATAGGTTATCGAGTTATCAGAGAAGCGGAGAATGAGCGTGAAGCGGAGAAAGACACAATAAAACGCTATGCCGCGAACCGACAGGCCAGCACCAAAATGGGGGAAATGCCATGCCGCTGGCGATAAGAAACATTCCATGCCCGAAAGTGTACCAAGCGCGTGTAAGTGTAGCGGCAGCATTTGCGCTGGCCTTGCCGAAGTTCAAGTACCCTACAGACACAACGTGAGGGAACATATGCCAACATATGGTAATGAGCCCCCACAGGCAATTCTGTTCGGTTTCCAAACGCTAAACGTAAGAACATGTTTACGACATCTGTGACTGCTTTGAATTATGTATGTAGATATAAAAAGTAAAAAATACACTATAGACATTTGATTTTGACAAAAATTACCGTTTGATTATGACGTTGCTGCACTGGTAACAATGTGGAATTTTATGCCGAAGCACGAAAATCTGTAGTCACTTTGAAAAACACTTTCGAGCTGCTATGGTTTTAATTGCTGCTCTTAGCCCACTACAATTTATGGCTTAAACAGTTTATTCTGATTGCTTTAAGAATTTCTGAAATTTTTAAAATTTTTCCTCATGCATATTTTCAAAAGACTCGCCACTTGAAAATTTATGAATTTTTGTTTCAAAAGCTATCAAAAGCACACACACGCGCTCGCTACTCAACGACTTCATTCACAGTTTTTGCATTTTTATACGCGGAAAAAGGCATTTCTCAAATTTTCTTTGCTCAACAGAGACAGCGGAATTTCTCAGACTCTTTGATTTTCTTTGTATTTCCACATGCATTTACGAATTTTCGAATTTTTGAATTCTTTAGATTTTTCCAATGCTTTTCACGCACTATTTCACACTCGGCGGCGTCACACTGCAGCTGCCTTTTCTGGCTTCTCTTACGTTTCTACTTTATTTCGTGCATTCGAATCGTTGAAGTTGAATCGGTTTATCGGACGGCGGGAAAATAAACAATTAATTCGTTTGTTTACCGCCGCGTACAAATGTTTTCTTTATTTCGTATAAGAATGAAAACATAAATTCTGCTTTGCGTTAATTCTATCGTTCGCTGTTGACTCGCGTTCGCAATCGCGTTTACACCTCGCGCGCACACATTCCACACACTTTGACATTCGTTTGGCGACTGTAGACTTCCGACTGATCGCCGCCGCACCATACCAATTCTGCATCGGATCACTTTTCACTCATTCTCCAGTTCGAAGCGAACGTGGTTTGAGCGTTTCCGTGCCAACGTCGCAACATGTTCGAACGGTTTGGTTTGAGCACTTAATCGTGAGCGTATGTTTGCGAATGCGAGAATCAAAACAAAGCATGCATAAACATTTTATGGTTTCTTGAAAGTGTGTTGTTGTCGTCGTTGTTGTTGTTGTGGCTGTTGGCGGTAAACAAGATATGAATGAGCGAGCATTGTAGCGCAGCTAGGCGGGTATGTGCGGCTGCTCAGGTAGATTGGCGGATTCTGAACAAATAACAAATTTTTTTTTGGATTTCAGAAAATTATCAGCAATTAATAATGTCATTCATGGTTAAAAAAAGAATGACCCGCAGCAAGACAACTTCAAGTTACGACGTGCGTATTCTGCCAGGTAAATTTTTTCCGTTTTTGTTGTTGATTTGTTTATTGCTTGTAGACCGATGGGCAAGAAAGTAGCCCAATATGAATTGTAGAAATATTTTAAATTTCCTACAATAAAATTTATACTCTTTCATAGTCGACTTGCTTTTTTTTGAAGACAATTGGGTTCGAAAATGCATCTATAGATTTACATACATAGCTCCACATTCAAGCTGTCGCCCTTTTCAAATAACTGTCGATTTATCGCAATGTAAACGTATTAGCAAGATATTCAACATTCTTTTGAAACGATCATGTACAGAAACGAAGGCGCTCTCTATGACTCTGCATCCCACTCCTGCCCACGCGCCTGATCACTGCAAGCAATAAAATTGTTGCTCTGCAGTAAACGCCGAACACAATAGCTTAGAATTTCACACCTGCTAAAATACTTAAGCACTAAATACTCCACATTATTATCACAACATAAATGAATGTAACCCAAGCAAATATTTACACCGAAGCAGCGAGAAACAAGCTTGCAACTTAGAACAAAACAAACGCCACGATTTCCAACTGCCAACAGTCTGCCCCATCTTGCTGTAAGTTTATCTTTACTATTCGATAGGAGAATTCCAAGCATCGCTTGACAGTCCCGAATGTGCCACATTAAAAACACATTTGCTCAGATAACTTGGGACTCGCCATGGCATGATGTCTTCTATGGTCGCGCGTTCTTTTTTTTATATGCTTAGGAGGAGAGCACACAGAGTAAAACAAAAGTAAACTAAACTCAGCTGCTGCCACAGCGAGCTGCAAAGGTGCAGTCAGCATGCAAAGATATGAACGTTTCTTATCTCGAATTGCCGGGATTAACAATTGCATCAGCATTGGAATTTTTTCCTTTGGAATTTTTTGGTTCATTAAATTTTTTGAGTTTAAAAAATTTTTGTTTGAGTAATGCATTATCTCTTTTTTGTAGAAAGATATGACAAATTGTAGCAATTTCGAAAGTTATGTAACAGTTTCGGTGTCATAAAAAGGGTTTTGTTGTTTAAGATTGAGAATTTTGTGGAAAAAATACATATTATTGTACATACAACCTTAAATATCCTTAAGCTGGTACAAGTAACATCTGTTCCAATTAGTTGATCTGATTAAAGAGATGAAGTTCACGTATCAGTTTCTGCATATGAGAATAACAAGGGCCGATTATTTTCTATTATAAACAAAATGCCAATCCGATCTAATTGAATTCTTTAGTTCTGATAAGCCTGAACTCTGCCGCAGATCAGCCACAAAATGTTGTTCTCACTTTCAATTCCACATAGTATCTGCAATACTATCACATTACGCTTTCAAATCACATTAGACGCTAAAAGACAAATCCATCAGGATTAACATTGCAGTATACATGCACACATTCACATGCGAGGATCACTTACGACTTGGCCTGACAATCGCATTTTGAGCACACACCAACACATGGAAACGCTTATCAATAGACAGCATCAGAGCTGCCAAGCGTACGCCTGTTCCTTTATGCTTTGAAAGTGAAACGCTGGCTTTGTGTCAGCCACGCTCACATCTCGCAGTCCAGCCGCATGATCGATTGTTTGATCGTTAACATTTTTCCATAGAACACAATGGAAAGGGTAACTGCTGGCTGGCGGGAATGCCAAGGGCAACAAGCTGCGCATTCATCCAAAATCTTTCAAATACCTTTTTGTAAATGCCCGTCAATGTTGGGGCTTGTCTTTGACATTGCACAGTGTATTTTTATTTCTTCTTCTCTTGGTAGAATCTTCGCCCTTCATATATCATACAAGAGGCCAGAGCATGATATTAAGCCTGCTGCTCCTTGCAATTGGCCTTTCAAAAAGTAAATCTATCATAATAACTTTTCTGTGACTGCGCTGTATGGCGGCAACCTGCACGTTGGTTGAAATGTCTTTTCTAATAAATCAACGTCACCACGCACATTCAGCAGAGATGGGTTAGAATGAGGGGGGTAGAGGAATTGCTCTGGTGAACATGCATGCATGTGTATATGATAGGCACTTTCTGTAAAACCAAAAAGGTTTTATTGAGAGTATAGCTTATTAAATTGCACATTAATAAGCCATTGAATTATTTAATAAAACTACAATATAGTTAAGATAATTCTTATAAAATGCAATATTCAATATTAAGGAACAGCTTGGCTATGGAAAAGTAGAAAAGAATTAAGCAAGCTTACAAGCAGAAGAATCATAGATAAAAGGTTACACTTCGAATATAAACGAAAGACTTAAGCAACATGCTTGTTAATCTTAAGTGGAATATAATACCAGCATTCGTTTATTCATTCGTGCATTCGTCGCAGCGGTGGCTCAGTGGACAAGTGCCGGTGCACATGACATCTATTAAAACGGGAATTTGTTTTCCAAATTGCTTCCTTGCAATGCAAAGCTTCTCAGCACGTTCGGATTCGGTTATTTGTAGGTCCCGTTAATTTGTGCAAACTATAACAAGCACATACAAGTTAATGCGAGAAAGCTAGGCTTAAGCCCACACGGGCTGGTGCGCCACTAAATTATTATTATTATGCTTTTATTCAATATACAAATATGTTAACAAATTCAATTCTTACTCAAATAACAATAATTTTAAAAAATTTCAAATTGGCAATTTTTCAATTTACAAATTTTTATTAAAATAACAATAATTTGAGCACTTTTAAATTGTTAATAATGTGCAACACCTGCAACTAATCGCCTACACGTCATTCACACTAATTGCACACGAACAACGCTTATCGTTCAGCATCAACGGCAACAACAATACGCTGCAGACTTATAAGCATTATCAACGTCATTGTTGTTGTCAACGTGCAATCAGCAACATTTAATAGTTTCAAGCAACACCACCCACCCACGCTTGTTTTGTTAATTTGATGCTGCCAGCTGCTGGCTGATTTTTGCCCAAGAAAAAATTGCTGCAGTTGCTTTGCGAGAAAGTTTTTAAGTGCTACAATTTGAGCGCTTGAAGTGACAGCCTCAATTGCACACTCTGGAAGTGCGAGCAATCCTTTTAAGCGGCTCAAATTAAGCGAAGATAAGAAAGTTTAATTTGATTGAACTTCACTCACAGCCCAAAATGCAGTTGAAGAAATAGCAAAAAAGAGCTGCAAATCAAGCGAAAAATCAACAAAATTTATGCCTTTTAAGTGCGCACTTTTTAATCCTGTTGCCTGTTGCTGGCCTCATGATGCACGTGCACATCAGTTCCACTTCGTTAGCTGCTTAGCTGAGCGCCCCACCGAAGTGGGTCACCTACCACAGCCACACTTATATCACTCGACGACACAAAAGGCCAAATATTATAACTGTGCATGCTTTAATAAAGATTACGTTTAAGCGGGCAACCAATTGGATCAAATTTGCGCAAGCGCATTGGCTGCCATGCAGACCCATGCCATCCGGTGCAAGAGTCTGTGTGAGTGTGTGTGTGTTTGTGCGGGTAAATGCTGCAACTGCGTGTGGGTTGCGCTGTGACAGGCACTGACATTATTACGAAGAGCACAATATGCCCAACAACAAGGATCATGTACTGCTGCAAGCTGGAAAGTTGCTGAAGGTGGCTTGCGTGGAGTATTTGCATACCTTTTGGCATGTCTGCTTGTAGTTTAGGCAATGTAGGCCGTCGTTGAGAAGCCTACAGCGAAAAGTGTGTAATTAAATAAGTCAAAGTACGAAGAAATTAATGAGTGCCATCATTTTGATAAATTGTGCGATGTAAAAAGGGAAATTGATGAAAAAGAATTCAGATATTTACATATTTTCATTGGACTATGGAGGAAATTTATATGCCCTGCACAATATTATAATATAAAGCAGCAGAAATAAATTGCCTGTTGAGCTGAATGTCCAAAAGATTGGGGCCCATATAATATTCCCATAAAAAATTGCAAAAATACGATGAAAATCAATGCATTATATTAATACTTACTTACTTAGTTGGTTAGATTAACACGTTACGGGGTTAGGAACTGGCGTACGGCTTCTCTCCAGGCGATCCTTCTACGCGCGAGTTACATTACCTACATATTTTCCTGAAACCATGCTCTCACTCATTACTCTCAAACATCTCTCTTTCACGCTCTCTCATTCATATTTTCCAGCATTCCAATATTGCACATTCTCAACAAGTTGTCCTTTTCAATTTGTTAACTTTAATATTTTTATCGCTACCTCCTTTAGTTTAGTCTAAGCTTTGAAACGATTGTACACAGAAGTGTTTCCAAACATTTAAATAAAATGATTGTTTTTGGCATTTCATAAGAAGATTCTATTAATTTAAAACTCAAATTATTTTCGAAGAATTAATGATCATATTTTTCTCGCGCCTTCAACAGTTGTATTTATTAATAGACCAACTTAAATGCCAAGAGCTGAAATTGTTTTTAGTTGAACTCCTTTGGGTATTTTAATTTTCAAGAAAAAGATTATATATTTTTGATCAAAAAAATTTTGTTAGTAATTTGTCTTTTGGCGCTCTGAAGCCAACTTTTTAATTGGCTTACCATTACTTTCCTTTGTTAGCCATTTCGGCCGAGAAAGTTGTGCTGCTCGCATTGGTATGCCCCTAAGTAGACGAGTAGACGATCGCCTTGGCCTGAGTGCAAACTTGGCATTCGCTGGAAAATGCAATAAGTTGCTAAATGCAGAAAACAAAGCCTCGCATGGGTGCATAAATTCCAGAGAAGCAAATGGAAAAAGGAAGAAAAAAAATCGAAAGTAAATTGGCGGTAGGATACGGCAGGCCTGTACGAAACTTAAATCAACTGTGACTGACTTACAACTGTCACTTTTGGTAGCAACAGTGGCAACAAGAGACAACAGCAAAGCCACTGCCACTGCCAATGCGATTGCTGCCGTTGCCATTGCTGCGGCTACTGCTTGTTGCACGTCCGTGGCAATTGCCACCAGCATTTGCAACATTTGCCGCACTTATTGTGAAATATTTCACTTTGATAGTGTGTGCCCGACTGGTGACATTTTTTGCTGGTTGTTGTCTTTTTCCGTTACGCTTTTTTTCGTTCGTTTGATTTAGTTTCGTTGGCGCGAATCGCGAATCGCGAATGTAATGTTGTGTGGGTTTTTGTGGCGTGTACAATTTCTGTTGAAATAAAATAAAACAAGATGTTTACTACAGTTTCACCTCGCACGGCCGTAAATAACAACTTTCTTCTCTGGCTCAATACCAAAGTGCATAACGGCAACCACTTTTAAGTAGTACCAATATGCCGTTAATTAGCCACACCGGCGCGCCAGTGGCTTATCTAGGCGTGTCAGCCATGTACGAAATATGCCTTGGCCAAGCTGTGCTATCACTGAGCATAAATCAAATGCATAACATTTGCAAAAAAAGAAGCAATTGTGATTGCCAAAATTTATGTACATATTTGCTATGCAATTCTTCGAGGGCATTCGTCAATGTTTCCTATCCTGATAAGAATAAAAAATTTAGAAAAAACAGGAAACAGCAAACAAAAATGCAACTGCTTTTGAGCAAGATGGAATAGCAAATAAGTACTTGAATCATAAGCTTCGAGTTTGTAACAGATCTGAAAGTTCTGCATTGAGATGGCACTTTCAGATTTTTGCTACAACAAATTCTCATGGGAAATATTTCGCAAAAAATTCGTAAACTTGCTTCTGTTTAAAATCGAACTTATTCTAAAATAATTATACTATGCAATTAATAAGTCCACGATTTACAAGAACCTTAAAGACTTGATATTTTACGAAGTACTTATAGTAAAAATATCTTTACTTTTAGCTAAGAAATAAAGAGCGTGAATTCGTTGCAAACCACTGAAAAATCGACTTTAAATCTAGTACTTAAATAATTTATTTTTGCTTAAGTTTGATCTCATCTTAAAAAAATTATAATAACTACTTAATTAATAAATAGAATTGCAACGGCGAAGCTGGAGCTGAAAGTCGTGAAGAACAAGAAAAATTGTCGGTTAAAAAGCATTTCAATAAAATTTTTAAACAAAATTTTATGCATTTTTGCCAAAATGTGACATACCATTTTGGATACCCTAGTAGAGCTAGTAGAATGAAAAAAGAAACGAAAGACTTAGGCAAGAAACTTCCAGCTAAGCTCCTGAGAATTTGCTTTTCAGCGACAGTTCTGCGCATATTTTCAGCAATACTGTTAAAATAAATGCAGTGCCTAATTAATTTCAAAAATTTTCTAATCAACTCGCACATTAATTTAAGCGTTTGTGACCGGCTGAACGTCACTCGCTGCTGTTCCGGCATGGCTGCGCCTAACAAAGCCGATTGCAGTCAGCGCCAGCTTCAGTTGCTTCCTATCAAAATGTGTTGTAGACACTTTCTGCTGCTGTTGCCTCGCCTACTGGCAGCTCACTTTTGATTAATGGCTTTTTGCATTTACCGCGCCGGCTTTGGGTGGCATTGGGTGAAGTGGCAGGCTGCCACGGTTGCTCTTGCCGATTCTGTCTTTTGTGTTGTTGTTGTGGCTGTGCCTCTTTATTTGCTTTTATAATTGCAGTAGCGAATGTTTATTGCCGTGCAGCGCGCACGGAGGTTGCATGCCACATGCCAGCCGCAAAGGTGTCAGTGACTTGAAGTAGTTTGTCTGCAGCCTGCTGACCTGGCTGCCTGCCCAACAAGCAGCCAGCATGACGGAGTGTGTCGCTTTATGCGCTAGTAACAGTGCAGATTCTTCTCCCAACTTTAACGATTTATGTAAATAGCTCTTTGTTGTTGTTTTAGCGGCATAACCAGGTTAATTGCCTTTAAATTTATTTGCAGGGATGCACACCCGCAGAGCTGAAATTGTTTTCTCTTTATCACTAAAAGAGCAAAAAGTGTGGAAGGAGCTGGAAAGCGGAATTGAAATCATATGTTCTTGCAATATGAATGTTTTGCAATGAGAATCAGAAGGAGAATATCGTCTGCCTGGATTCAGCAGCTGTTCCAGCTGCTCGTCTTTGCCCACCCTACAACAAAATTGCTCTTGTTGTTGTCACATACGGCTGGCCATTAAAATTGGCCTATACCTGTTCTCGCATAACATTGCAACTCGTCGTAAATGCATTTTAAATGGCGTTTTGTGTAATTTGTACATAACCTCTTCATATGTTAATTCCCGCCGTTGCAGTGCACGGAGCTGACCCACTTTTTGCCGCCAGCAGTTAAATTTTTTTATTGACTTTGCTTTATCTCGCTTGCAGCGTGGGGGCAAGGCGCGTGCTTTTTAGCAAATAGAATGCCTGATTGCAATTAATCACGCTCGGCGTTTACCAATATTGATGACATAATATTTGTGTTGCTGTTTTCGGTTTTCTGTTTGCCAGCTAATTGAGCGTATCGCTAATTTATCAGTAAATCCAATTAAGTGTACAATTTTCGCTCGCGAACTCAGGGTCAATGCAAGTGGAATTGTGCAGGTTGTCATTATGGAGAGACCTTAGTGCATTGTGATTACTGCTGAATCGATTAGTAATGGCACACATTGTTAGTGAGAGAGTATGAGTGATTGATTTCAAGGTCAAGTGCGCATGATTCAAATCATATGCAATAGAAAAGGAATGAAATGAATTTAAAATTAATAGAAAAAGCAAAAAATGATTCATTAGCTCTATAAAACGTTTCTATAAATGCTTTTCAGAATTAAGTCTTCATCCAATTCAGAAGGAATATGTAAATTAAATCGACGAATCTCTATATATATAATTTTTTTCATATAAACCATATAAACCTTGAGTGGAATGCCGCTAGACTGCAAAACACTTATTGGCTTAGAGAGGATTATAGGTTAGTGGGTGAGCGGAAAGTTTAGTGGCATCGGTTGACATTTGCATTGCATTTGATTTATGGCTTTTTGCCTTCAAATTTTCATGTACCTAATCGGTTTATCAAATTCCCAAAACTTGATCAATTTTTTGTTTATGGCAATAGTTATACGAATTAGCAACTTTCACTTTACAGTAAACCCTGATTAATTGTACGTTGCTTGCATCATTTATGCAAAAAATCAACCAACCAAAGACCACAAATATTTCCGAAATTTCCGAATTGGGGAGCTAATTTACAGAAAAAATAGAAACTGCTGCCAATTATGGCATAATTTATTGCCACAATTTAACCCGCCATTCAAAGTCAAAGCTTGATTGATTTGTTTGTAAAGCGCTTGTGTACGTTTGCCAACTTTCCATACAAACGACCAAATAATTTAAGACCTCTACGGCCGGACTCTGAACAAGACAAATAATGTCAATGCCGAGTTAATGCACAAAAACACTCACATTGACACTTTAATCTTAAACTGCAAATTGACTTTGAAAAATGTATGCAATTGCTGTGGCAAGGAAATTTTGTGTGCGGTTCTGAGGCGTGCGTCCTGCATGGACTGCAAAGCCGAGGACTGTGTGTGGCATGATTAATTGTTGTTGAACGTAAATGCTCTCTAATATTATGACATGAGTGTCAAATTGTTATTCTCTTAATTTTCATCCTCAGCTTGGCGCAAAACATTGGCAGAGTGCCTAGTTGGGACAGAGCAGCGCGCAGCATGCGGTCCAGTGCGATTAATTGATGCGCCTTTGAGAAAGCTGAGGAATTGGAAGCAAGTCTGTGCGGTGTGCGTTAATGCTGGCAATGGAGTGTTAAGATAACTGCATAGTTTTTCTTTAGCATTGAGTTAGTTAGTTGATTAGAATTTAAATTTCATTGGATTTATTTCACTTATGCCACTTGAGGCAGTTAGAATCTTCACCGTCTCAAGTTATTCATGCTGTGCTTCAGATTTTTCCAATAGCTCTTTTTAACAAAAAAAGACACTTTCTTTCTTTACTGTTTTGTTTTGTTTCATTTTGAACATGAAATGCTGTATTGTAATCAATGAAAAGTGACCGAAGACTTAGCAAAATTATATGATGTCAATTAGATGAGCATCAATTTCATTATAGAAAAGTTGCTGCTGTAGCAAATTTCGTAAAATATATCAACGAAAAAAACGAATCATACAAATAATAACAAGACTTTCCATATACCTATATAGTCTAAAATTAAAAAAATTAATGCAAATCATGGAGCCTACATAACGTTACTTTTATAAGCAAGACCCTAGCATCATATATGTATGTACATACATATATTATATTTCAGGCTTCTATCTAGTACGATATTATTTATTGAAAAGCATTTATTCAATTCATTCGGTTACTTCTCAAATTACATAAACGCCTACCATAGTATTACTTTCCAAGCCGGTGCCTTAATTCTAGAGCAAGTTCAAGTAGATTAATTTTTAACTCTTTACAAACCTTTTTAAAATTTTTTGTCAAAACAATAAACTTGGCAGTTCGCAGGCAAAAGATTTAGTCGGTATGTTTTCACCACCTCTGATTCGAGCAATAATCATGTAATCATGATCTGTCTAAGGCAGAATACTCTCACTTAAATACTTAAAATTTGAAGCTATAAAGAAAACTCTATTGTATGAAAGCAACAAACTTTAAACTTATGTTATAAAAATTAAATTTTCAAACTGCACTTGAGCTTAGTCGTCAAAAGTATAGAAGGAGCTTTTAGCAGAGTGGAAGCTGTATTTAAAATTGTAATTTCGCAATTCCATTAATATTTAATTTGAGTATTTTCACTCTCGAAGTAGGCTGGAGTTAATGAACTGAAAGCGCTTCACTCTATTCACATTCGTTACAGACTACAAACACACTCTCACTGCAATTTGCAAGATGCAATGCCATGTAAAATTAATTACAACTATCAGCACAACAACAATTCACACACACACACACACACACACATACACAAACATTCACCAGTAGTAACAATGCAGTATTGCGGCACAAGGAAAACTCGAGCACACATCGCATCAGATGGAAATAAGCTAACAACCAGAACTAATGAAGAAAATATGCACGCCAGACAGCGAAAATATTATTTTAACCCAGAAATGTGCGCCAACATAAACTCACTGCGCACAAGTGACGCACCATGGAAAACGACAAGCAGCAAAAAGCCACACAGTGTGACAACAAGAACAGCAATAACAAAATTCACTGCTGTGCTGGAAAATCTACAGATATTTCTGTCACTTCGCTGCAAAGAGTGATATGTGTGAGTGTGAGTGTGAGTGTGTGTGTGTGTGTCGGTCTGTCGGTCTGTTTGAGGACGGCAGCAGCAGAGTTCGAATAAAACGCACTTAAGTGATTAAGATCAGCAAGATGCAGTGTCACTGAATTGGGTTAGAATCACACAAGCAGAGCGGGAGCCATCCGCAGTAGGCAGTCGCCAGTTGGTGGGCAAAAATTGTCATATTGAATGAATAGCATGGAAAATGGAAGTGATAATCGTGGGAGTAGCAAAGGATGTCAAATAAACTAGCACATTTCCACTGAGCCAGCCAGGTTGATTTGCAGCTGCTGATGGCGATTGAATAGTGAGCCACCGATTGAAGAAGCATATTCCAATTGGTTGCTAAAAAGTAGAGCTATAAAATTGGTTCAAGTTGCTGGAAAATGTAAAACGCAGGGTGTACCACGCCGCGGTATAGGCAGAAAGGGAGGCTATATTACTACTGCTACTATTAATCTACTAAGATAAAATTATAATTCAAAGAAATTCAAGAAAATTCAAAATGGGGTATGCAAAATTGATGCGTTGATTCCGAGCGTTTTCAAGTTGATGAGAGGTCCAGCCATTTCGCTCTCATCGAGAGGCGACCGACAGGCCCACGCTAGGGTTGGGACGACATTGATTAGACACAGGGAGAGTGATTAAATTAATGAAACCTTTATTGTTTGGAACATGGAGGCGAAAACTGCCATGCTCCAGCAGCGATCTCTTGCCGATTTGGCCGTTTTCGTTGGCAATATTTCCTCCACTTATGCCTGCGAAAAGCCGCCCATAGCATATAGCGAAATGACTTCATTATGCCGCTTTTCTACTTGGCGGCTCAACAAACAACTTTTCCAACATTTTCCAAACATCGAAGGAGACATCAACACAACATTTCGCCACACATAAATCATGTTAATATGTCATATTTACATAATATTTTGTGCAAGTCTGTCCATGAGCGCGTGTGCAGTTGTCAATTTGCCCGGTTACATTTTCTGCATTTTCTGGCTGACTAACTGCAGTCAGGCACGGCACACAGACGCACACACACACACACACTCACACACATGCAGTCAAATGCGCGCACCTCACTGCCCAAACGAAATTAAGCTGAATTTTCTTCTTTCACTTGAAAAGTGACCGCGCAGGCGCACAGCTTGTCCAAAACATCTTGCTCAACATTAATCAACAAATCAAGGAAATCATTTCCTTTCTTGGCCAATGCTCACATAATCACCACACAACGGCAAAACCGACACGAACAACAACAAATAACTGCAACCATAAAACCACAACAAATGCATGGTCTGACATACAAACGGACGGATGGACGGACAGATGTATAGATATGCGGAGAATACATACAGACACACATATAGACACACACATACACTCAGATAGTTGGAACTTTGATCCAAAATAAGTCGCTTGCAAAACCAAATGCGAAAATCCTTTGCTTGCTCCGATTGAAATGTTATTGCATTTTTGTTGTATTTGCTGGGTAAGCTTTTGAAAATGTCATCTGTCAACTTTGAGTTTCTATAAAATTTATAATTTCCTTCTGCAGAGAATATTTCTAACATACGAACATGTAATATTACATTGAAATTGTACGCTGTTCATTGAAAACTATCATATTTAAAAATAAAAATTGATCAGGAAAAATACATTGAATTTGGCTTGCGTTCACTCTTATTCAGTTCACTAATTCAGAATGCACAAATTTTCTATTGGAACCTCCAAATCGAAGATATTATATATATTTGCATTAGCCATTTGATTTTACCAACCAGAATTAACTCGATCTTCAGTGTCAGATTGTCTCATTCCCATAAAACCAGCTGGTCATATGCTTTCTTTAAAATGTTTCCACTTGCCCCTCATCCGCCGAACTTCTTTTCCGCAACTTCATGCAAAATGAAGTAATCACAGTGCAATGAAAATGCCATTATATTTCCATCAAGCAAATTCGGCAACACTGCTGCCGCTGCCGCCAACATTGCTATTACCATTTCCCCCCCTCGGGCCATTGCCAAGATTATTATAATTACGCGGAAATAATGCAGCGACGTTATTGCATTTGATGTGCTGCAAGCAATGCAGTTCAATTTGTGGCTGCAACAAACACACACACACACATACACTCAGCAAGTTGGTTGCACAAATTACACGAATTTCTTGGTGGGAGTAAGTGCCGCAGGAACTGGCGAATGATTTAGAGAAAATTGAAATTTCGAAATGGCGAGCTATGAACTACTGCGGCGCAAGCGATTTGCGTAATGAGCATCGCAGCGCCCAAGGCTGCACAATCATCTGTCAGCGGCGGCTGCGCGCCGGGCAGGGAATTACGTGGAAATTGTTTTATTGACATTTCGAGTGGAATTACTTAATCGCAAAGAGCGTGCATCGGAATTTTTCCTTTGAGTGTGTTTATTTTTGGTGTAGTTTTACGCTGGAGACGTGACAAAAGGCGCACGAGCTCAGGCAGGGGCAGACAATATATACAGTTAAGTGCACGCTTCCCAAAGGCAGCTCGCTCGCGTCTATGAGCCACAGACTGCAGTTGGCGCATCTGTGCGTGCGCATAACTCTCGGTGGGGAGGAAGGCAGTGGCTGCTGGGCAGCTTCTGGTAGGGCTTTGCTCAATGCTGTCGCTAACAAGCTTTGGCAGCTGCAATCAGGCGTAACGAATCGCCGTAGTGGCAGCCGAGGCGCGTATGCGACTGCGCATTATGCGATCTGACCCATTTTGGGTGTTGGTGTGAAGCCTTAACGGGGCGGCGCACAATGCACCAAACTAGTTCGAAGTTTATTAGTCGCGCTTTGTTTGGCTTACAAATTGGATGAGTGTGAAGCGTTTGTTTGTCCGTTGGTTAGTTCAGTTCGCCGGCGAACGTGTGAAAAATTATGAATGAAGTTTTCTGTGAGATTTCTCACATTGCACTCTTTTCGGTGCTCGAGCGGTGATTTGTGAAGATTTCAGTTATGTGGAGCATGGTAGGGAAATGAAATAGTGCCTAGTTTTGTAAAGTCACGTAACTAAAGATAAAAGTCATGCAAACGTTTTTCAAAGCTGATGAAGTGAGATAATAGGGTTCTTGATTTCTTTAATTAAATGCAAGAAAGTATGCTCTGAAATGGAAGTAAGATGAAGGAGTCAAAATTAAAATCCGCTATGCAGAGTCGAATAATAGAATTATATTTTGTAACTAATATGCAAAAGCGATAATCATGAAGTGGGCAACAGGTGTGCTTAAAAAATTAAAGAGCAAATTTTCTTGGAATAACATAATAATTACTTACTAACTTACTTATGTGTCCATTATAACCTCTTTTAGTTCTTGGCCTCACTAGAACTAAAACTTCCTTTGTGCCCTGCTTAGCGCGTCTCTTTTCCAGTCCCTTATGTGAAATGCATTCAATTTTTGATTTTTTGGCGGTGTTCAAAACATCAAATAAATATATAAAAAGTTGACTTTGAGTGCACTTTAACCGAGTTGTCTTCCTCTCTGCATTCACGATTTTTTTCACTATATGTCGGCCTTAATAACTCGACAATCAATTTTGAAGACGCATAACCCAAACCCATAACTCTTTTTCTAAAAACCATACATTTTAAAAACGGGTAGCTTATTTGACAGTAGCCCTCTGCCCCTTAGCAATCTCCTCACCGAGTTTTTTAAGCTCGCTCATACATATGTAGTAGTAATTCACAACAGTGTAAACGGGCACTGTAAACTATAAAATCGTTAAATCACTTACAAGCTAACCAATACATTAAAAGCGCAAAAGTTGAAATCAATTTAAAGTGAGCCCACATGAAATCGGCATAAAAACGTAACTGAAATGTATTTCTGCTTTTGTGGTTTTATGCTTTTTGTATAATTGCCGCAGCGTGGGGTCGTAACTTTTCGCACTGCCAATATTTTATGCATATAAGCGATACTCCCATTGGCCGCCGTTGTCCTCAAAATACATAAAATGTAAACCACTCACATTTAATAAACTCGTTTTTCGTGAATTTAAGCATTTCGTATTTATTCCAGCGGACTCTTCTTTTTGAAAGAGTTCAAGGTTTGTGTAAACAATTTGTAAATTTGTCGGGAAGTCTGTCTTGTGAGGCATAAATTCAATATTTTATGACACTTACAGGGAAACGATCACATGCCCCTTTTGATGAATGCGAAAGCGGAGAAAGCCAGAAATGCCGTAAATATGAAATTCGATCAAGTAGAAATGAGTTGGCTGCAACGATGATTTTTATTCACAACAGATTATGTAAGACCGAAGACCGGTGAAGACGTCAAGGAAACGACTACGTTACACTTAAATAAATATTGTATTACAAATTGAATTAATATTTAGTTGAATTATTGTTTTAAATTCACGCTTTTGTGTGTGAAAGTATTTAGTTCATAAAAATCGAAATGATAATGGTGCAGATGAAATTATGTTATATATATATATACATGCATATTAAGCACAACAGAATTTAGCTATGGACAGTGCTTTAAAAGCATATTTAGTGCATTTAGCTTTGGATAAATGCTCACCATTAGCCTTAGCTTTCTCGCATGAATGGTATGAGTCGGCTGGAACTCGAACCGGTGATTCCAAGCGTCCGGGATGGAGCCACAGCGACGCTGTTAAAAGCACAAATAATAAAAACCATACAAAAGAGTTAAAAAATTTCAAATTATATGTCATAATAACAAAAACGCCAAAAGGCATAAAGATTAATGCTTCCAGTCGCTTTGTTTGATGAGCCTACTCTGGTCGTACAATATTTTAGATAGTGCGGGCCTTTAAATAATTTGCGAATATTGTACAGAAGATGTATTTCCCGCATCGTAAACGCTTTGATGTTTCTAATAAATTATTGGCGATCATAAAGGAATACCAAAAATATTATTGTAGTTACTCTATTAATATGTGTGTCTGATTTTATGAAGTACCCGCAGAAGAAAACTCTATGAAATGACAACTTAAATTAGCTTCCGATTCTCAAAATCAACGTTTTAGCCTCTAGAGGCTTTATTTTAAACATTCTCCTGCCTACTAGTTTAAATAGTGGTTGATTCTTCACGACGTTATAAATAGCATTCTCCTACAAGAGTGGCCAGTTCCACTTCCATATTCATATTTTCCATTGAAAATACGTTAAAATGTAGCGCTTTATGTTTTCTTCATCCAAGAAGCTAAGCGCCAAATTTAGTATGTTGTTGCCAACTGAATTCAAATTTTATTATGAAAATCCTATTCGCCGCTTTTGCGGCAAAGTCAAATCACTTTATTTATCGAGGCATGAAGCAGACTTTGTGGCACAAAGCAGTCACCCGTTTTGTGGTGTGGCATTGCAGGTCGCATGCACAGTAGCAAAGTCAGCTTAGACGGGCTTAGAGAATTGTCAAAATTGCGCACTTTGTGTGGTCAAAGCTCATAAACCAGAAGTTTAAGGTTAAGTTGTTGTACGTTGGGTGGCTGCAGCCGGGGTCACTGCATGGTTCATATTGTGGTAAGCATTTCGTCACATAACGTAAAAAAATTAAGCACGCTTAAAATGCCCAGACGAATTGAAGAGACCTCACGCAAAAGCCTCAAAAGAAAGACATATTTATATCTGGCAAAGTATTCGCTAGAAAATAATTCCGTCTTAATAAGGCAAACTATAAAATAAATATAATTTGAATAACAAATAAACAATAATAAATAAATAAACAATTTAAGTCAATAATAATGGAAAACTTTTTTCAACTGCCTTAGCCCAAGCAAGCTTCTATTTAATAAGTATGCAAACAATATTGTTGAAAATTTTTTTCCAAAAAATGCTTTAATTTATTTATGTCAGAGAGTTTTCTAGGAATTAACTAAGTTCCATTTAAGCTTCAATATGCCTGACAAAATTTTATATTGTGGAAAAATTGGCAATCAATCAATCTAATACACATTACCAATGCAGGTACGTTTCTATAATTTGGTTCACGCTTGAAATATATATGTACATGGAACACGAGAGTGCTAAGCTCTCTGTAGATGTTTTGATTATACATTTGAGTAACTTGTTAAAATTAATGAACATGGTTCTAATTTCTGAAGTTCGTGTTTTAAATCTTTCATTTTGCAGTGAAAAATCGAATCGGAGTGCAATAAATTTAAAAAAGTAAGTTGTTGTTATTTCTTAAAATTTACATTTTAATGATTCAGCAGTTGAAGAAAAAAGAGATTTTAGACATTTTATTTGAAATATGTAATATGTGCACTTTATTGTGCTTAAATGGAATCTTCATACACTAAACGTCAGAAAGCTAGGCCTAAATTTCGGTTACGCGGACTGTTGTGCCAATTATATCACTGGCCACAAACCATAATAGCCTAACTCGAGTTAGGACCAAATTCAGTTTTTAGTGCCATTGTTTTTAGCGAGTCTTAATTTATATATGCTATCATATATATATCTTTTGTAGGACCACAATAAGCGATCAAAAAGCTTATAGCCTTAGATGCTTTGTTGTGAGAATTTGAAACTTTATACTGCTCTCCTGAAAAAATTTAATGACACAGTTAGGCGGTTATGACTATGACCACAGATATATAGATATATTATAAACTTGATGCTTGTCTAAAGCACAACAAAAGTCACTTCACTCACACTGCGAGCCATAAGGAACGCATACTACAAGCAAACACATGCAATAACAAGCAAAACAACAACACAATAACCTACAACAATGCAGCATAAATGATTGCATTGCCGCGCAGCGTGAAGGAGCAGCAAGCAAAATCAATATGGGCGTATGCAGAAATTTCACTTTATTGCACGATCTGCCGAGGGCTCATGCGTATAGCTTGCCCTGCCCTGCCCTGCCCTGCCACACTTGCACTTGCAACAATGTAACAATTGACAAGGGGCAAAAGGCAAAGGCGGTTCCAGCAGCTGTCATGCCACAATGCGTTGAGAAGTGGCCAAATTTATTGGAAATTTCGCAGCAGCGCTGACAAAGGTAAAAGCCACAAAATATATGGCCGCAATTGATCGTAACGTGCAGATATTTCAATTAGCGTAAATATCTGCCGATCAGCTGTGATCGTTTCGGCGGCCGATTGACAGAGAGAAATCGACACATTCGCATGCGTTATTCAAATTCATGCGACGCTTATCAATGGGAGCATCTGCAGCGGCAATATCCACTAAATGCATTTCGCAGCGGCCATAATTACCATAATTCTCACCGGCTTTTTGCAGCGGCCAGCGAAATTACAATCATTCCGAAAATAAAATATGTTGCTGCTGCTCCCGTGTCAGCGATAATCGACCCACGCTGGTGACATTATTGCTCGCCATTATTTACGCGCGCTCCTGCAGCCGCTGGCGGCTATTATTGTTTTCTGCACTCTGGCACTTTTGCACTTATCGGCCGCCGCAGCCTGCAGCCAGTTAAGGCGATTGCTTTTATCTGATTCGTGATGTTGTGACGTTTGGCATGGCGTAGACTCCGACACTGAGCGGATGTTGCGTGCCAAGATCATGTTAAATGCGGCGGGAATTGTAAGTAATGTCAAGTAATTACATTTACAATGGGGCAACAGCAGAAGGAAAACGTGTCGCAGGCAGCGCTGATGAAAAATGCTTTGTGTGTGTGTGTGTGTGGGACACTTTTGTTGACTTTTGTGGGATGGCGCAGAGAAAGTTTTATCGATTTCACATTTTGACTTCAAAAGCAATATATTTTTATACTAGTGCATATAAAAGTAGCATCTTTTTTTTCATAAATTCAACTGCTCTTTCGCAATCATTCTGGAAGCCCTCATCGCAGTCTTTATAATTTGCATGCTTCCAGCAAGAAAAAAACTGGCAACATCAGACTGATGCTATGGAAAATGGATATGCAATAAATTTTGCGCAGCTGAACAGTGTGGCAACTTACAAGTGCTACGACAGCAATAGTAGCTTGCCACATGCAGCAGCATTGCGGATGTTAGTTTCCGCTGCAGTACTCAGATTCACGTCGCATTTGTAGCACTAATTTGTCCACTATTAGCGTTGGCTAATTTATGTGCTCGCTTGATTGCAGAGCGTGTAAGACTTTTAGCATTGAATACTCGAATTATTTTAAACTGCCGCAGTTTAGCTATGAAAGAATAAAAAAATGCATTGCTGAAAGCTTTGGGGGGAGGGATAAATTTAAAAAAATATTTCTAAAAATATTTCTCAACCTTTTAGAGAGAAAATACGTTTAAGATATGAATACCTAACATCATGCCAAATTTTACGTTTCTGCAATGAAATAGGAAGTCAGTTTATGTACACACCTCCGGAACCAAAGTGACCTTATAAGAGTTCCCGCCCTAAAAAAGAAAAATCTTATATCTAAATAATTTCTCAAAACTGTTGATCTTGATTTCCATAACTTTGGAGATTTATTGCATTTTAGCTAAATTATATCAGCTTGAAAAATAGCAATTTCCAAAAGCTTGTCAGTAACGAAATTTCAGCATGACCTTAAGGCATTTCGATTGATTTTGAGTTGAAGTTGCAATTGCGCTGTTGAATTGATCTCAAATTGCCACAAAACAGATAAGAGCTGCAAGTGAGCGCGTTGCATAAGGCTAATTTGCACAATTTATGTGTGCGTTGAGTTTGATATGAAGTTGGGCGCTGAGCTTGGACAGTAGCCAGAGCTCGCGCAGCAAGCGCACGAGCCAGGATTTTCGAAATATATTTAAATGCAAAAGATAAAAAAAATATTTCAACACGTTTTTCTTACACTTAAAAATGAAGATTAGTGTCTACGCAACGATAAGTCGCTGCACAGTGGTGTGAATAGGCTTTTGCCTTGGCTTATGATGTCAAGCCTTTAGTTTCGTACTTTGGAGTCACCATAATTTTCACTCGTTGTGTAACCCGAAAGCAGCAAAAACCTGAAGAAAAGTTACAGTCCGAAAAATTATTGAACGTTTGTGAGAATATATGCTACAATTTAATTGAAAGTAGTTGTAAGAATAAAGGAATAAGTTGCATATTGCCACAATCTTGAAGAGTTCTTTTGTTGTTTTGATTTTGCTTTCCAAACGATTCCAATTGCAGCCCCGCTTGCTAGAACTTGACTCCACAGGCTGACCGGTACCCCGGACAGACGTCAAGTTGGCAACCCCGGCCACTTGCGCGCCAATTAATTAAAATTTTTTGAAGATTTAATTTCTCAGAAAATGTTTTCCATTTCACTCATGAAGTGAATTTGGAACCATTTTAAATATCAGCCAACTGAAGAGGCGTTTTGAACTGTGGCAAATTCTAACTCATATAGTCAACAAAATTGTTGTTGAAAAAATAAAAAAAATTTTTTAAATAAGTATGTGACCTTCAAAAGTCATTTGAAGGCAGCAAAATTGCGCCTGCCAGTTCATTGTACGTGACTGCTCGCAGAAGAGATCTTAACTGCCAGGTTAATGTAATTTCGATGGCACTTGTCAACGTTGTTTTTTTTGTTTGGCTGTTCACATAAAGTTGGCAATTGATTAGCATACATTTTGGTGTGGTTGCTTGTTTGCGTCGCAAATAAATGAAGCTCATCGAAATGACGTTAAATTTGCATGTTGCTGCAAAAGCATTGGTCTTTAGTTTTCATTGATGCGCATTTCATTTCCGCATTGCAATTGACTGGAGTTGAGTGGAATTGAGTGGAGTGGAGTCAACACTTTCGGGTGTGAAATCGGCAAACATTAACATAATGACACACAAACTAAGGAACATAAACAATGCTCAGCTAAGCTGAGACTTTTAAAGTAAAGGCCTGTTTTTAGCGATTTGCGCCAATTTCCAGGCAAAGAAGAGAGAAAGTCTATTGCACGCCCGCTCACCAATGAACCCCGCATTTAAGTGCAACTTAAGCAAGCATCTAAAAGTCCGCGTTATGGCATATTAAAATGCGCATTTTATTCATGATTTCTGTGTATTCGATTAAGTAGAAAGCATGTCAGTTTGCTTGTTCTTGCTATTTTCTCAGCTTCCAAAAAAAAAAACCCCTGAAAACTGGGTCAAATGTTCAGCCTGCCGAAGTGTGCATGGCTGCCGAAGCAATCATAATTTGTGGCTCATTTAAACTAATTAAGCTTGCAGCCTGCTGCTCACTGTGCAACAGCAGCGTGCAACAGCAGCAGCGCATCCAAGAGGCCACATGTGCAATATGCCACTATTTATCTCAATCAATGTGTGGAAAACGTCTCGAAATGTTGCCGCAGTGCGACGAAAAACAGAAGCGCAATTTTTGGGGTAAATGTCTTGCACGAGATGTGGCAAGTAGATTGCTGTGACACAATTTTTTTCCCAGCAGCAACTGTTGCATCATTTATTTAATTATTGGTGCAAACTTTTTTTTAATTTACAGCAAAAGGTTCAAACAGCTACAGACAATCGGACAAAGGGAGACGAACAAAGCGAGCCGCGCGATTGAAGCAAATTGTATGGAAAGTTTGTTCTAGACTTTTGAGCAGGAACTGAAACTGTGACTGGGACTAAAGTTCCAACTGCAGCTGTGAAATTTTAATGCAATCCGATGCAAATTGCATGCAAATTCAAAATAAAAACAAATTTATTTCTATATAGTTCCAACTCGTTGCTGCATTTCAAACGCAACGCTTCTGATTTATATTCTTACTTCGAAGTCTGCAGAATTCCAACTTCAACTCCACTTTCATAGTTTTTAATCTTATTAATCTTATCTTAATCTTATGTGTGTGCGTGCAACATTCGTACAAACATTTTTAATTCAAAAGTTTTGATTCGAATGCAAAGATTTGCCACAAAAGTTGCACTAATTCCCAACGCAGTTTACACTCAGACAGCATAAATCACTTCTGCAGATATACAGCAACAACAACAACAACAACAAAAGCAACAATTCGAAGAATTGCCAAATGCCCAGCACTGAAATATTGCTTGCCCCATTACAGCTGCTTAACACTCAATTTGGCCAGGGAATGGCCTCGCATAAGCTCGATTGTCATAAGTTTTAATAAATCTGTCTCGCTTGTTGATTTAGTTTTCGCAAATAATTTTTCTAAATTTCGCAGACAATCAACGTGCAACGCCGCACAAAAGTCGCAAGTCGCTGCAACGTGTTGCAAGAGCCAACCGAATTGCGTCGCTTTATTGTGCGGCATTGTATGTGAGTGTGTGTGTGTTTTTTCTTTCTCGCTGTTTGTGCGGTGTCTCGCAGGCAGCTGATAAATGCGAATTGTCCACATGAAGGCACAGCAGGCAGGCGCGACATTTTTTTCCAAGCAAACATTTTAAATTGTCAAAATTTTTTAATGAATGGTTTTTTTCTTCAAATTTTCTGACGACGTGTGCAATTTTTATATTGGAATATTTTATTGAATATTTAAACACGCGCACACGACTTGCCTTGTTGGGAAATTTATTCGAGAGTAACAGAAAAATATTTGACAGAACTAGCAAAGCAAGAAATCCGAAAAGCTTATTTCTAATAGTAACACAAAGTAGATATCTGTATAGTGTTGCAGGTTTCTAACACTCCTTCTCAACACATACATATATTAGATAAGCATAAATACTTAGGGATTAAACTAAACAATACAAATTAGTATAAGCCCATTTCCTTTGTGAATTTACAATGCTTAAGTTTCTGAAAATTTTTTGTTAAAATATCAGCTAACATATCATTGGTACATACATAGTTGAGACTTATTTCATTGTTTTTATAAGTATCGCGAATATGGTGATATTTAATATCAATATGTTTGCTCCTTGGGTGGTAAGTAGGGTTTTTTACTAAGTGTTGGGCGCTCTGATTATCGCTATTGAGAACCATTGGTGTTGTGTAGTGGAAACCCATTTCATTGAGCAACTTCTTAATATAAACAGCTTCCTTTGCTGCAGTTGAAAGCGCGACATACTCCGCTTCCGTGCTGCTAAGTGATACGATGTTTTGCTTTTTCGATTCCCACGAAAATACACTACCGGCTGCAATGAACACACAGCCTGTATAAGACTTCCTATCGCTGGCGTCTCCGCCCCAATCAGCATCAACAAAACATTCTACGGGCTGCCCGGTCTTGCGGTAATGAATCTTCAAATCAGATGTCCCCTTCAGGTATCTCAGGATATGCTTGGCTCCAGTTTCGTGCTCGCAATGTGGATCGGTGTTTCGTTGTGCGAGTTTGCAAACAGAATGCAAAATATCCGGCCTCGTCGAAATGGCCAAATACATTAACGCACCAACCAATGACTGATACTCAGTTTGGTTCACCTTTCTGCAACCATCCTCTCTACAGCTGACCTGAAACCCTGCGCTTAATGGTGTCGCCACAGGATTGCAGTTTTGCATGCCATACTGGTTCAGAAGGTCCTGGATGTATTTTCGCTGGCAAACAGTAATAGCACCCGTTTCACCTTCCCGCTCTATTTCCATGCCTAGGAAATACTTAAGTTGACCGCCATCCACAAGATCAAATTCATTCGCGATTTGAGCTTTAATCGCCATCAAATCATTTAGTTTAGTGCTACCTATAATGAGATCGTCAACGTATATAGCTATTACGTTAAAATTACCATTTTCATTTTTTGTGTATACACAGGGCTCACTGACGCACGGTGAGAAACCCATTGTTTTCAGGACTGCGTCAAGTGTGGCATTCCACTCGCGCCCACTTTGCTTCAGCCCGTACAGCGCCTTATTCAGCCACAAAACGCGATGAGGGCACTTTTCATTGATGAAACCTTCCGGCTGCTTCATGAAGACAATATCATGCAGTTCACTGTTCAAATAGGCTGATGACACGTCCATCTGATGCAGGTGCAATTTGTGTTCACACGCCAATGCAAACAGCATGCGAATCGTTGCATATCTCACCACGGGAGAAAACGTTTCGGTAAAATTGACACCAAAGCGTTGACTGCACCCTTTTGCCACCAGTCGAGACTTGAAGCGTTGAATACTGCCATCTGCATTTTGCTTTATATTGAAGACCCACTTGCAATTAATAGCTTTCTCTCTGGCTGGTAAATCTACTAGTGACCACGTACTATTCGCGACTAACGCATCGTACTCCTTCTGCATCGAGTCTTTCCACTGTATCGCGTACTCACTATTTAAAGCCTCTTCTACGCACTGCGGTATTTTAATATCGCCTTTCTCGATCAGATTTAAAATATTTCGTTCTTTGCGAGGGCGCCCAGGATACCCGGTTCTAACCAGTCTGGGCCGACCTGGACCAAACCGTACAGGCTCTGCACTGTGGACGACCTCGCCGTCACTTACTTCAGCTGCGGGAGAACCGACGTTATTATCGCAACTCACAGGCACAATTTCTTCAACGTCAAACGTAAATATATCATGCTGCTCTTCTTTTGGACTAACATACACATTTTCCATGAAGACCACATCTCTGCTCGTAGTAATCTTTCCAGTCTCTGCATTCAACAAACGATATGAGGTATTTGTTTTCCGCTTACAATTGCCCATAGTTCCGAGTGGACAAGGACACTTTTCATGTGGACTGACCACGATGCGTAATTTGCATCATCAAGCTTTTCAATTGAGTATAAACCGACGGCACTCATTTTTTCTAGTGGTATTTGTGGCCTGGGCCCATAACCTATTGGAATATTTTATTGAATATTTAAACACGCGCACACGACTTGCCTTGTTGGGAAATTTATTCGAGAGTAACAGAAAAATATTTGACAGAACTAGCAAAGCAAGAAATCCGAAAAGCTTATTTCTAATAGTAACACAAAGTAGATATCTGTATAGTGTTGCAGGTTTCTAACATTTTATGGCTTTCAAATAATTATGATCGGCATTATTGTCGACTGCTAGACTCGATTATGAAATCGATTTAGCCCTTTAACGACGCAGTTTCATATGAATATCTACTTATATGGCATTCTTTACTGAACTCTGTACGGTAATGAAGCATATGTCTACCATTGGAGTAGCAGAGGATAGCATGTGTAGAATCTGCAAGGAATACAAAGAAGCTACAGAACACATGCTGTGGCACTGTGATGGGTTAGAAGGGGTCAGACTATATACCTATGTTTATATCTACAAGCACAGTATATTGTGGACAAATCCCCAAAGAAAATGGCTGCATACCTTTTAAAGCTGCCCATTCATGAGAATCTATAAATATGTCAAGAACTGTCACATAACGTAATATATTATATTATATTAGATTAAAATAAACAAAGATGGATATACCGTATTAATTTTTGTATTCGACTATGTTAGTGGTTAATAAAAAGTGTATTGCATTTTCAACAAAGTTTTATTGACATAATATAATAAATGTATGTCTATATCCACATAAGACACAAAATTTGTTCGGTAGCTTGGCTATTTGAGCTGAGCTGGCTGTATCTAAATAATTCAAAAGGAATTAGTAAAAGAATAACTCAACAAACAGTAGTTTATAGCAATCTGGAAATAATCATATTAATAATAATTATAAGACATACAATAGTCTTGGCTGCACATATTCCTATGGCTTTGAAGAGATCTCTCTTAGTCCATTCTAAGATGCTTCTTGTGCTTGGCTCTTCTTTGACATGACCTAATTAAATTTATCATATTCTACGTTGTTAGTTGCTACAATTCTGAAAAAAATATGTACTGTGACCCTCAGCAATTATCTAGAAAAAGAGATGGAAAAGGGATTCGAGGCCGGAAACGCCTCAAACCTTAATCAGTGCTTTGCATGTCGGCAAGATTTATGCGTGGATTTAGAGCAGAACGAAGGTCGCGGTTGACCCATAAAATAAAGAAGAAGAAGAAAGAGGCAAATCGAAATGCGCATGCGTAAAATATACATAGCATGGTATAAAAAAGCAAACGCACAAGCTCACACACACGCACAAGTTGACTGGCTTGACCTGCACTGCAAGAAAAAAAGCGCATGGAAAAGCGCTCCCAGCCAAACAGCACAAATGAACTGATTTACTGTATTTGATTTCGATTTTATTGCGCATGCGTGCGCTCGATAAAGGCTCTGATTAAAACGACGGCGCTGACGATGAGGAGGACGACGTCGGCAGACCGCAACTGGCATGGCATGCCCAGGAGGCTGCACTCGCTGCGCCCAACTCACAGCTGCGGCTGCGCATGAGGGCCCTGCATTGAGGCTGTGCGCCTGCGCGTTCGGCACGGGCAAAATTCATTCGTCGAGCTCGTAAATCATCTGGACAAACAAGCTCACCGCAGCCACCATCGCCGCATGTGTGTGTGTGTGTCCCAGCAAGGGTATTCGTGCCACAGCCGCCTGGGAGGTCCGCCTGCCTGCATCACATGCCGGCATATGGAGAACGGGCAGCGGGAAGGACGCAACAGTCAGTTGAGGCAGGTTTTTATCGATAAGCAATCAATTTCACTGCAATGCATAATCGCAGCAATAACTTTCGTTTGTAAGTGCCATAAATGCCGCTTTCCCAGGCGGTACAGCCCTCATATCCAGTCGCAACAATGTGAAGTACGCGCCGCGGGTGCACCACTGGCAACGCTGTTGGCCTGACTTCATTAGAAGAATTTGCTATTTTCTTGTAGAGCTACCTCGCAAGTTCCTACATCGTAATTGACTTGCAAATGTTGAAGTTTCAATTATCTGAATTTATTCTTAGCGCCATACACACACACGCGCACACTTCATATCGACAAGCTTACGTCGCACGTGCATCTTTCAGTCTCGAGTAATGTCGATACTTTCAAGTATTCGATTATATACGCTTGAGAGGCGAGCATTAAGTTTATTTTTGAAAATGTGCAAGTTATATTTTCTTTTCTAACTTAAGTGAAGTGCAATTAAGAATCGTGCCTTCCTCTTAACATTTTATCGAAAATATACACTTCCAAAATTTTAGTATTTTATTTAAACTTTATTGTGTGCGGTTTTGTAATGTAATAAAATTTTGCTTGCGTGGTGTATTTTAGACGAATCTAAATTTTCTGTGAATTTCTGTGATGAAAAATAAGCAAAGCAGTGTTACACGATGCAACATAGGAACATATAAAATAGAAAACTGAAGTTTAAATGCAACCATTATTACACCCATCAATGTTCAATAACAGATTTATCTGAAGATAATAATTAGAATTTCGTTCTTAACCAAAATGGAATCATGAAATTGGAATTCTCAATACTAATTAAACTCATAATAAAGCAATCGCATACTGTAAAGAATTGATGATGGAATTTAATTTGCAGCGATACAAATTTTAAAGATTTCATAGCAAAAACACTTGACTGACTTATTAAGAGTATAGATTATAGTTCTGCATATAAGTTCCAATATACATATAAGTCATCTGTAGTCGTACTCGATATTCTTGTAGCACTAACTTTGTAGAGTGTGTGTGTTTATGTTGGTGTGCGTTTGTTAATTGCGTTTGGGTGTGGCTGCGCCACGAAGCTTGCCAATTTCTAATTGATTTCTTTGCTGCTGTAATGCTCCGAGTGTGTATGTATGTGTGTTTGTGTGCTTTGCGGATTTCGTCGAAATCGCTTAAAGGTGATTAATTGTTATGGCTCAATGTCAGATAGAAGTTGCCTCGAGTGGTTCTGCCTGTCTGCTGCTGGTGGCTGGCTGATGTGAAGGCTTAATTTGCTTGAACTCAAAGTATTCCTAAATGTAATCTTTCTCAGCGCTTTGGCAGCGTAAGCAGTCATCAAAAGCAGTAAAGAAGCATGTGCGCACTTTCATCGTTGCCAGAAAGTTTTATGCAAATGGCAATTGGCTAATAAAAGAAAATAATATAAAAGCTGCTTTTCATCGTCACATCAAAATAACATAAAGTTGTTCCATGTCCTGGTCGCAACTTCTTGCAAGAGGCAAACAAGCAGGGAACGCATCAAGACGGGAAAGCGCACTTCAATTGCCAATTGTCGCCTCTGCAGACAAGTTGCCTGCCTTATGACTTAAATCGCTTAGCCCAACGAACTGCAATAACAACAACAACAACTGGTGAAATCGACAAGCAACGCCCTCATTGCCTGCACAACAGGCGCAAAAGACACTCATAACACTGGCCAACCAAACCTTAGTTATTTTATTTACAAAAAACGTATTTTTCAAATAACTATATATAATAACAATATATAAAAGCTGATTGATTCATGAATTTTGTACTGAAATATTTACCTAAACTGCTTTTTTGTTGTTGTTGTTATATTTTCTGCAATTTGTGGGTTTTATTTCTTTGTACTAAAAATAGCAAGCAAGCAATACAGCGCCTCAAAGAAGTACTCGGAATTTCGATTTACAAAAAAATTATTTAAAACTAGTGCTCTGAATTGAAAATCTTGTGTATCCTTTATATAACTGAGCTTAAGTATGCATAGATCAATCATTCGACAGCTGAAAACTGACAAAATGCAAGTCAGAATATAGGAAACTGACAGACTATTCATTTCAACAAATTCTATTTGGTAAATAGTTTTATATATGCTCAGGATTTATTAAAAATAGGGGTTTTCTTTCGCCTATCGAAGAATCCAGCAGCAACACAGCTGCAATCCCGGAAGAATTGCGCAAATTAAAATAAATATAAAGCCCAAAGATATTCCCTACACAGTTGACTACACTAAACTTATGAGATACCAAACTTATGTATTTCAGCGGCTTACAAGGATTTCTTGAACATTTTTGAGCTGTCATACAAAAGATGCTGCCATTTCAATAAAACTCATAAGGGTTTACTTGTATGGTAACAAAATGATTCCTGGCTAGTGTATTTTTCGGTGTTGATTTTGCATGACTGTGTGGCTGTGGTTGTGTGTGTTTGCGCAAGTGTTGGTGTCAGTTTTTTTATATATAGTATTTGTATAAATCTATGCAAGAGGTGCGCGATGGCGCACAAATCAAATTAAGCGGCACTTACTGCGTCTACGAGTTGCAAAAGTGTCGGCGCATGCGTGCGCACGGCACGACGCGGCACTGCACCCAGGCACCTCCACTGCCTGCTGGCACTGCTGCCGTGACTGTGCCGCAAGAGGGCTTCGCTGCAGTAAGACAATTGCAATGCATTTATGCAATTTGTGTGTTAATGTGCGCTCGTTTCGGCCTGTGATTTATGTCGGTGTGTGTGTTTTGGCAATTTAATTGATTTGTGCGAGTGTGAGTGAGTGGCTGATTATGTGCGTTTGGTTTGGTTGAGCTGAGGCAAAATACGAAGCCGGCGGATATGCCTGCACTCGTTATGCATTATGCATGAGCCGGCGAGCGAGCGGAGTGAGTGGTGTCTTGACATTTAAATGCGGAAGAAACACTCCCTGCCTGCCGCTTGGAAGACTCGCAATGATTGACTGGAAAGTTAATGGCGCGAGGCTTATTCGCTTTGCTATTTGGCTCACTTTGCCAAAAGCAGTCCACGGAGTGCTGCGAGTGCATTAGAATAGCTTTTAAAAATTGTTCCAGTAGAATTAAGTTAATTGTACTACTTGGTAGGAATGTTCACAGGTAATAGCAGACCACTGAGTCACAGCTTCAGTTAAAGACATAGCAAATAGAGACTGGTCTTGACTTATGCCCATTTGTACAGGCTTTCTGCGGAAACCTCAATAAATTTTAAAACTACATGGCTCAGTGAAATTGTAGACTTCCACTATAGTTCTTGTGGCTTCCTAGCTTCAATGTCAAGCTGAGTCTACACAAAAAAATAGAGTCTTTTTTATGGCAATGAACTGATGTTTTTTCGAGAGCATTTCTTGCCATGAACTAGCCTGCAACCATCTGTTCGGACAACAGAAATTTTGAAGTTGTCGTAAGGTTAGGCTACTCTAGTTAGTTATAGGCCCCGAACAAACCCTTATAGGTCCTTAGCCATACCAAATTGCGTTCCGTTTAAGAGTGCAAGAAGCATTTTTCTGTAAGAATGGAAGTAGAGAACTGGCTCCCAGCTCTAGGGCCTCTTTCACCGCAGCAAGCCAAGCAGCTTAGACGAGATCTTAAGATGGCTGAACAGAAACACGGAAGATGCTCAAGGGATTTTGTAAAGTAATATTCCCTGAATTAGTTGTACTCTTTACGAAATTGCCATAAACTTGTGCTAAAAATTTTTTTTTCCATAGGCAAAATTGTACGGAAATATTAATTTATTTTAATCGAAATGCAAACCACACCTCTTTCGGTCGAACTGTAGCAGATGGGAAAAATATTTCTGTACTGAATGGCCATTCAGTAAAGTATCTCATGCCTTAGTTCTAATTGTTGAAAATTCCTGGAGGAAAGTTAAATATTAAAAAATGCTTACTATAAGCAAAATAAGTAAATCATACAAAAGTTTTATGGAAAACGTAACGAAAGCTCATGATGCAAGTACTTAATTTTTAGTGTCCCCCAAAAGTGTGAATCTTGAAATTGAATGTATAGAAATATTTCTAAATTAAATACTTAAAATAGCGCGTTGGCAAGAATCAATATATTCAGCCTTGCTGGCCAGTTCGATTCCAGCACTATATATAGATATACTTTAAAATTACCAGGCTTGCCATTTCATAGCACATTTCTTTCAATACTTCCCACAGTTTTCTTTTCATTGCAAAACAAACACTTACACTTATCAGCAGCTTGTCTGCCTTTTCCGTGGAACAGCATTCCCGATGGCATGTGCCACAAAAGCCCAGCAACTTTTCAACAGCGCGCAGCCCGCACGCAGCAAAATTTCCGAAGTGGAATTCCAACTGGCAAAATTCGTTGCACAGCTCAAAATGGCACAAAGCCGCGCGGCAACTGACCAACATGTCGGCGGCATGCTTTAATTGCGGCTGGCAGAAAAATCTTGGCGTAAAATGCAACTGCCGCTGACAACAGCAAAGACAGCAATAACAACAACAATAACAACAGCCGAAGTGCCGCTGCAGTAGCACTTTCGATTGCAATTCGCAACACTTTCGAATGTTTTGGAATTGAAATTGAATTGCGGCAGGCAGCATCAAAAAAGGCACATAAAATCTGGCCGCCAATTGCAGGCGGCTAATAGCAGCACTGGCAATGCAGCCAAATATATGAATTTTATTGCAAATTACGTCGATGAATGATTAACTGCACACAAAAGCGGCATGCGGTCTGATTCATTGAATGTTGCTGCTGCTGCAAGAAAAGCGGCAGGAAAAGCGAAATGCAGGAGGAAAATCAGAGGCAGGCTGGCAGCCTGGCCAAGTCAGCTTCAGTGCCAAGTGTTTAATTTGCTGCAACTCTTCCGTGCACTCACACAGACTCACACACAAAGCGCATATATGAAATGCCTGGCAGGCGTGTGGCAAGCAGCAGCAGCCGTGCAACAGGTAGCACATTGCAGGCGCTGCCGCTTTTTAGTGATTAATTCGTTCGGGTCGGCGGTAAAATTAATTCGCAACGTAAGAGCGCACTTTTTCAACACGCTTTTACTTCGATCCTTTATATGCCCCCAATTGTGGCACAATTGCGTTTCATATAAATGAGTGCGGCATTTAATATTTGACGTTCGAATTGGCCGGAGCATCTGACGGCAACGAAAATTTGGTTGCATTCTGCGATAATTCAATTAAATACATCTGAGCGTAGGTCTGATTTTAGAGTCCTTAGTTATCTCTCAAGACGATTGCGAGTGCAAAGCTTATCATTTCATCGCATTTCTAGTCGATAGTCGATAATAAAGCACCTTCTAGTCGATAATAAAGTACCTAAACGTCAATTGCAACTGCGAAACCACCCAAAACCGTCTTTAACCGCCTGCATATAAAACTCTGTATTCTACTTTAAGTTGGTTCGGATCCTCATGCCCATAAAAAGTTAAAAAAAACTTGTAATACTCCACGAGAACAAACTACTTAAATTCTTTTCCTGAAATATTAAATATTCAGCTTAAAGCCGTGTTCTGAAGAAAGACACAGACGGTACATGTCAATATTTAAAAAAATTTTGCTTGAATTAATAGTTTTCTCATTTCGATTGCTTTCTAATATAATCTTGAA
Source organism: Neria commutata (assembly GCA_963457695.1). NCBI lineage: Eukaryota > Metazoa > Arthropoda > Insecta > Diptera > Micropezidae > Neria > Neria commutata. The sequence goes on from OY735245.1 coordinate 3,011,832, forward strand.
TGGATTCCTCGATGTACACTAAGCAAAATATACATAAATTTGTTAGATTAAGTATTAGTCATAGGGATATTTATCAAAATAACTGAAGGTTAATACAATGCTTAAAACACTCATACTTAATAGAATATAAAATATACACATCACTAGAATGATGAATGCTTCATTGATATTTTTAATTTTATAAGTTGTTAGATTTTTACTGTCTTAGAAACACAACTTTTGATGAAATCATATCAGACGAATCAAAGACGTCATTAGCGTGCTCAGAATTCCAAAGCCACAAATTGTGCTATTTTTACGCTTCGAAGCTATATTCTCGATATATGTAAATAAACCTAGTAGCACAATAAATTTCGCAGTGCATCTCATAGTAACAGCGTTCAAGCAATGTGCTGAGCTGTCTAGACCCGATAAATAAAACTGGCGCTATAGAACGTGCTCTGAATTATTTGCATGCCAGAACTTAAACAACAACATTGAGCATACCTCACTGTGAATTCCTCTTTTAATACGCTATAAAATATTTTGCAAATGCCATAAATTTCGCCAGTGCAAATTTTATGCCTTCCTTCTCACAATTGTCTGCCATAAATCTCCATGAAAAGAAGTTAAACTCTTACGTTGATTCCAATTCATTAAGTTTTAATTTATGCGTAAGACCGATTGTGCCCCACCACACCGCCCCCACACTAGTCCTGCTTCGCCTCTCTGATCTCTTAAGCATGCCAAGTGCAAGTAGTTTCAAAATAACACGCCACATGCACATGCATAAATACATGCATGCTTGCATATTGCACGAGTATCTACAAGATACATTCCTCTTTTGTATGGTGCCATAAATTACAAGCCGATTGCCGTGCTTAAAATTTATGTGTTCTTTATGATTATTACTACACTGCGCTTGCGCTTGGTGGGCAGTGCCTGGGCCAACAATTCAGTTGCCTGCATTTGCATGTGGCCTGCAGCGTATAGCCTAAATTGGTGCAAACTGCCAGTTCCAATCGATTACTTAACGACAAATCGCACATATTTTCCGTTCTCGAACTGCAGTAATATGGCAACGCCAGGCAACTTTGGCAACGTTGAAACAATATACGGCACTAGCAACATGCACTTCCGCCAATGAAATGACTCTCTTGACTCACCTGCGCGCTAATATGCTTCACAATTAGCTTCTAATTACTTCAAGTATGCTTGCAATAATTAAATGATAATTTTGAAAAACCATTTTCTAGCTCGAAATTCTAAGAAATTCAGCTTGTTGTTGAATTGTTCTGATTTTGTGAAAGTAAATTTAATTAATTCTGCTGACAGTCAGCGCAATTAAAAGCAATTTACAATGTCAATGGAATTATTCTATGAAATCCATTTAATCAGCTAATTGGACAAACAAAGGAATTACTCACTTTGGAACTTGTTTGTCATAGAATTCAATAAAGACAGCCTAATATTTATATGGCCTTTTCATTTTCGCTGAAGAACAAAATAAATTAACTTTACAAATATTAAGATCGGAAAAGCTTTGTGAATATTTGTGCAGCCAAGCCCTTCAAATCGAAAGAGAGAATAAATTCCAGATAAAGCTTTTGTTTTTTAACGTGGTGTTCATTGAATCAGAAGATAGATAACTATAAAAATCCAATTAGCTTATAAATGCAAAACCTTTTGTCTTAGCTCAATATTTTTTATATGCCGCAAAAGTATGCAATTCGTTATTATTTTACAAATTAGTAATCTGGCAAGGTTAGGAGCAGGAGTAGAAGGAGGCGATAGCTTTTCTACTTTGTCATTGTACGGCCCTTTCTAGACGATGAGAAATACGTTGAGTAAACTCTTCTTCAGCAACTTGGTTAACCTCAATCTGATGCAAAATGATGCAAATGGCTTGAGTTAGGCCCTCATTAGTTTTCGTGGAGAGATCAGAACATCCAATCTTCTTTCTATGGCATGATAACGAGCCTACATATTACACCCCTCTCCCCCCCAGCACAAAGATGTGTTACGACCAAAGATTAGCGGGTCACATTTATGAACTTCATGGAGGACGGAACTGTCCACTCTTCACTCCCTGCTCTCGCCTTGCACAAAAGCGCCAAGCAATCGATCAGTACGGCAAAAGGTCAATTCTACAAATTGCCGCTGAGTAAGCGCAGCAATCTAGCTTAACCCGCCGCAATTTGCTTTCGTTAATGTCAGCCCCTTGGCTGCCCAAATTGAAAAGACGTCTGTGATTGAAGGCTGCATAATGCAGTCAAACTCGCACGTGCAGACGCTGGCGGAAACACTTCGAGAAATGCTTTCCATCCCAAATGTCTCACCTGAACGTTTCAGCTTTGTGCGCATTCAATTTCTTTCACTTTCCACTACAAATTTGACTGACTGACTTTATCTGCACTTTTTTATTTTGTTTACTTTGAGCGTCCATAAACTTTTAGTTTTTGAGTGACTGATTGATTGATTGATTGATTGATTGCTGGGTAGGTCAATTTCTTAGAGGGCGGCTAATAGAAAACTGTATTCCAACATATCATAAAACAATATAGTTCACTCAAGCGTAGAGCAATTTTCAAGAAAATTCAAAAAGGTTCAGCTTTTAAATTTTAAATTGCAGGCATTAGTAATGCATTTTCCAATACACTTTAAAGATAGACTGACCGGATATATGAAATTTACTTACTGAAAAATAAAATAAAGATTTTGTTCGAAAACGGGTGTTAAATCCGAGTGATTTGTCTAAAGATGAGCTGTGCTGCAATTTGAAGAGGAATAACCTTTTTTGATTTTAGCTATTCCATTCCGATTCGGAAACTGCACCTAAATTCGATAGAAATTTGCAAAAAAAGAGGCAATAATTTTTGGTAAACTTCAAAGCATATTTAATTTCATTTTTATAAAGGGAGTGGTTGATTTGTTCGTCTGTAAGTAAGCTTTACTTTCGCTACGTTTGCTTTAAAAAGCCACCGTGAGTAAAACCATAGTTTATTTTGTTTCGCTGACTCAAAAATCAATTTCATCTAATCTTTTAATAATAAAAATAACATAATAACTTCAATTATTCCCTCCAGCGCAATTAGTCAGGGCAAACTTCAGCTAAGTAAACTATAAAATTTCAAGGGCAAGGACACTTCAATAAAATAATAACAAGCGCGGAATTAATTTATACACAGAAAGTGCTCAAATGGATTTTAATTTTTATGAAATGGCTCTTAACACCTCCTTAAGAGTAGAGTGAAAATTGGCACCTGCAGCTACTTTGTGCTCTTGGCGCTTTTATGAGCGAATATCTCCATTATTGGCATTTGATGGAGCAACAATAAAAACATGGTTCTTTTATTAACTATTATTTTTCTGGTTAGCCTTTTGTCAAGTGTTATCTTTAACGATCTAGTGGGTGTTACAAGATAACTTGGGTTTTTGCGTGACCAGTGGCAATTTTGCCATATTTGGCTGCGTTTCTTGGATGTGTGTAATTTGACATTCATTCGCTCACTGCAAATGAGTTAAGTGTTGTTATGTTTTTGAAATAGTACGAATGGCATGAATTTGTGTTGCAAATATAAATATATATATCAAGATTTATAGAAAAGCACCATTAAGATGCGACTTTTCATTTGAAAATAGTACTACAGGCGATAGTTGTGTCAGTAAAGAGGCTTGCGATCAACTATCATGTCGAAAATATTAAAAAAGAATATGGATAAAAGTTTATTGACCCTTTTTTTAAATACCCAATAAATAGCATATATTTCAAACCGTTCATATAGTTAGTACAACAGCTGTTAAAGGTTTTAATTCTGGTGCCATATTCCACTGACCCAATTTCGCCTCTCCTCTCATGACATCGCTCCACAATTTTCACCCTACATTCCTCCCGTTGAAATTCTTTTCTCTGAAGAATGTTTTCATAGTCGACAAAGCAAATATTTAGCCGCATCCAGCTGTATGCTCACTCTGCCTTTTCCCAGTTTGTTATTTTTATCACTAATGACGCAGACAATTGCAAGCCGCAAGGTGTGCGTGCGCGCACTGCCACAAATCCAATGCACCGTAGAAGCCGTGGAGCGAAAGCACCATAATGAGCCGCCAAAGTAAACAAATATTTCTTAATATGTTTTTCCATGCCATATAAGGTGTCCGAAAGCTTTATTTGTAGTATTTGTAATGTAGATTGCTGCAGTGTTGTTTCCTTCCAGTTGCATTGTTTACTTAGCATCAGAAATATTGGATTTTATGCGCTCAACAACAGCACAAATCGACTGCATTAATGAGCTCCGCGCTGAAAGAGTACGAGGCACATAATGCAGCTCCAAACTAACCGCTCGAAAATGCTGCAGGAAAGATTTTTCGAGCGACCACGCAGTTGCAAGCAGTTTTGTGGTTTTTTGGAAATGGAATGTAGAAGACGTGTATTTGAAATTGAAGACAACTTTTCTTGAGTACTTGTATTATAAAATGTTGTCTTAACTAATTTTTGGTATGTTGTTGGCAAGTAATTTTGATTCTATAAAAATTGGCATTCTTTAAAAAGAGACAACGATACTAACTTTTTGTCTCTTATAGTGATTATTATCGATTGAATTCTCATCTTGGAATTTGTTTGAAAAATATAAAATTTTTACTAAGAAAGAGATTTAAAAATACAAATTTTTATAAAAAGTAGCGAAAAACTCGATTAAGTTGCATGCATATTTCAACTCAATTATAATTACAATAATCATTACGTTTCTGTGCTCAACTAGCATTAAAATAATCGAAAATCAAAAAAAATTAGAAAGAATAAATTATTTCAAATCAAATGATGTGAGTTAAAATGTACAAAGGCCCTAACCAACATTTCTAAAATTTTACAGAAGAGGCAAAAAACATTAGAAGATTTCAAAGCATGTACTATGTATGTACATATATAGACAGAGCTTATTTGTATAAGTTATGAAATCGTAATTTTTGGCTTTAAGACTCAATTTTTTTGTGAGGAAGTGTATTTTAAATATAAGCTACCACAAATTGTAAAAACACTTGTTTTGTAAAAAATGTTGTTTACGGACTTGGTATATTTTGCCAGCGAGATATTCTTATACTTAAGATATGAATATGAATTTTTGTACTTGTTAAGGTAAAAAATTGCAAACTTTCATTGCTTCTCCACTTTAGTCCTAGTACTATGCAATAGCATACCAAACACTTTTGTCATATAAGTAGACATAAATTTCTCTTAAAGTTTTTATAAAATAAGTATTCGCGCCATCTACAAGCGAAAATTTGTATCTTTATGTTTGAATCTCTTTTCTACGAAGTGAATTGTGTTTAGCCTATATAATGTAATAAATGTGTTGCAAGTTAGCGAGAAAAGCATTTCAAAAGCGCGTAATCGAAAGAAAATGGCGCAAGCAGAACTAAATTTCTAACTGAACCAAAACATAAATGTGCTTGTAACAACAACAGCAGCAGCAAGTCGCTTTAGCAACCAAATGCCACCAACACTGCATGGCGGCTGCGACAACGTTCACTGCAACAGCAACAGCAACAACAACATATGTGGCACATATGCATACAATTTGCGCATGTGGGATCAAAAACAACAAATATTTTTTAATGAATCTAACAAATGGTCATAAAAAACAATGTGAAAAATGCTACCACACATGCAGGCATATGCTCTCGCATGTGTGTGTGTGTGTGTGTACGTGTGCGTGCTTGTGCGATGGCGTAAAGCGTGTAGCTGCCGCCTTACAGCTGTTGTTCGCAGCATTCGAACAAGCGAATTTCGAAGCTTGCTAAGAAATGACGCCATAAAGTCTAGCATGGAAATGTGGAACTCTGTCCCGCCAACACAACAACAACAACCACAGCAACAACAGCCCGCGGCGGCAAACAACAGATGAAGTGCCAGAACAGCAATTACAACAAAATGTATGGCAAAGCAATCACACTGCGTTGTTGTAATTGTCTCGTAAATAACAACAACAATTATAGCTACAACAACGAGCCGCAATATTGTAAGCAACTAAAAAAGCTTGTTTGGCTTTTGCTGCTAGCCAAATTTTTGTTGTTGCTTGTGTAATTTATTGTTTTAGCTGTAGCTTCCAAGTGACCTCGTTTTACACTGACACTTACACATACAGGCCGCACAGCTCAGCTACAGTTCACATATTTTGATATTTCACATATCTCCCCCGGCGTCTGGCTTGAGTTTTCCGTTTCCAATTTAATATGTGAAATTATCGACTTGAAATATTTTTTATCATTAAATTTTAAAGAAGAAATTTCAAAGTGTTACTGGTACAACAAGATTTTTTAATTTGTTAGTATAGTTTTATTCGGACTTACTGCAAAAATGCTTTTTAAGTTTTTAACAACTTGTTGTGAGATAAGCTAAAGAAGTTTAAAGATAAAGAATTTTAAGATTGTTCACTTGGTTTTTAGTGTTTTGTCGAAATCTCTTGCTATGATATGTAATGAAGAAAATCATCGATTTTAAATTTGTTGTCTTCATTGTTGAAGACTCGTTTTGCTTGGTTGACAACGAGGTTTCAAAACATATTGATATTGCATTTGGTTTGTCGAAAACCTCGTAAATCGAAAGATAGTCTTTGATGTTAGTATCTTGAAATTTTGTGAAATTATACAGCATTTATTTCCACTGTCTACTATTTGCATGTTGCATTGGAGTTCGAACCTTTCACACCATTCCAGCCCTTTCTTTGCTTGAATCTTTCAATTTCATCGTTAGTAAAGAAAGTTATCAACCTGAATTTTGTTTCTTAATAAATTTTTCACTTCAGGAAAATCTTTTGATAACGTTAATGGCTTGTTTTTTGTCATACACATTATTTTAATTACAGTTTTATAGTCTGTACTTCTAGATATACGACAAAGTATCGACTCAACTTTTTGGTGCAAATTTGAAATTTTGCCGTTTATTTTTTTTCTTTCTTTTAACAAAATCATTTCCTTTTTATTGCATTGCATTTTCTGCCATTACTAACCCATTGACAGCGTGTTCTAGAATTTCCAGCTACACTGCGTCTATTCGACATGCTACGGAAACGCATTTGCGCACAGCAATCGGCAAGAAATTCGCTCTTCAGTGGCATGCACTGTGCACACTTTGGCCGCATTTTTGCACTGCATTGCTAGTAACTTCATTTTCTCTCTTCCATGATAATGTTCTGAAGTACACTGAAAATTCAAACCTTACAATAACAAAACAGACTTACATTGTCAATCGGGAAATTATGGAATTGTTCATTAAGATTTTGTTCTTATATCCGCTGATAAGCTCTAACACCAATATTTAATTAATCTACCAAGTTGGCTGGAATCGCTTCAACGCTTCCAGTTTCTCTTCAACAACATTCAAGAGCGTTGCCACATACACGTAAGACATTATTATTATTGCATTATATCACATTAGTATTATTGAAAGTGTGCTTTTTTCACTATTTCCACTGGCGTTATGCATGAATCATTGCCAACTCAGTTCGAATGAGTTCTCCCAGCCGCATTTCCCGCAGCATCAACGCCGTCTCATAATTGACTTAAATGCACTCGCTTCGACTTCGGTTGCATCGTGGCGGTGTTTCATCTGCGCCCACTCGTTGTGCGCTCTTTTGTAGCTTAAATGCTTCGATGCCCGCAGCTAACAGCGAGCTCATGCCATTTTTGGTAGATTTGTCTATGAGCGGCGAGCGGCATATTGTTTTTTAAGCTTTATAGCTTAAACTTGATTACGAAATTTTCGAAATTTGTTAGTGCCATTGCGGAATTGTGCCATGTCTACTATAAGTTGCCTAAAATTATAATGAACCAGCATACATATTGAGTTTCTAGACTTTGCAAAATATTAAATGACAATACTTAATCTTAGCAAGCAAATATTTTGAGAGTATGACAGCTAATGCACTGGCACTCCATCATTCCGATTACAGCATCTTTCAAAAATGGAAGAAGAAACACAAAACTGTCTGCAAGTATGGATGTGAATTTCTTCAAAAGTCTATAAGAATAACTTATTTTGAATGTAGTGGATCCGACTTTAACAGATTTCTTGATACAAATAACGTTTTGTTCGTGTATTTTTCGCAATTTAAAAGAATTGACAAATTTTAAGAAAAAGTAAACTTCTTATTGCTCAATATCTTTTGCGAATTTTGATTTATGCGTTTTTCAGATAATCGAACAACTCCTTTTGTACAGTTTTGCTTATTTTAAATATTGTTAAGAATTTTGCAACAGGCCACCTAATTTTAATTTCACAGCCCACAGCTTTGGTTTTCTATATACTTCTACCTCCATTAGCTCGGTTTGACAGCAACAAATTTTAATAAGCTCAGCAGAGCTTTGCAGTAGTTTTTTTTTGACAAAATTATTTCAAGAGCATATTTTCTTTTCGAATAATTATAAAAGCTAAAGATTTATAGGCCATGCTTTCGATGGAAAGACCAAGTAGAGAAGTCACTGGCAACGCTTTTCATTTCTACGCCGGGTCGTAAACCGATAGCGGGTGGTAACTAATCAATCAAGAAGAAGAAGAAAGATTTATATGCCAATTATGAGAAGTGATTTGGAAGGAAATTTTTTTATTTTTTTGTATGTAGCTATCGAAATTTTTCGAAAGCAGCTGCAAAACTGCTTAATTCCACTCTTCTGTGCGGGAGTTTTTTTTTATACTAACTTGCAAAATTTTAAAACCACTTTAACTTTACGCTATTAAAACAAAACACGCATCATTCGCTCGGATTTTAAGCGCTTGTGAAATACCACGAAAAGTAACACCCGCATAAATCAGGCGACAAAGTTCAAGGTCTCCATACATAAGCAAGCACAAGTCGGATCAGCATCAGGTGTACGGGCGCTCTGGCAGCGACTAATAACTTGCTTGCGATTGCATAAGTTTGGCATAAAGACGACGACGACGGCATAGACAAAGGCTCATCCGAAAAGACGTAAATGCCGAAGCGGCTAACGCGTCTTAAGCGACGGCTCTAAAGTTCAAACGCTCTTCGCGAAGAGACACAAAGCAGCGACACGCGCGCCTGCAGCCGTGAGGCGTATGAGTGCTGTAAAACGCCACAAAACGCATTGCGTGCCGCTTTGTGTGAGTGCGAGTGTGTGTCTGTGTGCTTGTGCATGTGTTGAAACATTGATGGCAGGCAATTAATTTCATTTGTCCGTTTGACAGTAAGCGTTTTCGCCGCCTCCTTTTGTTGCACTGCGCCGCTGCACGTAAATTAAACAAATGAATTATGAGCTACGAAGCCCAAATATAAAAATGACAAAATGATAAAATGACCAAGTGACATATTAGCGCGCGCAGCCAATAAAAGTGCCCAGAGCTAGAAAGCGCGCTAAGTTGCAAGCGTGTTGTGTGCAGCGCGCGGCGAGCGGCGGCACTTCGAGCTTTCATTCATCAGCGATTTGTACGCGTGAGGCGTAGCTGCAGATAGAAGGTACCTATATACATATATTGTGTTGTTGTTGTTAGTCTTTGCTTGATGATAGATTAGGGCGATATTTCATAAATTTGTTGCTGTTGTGTGGTGTGTGTGCGCCTTATCGTGCATTCAACCCGAAATCGTGCTGTTGTCATAAGAAATCTGTAAGATATTTAGCTAACGGTGCGATGTGTCTAAAAGTTTATCATTGTAGACCCAAATGTCGACGTTTATTCAGCAATCAGTGTCAGAGAGCTACACTTCAAAGCTATTTGCTTAGTAGCATAATAAGTAAGTTATGATACAAAATAAAATTGTTCAGATAATATTAGAAAGATTATTATGGCTTCTTTCTACTTCTTTCTGTAAGTCGAAGTCATCTCAAACACTGACGATCGAAGCTATAATTTCTTGCCGTATTGGATTCAGTTGCAAGCAACAGCTTTATCAGTATTATTGAATATTAATAATGTTATTAATATTAATTAATAATAATACAATAATATTAATTAAAATTAGCACAATGTATCTGATAGTTTGCAAAAATTCCCATGAAATTCTTCATAGACACATACATACATAGCCTACCTATACTTTGCCGCAATTTCCTATCTTAGCATGTGCACTTGTCGATTGAATTCCCCATTCATCAACGACCAAGCTATCCGTAAATAAATTACATAATACCGCTGCAAGGATTCCCCACAAGTCAACGAAATCCCATTCAAGAAGCAGCTGCAGTTTAACTAACAAAGATTCTAATCGGCAATTGTCGACGACCATGCTTAAATTTCTACGCGCTTCATATTTACAAGTTAATATTTATGCTAGTCAGATTTTATCCTTGTACACTTCTTAACATAGCAAATGGCTAAATGTTATCTTAATAGCAACAACAACAAATAAATGCAGTGAAGACAGAGAAACGCTTAGCAGAGACATGAGTAGACAAGCGAAATGCTTGTTAAAGCACAAGAGCGGCATGTAGATTTTGCGGCAGATAGGCGTGCGCATGCAACACGACTGCAGCTTGGAGGCGCAGCTCAAGGCTAAGCGGCCAGCAGCAGCATAGCGCAGCACAGCACTGAGCAAGGGCTCTAAGGGCAGTGACATAAAATTCAATTTAAGTGCAAATAGCCTCGCCGCAAGATGTTGGAAAAAGGCGCTGATTTGCATAATATGACTGCGGCAAGACGTGGCCGAGGCGCAGCAGAGCACCCGCTAATAGCGAGTGCAATAAAAGGGAAGGGGCATAGAAGCGCAGCGAGGCAGGACACCCGCTTCGATGAGCGCATAAAAACGTGATTGGCAAAGAGGCGCACAATGGCGTTGTTTGCCCATGTTTAACAACTTTATATATGTATGGAAGCGTGGCGGCGGGATCGTGGCAGTGTGGCAAGGCGTGTGCGTCGCTGAGTGTGGCGCATGCGTGCGCAAGCAAATACCACCCAAACAATGCGAACGGGCAAAAATATCGGCAAAGGTGCTAAAAGTAGATGGCGCGATAGCAGCGCAGCGCCGCGCCTTGGACCGCCGATGTGTGGTCTAGTATTTTTAGCAAGACAAGGCCATGAAAATAGATGGCCCAACATAAAGCAGACAATTTCAAGCTGCTGTGTGTTAATTCATATCAATTAGAGTCATTAGTGCGGAACCTTATGAAGCGCGCAGAGAGGCCAGAGTGCCTCGTTTTTACAGACAACTGAAAATGCTACCTAATTCTGCATGTACTACTCCACTTACCCCCCACCCCCTAACCTATGATCCTTTCTAAATCAACAAGTGCTTTTCATGTATAGGGGGCATCCCCTGAAAGTTGGTTTAAGCGGAAAAAAACAAAAAAAAATGTACTGATTCTTCCGACAATTCATGCACTTTGTGTTATAGACTCAGACTGGTGCAGAATGAGTGAAGTTTTCATTATTAGCATGCAGAAATATGTAAAAACTATAATGAATATCATTGCATTAACTTCGAAATGGTCTAACCGAGCTTACATTTATTTCAAAACTACATATGAATGCTTCAATTGCCAAATCAATTAACTCCGCGATTAACGTACAAAACAAATTTCTCTGATAATACGACATATTATCTTCTACTTATTATTAGAGAAATTTGATTTGAATACTACACACTGCAGAAATTGGAGGTAGTCGATTTGGCAATTAAAGCATTCATATATAAATTATGGTAGGGTGCCTTCTTTTCTGTGCATCTCAAATAGAATTTGTATAGCCCTAAATCAAAACCTTTCTATTGTATGAAGGCTTTAATAAACACCTACAAGTTCTGATATTCATAGTTTTTAAATTTGACTTCTATATATGCTGAATAAACTTAAATCGAAAGTTACATTTTAATGAGACATTTCTAAGCATTCTGTTTAAAAATGCTCAGAAAAATTCTGAATTGATCGATCTTATGCAGACTCCCGCAACATGGATCGAAATTCGAACTACATAAAAATATATAAATCTTGTATTCCGCTTAAAGATTAGAAAGAACAAAATTGTTGCTGAATAAGCGCGGGGTCGATGTTTTAATAACTACTCTGCCATTCGAGGCGGAGACAAATCCAATATATCAAATACCATAAAAATCGTTCCAGCCGTGCTTGAGTTATAATTGTTCTAACTAACCCGACTTTGTTTCATATAGCATATATATTATACATTATAATCAACACATTTCCGCACTTTCAGCTAAACTGGTGACAAGTAATTTTCTTTTTCCATGCAAACAGAAACTGTTAACTTGCCATAATTGCATGAGAGTTTTTATTTCGCCAATGGCAGTTGCATGTCAGCTGGAAATTAAATCTGGAATTATGCAAACGCCACTGCATCATATCATTTGCTGCACGATCTCTGTCGTGCTGAAGATACAGGCTGGAACATAGAAACAGTTGTGAACTCTTTTTACCATTGCTATTTGAAACGATTTAAATAATGCAATAAAATTGAAAAATCAATTTCGTTAAAGAAATAATTCTCAAGAACCTTCAGGCTTTCTCCGCCATTCACTCACTGCCTGTCACTAATTGTATTATTTTGACACCAAAACCTCAAAAAGCGGCAGCCAAATGAGCAATAAAACGTGGAAGCTGGGCAGGCCCTCGAAAGTGAAGTGCCAGTTGACAAATCAGCCTGACGACTTGGAGCATGTCAGTCGTAATCCCCATTAAAAATGAAAATAAATTTCAATAATCCCAAAACCAATTGAAGTATTTATTACGGCTGTGCTTGGTATGACAATGAAGACATCAGCGGGTAGAGCCACAATCAATTGCGGCTGCTTGAACTGACAATGATGAGTGGCAAAGCCATCGAAATTAAGTGAAGGGAAATGAGATGAAATGAAATGAAACAAAGCAAACTGAAAAATCGAAATGTCATCTTTCACTTTTGATGCGCGACATCTGAGGAGTAGGTGGAGGGCTGATAAATACCAATAAGAATAATAAGCGGGAGCTATCAGCAACTGTGGAAATCGAGTATGGCCGGAACAAAATGCGGGCCTGCGTGGCGCTTTAACCCACTTCGCACTTGGGCGCTGCCAGCAATGCGCAAAATTGTGTGCGGATTCGTGCTTGTGGCTTATTGATCGCATCGCGTGATGCCACCATGGCTGCGGCTGCCAATACAAGTACAATGGATCGACGAGCGAACGCACTGGGGGAATGGCGCGCTGGCGGCTCGGCGCGAAATGGAAAAGTGGCAAGCGGCAGCGCTGGCTGCAACTACTGACACACCTTTTCCTGCTGTTGCCTGCCTACCAAACGTTTCAGGCTGCCAATAGCCAAATTGCAATTCAAACACACACACGCAAACACGCAAAGACGTACAGCTACTTGCAAGCCGCACGTAAAAACATTTCAATAAGCCAAGGCAGCAACGAAAAAAATGATGGCCATTGTTTGCAAAAGTGCTTGAAATGAGCATAAGCAAGACTGCAATTGCACATGCCATTTGAGCATTAGCAGTGGGGGATTCGGCACCTGTGCCGGAGCAGTCAATATTTGTGTAGAAGCACTGTCGAGATTTGCACACGTTTGCTGTTCACGTTTTGGGCTGATTGCCTAGCGAGGAAATGAGCATCGAAGTGGAAAAAAGTTATGCTGGTGCCAAGAAAATAACAGTTAACAGTTAAAGGCAATTATAGAAAAATAAAGTCTTCAAAAGTCTGGTATTAATGTGTGATGTTCTGAGTGGCAATAAAAATAACACATACGTACGCATGTGAGAGCTTAAAAAAATATATAAATAATAACAAAGTTCACTTAAAATGTACACAGAAAAATTAAATATATTTTTAGGATCTTTAAAAGAGTGGACGGCTCAGGTGCTCTAAGGACTTCAACACATGCGCAAATCTATGTTAATGGAAGAAGAGCTGTGTATGATATTGCGCTTCGCAAAGATCACCGAACTGTTTGAAAGTCCAAGGCTTCTAATTTACCGTGTATGCAGAAGTTTTTCCGTGTGTTAAGGACTAAAGCATAGGGAAATTAGGGAGACCATAATTGCACAGAAAGGGAATCAAACACTTAAGCTTGTCAGAAATAACTTGGAAAGAAAAAGTAATAATAAAATAGTCTTATACACTTCAGGAAAATTTAAAAATGTCATACTTAAAGTATGCACAAGTGCATAACATTTTAAGTTCAAACAGCATTCCTTTTTCAATTACTTTGAGGAATGGAATTGAAAAAACGAAATTACTTTTGCAATTCCTTGGAATGGATTGGAAAAAATCAATTACATTTTCAATTCCAAGGAATGGAATTGGAAAAAATCAATTACATTACTACAAAGTAATTCATTTCAATTTCAAAAAAAATTCCTTGGAATCGGAATTGAAAAAAAAGCAAATTACTTTTGGAATTTTTCTGTGAACTGAAGGAATTGATTACTAATTGCAATTCCTTGTAATTTGTAATTTAGAGTAATTGAATCCCGAAAGGAATCATTACGACCCAGCTCTGCATACTTTGATGTCTTCTAATGACGATTGTGAAAAACGAAAAGGTAACATGTTATTTTTAAAGAAAATATCAAATGTTTTTTCTAAAAGCAAATTATATTGATTTTGCGCCAGCTTTTCAGACATTTATAATTTTATCAATGAAACACCACATCCAACAATTATTTAAAATACTCACAACAGTATTTCCAATTGTCATCGGAATAAATAATGGTATCATATTCCAAATGTATTAAAAATGAGCTGGGAAATTTATAGCTTTGAACTTGACTGCCATGCATTTTTATTAAATTCTTACTTCAGTTTTTATCAGAAGCGCTAATTGAATTTCAAAGAGGCGCTCATTTTCACTGCGCCCATTTCAGTTCGTCTGAGGGCTGATGGAAATTGTATTGTCATAAATTTTATCAATTTGCCGCCGGCAGGCAGACAGACGAACGAATGGACGGACGGACGGACGGACGGACGAACAGATAGAGACTGTTTATGCGGTTGCCACTGCCGCTTGCTTTTTAAATGCTTTTTTTGTTATCGTTCTTGTTTATTAAAATGCTTATCTGTTGTGAGTATTTTCTTTGATTTTCCAATCGTTTTAATGGTTCATTACGCATGCAACGAGCGTTAGGAATTAACCCAAATATTTGTGATTTTGCTGCGGAATAATCCAAATGCTTTTCTATGAGCAATATCGTTAATTTGAATGTATCTATTTCACTGAAGCAATTTCAGATATCGACGAGTGGTCTAGCAAGAGAATGTAGAAAGTCCAACTTCTTTTCTAAAGTAGTTTTGCAGTGCGCCTTTCTCATTTCAATGCTACTCGCTTCTGTTGGCAAATTGGTTCGCCAGCACAGTTTATAAGGAGCTTTTGTTAATTTAACTAAACCAATTTTTGTAAAAACGTGCTCTCGCAGGCATACTAAATAGTTGTAGGCACAGGCATTTGCACTGCAAATCGAGCTCACTGGCAGATAGTGCAATATGTTCTTAGCCGCTCGACGTCGCAGCTCTTTCTCCAGCTTAATTACGCTAGTAAACCATTAAGGCTTCAAAATATCTTTGTATGTCTGTCCATCTGTCCGGCGGCCTATCTTATATATGCAATCCGCTTTAAATGAACAAAGTATAATAGCTGCACATTATATCGTAAATCAGCTAACAAAATGGCAAAGAAAGGTAACAGGTTAGTATAACTGCCGCAGCCAAAGTGTCCGAAATATAGGCCAATTGTTGCTGGTTTCGGTGAGTTGATTTGTAAATCTGTCATTGAACGAATTCCAGCATTCGTTGGCAATGCTGTAAATCT
Organism: Neria commutata; assembly: GCA_963457695.1. Taxonomy (NCBI): domain Eukaryota; kingdom Metazoa; phylum Arthropoda; class Insecta; order Diptera; family Micropezidae; genus Neria; species Neria commutata. The sequence continues at coordinate 3,027,558 of OY735245.1, forward strand.
AAAGCAAAGGTCAACATTTCAAATCAGCAAAGGCTAATATAAAATTATGGTCTGCAGCTAAAAGCAGGCTAACATTTTATAGTTTTCACCTTTTTGAAGCATTGCCGATTAGCTGCCCGAAAGTCCCAAACATAACTTATGATGCCATCGTAACAAGCGCTGCCGTCGTCGACGTCAGTTTTGCATAGCGAAAAATATGAAAAATTCAAATTATTGCAAATTGCTATATGCATTCCGGAGGGCAGAGCATTAGAAGGACTGACTTGAATTGAACGGGCCAAACTGTGTGCTACCTCAAATAAAAGAAGAAGAATTTTTTGCAGGTATTTGTTGCAGTCGGTGCATGGAACGTTATTTACAACTCATTTGGAAAAGTCAGGAAATGCATTTTTTCAGATGAAGAGTTAAAATCATACAATTCGTTTTTTTTAAAGAAATGTGAAAAAGAAAATTCGGTTTTTAAACTTTAGATAGATTGAATTTTGTTTGCATATATTATAAAATTCTATAAGTCGTTATTATCTATTTAAACTATATTTTGTAAAAGGGGCTTAGGCCAAGCCTTTCCATATGAATGATAGTGTGGTAAAACGGGCTTGTTCATTCGTACTACCTAATCTGAGCAGATTTAATAATAGAGGAGTAATCATATTATGCACACATTGTATGAATTGTTTGTCTGATCGAGGACGTAATTTTCTAAGGTCGACTTTTATGAGAATATATCGTAGAACATCATTACATAAGTGCATATTTTTTAACAAAACAATTTACACTCGAAAGCAAAATTTTTGAGGAACCTAAATATGCTTCGTCGAATCTACGAAGAAATCTCTCTCCAGCTAAAAAATATATTCATATGTTCACCAATTGGTTTGAGTTGATGGAAGAAAGAAAACACCGAGAGAAGGCGACAGAGCAATTATTGATGCTTTTGCAAAAGTGAAGGCGGAAACTTTTACGTCCCACTAGTAAAAAAATGTACGCCGCTTTAATGGACAGTAATTGTAGCCCGGCCAAAATCGCGAAACAGCAATTTCACAAAAGGCTAAAACAAACCCAATTCAGCCAAGCCGAATTTCCCGCAAAAATTACTATAATTTGACAATTTTACGCGCCGCCCCAAAAGAGTGAAAAGACGTGCCGATTAAGTGGAAAACGTAAAGGCAATGCGAACAACAACAACAGCAGACAATAAAGCGAGGCAGAAACAATTGCCAGAGCGTTGCACAATCGTGCGACATGTCAACGCAGAGTGCTGTTGCGTGTCGCTGTGGCAACTCTCACTTTCCCTAGAGACGCCCTCATAAAAGTGCAAAGCAGGATATCTGCAATTTTCCTCAATTTTCGTTTTGTTGTTTTTGTTGTTGTTTGTTGTTTGCTAACCTCCTAGCCTGCATATGGCTCAGACGGTCTGGCTATCTGACTGTGTGGCAGTGTCTATGGAAAATGTCACTTAATGCCGCAGCCACAAAAACGGTTCCTCTTACTTTCAAGCGGTAGGTTATCGCACACGCAAGCGCCTGCCACATGCCACATACCGCACTCACACACACACACACATGCACATGCAGACTCTGCCTGCAAATGGCATGCAAATTTTCACGTCGCGCAATTTCAATTTCAAATTCAAACTCAAATTGGGAAACTCAAGTGAACCTCGGCAAGGAGGCAAAGGCAGCGTGTTTGGCTGATACACTTTTACGTGGCGCTGCAAAGGCGACATGTGGCATGCCGCACGGAAATGCGTTCACGTTTGCCCGTGCCGTTGCCGCTCTGCCCAACTGTTTCGGAGTCTGTTGCCATTATTGACTTTACAGTGCCACTGCCAGCGCCTGCCTCTTCAGTATCAACTTCAGTCTTTGTTTTTGTATGTCTGCCTCAGTGTCACTGTCCCTGTTGTTGTTGTTGATTTCGCTGACCATTAATGGTCATTTAAATGCACATTGCTGCAAATCGTTATTGCACAATTTGGCGACAATCTCCCCATGCAAGAAAATTCAAAAGCAAAAGCAACAACAACAACAAAAAGACTATGCTAAAGCGAATAAAAAACGTTGTTCGAAAGTTTTCCAACGCAACGCACGCTGCCACTGAGTTAAAACATTGTTTTTGTTTTTGTGTTTTCCATTTTTTTTTCATATAATGGAAAATTGCGCGTAATTGTTTGACCATAACATTTTGTTGCGCTTATTTTAAACAAATTTTCTCAATTGCCAGCAATTTGCGATTTGAAATTGATTTGGTTTGTTCATTGTGTGTCTGCTGGCTGCAATTTTGTTGTTGCTGGAATTTAAAATTTGTCTAATTTCAATTAAATTTTCATTAATTTGTAATTTAAATTCAGCTTCGAAACAGCAATGACGCAGAATAATGAGGAGTAGTGTACGAGTATCTGAGTCAGTTGACCGAATGTATTGCACTTTTTATAACGGGCCAAAACTCAGATTTCCAAAGCAAAAATATAACAGGAATTTTCTCCATGAGAATTTGATGGACTTATTTTGATATGTGTTGGTAATATTTTTGAAACAGATAAAATTCTGGTCACTTCTTTGAGCAATATATGAATTTGCTCAATGGTTCGAATTCAAATTGCTGAAACAGTCGTCTCATTGGAAAGCCCAAGACTATTTAGTTTCAAACAGGAATAGACTGATGTTGTCTTTTCTAGGACAGTGTAAAATAGCATACATACATATTTAAGCAAATGCATCACAATAGACCTTTTAGGCCTCGGGAACTAGAAGACTGAATCCATACACTAAAAAAATTTTAAATGAATCCTAGCGACAGATTTGTACATACTTGTAAATATCATCGACATAGCAGAGAACGTTTCTAAGTTTGTTCCCAAATAGTGATTTGCAGAATTGTGAGCATTTCAATAACTTTCTTAGAGTGCTGGTCCCATCTTAAAAAAAACGTTAAATTTATTTTATAGAAGAAGCATATTTTATGTTCATACTAACCAAAAATCTCTTAAGTATTTAGTACTTTCTAATGCTTCACTCGCTTTCGATGAGGGGCTTGTCTACGCTTTATTCTGGTAATTTTGTATGTGCTCAAAAGTTGCAGAAAATTCTCCACAAACAACAGTTTATTTTAATTCATGTACATATGTATATAATCATATTCCCTTAGTAACGCTCAGAAAGTTATTAGAAAAATGTTCACATAAAATTAAGAAATATTTTAAATGTATATTTTGCAACTTATTTTATAAGCTAGGATATAAACAACAATATTAGCTGGCTTTATAAATTGTAGTTTTTATTTTAAATTTTAATTATAATTAAGTGTTAAGGTTCAGTTAAGGCAAATTCAATCGCAACTACTTTTTTGCATAATAATTCCCAGATTTGGTTTACCAATTATAAAAAGCAATTATAAGCAGTATCAAAAATTGTGCAATCAGCATAAAAACTGACCTCTAGGCCAAAACGCTGGCAATTATTGGAGAAGCTTCGCTGGAAGAGATCAAAGCCGTGCAAATAAGCGAAATCTCCGGCCTAATGAAGGTTAATAGCCGCGGCAATTGTAATCAATTCTATTGAATGCAGTACGGCATTGAAAGCGCTACAAAATGCACAAGCATGCTCAAAAGCATTGCAGCGGAGGAAGTGCGGGGACGCGGCCAAGTCAACATCGTCACATTTAATATGAGTCATAAAAGCGCAGAATGTGCGAGATCAATGAACACGATTTGGCGGCGGCGGCGGCATGAGAAGCGCCATCAAATGCGCTGCATTTAATGAACGCACAAAAAACAGCGCGGCTGCATTTCCACGTCGCATACACATACACACACAGAGACACTTGAGCCGCCATAGCGCCGCAGCAAAAAGCCAAACGTACCCGGGCCCGACCGCAGTAAAAGAAAAAAAATTAAATAGCGAGAAAAACTTTGTCTGTTGGAATTGCAGTCGGGCTCTTTTGCGGCAAGCGCTTGTCACGCCAAAGTGCCACACTAAAACTGTCACATGCCACAAATGTGTGTGAGAGTGTGTATGTGAGGCGAGTGTTTGTTCATGTTACGCCGTTTCGGCTGCTGGCTGCAGCGTGCGTTGACAGCAGCCGCCGTTAATAAAACGATCGAATTTCATTAATTGTTAAATATACTGGAAAAAATACGACAAACGACGAAAAAACAACCAAAAGTAACGGGGGAAGCCATCACATAAACACACACACACACACACACACACACTCTTATGCAATTAATGATCTAGGGAAAACTGAAGCAGGATTAGCGATCAAGCGGTCGAGCGATTTTGCGATTGAGTATCTCTAGGATACGCGATAAAGAGACAGACAGAAAGGCAAGAGACAGAAAGACAGAGAGACACACACACAGACAGACTGACTGACTGACTGACAAACAAACATATAACAGAATTTGATTAAACAAACAAATAAGAGATGTGAGGGGATCCTCCTCCAATCGTTGGGCAATGATCGATCATTATATAAATATGCGAAAATCGATACAAACCTTAAAATGTCAAAATAATTGTAGATATTGCTGCTGTAATATTATAATTTGAGATGAAACATAACATTGTCATTCGCTGAGATAAAGCGATCACTCAAGCAAACAGCTCGAACTCTGAGGTGAATGACTCAGGCAAGCAGAATCAAATGGCAACAAGATTGTATCACAACTTAGACTACATACTCTTCTGAACCTACAAAAGATTGATGTGCATCTATCAATTTGTTTGTAGAAAAGAGAGGCAAAAGTTCATTCTCTCGATCAGTCACGGAGCAGGCTGCATAGTTTCAAATATCTCCAGCACAATCGCCCACACAGTGAAATCCCATATTCTGCACGTACGCTTGCCGCGAATTATTGGCCGTCGGATAGAATAATTAAAAATAAACGACTATATAAAAAATACAAATTGTACAAAGAAAAAACTAAGAAGAAAACACATTGCAAAAGACTTCGACCGGATGCTGCTGTTGTACCCCACAAGCGTCGCAGCACTGCTGCAATCTACCCCCGAGTAGCGAGGCGAGTGCGACTGTGAAATGTGATAAAGACATGTGCGCAAAAATATGGAAAACTGTCTGTGGCAAGTAAAAGAATCTGGTACAATTAAAAAGAAGTCCGACTGGAAATCTAAAGTATTTATAGCAGTTGCTGCCACTGTGACGATGACACAATTCTGAAGTCCGACATTATGCTGCGATTAAAAGCAGAAACGTTAGCATTAAAGTAATAGATACAGTATGATCGCAGATGCCATAGATAGTGGAACGCTGCCCAGATGAAAATGCAAGATGCTGGAAATAGTGGTAAATAGCGTGGAGTGTAGTCGTGTTGTTAGACGGACCGGTCTGTCGCTGTGGTTCACCAGCTTGAGATGCGTAATAATAGCATGTGGCTAATGGTGTGGCCATTAGTCTCGGCGACTCAAATTACTAGAGGTGGTATAATTGTAGAGGAGCAATGCAAAGAGCAGCACAAGTGCAGCGCGAAAGAATACCAGTAACCTGCCCAAATTTTATCTGATGGTGTTCCATAAATAAAAAATCCTATGTGTTTTATTGAAATTAAAAAATTTGTGCTGGCTTTTTTTATTATGTAGAAGACTTAAGAACTTGGGCAATTTCTCTTCTTTGGCGTAAGATCACTCATTATGGCAAATGCTTATAAAAAATTTGGAAATTGAAGATTTATCAAAAATATCAAAAGCAAATTTATTGCTCAAGAGATGTAGTTGATTGTTTACTAAAAAACTTTGATTATTTGATTGGGCAATCGTTTTTGTTTTGAAAATTGTACAGGTCTATTAATCTATATATATAAAAATCAAAAAATGTATGTATGTATGTATGTATGTATGTATGTATGTATGTATGTATGTTCGGAGTTGCGTTCCAAACCGCTTGATCGATCATAACCAAATTTGGCACATAGACTATAGATGTTCCAAGGATGGTTATAGGCTATAAAAAATTTTGATACATCAAGAGGGCGTGGCACCGCCCATACAAACCAAATTGTTTACATCGAATAGCTTTGGAACTAAAAGTCGTGTAGCATTGAAATTCCGTATGCAGTCGCCTCTTGGATGTGTCGTCCCACTGGTAAAATTTTATGGGCGTAGGATAAGGGGCGTGGCACTTTTTTATCAACTCCAGATTTGTGTATAACTTTAGAACTACACATCACACATCAATGAAACTCGGTAGGAACTTACTACATATCCATATCCTTCTACTGAGAAAATAAGGGGGCACTGAATAAGGGGGCGTGGCACCCCCCATACAAATAAAATTTTTGATCTCGATTAGCCTTGGAACTAAAGGTCGTGCAGCATTGAAATTTCGTATGCAGTCGCCTCTTGGATGTGTCGTCCCACTGGTAAAATTTTATGGGCGTAGGATAAGGGGCGTGGCCCTTTCTTTATCAATTCCAGATTTGTGTATAACTTTAGAACTACACATCACACATCAATGAAACTCGGTAGGAACTTACTACATATCCATATCCTTCTACTGAGAAAATAAGGGGGCACTGAATAAGGGGGCGTGGCACCCCCCATACAAACAAAATTTTTGATCTCGATTAGCCTTGGAACTAAAGGTCGTGCAGCATTGAAATTTCGTATGCAGTCGCCTCTTGGATGTGTCGTCCCACTGGTAAAATTTTATGGGCGTAGGATAAGGGGCGTGGCACTATTTTATCAACTACAGATTCGTGTATAACTTTAGAACTACACATCACACATCAATGAAACTCGGTAGGAACTTACTACATATCCATATCCTTCTACTGAGAAAATAAGGCGGCACTGAATAAGGGGGCGTGGCACCCCCCATACAAACAAAATTTTTGATCTCGATTAGCTTTGGAACTAAAGGTCGTGCAGCATTGAAATTTCGTATGCAGTCGCCTCTTGGATGTGTCGTCCCACTGGTAAAATTTTATGGGCGTAGGACAGGGGCGTGGCACTTTTCAATCAACTTCACATTTGGGTATTACTTTAGAACTATACATCATACATAAACGAAACTCGACAAGAACTGACACCATATCCGTATCCTTGAACTGGGAAAATGGGACGGGCATTGGATAAGAGGCGTGGAACCACCCGTACAAACCAAATCATTGATATCGAATAGCTTTGGAACTAAAAGTCGCGCAGTATTGAAGTTCCGTATGCAAGCACCTCTTCACATTACGTACTTTTATAAGAGCGCGGGGTGAAACCCGCGGGTAACAGCTAGTATACATATATAGTATTATGTATCGCCTCATAAATTTTGCTCTATTCATTTGCTGTGTTTTGACATGAAAACCTTTCGTCATATTGAAACATTTTTCCATTAACTTTTGCACTCGATGAGCACAAGCAAAATAATTATAGCGACTTTACTGCTAAGTAAAAGTGAATACCTTTTGACTTCTCTCGGAATTCAGGCGCTGCGGCCGCTGCACTTTCGCAAATGCCGCACGTAACGCCGCTTTGAGGAGCTGCATCAAGACAAGCCAGCACGCCGTGGTGTGAGTGACTAGTAAATTGACGGTAATTTTGGGTTCACAGCTGATGCGAATTAAATGAACACACAGAAATGTATTAAATGCGATTTACTTGCGGCCGGTGGCTGGTGGCTTGGCGGCTGATGGCAGCAGCGAGACCACACTGGAAGGTGCTGCTGCTGTTGTGGCGACTGCCGCTTGCTTGTTTTAGTGTTGTAACTTGTTGCATAATACGCGCGCGCACAAAAGCAATTGCAATTTCGCTGTTGTAAGTGGGCAGCAGCGGCAGCAGAAAAATGCTGCTGGCGTTGAAATTGTTGCTGGCAACGCCAGGCAAAAAATGCTCCTCCACATAAAGCAGATCATTTGGCCCGTCTTAGTTGCACAAAAGCGAAAGAGATTTTATTTTTTTCCAGCAAAATGGGCTTGGTCAGTAGGCCACCCAGTTTAGCAAAATTGTGGCAGGCCATAGAAATGTGGCAACAATGCTTATCTCGATGATATTTTTTTGGTGATTTAAATGGCAGCTTGGCATGCAAATTACTTGATGCAAGTCTTCAAAGTAAAGATCTTGGCATAAACTTTGTTGCAACTGAAATGCAGCCAAATTGCTTAGACTTCTTCTTCTTCTCGAATTTGAAGTTTTCTTCTTAAGCTGGCAATGCATTGCTTGAGCTTACGGCGGAAAAATCTTACAAAAGTGAATTACAAGCAAAGCCAATTTGCGGCGAAATTAATTTTTCAAGCTTCAAGCTCGCATATTGGCCAACTGGCATGACGTACTCACACGCTTGCGCCTGGCGCATGCAATTCCATTCGAATTTAATTTCAAATCAAATACCAAATTTAATTTACCATGAGCGGGTGAGCGGGTGAGTGGGAGAGCGGGAGAGAGGTTGAGAGATAGGAAGATTGTGGCAAGCAGAATCTATCAAGAGCTCGGCACGATCAAGCGATCAAGCAGCGTGCTGCATATGCGACGGCCAAGCAACAAATACTGGCTTAAAGAGTGCGTAGTCTAGGGTTATTATAAAGGGGTTCCCTTTCGATGATATCTTTCAATTTCATTTTAAAATAATAAGGATAACTTTATGAAACCCAAGGCACAGATAAAAAAAGAGTACACAATTTGCAGACTTTTTTGACTCTTGATTAATCAATTTTATTGAAATTTAATTTACCATGCTCTAATTGGAAAAGACATAATATAGAAGTGCAGAAATACATATAACAATCAAGGCATTACCTTCGATAGATGTACTTTTCAAGCGATCCCTTTCGCATAAAAATGTTATCTACAGCCCACAGTGCGTTTTAGCTACAAAGAACAAAAAATTTCAATTTGAGATTTCTTTTTCAAATTAAAATTTCCATGCATGTAGATTTGTGTGTGGGTCTGTCTTCTTAACAAAGTTGAATGCCAAAGCTAATTTGAAAAGTGATAGCCTCATGTTTAGACTGTTTGTGCAGCGGAAATCTAATTTGGCCAATTTCTCATATGGAAGTGCAAAAGTGAACTGCACAAAATTCAGCATTAGCATTTGAGAAAGAAAATTTCTTCATGTTAGTCATTGTGCTAGAATGAAGGGAAGGCCTCAGCGCTGCCATTACTACCGTCATGGCTTACAAGACTGACGCGGCGCTGTTTTAAAAGCATTATGAGCTCATTGTGGAATATATGCAACTACGATATCAATAAAATTCTTCTACTCTATGTTTGTCATCTCTACTAAGAAAATTAACTTTTTAAGAGTTATATTTATTTTCTGCGTATAATTTTTTCCTTCAAGAAATTGCAATTTTTTTGCAGATAATTGCATTTATCTGAGTTGCAAAAAGCAACGAGTTCTCTTGTCAAATGAGGCATGAAACGTGATTGTGACTCAAGCAATTGATATTACGTAGTTTTGTGTTGTATTTGCAATATAAATGATGAAATTCAAAAGTGGCATTCCTTTAGATAAATGCAATTTACGAACAAACTTGTCAATTGACTAAATCGGAGGTGTTTAAACATTGTACTGCTTCGAAATTTGTCAAGCTAAAGATTTCCTTTCTGTAAGAATCATTTCAAAAATTGTGGAATTGTGTTGCAATTCAAATTGTTATATTTAAATTGTTATATATATTGTTCAAGATTTTCAGCTGCTACACAGATTAATTCCGTGTCAAGTTAGTAGGTATTGCTCAAATCTTTAGATCTTCTTTAGATCTGCTAAGTAACTGATATGATAAAGAAAGGCTCGTCTATGCATAATTTTAGGGTAATCTTTTCAACAGCTTTTGTTGTTGTTGAATAGTTCTACTTAATACAAGGAAGTTGGGTGCTGGTGTTACCATAATTGAACTATATTCATTTAACGTACTAAGTAGATTTAACTAAGTACACTTAAGAACTATTTGTAACTCGCTAGAATAACGCAACTTCCTCGCTTATTGCCATTTTCTTAAAACATTCTACAACTTTGAGATAATTAGCCTAGTAAATCAGCGTATAACGACCAAAGAAATAAATGCAAATTCGATTTTAGTAAATTATTTTTTTTAATGCAGATTTCTCACGATTGCTATACACACAGCAATCATTTAAATTAAACTGAAATCCCTGCATTATTTGCCGAAACAACGGGACATGCAAGAAAGGTGAGAAAAGATTTCGTAGGCAGTGTGAACAGATTTATAAAACTTTTGTGAAATCTAAAATGAGGCATATTACTAAATTCATTGTAAAATGCAACGCAGCAAATGCTAATCAAAGCGCACAGCGGGTGCAATCAAAATAATTGCACAACAAAAATGACGTCAGCTGCTTGGCCATGACGTCAGTGCGTTGGCGATTGGGGCAATGAAAAAAAACATGCTTGCGCCAAAAGATGAGGCAGCAAGCTCAATTCAAATGAAGTTGGTTGCAACAATGTTTTAATTACTATTGCCACAGTGGTACAAATTGCTTGCCGCGCTTGCAACAAAAGCGCCATTGATGCGCCTCACACCGTCAGCTGTGGCAAGACTGGGAAAGCTGCAGCGAATCGTTATCAATCTTATTATCACATTTATCACAGCGCGCTGCCAAAACACTTGGCGTGTGCATCGATAGCGCCACTGGCCACTGGCTCTTGCTCCGGCTCTGGCAGGAGATATGCAGCAGGCGCGGCTTGGCTACCACTTGCGCAAAGCTGTCGGAAAATCGTGCAGCAAGTGCCAGGCGGACGGACTAACTTGAACACAGAGATGCAAATGATGTGGCAAGATAGCAGATAGACGAATGGACGAATGAGTGTGCATAGAGCGAAAGACGCACGGACGGACGTGCAAGCGTACAGCTTAATCACCCCAGCGGGCATGTTGCATGCAGCGGCGTGTGGCAGGCAGCTGCTGGCATGCTAATTTCTGCAAGCAGCTTTAACAAGCAGACATGTGCGCAACAAATCAACAACAACAGCGGAAAACCAACGAAAGAAAAGCCAAGCCGAGTTATGCCATAATGACTGCCGCCGGCGCTGTTAAATGTGCAGCTGCACCCCGACGCTCTCCCTGCCTGCCACACAACGGCCTTAACATTTTTTCGCATTTTGCTTGGCAACTTCGTGCAATTGTTAACAAGGAAATTTACAGTTGTAAGCGCCAATAAGTCTGCTGCTGTCTCGATATGCCGGCGATAGCAACACCAACTTCGTCATTGGTATGGCTTCCAGCGAGGCAAGAGGGCTGCCGATCCGCATCAAACTAAGCAGTGCATTGCACTATTGGTTGGGCGTAAATTTAATTTGACGTTAAAGGGTCGTTCACACATCGATGCACTCCTTGCAAATGGTAACTTGCTAGTGGCAAAAATATAAACCAAACCAAGCAAGCGCAGATAGAAAACGTTGTGTCAACAATTAACCCTTTGTTTTAGCCATAGGTATACATAATTTTTAAATAGTATTTTTATAGTAACGACTTTACAGAAAAAGTTGGAACTTCGACTAAAGAACGTAAGTAGGAAAGAATTATTTAAAGAATTTTTTTTTTAATTTTGAATTTATTAAAGTGGGACAATTGAAGAAGAAAATATTCAAAGGAGAAGTCATTTAACTGTAACTTTAGTCGCTCAGTACAATTTTTTAAATAAAACTATTTTATAACATAAAAGTTTCACATCGGCATAAAGGGTTAAGCTTCAAGAAAACAAAAATAACGCTCACTTTGTTCCAGATTGCTAAAAACTTTGTCATCTGCATTCCGTGCTTCCACTTTAATCAACATTCACACACCTTAAACGTTCCCAACTCAAAAGCGAATTCCCAAAATGTTTCTATTCCCCCCCCCAATTTGCTGTCAGCACTCTTTTTCTAATAGGCAATTAAATTTATCAGAAATCTCAAATTTGAGAGCGAAAAAAAACACATTTGCCTGTCCGAAATTATCTCATGGCAGTGTAGTCGAAAGCTCTGAAGTCGGGCCAAGCCCATCATGAAATTACCCAAGAAATGTCATCCTCCATCAAAATAGCTGACAAGAATTATAAAAGCTGAATTACACACGCGCGCATTGCGCCAAACCCAAACGCACACACAGTAATTACAAAAACAAATTAAATCTCAAGATGTTGAGCAGGAAAATTGGCCAAAGATTAACTTCTCGATCTCGCCGAACACATGAGATCACGGCACGCAGCTGGAATTGTTTTAGCTGATTTTGAACAGCTTTTGACTGAGTCTAAGCTTCAAAATACAAAATTCATTTTGCTAAAATTATAAAAAAAAATTTTATAAGGAAGAAACAACACTACAGATGAATAGGCAAATTCAAGTAGTATGGGGGCTACTCCGTTGAGCTTGCATTCATGATATCGGAAGCAAAGTATTGACGCTCATCGAAAATGTCAAATAAATTGTCAAGTTTATGGTGTGCTGTTATTTTTGTTGTTGTTTTTTCTTAAGAAAAGAGGTACTTGAGCTATTGATGTGCGCTTAATCGAAAGCGCGCTTCGGCATAAAAAAACACCATTTTTGGAATGGAAATTAAGTGACGAAATTAAATCGATAATAAAATAGATTAAAGTCTCTTTCTCTGTTAAGCAGTGAAAGTCTTTCGTATATCCGTTAAATATATATTTAATATGTTGTGAATTACATAAAGCAAGTTAAAAATTTGCATTTTAATGTTGGGATTACATCAGCGCTTAGTCGAAAAACCAGATCGTACTACAGATGTTGCTGACACTCGAGGAAAAAACGCAAGACTATGCTGGTGCAGTTAGTGAGTGATACGGAGGAAATTCGATATGTGAGTTTGAAGTAGAGTTGCAAAATTGAGCACTTTCCTATCGTATGTATGTGTATGTATGTATGTATGTAGCAAGGAGACCTTGGAACACATACTGTGTTCCTGCCGCTAGAATTCGTCTGACATGTATTTTTGGGCTTGAAAGTAGGTATCAAGCCTCTTTGGCAATTTGTGAAATACACCCAAATTCTGACAGATCACTACTTTGACCATTTCTTAATGGATTTCTAACTGGCATCGCTAAGGACCCAACAGAGCCTATGCGTGACCTTTTTAAGCAGCCAGCTTAACCTAACCTAAGTTATCTTATTCTCACTGCACAAGGCGCCTTTTTCTTCAGAGACCGAACGTTTATACACAAAGATATCTTCTTTTACATCCTTTTGAATACGAAAACTCTGTTAATGTATTTCTTGTATGCATTTAAAGATTTACCTTGATATTATAAACTGAAAAGTGCCTGTTAATTGTCGACATCAACATGAATCCTTGCTGGCTGGCTTACTTTATTTGTCTGGATATGCAGCCTTCAGCTTGTTTCAATTAAACTCCATGTAACAACTCCTTCAAGCATTTAGGAAACCTTTTAGCACATCACGGGTTCCCTTCACGGCAAACATCATTCCCGACTTGTTGACATACGGCCCAACCCGCAGCGAATGTAATGTTTTATGACCGAAACGTGGCCAGCACGAGGTTTCCAATGAAATATGGCACTCGAAAGAAGAAAGGATGGGAGGAAGCAAGGAAGGAAGGAAGCAAGCAAGAACAAACTATAAAATCGATGGCATATGCCGTTGGGCATTTCATGCGGGATGAGCTCAAAACAAATCAATTAGAAAACAGAGTGACTGACTGATTCGCTGACTGCAGGCAATCTACCACAAGCAACCACCGCCATCACCCAAGCGGCATGTGGCATGGGCAACTACCGTCAACATAGCAGCAACGTATCACCACATTTTGGGGCAAGCAATCCGCAGGCTCTAATTGCGCCGATAATCGCTCGTTGCGGGTTAAATTGGGACGAGTTGGCATAATTGGCAGCCCGTATTTAGCGGCAATTAAGCTGGCAACATTGTGTGGCACGGCGAGCTGCAAGTGAGTGGCTGCTAGGTACAACTCAGCTCAACAAATTCCAACTAAAATGCAAATGTATACAAAGAGCCGCAACTAATCGAAATGTTGCATCTTCTGCGGCCACAGTGGAGCGCTGCATCAATGTGCTGCAACTTCAAATTTCACTTTGAATTCTTTTATTGTAAAAGCATTCGTTCCACATTTGTCTTGATTGTTTTAGAATGTTCTCTGCCTTTCATTATTTGTCTATCCCTCTCTCTCTCTCTGCGGCTTCTTGGTGCACTTATGGTGGTGTCTGTTTCGATCGCTGCTGCACAGCACTTTCTTGCCACAAGCTTGACTCGGCGCAATTATTCATCAAAAAGGCATACACCGGCCTTATTTATTTTTCTTGTTGATAATGTTCAATATTTTTCTTTCAATTTCTGCGCTAATTGAAGATCATCATGAGTGGTTATTTTTTGTTATCACAGTTTTCAGCTTTCTTAAGCTTGCTTAACTTTTACATTGCAACAAAAATCTGCGCTTTGGTTAGTAAATTTATATTTTTAAAAGTAGTATTTTTATAAGTGAAAGTTCAATTCGTAAATTGTTAATACGAAGCCACAAAAAGGCAACGCTTCTAAGAACGAATATTCTTAGTCGACATCAATATTTTTTCTCATAGCTTTTCATACAATCGAAAAAATTTACTTAATTAAACACTTTGTGAAATGTATAATTCAAATGGTAAAATAAAGCTATTGCACTAAATTATTTCGAAACAGATTTTAAGGTCAAAGTGCATATTATCTCAATTATTATTGTATGAACATTTAATTCATCAGTCAAGTTTCTTTGTCTCACTTACAATCAGTTTAGTAAAATCTCATTGCAATAATAGGCTCTATATTATATATTTTATAGAAAGGAAATGATTGCAGACTCTCTAAAAAATTTTTATGTAAATTTGCAGTTGTGTGCTAAAAATTTAATTTCGAAAAAATCGCGTTTGATACATGCTGCTTTTATGAGCATATTCCAACCAACCTCTTTTATGGTATTCAAGAAATTTTTAAAATTTCGTAATTTCGTTAACTACTTTTGGCCCATTGATTTAACCAGGAAATGCAGGCACTATGGCGGATTGTCTTCGCCATATATTGCACTTACTACGGCAATTTCGATTTCAATTCGGCACAGCCGGGAACATAGTCATTAACGCGCATGCGTGCAGGCACTTACAGCTATTTGACGCTGGGTGTGTCAACCAATAAAAGACACCACCATAAAAAGACAACAAAAATACTGGTATTAACGTGTCGTAAGTGTTGGTATGAATAATGCAAATTATGGCTATTGCCTATGACCGTGTGCGTGCAAGCGACAACCCATTAAATTGCATATCTGAAATATTACTCAAAAGTATCTACAGCTCAGCAGTTGCCTACATTGACAATTCCCAAACTGATTTAATAGTTTTAAATACTTTTTTTTAAATGTAAAACGAAAACAACTAACAGCTGTTACTCATTTAAAGACCAACACACACCTGCCTATTGCCACATACCAACACAAATACAGCTGATGATTTGCAGTCGCTCACCTTACTTCTAAGAAAATATAAGTATCTGCCTTGAAAACAAGGCAATAACAGCCAGCATAAAATGCCGTGCCGAGTTTGGCAAGCTACTGCAGCTCTTCCAGTTGCAGCAATTGTATGCAGTTGAAACTATCCAGAATGGTAGCATGTGTTAACCACAAAACAATTTTCTCTCGTGCAGTGCAGAACTTGAATCAACTTCAACACAACTTTGCCTGCCACAAATAAATGAACAATTGTAGAAGCAAATAACATGCACGAAAGCCCAACTGACAAGTAGAAATCACCCAAAAAAGGGAAAAGTTCCGAAACAACATGAAAGAAAAGACTCGAAATGCGGCAGAACTTGGAGCTGAATACGCCAATCTATCACAGAAATACAAAACCACAAAGTCACGCTCGCCACAAGGCAACATAACAACAATCAAAAGAAAATAGCTTAGAAAGGCTGATGAGAGAGGGTAGCAGGGTCTACGAGCAAACCTAGAAATATACAATATTAGTGAAATGTTTTGTAAGACGCATGTATGTATGTATAAGAGAAGCGCTTGATCGGTTTCGAATACGATTGTGGTTGAAAGAATCAAGAGATCAAGAAAGAGAGAGCACAATTGAAAAGAATCGTATATAAAAGAAAGGTAGGTCACAGGAAAGGCCTAAGTTCCCAGTTTTCATAAGAACTGTGCTCCGCCTTACCAAACTCAAAGCCAATAAAGAAAATTTGTTTACGGCCGATGCTTATTTTGAATTTCATAAATGTTTAAATGTAGTGGCTTTTTTATTTTTAACAACTTTTCATTTGCTGCTTTGCGAAAATTTTTTATCAAAAATCGCCAAAAATGTTGAACTCCAGAAATTTAATTCATCAAAAGTAGATATAGCGCTACAAATATTAGTAACTGCAATGATTTCTAACTTATTACTAGTGCTGATTATTGCAACAGTTTAAGCTCATCTCGCCCAGCCTCTCTTTCTTTTTAGTTATATGATATTAGCTACTTCACAATGAAATAATTTCCGAGCGCTTAATGCCGCCATTAATAAAAACACCACAAAGGCAATTTTTAGCTGCTCTGCCCCCATGAGAATGTGATCCCGTTCAGACACATCAGCCAGCTGTCGTATCCACTTGAAAGTGCCCTGGGCTGGCTGCGATGCGCCGGCCATCTTCCGCCTCTAATGAAGTAATTCTTAGCGGTTATGTGACGAAGGCATCAGCCGCAATAGCAGGGAACTAGTTGCCGCACAGGAACTGAAGCATTCAGCAGCCCACTCGCGCGATCAGTCGCTCGATCATTCGCTCTATCAGTCGCGCCGTGCTGTGCTCTGCGACTTGGGCGCTTTTGTTTTGGCATGGCAATTTTCATTGCTCATTATTCAAGCATGCTGCGCGATACCCTTCTCGAATTTGCAGTTGCAGCCGCATGCTGCTTGCCGCTGCCTGCTGACTTTTTCCCTGCTGCGCTTCTTTTTGGTGTAAACATCTGCTTCCTGGTTTGTTTTTCTACATGTGAGAAGGTCTGCATAGAATTTTAAATGAGTTCAGCGCGGCTGTTGCCGTTGCCGTTGCCATGGCTGCTGCTGTCGAAGATCGTGATGATGATCTGGCTGATCATGTTGCTGTTGCAGTGAAGCACGCCAGCGCAAGCACACCAGAGGATCAAGTTGTATGGCATGCGCTGCTGCTTCCCACAAAAACATTAAAAACACATATTGGCACACGATCAGCAGGAGATCGGCAATATACAGATCGCAGCAACAACAACAACCAAAACAAACTACGTTGGAATTGTAAAGCAGAATATGTTGGAATGCGCAATGACGCAGCTACGTCCAAGATGCTACATCAAGCGTCTTCGTCGACATTGACTGGGTGGCATCAATCGGAGCGGCACTGTTGGGTGAAAGTATTTCAATGTATTTCTACGAGTGGTCCTGCCGAGTTTATATTTTGTGTACTTTGAAAGAAAACATGCGTGATGAAATGTGTAAGCTTTAATAAAAAAAAATTGTGATTTACATAGAAATCAGAAGAAACACTTTTTTATAGCAGAGATCTAATCAAGTTTCAAGAGAAATTTACAGTTCAGGCTAATTTCACTTCTACTGACGTGTAAGCGTTTGTTGAATGTAGACTCATTTCTATGACTTTCGCTATGCTGATGATATCATTTCATTGCAAAATATGTTAGCTCGAAATATTTCAAACTTTTGTGATGTTATTGGTATCGATATCGATAAAGTTTGCTACCGTACAATTTTTTGCGGCATATCTTTTGTTTTTCGACAGAAACCATTTATAAGCAATAAATTAGAAACGCTTGAAACTCATGAAATAAAGAAAATTGTTTGCAAGCAATAGAAAATTATAATTTTATAACTAGTATATTCAAAAATTACGAACTAGCGTGCTTTTAGGAAACCACCTATAACCATGACTTTACTAGTACAGCTATGCTCTACCAACAAGGGAATACGTTAGAAACGAAGTTCTAAATTTCTTCTTGTTCTTTTTCAGTAATAGATTACAATTCTGTGGTCAAAAGCAATAACGACTTAAGTCGACTTAAGACGAAATTGAGTTGACATTACCACTGTATTCCTGACGTTGATGCGCATATTTTGTTCAAACCCCGGTATTTGTACCCATCTCAGAAAAAAAGTTATTTAAAAAAAACACATGCACTTATGTACATGCACTTATGTGCATTTCAAATTTCGAATTGCATTTTCTCGAAACAGTTGTTTTCGACTTAAGTCGTTATTGCATATGACCACAGAATTAATCAATGGAAAGAAATAGTTCTTTTAGCTACTTAGATATGTACATAGTATAAAACAATAAAAATTGAAAATATTAAACAGAACAGATTAATATCTAAATTGTAAATATTTTATTTATGTATTAGTAATACTTAGCAGAGCTTTTGAGTACACACTTTAATAATATATATCTACATCAAGCTAAGCGCAAAAAATTCGCCTTAGATATTCCAGCAGATACATCTGTTCATATTGCGCAGGCACACGCAGACAGATTTCTTGAAATATTCCCAACTGTGCACTTAATAAAATCACACAAAATAAAAAAATAATGTTTGATAAATTCGAAAAAATCTACAGTCACAAAATTGCCAAAATTAAATTAAAACGCCATTCGCACAGCTGCCAGCAGCAACGGCATGTGACGGGACGCTGTGAAGCTCGGACGCCAAAGTTAACATGTGCTCGCCAGCGCCAGCGGTCAAAAAAGCTAAACAACAAAATACACGCACACAAAAACAGCGGCATACAAAGCAGCACTAATTAAAGCTAGTCTTCAGTTCTCAACGAGTATCTGTGAGTTTACACAGCAGCATATGTGAATTTTAATTGCACATGTATGCCCGCATCTAAGCCCAGCTTCTATTCTAATGTTCAACCAAGAGTATACTTCAGCGCCTCAAAATTATTGCTGAAAATTTTAATGAATTCCAAACTGGTTCTACAGCTTGTGCTTGTTTACTACAATTTTTTTTTTCTGTAATGTGAAATTGTGCAAGATACAGATACACGTCTAAGCCGGCAGCGCGGCAGCAGCTATGCTTAAATGTGCACAGATGAAATTTGGCATTGATGGGCTTAACCGATTATGCCAGCAATGAGTTTGCTCAGAGAAAATAACTGTACTAAAATATGATAATGTCAAATTTCTTATCTGCATACACAATAGATACACCCACGCTCTTACAGAACCAAGGGAAAGCACATAAATAATATTGCAAGTGCTTATCAGAATTTTTGCATGAAACGTACTCAACTTCAGTTACAAAACACATATCAAAAATAATTTATTATGATTGATTTGCATTTTGATAATAATTTGCAAATTTTCAGAGAATACGAATTACTTGCATATTTCTGTGCTGATTCATGCTTCCCTTGTAAATGTTCTATAAGGCGAGCGATGCGGCCGACACGTAACAGCCACCCACACCCAAACCCACAGACGTGCGCATATGACTTCGCACATTTCGCAATTCCACACGTCAACATGTGGCATTATCGGCTAAGACAAAGAAGCAGGTTCATTGCTTCCTGCGAAGTGCAAGTAAAGAAGCATTCATCTTGATGTGCATGCGCTGAAATATGCTTTAATGGTCCACAAAGCTGTCAAGATCGCTAAAAAAAGGGACAAAAAAGCAACAAAGCGAAAAATTAAGAACAACAGAGATAATTCATATTTTTATATTGTACTACATAAGCGAAATCAATTGAATTCACAAAGAGAAATCGGCGACTGTGCTAGACAGGAAACTATGAAACTCATGACACTTCCGTATACACAATAAATTTTTCTTTTTTTCGCGTGGACATGCCAATAGGAGGAATACCGTGCTCTGTACTTTCCAGCCTGCCTATTACATTGTCTTCCTTAGTGCATGCATAGAATATTAATTGAGTGGTGATTGGAGCATCAAAGGGCAAAAATAGCAGCGGTGATTTGAAGCCATTGACTTGTAATAAGTGCCATTGGGAGGTGAGTTACTTTAAGACGAAACGATTAGATTGGTGTATATGTACATAAGTTTAAATACAAAAGAGCTTGCGGAGTAAAGCAAAGCAGTCCTGCTTGACGTAGGCGAAGTGTTTGCTTTTTACATAGTTAAGTCTGGAAGATGAGAATCTCTATATTTTGTATTTAAATTTTAGTAGAACCATGCGCCCAATTTAAAGTTATAAAGAGCACTCTCTTCTGAAATAGCAAATGTTCTCTTGAATGGAATTTTGAATATGTTACTAAACCATTATTTTTGAGCAGAATGTATATTTATTCTTGGGAGCATAAAGACTCCGCAAGGTGTATCCAAATAACTAAATGTGATACAGTCGCTTGCTATTGTTAGCTTGAAAAACCACTTTATCGGCTTTCTTGTGAGTCATTCGAGTACAATTCTGCTTATTAGGAAACCCATCAAACTTCATATTCTTCTCTGAATTTGCCTGAGAAGTGGCTCATCTCTTACAAAGCCCTAGAAAATGCATTCCTTCCGATGTTTGACTTGAACATGTTCCCTATGAATCGAGTTCTAAAGTTCCCCTAAACTGCTCGAATTATTACATCCCATCGAATCGGATTCTCTTTAAGCATTTCAGATTTGCGCGTTGATATAAAACAAAGAGAATATACAAAATTTTGTTTATAGATTAATATTATATTAATGGAACATAACTAGTTTTCTTATGCTTTGAACTGTTTGCAAATGCGCAGTGAAATTAATCATAATAGCACAAGAAATGCTTACATTGGGATATATAAATACATTCAATTTAAACTTTCTCATTGTCATGTCCATCTGTCAACAACATACACCAGCACATTGCAGACACAAATTGCATAATAAAGTTTTTAATTTGCTCTGATTTCATGCAATTTCCAATCTTTTTTCTACAACAAAAACTAGCTTCCTTAATTAGCTGAAAAATTTCAGTGATTAAATTGTCATGATTTGTGGCATTGTGTATCTCATTTTTCCACACACTAACGAAACTAAAGCGCCGACAAGCCAATTTCCATTTCCTGTGGCGCATTTGATTGAATTGAATTGAATTGAGTCGCGCCGAGTCGCTACGCTGGGGCAAACAGCGCAAATAATTGGTAATTATCTTTGGAAATTATAGCAGACCTCCACGCGTAATCAACAGCGGCAACTGCAAATTCAAATCCACACCAACCGTTAAAGCACGAATTAAGACATGACAATATGTCAAGTTGAAGGTGATTATAATTAGGCAAAAATTAGCTGCATTGTTTGGCTAAATTGACAGATAAGCACTGTTGCCATAAAAGCAGTTCGAAATAGCACAACGTGGCCTTCAGAGTGACAATGACAAAAAGAGACAAAAAACGGGTCAATTTGTTGTGATTGTGTATTTTTTGTCATTTTCTCTATAACACCCACAAAAATCTGTCAATTTAGTTGTGCACTTCTTTAAGTTTTGAGCGCGTAAGATTTATGGTTTTTATTTAAATTTTTGATAGCTGTAAATGTTTTGGGTTTGGTGGCAAAGCAAGCATGTTCATATGTTTGAAGCAACAAGCATATAAATCAAACAACATAAAATGTTATTTTGAGCTTTCCAAAAATGGCTAAATTCGAAACGAACACTCTTCAAATGATTTCAAATTAAGAACAACAATTTTTTAAAAATTCAAATCAGTTGTTAAATTTTTGTCATAAATTGATTAAAATATTCTCAAACAGCCGTTACCTAATGTTCAAGTAATTCGCTTGCAAAGTTTAAAAGTATTCCCCATATGAAAACTGGGCGATAAGACAATATTTTTCTTTTTGTTGCTGATTATTTGTATGCACTTTCGATGCCCACTCATTCCATTGCTCATGCAACTCCGTTCGTTGCCAACATTGTTCGAGTTGACTGCAAGCATGTTGCTTGTTGCAAACTAACATGCAGCATGTTCGAGTTGGCTGCATTTGCTTTGTTTGCGAATGTGGGAATCAAAACAGAAAATATTCATGGCCTGCGACAGCAAAATGGTGCAACGCTGCCGCATGCATCGCGTTCGTTAATGCAAAGGCTTGGCACCGCAGTGGGGTGATTTCTGCAACCTTTGCAGTTATTATCCTACTGTTGCCGGTTGCAGAACACGAAATGGAAACGTAGAAAATTTATTATAAATGGATCAAAATTGGTTTGTTATCATGTATAAAGATGGAATACATCATCTGGATGCGTTTTTATTCTTTCAAAGTACATAAAGTACATTTTTACCACGACATATCTCTTTTTCACTCGTTTTACTCTTTCTTTATTGAAATTCATTAAAAAACTCTCACTTCGAGTTTCGCAACTATCAATTAATGCGTTAACCAAAATTTCCATCCTGAATCGCGTTTGTTAATGCAACATAAATTTCTGCAGCCAACTTGAAGTCGAAATCAGCTGATCGGGCAGCGGCAACTAAAGTTGGCTGCACTGCTACTGCCACTGCACGAATTTACTGCATTTACGAACGTACCTGAACGCTCGCATTGGCTTGGTAGTGTGAGTCAGCAATGCTATTGCAAATGTGAATGGCAAGAAATATCTTACAAGAAAATCTGACAATTTACAATAATTGAAAATATGAATGCACTTTTTGTAAATTTATAAAAAAAAGAACTGCATTATTGCTGCTCTTACTAATTAATTCTCAATGCCGAATGCAAATGGCATTGACTCAAAAGAATCATTTACAATTCCGGCTGCGCCTTCTTTTTCGACATGCCAACAATTATAAGTAAAAACCACACACAAAGTGTTTTACAAACGCTGCTCCATCATTGTCTGACGAAGGTGTGTCCGTTCTTCGCTGCATTGAAAATATGTAGTAACTCTGCATTTGACGAGGTGTAATCAAGGCACAGTTTGGTGGATTGTTATACCAATTATGCCAGCTCGTGTGAAGTATCGGACACTCCATGTGGTTCACAAAATTATGAAAGAGCATTTTGGATGAGTGAAATTGTAAACTATTGCTTAATAGAATCTTATTTAAACAAATTAGGGTACGTAGACTTATTCTCCATACATGTTCCACATTTAGAGCCTTCAGCTCCAAATAAATGCTTTAAATGTGCATTTAATGACCGATGTATATATAAGAGCATTTAATTTTCATAGCAGGTCAAACAAATTTCAAACTGTTTTCCTTAAGTTTGTTAACATATACATATGTATATCCAAGCAGATCGGATTAAGATACATAATATCTAAAAGTTCTGAACATTTTAGTTACAGTTGCGGTTCCAGTAATAGGATCGTTTTAAACTCTTACGTCTCAAAAAATTCATTTGCAACAGTAAAGCATAGAAGCCAACCATAATAGTCGTTAGTAAAACCAAATTCTATATATAAAGACATACAGAATATCATCGAAATCGAAAGAGCGAAATTGAAATTGATCTAATATGAAGCTGAATTAATGTTTTATATGGCAGTTGCTTAGAAAGTGTTAACAACAGACAATGATTGCTCTCAAAGCACTCTTTGCAGCGAGTAATTTCGCAACTCTCTTTTTTTCTGAAGTGAAATTTTCAACAATTTCACAATCCTTATTACTTTCCAACATTATTGCATACCATTTAAATGTATTAAATTTTCAGTAAGTGTTCAAGAAATTTTCAAATTTCCAAATAAAAGTTTGACACTCTTTTAGGTTTTCACTTTTATGACAAGCCACTCAAAAGTGAATTTTTACTAACTAAACACCATCAAAATAGCAGCACAAGTGTCATAACTTCACTTTTTGCAACTTACATTAAAGTGTCAAAAAATTAAATTTTGCATTAAATTGTCAGCTGGTTTTTTTTGGCAGTTTTCGTTGCTTTCGTCTGTGAGGAAAACATAAAACATTGCATTTACGCTAATTGCACATGAACAGCGCTTATCACTCAACATCAGCAGCAGCAACATCACAAGCGATACAACGTTGCAGCGTAGCAAAAACATTTTGAAAATATGAACAACAACATCGACAACATGCGGCTGCCACAACATTTGCAACGGCCGTAAGTCGTAAGCATCAACATTAGCAGCATCATTGCCGTTGTCAGCGCAATCGTCAACGTACAATCAGCAACATTTAATAATTTCCAAGAAAAAACCACCTACGCATGCCGGGATGATTTTGTGAATGTGAGTTTTGTTAGTAGACAGGCTGTTGCGATTGCTGTTGTTGTTGTTGTTATTATTGTTGTTGTTGTGGGCGCTGACTGGCTGTCATAGTTTGTTGGCGGAAAATTGGCAAAAGAGCTTGCGTGAAAGTTTAAGTGCCTGAGTTTTGTCGCTCTAAGTGGTATCATTAGTTAAGCGTTTCGTTGCGCTCCAAAGGAGTCGAATTCGAGTGAGAAAAAGAAAGTGCAATGGCAAATGGTGATGTGAAAACAATAGGGTGAGTGTGTAAGTACGCTTGTAGAAGCAGGGTGTGAATGGAACTGAATTAGAAGCCAAATCGAAATCGAACTGAAATTAGTACGAAATTGTTCGAAGTGAACTGATATTGGAAGCGAAGTTATGGATCGAAATTTAAATAAGTTTTTGTGGCGAACCAATTTAAAAGTTCGAAACAGCCGCATCGATGTGAGTCAGAGACGGAGCAGTTATCCACTGAGATACTGCGGAAAAAAGTAAAGTTGTGTTCTTTTTTATAAAGATGCTGGTAAAGCTACAAAGCTCCTAGACCAATGAGTGATGATTAATTTATATAATATATGGGCTCTCCAATTACAAAAATCGCTTTTAAGAGAAAAGCTTCCAAGGCTAATTTCTCGCAGCTACTTTTTCTTATTTTCATATCTAATAAATTTTATTTTGAGTTATCAAGTATTTCACTGCCTTCGAAACAGCTTAAGAGCCTACGAATTCAAGCTTTCGAAATAAATTCTTATCTTATTCTATCAGAATTGTTATCTGACGGTCATGGTATCTTATGCGAAATGCAATGCATTAACACAATGCGCTTTTCAGGCCGCTAAAACTAGAAGACTCGATCCGTATTTCAAATACAATCTTTATGCAGATATCTTAAGGCATGCAAACCCTTGAACTCCCCCGCTCATAAACGCACAAGGAACGCTGCAAAAAATCATAACCATACAATTTCCACTTTATTAAAGATTCAAGCAACATTTACTTAACTTAATCTGCATATCCGACGGCCCATCGAATTGGGTCACCCACCGCAGCGCAGTTGACATACTGTAATGATCCTATGCATTCCGCTCGCCTTGCTTGGGCATCAGCGCCAGCAGAGCGCAACTTGTGTCACTCTCTTGTGGACATGAAAGGCGCAGGCAGGCATTAAATGCACCTTTTAATAAAGATCATGATTAAATGAGCGCCCAATCGGTATGAAATTTGCGTATAAAAAGTCGGCTTAACGGGTCGTTAAGATGGCATAGCTTGCCGGCTTGCCTGGTGTGTGGGTGTGCTGCCATTACAAACCGAGACTCATTATTAGCAAAAAAAACACTGCTTATATATAAGCACGTATTTGTGTGTGCTTGTGTGTGCGATTATGGCAATAAAAAAGCCACTCAAGGCGGGCGTTCAAGGAAGTCAGCCATAGTTTACGGCTCAAAGCCTCCGAGGAGGCGCTCGACCGGCAGCACAGGCAACAATTAAAGTGAAAATTGAACTCTGGCCGCACGGCAACTTCGTCATAATTAAAAGATAGGCCAGCCCACGAGGCAGCAGCGGGAGTAACGGCGGCAATAACCGCCGCCAAAAAGCAATTTGTAGAAGTTATTAGCCGAAGTGCTGCAGCAGCCGAAACAACTTTCATTTGCCAAAAATAAAAACCAAACAAATGAAAATAAATTATAAAAAAAGTATCTACAATTAACATGGCAAACAGCAGCGTAAATTATTTTCGCTGCGCTCTCAGCCGACGCCCGGCAATTGGCAGGATTGTTTTGTCGTAAATTCCGTACCACTTAAATTGACAACAAACGCACTTTTCCATTACTCCTCGCGCTCTCCGCGGAACAGCGGGGGCTGGCAATGAACTAATAATGTGAAACTGCACCAGTTGCCGGTTGCCGGTTTTCCCGCCGTACTTGCTGCGGCATTGACATGTGCAATGAGCTCGCAGCGCTGAGCAGCTCCGAGCAGTTTTGCACAGTTAGCGGCATCCTATTAATTTTGTTAAAAGTCACATTTGCTGATAAGCTGCAGATTTGTTGCGGATCATTTAATGCGCATATTAGCCTCGTTATTATAAAAGCACATTTAAATTTATATGCCACTTTCGATAAACCACTTTGGTGCGTGTGCAGCTGCTTTGCTGTAAGTGTGCATGTGTGTATGTGTGCATGTATGTATCTGTGTGTTTGTGAAACGCATAAAATTCGCCAAGTCATGAGTCGACTTGGCATATTTAAATGCATTCGATTGCGTTTTTTCATTAAAAACCAAAGTAACTCGAAAACGTTTTAACTCACTTTCTTTCCATTAGAAATTTGTCGCATAAATCTTTTGCTTCGAAAGCAGAAACTTTGCCGTAAATTAATTGTTTTAATAATATTTATAATACGAGTAAATTCAGATTTTTTAAAGAAGTTTAATTGCATAAAAGCGCTGCTGGCATATCAAGTTTCCTCCTTGAGTCTTTTGTATGCGGAAAGCAGAGCTTTTCTTCTTAAAGAGATAGATAGATAGATAGATAGATAGATAGATAGATAGATAGATAGATAGATAGATAGATAGATAGATAGATAGATAGATAGATAGGAAGAGATAGATGCATCAAACAAAATTTATATATTTTCGAAAAAATCAGTAAGGCGCCGTATATTTTTGCAAAACTTCTTATTTTATATAGAAAGACATATTTTTCATAGCAACACAACAGGCAATATGTTACCTTCGATCAGTTCATAAGTAGTTTATCTCAAAATATAATATAAATAGATTTTTTGAACAGTTTGAAATTTTCAAACGGGACTACTTAAAAGTGACATTTCCATCGATAAATAGGTTAGATTTTGTTTGGAGTAGGCATTCAGTCTACTAGTTACCGCTGCCTGAAGACCTATTCTAACATTTCTTTATATTTTTACAGCTTATCTTTGGTGTGCTCTAAAGGTATGAAGCAATTTCCTTTCGATATATAAAATCAATGCTTGTTCATATAATTTGCTTTATCTTTTGCCATAACTTTTTAATGTTTATTTTTACTGAAGTTTAATGAATTATTCCAAAATAATGCGAAGCTATAAAAATCGTTTTCGAAGCAAGTTTTTAGTGAGCATCTCTAGTGCTTAGCATAAGTCATTTGTTTTAGTTGCAGCAGAAATGCAAACGATTTTCTCGAAATATACGCAATTTATTTTGATTGCTTTGCACCGAAACAATTTGAGAAAGAAAGTTGTTTGGCATATTTTCCCTCGGCATGCAACAAACATCACTGGCAACAGCGTTGCAGAAGTGTAAACTTGGATGGCAATAAATGTGTACATAAAATAAAATATAAAATGTTGCTAATAAAAACAGAATTGCACACACACACACACCCAGAGAGAGAAGGACAAATAAGCAAAAAATGCTACAAACGAAAGTGAAGTGGAAGGCATTGCAAGGCGCTGTAGCAGGCGTGAGGTTAATATACATATATTATTAAGTGACTAACTACTGTCACTTTTTGTAGCTGAAATCACAAAAGAAACAAGAAATTTCTAAGGCATAGGCATGGAAATGAGCAACAGAAGAGGCAAAACCAAGCACATTTCATTCAAAATTCTATCTCAAAAATCCGTAAATTCATGATCTTAGGAATCATATGCTGCTTTATTGAGTGATGAGAACGAATCCCCGACCAGTGAACATCCAGGTAATTGTAAGTAGTGTCAGTAAGTTGAAAATAAAACCTAACCCTACATTTAACCATCACGCTCTCTTTTATTTCCCGAGTTGAAGTGTAGGCTCTTTACAGTGCTCCGGCCATCGCTCAACTTTATTCCTCAGCCTCGCCAGCACCCCGAACGGGTTCTTCGATTTGTGCATATATTTTTTTAAGGACTTTCCGAGATAACCGAGCTATCAAGCATTTGAACTAAGAAGTCGTGACTGTATATTTTTAAATTATATTCTAATATTTTGCGCTACTTATGCATGTTCAGTTTTCCCATTAAGTAGGCACGGATTTCTGCTATAGCTTTTCATAAAAAATGCAACAATTTAGCTATAATAGCAATTTCCTAAACATCGGAAGACGGATTGCTATAATGCTAATATCCTAAAGATCGACGGAAGTCATAGAAATGAGAATTTTATTTTATTTTTATTTTAATGGAGAGAGGGAGTGAAAGCTATTTAACAATTTGACTAGCTTTCTTCTATCGCGCACTCTCTTGCACACGCTCGCACTCACTCACATGGACACCATGCAGAACATTGTAATTTACCTTCACCATTTTACAACTCTGTGCTGGCTGCACACCTTTGAAGGCTTCAGTCCGTTGATAAATCTGGCACGTAGGCAGGCGTTCGCGGGTCAATGCACTCGAGATGTTACGTTGCAAAGAAAGTGCCATTTAACAACGCTATTCGCTTACTGTCATTACGTCGCACTGTGGGCTGCAGGCTACATGCTGCGGCAAATCACCGCAAACGACCTTCAGGCAATTGTTCACACTAAACTTGGATATTTCATTGCACTTGCTGCACGGGCGTAGGCGCCATTGTAGTTCGCAGGGTAGCTTAAAATAAAAGTAGTTATTTTAATAAATTTTATGTGAAATGGGCGCGTGACCAATGCCTTCGTGTGTCAACAAGTCAATCAGCTAGATGCTCTTCGGCAGCCTGGCCCCCTTGATGGACATGTCAAGCGCGCGGCGTCTCACTGTCGTGCAACCCGGCGACGAGTGGGTGTGTTTTCCCAGGCAAAGTAACATTTCAGTTTTGTTAGCAGGTACTTAAACAAATCTCCCTGCAAGCTTCTGTCGAGCTGTGTGCAAACGTCAAGGCGCTTTTATGGCCTCTACTGCTGCCATGGCATTTATGATCTTTATATGCTTTCTTCAAACGCCCATTTCCTGTAGCGCTCATTTTCTGTACATTTTTATTTTCGTTGTTTGTAGGCATATTGTGTGTGTATTGTGTATGTGAGGAGTGTGAAGCTTTGCTAAGAGCAGTTTAATTAAAAAATATTTTTTATGTTTTTTTTGTATTTTTATAAACAAGAATTTAAAGGAAATTTAACTGCGTTTTTATGAGCTGTAACTTTTAGTTTATTTAATTGGAAAATTGAGGAAAAAGCGATATGCTTCAAAGTGAAATATGCTGTTTTTTTCCAATACATTTACCCATACAAACGCACTAAACTTTCTCCCAAATCATGCAATTGCTGAAAGTTTTATGCTTAATAAAAATTATATTCGAGTTTACTGTTCATTTGGATATTCGATAGTGTAGTTTGCGCGTCCCAACTTTGATTCGCCTTTGAATCGTTTTAAATTAAATGTTTGTGTTGTAGAATCTGATGTTGTTGGCCCTTAAATTGTTTATGGCAGATCGTGATAAACTGAAATTATCCGCAGTTAGTTGAAAGGGAAATATACCTTTGGGAAAGGTTTCGGTTTCATTTGAATCGGAAATGAACCATTTATCACAATACTAAATTTTTATTGGTCTTTCTGTATGCAGCAGGGCCCGCGGTGGTTTTTCTTTCGTTTTTTAATGAGCGTATACAAATTAATTTGTTATAAACTGAGCTATAAAATGGCTGTCAAACAAAGAAGCCTTTGCTCCTAAGGCATTTGTACAATAACAAATTATGCTATGAATTTCGGTATACTATACCATTTAGAAAATTTGTTTGTTTGTAGCTTGTTCAATATAGAATTTTCAGTTCTTTACAAATGACACTTATTTTTCACTACTGTGATTCTTTGAGATCAGAAACCTCATATACGAAAAGACGTTGAGAAATGGATTCAAAGGCCGCCAGCTAGAAAGAAATAGAACTGCATAAATTGTTAGTTGCTGATATGTAGCAGGGTTCTATACAATTAACAGTCATTCAATGCTCGCGATTGTAATTAGTCATTTTGATCTGGTCATGAAAGCTTGTTTTATTAAAAGAAAATTATATTTCAAACTTTTCTTACGGTAATTCCAGTTGTTCCTTTTTTTAAACTTTTTCCTCTTTTATTATTCTTGATTTTAAAAGAAATCCAAAAGAGTGACTTGTATTTGAAGACGTCTGCAGAAGTTTTAAAGCAGCGAAACAGCAGAGAAGAATTTTGTTCTTTATTACCAGTAGACAAATCAGACTTTGAGTTTGAAAAAATATAAAATAGTGCATTTTTTTACAAAAGATTTAAGCAACATGAAATTCTTAAAGCTGTATCAATGCCTTTGACAAATTGCGAAAAAACTCGCCTTCTATATGGTTAACAAAAGACTTAAGCGACAAACTTTGCTGGTTTTCACATCAATGCATCTGTTATTTTTTTGCAATGTTTTGTTTTACCCTGAACTCATTATTATCGCGCATTCGTGCATTCATCTCAGACCCAACAACAGTTGCACTTATCAATTTTAGCGTTGCCAAAGAATTTTAGTCAAATTGTCACTAATCTCAGCTACACACTTCGTTCGCCTGGCTCCAAAACAACACCTTCGATAAATGAAATTGCATTCCTTCATTGCATTATCGCCAACACTACAGTTATTGATGTTGTTGTTATTGCCTGCTGTTTTGTTGTTGCTGCTAAAGCCTAGCCTTGCAGCGCGTTCTGCAGTTGCAATGTTGGTTTTCTGCCGATGGCAGTAGCAATGTTTGTTCTGCACTCCGCACGCCACATGCCGCAATACTCTGGAGTTTCTGCCGGACTGCTGATGGTAGAACTGCCAAGGCGTCACACTTGCCGCAAGGCTGTCAGCAGCATCTTGGCGCAAGATGAAGTGCGCTTGAGTGATGTTGACTGGAGTGGCGACTGGCGAGTGTGGACTGCGTGCTGCGCAATGGCAAATGATGCTTCCTCTTCGCGCTTGGTAGCTGCTACTTTTACGATTTGCTACTTTGCATAGTAACCAGGTTAATTGTCTT
This sequence comes from Neria commutata, assembly GCA_963457695.1. NCBI lineage: Eukaryota > Metazoa > Arthropoda > Insecta > Diptera > Micropezidae > Neria > Neria commutata. Next base: position 3,058,578 of record OY735245.1, read on the forward strand.
TCAATTTCATTCTGAGGTTGGGCGCCGCTGAGCACCTGTTGGCTTACTTTTGTGTCGTGCTGCTGCTGCTGCTGCTTGGTGGTACAGCTGTTTTTGCCGTCCAGCATCCGGCCGGCAATTAACATTTATCTGACACCTGTTTTGCGCCGCGCGTCCCCCCCCCCCCCCCCCCTCCCTTTGCTTGGGTTTTCTCGGTTTTTTGCTTAGGTTTTGCGCAAACGCAAACAACTTTAATTGAGTTTATGCGATTCATGCACATCGCAGGCGGACGGACGTGCGCCTCTGCTGCTGGAGTCACTCTCGCTGCATGCGGCATTTGACACACTTTTACTCTAGCCTGCAGCACGCAGCATAGTCGTACGACACGTGCTGCTGCTGCTGCTGCTGAGTGCAGCCTAAGCAAACATCGTTCATTTCAGCCGCTAATTAAATTTCCATTTTCCATTTCTCATTGAAATTTATAGCGCAGTTGGTAATTTTTTCAGCTGCTTCAAATCTTAGCATTTTCTTGTTGCTTTAAAAACGTGTGCTGCAATGGTCTGCCAAGGTCAGGCCCCACATATTGCCGCAGCTCCATTTCGTTTGGTTTTGACCCACAAAGTGTTATGCAAGCATGCACCGAACGCGTTCCCAAATTAAGACCCTCATTAGTCGTGATTGCGGCACTTATTTCATTGCGTTTCATGCGCTGGAAAATGCACGCTTTAAATGGCTTAAGTGCAAGCCTATGAGTTTCGTTTCCTGCCGCAGTTCAAGGGCATGCGGGCTTGGCGGCAGTTTGTCTTAATTGAAATTTGGAACGTGATATTGCACTTCTTCGCAGCGGGAGTGGCGGAATTACTTCATTCCGAAATTCATTTTAACAGCATGCTTGTATATACCCAATAAACCAAATGCCCATATTTTAGTTGAAGAATAGAAAATCTATAAGAAAAAACTGCGCCAGCTCACATCAATGAACTTAACTTGCAGATAAATCGACTTAGAAAAGATTTCAGTTTTGTTCGCATTGGATTCGATGGTCAAGCATCTGAGAATTTGCTTTAATTTGAACGAAGATACTATGGATCGGGATCTCAATAAAGACGTTTAATGTTAAAATACGAGGTTTAGCAAACGTCCTAGTATCATAATATTTCGGTATTTGGTTATTCGGTGTGTGAAATACTGACAATCCTATGTATCTTTTATACAGTTTCTCTCTTAAAAGATGGATTTGCGAATACGTTGAAGCTATAGCATTAACTATGCACTAGTTTAAAGATCTGTTATGTGTAGTTTGATAATGAACTGTGCGTCCATCATAATTTCAGCAACAAAATCTTAATCATTTGCTCACAATATTAAATATTGTATACACCTATACTATAATGCATCTTCTCATGTCTAATTCAAATTCCAATAACAAAATGCACCTTAACCCATTTAATAAAATTTATTCGATCGTTTTAATCAAATCCTATTGCTGATGTCATTTGCAGCAAAAAACTGTCAAAAGTATTGCCAATATTTGTCATGGCGACAGCAGTTCGAGTGCAAAATCAGTCAGCGGCAACAAATACACCAAAAAAGTGCAATATGCCTAAATGCGCCTGCTTGATTGATTTGTCAGAAAAATGCTTTTGACGTTCATATTAAAAGCAACAACAATCAAATTGTAAATTGTTGGCGTTTGGAACGTTTTATGGCCATTTTCGACACACAAACAACACAGGCTCTATGCAAAGCGAGACGCAAGTAAAAAAGAGGTCAAAGCTGCACACAAATACTCGCACACTGCAACACACACACACAGTGAAAACACGTCACTTTTAAATGAAACTGAAAATTGTATTTGAGAAATGATTGCATATTTGGGTTATGGTTATTTATCAAATTCTATGTCAATTTGAATTTATTTTTGCACAAGCCACGGTGCCACGGTGTGGCAGCAAAAGTTAGTTGTTGTTGCTGTTGCTGTTTTCACGGTGTCGCTGGTAGTGTGTCTAATTCTAACGAGCCATAAAAGCGCTGTTTATTTTTGACAGCAGCGCAGAAAACATGATTTTCTCGACTTTTGTTTAATGTGCGTCTATCTAGAAGTTCCCCTCTCCTACCTCTGCCCCTCCTACACACATCACTCGCTTGCCACTTGCAGACATTAAAAGTCGATGAGCGATTCGATGCGCAGGTTGAGGCACAGCAGGCACCCCGATTCCGTTAATTATTGTGATTTTGAAAAATGGCCATTTGCAAAAATTTCTCGATGAGCGTCAGATAAAAATGTCGAATGGCAAAAAAAGGCTAAACAACCACGACGAGAGGTGATTTTTTATATACTATTTGTGTCATAAGTCATTTGTAATTAACAATTTCTAAGAGAGATTTCAATTGGCTTCCCTAAAATAAAGAAATATTGATCAAAATAAATCTTTAGAACAGCTTAAAGCAAGTTCTCATTTTACCAGCTGACAGTGTTTTTAATTAAATATCTGTCTTTATAATACGCTGTATTTAATAAAGTCAGCTTAAACACAAAAGCAACAAATTTCACCGGGTGCTTATAAAAAGTGTGGAGTTCGTTTTTATGAACCCTCAAAAAATAGCGAAAATTAATTTTATTTAATTTCGTTTTTTTTAACTCTAGCGGATTCTACATAACATATCAGTTTCTCCAACTATTTTGAACTTCAAAAAAATATAAAACACTAACTAAAAAATCATCTGCTATTCTTAAAAGCAAAAGTTTTTGTTGACTATGCGCATTTTTCGAGTAGCTGTTTTATAAACCTAAGAGTCTAGATAGGTCTGTCCATGTTCGGTTGCTCTGTTGCGTGAGGTCATTAAAACAATTAAAGCTACTGCTGCAGCACGACACCAGTCCGTGACACTATGCCGTGCGACCCCCATCATTCTGCTCTACGTCACGCTTTGTCCGGGTTTCGTTTCACACGCACTTTTTGCTGCTGCGCGTAGAATTTTAAATTATTTTCAATTGAGTGTGAGAAAATGCCGGGCAAAATGTATCGCTATAAATTACTGACAGCCTTTTCGAATAGTGCAAACTTCAGTTTGTAAGCTGAAACAATTGCAGCCAGAGCTACATATATATCAGGCAGCGTAGGTCTCACTCCAAGCCATTTTAAGCAGCTTTACGTTTTTTCTTGCAACAGCTTTCAGCTTTATTACAAGCACGGAGTTCGAAAACTACTGATTTTCATATATAAAACTATTACTTTTGCTACAATTTATATTCTTCTTGGTATACAAATTTCTCTTTCGAAAGCGAAGCTATGAGAAAATTAATACAGATAAAATATAAAGAACTGGAATATAAATTTAAAGTAAGGGCAGTAAACAGATGATCTACATTGGTTAATATTTAGTGCATTTTTATTCGCATTTCTGTTTTGCTTAACCTTTTGTTTATTTTCTATATTGCGCAGGTCAATCTAGGATCGTGATTTTCTATACATTAACCATAATACGATTAAATTGCATTTGGAGAGGGGATCTTCTTGATATTACGGCCTGAAGGACTTACTTCGACAGTTCTTTATTTATTAATAAAATAATCTCCTTAAACTCATAGCATCAAAAATTACGAAGCAATTTTCTTTAGGGATTTGTACGCAATATCCTCTGTCTGTAGATACACGTTATCTAGCTAATAAAGTCTGCGGCTTACTTGCCTTCACAGTGACATATGATGTGTTCTGCTATTTCGTCATCTTCGTTATAGATTGCATACATGTTTTCCAGCATATTTTTAATACTCTTTCAAAAGTCATCAAAACTAATGCACTGCATCAATTACCTGTTCCAAATGGGCCTTTTCCTACTGCTATTTCTTGTTAGCAGCAAATTAAGTATGCTAAATTTCAACGCACATAAAAGTCATGTTCACAGTCATATTAAAGAAATATTTATGATTCCATATGCAAGCGTAGGCACTAAAATGATCGCTGCGAATCCTTGACTTAATCCAGCGGCAAGCTGTACCTCAGTAAACTGTAAATCATGCAATTTTAAAATGTCAGCACTTTTTCGTTGCATGGCGCATCGATCTTTACACATACTCGTACACAGCGCGCCGTCCATTGCTGCCATCCCGCTCAACATTAATCAACAGATCAAGGAAATCTCTCTTACAGCTATGAGCTAATGCTCACGTAATTAACTCGGCTACATACGATCGATCTTGTCTGTAAGATGATGAAAATGTTTGCGTTGAAAAGTGCAATTTTATGTTGCAGTTTTGGGAGGGGTGGACAAGTCGGACAAGTCATTGGACCAGTGAGTGAAATGTTGTTGAAATTTTGATTGCTTGGGGATTGCATGAAATAGCAGCAGTGTATGAGCTGGGCAATATTTCAAACATACCATTTTTATTTGTGTTTATAGAAAAACATTTTCCATTAATATATAACATTGATTGGTCAACTTTTCAGGTTTGGGGATTCGACTCGCAATCGATTCGGCTTTTACGTGTTCTTCTAACTGTAACTCGAGTGTCTCTCTCAACGACTGAGAATGAAACTGCTACGAGTATAGACAAAATATTCATAATTTCAAAACTTTAATAATTAAGGCTTCCCTTTCTGTTTTCCAGTATAGTCAGCGAGTTCCTTCTTCTACACTTTCCAAAGACTCTTCATAAGTTCACCTACTTTCAGCAGCTTCTCCTGTTGCCAACACAAGACAAAACAGTTCAGTGGCGAAATTATTAAAGCGGCATGTTTGACGTCTTCATTGCTAGTGTCCGTAGACGTGGCTGCTGCCTTATGGCACTTTTTCACATAATAACTCAATTACCCATAGCCAGTGATGCAGCAGGAGATGTCCAGACAAAGACTGCCATCACTCAGCCGATGCGCAAATGCCAACAAGTCTACTTTCGAAAGCCACTTAGCAAGCGCGATCATACGCGGATACAGATGCGGATACTGACGCAGACACACAATATCTCAGAGACTTTGAAATTATGAAATTTGTCTAGGAAATATTTCAAAATAATAAAGGTTGTCTATGCCAATAGAGCACTTTGCATGATTGCTATTGAGAATGGTTTGGAATTTCGTGAACAGTGAATGTGCATTACTAATTCCAAAAGAAAAATAAAACAGTAACAAAATTTTCTGCACTGGAATCGCAGTGAAAAGTCAACCAAAACTTGCAAACACTTTTGCATAGAAACATTGCACAAAATAATAGTCTAAAAATTATGCGCTGCACAAAAGTTTGGGAGCGGCGTCTGTGGCATATGCTGTCGTCATGATGGAGCGATTGCGATTGCTTGCTTTTTTGTCTAGCTGCACTCTACTCTTAGCTGAGCTGAGCTTGAGTATGAGGAAGCGAATGTTTAATTTCGCTTAGACACGTCAGTTTTGGGCTTGCTCAGCCACTCAGTCACTTATATAAGACTTTAATTAATCGATGCATATGCCCTAGTCCATATCTTATCATGGCAAATAGATTGAATGTGTCACGACAAGTTGTCATAACTGAATATTGCCAGTCTCTTCAGTGAGCGGTGCTAGTCATCCAATCATTATATCGTAGCATAAACTAGAGGAGGTTCAGAAGAAAATATTAATTCCTTAAATGAGACTCATGCCTATAATGCCTCATTATACCCTACACCTATGGTAATAGGGTATAATAACTTTGTGCCAAAATTGTAACGCATTAAAGGAGCCTTCCTAGGTATAGACATAAGTATATAGAAATGATCAGAAACACTTTCTCTTTTCATTTCCGGTTGTCCGTCTGTCCGTCTGTCTGTCCGTCTGTCCGTCTGTCCGTCTGTCCGTCTGCGTGTATGCAAAAAAAAGAAAGAAGGAGTTGTCCGATTTGGACCAAATTTGGTACACAGTTACAGTGAACCTCGGGTTAGGTAAAGTGTTAAAACTAGTCAAATCGGTTAAAGGACACGCCCACAATGGGCCTGTAAGTCCCACTACCTCGGGTTTTTTTCGGTAAAATGGCTATAATTTGTGTAATTACTCATGGAAAAGATTAATACTTGGTATTCAAGTTAAGAGGTAGGTCTTCTATATCTCAGGAAAAAATGGGCGTGATCCGCCCACTATATAGCCGGCAAAATTTTTTCGGTAAAATGGTTACCAATTGACTAGTTACGAATATAAATGAATGAAATTCGGTTCCCAAGTTGATAGGTCTTAGATGCCATACAAGAAAATGGGCGTGGTCCGCCCACTATATAGGCGATAAACAAAAAATCTTCTTAACTTCCATAATATATACACCAGAGAGTCCAGATTTGGTTACTTCGTTCCTTGTAGGAATATCTTTTAATTCTCCAGAAATGGGCGTGGTCCGCCCACCATGGGGGCAGTAAAATAAATATGCCGATAACATCTGTTGTACACTCGCCAGAGCATCAATATTTGGCATGTATAGTCCTATTAGGTATATCTTGTAGTCTGCCAAAAATGGGCGTGGTCCGCCCACTATGTAGGTTGTAAATCAAATGCACCCACAATTTCAGTGAATTATCACCCCACTTGGGAACATGGTGTAGGGTATTACTCTGTCGGTGAAACCCGACTGATACTTCCTTACTTGTTTTTAGATTCGCTTATATGTATATATATGTATATGTAGTTATATTTAATAGATTTCGTCTTCCTAGTGTAACAAGGTTATAAAGCTTACAAATCCACACTAGAAACATGAGACAAAAATCTAAGAGAAGATATTTGTACACAAGTAGTTAAAATTGAATATAACTGCAAAGATCTATGTGATATTTATTCCAAGATGTATGTTAGCATTTTATATCTTGGAATAAAGAGAAGAAAATCTAATTTTCTTTAAATTTTAATTAGAATTTAATTTAAATGTTTAGTTTATTTTGCATAGTTAAATGTACCAAAAATTAGAACCGTAGTGAATTTGCTCGTAAGTCCCTTTAATACAGGATAACAATTTTGTATAAATACAATTTTGTAAAATTACAATCTGGTAACATTACAATATTTTTTCAATTACAATTCGTTTTCTTGAAAAAACTGGCATTCTTTTAAGCGAGCCTATTAGAGCCTATTAATATCTCGATTTCATAATCTAAAACAGTTTCCTTTCAGAACGAAAACAATTAGCATCTACAAAATGAAAAAAATTTGCTGCTGTGTGTAGATAATATCGCGCCGAAATTCCCACCAAGCTTTTAAAAATCGCGCACCAAATAATTTCACATAAAATTCCCACCACATTTTGAGTTTTTCTCAAGATGTTGTAATCTTTTGCTTTCGTTTTCCTTAACAAATACAAAAGATTGTATATCGAAATTCAATAGATGCAATCTCTGAGTTTTGCTTTCAAGACACGCACAATCAAAATGCAGTAGCCAGATGCTTTTTTGGAGTTCGCCAAATAAAGGCAAGCAACGTTAAACGATTTTAACCATTTTCGGCGTTGGCTTCAAATGCGCCAACAACAAAGCATTGATTTCCCACAACGGCGAAAAGTAGTTTTCGTATAAATTAAAGCGCGTGTCAAAAGCGCACTCAACGAAATTCAGCGACCGATAGAAATCAGCTGCTGCGCGGCGTGGCTAACAAGCAGCGGACATTGTTGAGCGACTGCAGCTACTTAGGCAGCTGCGGGAGGCGTAACCAGACACCGCGGCCGACGAGGCGTGCGCTGTGCGTCATTGGATGTGACCCATTTTCGCTGTTCGTGGACTTAGGCTTGAGAACTAGCACCAAGTGGCAGCTGCAGTCGAGCGGCATAGCATGTAAGCCAACGAATCGCACAGCAAGCAGCGTTTCATAGGCAGATTACTTCTTGTGCCTTATTTCTCCTGCGGTAAAGGGGCAAAGTTCAAGACAAAACGTACAAAAATACATTATCCTAAGTGTCTCACACACACTTTAACTTCACTCGTATTTGCATTAATATGTATGGGTGTTGCAAACTGAAAATTGGCCAAAAAGTGAAGCGGTATGTTTTAATATATTTCAAGCCCATAAATCTTGGCCAGAGTTTTATGGGTTTTTGCATAAACGCCGCGTGAACTCCGTTTAATCGATGTCAAAACTTAAAAGCCAACCTCACCTCTCACACGCATGCATGCAGACAGAAAACCATACACACGCACACACAGATGCAAGCGCACAGGCATAAATTATGGACATAAATGATGAGAAAATCCTTTAGAGTTTTGCAACTCTTTTTTGGCCAAGTTAAGATTTCACTGAAAATGCCCAGCAGTGCTTCATTTCACTACGCTTCATTTGCGAGCAGAGCGTGAGAATGTCAGTTTTTGCATAAGATGTGTGTGTATGTATGTGTGTGTGTGTGTGTATTAGTTTCTCAGTGTCATAAAAGCCATTTTCAATTTTTCATTGCCAGCTTTGTTGCTATTGCTGCGGCCATATTTTGTTGTTATTGCTGTTGCTTTTGCTATTGCCAAAGCTTTAAGACTTAAAGTTAATGGCCTAAAGGGCATTGCATTTGAGTAATGTTTTGAAAGAAATGCTCATCGTCAGCTTAGAGGCAAAACTACTCTGGTCATTAATGTTACCCAGAGATTTTGTCTTTGGCTTGCGAAGTTGCTGAGGCTGTTGGTTTAAAAGATTTGTATTAGTGCTGGCCAGTATTTTTATTTATATTTTGTTTGCACTTGAGAAGATTGCATAGTAGGTACTCGTTACATTTTTACATAATACAGGGAAAGCGTAATAATTATTTCATTTGTGAATTAGTCGAAAGCAAAATTTTGAATATGGAAAAAACTACCTTCACTTAACTTAACTCCACGTTTGTCCTTTCTTGATATCAAACGATTAGCTTTCTTAGCGAAAAAATAATAAAATGTGAACCATTGGTCGGAATCACTAATGTTAAAATTACGCAGTATTGAACTGAATGAAGTAATTGATTACTCAATATTCTGAAAGTTAATTGGTTGAAAGTGCTGATCAGTCAAAAGTGGTAAAAGCTAAGCGCAGTATCACTTGAATCAAGCCAAAAGTTGGTTGATTCTGAAGCTTTGATTGCTAAGAGTTTTGTACGTACAAAAAAAACAAAAACCAACAAACATGTTCCGTTTTTAGTAATTGATATATAAAATCATATAAAAGCCAGCAAATGCCAAACGCTCGTTCACTGTTAACAAGTTGAAGGCATAAAATGTTAGATTCAAATGACAAGGAATGGAAGGGAAAGGAAAATCAGGTGAAAATTGCATAGTAATGAAGAGCGAAAAGGTCATGCATATGCAATTCGTAAATTGAGCGCTAAGTGATATTTTCAGAAGGAAATATTGACAGTCACTTGCAGTGACCATATGCAAATATTGAAAGTTGTGTTGAGTGCATCTTCTTTGGAGCACAATCGGAGGCAGTCGATCTCTCGCTTAGGCGGCGCTTAATGTAATTTACTCAACTCATTTCAAAGAAGAGGGCAAACAAACACTTTCATAAATGGAAATGTAACAAGTGAAATGATTCTATACCACTTGCAGTTACGCGCGTGTGTGTGTGTATGCGTGTGTTAGTGTATTTCAGTGATAATTTCTCGTCTTGGTCTTGGCAATTGTCAAGACTTTTTGACTTCCAGCATCGTCGCTGCACTTTTACTTTCAATGCATGCCCATTCAGTCACCCACCCACACACACACACACACATGCATACAGAATATAAAAGATTTCTGTGAATTTTCATAAATTCACATGTAAATGCGAGAAGTAAAATTGTTTATTCGTACGTTCCGGCATATAGAAAATGCAAATGCAAACATTTGATAGAAAAGTATCTTTTTTTAAAGCGTTGCGTTCATCGCTAAACAGTTTAAAATTGCATCATTCTGGTGCGCTCTTTATTGACGCAAGCGAATGCGAGTCGTGCACCCCGGCCAATTACAATCACGATCACGCGGTCAACATCAAGTCGACTGCGCCTTGTGTTGATTCAACGAAATGGCTAAAGAGATTGCGCTGCGCATGCGCGTTGCAATGACACACACTCATTCATACATACGTTAGCAATTCTGTCGATTGCATTGTACATATCTTCAATTCATATAAAGAAAATTTGGTATATATGCAAATTTTTGGTTTTTCACTTTAACAGATTTAAGTAAGAGATAAATTTGTATATTTTTTCATTATTTTCTAAAATGACATTCAGCGTTCTGTTTCAGTTTCAATGATTTTCAAGCCATTTGTACACAGAATCGCTAATAAAATATTGAATTTAAAAAAAATTACGAAATTGCTATAACAGATTTGGCAAATTCGAAAGCGAAATTAATAATAATAATTAATTGATTGACACAACAGCCCGTATGCGCTTTATATTTTTCATAAATTAACGGGACCTACATTAACCGAATCCCAACGGGTTGAAAAGCTTTTCATGGCAAAGAATCATCTCGGAGAATTGCCAATTCATCGCGAGAAGTGGCGCCGCGTAAAGAAACAATTTGAAAATAAATTTTCTTTCTTTTATTAGATGTTGCCCGCATGCGACCAAGCACTTAGTCCACTGAGCCATCGCGGCGCGAAAGCTTCAGAATAAAAGCTAAACAAAAATCCAACAAGTTTGTATTTAAAACCTTTATTGTTGGCTAATTTATTATTACATATATTATTTTGATGTCAGTTCTGGCTTGCCCTGCTATGCCTATGCAACACTCTCCGCCACTCATTGCCAACATCAACAAGCCAACAATTGGCCCATATGCTTGCAAAATCGTAGCACCTGCCATTTTGCATACAATTGTTCGTTTGTCATTTTGATTGAACTTTATCGAATCGAGATTATGCTGGCCCATTATTCAACTGCACTCGCATGCGTGTAAGTATGTATGCCCAACAACAGCGCGAGATAAACAGCCGCTGAGCAAAAGCGATCGGGAGTGAACGAAACGATTTATTTTACTGCCGAAAAAATTGATTTCATTTAGCGGCTTTATAGCTCCTGACACGATCGGCGCGCTGTGCCGTGCTGTCTTTCGCTTTCGGTTAACCTTGAGGCGAGATTATATGGGAATTGCATAAGACCCGCAACGGCAAGTACCGTTCGCAGCAGATATGTTCAACGGCGGCAGCTTAACGGTTGCGTTGTCATTGCGAAAACCGTTAATGCCCATAAACAAAGGACAGCCTGCCTGCCCGCCAGCCTGTAGCATGTAAATTTCTGTCACTGCTGCAAGTTGTAATTGCCACAGCGAGTGATGAAGGCAGTGCCCCGCTCGATTTTTACACCATTCATTTATCATGCAATGGCAATGGCAATGGCAACAACAACAACAATATGAGGCGCAAACCAAATTATAAACGCAGATAAATTTTAATTTAATAAACACGTTTTCTGGCTTTTTCAACTTTTTAGTGTCTTATTTCAGGAGGGGACGTATGTATCTTCTGTCCAAACAATGCTTGAATAACTCTTGAACCCTTTTCTGGGCAGGACCACCGAGAAAAAACCAGCAAGAAGCAATCAAAAAAGTTCAAGGTTTATGTAAACAAATTGGCTGAAAAAAAGACTTTCGTGGCTGACGAAAGTGAGGAAAGACATTCAAGATGTGCAAAAATATGAAATTTGATCGACTGCAATCGCAGTTGCCACTTTTTCTGCAATTTCTTTTTCAGCTTCAGTTGTTATCTGTGTGTGTGTACTCAGGGTGTATATTCGATGAAGTTATGTAAGCAGAAAAAATTGCGGAATTTATAAGTGCAGAAAATTACACTGCAACTGCATAAATTGTTGGATCAAGTTACAAATTGCATAAGCGTCGTTTTCTGCACTCCTTTGTTATTGCAAGACGAAACAGGGTGGTGTGAAGAGTTGTGTAATAATGAGTTTGGCAATTATTGCCCGTCGCCAAATGTTCATAAGCAGATTTAATATACATATAAAACTGTCAGAAAAGTTAAAATACTTTTTCAATTCGAATCTTAACTTTTTGACCTTTTCCAATTAAATCGAAACTGGTGGAAGTGAATTACGACAAGAGTGAATTAAGACAATAAGCCAATTTGTAGAATCAAATATGAAAAACGTAGGAACTTTGAAGCTGGCAAGCTATGTAAGACTTCTTGTATCGTTCGTCAGAGGGCCGTGGATGACAAAGTAGAAATTTTATATAACTTTTTAGATATTCCAAATATCTGCAGAGAATTTAAAGAAAGATAAAGATTGTCTATGGAAGGGCTTGCTTTCCATACAGCTTTAACCAACTTCACCCATCTAGAATGAGCTAGCCCAACACTAGGTAACTAAGCCTCAAGGCGCACACGTTTTTAGCTCCTCCTTATCAAAAATGTTCCTTGGGAACCAATTTTTATTCAAGAAAAATTACACAAAAATTACAAATACGGCATGAAGTTTTACACCTTGTTCAGATATCTTGAGTACTGTAAAAAGGATTTCGTTCGAACAGACACTCAAACGTCGCTTGGTAAAAAGTGATGTAACTTCTTCAAATGTAAAATTTTTTTTATAAACTTATATACCATTAAAAGCACAGAAACTGTTCGACTTCCCGAAACCACTTTTCGCTGATTATATTATTTTTGCTTGCTTGCTTTATTCTTTTAAACAAACTCGTATCATAAAATCGACTCTTCAAATTCATCTCACAAAAATGACTCATGTCGCTTCGCCTTGCAAGTTGTGTCGCGCCATGCCGCTGAGGAGCATGTCGGCAGCTTTCCAAGAACGTCGTCATGTGTCTCTTGCATGTCTCACTGTCAGGCTACCCACTCACGGCTGTCATTTTGCCCAAATTTGGGTGCGTTCATGCTTTTTGTATGAGTATAAAATTTGCAATGCTTATGCCACAAAAAACTAATCAAGTCAAAATTTATAAACGACTGCTTTATAGTGATATATAGAGGACAAAATGTTTAAAGACCTGAGCCACTTTTTTCGGAAACATAACTGATATAGCATCTTCTTATAAACTATTGAATATTTTGAGATTTTATTTTGAAACTTTTTATTAGTTATAAGTAGTAATGTGGAACTATATTATTCTTTCATGCAAAATAGTTAAATAGTTATTTGAAGCTCTTTGCGTGTTACAAACACTTTTTGTGAAACCCTTTTCTTCGAACAATAGCTCAAAACGAAGCCATTGCCAATTTGTAGAGCATTTTAAATAGACTTGTGGCTTCTTATCCAAAGGCAAACAAATAAGGACAAATAATTGTGAGAATAATCATCAAAGAGCTGCAGGCCTATCTCGGCACATTTTCGTCCAATTAAGCGGTCAGTGTATCTGCAAGAATCTTTCGCAGAGCTAGCAGGCAATCATGATTGCCTCGTTAAAACAATTACATGCGGCAATTTTTGCCTTTTGTTAGTTAGTATTTCACAATTGACATGCTGAAAATGCTGGCAGATAATTTTCTTTAGAGAAACGTGAGAAATAGGGTTAGCTCGAAGCGGCAGCGGCAAAATTACACACAACCAATTGAAGCACACACAACATAAAACAACAACAAATGCAATAAAAACAACGAAGTTAATCAAGTCATTACAACAAACAATGCAATTGATCTTTCGAATGCGGCAATTTCTTTGTTTGATGCTTGAAAGTGGCGGCAGCTTTAAATGAAAAATTCCGCTCAACGATGAAGAAGCTTAAACTTAAAGACAACGCAAGAACAACAACAAACAATAACAAAGTGTTGCTTAGCATTTATTGTTTGCTGTCGTCGCACGTTGTAAGCATGACAACATTAAACACCTGTCAATTGCCTTGGGCTTCGATTCGATTGTTGTTGTAGTTGTTGTTAGAACAGCATTGCAAACAGTAGTTGATTAGGGGCTTCTGAATTGGTAGTGCCGGCGGTTCAAAAATGGCACTTTTGATGAATGGCCCTTTTGACTTTAAAGGCAGCTTCCGGTGCGGCTAGCACTACTACTAAGCAAGCGCTTAATCTTATAAGCAAATATTAGCACAACTTCAAGCTTATTTGTAGGCTTGATCTGTTGAGTGCAGGAAGTGGTTTGTTTGAATTTAAAGACGAAGAAATAGATACCAAGTGGATATAAAATCGAAGTGCGTTCAATTTTAACGAACGAAATTGGAATCAAAATTCTAACATTTTTTAAAGAGGAATTGGCAAGCATATTATATGAGCCTTGGCGGTCTCGGTGCACAACAAAGGCCTTTTAACCATTTCAATATATATGAGCCTTCCACAAACCTTGAATATGGTAGTAATACTTTGACAAACGGGGGAATCAACTTTCCGGGAATTTTAAAAAGAGTCAAAAGAAATAAAATTTTGCTTTCCTTGGATGAAGCAACAAAACTTTGAAAAAAAACTCTGCAACTTAGTTGTAAGTAAGAAAGTCATAAACATCACTAACGCTCAAGCATGCACTTGCTAATACTTACAACAAAGCCTTTAAAAAGTAACAAAGGCTACATTTTTAAAAAGGCTCATATTCTAAGCAGCTTAAAGCATTTTGTGGCAACTTTATTTTTGTTCGTTGCAGCCGTCGCCAGCGTTGGCAACTTCTCACTTATTGTGGCTTTTTCTCTGTTGCTGCTGCTGCCGCCGCCTCCAAACAATGCCACAAATTTCCTTTCATGTGTCTTTTCCAAACCGAAGTTCATTTTATGCGGCAAATCCTATTTGGTTTCTTCTTTTCGTTCGCTTCAGGCAGCGTGCGCATAAATACGAAATCGTTTTATTTATTTGCATATAAAGAACTTAGGGCTAGAGACGTGCTGCCGCGTTACAGTAGCACCTTCTAACAAATGCAAGCCTTCAGCGAACGCCATAAAGAAGCTCTTTAGGCGAACTCCTTAGTCAGACAGGCGTGGGCCAAGCGCTTAGTCTCAGCGTGACAACGGCTTAACACATTTGTATGATGAAGAAAAAAATCGCTGACACGTTGGAAGTTGCACAAAAACAGGCTAACAGCGTGTGGAAGACGCCAGCGAAGCGTAACGCGGTTATTGTGTTAGGTCAAGGTTTTTCGTATCTTGCAAAAATTCTGCGCAATGCAATGCAAATATTTTCGCTTAGTCAGAAGCTGTCGCTTTTATAACAAGTAATTGCAGATTGAATGCATGACTCAGTGGTAATGCTTGGAGGCCGAAGACGAGCTTGTCGAGTTGGGAAATGGAAAACTAGAAATGAACAGCATAGGCAGTTTACCATATCAAAAACTCTTTTTCGAGTATTGTCCTTTTTGTAGTTAGAGTATGTACAATAATTTTAAAAAATATTTCAAAATATTAAATGATATATATGTAGCTAAGCTTGGACAGGGATTGGGAAAGGCGCGCGCATAGCAGCGGCACCTAGAGAGAGCTGGTACGTAAAGAGAAGACCTGGAGCAATTAAGCAAGAAAATCATATGTACTTACTAAATGGTTTTTATAAAAATGTAGCGCCCACTCAATGCAAATCTATTCACACATACTAACGCAAATCAGTATGCAATTGAATTCTGCAACGCAATGCTTCAATAAGTTCGTGGCTTAAGTCTTTTGTTTTCACTTCACAAGCAAATGCAATCTATTATGAACTTTTGCACCCAAATTACAATAAGTTGCGCCTGTATGCAAATTTTGCCGCACACACACACACACACACACATACACTTTGATATGCAGTGAAAAGCAGTCAAGCGTCAATTTAGCATTTGCAGAAACCAAAAAGGGGAGTGCCATGGCAGACTCGCGCTCACACCCGCTGCTTGAACTAAAGCAACTTCTGCTTCTACTCCTCCTACACCTCTTCTCTTCTCCTCGCGTTCGCTGGCAGAGTGACAAAGTCTGCTCCTAATTGATTAATTGTCTGATTTGATTTAAGCCGTCTGCGCATGTTAATCACCAGAAAAGTGCATGTTGTTGCATTTAATGTGTTTTCTTGTTGTTGCTGTTGTTGTTGTTGTCTGTATTTTTCTCTCGCTCCGCTCTGCAGTTTGACTCATGCCAAACGCTGTCAATACGTTTTAAATTCATAATGCTGCAAACTGACAGTCGATTTTGGCTCTTGCCTGTGATTTTCGACTGCAAGACAATTTCGAATTTGCAAATTGTTAACGTTCGCAGTGACATGTTAATTTTATTGTTATTGTTGCACTTTAATTGAATGAATTTAATTTGCTTTTTGGGGTAGATTTTAAAAATTGGGTACATTAATTTGAATTTTGTGGCATTTGAGGCGATCCATTGAGTTGGGAAAAACGGGAGGCCAGGAGGTGTGGCAATTGAGCTGATGTTTGAAGATATTTTTAAAACTCTTTTGAACTATTTTCTGCGCTTTAATTCTGCTGCTACTATACAGTCGCTCTTTCGCTTAGGCATGCTAATAATTAACTGCGCTTGCTAGCATCCTGCAGCGTTTATTTTCCCACCTCTTCCCCACTTTTGTATATCTTTTAAGCCTGATTACATATAATCTGCAAGCATGACCTTCATATGTACATATGTATAAATAAAATACGCTACAACAACTTGAGCGCAAATTCAAAAACAGAAAGATGCTACAATTTTGATTTAGTGTTTTTGTTGTAATTGTAAATTTCAACCAGTTTTCTGCAATTTTCAACACTTTTCTTGCGCTGTATGCACTGGTTTTTTGTTGTTGCCAGTTTTGATGACTGCAAATTATTGTTTTCTTATTTCGTTCAGCCATTAAGCAAATTAAAGGGTAGAATATAAAGAAAAACTTAAAATTGTAAAAGAGGCAGTTTTAAATTAGCTTACATTGCTTGCTGGCATACACTAAAAAATATGAAATGCCTGGAGAAGGATCAATTATTCAAGTAAGCATGGATATCTGCTGATAGTAGTGAGATGTATAATTTTGAATGTCAGCATGTGCTGTTAAACATGGATAGCATAAGCTAATAAGTGCTGCCTTCATCTAGAGCTCAGATGGTTTCTTAGCGATTTCTTCGATATGCTAGAGTCTATTCTTTAGCAGTGAGCAAGGATTTGTGCTGGGAAGCATTTGAAAGGCACCACTGGATTATTAGTGTAAAAAGTATAACTTGAAAACTTCTCAGTGGTGTGCATGCATAGAAACATTCCAAAGCAATAGTGTATACAAAAGATAGAGATGTGAAACACTTTTAACGGCTGCTGCTAGACATGAAAATTCTATGAACTGCCGAACTCAGCTTAAGGAAAAAATTTCCTGAAATCAATTTTGCATACTTTCTAAACAAAAATCTGCACTCGGAACACGTGACTGTCAGAAATTGGCGTCTGTGCTTGTGTATATCTTGCTATTGACATATTAAGGTTAATGTGACAATCGAAATGAGTTGCCAAAACGTAGAATTCAATATGCAAAGCATCATTAATGTCAAATTGTACAGCTTTAGCGGCATGTGTGGAGAAAGACAAAAACAAAAATGTACAACAACATAAAAAAACATGGCTTGAACGCTTAATTACTGAGCATGCTTAATATGCCGCCTGCTTTTATAACTCAATCGAAAATTTCGTTCAATAATGACATGCCAAAAGATGGAGACCCTCATCAATATTTGCAAATAAGACAACAACAATCATGTTGATATTCAAGTGAGAGGAAAAGAGCGCAAAAACAAAAACAATTACAAAAGTCGCCTGATAGCAACAGTATGGACGCCGTTAAAGGGTATCGGGCAACGGCACTCAATTACCAGCGAAAGTGTGGCGCATTCAAATGCCGAAGCCTTTTGATGTCTGCATCAAAATTTGAGCACTGCATTGATATGCGGCCGCCCGCTGCCATGGCAAACATGATACCTTCATAATGCCACAAAAAGTCGCTTTATGCATTTGGCAAAAAAAATGTGTGGAAACAAATTAACAAAAGAGCAGCCTCCTCCGCCGCCGAGAGTGTTGCAACACATGTCCGCGCTGAGCGAGCATTGATATTGATATTGAAATTTAAGGCGGCCGGCCGCTTCGGCGCTTTGTTGCTGCAACCGCAATTACACTTAAATTGCACACATTTTTTTTCAATTTAAATATGGCAATTTTGCTTTGGGTAACACGAAGCCGCACGCAACGGGCAGAGCAGTTCGTGTGTTGAGTCTTGCGTTTCGTCGCAGTTTGTTGGCGCTTGTAGAGGAGGCACACAAAGCGGTTGAGGAGGGCGTGGAGTGGTGGTGAAGAGAGGACTGAATGTTGTTTATGGAAACGCTGTAAATTTATAGTTAGAAGCTGGCTACTTAAGTTTGTAGAGTTTTCTTGGCTCTTGGGCTTAATGGCTTCATAATTTTCCAAATGTTATAAGAATCGTCAAAATTTAAATTTTAAGCTTTTACAAAAATGTTAGTTTCCAAAAGGCCAATGAGAAGTTTCGTAATCAATTTGGTCAAATTTGCGAAGGAGCAAACTATTGTTGAATTTAAGAGTAGAGAAAAATATATGCTAGCGCTTTCAAGCGCCGAATTCATTTCATTCTGAAGAAAACAACAATAACAAAAAAGTGATAAATGATTCAAGCTTCTGTCAAATAACCATCCTCTTGAAGTGAACCAAAATAAATTGCAAAAACGTTCAAATCGACTACACCCGCAAGCCTTCGTATGAAAAGATGCTAACGAATTTCGCATACGCTGGAAAATTAATGAAGGATAAAATTGACCGTTATATTTGGTTCTTTATGCATTGTGCCATATTGTGGCGATTTTCTACATATTTATTTGAACTTTTAAACCTCGTACAACGAAATAAATTTCAATATGAAACGTTGTCATTTGTCGACTGCTTAAACTCAATAAATGTTTTGTAAATCGCTTTGAGCCATGTCGCAGCGACATTACCATAAACAACGTGCACCGATCATCACAGCACAACACGGCCGAGGCAGGACCTTGTGCACCCAGACGACAACAATAACCAGACACAGCCGCGCCACAAAAATAATAATTTATATTCACGCAAAGGCAGCAAATTTCAATATTTACCAGAATTTCTCTTTTCTCCCACACACACACACACACACACGCACGTGCTTGCATTATCCGACAAAAGCTGCATCCTACTGTTGCGTGGATTTTTCGGGAAATTTATGCGATTTTGCCCTGCGCAAAAAAGCGATATAAAGAATGCTAAAATATTGTATCGATTAATCGCCATGCGCAGATATCTTAATTAGCTTTAATACGTATTTTATTTATGAATATTGTCGGTGTTGGCGCTGCGTTGCCTCAAGAAAGTGTAAGGAACCAGCGGAACCTAATACAAAAAAGATCTTGCCTAATGAAAATGGCTCTTCTAAATATTTTCGTAGGTTTTGACAACGAAAGTTATCTCAAATTTGCAAAAAATGCTCATTAGATGAATTAAAAATTATTTTGGTCGCTTCAAAAAAATCAGAGAAAGAATTCGAGTAATTTCGCTTCATTAATTAATAAAATAAATTAATTTTGGCTGCAAATGAAATTACGTAACGAAAACGCGAAAAATCACAGAAAAATTGTGCAACAAAATTGGCGAAAAAACGCATGCGATTTGGAATTTTTGGATTTCGCCACAACGTGGATAAATTTATCGCATGCGATTTTCCTGTTTTTCCAATACGAACGATTATTGCGAATCAAGATGTAAAAAAAAATAAATACATATACACAATTTTCCACATTTACTGGCTATTTTCTATTTTCCTTGCCCGTCTGGTCCGTTACTACGTAATGCAAATGAAATGACGTAACAAAAAATGCGAAAAATCACAAAATTATAACGGAAAAATTTTTGCATACAAAAATCGGCAAAAAACGCGTGCGATTCGGATTTCGGCAAACTACGTAAGCGGGGGATAAATTAATCGCGTGCGTTTTTGTAGTTTTTGCGTCCGTAATTCCTGGAATGGGTCCTTGCAAACCCCGGATGAGTTTCGCTGACATTCTTTAACCCTTTGGCCGTCGCGTAAAGCAGAAAAATGCGGTAATTTTCATATACTTTGCGGTAAATTTGCGATTTTCCTGTTTTCCCGCTTAGGTTTTTCGGATAATTTCCTTGCCGTCGTGAAACAAGAGCACAGCGGTTTATCTCCGCTTCTTGTACAGCGGCTGATGCTATTGCAACAAAGTAACGATGACAATTTTAAAAACTCGTGTGTGAATTAATTTTCGAATAGTCTTCTGATCTTCTCTCACCTAACGATAATCAAATAATTTATATAAATTGAACATTTGTTGCGCCACTTCCTCGTATAATTTTAATTAAAACAAATTTCAATACAAATATGTAGTAATAAATAAGGCCTATTACAAATATGTGGAACTTACCGAAGCATATTTCAACTCCACATTTATTGCCATACAATTTGTTTGATTAGCTAAACTCCTAAGGCAGTGTTTTCACCTATTATGCAATAGCAACCTATCTAATTAATTTAAGGATCCTCAGGAGTCACAGTAATATTCATTTTCTTTAAGCCCCGGAATATGGTAATATCCAGAGACTTTGTGCTCTCCGACAAGACTTCATAAACGTCAGAGGAATTTTTGATAGATTTCCGATTTATGTGGGTAACAATGTCGCCGGGACTGAGACCACCGCTGCAAATGAGAAGCAGAGAGACGGTTAGTTTAGTAACTTTCATTAATGTACTATTATGTATTACTAACGCGTGTGCAGGGGAACCCAATATGACCTTCCACACCAAAACGCCATGTGTAAGATTGGCAGGCACACTCTGACTGCGATTCTTCAGTTCAGAGAGTATATCCGGCGTCAGCGTTAACATAGTTATGCCCATATACCGCTTGGAAGGGTAGCCTATACTAACGGAGGTGCCTTTCTTGCGTCGTTCAGCAGCGCGTTCCAGAAAAACCTTCACATAATCTATGGGTATGGCAAAGCTAATGCCGGCGGTCACTTTCATCGAATTGATGCCTATAGCTTCGCCGTCCAAATTCACCAGCGGCCCGCCGGAATTGCCGAACGTAATGGCCGCATCTGTTTGTATATAATTTATATCGCGATTGCGCAGACCCAGCTCCTGTGAAGCGCGTTGTGTCGAGCTGACTACTCCAGCAGTAACTGTGTTACTCAGCGCTAGCGGACTGCCCAATGCGACTACCCATTCGCCGGAGCGCATAGTGGAGCTTCTGCCCAATTTCATCACAGGCAGGTTATTGCAATCGATGCGAACAATGGCCAAGTCCGACGTCTGGTCGACGTCTTCCAAAGTCGCAGGAAACGTACGTCCGTCTGACAGCCGCACTTGCACCCTAGTGTGTGGTTTGTTGATGACTACATGTGCATTGGTCAGAATCAGTCCACTCGAATCGATGATAAAACCAGAGCCATTTGACGCGGTCATCGGCTGCCCGTTGTAGTAATCGAAAGTTCGTGTGTCCTTGATTTCGATGTATACCACCGACGCTGCGCACACATCTACGACATCAGCGATGAAGTTGAATTGCTTCCGCCGCCCCGTCAACGAGGCAATAGTTTTTAATTCCATCGTCTTGGCAGCCACTGCTGGCAGCAAGCGTTCCCGTTGGCTGTACAATACGATGGCACATAGCGATCCAATCGCTGCCAGTCCAAGCTGCTCTGCCCTCGAATAAGTCTGTGAGTTTGTGCCGTTCCCGTTATCATAGTCTCGTTGATGCTGTAATGGCACCACGTAGCGCAGCAACGTGCTACTACTGTTTTTATGCAGTGTTCGATAAAACTTTTTTAAATTATGCAGTGCCATCAAATTATTATAAAATCAACTAAAACTCGCCACCACGACAATCCTTCTGCCGACCAGGGTTGTCAGATTTTTTTTGTGCCTTATCCCCATTTTGCTTACGAGCAATCCCCAAAAAATCCCCAAAATATATTTCTTTGTTTTTTATAATAATTAACAAATTTTATTTTATAAGTAGGTATATAAAATTACAAGCAGTCATATACTTCTGACTCCACAAATTCTAAATTTGTGTCAGAAGTATACATAGTTTTGCTATTAAATAGCTTAATCATATCTTCTGTAGGCTCAAAGTTGCGACAACATATCTTAAAAACATTAAAGTGGACGTTAATTCTTAGCAAAGCATCCAAGAGCTCGTATTGTATTTTGTTTCTCAACTTGGTTTTTGTGGTGTTCATTACTGAAAATACCCTCTCAATACAAGCATTGCTTGTTGGAATTGACAACATTCTTAGAACACATTCTGAAAGTTCTTTGAAAAAGAAATTGCCAGCAGCATTCTTAAATTTGTATACTTCACACCAAAAATTTGTTAAATTTGTAGGTGGATCATTTAAGAAATGTTCTTTCCAATCGACAAATGGAAGCTTTGTCCATTGGTTCTCATACGTGGACATAGAAACTTTTGGATCCATGAAATCTTGTACAACTTTCTGAATCACCACGAACTTTTCTTGGGTTTGAGAATTTACACATTGAGAAAAATTAAATGCCTCAAATTTTTTAAACTTTTCCATATTTTCTGGCAAACGATTGGCCATTTCTATAAGCAGTTGTTGTAAGTAGTTATAACAAGATCGCTTTAAAATGGACTTTGCCTCGGAGGACACTTCAACCCTTTCAATTTCCGTATGAAACTCGGCCCCAAAATCAACACAATCAACAGGCAAATATGCTAGCTTATTACTTAAAGCTTGCTTAACTTGAAGTACAAGTGATGGACTGATATCTGCTTTATGCAAAAATATAGGCTTTAAAATTTTTGAAGCTAATGAAAGAAAAGTTAAAATCACTTTTTGGTTTTCTTTTTTATGTAGGGATGTGCAGATCTTTAGGTTTTACCTAAAAATCGATTTTTGATGGTACTCCGAAAATCGCAAATCCCCAAAAAATCCCCAAATGAAAATGGAAATCCCCACCAAATCCCCATATCCCCAAACCCAAAAAGTCGTCCCCAAATCAGATTAAAAATCCCCAAAATGGGGCGAAATCCCCACATCTGACAACCCTGCTGCCGACAAACAACTGAAACATAGTGTAATAATATCAAGTGAACCAGATAGCAATGACATTTATTGTCATACCCGATAATTGTCAAAAATATTAACCCGTTTTCAGTTTGAGTTTGAGTTTGCGTTTGAAAATGAAAAAGTGGTTTGAGGATGAAAAAGTGGTATTGCATACTCTTAACCACTTTCGTCGCAAATCTTCATCCTTTGGCAGCGAAAACATCGGCACCGCTGCATCGTAAGTGCTTTTGCACAAATAACAACAGTTGGACATTTTTATTTTTTTCTTTTTACTATTTTCTTCAAATGCAAACTCAAAACACAAACTGAAAACGGGTTAATATTTTTGACAACGCAACTGACCAGCTAGGGTACGAGAATAGAATGTCATTGCTATCTGGTTCACTTGATATTATTACACTATGAACTGAAACAGCTGTCACTGTGTTAGAAGCTCTGGATTGATTGTCTGCTACAGTGCTTTCAATAATTTGAAATGTTTCACGATTTTCTGCGCCGACTAAAGGTTCGTTCACATTCGACTTTTGCTTCGCTTTGCGTCAGAATTTCGCTTTGACAGATAAGTTCAATACATGCTTTTATACGAGGCTTGCTAAATAGAAGGCGAGGAAAGCGAAGCGAAGCAATGCGAAGCAAAATATTGGGCAACTCTCAACTTTTTTGCGCTTTGACAATCTGTTGTTGAAATTTTTTGTGATATTTTTCATTTTCTCGTGCGCTTGCAGTTGGTTTCATTGTCTCGTGCGTTTGCGTTTTCAATTAAGACACTCGCGAATTTCAAACATTAGTAGCATAACTACTACTACTGCAATTATATCAGTAAAATCCAAAGTTAAAGCGTTCATTGTAGCAAACCTTCTACTTTTCAAGCTTTGTTGTTGAATCTCGAACTGTCAAGCAAAGCGAGGAAAGTCGAATGTGAACGAGGCTTAACTTCGACGGATCAGCTGATTTTGACAGCGCAAACAACTCGTGAAAAAACCGTCTTTGTTGAACTCTTTATTTGAGAGATTTTATTGGCAGAGTGCGGAAGTTGGTTCATGATGTGAAAGTGAAAAGAAATTAATAAATTAATTAATATTTCGTGCTCTTAAATAAAAATAACAAAAATTCAAGAACAAAAAAATTGAAAAAATGGAAGTGTTTCAAACGGATAATTTTTACATATTTGTACGCCGAGAAAAGAGTCTCTGGTGGCATCGAAAATTAAACGAATTCACGCTAAAAGCAGGTAACAAAGGCCACTCAAAATATTATAAATTACAAATTTATTAAGTGAAAGAATAATAACGAAAAGCAGAGCAACGAGAGGCGAGATTTTAACACCACGTAACGTATTAATTATTAATTAGAGGGGCGTTTGCATTAATTTGTGCTTTTGGGTTTTCAAAAGTCAATATACGCTTAAATATTTCGCATTTATTACGCACAAAAGAGTTGCGTTATCAAAAAGAGCACGATTTACATGCAAACATTAAGTACCCAGATGCTGTTGCCAAATCAGATGCATCCTACGGCCCCACATCCATCCGCGTCCCCCACACTCGCTAAATGTCAAGTGGTAATCTCCAGACTCAAGTGCGATGCGCTTTGTGGGTGTATGCATGTTTGCCTTGCTTGTGGACTGGGGGATGCTGCGGAAGCGTCTTTATGGAAACGCTGTTTAGTATATGACCCCGGACTGCTCCACCAAATTTCCCGAAGCGCTGATTTGCGCTCGATTGCCATTTCTCGTGCATGAAGCGTGATTTTTCGCCTTTGTTTATGTTGTATTTCCTCTCATTCAACTTTTATTTACGATTTGTTTTGATTTTGCTCTTTGTTAGTTAACTGTTAACTAAGGAAACGTGATTCATGGCTCCTCTGCTTCTGCTTTCAATTGAAGTTACTTTATTAAAATTTACTTAAATTTATTTCAATCATGTATTTAAAATTTACACTTTTCATAAATATGTAAAATTTTTTAAATCTAACATCCTAATTATATGCAAAAATTGCAATTTTACACAAAATACACATTCCTTCCTGCAATTCAAAAAGTTGCCATGCTAAAAGTTTCGCCTTTGTTTTTACTAAATTTTGCATAATTCCAACTTAATACGCCTTTGAGTGTGAGAGGGGTGGACCCTTAATCGCTATTGGCACTTTATGAGTAGCATTTTACTGTGTGGGCGATAAAAAGTCAATGGGTCATTTGAGGGTTGAGCTGCATACTATTTCCAAATTGGGTTGGCCAAAAGGCAAGCAGACTTCAATTCACAGACCGCAGATTTTCCCTTGAAGTGCTCTGAAATTAAATTGCAAGAAAAATTAAATTTTCATAAATCATTACCTATTTAGATTGTAATCTTGTATGCCATTTCTTTACTTCATTCACACACTATAGCTACCAAAAATATCGCAGTTCCAAATTGAACATTATTCTTTAATTATTTAACATATTTCAACTGCAAGTGCAGCAGCAGGAGTAGCTTCAAATGTCAGTGCGCATTTCCTACATTTTACTTTCACAAGTTAATTGTTTACGCCTTTTCGCCGCTGTTGATACTGTTGAATGTTACTGTCTAAGCTCGTTGGCTTAAATAATGAATGAGCGCAATTACAACAGCAACAGACATGTTGGCGGCTACTTCCAGGAAGGGGTTCCAGCACAACCTGCGCTTTTCGGTTTACCACCCTGCTGAAACTGCACCTACGTCCGGGTGAGAAACGGACAAGTCAAAGCAAATACGCCTGTATAGATGAACTACGCTTCAGCATAGAAGCCAAGAAAACGTATTAACTGAAAAGCTTCTAAATGGCACGTGGTCAACGGCAGTGTCGAGCACACATCATCATTATCTCGGTATATACATATATGTGGGCAGAGCCTTGAGCAAAAGGATAAACTTGATTGGCATACATAAATATGTGAAAGGCGAAGATAAATGCGAACGCTCTGAAAGGAAAATTATGAATCCTATTCCTGTAACGTTCGGAGTTGCTTCTTGTAGCAAAACAACAGTTGTTTGTTGTTGCAAGTACCTACTTTACGAAGGATTTCTTTGTTTGATTTGCACTGATTCCAATTATTTGTATTTATAGCTGTTCGATTTCGATTTGATTGACTGTTGTCAATTACGACTCCACTTAATGTCCGCTAGTTGTTTTGGTGTGGTTCGGTATTTTTATGCTTCCAGTTGATGTTTAATTTATATGCAGGTGATTGCATTCTGAGCTAGCTTTCAAGCTAACCTAACTGGGAACCATTACATATTGGTTTTAATAATTGCAGACTAACTAACCAGAAATCATTAGCAGCTAACTTACAAATTGGCTTTCTCATTTTTGACAATGTCTGAATTATTAATTCTGTTTGTGCTACAGTTAATCGATGCCTGCTATCTATTATTCGCTGAATACTAAGGTTACAAGCGGCCCTAGCTTTAATTTGACACGCAAGTGACATAAGCACGACATGTAACGTATACATCTACGTCATGTATATACAAATTATGTTAATATTATGTTGACTTGGCGTGAGCTTTTACAAAATAGTAGACAACAAAAAGTAAACAAACTCTTAATAAGAGCGATGATATTTTATATGCAGTGGCAAACAAAGGCATACATACCTTCACTTTAAATTGGCTTAGCTCTTTAGTGTGCTATTTTTAGTTGTGTATGCTATTTTATTTTAGGCATGATTTATTTCGTGTTTTTTTATTTTCTTTCGCCACTGTGTATTAGGGTCACCCCCTTCTCCGGCAAACGTGTAGCAGTTTAAGACCGGAAGCCTTTTTGCTATACTATAATTTGTTTGTTCTATGTAAACAGCTTTTATCTATAGAGTTTCAGTTTATTTTGGCCTAAACGTTTCTGTTCCGATTCGTTATGCGTTAAATTTCTTGCTTTTGTTTTTGTTCAAAATATTCTGCCCTTTTTTGCATGTAACCAATCTGCAGAAAAGCTTTGTTCTGTTGTTCATAAATTTTGTCGGCGACATTTTTGGAATGCATCCAAAAATAGGGGCAGTTTTGGATAAGTGTGATTCACGCTTGAAAGCTACTTCCTTTCGGAGAGCCTTGCAGTGGATTGTAGTACCGCATACGCCAGCTTAAAAGCATTATGCTGATGGCATCGAAACTGCAGTAGCACTTTCATAGCGCCTTTGTTCTAATGCTCACACAAAGACGGTGTTTGGCCCATTTTTTAACTCACTAATTTCAATGGCGGGTGGACTCATAATTTATAGTAACCCCTCAAGGTTTTTCTTGGCAAGACAATGACACTTTCTACTCTCGCCTGCCACTAAATGCTAACGTGTCTGTGTAACATAAATCAATTGCATGAAATAGTTTAGTTTCTTGCTCAAGAAAGTAATTCCTTCTCTGAGTTCTGTTACCATAAATAATTGCCCAGATCTTATCTTATTAGCCACTTAAGGCTGAGTGGGGCGATGATATCTGCGCCTGCAATCAACGTCAAATGCAAGTAGACTCCTAATTGCCACACCACTTGACAAGATGTTATAGTAATTGAGTTTTTAATACGATTAACTGCATCGGACAAGATGAGCTGCGATAATATGGAAAACGTGTACCGGGCATGGTTGGAAAGTTGGCGCTTATCGTCGCTTTATACATGTAAATTATAGAAAAGCATTTACTTTGTGATTGGTAAGTTGGGAAGGCGAGGGGAGGGGACAGTCGGCAAGTTTGCATGTGTGGCTATTTGTTATTGCAACTGTTTTCTGCTTCTAGTTTGCCGCTACAATAATATGTACCGAGTTACAAAGATCATAAAATTGTTTCCCCGTTTAAGGCTGAAGTTCTTTATTTTTTGAATTAAAGCATGAAAAGTATTACTTTTCCACTGGAAAATTTCATAATTTAAATTTCTCTTGGCGTATTTTAAATATCGAAAAATACCCATTACTATCATGCAGTCCCCTGTATTTCTGCATCTCTGCAGCTCACTCTACATGCTGTCGCTTAGCCTAGTCGCGACAGAAATAGGCACTCTCTTTCTACTAAGAGGCAAGCGCAATTGCAATTTTGTCGCCACTTTTCTACAAGTAAGCATGTGAAATGCACTTGACGTTCGTTTTAGCCTTGATCCTTTATCCGCATCAGCAACAGCCTCACTCGACATTCTTCTCAAGTGCAGTTGCACTTTCTTTCTTCCCTCTTTTTTGTAAATTTCTACAAGCAGCAGGTTAAACGAAACGGAGAGAGAGAATGCTCCTAACTTTATGTGACCATTCTTGGTTTTTGTATTTTTACTTTCGTTCCCGTTTGCAGCTGGGTCTACGCCCCGGAACGACTCGAGACTCCATCTCGACCAAAGGCTGCACACCCTCAACACATACCGACGTCCAAAAGAAACCGTATGTACAAACTTCCAACCCAATATATTTTTTCGACTACGGAGCAGTGCACACCGGCCTGCCTGCTCCGCTCTCTACTCATACGAGCCGGCATTGAGCAAAACCCTGGCCCGCAGGTCTGGCTCTGTTCAGTATGCGGAAAGCCAATTCACCGCAACTGCACTTCAGTGCAATGCAACAAGTGCAAAAACTGGTGCCACCTGCGGCCATGCTCTAGACTACGGACACACCGTGACTGGAATGCGCAGTACAACGCGGTCTGCTGTGACCCGCCAGCACAGGTGCAAACCCGTAAAACACCACCGCACCCGCCTGCCTCAACGCCACACCAACCCTTGGTGTCACAGCGGGCGCCACCCCGGCGAATACAGCCACAGCATCGCGGTCTCTGTGCATTCAAAATACTGCAGTTTAACTGCAACGGACTAGGAGGCAAAATCTGCGAAATCACGTCGTACATGGAGCGCAACAACATCGTCATAGCAGCTCTTCAGGAAACGAAGCTCTCCCCAAAATCTACTCTTATAACATCAGCAAATTACAACGTGCTGAGAGCAGACCGACAGAAGAACAAAGGCGGAGGCATAGCGTTTATAGTACACAACAGCGTTAGGTATCGATCCCTCACCCTTCCCGACAGAACGCCCACATCGAACAAATGGGAATCTCTGTGGTCTCGGAGGGAGTGGAAATCGACATCATAAATGTGTACATTCCGCCAAGCAGCAGCTGTAACACTGGTTACTTGGCATCGATTGCCCACTTGCTGAGCGGAAGCTACCGCATCATCGCGGGTGACTTTAACGCACACCATACAGCATGGCACTCTCGGCTCGGCGACGACCAGAGAGGTAAACATCTAGCCGAGCAAATCGACAACTCAAATTTCGGGTGCATAAACATCCCCTCGCACACGAGATTAGCCAGTGACTGCGCTAGCTCACCAGACATTACCATAGTGAGCACCCCCCTCATGGTTAATAGCTCCTGGAGTACAGAAGTAGCCCTGAACTCGGATCACCTACCCATCATCATAAAGGTTGATAAGCCCAATGACTTCATGGAAACTGAAGCAAGAACCTTCCTGAATTACAACAAGGCAAACTGGGCAGAGTTCCGGGCCTTCACTCACGACTTGTTCAGCGCGCAACTCCACCATCCACCAACAAATACCAGCGCTGGTGCGAAAATCTTCCGCGACGGCGTCACGAAAGCCGCGTCACGCTACATACCTGCGGGCCGCATACCCAAAATCAGGCCTAACTTTCCAAGTGAAGCCGCGAGCCTTGCAGATGAAAGGGATGCCATCAGATCAACCAACCCGGCAGACCCGAGAATAGCCCAATTAAACGCGGATATCAGAAAAATAGTTGACGAGCACCGCAGGAAGAAATGGTCGGAGCACCTGGAAAGCTGTGGTAATGGCACGAAAAAGCTCTGGGCAACCATCAAATCCCTATCTAACAACACCAGAGAAAAGGACCTGACTGCCATAACATTTAACGGCGTGTCAGTTGATGACCCCAAGCTATGTGCACGATACTTCTGCAGACAGTTCATCGAACACCCAGCCAGAGGTGACAAGCATAGTAGAGCCATAAAAAGGAAAACCCACAAGCTGAAGGTTGGGAATGAGCGCGAGGCAATCCGGTACACACCGAGCGAAGTGGCAGATGCAATAAAAAGCGCCAAACCATCGAAGGCCCTCGGCCCTGATGGCATTTCTATGGTGATGCTCAAAAACTTGGAGGAGAAGGGAATTGAGTACCTCACCCAACTCCTAAACCTTTCCATACACACATGCACCATCCCAGACGTGTGGAAAGTGGGGCGTGTCATCCCGATCCTAAAACCCGGGAAGCAATCGGATCAAGGAAAGTCGTACCGCCCTATCACCCTCCTATCACCTGTGGCAAAAACGCTTGAGTCACTGCTGCTCCCAACGCTATCCGAACACCTTGCGCTAGCACAGCATCAACATGGTTTCAGGAAATGCCATAGCACCACCACGGCCCTGAATGCCTTACAAGCGCAGATATGCGACGGAATAAACCAGAGCAAGCCATGCCAGAGAACGGTTCTCGTTGCCCTTGACTTGTCGAAAGCGTTCGACACAGTCAGCCACTCGACCCTGCTAGGAGACATAACCGAGTCAACACTCCCAAACATAGTCAAAAGATGGCTGGCAAACTACATGTGCGGGAGGCAATCATACGTGGAGTATAGAAATGCCAAATCAAAATATAGGCGAGTGAAACAAGGGGTCCCACAAGGAGGTGTCCTCTCTCCCCTATTGTTCAACCACTATATCTCCAAACTGCCACAGCCACCCAACAACGTGACGCTAATCACGTATGCAGATGACTGTACTATACTCGCCACAGGAAACTCCATAGCAGATTTGTGCAACGACGTAAACGCTTACCTAACAGCCGTAATACCTTTCCTCGAAGGTCGAAACCTCCAGCTCTCGCCGGAAAAGTCTTCTGCGACCCTTTTCACCCCCTGGACTAGAGAGGTAGGGATGACGATCAACATCAAGGTTGATGGCCAACAAATTCCAACCACCAAATACCCCAAATTGCTTGGGGTCACATTCGACCCTCTCCTTACTTTCTCCACGCATACAAAAAACATATGCAGTCGTCTGAGGGGAAGGAATAACGTCCTCAAAGCGCTTGCGGGCAGTACCTGGGGCAAAGACAAGGAGACTATCCTGACGACGTACAAAGCCATCGGGCGCTCAGTCGTCAACTACGCCGCCCCAGTTTGGACCCCGTACATCAGTGACACCCAATGGAGCAAGCTGCAAACATGCCAAAACACCGCACTTCGAACCGTGACGGGCTGCCACCGAATGACGCATGAAGACCACCTGCACGAGGAGACGAAAATGCTGAAGGTCAAAGAACACAACACGCTCCTGACCAAACAATTCCTCCTCGCGTGTCACAAAAGCGATCATCCGAACCGCCCACTCACGGAGGCTGCAACACCGCCGCGTAATATCAGGAATAATATCCTACGATATGAACCGGAAATACGCCTGCTCATCGGCTCTCACCCACTGGATTCTCTGTCCTATACCTCCGCGAGCAACAAACTGCACGCAGAGATGGTCTCAGCTTCCATCCAGAGGTACAAGCCGAACATCGTGCTAAATGGCAGGCCGCCACCAGTCGCGAAAGAAGAAACCAGCCTACCAAGAGCCACAAGGTGTACCCTCTCACAACTGAGATCAGGCTGGAGCCGACACCTAAACTCCTACATGGCGAGAATCGAGGAAGAAATTGCAGACGAGTGCCCAGACTGCGGACGCAGCCCCCACGACACCAGACACCTCTTCACATGTCCGGCCAGGACAACAGACCTCACCACCACCTCCCTATGGACACAACCCATAGAAGCAGCACGCTTCCTGGGACTAGGACTGACTGACGACAGCGACAACCCAGACGACCTTTCAAAAACACATTGATACGGAAGGAAAATACATACATGCAATCTTTTGGACGTCGAGTACTGTTGCTACAACAACAACAACCATTTATATATTTATATTGCGTGTTTCATACTATTAACGCGCCCAAAGAACGCCACCAACAACAACAACAGCTGCCCCTAATATAATAAGTATGTTCCATTGACATTTGTTAAGCATGAAGAAGCAAAGCTCGTCTTTATACAATTAGAAGGAGCAACCACGAATCAAATAATAAAATAAAATTTCAAAATTGGCACCGAAAAAATTTTCCTTCTTTATATGGCAACTAAAAAATTGTTTTTTATTGTTTTGTTGCAGGTTGGGATCTCTCATCGGTGGACGACATCGAATGCATTGGCATTACACACGGCATCGTCGGCGTCACATGCCTCCCAAATGTCTACGATCCACATTTGGTAATTGTTAAAGAGGCTGCACCTGTTGGCGTGCTCTATCCGCCGCATTTGGTGTATAAAATCAAATCGATTTGTATACTCAGCGCCGACGAGCCGGATTCAGTATTGACCTCATGTACAAGACACACAAAGTGAGTTATAAACCGCAACTTGCATAAAATATGCATTGACTGCCTCTCTCTTTCTTTCTTTGTTTTTTCACAGAAGTTCCAACACCACGCCCACACACTCTGCCTCCACTACATCTACGCACACTTCCTCGGCTGCCTCATCGAAACCCAAACTATTCGAAGGCACTCAGCTGATGAATAAAACATGGGGCGCCGTCAAAAGCGCCGGCAACACCATCAAAAACACCACACAACAGGCTGCGGCGCTCGCCTCAAACCAGGTGAAATCCTCGGTGGGCATACGTGATCCGTCGCGTATTGAGAAGCGCATTACCGAGGAGCTTCATAAGATATTCGACGATTCGGATAGTTTTTACTTTTGCTTCGATGCAGACATTACCAACAATTTGCAGCGCATTAGCGCCGAACAGCCGCCGGATGAACGCTTCTTCTGGAACATGCATATGCTAGAGGATGTGCTTAAGTTGAATGTGAGCATGAAATGTAGACGAAATCTTTGAATTTATAGTATTACATCTTTGCATAAATTTCAGGATAAAACTTGGGTCTTGCCAGTTATTCAGGGATTCGTGCAGGTTGAGCCATGTGTCATTGGCAATGAATGCTTCACGTTGGCATTGGTTTCGCGTAGATCGCGTCACCGTGCAGGCACACGTTACAAGCGTCGCGGGGTCGACGAAACTGGCAGTTGCGCCAACTACGTAGAAACTGAGCAAATACTCTCCTTCCGGCATCATCAGCTGTCATTCACGCAGGTCCGTGGTTCCGTGCCGGTGTATTGGAGTCAGCCGGGTTACAAGTACAGGCCGCCACCACGTTTGGACAGGGGTAAATAAAATACAGAAAATTATTAAAGTAACGCTTAGTAAATCGAAATGCTAAACATTCTCTTTGCACTCACAGGTGAACAGGAAACACAAGAGGCTTTTGACATGCACTTCGCCAAAGAATTGTCACTTTATGATGGTGTCTGTATTGTGAATCTGGTAGAGCAGAGCGGCAAGGAGAAGCTGATTGGCGATGCTTTTGCCAAACATGTGATAAAATACGATAGCGATCGTGTGATTTATGTTACTTTTGATTTTCATGATTATTGGTAAATTGTCCTTCTTCGAACTTACTGTCAAATAATATACATTTAAACTTGTTTCTCCTTAAACAGTCGCGGCATGCGCTTCGAGAATGTATCCGCGCTTATAGAGGCTCTGGCGCCTGAGGCTGGCGCTATGGGCTTTCATTGGCGCGATCAACGCGGCGTAATTTGCAACCAGAAATCAGTATTTCGCGTCAATTGCATGGATTGCCTGGACCGCACGAATGTGGTGCAGACTGCAATAGGGAAGGCGGTGCTGGAGTCACAACTAGTGAAGCTGGGCCTTTCCCCGCCCTATTCACCCATTCCAGAGCAGCTGAAGACGCCGTTCATGGTTTTGTGGGCGAACAATGGCGACATCATTAGTCGTCAGTATGCGGGCACAAATGCTTTAAAGGTTTGCACTTTTCGTCTTGCAATTTATAATGTTTATAAAATATGTGTTTCATAGGGCGATTATACACGCACTGGTGAACGCAAGATTAGTGGCATGATGAAGGATGGCATGAATTCAGCAAATCGGTATGTGACAGCTTTGCAACTTCCCACCTTCATAGTCTTGTGGGGTTGGCATCTTTCATTAAACTCATTTGCAAGCATGCTTGAATAACTTAATATCGTACATTATTATTTGATATTTCATTTCATAATTTGTTTTAACGGTTTTTATTTCATTTTACGCAAAATTATTTATTCCGCAACTAACAATTGACAATTCTTTCGCATGCTTCTTGTCTTAAAATCTATGCACACTCAAATCAATCCTTTGGAAAGGTACACGATTTTGAATATAAGTTTATGTGCTCTCTGCAAATGAGAAAAATTATTGGGTTTTTTACGAGAACTCTCCTTCTTGCAGTTCAGTTTCTCAGAGTTTCAACTCGATTATGCGCTTTTTGTCAGCACTGCTCCTTTTCAAAGGAAACGTTATTAGCTTCTTCCAATTTCAAATCTTTGCATTAAAATAACTTGCAACGCTTTACGTTCCTCCCTCCTTTTAAAATTGCACAGCCTTTGAGAGAAATCCTAATACACTTTTTCCATTCCAAACCTCTTCGTCGTAGTTTCTTCATACAAAATTTTGCTGATTCTTTCCGGCAATGTATAATCGATCTCATGCAAGGCAAACTCGACCCAAATCAATTGAAAGAGGATGAAGTTATAACAACAATACTACAAATTCTCTGCCCATCGACGCCAGCGCCCACGAGAGGCTACTTCAATGCTGGCGTTCTTGGACCGGAATTACACTTTTTGGAAAATATCATACAGACAAGGTGCGCCATAAGCACGACAACAACAAACATGAGCAAGAGAACAACAAAAAGCAAAATTGCATATTTTGAGAATTTATTTACTCCTTTAATTTCGTTCCTTTTGCTACTTTCTTTGAAACAGGTATTTTTAAATTGATTTTGTTTGGTTTTCTTTCCTTTCGCTCCTTTTTATTAACTGTAAATTTTACATTTATATTTTATTTTAATTTAATTAAATTGCACACACATTTAAATCTTGACTGCATGTGTCCCTTTCAATGCCAACAAATTTGTATAGTTTTAAATTAAAAACAAAATTTGTCCTGCATTTCACAGTTACTATCTAGCACGTTTTAAGGATTCCTACCGCCAAGCCACCATAGATCTGATGATGGGGAATCAAGTCTCATCGGAATCTTTAAATGCACTGGGGGGTCAAGGTCAAGCGGTCTCAGACGACAGCGATGCTTTGGAAGGC
The DNA here is from genome assembly GCA_963457695.1 of Neria commutata. NCBI lineage: Eukaryota > Metazoa > Arthropoda > Insecta > Diptera > Micropezidae > Neria > Neria commutata. The sequence goes on from OY735245.1 coordinate 3,093,689, forward strand.
GCCGAGCACGCAAAATTGCTTGTGGAAGACTGCCGTAGGCTGTTGCTTGGCTCTGCGCAATATCCGGTCGGCGCCTGGGGACTTATCGATGCTGATCCGAAGTATGCATGCAATCTATTTAACTTTTTTGATACATTCATACAACATTCATATTCCTTTATTCCTTCAGCTCCGGTGACATTAATGAAACCGAAGTGGATAGCATTCTTTTGCTCACCGACGATTGCTATATTGTGGCCGAGTATGACTCGCATTTGGACAAGATTGTGCGCTTCGAGAAGGTGCAGCTGCAGAACATAACACTTATTGAGTTGGGCATGTATCAACAGACGAAAATATTCCAAGGATCTGCACCGGCCTTGCTTTGTTTACGCTTGAACTACACGGTGGAGGGCGTCGACGGCTACTTCCACATGTTCCGCTCTGCGAATATACGCTTCTTCAATAATGTGGCCTACGTTATCAAGACACAGGAGGAAGTTATGGGTGCGACTTGGCTTTGGCTACTCTGAATAAATATGTATTTTTATTGAGCGATGAAATTGAAATTTCAGAATCTCTTATGTCCATTGTGGAAATGTTTCGTATTGCTTTGGAAAATGTGGGCAAGTCTGATGTGAGATACATTACTGGCGGCATGCTTCAACGACGTAAGAGCAAGATACCCATGCTGGATGTGCCGAAAGTAAAATCTTAACTAAACACTGCCGAAAGTTTGTTGGTATTTATTTGTTTGTATTACAGCAGGGCATGCCACGCAATCTCTCCGAATCTCAACTTGTACAAATCAGCTCGAAAGCGTTCTCCAACGTCGCTGGTCAGTTCTCAAAATTGGGTCAATCATTAAATCCCAACAAAAACAAAAATCCAGCTGGAAATTCCAAAGGCAACTCGCAGAAGCCACAAGCGCAGACAGACAACAACCCACAAACGTCGCAAACTTTCATCGACAAATGCATCGAAGCAGAAAAGGCCAATTTCTCGGTGGGTGGACGCAAGACACGCAAGGGCAGTAGTGGCAGCGGCAGCTCCACTGATACAGACGAGCATGATAGCAGCATTTATGAACCCGAGGTGGATTCAGATGTGGAATTGGGTATGGTCGTCGCGGAGAAATCATCTGGCTTCAATGAGAATGACTTTCTGCCCTCTGTGGGCATTGTGATGGGCCAAAGCAGCGATGCGCAGACAAAACAACAACAGCACTTGGTGAAAAAGGACAGCATGGCCAAGAATGCCGAGGATGTTTTCACCATTTCAATTACTTCGGTCACTGATCATGTGACACTGCCTACGGGCCTGTTGGAGAACGCGCCGCCAGTGCGTCCCATCACGCCGAATCCGCAGATTTGTGTGCAGGAAGAAAGGAGCGTATTTAATTCTGCAGAGCAAACAAGGTCGGTATTTTATTGTTGACGCAATTAGTTACAAGTGTGGTGGCTGGTTGGTGTCTTGATGTGTTTTGAAATAATTTGCCTTAAGATGAATTGTAATTTACCTTGAACGTCTTGTTTATTATGAATGCTAGCTTAGTTTATTTCAAGTGATATTTCTGCTTAATGTTTTATAACTTATTTGTACATACTTACGATCCATAACTGTTTAATATTTTTTATATAGATATATTAGATGACTGAAATAATAGAACATTCATTTTATTTTCTAGCATGCTTTTAAATTGCTTGCATTGCTCTGCCTAAACAAACTGAAATGTATTTATGTGCCTTGTCATTAACTTTTGTAAAAAATTGCTCAATAAATTGTTTGAAATATTATGTACCAGACATGCACTAATTTTCCCTGAAAATAACTTATTCGATTCCGACAAAAGCAGCTCTCTTTCGTCGAAAGATTTAAATCTGCCGCTTGCGGGAAATGCTGCCGAAGTTGATTCCAGCACATTAAAGCAGCTGAAAACCATAGCGAGTCCACTGTCCAAGCTGGCCAAAGGCGTGCAGAATATTGGTATCAATTTGGATCCACGCAAAATTGCTAGCAAGGTGCGTTTTTCTCTTCTCCAGCTAGATATCCAGATTAATCTTTTCACTTTCACAGAGCGCAGTGCTTTCACCAACCGGTGGTTCTGCGGACAACACACCTCCAGAGCGCAATACGGATAGTCGTGCACAGTTGATGGAAATGTGGGAGGAGCACAAATGCAAAACCAAATTAATAGCATTGTAATTTGTGCAATTTCTTTACGCCGATTCTCAGACGTTATATATAACACACTTGCAACCACTCTAACATTAGCTACATAAAAGCACAACAGCAACACATTATTTATGCCTACTTATTTTGTATCTGCCATGTTTCACAAATCACTTTCGATCGAAAACGATTTGAGTGCTAATTTAAATTTAATTTCGATCGAAACTAAAATGTATTGCATGGCTTTATGTCTGTGCTATAAAGGCATAATACTCGTAATCTAAATCGACTTCGGTGCAATTTCAAAAGCAATTAAAAGTTTATACAATTGCGATTTTGATTTATAAAAAGTATACCTTCTGATCACAGACTATAATTGTTAAATACATATTTCAAAATAAACGTAATTGCTTGCATGCATGCTTGCTATAGGGAATTTCTTTAGTGAACGGTTTTTGAATTATACACAAGACATATGATTATTATTATGCAAGCAATATTTATACAGATACATAAATGTAAAGTTTAGTAACTTAGTTCAGTTTGTGTTGGTCGATTAAATACATACTTCGTAATGTGTTATAAAAGTGAACATATTCATTAAGCTTAAACTGCACTCTGCTTTATTTTGCATCTTAATGTTGAATTGTTAATGGCAAAATGCAGCCTGTTGCTGCTGTCTAAAAAATGTGAGCAATAATGGCGATAATACAAAAAAAGAACTCACATGCTATATATTAGGAAATTTCCTCTAAACAGTTTGTTGTCGCGCACTAGTGTAATTTTTTGTGAATTTTCAATGTTCTTATATAATTTCGAAATATGTATTAATATTTGGTAAACAAATTTATATCTAGTACTTACATGTTTTTTCAATTTATTACTTTTGCTATGTCACATGTTTTGTGTCAGTATTAACGTTACCAATCGCTTGCTTTATAGTAATTTAGTATTTATGTGCTCAATCTTTTAATTATGTTTATATTTCTTTACACATTAAAGTTGACATTTTATTCAATCTTAGCAATTATCTTTGTATTTTACAACAATTTCTCTACTAGCGTCTTCTGTGTCTAAACAATTCTAGTAGTTGGTAGCGAATTCCCTCTTCTACAGAGATTCAATTAAACGTTAATAATGCTTATGATAGAAACAAGATATTTTATTAAATATACATAATAAAAATTACAACAAATGATCTCATCCCAAATAAAAACTCAACATGATAAGACTTGAGCACCACATTTTACAATACAATACAACACAATAAATACTAATGTACGAAGCAAAAACTACATGCACAAGCGTATGTGTGTGTATTCTAGTGTATTTGTATTGCAAATGCATTGAATTTAATTATTTATGAATGTGCAAAATATTAATCAACGAATGTTACATATACACGCAGCAGCTGTAGAAATTACACATACAATTGCAAAATTTACTTACATATACCACATGCATTAATGCATACGTTTATATGTTGAAGCTGAAAATTAAAATAATGCAACCGCCATTAAGAGAATTTAATTGTGTCATAAATTGAGCTTTTATTTCTGGGCATTTTGAATTTATTAAAATATTTTTACAATTCTTATACGAGTATGTCTCGTTTCGATTGGAGTGATTTTCTGAGTTGAAAACAAAGCTTTTAATTTTAAATTTGTTAAATTGTTTGGGAAACCATGCATTATTCTGATGCCCACATGGTTCGCAATATAATCCGAAGAATCGACATTACTTAACCGTGCCGGGACTTTGGCGTTCAGAATGTATTCAACCTATTGGCTTTTTTTGCGGGGTATTCCATCGACTTGAGTGATGTATTCACCACTTACTGTAACTCATCATTACTTCTTTTTCAAGGTACGGTAGATGTGAGCTGACACGACAAGCGCCATCTTACCCCTGGATGCGGTACACACATGCGCAGCCTCACGTAGACTCGGTTTGTCCGCAGTCAAGTTTCTTGGGGGGAATGGGCCTACCATGTTGAAATTGTGGTTTATCGTATCGACCCATCCATTCAAGGGAATTCCACCTGCTTTCACTACTGACAGTCCAGGGTTGAGTGCTGTCCTCTTTACCTTAAATCCCTCGTATATGCACTTGAATGCCATCGGGGCGCTCAAAGCATAAGGCGATTTGACATTGGAGCTTACCGAAGCTAGAGGAATGTCGTAATTGATTCTTAATCCATCGAACTCCTTATACCCGAAGATTGACCCGGAATCTTTTCCATGGAAGTCCATCGGAACCATTTCGATGGTCGGGATCCTCTGCAGGCAGGATGACACTTGATTTGTTGCCTCTGACGAATACTGGAATACTGAATTCGGCCCAATATAGTATCGTCACCAAGGAATGTCAGTTGACGTAGTTGGATCAGCGCGTCGGGATGGACTTGTCTCGGTTTACTGTATCCGATCAGGTTTCTCGTAACTAAACATGGCTCAGGCAGCCAGTTAGCCCGAAATGGATTCCAGTCGCTAAACTCCTTCGATTCGTTAGCGTGTATCGTCTGATCGATTAATCGTCTTGATATGAACGGCGAAGCGTAACATTCGTAGACGTTGTGGTTCTCGGCGGTGATATGGCCAAAAGTGCCTGATGGTGCTGCATCCTTATTATCCGTTTCTGCAACTGGGCCCTGGGGTACCGATATTGTCGGCGAGTTTACAGCAATGCGTTCACCTGTTGGCGTGACGCTGGTAGCTATCGAGTCCAAGTAGTCCAGAATGATCTTTGGTATTTTAAAGTCTGGATTAAAAACGGCTATTTTCGCGTACACACTATCGCCGCATATCACATGAACTGAAAAATGGTTACTTGGGTTTGAGCTCGCGTTCAGTTTTTTAAACGCAAAATTTTTGGTAATTTCGACTGAAAATTGATTTGTGGCAATCTGCAGAAGCAAATAATAAGTATTGTAATACTTTTTAAAGACAAATACTAAAGAAAAAAGGAAAATACTAGCACTGCGGTTGAGGATCGAAATCACAAAAAAAAGACAAACGTACCGTGGTTGAGGATCGAACTCAGAACTCCTCGCGTGCTAGTCGAACACTCTAACCACTAAGCTATGGAAGGTATGCAATAGAAACTACAAATTTTGTGAGTTTTGTATTTGGCTGGTAAATTTAGAAAAATACAACTCTGTTTCATAAGCTTGAAAGCTCATGTCAAAGACAATGAATAATGTCCTGGAAATCTCACCTTTTCCTCTACTGAATATAGTAGTTGGCTATTATTATCCATGTTCAAGTAATACTCGTATCAGATGCTTGCCGACAGCAAAAACTACAATACCCTGCCCCACCCTCGACCTCTGGTTAAAAAGCCATAAAAGCAAATGAAATAAAAATCCCTAAATGTGAGTTGTAAGTGCCTAAATTAAATTTGCATACGTTCAATAAAGCAAATTTGATTTCTATCGCATGCAGACCTCCCCCACATCCCCGGAAAAAATCCTTCGACGACATGCGTGCATGCCATTTAACCCGATTTCAGCCATAAAATTAACTTTACTGAGCTGCTGGCACTTTCCTTGTCCTAATCCCCTCCCTGTTCTTTCTCGTGTGTTCACTTATGTTATTTGAGGCAAAATTGTAGCAGAAATTAATGGTTTAAGTCGAAAGTGTTTAGCAAAACTGCTGCCAAACGCCCAAGAAAAAAACCAGATGAATGAATGAAGGACGGAAGAACGAACGAAGAAGCATGGAAAGAAATGCAGTAGAAGAATTACGAAGCGCCAACAAGACGGACACTGCTGAGGGAAGTGAGCGACAGCGCCGTAAATTATGCAGCTTTTATGTTGGCAATTTGTGCTATTATCCTGCAAGATGTCGTCCACACCAACACTAACGCACACGCACATGCCATAAGACTGTAGTAGAGCACATAAAGACGCTGCGCTGCTGATGCTACGACGAAGCAAATCCCAAACTCAAGTATTTATGTGGAGTGTAATTGGAATGCTGCAGCCACTGACACTGCCACTGAGGAGGCTGCTGGTGCCGCTGCTGCTGCTGCTGTTGCGCTCGTTCAATTCGAAAAAGGGATATGCTGTGCTTAAGAAGGCGTGTAATTGAAACATTCAAAAGACAATTTCCAAGTCTTAGCACAGACACACTTAATGGCCGCTCTGACACATACACACACACACACACACACACACGCATGTTCACAGATGCTGAAGTAGCAGCAGCAGTTGGAAACTTGCACTGACACAGGCTAAGCAAGACAAGCCAAGTGCTCGCAGTGAATTTTGAGAAAATGGCAATAGGAGGATGAACCAATCAGCCGAAACAACCCCATGTCTAATCGATGGACGACTTGACTTGCTTGCTTACATATCGGCATACAATGATTACCTTACCCCCCCACCGAGGAAGTGTGAGTTCGTGTGCAGTTGTTTATAAGGACATCAAAGTGGAAAGTGAGAAATCCCACTCATTGAGAAGTTAAGTTTATGATAGCCACTCGATGGCAGCTCAACGCGAAAATATGTTAAATCCATTTAAAGCAGCTTCACATGTTTAAAATCGATTTTCGAATATAGGTACTCGTAAATTAACATTCCTTTTAGGAAAAAAGCTACGAATTTTTAAAAATGTTTAATTCTCAATTCAAATTAAAGCTAAATTAAATTTAAAAAACTTGGATTTTTCAAATTGACATTTCATATATACGCCATTTAGATATTTGTTTATGTCAAAGTATATGGTCTTTAAATAAAATTAATCTGCTACTTGAGAAATCCCTCGACAACAAGATAGAATGGGCCAATGATAAAGTAGTTCGACATAGACGCTTTGATGTGATACTGAGCTGCTCTGAATAGAACAATCTGACAAGATAAAAAAGTGGTCAGATTATGAGAATTAGTATTTTAAAACCTACAAGTGCTCGTATTATCGGACAATTATTAAAAAGATCGGGTGCATTGTTTAAAGGATTTTCAAATGGTAGGCGCAACTGTCAATGCTAAAAATTGCAGTTCCATATCTTACAATTGGATCAAAGAACTTTGTACTTCGAATCAATAAAATATATGTTTCAATTTCAAGACGAAAGGCAACATAGAATGCACTGAAATCAACGAAGTAACATCCAAAAAGAGAGCGCAAATATTTATTCTACAATATTGAGCAAAAAGTAGACGTTTCAATCAATTCGTAGTGGTAAGATTGATCACTGCTTGATTGAAGAACAATTGGTCACGGCTGCACTCAGCGCCGAGCGGTGGAGAGTGGCAAATACATTAGTGGCCGACCTCGAAAGCGCAAATGGCAAACAAACTCAAGCGCTCGCTTCCATTGGCGTATGTTATCAGCGCCGCAGCCACAAGCCGCCCGCACATAAACTAAAAGTTAAAATTTATAAATTCATATTTTGGCAGCAGCGGCAGCAGTCAGCACTCTCCTCCCAGGCAACTTGTTGTGTCCATATCGGGGTTAATGGCTTTTTGATTTCGCTTCAGTTTTTTGTGTGATTTTTTTCTCGTTTCCGGCAACGATATGCACCCAAAACGTGGAAATGTTAGTGCTTGTGTGGTTGGATTTGTTATCACTGTGTAAACAAGCAATCAACAATGGCAACATTTGACACTGACGTTTAGCGTGTGGAGCGAGCGAGTGCGGCGAGATCATGTGCGGAAGTGGCATATTATTTTCGTATTATGGCCAACGGTTGCTGAGCTGCCTGTGCAAATATTTGCATTTATGATAAATTTATTGGCCGACCGCAGCTGGTGTATGTTACCAATACGTATTTTGAAACAATTTTTAAATGCACCTACATACATATTTTGGCAATACTGGAAGAGATTCGACACTTCGTTTTTCAAGTTCCATATTTTAGAATTATGTATTATTGTAATCGATAGTATTTAGCTGTAAGAATGTGAGAGTATTTCTACATGATTTCTATAAATGAAATAAATTGTACGAAAGGAATATTGCTTTTGAGAATGAGGCTTTTAGGGTTCTTTAGAGATGAAGACGGACAACGGACAAACCAATGATGGCTTCACGCTTCCTTTAAATAAGTTACCAACACATTTGAATAAAGATTGTTTTTCGAGTAGGAATTCATTGTCCTCTTCATATATAAAACTTTCTCTGAAAAGATCCCATATACTCCCGCGCCCATTCCATCTTCTGTCTCGGTGCCATCATCAGTGTATCAGACATGATAGTCTCCTGTGAGCTTTGTTCTGTTCTGTTCCGAATTTACTCTATGAGAGCACATTGTACTTGGTGTTGCAACATACTACATAAAAAAATATTTCTAGTGAAAAAGCATAATTTTTTGTGGCTCGATCTATGCCACATTTCAAAATATATCGCCCCAGCATGTACTTTGTTAATATACAAAGTTAGTAACTTAAAAATTTAGTCTAGGTCCACTTCCTTCTGAACGTATTGGTAGATAGTAAAAAATGTTTTTTCGATTACCGCGAGAGTGAAGAAGTACATTTTTATAATATTTAAACATTGCTCAATTAATAAAAAAACAATAAATTCTATTCCACATTTGGCAATTTTTGTCAGATTTTCTGTTCGATTTTAAAGTGGGCCCCTCTCGCACTTTTGTGATCCTATAAGACATTGAGTTACTCTAAGCACACAGACGAATCATATCAAAATTAAAATTTAATGCAAATGTATAATTTTATTATGCGCCCCTTTCCCTTTGAAGGTCAATCTGTTCAGAGGCGAAATTCGCCCAACATTTGTGCGTGCTAGTTCACTCGTAAATTGCATGCATTTGCATCTGTGCCATCCACAAACTCAAATGACCTGTAAAATGCAATATTTTCTATTGAAATACGCACACGTTATGTAATCTAATAAGGTTGAGGTGTGCAAACACGGCAACACGTGCCAAATTGCCAAAAACCCAGCGAACATGGAATCAAAGAGCAAATTGCGGCGCATAAATCAAATATCGAAATTTTATACCAAATTTAATTTTCGTTCAAATTTACAAATACACACACACACACAGTAATCGAGGTTTTGTGTGGACATTAACATCCCTCAAACCGCGATATGCAATTGAAACCGAGTGTCATATCCAATTTCAAATTCAATTATAAAACAAATTGAGAGGAGCGCAAATAAATATCCACGAAATCACGAATAAATCCACTGCAGAGTTGCAGCAACTGCGCACTGCCACTTCGCTGGAGGGGGTCAGAGCGAGGGAATTGGCATAAAATGCGATGAGATGTTAACAAATGACAAGAGGTCAAACAAAACCGCAAGGGGTGCTTTTCAATAGCCGATTGGATGCAATCCGCAGCAGAGCCGCTGACCGTGCAACAACACTGCGCACCATGACAGCACCACAGCACAGCACAGCACTGTCTCCCTTCGCATTACACAACTGCTCCCCTTGATATTGAGCCACAGTTTGATGGGATTTGTAGGCAAAAGTCCCACTTGAGCGTCGCGTCTCATTCCACACAAGACAATTATGGATTAGTGCCATTTGTTGGCTTATTCGCATTACCAAAGCGACAAATAGAATTTCCGACTGTGGTGGCATTGCATTTCCGGCAACAGGCAGACTGGCAGGTTTCATGGTGGAGAGTGTCAACTTGTGGGAAGTTTTGATTTATCATACCGTAAAATACTGCCAAATTTTTTTGCAAGGAAAAAATATCGATATAAGGACGGAAAAATATAATGCAAATTTCGTATCCAAAAGATCTTATTTTAATTAGGGCCACTCTGCTGGCAGGCAAATATGATTTAGACAGCATATTCACCAAAGAAAGTAATCATTTTATAGAAGAGCTCACACAATTACTTAGTTCGGTGTGTAGTTATCTATAATAGAAATAATCTGTCTGTTTAAAATGTAAAATTTTTAAATAAATGTGTTCCTTTAGTTTCACCTTGCTTATTTTTTCCTGTTTAACTGTGGGCTTTTTCTTGAATTATTTCAATATGTTTCGTATTATTTTCTCAAATTTTCTGCTCTCATGTTTATATCCAGCACCTTCACGGTACATCAGCACACACTGCTCATTTCGCACTCTCCACATTCGCATCGTTCGATTTATTTTCTATTAATTCAGCCTCCCCATGCCGGCATCCTCCTCCGGCTGAGCGCATGTCATTGATGTCCTTAAGGGATTTGTCGGCAAATCAGAAACGTTAAGGTGCCAATTAAGGGCTTTTTAGTATCAATTACAAAATAACATATCCACACCACACCTCGGGCTACTTTCTGAGATGTGCATATCCTTATGCGTACGTGTGTGTGTGTGTGTGTGTGTAAATGTGTGCATGTTATAGGAAATCACTTCAGTTTCAGTGTGACATGGTCATCTGGGGAGAAAATTGAATGGTTTTCCTTTTCACACTGTCATCGTGTGATTTATTACATCTTTGGAAATTTAATACATATGGCACATACACACATAAGAATATATTCGTGTATTGGTATTAGTTATGTGCACATATTGATGAGTGGACCAACTAAACTTTCCTCTGCCTGCTGGAGAGCATTTCGATTTAAAGGTAGAACTAATTACAGTTTCAAAAGCCAAATTTGTGGTGAACAAAGCTCGAACGCATGTTTTCCGTTCTCTTATTTTAGGAATTTCAAATTATACTAGAAAACAATATATAAATATTAATTTTAAGTCATCTGTGCCATACTCGATGTTACTATTTCAATCCTGCGGCCTATTTCAGTGCGTTCCCTGCCATATGGCGTAGTTTAAAATTGAGCCGGCCATTTTATTTAGAACGCTAAATTAATCTAAATTTGACTAGCTGAAGTTCACACTTACATACATACGTTAATATGCACCACTAATACCAGCACGAAAATAATTCATTGCCATAATACGAAATCGAAGTTAATCCCCGCACATACACACGCACGCAAGCACTCTCGGTCGGTGTGTCGCGCGGTGGCTCGCACCAAAACTATCACTAATAAGACAATTAATCAACATAATTACCAGCAATTAATCATAAGCGCACAGCAGGGCAGACATCAACCGCACCGTGGTGTTGACATTTTTCGTAGACAAATTCCACACACGCCCAAATGTAATAATTTAAAAAATAGAAATAGCAAAAACAACGGCCGATTTTAAAATACTACATATTCAGCCAATAAATCATCATCCCCTAATGAAAGAAAAGTGAGCGCTACCGCCGCAGCGCCTAGCCATGGCGAGATGGCGAGGCCTCAAATGAGTCCAACTGGCAATGTGTAAGTGCGCCCATTTGAAGCTGAAACAAAGCGCGCATATTGCAACTGTCACACACACGGCACTGCCTTAAATCCCTTGCTATTGCTACTGCGCTTCATCATCTTCAGCTTCCGCTGCTTCTGCTTCTGCCTCTGCTTCTCTTGCCACAAAATTAAATTTCTTCGCAAGTTCGAAAAGTGTCACCCTTTCTTGAAGGCATCATCGCATTGACCCATGAAAAGGTGTTGTCTACACGCAAGAAGTGTGCACGACTTGTAAGTGTGTGCCACTGAAAATCCTTTTCTCACACTCGTTGCCACAAGAGAGGACTCAAGTCAGGCTGATCAGTTTAAAATGTCACTGCCGGGCGCGTTCGCCCTTGATGAGCGTTCGAAATTTTAATTTGTAATGTGATGCCGAATCGGGTGTACCGTTAGTCATGGTGGCTTGTGCAGAGGATATGGATTACATGAAGCGTTGCTGTGTGACTGCACCACATTTCCGAATGTGTGTCAAATTGTCGCAGTATGTGTGGAAAGCAAGAAAGTGTGAAGAGCCTTATGATTTAAACATTTTTGAGCTAAATCGGAAAATCAAATATCACTTTGTGGTTCCGATTTATATTTGCAGATATTACATATGCTGAAGGATAAATCTGAAAATTTCGATTTTTAAAAAGACAAGCTCAAGGTTTTTTACACAGTTAACAGTTTTGAATTGTTGCGCTGATCTGCATTATACATAAAAAGCATGTAGATTTAACTTAATAAGGATACAATTTTAATTTGGTCTTAGTCGACTTAGCATACTTTAAATCGTTTTGAATTTCATTGTGGTATTCCGGCAATTTTTTTCTAACAGTAATAATACTGGGATATTAACAAAATAAATAATTTAAAGTATCAAATTTGAAACATACAACTACATTTTTCTGCGTGTATTTATCTAATATTTCAAATCAAAACTAATATATTTCTGCCAAAAATATTTGAAATTATTGCATCAAAAGATATTGTACAACAGCAGCCGAATTTATCTGAAGAACAAATCTAAATTGTCGCTTTATCAAATTAATGGCCAGCCAGCAAGCAAACAAAGTCTGTTCAGATTTTTTATTAATCTAAAAACTTTACAAAACAATGGCGCTAAACAAAAAACCCGAAAAGCAAACAATGTGAAACCCTCATAAAGCGTAAAAATAGCAAATGTCCACTTTGTAAAATTAAATTGCAATTACCCCCACTGCCCGGCACGCCGAACTGACTGCCTGAACTGCGCGGGATTGGCTGCCGACTGCAGTGCCTTGGTCCTTGTTTACCGACAATGAGCTGCGAGTTCCGAGCGCAAGCCAACGTTTAATTACCAAGAGTGAACAGATTTCTTATGGCGCCAATATAATTTTTCACAATCAGTGGCAGGACAGCGGCAGGCAGGCAGATAGGCAGCGGTTAGGGCCGGGGCCGGGTAAGCGAGCCATATTTCGCAGCGATATTATTTCATTATGTTTCAGCAATTTCAGCATTTAAAATTAAGAAAATCCCAAAAGACCACAAGTCAAATATAAACAAACTAACGAATGAATGCATCCGGCGCGCTCCCAGCGGAATACCCAGCAACCACCCACTAAGCGCACCAGCAGCAAGCGGGAGAGCAGGGGCGCGGTCCGCCCGCCACAAAGGCAATCATAATAATAACCGCAATATTGCGGGTAATAATGGAGAATACCATTTTCAGTTGCGCTGCAGCTCGGAGCGAAACTTGAACGGGCTGCTCGCCTCACTTGGAAGGTGGCAAAATTGCCCAAAACGCCCTCATACAAACATATACGAGTACACAAAAAATAGCCGGGGATGCGGGGCAACCCTTAAATGGCGGCTGCATTAACCACTTCCCCGACGAAACATATTTCGTAAATTATTTTCATTATGAACTCTACTCATCTTTTGCGCTTCGCCTTCTGTGGGAGCGGCTTCAGATCGTGTACGGCGGCTGCCACCCATTGCGGCGGGGGAAATGCCGTTAGTACCGCCCGTCTTTGTTGAGTCGCTATTGTGTGTGTGTGAAGTTGTTGTTATTTTTAAGTAGTGTACGTTTATGCACTTGTGGTTGGAGCTCAGAGAAAGGAACGTACCTATTTGTGAGTGTTTTGCGAAGTCATGTCTGTGTATATGTCTTTATATATGTGTGTGTGTGTGATTTCTCTTCATTTTCCTTACTCTTCCATTCCCACATAATCGCATTTGCTTTTAAGTGCACTTGGCAATGCGTACCAAAAAATGTTCAGCCTCTTCCTTCACGCAACTGAAATAACCGCCCTCCGTCGTCTCCGCACTTCCTGATCAAATTATATGATTTGCTGTTGTATTTCTTTGTTTGTTCTTTTCGTTTCCTTTATTTGTTTGCATATGCACTTGTGTGCGTTTTATGCTCAGTGGTTCTTTTTATTGGTTTGTTGACTTTGGAAAATTAGTTTTGAATGAGGGTAAATATGAAAATGACTTTGGGATTTGCAGAAATAAAATACCAGATATAAATAATGCCCATGCATTGGTTGCGAAAGCCCCCGATTTTATGAGCACCTGTAGTGGTGGACTATGCTAAGAAAAAGTTGTATTTAGAAAATATTTGCTAGAAAATAATCATTTGTGAGCTTAGAATTTTATTTTGACTTTTTTTTTATGTCTAAACATTTCATACCTTTATATAATAAACCGATCTTTGGTTCGGAACTACTCTTGGTGGAATTTCATGCCAGTTTTCCTTAAACTTGATGGGAGTGAGACAATTTCAAAAAAAATATACCAAATTAATTTGCCAAAGCAAAAACAACGTTTCGCTTTAAATGCTGCCATATGAGTCGAACCCACAGCCAAGCCTCACCTCTACAAACATTGATGAACCATCACAACCAAAGCAAGGAACTTCTGCCTTAAAGCCACTATTTACAAACACTCCATGTTGAAAGTAATGGCACAAACAAGACTAAAACTGCCTGAATTTTGACATCAATTAAAAAACTCAAGTCGACACTTGGCAAACAACGTAATTTACAATGAACGTGTTTGAAATTGTGCAACCACCTTTCTGCCCCGCGGCTTTGAGGGATCTCAAACATCGCGTCAACATGCTGCATGCTGTGCAATGCTGGACCTTTTTAAAGTATTGCGTTATGCAGACAATTACGAAAGTGTTTTTGTTGTGCCCGGAAACTCTAAGTGGCAACCCTGTGGCAGTTTTGTGCTGTTACCTCCGAATGCGCCCTTTTCTGCCAGAGGTGACCAAACACATAGTTTTTTTAACATTATTCAAAATTGCATTGATTTAAGCAGCCATTACAACCCTGTTTACTGTAATGAGTAAAGTACACTGAGAAAAAGCGGATAGTTCAAGAGAACCTGAGAATCCTCTTATAAAATCAAAGGTGAAATAAATGATCGACGATTCTTTTCTCTTCAATATTATACGCTCGGAAATGGAATATCGAGTAACGAGCGTCAAGCTACAGAGTTGCAACCACGAAATCTCATCAACCGATTTAAGGAATGCTTTCCCAGTTCGTTGGGCCATAACGAATTGTTATTCGTTAGTAAATTTTTCATGTAAATGTTTCGAAAATATCGATCGTAAATCATTAAGCTAGAAGTTTCCATAGAAAGAAATAGGATTCAGTTCAGCAGCTCTGGGATTGATGAGGGCTAAGAGATGGCCTTCAAACTTACGTACTTTGACTGACAATGTTAAGTTACAAGTTTAGTTACGTTAGCACACTTATACAATATATAAAATATGGTACTCGAGTTGAAAAAAATAGACAGCAGTCTTTATAATAAGCATTTCTTACAGTGTGTGTTCCCCAGTGTAACTGCCGTCTCATATGCCACTCAATTGCCCAGTGGTGAATTTGGAAAACCAGCCTACGTAATTTGAATCAAAATGCGGCGCCTTAAGCACGTAAACAACGACAATGTCCCATGACAATAGAACGAGCAGAAAAACGTAGTCGAATTTATATTCAAGGGATGTCTTTGCTTTATATCAAAAAATTGAATAGCAAGGATATTTGTACTCTTGATGTGCTCCTCTGCATACGCACTTTTATGCATGAAAAAATGTGCAACAAGGGTGTTAAAAGAGCACAACACAGTGAAAAGGAAAGCAACAACAATTCAACTATCGAACAGCGCGTATAGCAGAATGCGCTACAGAGCACACTCAAAGGACATGTTGCAAGCGGCGCCCTTCACCTTCAGTTCTCGTCCTTGCCGCGCAGAAGTTAATTTAGTAATTTATCATGTTACTGCAGGCGCGGAAACAAAAGACTACTCGTACATATTTAAATTTACAACTGCAAGGACGAGACTCACGGCACCAACAACAGCAACAGCCAGCAAATGAGCACAATTACAAATACGAAAGTGCTCATTTGTAAAACGAGCAATAATTTAAAAATTTCCACAGCCAACGCACATTTAAATGAGCAGTTGGCAAATTGGCTGGGCTGCCAGCGAAAGGGTATCCTGTAAGCCAGCAGGGTTGTTGGTAGGAGGGAAAACTGCAACACGACAAGAATTAAAATTAAATGATGTGGCAGAATTCAAATTTTTCACAATTTTCGAATAAAGCCCGAAGTAATTGGCGCAACTAATGTTGCTGCAGTGTGTGTGAGTGTGTAAAGTGCATAAATTAAATGCAACGAATCGTGAGCATACTTCCTGCCATTAGCAATGCTGGGCAGCTCTCG
The DNA here is from genome assembly GCA_963457695.1 of Neria commutata. Lineage (NCBI taxonomy): Eukaryota > Metazoa > Arthropoda > Insecta > Diptera > Micropezidae > Neria > Neria commutata. Next base: position 3,109,801 of record OY735245.1, read on the forward strand.
AAGGAATTGAAAGCATTTGTTTGCACGCCGTTTTTTGTGAATTTGAAAAAATTTATTTGCCCGTTATTTTGATTTATATTTTGTTGTTGTCAAGGTTACGGCAATACAAAAAGTTCACCCCTTTCAGGCACGCATCCAGAAAACCCGTCTATTAAAAGGCGCTTCTAAAATTGTAATCCGTTTCCTGTTTGACACTTGAAAGTGTCAATTGAAGTATGCGTGCATTGATTGCTTCGATTTGTCCTTGAAACGTTTTATAGGCAGGATGTTCTTCAATTCCACTTTAGCAATATCACCAAATCGCATTTTCGTAGCGTCTCATGCGTGTTTGCTAAAGGAATTTGAATTTCTTAGACATGCCACATCTTTGTCAATATTTATTTAGGTCAAATTACAGTCTTACAAAAGATTTTCTGCCAATTTCAAGTTTCAATCCAAAAATTTTGTCTGAGTTTTCTTACTCTTCCGCGCTGACTTTCAGCATTTGACGATTTGTTTTTCTTCACTTTTTGGCACATTTTGGGCGGGCCAACAATATAAAAATATATGTGCAGATTCAACCACGTTCATAATTGGTTTTGGCCGCTTTGTTGTAGTGCCGTTGTTCAACGCGAGCGCTTAACTCTTCGCTCGTGTTGGTTTAGAACTCACATTGGCAAATGCACAGAGCGAAATCTTTCGAAATATTGAAAGCTGGCATTAAAAATATGTAAAATAATGGAAAACATGATAGGTTTATAAGTCGAACAATCGAATGGACTGCTTAAGCCGTGCCAATTAAACATCGATCCCTTAGCATCATCGTTTTTCAAAAATGTTCAATCCTATGTTTCTTAAGTTTCAGTAACGAAAATTTTTTTTCATTTTTTCACTTATGTCATTGTTTTTCATTTCCAGCTCCCGCCGAGTACTTTATAAAAAACGTGATCAAAACCAAAAAGCCGAAATCGAAATAGAAAAAACCAAAATTGTCTTTCAGTGCACGGTTTTTGATTTGAAAGGACTCTCATGTTACTAACACTGTCATTTTGTTGGTTAGCCAACATTTTCGCTGGTTTTTTTCTATTCGTGCTTTCCTCTTCGGCAGCAGCGCGAATATAAATTGAAGCTTTATCAAATTCTACGTCAAAACTCGTTTAAATTAATGAGTTTGCTTGTTGTTTTGTGTGACGCGATACTGACTAGAATTTATGATACAAAATTTGAGAAAATTCCAACAACAAAAAATAGAAAACTGCATTTTGATGTTCGCACTTTCAAATGCAACCAATTTAAATTTCATATAGATGTATTTCAAATATTCACATTTTCACGAATTCTAGTTGAATATTCTAGGATCTGGTTGAGTTGACAGAATGCTAAATGTAGTACTGAATAGCATCTTCGCCTACCAAAGTATAGGCTCAGAGCACGAATCCTGGTGTTCGATGACATTCGCAAAAATACTTTTGCTACGGAAAATTTTTTGTTTCAAATGATGAAAATTTACATTGAAAACTCTCATATAACACTGTCCATGTGAGAAGGAATAAATCAATTCCAATTATTGTTGTTTTCGTACACTTACATCTGTTTAGTTTCATGCAGGAGTAGACTGTTGTTGTATTTTCTTTGGTAGTAGTAAGTGAGAAAGATTATTCTATAATCTTTCAAGTGATAACCTGCACATAATATAAAAATTTAGAATGCTATATAGTTCATACGTTATAACGTACTTGCCCCATTTTCAAAATAAAGGGCTGATATATACCACATATAGTAGAATAGTATATTTCAATAGAAATATTTACTCATGTTGAACTGCAATTAGTTTTTTGCATACATTTCGGTTTTCAAAATCGTTTTTCTTATTACTTTCTCGCTCGCTCTTTTTATGCAAAGGTTCTTGTTATCCAATCATGGTTGTTATAACTACTATATCGAAATACTATGGAATACTAAATGTTCAAAAAATCGATCAAGATTTTAAAATACTTCAGCATGTCATAAAGCTTGCTTATTGCTGCCACCCCTCGCCTGACTTCGAGCCTGTTAACAGCGCAAATGCTAATAACTTTCCCCTGCTCATTCCACACATTCCCCCCATAATTACGAACAATAAAACTTCTCATTTTAATATGTTGCCAATGGCTGCAGGCATTTTGAACATTTCCATACAAAACAATGTTTCGCACTTTATGAGCGGCTGCCGACGACAGCGAGTCGAGTATCGATGCTGCAACTTGGAGGCAGTACTCGCAGGACGTGGCAGGCAGCAGCAACTCACTCGCGGCTGGGTCCATTGGAGCTGGCGCTGCTGGCAAATTTGCCGCAAAATTCCCAGAATTAAAGTGTGAAATGAGCAGTTAAGTAGTAGCCATAAACTTGCGTGTCGTGCTGCGCTGCGGAGCATTTCAGCGGCGCATCCGTTTCGTAATGAGTTGGCAAGAAGTTAATTAAAATGTTTATGGTGCTAAAGTGTTGATAACGACACCCCAACTCCGCGCCGCCTCGAGCGGAGCGATTCAGCGCCACGCTGCGTCTGCTGCCGCGAAGTTATTAAAGCCATTGCGGCGTGTAATTAGCTGACGAGCTGTCAACAATACCCCGCCGTCCTGCCTCCTTAGAGTGCCGACGCGATTTTCAAGAATACTTTCGCTGTTTGCCAGCCAAATTGGCACTTGATAAATCAATCGTTAAATTTGTGTGTGCGTCGTATGATGGAAGGAAGTTTATTTGTCGGGAGATTCAGGCTTTTATCATGTGACTGGGAAGTTGGATTGTGGCTTCTTGACATTCTTTTGGCACTTTTTTATATTAACATTAAATTACCAATTAACTTTTTCTTTTTTTTTGTATGCGTGTGGTTACTTCGTATCGTAGGATTTGGAAGCTGTTACTAATTTTTATAATTTGAGCATGCCATAAAAATTTACCTTTTACACACTCACACAAATTTGCCTCTCCTATTACAGAAGAAGCGCCATATTCCCAAACCCAACACACACACACACAATCATACAGTACTGAATCCTGTTCGTCTACCCCAAATTAGTGTCGCATATAAAAGCGCAACAAATTATGTCGAATAATGACAGTAGCGGCACCTTTGCTCATTATTTCCAACATTGCTCTCACTTTGCTCAATTATGATCGGCAACCCACACACACACAAACGCAGCTATATAGTACAAAGTGCATGTGATTTGAGGCGACATTGGCTTGCTGTGTCCTGCGTCCAATTAATTTAATGCGTTCTCTGGTTACCATTTGAAAATTCAAATCTGTTTCTCGATTGAAATGGAGGGAGAGCAGATCATGTGGTGAAAGTGATTTCCTTTTCCAGTGGCAGCGGTGTGAGAAATGTGTTACAGATGCTATGCAGTGAGTGTTAGCAGAAGTACTTTCAGACAGAGTTTTTACTTTTAATTAGCATTTAAGGCAACATGAGATGGAAATATGTCTTTTATGTTGTAAACTAGTTGGTTGGTTACACTTAGGCAGATTCTCGATGATATACTTTATAGTTTAAAGACCTTCGTAGAATGATTTTCTCAAAAGAACGCACTGTTTAGAAATGTCAAACATTCTGAGAGCGGCTTTGTATATATTTTGGTTTCAGTTGCTCTCGGTTGGATAAACATTTGATGATAGCTCCCTGGTTCATACTTTCAGCCAGAAACTAATTTGGTGATGAAGTGCTCTTTGGATCAGAAAGTAAAATTTATATAAAAGATTGGAACGTGAAAATAATTCCGGTATGGGCTGTCGAAAAATTGGAAAAGTCTTATTGGAATCCCAGTTACAGTCAAAATAAAAGGAAAACAATTTTGTAAATGCCTTATACAAAATATATGTAAATATACATACGATACCCTTTAGCTACAAGACCACAATTCCCGAGACAGTGAAAAATCGATCACGATACATATAGTTATGTATCTTACGAATTGCAGCAAAAACTAGAGCATCCGAAAGATTTTTTCTGACAAATATAACTCGTAGTAACTATCGCACTATCTTCGTGGTAGCGTTAATTCTCCGGGATCGAAGTAGGTCGTATTTGTAAAATCAATGATTACCTCGATTTTTTCACATGAGGCCAACCTCGATAACATCTACTAATGGTCTTTCAAAGCCTCTGAAATTATTTTTCTTCTAAGTAGTCAATCCTCAATATGGGCATCTTAAATGGATACCATTTACTTATTGAAAGAGTGAAGGCTCGACCGTAGCATAAAAAAATAAGAATTGCAATTAGCAGCATGAATGTTTCAATTACTCATGCCACGACGAAAAGCACACCAAAATACATTCAAAAGTTTGTTAAAAGTTTGTCATTGGTGTTGTTGTAGTAGCACACACAATTAAATAGACACATGCGTAGGTATATGTATGTATGCATGTGCGTGTGTGCGTGGGTATCTACAGGCAGGACACTGGTCATGCCCCGAAGCTCTGTTTGAAACAGCAAATTGTTTAATTTCAGTTTCGAAAACTTTTTTAATTTCTGCATACATTAATCCTTTCCTTTTCAGTTCTTGCTTCTGCTGCTCTGCTAATACTTTCCATTTTTTTAATTTGTCCGGATTTTGTTCTTTTAACATGCACACAGTCAATTAAAACTCAAGTGGGCTGTAAAGGATTCATCATTTTTGTACTCAATGTCAGTGGAAGCAGAAGAACCCTTTTTTTAAAAGCATTTTATTTTGGGAATAATGTTGAACTTTTCGGATTTAAAACACACAGTCTTAATTTTTGCGTCTGAACAGTTTGACGGTTTTATTCAAAGTTAAACATAGAAAGATAGCACAAAAGGAAACACAAGTAAAACAGAGTTGTAAACATGTGGGTTGCAGGGTTGCTTTTAGTATTCAATTTTCAACACTCCTCCTCAACTCACGTATTTACATTACAAACATGTAGATTTTGAATTCAATCATTTAACTGAAAAAATTTCTTCAAACAAAAACATTTCATTACAATACATTTACAAAGTTAAGCTTAACATTTTCATTAATTTCAAATGGACTGTCTTCGGAAGATTTTTTGTAAAAATGTCTGCGATCATATAGCTGGTATTACAATACTGTAATTGTATTTCACCGTTTTTGTAGGCATCCCTTACGTGATGATACCGTATATCGATGTGCTTGCTTCTACTGTGATACACCGGGTTTTTGACCCTGTGGTAACTCGGTCAACTCCCACGTATCGTTTGATATAAGTGCTTGATACTCACATTGCATTGTTGCCCACCAATCTGCTGCATGTTCACTGTCCAATGCTTCGGCGACTGTTTCAGGTACTTTGATGTCTTCGGAACGCATTAAGTTAATTACGTTGTACTGCTTACGTGGTCTACCAGGAGCACCGGTACGTATTATCTTCGGGCGACCAGGTCCAATTTTCGGCTTCTCAGGTTCTTGATCATTTTCAGCTCGTAAAACATTGTCAACTTCTTCTGCCTCTATATCTGGTCCAGTATTTTCAATAACTTCCTTCGGCTCTTCGTCGCTAACATTTTCTTCGTCGATCGTCACGTCGACACTTTCGTTCGGCACACGCGGCTCCACAAAGTAGACATCTCGGCTTACAATAATTTTCCGCGTTGCTTTTTCCATTAAGCGATAAGCCTTCGATTCATCAGAATATCCAACCATTAAATATTCTTTGCCTTTCGGCCGGAATTTGCCACGATGCGTTTTATCAAGTGCGATAGCTATAGCACCAAATGTCTTCAAATGACATACATTCGGCTTTCGATTAAACCACACTTCATAAGGTGTCTTGCCACTCAACGCTTTAGTGGGTGCCCTATTTCTCAAATATGCTGCAGTGTTTACTGCCTCTGCCCATAAAAAGTCATTGGCGTCAGCACCAACGATCATGCTTCTGGCCATCTCAACCAACGTTCTATTAAAACGCTCAGCCACACCATTTTGCTGTGGTGTATGGGGAACCGTTAGCTGCCTCTTAATGCCAGCCTTCTTCAAATAATCATCAAATGCACGGTTGATGAATTCAGTGCCGTTGTCACTGCGTAGTATTTTAATTTTCCTATCGGTTTGCCGCTCAACCATAGCCTTGAATTCACGAAACTTTTCAAATACTTCGTCTTTTCCCTTTATGAAATACACGAATACATATCGCGCCTTGTCATCGATGAAAGTTAAAAAGTATCGGCTGCCACCAATCGATGTCTTATTTATAGGACCACATAGATCGGTGTGAACAATTTCCAAAATATCTTTGGCTCGGTTCTCAGATTTTGGAAATGACTTTACTGTGCATTTGCTTTTCATGCACACTCGGCAATCAATAACGTCTGGAAACTTTACGCTGAGACCTCGCACCATGTCTTTGTTGACCAGCTCGTTCAAACTCGCGCAATTCATGTGACCATAGCGGTTGTGCCATTTGATGGCGTTTTCATCACATGTAAAAAGCAATTGGTTACAAGTTGAATTAAAAAGAAAAAGGTCTCCGACCTTATTTGCTTCAAGAATAATCTCACCAGTACTGCTTACAATTTTTGCTGCTTTCGAAGTAAATTTCACGGAGTAATTGCTTGCTACAGCCTTGCCAACTGATATAAAATTGTACTGCAACGCAGGAACAAAAAGAACGTCCGTCAGCTTGATGTCACACGTAGTGCTCTTTATGCGAACTTCTCCAATTCCTTCTGCTTTTACTTTCTTGTTGTCTGCCATACAAATGTTCTCGTCGTAAGCATTGAGCGATTCAAACAATTCGCGTTTGCTGCATAGATGAGAAGAAGCGCCGCTGTCAACACACCAAATATTTTTGCTTAACATGTTCGAGTTCGACGATGTTAGCACAAAAAATGACACATGCGTTTGATCTTTCTTCTTCTGTTTCTCCTTACACTGCGCTGCGTAATGCCCTTTGCGACCACAGTTATAGCAACTGAAACTTTTTTTTCGTGAACTCTCGCCGCTGCTTTTGTTGTCGTTGTTGTTGCTCTTTTTGTCGGAATTCTGCCGGTTACCGTTATTCGCTCGCACCATGAACGCTTCTACGCTACGTTCAGCATTAGTGGCCTCACTGCTGCTTGCCTTACGCCGTTGACCTTCTTCGGTTAACTTTATCTTCAGCGCATTTAGCTTTGGGAGATCGTCCCGCGTTTCTAGCGCTACCACGAAGTTTTCATAGCACTTTGGTAAGCTTGCCAATAGCATTATCACGAATAACTCCTCCTGAAGAGTAACACCAATTTCTGCCAATTTCTCAACTGTTGACGTAAACTTGCAAAGGTACTGCTGAACACATTCGTTTTCGTTCATCCGCATAGCAAGAAGCTGTTTGAACAAAGTGACTTTGCGCACTGGCCCTCTTGGTTGATGAATCTCCTTCAGAGTATTCCACACGTCGTTTGATGTTGCGCAACTCTTTATATGCGCTATTTGTAATGGCGTTGCGCTTAATATGATTGTTGCAGTAGCCTTATCATCCTTCCTATTCCAAGATGCTGCTGCTGTTTGGCCAGTCTCTTCGTTCGCCTCAGGTTTTACAACATCACCTGATACAATGCCCCACAAATCTTGATGCACTAGCACGCTTTTCATCTGCAGGCTCCATGAGTCGTAGTTTGCTTCGTTTAATTTTTCAATGTTATACATGGAAGAACTCATCTTCGCTTTTCAGTGAGTAAATTCTGATTCAAGCTACACAAGCTAAACTCTTTATTATAAAATAAATATTCTCACTTTATTGGGCAAACACTTGAGTGCCTGGGTCCATAACCTGTTGAACTTTTCGGATTTAAAACACACAGTCTTAATTTTTGCGTCTGAACAGTTTGACGGTTTTATTCAAAGTTAAACATAGAAAGATAGCACAAAAGGAAACACAAGTAAAACAGAGTTGTAAACATGTGGGTTGCAGGGTTGCTTTTAGTATTCAATTTTCAACAAATAATTTTTTGTGGAGGCTACTAAGAGCAAGTGTAGCTTAAAGCGCCTAAAGAGATTAGGCTGACGAAATGTGCTGGAAAAGTGCAGTGTTTGTGAAGAGTGCTATCTCCAAATAATCTACAACCAGAATTTAGAGCACACTGCTTGAAAAATTTCCGCAAACTTTCTTTTGAATTTAATAAAAATATTACATTCTAAAAAATTTGTATTTTTCATAATGTCTTGTCTTCTTTCTGCCAATTGTAAGATTGAGCTTCTTCTGCTGGTTGCTACCTCATGCAACTTCTATAATGATGTCTTCAATCAGTGCCTTTCTGTCTAAATAAGTGACAAAAGCCGCTGCGCTCTGCCACCCCGCTCCTTACTTCTTGGCTACTTGCCTTCTTTTTCTTCAATAAGCATTCTTTACACTCTCAAGGATTTATTGAATGGCAACAGAGTTGCGCTGCGATGCCAGAACAATGCGCACCGCAGTTGTTTTATTTTGAATCGAAAGTCTAAAGTGGCTACTTTGAGCGGCTTACGGCAAATGGAGCTGTCGGAAAAGTGGCCGCATAAAGCACACCTTGCTAGTAAGTAGAAAGTTGAGCATTATGTCGCTTTCTTTTTCCAAGAAGAACTAAAAACTGTTTTTTCTGCATTGAGCATTCTTATTGGATTTGATATTGTGCACCCTCGAGTGCTTGTCCGTCCGTCCGTCCGTCCGCCTGTCTGTCGTCTTTGTAATGCCTACGCACACTTGAACTTGTCAAATGTACTTTTCATAATTTATGTCACAGTACTTTACAGTCACCCCTCTGTAGTAGCTGCTGCTGTTTTTACAGGCACGTCCCAAGTATGTGGGTCCTCGATAGCAGCGCGCTCTTTTGTATTCTTGGCATTTATTTGTTTGTCCTGTTGTCGCTGTCATTCGTGTTTGTTTTCGTTATTCAGTTTATTGTTTATTTGTGTATGCAATGATTTTTGAGAGTTAACGAATTTTTCCAGATTATTTTTGAATTGACTCTTTATCCGTCAACTCTTCAAGTACACGTACTTCCATGCTATCACCAGGTGCTGGAAATTTGACCTCTGCAGGCGATTTTGGCATGCGTCCACGTTGCTATTTTGAGATGGTTTAGGCAGCCGTTGACATGTACAGTAAAGTAGCTGACTTAAGGAGGTGCCTGTTCATGTATGTCCCAATTGGAATTGGTTTAACAGCAGAAATATTTTTTCTTCAGCTTGAGAGAGATAGGAAGTTAGAGCATTTCACGTATAAATAAACAGCAAGACTTCGACGGATTTTAATTGAAAACATCGAATTGAAAGAATCGAATAAATCATTCCTGCTCTTGGAATACTTACAAATAATCTATGAACGTTTCGTTTACGATGTTGAATGATGATTAATCATGGAGTACATTTTTCCAAAAGTATTTTATATCGCAATATTTGAAATTTCGAAGTTTCGCACTGAAGTCTTCTATTAGAAATCTCAACCCGTTCAGTTCGAAAGCGTGGTTGATGAGGAAAACGTGCTTCTAAGTGTGTTTTACAAATATCCTTCATCTTTAGTTGCAGTTGATTTGTCACAATATTCTCTTAAATCTTTTGGAAAACAACTCGGATCCGTCGAAGAACTCAGTCAATAATCCTTTCGACCTTCTTATGCCTATCCTTTCTTCGACCTATTCCCTTTGCTTATCTGCACTAACCAACCGCCACTAACATTACTCGTACTATCGCTATGCCATATACATACATACATACTCCATCCTCAATCAAAACTGCTTTTTCCACTTTCGCTTCCTCTTGCACTACCAATGCTAACACCATCAAAACCAGCACCACTTCAGTGAGCAATTTCTACTTTGGCGAAACGCAATTCAATTTTAAACTAACAACTTAATCCTTTATTCAATTTGAAACCCATTAAAAGGACATTGCTTATCCTTTTAAGTGAATGCAAACAGATTTTAATGTAAATAAGAAAACGAGATCGATTGATTTCGGAATTGAAATTCACAGTGCGAATGCAGAAGTGAGCTAAGTTACGGCGCTGGCTCGGGCTTCATTGACATTTTTGTTTTCGCCTTCTACCTTCATTGCTGTTTGCTCTAGCTCCTACATTCGCTGGTCTATTTTCACCTACAACCCCAACGAAAGAGTGGTTGCAGAGTGAAAAGCAAATCTCAAGAAGCTTGCTCAGATTTCACATTCCCAATGCCGATAGCTGAAAGCCTGGCGTGTGTGGGATACATTTCGCCAGCAATTGACATTTGCAACCGCACTTAAGTTGCTCAATCACTCAAATCGGGAGGGACATGCTGCCGTTGTGTATATATGTATGTATTTATTTGCTGTGTGCTGGGGGTGTGCAGAGTACTGAAATTTATTCAAGTATAAAATCAATGTCAATTGTATAATTTCAAAAGTGCCAACTACAACAACAACAATGCCTAAGCAAGTGGTAAGATGTGCAAATTAACATATTATAAGCGGCTCTATCTCGTCCTTTGCCTCTGCTCTTTAAACAATTGGAAGCATTGAGGTGGCTGCAGCGCATATTGCAAGCATGGCATATCTCGAACTTGTGCCACTTATTGCCTGCCAGGCAATCTGCAATTTTTATTTTAATACCCTTAACTTTTTCTCCTTTACTCTACATGCTTTTTGGTGCCACAAATTCTCGCTTACGAAACTCACACCTCCTCACATGGGCACTTAAGTAGAGTTTGGGAAATTCAGCATGTGCTCACGTATAATTTACCCTCAACAAAAAAAAGTATGCAAGAAACTTGGTCTTGGTGTCGCCTTTCTCTAGTTGTGGCTCATTGTTGCCCACCTCGCTTGACGTTGTTGTTGCTGTTGTTGTTGCTGTTTAAATGCATTTCGTAGACCCAAGCAATTTGAAATATAACACACACACACCCACGCACAAATACTTAAAATAATACCAACACTTAAAAATCGTCAAGTTTGACAAGTGTGAGTTACTTATTCCAAAAAGAAGGAAAAGCGAAAAACACTGCTGGAAAGCGAAATAAAAGTAACAAAAATTAAAAGTTTTCACTTTTTCGGGTTGCTTATTTTGTGCGGCATATCGAGGTGTGAGTTGTGGAATGCTTGTCGAGATACCCACCCTCGCTCATGTCCACTAATCACCTCAACTTAAACGGATTTCTGCCACAATCAAGCCGGAACTTAAAGTGGGTATATGTAGCTTCACATTTTTTATATCCCTTGTCTTTTGTGCCATTTGAAATCTTTGTAACTTGTCATGCCATTTTCCAGTTCACTTTACCATTTTCCTGCTGCTGGATTTTGTTGTCCGAAGTTAGTTTTCAACGAACAATTTCGTTGTAGTTTTTTTTTATAAGGTCATTGGTTTTACAGCGGGTTGCCACCTAGGGAACTCATCTTTGATTGGACCGTCATATCGTCACTCGAGAGCATTACGGATTATTTAGCTTAAAGTTAGTTCGAAGTTATGCAGTTCGTTGTCAGCTGCACTTGAAAATCGATTCACAAAGAGCTGTGAGAATTGGTGTATATTTCAAATATTTGACTCGATTGTTAAAAGCGACAAAATTTTGATATGGGAGCTTGAATTAATACTATTTATTTATTTATTTATTTATTTATTTATTTAGTCTATGAATAAACAATATTCTTACAGACTAATAAGTAAAATAAAAAGAGATCTTACATCTAGCAGTTAATTCAGAACAGATTAATTCAGATTAGCTTTAAGCAAATTCAAAAAATTATTTTTGGAAGTAGAAAAATCGATTTCCATACGATGCGAAATATCATTAAATTCAATCAAAGCTCTTATAATCGGTGCATTTAGAGCATAGTTAGATTTAATGAAGCCAACATAAAAAAAATCAAAATGTCGAAGAAATCTCACAGGAGCATTGAAGTAAATCCTCTCGAGCAGAGAAGGACAATCAACTTTGCCATTAATGATGTCAAAGACGAAGGATAAAGATAAGATAGATCTCCTAATTTGAAGAGATTTAAGGTTTATGAGCAAGCAACGAGAAGTATAGGAAGGTAAGGGGTCGTGAAAGTGCAACGATCGAAGTGCGAAACGAATGAAAACTTTTTGGATACGTTCAATGCGATTAATATGACACGTGTGGTAAGGTCTCCAAATAAAAGAAGCATATTCAATCGTGGAACGGACAAATGAGGTGTAAAGCAACTTGAGGGTATATGGATTAGTGAATTCTGAGCTATTACGTCTTACAAAGGCTAGCATCGCATATGACTTAGAAATAGTGGAGTTAATGTGGCTAGAGAAGGTAAACCTGGAGTCAAAAATTACCCCCAGATCTTTGATTTCAGTAACCGACTTTAAGTAACAGTTGGCAATATGGTAGGAGGACTGGAAGAGAGTATAGCACTTGGAGAATGTAACGTGAAAGCATTTACTAATGTTTAGAGATAGACGATTATTACAACACCACACATATACCTTATCAAGTTCAGCCTGGAGCAGCTGCGCATCACTCAAGTTATTGACAACCGATATTATGCGATATTATGGTAGAAATAATTTTTCTTAGCTTACTTTTTGAAATAGAATAAGTCCATCCAGAAAGTTACTGACAACCAGAAGCTGATTCAGCTGGAAAGAGCTAATGCTTGAGACCGGAATCTGCAGCTGGTTGTTCTGTAAGTAAGTCAGTAGAAAGTCATAAAGTTAGTCAGTAATAAATCCAGAAATTCGATTTTTTTTATAGCGTTTGCAAGCCATAGTTTCAAAGACCTCTTAATCTTAGAATCCTGGGAATGTTTTAAAAGAGTTGTTTAGTCCAAAAAATAATACGAATGCTGTTCAAAAAGGAAATTAATGTCATTACGACACCTTGTAATCATTTTTCAATGAATATCTTATTATCGAACGATTTTAAGCAATTAGTTTCCAAACTTCTTCGAGCTTAACTTCGGGCTATGAATTAATTAAAGATTCTAAAGAAAATATTCTTGAAAATAGAAAAAGAATATAGCAAGAACGATTGAAATTGCACGAGCACTTTATACAAATAATTTCGCAATAAACCTCACTTTTCTGGCAATCATTATACCCATAGACTATAATAAATACAGCAATTTCTTTTGATAATTGAACAAATGTTAGCATTCCTTTACCAAACAATTAAATTGTTGCAATTTGAAATGGCAATAAAATCGGCTGCCAAATTCTCCATGCGCCAATAATAAGCGCTAAAATGCGAAATAATACAAGCCGATTGACATTTCACTGCGCATCGCCAGTGAAAAGAACAAATTGCGAATTCGCCATAGAAACTGTTGAAAATTAGGCGCAGATAATCCAAACTGCATAATTATTGGCAAACAATTTCGCTGCCGGCACATCCCTTTCGCGCTCTTCCGCTGGCAGCATGAGCTGAGCAATAAAGCGCATGCGAACACACACACACGCACGCACCGATATGAAATCCATCTAACCCAATTGCTGTTTGGCTGTGAAATTCACAGGTCCTTTTAGCACTTGGCAACCGTGCCATTTAGAAACAAAGCGCAATGCTGCTGCGGTAACTATGCACAGCTAGCAGCATTATTAGTGTGACCAAGCGAACTAACACTGCACCCCGCAGAGTCACTATCGCATAATGATGATGATCATCGTCACCATCATCAGCCCCGACAACAAAACGAACGTAGACTATAAATATGTGAAAAGGGGTTCTCAAAGAGCAAGCAGTTCCTTTGATAATATCTGGTTTCGTGTTCGTTGATCGGGAGACAGCCAAGCGGCCTTATGGATATCGGAGTGTTCGAGTCTGGTGCTTCGTACTTCCATGATTTGCAGCGCGGTGAAGTCGATCGGCACCATTTGTATCATTCGTTGTATGTACTCTATGTATATATGTATGTATAAGAGCTGATGGTAAATTTGCTAAACGCGATTTCTTAAAAGTTATTTTTAACTATTCGTGAGAATATTGTAAATTTTTCCGGCTCTATCTCCAAATTTAGTTTTCGGATTTAACATCACTAAAAATCTTTGGATGCGTCAATGCCAATGGTCATAGTTCATATAAAATTTATATGATAATTTAAATGCATTACGGAAATCGTGTAAGGCACTTATAAGCACGATTAGAACAAAATTATTGCTATCACTCTCTGAGCAAAGAGAAATGTAAAGTAATGATTAGATTAATTCGTTTTTCAGTCAGTGAAATACTGATTTGTAAGAATACGTGAGTTTCTAGCTTTGAGTCGTGCTATAGCTCCATTAGAAATGAGGCTCCCAAGTAGGTTAGGTGATATTTAGCTATGGCTGGGTTGGGACACATCTAGTGCTCGGGAACTTCCCTCGACTAATGCTCCCGCCATTTACTCCTGAATTGCATAATCACATAAGCTTCGCACCCCTGTGCCTACCCCCGTAACTACGCACAATTCTTAAGCAACGAATTGGCACACAAATACAACACACACAGCCACACGCACGCACATAAGCACCATCATAGCGCAACTAACAGCAATTGTTGCCAGCAATTGTCGATCTATGCGATGTTGCTGCTGTTGGTGCTGGTTGCTGCCGTCAGTTTGGGCAGGGGTTTCCGGCAATTATTTGCCAATTTTCATTGTGCACAAATCGAATTCGATGGCTTTTGTGTTTGCTGCTGTCATTTGTGAGTGCGTGCATACACACACACACACGCACGCAATAGCTTCCTATGAGCGAGCACAGAGGCACATTTGTAGATTGTCATAACGACCCCATAGAAGCATTTGTGTGTGTATCGAAGTTGTTTTCGCTGAATTGGTTGACATGTGCAGGTGTGGTGTCCTTGCAATTGTTACCACTTTTGACATTTTCCGTTATGTAGTTAGATGTCCTTTTTACAGGCACTTTTATGTCACATCCTTTTTTGCAATTTTGGAACATTTACAATAGCGGAAATCTTTAATGAGCGCATTAAATTTTTACTGCCAAGTCTGGCATGAAAAGGATTCACTTTTAATGAATGGGCTTAGAGGGAGTGTATCAAAGGCAATTTCAAAACACACACATAGAAAATGCAAGTTTTCGTCTTTTGTGTCTCCTTTCAACTTTGTATGTGAAGCGAAAAATCCTTCAGACTCATTCTCAGTGGAATAATTACTCTCAGCTGCAGCTTCATTTATTTGCGCAGCTCAACAGATTTATCAACTTACCTTCAGCTCAGCTCACGGACGCTTTTATGCTTTCAAGCTTTCGTGCTACTAGGAATCGCCACCCCACCTCGTCGACATTCTAGCTCCTCGGCTGGTATTAAAACAAATCTACTCATTATCATTTGCTGCTGTCGCTCGAAACCAAAGCAATTTACAAAAATATTCCACCTTATTACTCTCAGCCAAGCCCCTAACTATTTCATTCCAGCTCAAGCATTTGTTTTTGTTTGCCATCGGTGTATTCCCCGGGGTGTGTTCTAACTAAAAACCACTGCCACTGCTGGAGCAGATACTAAGAGCGAACAAATCTGGTGCAACAAATGAAACAACGACACGAGCAGCAGACAACACGCAATTACATTGGTCTGTGTTGGGAGACATTAGAAAAGTGGTTTCTTTCAGCACAACCAGGTAATCACTTCCTCAGACAGATGCTCGTGCCAGTTGCTCCTTTGGTGTGCTTTGCAGCTGGTTGAATTTGCGAACAAAACAACTCGTTAAATGTTTTATTTGTTTGTGGAGCGGACTGTCGCACAAAGAAAGCGAACTTTAACCTCATTTATATAGGTATATCTATTTCCATTTAACTTCTCCCTTTAAAATTATTGCGAAATTAAACAAGACAAGTATCGAAACAGTGTCAGAAAAATGTATTGAAAATCGATTTAATTTAAACAATTTTTTTCAATTCAATTTAAAAGTTACAGGATAAGTTAAGAATGGCATTTTGAATTTTATGGATCGAAAGTTATTGTTTTTGTAACTACTATAATTACAATATTGCCCACATAAGTTATAAGTATGTACATTCCAAACAAATGCATATTGACTTTCTACATATTAGCATGAAGCTTCCAGAAACTTCAACGCAATTCATTCCTCCAACCAAGATAATTTCAGTCGGAAAACTTTATAAAATGGCCCACGTAGAGCACGAAACTAACTTCTGAATGAGCAGGCGATTAATTTATCTGCAGTGGAGCAAGGCCATCTTCTTGCTAGACGCAACTCAAACCTACCGCTCGATTCAATGCCTTATCACGGCACAAGTGCGAAGGTGGTGCGGTTCGGGGGCCACAAAGAGTGTATTAATTGCAAATTCGCGGTTACGCCAACAGCTCCAATAAACTGCGAATGTCTGCTGCTTTGTGTGCGTAGGAAGGAAGTTTCATTTGAATGGCTTAACATTTTGCCTCAGTCAAGAAGCAGCATAATTTGTTTTGGCGTTGGTAATTGAGATTGCGGCTTAAATTGTTGTGGAGCGTTGGGCGCGCAAAGCGAGGAATAAAAGAGAGAGAGCGATGTGCTTTGATAGTAGTTTTATAAAACTTCCTGCCACTGTCATTTTATGCCAAGCTTCCCAAGTTGACTTTAAAGATATCATATCAGCTGTTAATAGTTTTACGATTTCCGCTGGCAACAACAAGCAACGCTGCACAAGTGTTAGAGCGCAGGCTGACGGGCGGTCAACTCAGAAGCTAACAGCATAATTTAGTCAACAATGGCCAAAGTGTTCCGACAATTAGAACGAAATGAAGTATGACGGCGCTTCGGAGCCGCATGCGGAAGGCTCAGCCACACGCCGCCAACCGCCCACCCGTCCTCCCATCCGACAGGATAAACAACTCAATTTGTATGCATTTAACCGCGTAATTGGCGCACGTGTGCGGACGCGTGCGCTATTTGTGGCCGCTTGGCGTTTGCCTAGCCGCCCGCCCGCGCCATTGCGCCACCCGCAGGCACAGCAAATCGCATTCGCAGCATCGAGCGATCGAGCGGGAGCGCATTCAACTGGTTACACAGGGATAATGCGTGGACCAACACTATAATGCGTATGCGATTACGATTCCGCCCGCCAATGGAATTCCATTAATTCAAACTTCATGGTCCAAAATTTGTGCGTAAATGTTTTCTCACCAAATAAATCCGGCGGCATGATGAGGCTTGCGGCAATGTGGTGCGAAGCGGCGCTCTTTGTGACTCATTTCGTTACGCTTGTGGCAAATTAACTGCGAATTGTGAAAAGTCGCAATTGGGCTTGTAGATCTGCGAGGCGTGTGCATGCGTTTAATTTGTATGGATTTGCTACGGATTTCAGAAATGCTTTGGCTTGACAGGTGGAATTTAGTTGGTATGCTACTGCGCCTATTAATGAGCTGACTGATTTTGAAGGCCGTTTAAATGGTAGCAATCGAAACCGACAGTGAAGAATGGAATTTCTGAAGATACTTTTCTGGGCTTCACATGCTGAATATTTGAGGAGTTAAACTTGTTCGATATATTGAATCTTCAGGACATGTAACAGCCTCGCCTGCTTGGCATAGCCTAGCTCTTCTGGGCTCCTTTCATTAAATCTACATCTGTTTGTGACCATTCAGCAATTTATTATATTTCCATTTCTATTCTAAGATCTTCACTGGAAGACAGAGCTAGCTTGCAGAAAATTTTAAGACGGTCACCGTTTCCACCTTGACATGTAAGGACTATTATCCAAAACTATAATCTCAGAGCACCCTAACTCTTCTTCTATTTCTTTCATGTTCTATTTGTGAACCATTTTTTTCGACTATACGTATCTAAGAGTGGACAAAATCATATATGTAAATGATCGCCAAAGCTGTGATATGATTTATTCCTTCTATAATATCTCGAGTCCCATGAGAAGAAATAAAATAACGTTATTATAAAGAAAGAGCTAAATCGCATTGCCAAAAATTAAATCTGGTTCAAAATAACTTCCACACCAGTGTTCGCTAATTTATATAAAACTCATTTTGTTGTCACAAATTAGGAATCTTTTATCTCATCACAGCGACGCAGTCAATTTTAAATCGACCATAAAAATATCAAATTTCATTTCATAGACCAATTTTACAATTTTATTGCATGCAATTTAAAATATTAATAGCCGCAAAACACCAGCAACACATTTGCGCACAAAGCGGCGAGAGAGCGCGGATTGAAGACTGCCGGCGCATCTTCTCTTCTTTTATTCGTCAATATTACATGAGCACAAATTGTAATTTAATCCACAGATGTCACCATTACGATCATCGGCTTCATAACGCAGCACAGCCACCACCCCTTCCGCGCGATGGGTGTAGGTATCGCATGTGCGAAGGATTCTCTTGGTGCCGTTGCGACTGACGCAGTTTTCGCTAGCAGGCGTAGCTCATAGAACACGTGTCTGCCTGCGGTAGTAGCAGGAGCAGCACCGTTAGAGCCGCCCCTGCTGCTGCTCCTGCTGCTGAAAGTGTCAAGTTGAGAAATGGCATTAAAGTCACATTCACAATCATCAAAATGTAATCCAATGTTTCACATGAGGACGTAAGGACCAAGCTCAACAACTACAACAACAACTGAAAACGGTCATAAGCGTTTTTGCAGCCAAAAGAGGTTAAATAGGCAGGCAGGGGTGCACTTTATAAAACGCTACGCATCCAAAAGAATAGAAGGCAATAACAAAGGAAAAAGCTGCAGCAGCGAAAGAAGCGCCAGAAGAAGCGGTATAGCCAGAAATGATATCCACCCTAACCTCAAAGTCAAAACACATGTGCTCAAGTTGCGCTGCGACAATTTCCGCTCGTCCCTGGTGACATTTTAGTGTGTGCCTGCTGCAATAAGTGCCACTGGTGGGGGGGGGTTAAGATGAATAGGACGTAGCTGTGCCTGGGTGCCGGGTCCACGCTTCATCAAATACGAATTCAAGCGCTTCTTTCTCGCTGCTTGTGCAAACGCGCTCCGCTTTCGTAATCGAGCTGAGTAAATCTGTCATAAAACTGACATTTAAGTGCGCCCTTGCCTTCCCTTTCCCGCCGGCACTGCACACCCGCCCGTTTGTGCGCAAAGACGCAATCGCAAACGGACTCTTGGGACCTTGTTTATGTCAACTTCTCAGCCATAATTTATCGGTGTATATGTATGTACGAGTATGTGTGCATATATGTTCTTGTGTGCCTGAGCATATGAGCTGCATTACGTGTTGCCAGCAGGCGGGAGGGGTGGGCGGCCCTTGCTTTGATATATCAAAATTAAATTTTAATTGTCATTAGAGTCGCAAACATTGCCAAAAATTTGTTTATGTCATTTTGTTGACTGCTGTCATCATTTGTCATGATCGCCTTGTTGACATTTTGCTGCCATGTGAAGTGTGATGCACTGGTGGGCCATATTTTATTTGAAGAAGTACTATGTCATACTAACCTGCAAGAAGAGTGGAAAATGACATCCAGAAGAGAAAGGCAAATGCTCAAAAATATGTTTAGCAACTCGTGTTCGATGGAACAATCACAGCCTGACAGCACTCATAATTTCGAAGAGC
Organism: Neria commutata; assembly: GCA_963457695.1. Classification (NCBI taxonomy): domain Eukaryota; kingdom Metazoa; phylum Arthropoda; class Insecta; order Diptera; family Micropezidae; genus Neria; species Neria commutata. Next base: position 3,129,223 of record OY735245.1, read on the forward strand.
CATCGAATAGGGCCAAGGCAAAAAAAATGCAATTTAAAGAAAAGAAAAATTTTTTAATACCAAACAAAGAGATGGATACATAAATAAGCATATTTTTACAAATATGTATGTACTCTTAAGAAAGCTAGGTCAAAGCAACTTTCTACCTTAAGAAAACATTTAGGTTTATCTTTTTTTGAATACTAACAGTCTGACCATGGATCGAGCCAGAGGTTCTTGCCTTCATTGGCAGTAACAGTTAACCTATAAACAATCTAATGAAATAATCGAAAAATGTATTGTAGAACATAGAAATCTTCTTCAAGACCATCACAAATGACAGTCCAATTAGTATAAATCTCATTTTACCAAATTTGTTTAAAAGCGCCAGAGCTTTTGAAAATATATTTACTTACTTCTTTCAGTTCAAAAGCCCTTCTAAGAATGTCCTTTTTCAACAAAATATCCACTCGAAAAGCATAATTTTAAGCCGCTCGTGCTACTTTGAAAATCAATAAAAATGAAATGGGCTAAAATAAATCCAAATTTTATCTGCCACTCCCAATTAGACGCCATTTCAGCAGCACTAGCTGATCACTTTCGAGGGCAGTGAGCCGTTACTTACATGACGCACAAAGCAGGCGGCAGTTCATGTCTCAACGCCATAAAGGCCCTGCCCCCCTTCCTGTGTTGAAGCACTTCCGCTCGCAGTTATCTGGGCAAAGCGGAAGCACAGCGTTGAAAATGGTTCTGGCTGCTTTGGCAACAATCGCAATTCAATTAAACAAACACAATAACTTGAGATAAATCCGCCTGATAACTGCCAAACTAAACGCGCGCATATAAAATGCACCAACACCAACAAATGATGGACAGACATACAAACACACACACACATAAGCAAGCGGCTTCCGCGAATTTATTGCAAGGCAAGAGAGTATCTGAACAAAAGTCAATGGTGCAGATAAAACGTGTGACACACACTCGCACTCATGCGCACGCATACAAATACAGTACTCACACAAACACAACACTCACACACACAGCCATTCTAACGAGCAGAAGTAAGTGCGTCTACTCAGAAGGATGCGTATGCGTAATCTGCAGCAATTCAGGCGAAAAAAGGTTCTCGCATAAAAAAGCAGCTTCCCAAAATAAAAGTGAATGAAAAGGAAATAAGCGTGAATACGGCAACACTTCGCCGTAAACAACTTAATTGTGCTGCCGACGTTGGCAGCGTGGCGGCACGAAGGAGGGCCGGGCGCTAAGGGCTGTTGTCGGGCGATATGCATAAACAAGATTTGCTTTTTTGTTTTCGCTTCTTTTTTGTAGTTTTTAAATTGGAAAGCAATTGTCTTGGATTTGGGATTAGGCAGCGTCTCTCACCCCCCTGTCGGCCGCTTGAGTGGCGTATCGTAAATTTCTCATTAGAATTGACAATTGTTTGGTACAGAGGGGAAAGAGGGAGAAAGGGAGAGAGGGAGTGTGGCTGGGGAATGACAAATCATGCTAAAGTTAAGCAGGGGACTGCTGTTGGAAAGTGCTCCCAATGACTAGAACGTGCGCTTCATTAAATACTTCGAAGCATTTAAGCCAAATGCGTTTGCCCGAAATGAGAGCCTGAAACTGTTTGAAGTGAGAGTGTAAAAATTTATTGAGAAGATTATTTAATACGGATGAGGATATCGAATATTTGCTGTTGGTATGTGAATGTGTGGACGTGGTTGAGGATGCCTACCAGCAAGGAATAAAATTTCATTAATTTTATGTTTTCTAATAGCTCTATTCTTTACGTTAGAGTCATAATAAATTGTCATATCTAAAAAATACAGAGAAGCAACTTTAGACGATTAGCCTGAGATATAAATGAATATTCAATTAAACTGAACTATCGTTTTTCTGTTTATATACATTTTAATATATAAAAGACAGCGTATATTGATTCTTTTTTTTTGTTCTGTAGCAGCTCACTTCTTCGCCATTTAAGCTCCTTTTCGGAAGGTTTAAATTTCTCGTAATTGTCGATTGCTTATCTTACATTTTAAAGAAGCGTATATGCAAATCAGACTTCCAAATTACCAAAAATGCCATTACTTGCGAGTTAATGCGCAAATGTGTGTGTTAATTATTAATTGGTACACATTTACAGTAGCGAAAACTAGGGGAGGCATTGACAAGTGCACATGTGCTCCCACCGACACACACGCATACATGCATGCCGAGTGCAAGTACGCATGTATGAGTGCATCAAATGGAGTTTGAGCAACTAATTGCAAAGTACTTAAGCAAAGATTAAAACAAATGTAAAAGTACATTTTTCATAAATTATTAAAATGGCTGCATAAACATCGTACCGTTCCGGCCCCTCCTGACGCCTGTATTATGGCACTGCGTCAAGTTGGTGTGTACGTTTATGTGTTGTCACTCTTATATACACACACACACTCAAATACATAATTTATTTTAATATGCAAATAAATTCCGCAACGAGAAAATTCAATTTTCGTGGAATGACAAACGATGACGATTTTCGCCTGCATGCGCATATGTGTGCATGCGTATGTGTGCATGCGTGAGTGTTTGTGTAAGTGCGGTGGGAATAATGATGAGTATGCGCCACTGGTGCTGTTGTCACTCTGCACTTCTCTTCAGCTCGTTCCACTGCCGCAGCTCTCAAACTGGCTGAATGCGTCGATAGCATCGCAGATATTCTCCGCTTCACGCACAGAGACAAAGCGCATACGCTGATGGGATTCCGAAATGGATACGAGGATTTCAGGATTTCACGAATCCGCATTTACAAATCAGATGCAGCCCACCTCTCGCGCTGGCGGCTGTGTGCAATGGTTTCAGCAGCAGTGCCGCTTTTTATCCGACTTCGACTTTGGCCGGGCTTTTGTGTTTATCTGTCGACGCGGTGTTGTGTCAGTCTGACATTTGCATCCTCATGCCATCACGAGAGGGGTTCTGCAGAGCGCAGTGTATGTATATTTTACATTATAATATGACGGAATAAAATGGAATCAAATAAAATATAATAAAGTCACACGAGTGTGCGTGTGCGTGTGCATGTATGTAAGTTGCGTTTATTCATGGTGTATGTGAGGCTGTTGTGTGTGTAAGTAGTGGGGTAGTGTGCGGCGTGGCACAAATCGGATTAAGAAATTCCGTTCGTTTTCACATAATTGAATGTTTTTGTTGTCAAAATGAGTACCAAATTTAAAATTTTACACTTGACTTACTTTTGTTGTCATGCAATTTACACACACTTTCAACTGCACTACTCAAGCGTGAAATGGGTGTGTATGTGTGCTTATAAGGGCTGTAAGCGCAAGAGACTTCAGCACTTAATGCGATAGACTTTTGTAGGTGTTAATTATTGCGTCTGCCTGAGGGCGATTTTCGTGACAGATCTGAGAAAAATGCCATCCTGTGGACTGCAGGCCCTGTCCTCTTTTTTACTAACCTGTTCTCGCAGACAGACAGGACAACAAATGAATTTCATGAATTCAAAGAAAGCTACAGTTCATAATTTCATTCTGCGCAACAAAAATTTCATTGAAAGTGTGTTCCTCAACCTTTAATAAGCGTCGCAAAAAGGAACGAACGCAACCAAGAAACCATTTTTCTAAAGTGAGCATATGCAAAATTCAATCTGCATTTACTTTTTGGTTAGAATCAAGCGTTTTATTGGTATTTATTCCTGTATATTTCACTTTTTGCATAAATTATTCTTTCCATTCAATTATTTAATTGATTTTTTACGATTTTTAAAAATTGTGTTCCCAATGTTTCCACTGATTACACTTCGTTATTCCATATTATTAGCAATATCCGTTCCGTCAGGCAATTTGTTTATGGACAAGCTCAATTCGGAGTGAAGCTGTGAGTTTGAAGACATTTTTAAGTGAAAATAGCTTACGAATATTTCAGTAAGATTCAAAGTAAGTATATGTATGTGCAATTCGTTGGAAACTTTATGTCAAAATCTAAAATTCTAAGAAAGAATCCTTAAATCTTGCTTGACTTCGAAGCATTTTTCCATTTTTGAATATAAGTTTTGCAAAAGTGTATCTTTTTTCGCTAGAAAATTAAACAACCCCGAATTTTACTACTTCACCTGTGTTTTAAGTAAAATAAACGATGCAATTTTTTTAAATAATTGAGTTTCTTTCGTTTTATTCATATATGTTTATTTCGAATTTTGATTTTCTTTGGCTTATACACTAAGGTTATGTTTTATTCTAAATATGGCGGACATTGAGTTAAAATAAAAGCTTATTAATCATATTATAGTTTATGGTCTATGTTTTAAGCTTACTTTCTACAGGCATAAGTAGTTACAATACATATACAAATCGCCTAGCTATGTACAAATCCAAAAGCTGTCAGCATTGCTGGAGCATAAACTGAAATCTTTGGCACATAGTTTTTCTTTGGACAACTGCAAGCAATAATTATAAAAGCGAATTAAACTATGCTAAATTTCTTCTTGCACTGGCCCGGCCTCAAATTGACATCACATTTCAAAACTTCGCGTGTTTCATTTCTCCAAACAATGCTCCATGCTTGCGTGCGCCTCCCCCCTCTGATATTTGCGCATTTCGATGAGTTGCAACAATTTCTGTTGCATCTTGCAATTTTATGAATGCGAATGGCCCAAATGATGTGCACCGAGTGGATGGAAATAGGGACCATAGGGCGGATAGGGCACGGCGTGCGAGTAGAGCAGGCTGCTGGCATAGGCACCGGGTCCGAAAGAGCCGCCGGCGGGCGGCGGTATGGTGGGACTGTTGACATCCAGGCCGGGATTTTGTTTCTTCCATTTGGTGCGACGATTCTGAAACCAGATTTTCACCTGTTGGCGCCGAAAGAAAAGAGCAAAAGGGAATCAAATGCAGATTGGAGCTTTTTCTTATAAGGAAGTCTCATATCATATCATACTATTAAATAAAACGCTATTGCGCACGCAATGTTATGGTTCAGTTACCGTTACTTTGTTTACATTGAATGTAGCATTGTTTTTGCACAGCATTGACTTGGGCATCATTTGATGAGAGTGAGAGAGTATGTTAGCATAGACTTGCAATGTTGTCGTGTTCTTCTCTGCACAACAAGAGTAATGCTTTACATTTCACTTTCATGTACATAAAAGGTTTCACATTTTGGCTTACAGCTTACACTTCTTGCGGTAATGGCAATGGTTAGTCGACTATTTATTAATTTTTTCAGCGAAAGAGAAGATTGTAAAAAATTTAAGATTACAGGGGTAAAAAACAAAACTAATAAAAATAGCCACATTGGCAGATGTGAATAGAAGCCGTACTCCTGAACATTAAACAATGTAAATGACCGGAGATTTTTAGTGTACGGTTAGATTTCATGGGAAATCAAAATAACTTTAATTATCTAAGCAAGTTTTTAATTGAAGTCAAAATTTAAGTAGCTGCATACATACATATGTATGTATGTATGTATGTATATAAGTAAATGTAGACACTCTTTTCAAGAGTAGGCTGAAAGTCTTTTTTGCACGACGAGTTTAAGTTTTTTTTTTGGTATTTGGTCTGTTATTGAAATAAATTTTTCTTTCTAACTTTGGATAGGGAATCAAACAAAATTTTAATGACATATATGTACATATATTCCCACATATGTAGGTGACTTAACTAAGACGAATAAGAATACGCCTCATTTTTATATATGTATGTAGCAAGAGTAGGTCGGACTGACGTATTCATAATTTTAGAAAGATATTGTAAAAGGGTAATAATAAAGGGCGGAATAAAAACAGATAAATCAACGAGAAGAAGAGTAGGACACCTTGATTTAGCCGCACAGTGGGTCAGAGGAAAAGTTGAAATTCTAGAAGGTTGAATACTAAGAATATGTATAGGAATTACACATGTTTCATGAAAATTGCAACTTTAGAAAAATCTGTAGGGAAATAGATTGGATTTAAATCTTTTTGGAAAACCAGCCTCACACAATTTTTACTTATTATTTTCCACTAAACACCGAATTTTGTGATTCTGATAGTAACAATTATATATTTGCTCCTTTATTTATTGCCTCCCGGATCACTACTACTACCTCCTTTAATTATTTATCCGGATTGAATAAGGTAACGCAGTATGTACGTTATCAACCAGCAAAATGAGCTTACTTCCTCTAATTAAAGTTTTGGTTAAAGGTGTCAAAGCAGAGCTCTTAATTTCGAGGAACAGATACAGAGTTAAAATTTTAACATTTTAAAATATAGTAGGTATTACGGATTTATAAAATTTTGGTTTTAAAATTACAAAAAAATTAAGACGACCTCCATATCGGCGAAGGAAAAGTAGGAGAGTCGCCACGAAGTGGCGCGATACTGCTGGTTTTTTTATATTCCGAGTGCGCTTCTTCTTACCTGCGTTTCCGTCAGACTCAAGCTCAGCGCCAAATTCAGTCGCTCACATACGCTCAGATAACGTGTCGTCTTGAACTTGTTCTCCAGCGACACCAGCTGCTCATATGTGAAGGCGGTGCGCGCACGCCTCGGCTTCGAGCCGCCGCCACTGCCACCTTGGGATTTGCCATCGCCATTGCGACTGCCGCCCTTCTTGGAATCCGTCTCGCTGTTGCGATCATCGATGTCGCTGCTCATGCCATCGTCGCACATGTCATCCTGTTCCATGTCGTTGAGATCCTGAGCTGCAAGTGGTCACCAAAAATGCAACAAAATCAAATAAATGAATCGAATATTAATATTTAGAAATTTGATGGCCGATCAGAGAGACGCATCAATCAGAGGAGCAAGTGAAGAAGCGAAGCACTTCAGCCATTATCAACAATATCAACGCCATCGACTAAGCGACATGCCAACAAACAGCCGCCATCGTCTTCAGCACACAAGCACAGTTGCGGAGGCGGCTGGAAATCAATCGGCGTTGACCAAGAGCAGCAGAAAATCAATCAAAATTGCCGTCGAATTAATTGGAAAATTGGCACATGTCCCTGCACATGTGTGCGTGTTGCTGCGTCTGTCAGTTGGTGTCAGAGACCATCATAGTGTATGATTGTGTACGGTGTCTGGTGCTCAGACTTCCACGGAATTGATTGCGCTGATGTGGCAATCAAAATTCAATTAAAATCTTTCCTCTAAAAGGGCAGCTCATTCCTACATTCTTCCTGGCACTTGTTTTTCAGAGGAGTGCAAATTGCGCAATTTTACGCAATATAATTTCATGAAATTCCCTTATGAACGTAATTTTACGATAATTGGCTTACATAAGATTTATTCTGTGGATGTAAGACTATCCGATTTAATTATCTTGGTCGTTAGTGGTCAAGCTTTCTGATAGTGAATTAGATGACTGCTTCGACTTTCTCTAATTGAGCGGAAATTTTATCTGCAAGATTTTTAATATTTTTCCTCAAAGCACTTTATGAGGAATAATATACCCAAACGAATTTTTAACGATTCGCGAGTTTGGTCGTGTGATTTATTTTCCCGGACTCAATCAACTCGTAAATTTCCTCAATGTCATCACTGTTTCAGATACTATAGCAGGCGCTAAGTGCTCTCCTAGATGATGAAATCGGTTGCGGAATGTGCTGAGCTAACAAAAATACATAATAGCCTAACTTGATTTAGGACAGAATTGAGATTTTAATGCAATCATGTTCAGCTCGTCTAAATCTATATGCTATAAAATTTTCTTGTTTGTATCTTTTAAGAACGGCAATGGATCAAAACCCAATAGCTTAAAGTGATTTTCAGGAAGAATTTGATACTTTAATCTGCTCTCCTGAAAACGGCAGTTATGATTTGTGAACACAGATATTTGTAGTAGGTATCTGGTTTCCTAGCCACTCCGGCGTCGTAGGCCTATTGTGTGCTTATGCTTACAAACAAGCTTCTCCAAATTCTCAGAACCACAATTCTTTTTTGCATCTGTAACATTTTTACAAGCTGATCAAGTATCTAAATAATCTCGTCAGTCTACACAACAAAGAAGAATTTTTTTCATAATCCGTTAGGTACAAAATTGGCTTTTAGACCTCAAAGCAATACGTTTAACAAGCAATCGCTTAGTTAGTTTATTTCATCAGTCATTTTACTTTTCTACTTTTCTCGTGTCCTCTGTCAGTACTTAACGTTAAATGAAACTGAAAAGCTTAAAAGAACCGACGCTCAACTTACAACTGCCAGACAGACCCTTGTAAAACGAGAAAATTCTGGCAAGAAAATTGAGAAATTTTAAAGCTCTGCTAATCCTTGAAATGCTTCAAGTGCTGCTAACAATGCTCTCGACGGAGGAAGCGCCAGCTGTGGTAAGAGTTAGTTAAGATTCCTTGTTAACAAATTAACTACACTGCAAAACAATTTAAATGACAACTTTCCAACCTACCACCCCTCCCACAAAACTGAACTCCAAAATTCAAATGCGTAAATCCTTTCCTAAACCACTGTCCTCGCAGCGTAGCTTAACAGCGCAAAGTGCACTCAAGCGTTCCGGCAACAGGCTCGACAACATGCACAGCCAAATAAATTGGAATCGAATCAACTCGTTCGTCATGGTGCGCCGGCAAAAAGGGTTCACGCCGACGTAAAAAGTGTCAACCCTAATCAAAGTAAAGCCGTAGTAGCAAAAACACTTTCATGCGGTTGCAGTTGGGATGCCACTGCGAAGAGCTGCGAGAGTGCTTGCGGATGTCTAATTCGAGCGGACTGACTGTCTTCTAGGCTCATTAAAATTCTGGGCAAGCCCATTATTTGAATCCATTACGGAAATCGCTTCCAGCAATTGCATTCATTGCGAATGCATGAGCAAATCCGGTAATTGGCCAACATCATTGGCCGTGTTTGCATGTAATTAGGTTAGGTGTGTCTGGGCGCCTAAAAGTAGGCAAACACATTTACTTTTGCCGGCGTTGCTTTGAGCGAAACTCGAACAGCCATCAGCTGCCAACATTATCACATCGTCGGCGCGGCGGCAGCAATAACAAGCGCGTAAACATGGTCGAAGCTAACGCCAACGGCAACAGTGCCAATGGCAACAACAACATTGCGGTAATTAATCAGAAAATTAACATCAACGCTTCATTTAATATTTAACGTTTGCTCACGGACGGACATATGGCATCCTGTTTGGAAGCGGCGCGCATGATGGCGGCCATAAAATAAACATGGTGGCTGCATAAGTGTGCTTTTATGATGGCTGTCTGGCTGCTGCGTGCAGGTGGGCAAACAAGCGCAGTGCAACAAGGTGTGGGCGCTGCTTTGTTTTGGGGGTTGGACACTGTTGGGCAGCCTTTGATGTAGGTGAAATTGATTGATGTGCCTGTGCTTTCCCTAGACCATATGCGAAATAGTTATCAAATATTTAGCATGCAATTTTAAAATAATTGCTTTATTCGACGATTTCGTAGCTTCATTTGTGCTGCTATTTTGCAACCCTCGCTATATATTCGTAAAAACTGCAGAGCTCCAACTCTGCAATTTGCTTGGCGCAAACCCACTGGCGCCACTGCTGCTGGTCGACTTACTCCCAGCCGTATTCAAATTGATTTTGCGGTGCTTGCGCAGGAATTGAACCGAAACAATTTGCACCGCTAATGGAGCTCACTGCGGTGGCGGCGCAAAACGACTACCACTGGCGCACTCCAGTTGCTGTTGGCAGTGCTTTTATTATGTGCTAAAATTGGCCGCGTCCGACGTGGCCAGAATGCGTTGCGATGTTGTGGTATTTTAAAATTACAACACTTTTGTGTGTAGTTTGAGGGCAGACTTTGTAATGCGATCATTGGAAATGGCGGGTTGTACTTTGCAAAAGGGTAAGCTGGCAGCTGTACGGGGGAAATTTAAAATACCACTGACCAGCCGCAGAGTGGCCGCTTCCGCAACGTTGTAAAGTACCGACAAATGGAAATGTATTTGATGGTGCTGGCGTTAGGCCACAAACAAGTGTTCGATTGAATTTGTCACCGCATGCCTGTAAATTTACGAAATGCTTAAGATAAATAAATTTACAGATCTCATTGGAGGGCTTCGTTAAATGTATTATATCTACTTGGAGAATAACTCTTTAGTAGTGTCTTAAGAAACCATCCCTAATTTTTTGGTCCCATCATAAAGTGTACGGATTTTTCATATTGTCCATAGCTGGTGAACATGTCACAATTTTTGGAAATTGTTATTACTGGCCACACTTGGTATTTACAACTGGAAAATTAAGTCAGCATATCAGAAAAATAATCCTAAATCAGAGCAATTTTTATTTCAAAATTAAACAATATAACTGCACGGAATCTAGCTACTGTTTGTAAGAAGTTAAAACTTACAGCAAAATACGAACCACAAAATATAGAAAATTATGATGATCACCTTATTATTTTGTCCGTCATTGTATGTATCGTTATTTAAAAAATACAGGATTATTTCGAGACTTCTTTGAAAAAATGCTGCAGCAAAGTAACATGAATCGGAAAAGCTTGCTTACCATTAACTTATTTTATTATATTTTCCAACTCTAGAATACATATATTTTAGCATATGTAAAAACGGCATAATGCTAAAAAGACTAAGACTGCACATCTCGATTCCGAGAAGCGTCACAAAGGTCACAAATCATTTCGGTTGGATGGCATTGAAATTTTTTCAAATTGTGAAATAGCAAACGAAATTGCACTAAATTGCGCCTACTGCAACATTAATTAGCCAACTCTTAAACAAATCAATCGATAGAATTAAAATAAAGTTTTATTTTAAACATTTAAATATCTCTTTTCTCCATCAGGCTGCTCATTCTTATTTTAAGCGGTATAATCTAATTCAGGATATATTGAACTCTAAGCTATTAAAACTCAAAGTTAATGAAGTGCATAATCCGAAATTAACTGCAACATAATTCGTTAAAACTTTGACCAATTTGCGAAATGACAGCAGACATTTGCTTTGTAATTATGCTAAAAGCACTACAGATACAATTTTACGATGTGCTTCATAAAGTGTCATTTATGAAGGCAGCAAAAACTCATAAAAGTACAAGGCATACACAAGCACGCACACACTAACACACGTACATATGCATAGGCAGTTATGAAAAGCCATGAGCCTTGCGGGAGCAACAACGACGTTTAAATTATGCCATATCACCAACAGAACAGCAGCAGCATACAATTACGTATACATACATACTGGCACTTTGCGTTTTGCGAGAGTGCGTGTGTGTGTGTGCAACAATATAAACGAACATTTTAAGCCATAAACTTAATTATGGAATCAGAGTGTTAATTACCAGTTCCACCACTTAATTTACAGCAGGCTAGCAACAAAGCGAAAGAGAGAGCAGGCGCCGGAGCCCACCCCCACCATAGCCTGGGGGCCATGCGGCAGCGCTGAAGATGGAAGGGAGTGGCAGTCTAGAGGGTCGCACATTTGCGCAATCATAATAATCACATACGATACGGCAATGCGCCCCCGGGGAGCATTTGTCGTCTCATTTTGCCATTTTCATAAAATAATAAATAAATGAGAGCATCATTTTTGGCGCAATACACGAAATTACTGCCGCAACTTTGTAAATTATGCTGACGCAAATGCGCGTACGTGCGGCAACAGCAGAAATGTGGCACTTTTGGGAATTTGAATGGCAATAGCAAACGCAAGAGCAAAAACGGAAGCATTTAAATGTAAATTTCGAAAAATCTAACCTCAAACTGTCATATACGGATGTGTGCGCAAAAAAGAGACAGCAATAAAAAGGCGCGAGAAAATGCGCAAGAAAATGTTAACGTGCTTTCCCTGCCATAGCAGCGATAGCGACAATAAGGACGAAGTATAAATGCTACGAAAATTTGTAAAAGTTTTACGTACTCAGTCCACACGTTGCACGCCCCCAACCAGAAGCCTGTCTTCCTTCCCCCCAACACTTAGAACGCCATTTAATATTTTACAAGCATTTTACTTTTTACAAAAAACCGCCAGAGAGACTGTCTGTGTTTGAGTGGTGTGTGTGTGTGAAGGAGACGACACGACTTGGCCAAATTGAGTGCTGAAAAGAATAAAAGTTTTTGCAGCCATTTTATACCGGGCCCCACTCCCACGTCGGCATAGCCACCACTTCCGGCATTACTTGCCGCCCACTCACCACCCACAATTAAATGGTGGCCATAAGCATTTTACTCCTTGCACTGTTGGGGTGTGATGGTGTCTAGAAATACCTACAAAAAGATCACAGAAAGGATGGAAGAAAAGTGGGCAGCAGAGAACGAAGAGCGAAGTACATAAGAAATGAAGCAACCCTCCTTTTGTGATAAGAGCCAGAAGTCTGGAATTTCCACTCTTTGTTTGTGCTTACTGAAAGTTGTGGATTTCAGAGTTGCCATATGCACATTTCGATTAGCCTAAATAACTTCAGAAACTTTATTTTTATATTTCGATAATTATTCTTCAGTTTATTTAATTATTCTTTGCTTTAGGTTCTCTGAGCTCGGATCGGTTTTGAAACCAGTGCACCATAAGTTATCTGCCATCGCCATAGACCGCTAGTAATATCAAAACACTGGTTCGGAGTGACTAAATATAAATTGTTTCATAATTTTATGAAATGTTATTCATAGAAGATTAAATGATGTTGTTGTAAAACACTTTTAACTAGTTTATCCGAAAAATTCAGTTTTATTCATGTTTCAGTTCGATACAGAACTTCCGTTCATGGTCTCCTAAAATCTTGTTAGGCTTAAAATGAAAAAAAACAATTTTTATATAGAAATAGTGATAAGTTTCTAATATGAAGAAAATTGTTTCTTAGGAAAATATAATATTCAATGTAGTATCTTTTCCAGGATCACAGAAAATTCCTCTTTGTATTAATTAAGAACCACAACTGAATTTTTAAAATTTTGTGATAGACTTTAAATTTGACTGAGCGACGGAATATAATTACGCTGGGCTGATGCGGTTTAAGCCATTTGCATTTAACTATGCGGGCAGAAATCTCTTGAAAGTCAATATTTTCCTTTCATCAAAATTCGAATATCTTGATTAGTTCGCCAATTATTCTTATGTGTTTAAGATGCAACCATGCGCACTAACACAGGCAAACCTAATTATGATCTTTCGAAAATCGTTTAATGCCTAAAATCGCAATTTCAACAGCTCCGAATCAGCTCAGTCTCATCACAGATGCGCACTACTGCGAATGACAGCGACTCGGTGCCACCACCGAATAGGGTCTGCCACCGCCAGCATCCCTACTGCCACAACCCGGCGGTCGCCAACATGGCAACTGATTTGCGCAAACGATGCGACAAACTCAAACGCATTGAAGCGCTTAATAAATGTGCGGTAATTAAGTACCTTGCTAATTAATGAGCACACCAACAGCAACACCACTACCAGCAACATCTAAATGGCGCCGTTACCGGAGCAACATAAACGACATCGCGTGTACAATACACGGAACATGCAATCAAGTGGCTACGAGTGAGTTTTCGTAATGAGGGCGGTTGGCGATGGCGGGTGGGGGCTGGTGTGTGTACAGCCATGCCGTCATGACGTTGGACAAACATCAACAACAAAACAACTTCGCCCGTATCAACGACATTACAATGCCACCAACATAGCTATTTCGTTCGCCAACACCCCTCCCTCTTATTCAGGCCACCGGCTGCACCAGCGCCAATCGCTGGCGCTGTTTTATTAGCAGTTATGTTGAGTGTAGCCGTTAACGAGCGTGGAGCGACATCTATGCGCAGCGGTTGCCATCGCCATCGCCAACGCTGCTAGTAGCTGGTGCCATTGATGGAGTTAATTGTGTTTTATTAACACAAACACACCCACGCACGCACGCACACTCATGCGCATATACCCTTCTAACAGCCATGGAGCACACTCAGGCGTATGGCGATAACGTGTTGATGATGATGGACGCCATTGTGTTGGTAAATTTGTACATAATTTGAGGTGAAACTGAGTGTGCGTGCTTGTGCAAGGGGGCAGTGTATGTGCTAATGTGTAGAGATATTCTAGTGTGGGTGTGGGTTGTACTAGGAACCTTCATTAGCGTCAGGTCGTAAGGTAATATCGATTGGCACTTGACAGCTGACTTAGTGCTTCGGTGGGATTGATTATTTTCTGAAGCTACCGTTTATTTATAATCCAGCAATCATAAGAAAATTAATGGCCGATCTTTAGTTGTACTCTCCCAGAAACATGAAGCCATTATGGGAGTCACATATATGGCTGGAAAGATCCATTCTGGAATAAGTAATTCTGGCATAATCGGCTTGTTATCACTGACATTTAAAGCAAATAATTTCATAACTATGGATTCTTCAAATAAATCTTGTGGTTTATGTCTAAGCTTAGCTTGGAAACAGGGAGCGTTTAGAGGGAGCTTGTTCCTGAGATCGAAATAGGCAATAGGTTGTGATGGCCATATAAGTTAGTAAGTCCTTATAAAAAATTTATGCCCCTTAATTCAAGTAGCCTAAATATATTGGTCATCTTAGTTCCTGAGAGGCATTCATCTTTTATTTCGATCAAAGAGAAAGCGGGAATCATTAATCAATCTTGCAGTTGAAATAGTTTATTTTAACTAGTTCTTAGAAGAACTACGCGAGCCTTGTTCTGAACTACTATATAAAATCTGTATGTACATATCTCAAAGAGTGCATATGGCTCAAAAACAATATGTTTGAGTCGACTGAAGACACGAGTATCAGCACAGCTAATGTAGGAAAATAATTATTCATCAACCTGCTCTAAAACATCTAGTGACAAATATTCATCAAAGAAAATAAGTCCTTTAAACAGGAATTGCTGTATATATAATAATCCTTTATAAAGATAAATGAAAATGCTTAATATTCAGCTTTCCAGTCAGTCCAGTCAAGCTTATAATGAACGATCTAAGAAGAAATTGTATTTTCCTCTTTTGAAAAAATATTTAGTAATATTTTTTAGAAATAGTTAGAAATAAAATTAATGTAAATACAACATTTGTTTAGAAACGCACAAAAGGAACTTTTAAATAGAATTGTAAACTACGCAATTTACACACACCTTCATTCATTTTACGCTCGCAAGCAAATAAAAAGAAAATTAAAATAATAATGTGACCAAAGGCACCATCAAAATTGGTTTGAAAAAATCTATGGCAACTCTCTGCACACCCACACCCACACTTACATATACATATAGCATTCGGCCCAGCAAGCAGCTCAACTCCAGCATCGAACTGCCGTTAGAATCAAAATCAAAACATGCCATAAAGCTGCAATCTTTTCCACAAACATACACACATGCAAACACACACATGCACACACTTTTCGAGCGGGTATGTATGCGCGCACTAACCTGAGCAAATACAATTTAGCAAATAAAAAAGAAAGTACCTGCCCCAATGTGTGGCAGAAAGAGACGCACTGTGAGTGTGTGTGTGTGTACATCGAATTAGGTTTATATTTCTGCAACATTTTCAATTTTACGAGTTCGAATACACTTCTTCCCTTTTGCCGAGTTTTGATTGAAAGACGGAATTGATTGAAAATTGTTATGGTTTACGCTTTGAAGTTGGAATTTTTTCGGTATTTTTCTGTTTATGAAATTTTCGGCTATACAAAGAAAATGGAGAAGCGAAAACAATCAAACCATTTAAAAGGGATTAAATCTGTTGGTGGGCGGAAATTCTAATTGGAAATGTTTTCAATTCGATGCTTTGAAATTGCGGTCTGAGCTTAAAATCACACATGACAAATATTCCAAAAGAACAGCAAGAAAAATGCAAAATGCGTATTTAAATTAATTGAGTTTTCAGATTGAGTCGAATTGGAGTTGTGTGTACATGAAGTCTAATGCTTGAATCATAACCTGGAATAATAATTCTTCAAAACTGAGAAAGGCGTCTCCTGGTAAAAAACACATTTACTATTATACTTATTTAATTTGAAATTAAGCTACTTTTACGAGAGTTCAAAGTGGTAAGAAAAATTGTATCAACACTTAGTTCTAACATCAAACAACGACTAGATAGAATAAGTTTCTATCTTCTAACAAAAAATTCGGTATTTCCATCGTATCATAAGATCTGTCTACATCTTCGTATCAAATATTTCCGTTCAATACACATATACTTCTATTTTAAGCACAAGGTGATGGTACCCCAAAATGTAAGACAAAGAATACTCTAGAAGAGTTGCCAATTCATCGCAGAGGGCACCGCCATCGCATCACAAACCGAACACACGACCAATTAGCCAATGCGGCGTCAACATTCAATCGTTTGAAACTGATAACGATCTTTTCGTACAGCTAAATATACTTCAAATTTCACATTGATATCCTCTTCCCCTTATACGAAATAAAGTTTCTAAATATCGATACAATTCAACACTCTTTCACTTACCCGACATATCTTCACTTTGATCTTCTTCGAGATGATCCTGCATGTCTTCATCTCGATCATAGTCGCTGTTACAGCTCCACTGTAATGAATTGTTGTATAAGCCGGTTTTACCGGTGAATTTGTTGGGATCGAGTATATTTTCCACAGAAAACGCCAAACGTTTTGCCGACTCTTTTTCACTAGTTGTTGTTGCTGCCGTTGTGGAGGACGAAGCTGTTGTTGCTGTCGAAACTGCAGTACTATTTGGTACTGTACGTGTAAGATCAACGGGACAAACCTTTAAAAGATCGATCGAAAAATGAAACTTAGGATTTAGGAATCTAGTGGAAGCAAATAAAAATTTTAGTTTCTTTCACTAACTTTTTCTCTCCTTGTGTTGTTTTTAAAAATTTTGAATAATGATATTCTACACAATTGAGAATTTATTTAAAAAAATTTTACTTAAACAATTTTTTTTATTAATAAGTGAACAAAAAAGTTTGGAAGTACTGTATTAAAATGTCGAAGTAACAAAAATTCGATTGTTTGTTTCGCGGACGATATTTGAAATTGTTTCGTTTCGATATCACGAAATTGCCGTTCGCTATAAAACGGAGTTGCATATCTATCAGTTCATATGGATTAATATCAGATTAGAATCAGTTCTCATATTTTCCAGAGGACAGACTAAAAACGTTTTCTTTTCCCATACAAGAAAACTGTTGACTGTTTAAACATATTTTTTTTAAATCTTGTTACTTAGCCAAAAGTCTTAAAACGAAAGAATATGCATGGATTGACATCTACTTGACTCATTTAAAATTTTAGGCTCAATTTCAGATTTAATCAATTCCCACATTGATATCGCGATATCTGTTGAATAAATATCTGGGGTAACTTACCGACGGATTGTCGTGGGAGCCATCGTTGCTGTCCTCATCATTCCCATCAACATTCAACTCTTCGCTGGTGTCACTTCGCGCATAATTAGCGGCAGCGATTTGCCTCGAAGTGGCCGCAGCTGCGGCGGCTGCAGCGGCCAAGCCGCCCAACTGTATTCGGAAGCCGTAATCGCTTAAGTCGGCACGCGGATGCGTCGAAGACAGGCACAGACTAGAAGCAGGAACGGCCGCAGAGGAGGAGGAGCAGACGGAAAGCGGCACAGCTGCGCCCTGAGCGAGCGTTGAGGAACGTGCAACAGCCTGTGCGGCCACCAGCTTAATCCGCTCCAGCTCCATGTCGTGCGCCGCTGATGAGGGACTGCCGATGGCGGTGGCGGTAGTGCTGGCCTGCGGATGTGGGCCGGTGAGCAGCATTGACAAGGGTGGCGATGACAGCAGTTGTGGTTGCGAGGAGGAATGTGGCACCAATGGCGGCGGCAGTGGTGGTGGCGGTGAGGACAGCAATTGTGGTTGCTCGGAATGTAGTTGAGGCGGTGAGGTTGGCGGCGAAAGCGGTGAACTGGCAGGAGATGGTGAGCTCTGACTAGGCGGAAGCAACAGAGTTGTGGTGTTGTTGGTGGCCGGCAGAGGAGCGCGCAAGTGAAATGCCGCCGGATGATGTGACAACTGGTGCTGTTGTTGCTGGGACTGATGGTGATGGTGCTGATGCAGGTGATGATGATGTTGAGCCGCCGCCGCCGCCAAATACTGTGGATTCTGTAGCAGATGTGGATGCTGTTGCAGCAGCGCGGCGTGTGGATGTGGCAAAGGTTCCGGTCGTGTCAAGTGCCTGCCGTTGCTGATTTCCAGCAATTTGCGCTGTTGTGAACTGGAAAAATTGCTGGGAGATTGGCAGCGACGATTGCCGTTGCTAGCAATACAATTGTTGTTGTTGTTATTTTGAGATTTATCGCTGTCAGCATCCTCAGCGGTTGTAGGACTCAAGCGATTTAGCACGGTTGCATCGGTCATTTGCTTCAAACGCTCGATGGAGTAGCGGAAACTATCCTCACTGGCGGCGTTCTGCTTGAGTGTGGTGCTGTTGGTGCCGCCGGTGGCTGCACTGGTGCAGCTTGTTAGCGCCTGCTGAGTTATGATGAACTTTGGTATCTTCGCTGTGGGCGAATTGACGCCGGTTGCCGAAGTGGAAATGCCGGCGGCTGTGCTGTTGTTATTGTTGTGGGGCGCTTCCGGTGAGGTATTCGACTTGGGCGAATCCGGATGGGAGTTCGGACTCAATTGGCCGACGGCGGATGCGGGTGTGGAGTCCGTTGCTTTAACAGGCGACTGCAGCATCACCATTTTTGCACTATTACGCCGGAAATTAGTGAATTTTGAACTTTCGTTTTTGGTTTTTTGAATTTAATATTTTTGCACTCAGAACTAATAATTCTCAAATGGTTAATGTAACTTTTTTTACATGAGCTAACACTGACGGTTGCTCTCTACGCACACGCAATGTCCTTCGAATCTTTCACACTTTTTAGCTGGCTTTGGCAGAATTCAAATTTAGTACGTTCAAAATTACAATGCCACACAAAGATCGCGCGTCCGTCCGCTCTACGCGCTATCTGTACTTGTCACTTTGATGGCAGCCAATCGACTGTTACTGATTTCACATCCGCGCTGCCTATCTGCCGTAATCCGTGCGCTATCCGTTGTCTAAATACCGAAATACCGTATTTGAGGGTTGTCGATTTCTTTCGTGCTCTTCGTGCTGCTCGAGTTGCTTTTCCGCTCAACTGCAATGACGAGTGGATTTTGGATTTGGGATTTCGGAATGTTCTTCTTTTGGGTGTGTGTGTATGTGTGTATGCCGCATCGCAACGAAACACGAGTTAATCCAATTGTGCCGCTGACAACATGCCGCGGCGCGTCCGTGGCAAGTGAATGTGAATCCGCAGCGCTGAACTGTTTACTGTGAGCACAGTGTCATCGGCATGCTAGACACTTAAGCGGATGCTGTGAGCATTTTTCTGTTGGCAGCGGGGGGTGTGGAACACACATGGTGGTTGCTTGACACTTCCCATGGCAGCAGGCTCTCCCATGCCTTAGGGGAACGTGCCGTGAGTGAGTGCTGTAGCTGAGCACGCCCACTTTGGAAACAGCTGTTGTGGCATTTAGTAAATTTTGAGTGCAAATTTGAGTGAATTTGCGAGCGTCTGCCACAGGGGTTGGACTTCAGCCTTCTCGGAAATATGTACATCTGTATTGTATTCCGGCATCTGCATCCATTTTTTTTGGTTTGTTTTCCTTTGCTTTGTTTTCTTCAGGCAATATCGTCATATTTACGCCAAGCCACACTCTTTCCGTTTCCCGCCTCTGCAGCGCCTTATGTGCTCGTTGCGGTATCTGCAATCCACCATAACAGCACAGCACAGAGTAAATACATGCACTCGGGGTACTTAAGTCTAAAGGATCAGTATCACAATCTAATGATTTAATTTGTTTTCCCCTCGTTAGCAAATGTAATGGTGTGTTCCAAGGCGACTTTTCATTTTCGCATGTGGTTTTCTCAGCACGGTCCCAGGCAGGGGACCGTTGCCGCCCACTTCTGCTTCTTCTGGCAGCCTTCGTGTCATTCCACTATGCCTCCCTGCCTCAGTCCCACTTGCACTCTGTATCTGCCGCTCTCCTCTCATCTAGCTCGTTTCGTTTAGATGTGAGTAAAATGTCAAATTATTTAGCGAAAAATTTGTTTGTTTATTCGCTTCGCTTGTTGGGAAATGGATCTCTGGGTTTATCTTAATGTGCTCCCTCGACTCTTCTTCTCTGCTCTACTCTGCTCTGTTGTTCTTGTATGCGTTTGTATATGCAGATATGAGCTTTTGTGCATGTATTTATGTGAATAAGTGTGGATATAGTTGTGGGTGTGTATGTTTTCTTCATGGCTGGTTGGCTCTTAGTCGTATAAGCATGATTGCCATTCGCTTTGTGGTGTTGCCAATGTTCGAGCAACCTCATTAAATGACAAAATTGCGCATTATGAGCTCGTTAATTAGTCGTCGTTGGAGCTACTAATTAATATGACATGCTTGCTTTCATAATTTTATGACTTTTAAAAATACATATTTTATTTAATTATAGCAACTTAAGGCAGTGTGTTCAAACATTGATTGGCTCTTTGGTAGCAAAACGAAAAGATTTAAAGATTGTGTGTTAAAATTCTGATTTGTTAATGTAAACTTTATATTATAAGACAAAAGCAAAAATTCCCTTTACACTATGCCTTCTCTTCATAACAGAATTAAGGGTAATTGCCTGAGCCAGTGCAGCCATGCATATGAGGGCTTTTCAATTTCCTCGAACAAACTATATACAATTCAATAAAGATCCATTGGATGGATACAGTTACTCTACATGTTTATACACCGAACTTTCAAGCATTTCCAGTCCACAGTTTTCACAATGAACTAGTTATAAGTTTACTCTACAGAACTTCATAAATGATGCGGTTATAAATTTGTATAGCTTGTAATCTCAATCGTTATCAAGTATAGCCTGAAAACTTCTTAACTCACTTTTTGCCAGATTTTGCTCATGATGCTGAAAAAATCTATTGGAGAGTTGTCAGCTAGCTCACGAGAGATTGCTCCACGTGTAAAGAAACGAAGTTTTGTTTATTAGCTGGCATGAGTTGCCTGGGATTTGAACCAGCGATTCCATGATATCGTTGTAAAGCTAATATATATCTACAAGGGCATGATATTGCAGACATATTCCAAAATAAACTGTTTTATAGTTTTCGAAGCGAAACACCCGCGAGGATCAAGTAATACACGAAGAACCATCACAATAGGCCTTTCAGACCGCAGTGACTAGGAGACTGAAATCTACTCGATGGTGTTATCAAATAACAAAACAAAACAAATCAAATAATATAAAATTATTTTAAAATTCTGAAACATTTGTATGGTTGACAATAATTGAAGCTGCTTCTATTACACCTGTTCTAAACATTTTTCGGAGAACTAGATAGCATAATTTTTGAGCCAACAGTCACGTTATAAGGAGTCATAATAATTGGCTGTAATGCCAAAAAGTATCTAGAACTAGTTTTTTCTATTTGTAAATATTTCTATTGAAACTAACTGGCAACACTGTCCCAGTTTCGTACATACTTCCATTGTTTATTTCGTATTTTCATGGCAGAGACCATAATTCATTTTTTGTGTACAACTGCATTTAGTGACTCACTGAAGCCGAACAATAACGATAAGCATTTTCATTTTCCGCAAAATGCGAGAAGAAGGAAGCAGCACGGGCTGCCAGCGAGGCACCGCTCAAATGCAAGCAAAGCGAGCAAGAGGAAGCAAACCATGCAGAGAAATTTTTTTACTCCATTTCGAAAAGAGGAGAAAATTTACGTTGCTACTTAGCAGCGCGCTCTATGTGCGCCGCACATCCCCTCACAACCCCTCAGTCAGACACACACAGTTACACTGCAAATACGCTCCTCAACCGATGCTATGTACATAAAGCAGATTCGCCATCCCACTCGCACAGCACGCAAGCCATCTCACTCTGCCGCCGCTCCAGCATAAAATAAGGAGAAGGGGGCTGGGGCTGGCTACATTTGCACAAATTGTTTAAATTGAACAAAATTTATATGCGCTTTGCACAGGCAATTTAATATCGCATCCAATTTGCGGTTTATTCACATCGCAAGGCAGTGTCATTTGGCGGGAGTGTCTATGCTGTAGAAAGTGAGGGGGGGGGGGGGGGGGGGGGGGGCGAAATGTAGCGCAATTGCTGGAGTGTTGCCAGGGCATGGCACTGGAGGCGCATAAATGGCGTCTACGCTGCTTAATGAACTACAACGATGAACGTGAGATGAGAGAGGGAGAAAGAGAGAGGGAGAGATAGAGATAAGAGTGTGTGTGTGTGTATGAAGAGGAAGAGCGGCATACGAGAAGCATGAGGACGACGACGGGGGAGAGGGGGGCCGATTTTTCATTTCCAATTTAAAGCGAGCTCAACTGTCATGGAGCAACATTGCGGCGGGCGACTAGGGGCAACCTGTGACGTTCGTTGGAAGCTATCTTTCCGGCTGCCCCCTCCTATCAGCACCCTGAAATAGCTGAATTGGGTGGTATGGTCGCCAAAGGTACTTGCGTGTATTCGTATTTGCCTTTCGCCTCTTTTCGCATTGGCACTGCCGACAGGCAGGCTGGCGGACGGACGTACTTAAGCAGGCACTGCAACGCTCTGCTCTGCTCGTCTATAATTAACCACTAAATGGGGAGACAACGTTAATGAGCAGCTTGTTATGCTTTTTCGTTTTAATTAGTTTTTAAGCGTATTTGGCTTGTTTGCAACACCATTCGTCGCACTCGGTTTAATTGGTGCGTATTGATGTATTTGCAGCCGCACACTCGCAGAAATTTTAGTGTTGTGTTGGAAGATAAGAATTTATTTTTAAGTTTATATCTTACATAATTGTATATGTACATGTACTATATAAATGGCGCAATAGCCCACAGGATGAGGCTTAGATCTAGCTTCATTCTATAGCCGTGTACGTACGAGACGCTTTTTAGTGAGAAGCTTTTTTATCAAGAAAAATTATATCGGAAAGCTACCAATATGAGAATGAAACCACTTTTAAACTAAACTTGAATTTTTAAAATCTGGGCTTCAATCTTGATAGTTCTATGATATATACGGCAGAGTTTCTGTGCTGGTTCAAGGAATCGCTCAACAATCAAAATTTCGAACTTTCATAAAGAAGCGCCTTTCAAACAAAATCCCACTTTTTGTTTTTTTTTTCTTTCATGTTTCTTTTTTCAATGTGCGCTTGAGCCCACATACATCTCTTGCTTTCATTGATTTATACGTTTTCGCATCGCTGAGATTCTGTAAACCAAATTTTTATAATGTGAAATGTCGATGTGATGCCAGAGCCATTCATTTTTAAATTAGAAACTCATAAGCTTAATTTTATCTTTCTCCATGTTAATTAATTCCTTTTTCTCCATGCTGCATATTCGAAATTTAGAAAAAAAATTTACTCTCTTACCTATAATTAAGCTTTTTGTCTACCCAAAAGAATTAACATGATTTCTTCTCAAGAAGTTGAATATTGCTGACCGACCCACTATGTTAAAAATAAGAAGAAGAATAGTAGAAATTGTATCATAAGTCAGCTTAAGTTTTCCAAAAATAGTTGTAAAATATTTTAATATGATATTCTCTTATGAATTGATCGATATCTACATATTTTATTTTAAAAACACCTGTACAATTTGAGAATATTTTACGTATACGTCGAGGGTTTTTCATTATAAGCTTGGCATTGAAGCTATTTCAGCTTTAATGTGTACCTTTCTTAATTTACATGTTTCTTTCTTTCCAAGAGTAGTTGGAAACAAACAAAATTGTCAGTGTAGGTAGTAATTTTTGCTACTTATTTACAGCACATGCAATATTAAATGATGCGCATACGCACAGTAGAACCGCAAATTATTTAAATTGCTTGTCTCGTCATCATTCATTATTTACACACACACACACAAACACATTGGCATGCCTTTGAGTGTATGCAAATGCCAACGCCTACGGGATTCACTTATCGCACACATACATGCGCCTGTGTAACAACTACATATGTACATATGTATATGCCTGCACTCTGCCATATGCAGACGCTATTTTCAGCGGCGCCCTGAAGGCATAAGCGCCAGCGAGAGTGGCACGTATTCCCAGCGACGCACTCCGGCACTTAAGTGCATTTAGGGAAGAGTAGGTGACATTTAATGAGTGAAAATGCGCATAACATATGCACACACTATATGGGCTTTTGTGTGTGTGTGTGTGTGTCTGAATATGCAGACATTTTTATGTATATGCTTGTGGTATATTAAATGACACAGAGTGGCAATTATGGCAACTTTTATGAGAAAATAAAACAGTAAAAAGTTATTAAATATTGTATTAAATAATTAGGAGTGAGCATTTCTCAGAAGGAATGTTTGCTGCTAATTTTTAATAAAAAATTTTAATGCTCCTTTCAAATTATTATGCTTTTTATGAATATGGCAACTTTTCCTCACTCAAGTTGACTCAAACAAATTTCACTTTGTCTTGCAATTCGCTTTCTTCTTTTTAAATTTCTAGCAATTATTTTCTCTTGTGTCTTTCTATACTTTAGTAAGTATATAGCAGCTACACATCCCCATTCATTATCCCCGCACCGCAACCAACCGCACTGCAAATTAATTATACATGCAAATGAGCTTAAAATTTGTGCGGCCATTTTCGTTCATTAATTCGCATTTTATGCGGTCAACTTCGTGATTTATTGCAAATTAAATAATTTAATTCGTATTTTCTGTGGGCAATTTTACATGTAATTTCGTTCGCTTCTTTGTGGATGTGTCTATTTGGGTGGGAAGTTTGAGCATGGAGGGCTTTATATAAAGCTAAGGGAGGCGCGCTTTGCACAATTTGACAGCGCTCGTCGCTCGCTGAGCCTCGTTAATTTGTTTACTAATTAAACTAATGAGCGACTAAAGTCATTGCGCAATTATACGCAGCTGAATTCATTTGATGTGCACAAATCCGCGCGGTTAGGTGAATGAGAGTGTTTGCGTGTTTTTTTATATTAATTTTTATATATTTAAGGGGAACACATATTGTTATGTGTTTAAAATATTAAGAATTTTTGTAAAAGTGGAAAATCCACCTCAAATTGAGCTGTTATACAAATGTTAACGTAATTTATACGCAGTGGAGCACCTCTTTCGCCAAAAAACTAGATGCATAGAAAATTTTATTGTACAGAGTGGCTTTGTCCTTCAAAATGGAAACCATTGAAAATATCTCTATTGATTTTGGTATATATCAATATTTAACGTCAGCTCAAAGTATTAAAGTCCTTCTCAACATGCTTCACCATTTTTGGCTGACATGAAGCGTATTCGTCTAGTAAAATCTAATAAAAAGTTATGTTTAAGATTAGTATATTTTCTTGTACATCGAACAGCTATTGATTAAATCAATAAAACGCCTTGTAAGTTTTGACATAGAGCAGAGTATTAACTGCAACTGGAGTACTTTGGTTTGAAATCCTGTACAGTGTAAATTTGAAAAAGGTTCGTGATCAAGCAAAAGCAAAAAATAAGTATTCAATTTAAAAAAAAAATACATCATTTAAAAAAAAAGAGGTTATCACATACATATATTTTGTTTGAACATTTTTCAAAAGGTTAATGCTTATAAACAGAGAAAATTTCGTCATAGCTGCTTTCTTCGTAAAAAAGCAAATGCAGACAGCAAACTCGAAAATTTTGCATATTTAAATAACGGAAATTTAATGAGCAATTTAAATTTCGTTTCACAAATTGCTCGACACTTAAATTATGCGCCGCAATGCACGTTCATTTTTTGAAGCATTTAAAATTCCGCGCTAATTCTAGCCGCAATTTGCAGCTAATTAAAAATTCTATCGCTTTTTCGTGCTGCCGTCGGCGAGCTCATACACACACATACACACAGACGCAGTCGCACCCACACCATTCATGAGCACTTTGGCAGGTAATTAGAAAATTTCGCTTGCGCTTTCGCCAGAGTCCAGCGAGCGGAAGTGACGCGCTTCATTTGCGCCATACTCGCAAAATGTGATTCTCGCTTTCGCTGTGTCCCAGCAGCTTCAGACACACAAAAACGTGCTAATTGCAATTAATTATGCAGTATATTGAATTTTCCTAAACGCGTTGCGGACATAGTGGCTAAGCCAGCGAGAGGAGCAAAAGAGGTAATTAAATGGCGAAAAATTTTGCAAAATTAAAGTTGCTCTAATTGCATGGGGAATTTTCAAGTAAAGATCATTTGTAAACTTTTTGGGCAGGAGTTCGTGAAAATATGAAAATTTATGAGCACTTTTTGTGTTCGTTCACTTTTCGCCGACGCTAAATTCGCCCCGAAGCAGTACCAGCAAATCCGTTTACTCGAAAAGCCTGTATGTCTGTGTGTGTGAGTGAGAGTGCGGCTGTGACCATGACTGGGCGCTAAGCACCAGTTCTGCCATTCCGCATTAAAGAAGAACACTAAAAATGCAAATGACAAAGAAAGCGGAAGCGAAAGAGCTGCGCAAACGAAAGAAGCGAAGCAGCAACACCGGAAATGCCGTCAGAGTATAAACAGCTAAAGTGTTAATTGCCATAAATGGCTGTCATTGTAACGGTAAACGACAGTAGATATTTGCATCATTGCGCGCTGCTGAAAGGTTTAAGTTACACACACACGCGCGCACGCACGCACATACACAGCGAAGAGACCAGCCAACAGCTACAACACACAACAGCTAGCAGATACCAACTGCGCGGCCAAGCGCCAGATACGACGGACGCACTGCCTCGCGCAGAGAGCGAAAGGACGCAGAGACTGCCATTAAGCGGCAAATTGCAGTCGCAGCCGAGCACATAAACGAAATGAACTGCTGAATAATGCAGCAGTTTTAGCCCCCATTTTTACGACATGCCAGTCTGAGCTCTCCAAGCAAGCAGGCCAAGCACCCCCGCCACACTCACACTCCGCGGCAGCAGCAGCACTCACACTTCCCAACGCAATCAAATTGCTTTCGTCTTCTATGCTGCTCGCACTTGTTTCATTTTCGCGTCGGCGCACTGGCGCTCTCACTCACCCCTTCACACACAGACTCACATTGAGTCACTTTTGCTTGGAGTGTTCCCACTCAGCCGTTGGCAACGCCTCTCGTGTGCAGCCAATCGTGTCGCGCAGCAATTCACATTTTTACTCTATTTTGGGAAATTTTCTTTGGAAGGCGCCTTCGTGAATTTCCTACTTTGAGTTTTCCCTCTATTGAATTTTCTTCCAATATGGCCGCATGCTGCTGTTCTGCTTCTTCTACTTAACTATCTTTATAGCATTTTCTTTATCCTTTTTGTTTGCTCATATTACATTGACTTCGTCCGTTTATGTCATGCACTAATCCCAACAGCTACTACACTAGTAACTCCACTAGTGCTTCTGTCTTCCTCCGGCAATACCGAAAATGTAGCCAACATTTTCCAGCTACCTTTGGTCGTCTGCTTAAGTGTCCTCTTGGGTATGTCACTTCGTTAACAGCTCCGGTGCTCTGTCGCTTATTCGTTCGCTTTTCTCTCATTCTGTCGTTCTTCCTGTCGTGTTATTCCTTTTATGGCTGCCTGTTGATGTGGCTTTGCGGGTGGGTCTCTCATTTTCATAACTGTAAATTGCTTTGGATATCAAGTGTCTTGGGTGAAGGTGTGAAGTGTGTGTATCGTTTTAGTATAGCAGTTATAAACTTGTAAATTTTGCATTCCAAGCGGGGATCATTACAGCGAGGATGAAACAATCGGAGTACGACTACGCAAAAAGTGTTTCAATTTGTAATTCTAATATTTATCTTATCAGATAAACTGAAGTTCACGCTTATATCGTGAGACATATCAATAACAAAGCTAGTGTTCTTGAATATCTCATATGTCTCATTCGGTGGTAGTGTTAATAAAATCATTGGTAACCTTTATATTTTCCTCTAAACATAGTATGGAATGAGCTACCTATGCATAAGTTAATGAATGGAGCTTATAAGCTAATTCACAGACTTTTTCACTCTATCAGATCAATCGGCAAGCATTAAGTCTTTAGTTTAGAAGATATTTATGCATAGATTTTTAGAAGTACAAACCATTCTATGGATCTAATATAAATGTAAAAAATGTGAATGTTATATATGTTATATAATTAATAATAATCACACATTTCAACAATCAAGTGATTCTGTGATTTTAAGATGACAGTAAATTTAATAGATTTTTACAAATTCCCAGTGTTAAGTATTTAGTATTAAATTTATATAAATGAGCACAATTATTCATACACAAAGGCAATTTATAATAATTTCTCACTATTGAGCGTAGATACTTTTGCAAATTTCTCAAATCCAAAAAAGTAGGGCTTAAGACGATTTCTTCTGCACTCACACTTTGACAGAAGATTTTTTAACGGAGAAGAGTTGAAAGCCTGAAATTGCTACAGGCAATTGGGACTTCTCTCGCTGTAAACGTTTAGCAACGGCCTCGAAAGTTAAGACATCGGCAAAACCTGAGTTGGAAATGTCTGGAAGCACAAATAAAAGTTCAAAGCCATTTTAATGGCATTTTTATTCTCTATGTACAAAAAATAGGAGCTGTCAGATAAAAGATGGCGGTAAAATTATAGGCAAAGGAATTGCCAATTGTTGGCTGGGAATTTGGCATTCACAAAACATTTTGAAAGCAATAAAATAGTTTTAAAGAACAAGTTTGTTATTCGTTTTATGAAGTTTTCAAAAATGCATAATTCTATATATTATATTTTAACGACATTCCTTCCTCCAAAATCTTCATTATGAAGTTTTTAAAAATGCATAATTTTATATATTATATTTTAACGATATTCCTTCCTCCAAAATCTCATTCAAAAGAAAAAATGTGTAGAAAAAGGGGAAAAAATAAAGCGCAAATAAACAAAATCCAACCACAGAAAATTGAGGCATAAATTAAATGCTCGTAAATCCCATTAAAGAGCAGTAAACCCAGAGAAAGAAGAAGCAACAAAAAAAAGCGCACAAAAAAGCACTTGGCAGCAGATCAAAGAGCCACAAATACTGCTCTTAATTTAATAGTTTCGAAATCTTAATTAATTTATTTTTAAGCTCGTGCAAAGCAAACGAAAATTAGTTAACCGCGACGATTGACGTTGCAACAAAAATGCTAATTGGCAATCGTAGAGGCGCAGGAGCTGCGCGCAAGAAATTGCGTAAAGGCCGCGCACGAAAACAGGCCTCACCACGAAAGCCGCAGAGGCCACTAAGTGCCGAGGTCGAGCAGCCGGCAGCCGACAGCAGCAAGAGCCACCCACGGAGCCCACTGGAGGCTGCGGAGGAGCAGCGTTCAGCGCTTCACAACGTTTTGCAATTAATCTCCGCAGCGCACACAGGCGAAGCCAGCAGACGCAGCCGCCGCGAAGACATTCGCACACGCGGCACACGGAGGCGGCACATTTCCACTGCGCGCGCAATTTAATTTCAAATTTACGAGTATTGAGCTGCAAAGCAAAAGCAGAAGACGCAAGCACACAAATGAGCAGCTGAGAAGCTGCCACCGGCAGCAAGTGGAGGCACTCTCAAATTGACAATGAAACATTGCGAAATGTGCTAAATGTGCTTTAATGGCAGATGGTATTAAGAATTTATAAAAATTATCTCCAACGCATATGAGCCAAATTATTAAAAATGGCTGATTTTTTATTGGAGCAGGCATAAGCGAATTCACACTCACACCATTTGTCTTCACTCGAGCGTGCAATTTTTCATAAATTCATTTTTATTAAATGAAAAATTCAATGAAAAGATATTACGAAAACGCCTCTGAATACACACCACGTAGTTTATATAAAAAAGTGTTGTTTTGTTTTAAAAGTAGCATTGAAATGGCAAAAATACTAAACGGTAAATTTTTAGTAGAAATTGTTTTCATTCTGCACTCTAATGCAGTGTTGAATTGAATGAGTGAGTGAATCTATGAATGATATAGTACATATGTCATTGGATCAGAGATGGAAGAGCATATTGTTATTAAGTTATCTTAAATAATTTTTCTATAGCAATAAGGAGTACGTCTTCCATAAATTCAAATTTGTTGAAAATATTATAACTTAGTGGAAAGCGAATATGTATTTGTTTAGAGGCGACAATCAAAAGCTCTTGAGGGGAATAAAATATATTTATTTCTTACTGACAAATATTCTCAGTTCCAATTTTTAACTCAGAAAGCACTGCCCAGGACATGTACAGAGGCCATCTTCTAAGCGTCAATTTATTCGAACAATTTCAAGTAGTAAGTTGGGAAGAAATATCCGATATATCACTGTTCTCTATTATTATTTCATTTTAAAATCTCATAACAGTATTGAAATGAAATGGAATACATACATATCTAAATGAACAAATTCTTTCTATGAC
The DNA here is from genome assembly GCA_963457695.1 of Neria commutata. Lineage (NCBI taxonomy): Eukaryota > Metazoa > Arthropoda > Insecta > Diptera > Micropezidae > Neria > Neria commutata. The sequence continues at coordinate 3,159,507 of OY735245.1, forward strand.
TAAATTTGGAACACTTTATTTGTTTCATTCCCGAATGACTAATTAAACTATGCACATTTTTTCCAATTAACTCGCTTCCTAGAAAATTCGGCTAAACAAATTCTTCTTAAAATTTTAATGTCATTTTGTATTTTCAATTCCCATTCGAATTCAAATTTTAGTAATAAATGCATGCATGATAGGAAACATATGTATGTATATACCGCAAGGGCTACACCATATGTCGCCGGCGAATAAATCATGCATACATATTTATATTACGGCAGTTCTTGTTGCCCAGCTCATTTGAGCGCATGCGTAAGAAAATTTGAATATAAAATTTTAGCGCCAAATCATTTAAATGTGATTTATTTGGTTTTACTACTGGAAAACCAATTTCCGAAACAAAACAACAACTGAGCACACGCTCGCTCGCAGGAGACACAGTCGGCGGGAACATAAAACCGCATACACGCATTTGGGCGGGGGGACAAGCTGCGACGAGTCATAAAAACCGGGCGAACGGAGCAACGTAGAAGACTTTTTACGATTCATAAAATTAATTTACGTTTACAACGATTTAAATTTTTAAAATATCGCAGCAGCTACAATTTTACAACTTTCAGCGACATAAATGAAAGTGTTGAAAAGAGTGTGAGTGTGAGTGTGTGCGTATGCCGATGTGCACGTGTGATTGAGCTAGCTCGTGAGTATATGGCTGAGGAAGTGATTGCCTACATTATGATGTGTGATAGTGTTGTTTTGACACATTGTCACAATGATAAGCATAAAATCACAGCAACAACTCAGCAGTGCTTTGCATTTTCCAACAACAATACAGCGGCTTGACGGAGCTGCTACTTTGAAGTGTAGATTTTTATATGAGGTGATAGTTAAATTAAGTATCACTTCTCAAGTGATTGAGATGTTAAAAAAATGTGATATGCTATTGAGAATTTGGGCAGGTAAAAGTGTTGTTAATTGAGGAAGTTGTTGTCAACAAACGAGTGTCATAAAAAGTATTCAAGCTTATATCTACTAGAGGTCTGCATGAATGCATTTGGTTTGCCTGTGCACTACGGATACCCATTTCATTGCACTCGGCGCACGAGTAAAACATTTGAATGGGTGAAACACTCACAAAACCTCTCAATACCAAAACAAATACCCACTCGTGCCATTATTTTCAAAGAGAGTAAGAGCAGCATTTGTTATCTTGCTCTATTTGCTACAATCGTAACAAACAAAACGAATGTAACAAAGTATCGGTATAGTATAGTGAGTGAAGTGGGTAAAGTGGGTGCAGTGAATGGTAAGCTGGAGAATTTTGGCGAAGCCGCTGCTGCGCGCCGGTTAGTAATGCATCGTCCGAAAGTCTTTTCTTCTGCAAATAATGTTTAAAATGACCACAATATGCATAGAAATTATAATTAATACACTAAAACGTCTTTCCATCAGAAATTCTTTAAAAATAAGCTCAGCCTCTTAATTGCGTATAGCCCCTTAAATACTCGGTGCACCCACTGCATTGCACTCTGTTTACCAAAACATTTGAATAGTGGGTACACTGCTTGTGAGTAATGTGCTTGCGCTTACAATTTACTCAATTGTTTTGCTATCTCATTCACTCTTAAGGCATATGTGCTTATTCAACACATGTTTGGAAATAAGTGCACATGCGAGCGAAAGATTCAAACCCGAATGAATGTCTTGGTCGCTCTTTCAAATGCATTCATGCAGACCTCTAATATCTACAGCACGCAAAAATACAAAATAAAAGTTGTGTATAAAAAGTAGATTCTTTTTTGCTAAGATCAACTGCAAGCCGCAGCGCCATAAAATCTGCTGCTACATATACACACACACACATGTGAACATGCAATAGTCAAATTCGGTGCGAAAGTCTGATTTGATATTTATTTATTTATGAAATGTGTTGCCATCAATTCACCTAAGCCCGTTAACAGCAGCAGCCGCAAAACAACAACAACAATAACATCGACATCGACATCGGTAACAAAAATCAAATAAAAGACAAGAGCAGCAACAAAGCCACCAGCGCATTGCCAGCAAATCACCAACACCAACAGCGCGAATTTCATCAATTTTTATTTGCTTTGTTAGCAGCAGAAATCGTTGCTTTATGATGAATTGACTTCATCACAAATGTACATATACATATGCATTCGTATGTGTGTTCGTTTTGTTTAGATACACCCGCTGCAAAATATTCATTCAACATAAACTTTGGTAAAACATTCCTAGATCTGAAAGTCACATTAAAGATAGATTCAACTCAGAATGATTTGCCCAGTTGAGAATTTAGTTCAGAAAAAATTGCCTTTTGGAAAAATAAAAATGCTTAATGATACTGGATATTCACAAATACCTTCTTTGTTGAATTGCTACCTTTATGTATATTTTTTTTGAAGTGTCCAATGAAAAATCGTTCAGGGAACCTTAAACTTTTTTGTTAAATACACACAGAGCTCGTGGAGTCATTTCTTCAACCGATTTTTCTTTTCAACATTTATGTACTATAAACCTCAAGACCCAAAGCCTTTATAAGCACTCTCCTTTTTTTGTCATAATATTTTTGTTTCATTAACTGAAAATTGTGTGTTTTTTGGCCAACTTTAAATGACATTCTGCTCTTACGAGCTCCTTGTTTTATATGCTTTGCTACTATTTTTACTCCCTTCCTCTGCTGATGCCAAAAACATAGCAAGCTCTCAATCGACATTTATTGCCGCACTAGTCCACTATCCATCCGCAAGTCTGTGCTTAAAAGCGCATTTCACGCTTTCACTACTTTTACTGCTGGCAACTTCTGTGTCGTTGTTGCTCTGCTGTTGGCTTGTTGCTGCTGTTTCTTTTTCCTGTTGGGAAAATGCTTGTAAAATATTCATTTCGCAATCTAAGCTCGTGTGAAGGCTTCTAAATTTTTCATAGCGCGTTTTTCGCTGCTTCTTTTTCACGAAACTCGACGGCAAAATGTTGTTGGGATGTTGTTGTTATTTGTGTGTTTTCATATGTTGCCGTGAATCTGACTATGATTAAGCTTAGAAAGCAACACACCGTTTTACCTGAATTTATATTTTAGCTATTGACATTTTTGAATTAAGGTTTTGGTAAATCATCAGAATACATATTCTACGGATCAGTTTCGACAGCAAGCTGGTTTTTTAGACGATATAAAGCCTTTCCTTATTTGGAGATTTTGAACCAGATGGCTTCAACTTTCAGTCCGTTTTTGTCTGCGCTGAAAGCGAAAGAGCTGTCGGTCAGATGTTCTCGGATTCCGTCCGCTAGCTTTTTTCCAGACCTACACATTGGCGAAATATTAACCTCTCAAGCAGCTTTCTTCATATCAATCTACAGTTCCTGTCCGAACCAACAGCCCAGCCCATTTCTCTTTATAAGAAATGTTAAAATGTATTGGTAAGCATAAAATTGCAAAATATCACATCTTCTCTGGACATATTCTTTAAAATTTGCGCAGACATGCGAAACACATTAAAAAGTCGTATAAAAATTATTTCAAACTATAATTAAATGCGAGAATCAGGCGCAGTCTGCCACTGTTGCTGCTCTAGCTGCTCTTGCAGGCGGCAACTCACTCAACAGCTCGTAACAATTACGCAAAAATTAAACTTAATGAAGTCAAAATCAAGCGGGCGCACACACATTCACACACACACACACACACGCACTTGTATATTTATTAAATTGCATATTGAGGATGTGCAGCGGAATATTGCATCTGTTTGCCATTGCCGGCAGCGTTGCGTCCGCTCGCTTCATTGTCGCCTCCTCACAATGTTACTTTTGACTGTTTAAAAAATTACGAATTGTAATAAAAATATTAAAGCTTGTAATTGCAAATTTTTATTCAAATTATTTGCAATTATGGCGGGACGGGAAGTGAGAGCAAAATGCAATTTGGCACTGGAGACGACTCTCAGGCAAGCCAGGCCAGTGATATTTTTCACGCCGCCGCATTAAGCGTTGTCACTTGGCAGCTGCTGCCTCAACCCCCTGCCCCCTCACACACCATATTTCTGGTATTTATGATAAATTGTGGCAGTAAATGCCACTTGTAAATCTGTCACGCGTCGCAGTAAATCATCACGCATAATCATGCGTACCAGATGAAAATATTGCTACGTCGCTGCTGCGCTGCTGTCGGCGGCACTTTCTTGCGGCAGCCTGCCATACAGAGCAAGTTGCGTGAGAGATCTCATTGCTTGCTGCCGCGCCACATGTTGCCTGCAGCCCCAGATGCAGTTCCACAGTTGGCAGCCGCAGACGCAGAGTGGCCGCTGGAGGAGTGTGAACTGAATGCTTCGCTGACAGAGACCACAAAGCAATCTGCCGCCCGCCCTGCGCTACTGCACTTCTCAAGTGGCCTGCGCACTGCAGCCCAAAATGCATCGCTCTTTTGTGGGTGCGACTGCGACTAATCTATGACTGGAAACATGTAATTGGAGAAGACTTGTGAAGGCGTTGGCGCAGGCATTCGGAAGGTGAGTTAATGAGAAAAATACCACAAAATACAGTTTAATATATTTTAATTAAATTTAGAAAATATCTATTTCTTTGAGAATGATATGCGCTTTTCTTTTTCAGATGATATGCGTCTGCTAGGCTTCGAACCGGCCACGTCTCATTTCATCATCAGGGAACGAGCAGTTATCCAGAAAGTTACTGCGGCTTTGATTGTTGCTTTTCTTAAAGATACAGTATCAAAATTTGTTATATGACTGTATCGGAGGGTGCACATTTGAACCACACAAATTCCCTTCATTCTAATCTCACAATCGCTTTCACACCTCATTGACTTGATGCACACATACTAGAAGGTTCTAATTCTCCAGAGTCCTTAGCTTGGAATAACTGCAAAGAACTCGATGCCTCTTTGGTGTTGTGTGTGCAACCTTGCCTACTTTAATTAATGCCACAATCAACGATTCAAATTTGTTACAAATTAATTATTCATCTTGTTGTAATGCGGTGTCGACTCTGACAAGCCAACTACTTGCAAGAATGCGGCTGCTCTGTACGACGCGCGTACTTCTCTGTGCGGATCCCGCACCCATCACTCTTGTTGCGCCTCATCGAAATCGCTGTGCTGCTGCGGCTGCTGCCACTGTTGGCATGTCATTAGGCTCGTCCAGATGATGCGCTGCCAATGCATCATTTCGTTTCCCCAACGGAGCTCGTCGTGTGCGCACATCCGCGCGTAAGGGCGTGCGGCACTTTGCCTCCTGCTCTTTGCTGCTCGGTCTTTTCTCTTGCCGCCTCATAAGTGAAGCGTGAACTAATTGGGATTTGCTGCGGTGACATTTTGTGCACGATCCGATTTCGAGGCGTTGTAGACAAGCGAAGAAAGGGTGCTTCAAAGCTAAATACTAGAGCACAAATGGAATGAGCTGAAGATTTTTTCCTTGAATTCAGAAAATAAAAATTAGCAGCTAATAATAACATTTTGTGCAGTATTGACATGATCTTTAACTAGAAATCGGTTTTGACTGATCGGTTGAAAAATGTAAATAAATTCAAAAATTAGCTCATTTGTATTGAACGCGTTTCTGTATCTTCGCGATCAAGCACTTTTAAAATCAATATAGTAAAATCAATTCAAACTTAACTATCTATTGTCAAAAATCATAGAAAAACGTATTGAAATAAGCTAGCTCAAAATAACTTTTGCTTTTTGAAACTTATACAATTTTGAAACAGTATATAGCCAGATTGAAACGAACGATCGCAAACTATTTATTAAAATCGGCATCGAAAAGCTTTTAGAAACTATTATTCCAAAAGGATCAAAAACAAACTCAATCCGCTTACGATCTTTCTGCTTTTTTTATTTAGCATACAGCCACCCTGTATTTCTCATTCCTCACTCATTTTAATTAATTTATCACTGCTTCAAATGATCCCTCCCCCATGCCCTTCAAATGAAGGCATCACTCCTTCTCTACAAATTACTCACATGCTTCATTGGTGCCCGAATTGATTGCCTTCAAATTGCGATGTTTCCCCCAAAGCGCTGCCAGAAATCCCATAAAAACTCGCTGTGACTGCCACGATTTCAGAAAAGCCCACGACAACAGAAATTGTCATTTGGAAGTGCCCCGGCAACAAACACGCTGTGAATGCTACAATTTATGACATTTCGGACACGTGATCTTTGGCTGTGACTGTTGTGTGACATTGTCAACAGAATGTGGCAGAATGCGGTGGCAGTGCCGCAGCTGAGAGCAGGCATCACACGATTTTAACGTCACTTTGATTGTGTAATGAAATTTTATTGCAGCCATCAACGGAAGATGTGGCAAGTGGCGCGCAACGAAGTGCGACGCGGCAACAACAGGTACACCAACACACACACACAAGTGGCCGCTGGCTGTGGCAGTCTAAGCGGAAGTTGTTAGTTTTTATTCGCTTCGAATGTAGTGAAATAGTGGCAATATGTCGAGAATGGCCTGAATACAGTCGAAAGTAGGGAGCAAGTGGGGAAGTTGCGGTCGTCTAATTTTAGCTGCCACTTGAAAGCTATGAATGGAGTCCTTTGCGGCCAAGTGTTGATGCAAATGGCAATGCTGCTACACAAAATAAGCATTCTCACTGTATCTATCACATATTGAGGAAAAGCTAATTAGTGTCCAATTATTGACTCGCTGTTTAGTGTTTCCTATTAAAACTAAATGTAATTAGATTTTAGACAAAATTATATCATTGGTAGCAATACAAAATAGGTGAATGATAGAAGCTGAAGCGGAAGTTGTTGACATTTTAGCACTTATGTCGAATTTAGCCGGAAAATAGACACAAATTATTTGAAATTAAAAAATATACACATGTGTATATGAGGATAAATATCAATTTTCCAATCAATAATAATTTGTACTCAATATAATTTTTTATTAAGCTTCATAACAAAACTTTTTATCATTAGTTTGTAAAAATTTTTGGAAGAAACTTATCATTGATCGTTATTTTCTGATCAAAAATAAATATCAAAAATTTATTAAAATTTTTCAAGTTGTTTTGTTATCATATTTTTTTAACGAGCAATGTAAAACGCTCTTCTAATGTTAGGTTAGGTTACGTTAATCTGGCTGCCTAAGAAGGCCACGCATAGACCCTGTTGGGTCCTTAGCGATACCAGTTGCGTTTAGGAGTTGTCAAAGTAGTGATCTGTCAGAATTTTGGTGTTTTTCTTCTAATGTTAATTACATTTGAATTTGTCAGGCTTAGCAAAACGAACCATTATTAAAGATTTGACTTTTATTGTATTCGAAAAATTCATGATAAGAATAAAAATTGTTATAAACTGGTTTTAATCATTAATATGCGTGGAAAATAAAATCACGCCAAATTATCTCCTGTTGCAGTTACTTTATAAGTATGATCGAAAGACCAAAATATACAATCTTTTAAACTCATGACATGAGGAGTATATGCTTTCTCGTGTTCTTTTGAAGTGCAGATTCTATAAATCTGCTAGTAATCCAACAACTCCTAAATGACATAATATGAAATGGAAAATATGTGACAAGGCTCAGTCGATAATTGTTCATAAGTGTTCATTTCTCAAAATTCTCATCTGTTTACTATCAATTATAAAAGCATATTTTAGTAGAAATAGGCTTATTTAGATAAGCTCCATTAATCTGCACTTCTCTTAATCTATCAAACCGAAAAGTATGGAAATTCCCGCACGCATTCGCATTTTTCCGCATACCCCACACCAAGACGCAGCCATGCCGAGGCTTACTTAAACGACCGTAAAGAGCGCTCATGCGACGCTTTTCTTGCAAATTCGCCGACCCCAACTGAGAGCGGCGCCGCTTGCCGCCGACTTTGATCTTGTCAAAGAGCCTAAAATAAATTGCTCAATTATGAAATATGAATTGCGCATATGCCACGCGCATCTTCCGTCTGCCTTGCCGCATCTGCCTGCAGCTCCAGCTTCTTGCTCTGCCAGAGCAACGCCGTGGTGCAACACATTGCAGCGGGCAAGTTAATTATGCATTGGTGAAGTTGGCTGGCGTTAAATGAGGAATGCAACTAAGAAGACGTGTCACCGCAAAAGAAAAACAAGCGCCGCAGCCACACTTGTAATGCCAAGAAATTAATTGGAATTTTGTTTAAAACTTTGTTCTAAGTATTGGTATATAACGTACATACATTTCATCTATGTAAATATATATTATATTACATAGATTCGAGCATGACAGAGCCGCATTACAAAAACAACATGAGTATGTACACAGCTGTAGCCAAAATAGCAGCACGTGTTAGGCAAATAACCAAAGATCCTGTTGGAAAAAAGGATCTTTGAATGGAATTTGTACACTTTGGTATTAGAAAGTGTACTTGATCAAACAACTTTTCTCTATCTATTTTATGGGAATATGTTGTCCTGGAAGTAATTTTCTCATTTAATATTCATAGTTTATCATAGCTAGTGCCGTTAGTCCTGTCATTATTATGGCTCAATTAATGTAAAACAGTAAATTATTTAATTCTTTAAATTAAATAATAAAAGCATATTTGTTAGGAACAAGTTTATACTCGAAAAAAACTTCATTCCCAAACAACAAAATTTTTAAATTTAATGATAAATATTTTAGAAATAATTTTAAGCTTTTTTCGAAAGAAAGATTTAAGAGGCTTGCAAAAATATTAAACCGAAAGTATTTTCTTATTTGGTTTATTGTAAGAATTAATTTGGTAGAAATTTTTCGAATGTGCAAATCTTCTTATATTTTTTAAAGAATTATTAACACTCCACTTCCCTATTTCAAAATGTATTTTTTGAGGTCCCTTTTTATTGTGCCTATGAGAAAATGCACCACTGCAGATGCACCACTTACAACAACAAAAACAACAACACCACCACAACTGCACGTAGCGTATGGCGTCAATTTATTACCTTTCAGTTTGACATTTTGACATAATGTTGTTTTGTTTGTTTGTAAGTGTTGTTGTTGTTTGCTTTTTTCTTTGCTGCTGCCACTCCTCCTCCCGGTATGTTTGACAGTTGAAACTCATCGCTGGCGGCTAATTAGATTATTTGTCAATTTGAGTGGGGAGATTTGTTGCATGCCACGCACAACAACTGTTGCTGCTGCCGGAGCTGTTAAGCTGCTATACTGCTATACGACTATGCCGCCTTAATCTCGCATACTTCGCAAGTCATTTGATGCTCTGCCGAAATGGCGGACATTAGTCTTATTAACTCGAAATGAAGGCAAAGTGTCGAGTGGTACATGCTTTCTAATTTCCGTTCGAGGCCGTCCGGGAAGAAGAGCGAGAAATTGTTGTGAAGTGAAGGTATGAGCAACTTAGGAGCACAATTTCTTGCTGGGGGATGAGCTGCAGTTAATTGGATTTTCAATCATTTGAACTTTGTGCAATTGTGCATATTTATACTAATTATTGGAAAAGTATTTTCGTGTTTTTTGTTTGCTTGATTTGGAGGCAATTTTGTACAGCCAGATTGTAGCAGAATCAACTTAGCTAATGGCGCAGTTTAATTTCTCACTTTCCGACGTTTTTTAAGCTGTGCCAAAACTGAGGTGAAAACATGGGAAAAGTTTTTTCGGCTGCATTACTGCATACTAACTTACTTATATTACATCACAACCTGCTGCAGCTCTTCGCCTCCCGTACCTGCTTTCTTCAGGTGTCCTTGCTTTACGGGCGCCTTTTCCAGTCCATAGTTACAAGCTTAGTTAGGGCGTCTTGCACTTGGTTCCTCCATTCGAGATTCGATCTTCCTCTTCTGTGCCGGTCCTCAAACTTCGCATCGAATACCTTCTTTGCTGGCTGGAGAAAGCGGGATGGGCAGAGGGTTGAGTGCGCCGCTACACCACAGTTAAAGAAAAATTTAAATATCAAAATCGATAGAACATGCTCCTCAAAAAATAGATACTTCTATTTGTTTATCTATTTAAAATATATTAGTTTTCGGAAGATTTCGATCTTGGAATAAACATTATCCTGCAAAATAGGAACATGTTTTTTTAAAGATAATATTATCCGTTTCTAATTAGGTATTTGCTATAATAAATACCAAAGTATGTATATGTATGACTGGCATGTACGTGGGAACAGAAACTCCTTATCCAAGGATCTTCCGGTGGAAGCATAAACTAAATGCCATACTAACGGAAGTTATCAACAATTAACCGTAATGGAAATATTCACAATAATTTTCCAATTCATTCACAATAACAAGAAGCTGCCTAAAAATTCTTTCCGCACAAACCAATCCTTAACAGTTACTTGCTGAATTTGCTGAATACGCATGCACAAACACTTAGCCCATACTCAAACCAAAGTTGCAAGCTGAGTGAGTACATCGCAATACTGGATGACGCCCCTCACATGGTGCTCGAATTGATAACACTGTGCGACATTTACAGTGAGCCGCCATATTGCAGTGGCCAAATGAAAGGAAATTCCATTTGAAGTTTTGGAACAGGCGCACAGCTCGCCCAGCCGAGGGCAAAAGCGCATTCCACAGCGGAGCGTGAAGTATTTCAGCGATGAGTCAGCGACACGCAACGAAAGTGAAATCGTTTGGTATGTGTGCGTTTTGTTGGTATCTGTGGAATGTGTATCTATAACGGAGGGTGCGGCTGAGATTGCATGTTTCGGCTGCGCATTGAGGGGTGGGTTTCCTGTAATGTTTCTACTGCTGCTTGGTGCTGAAATTATACAGTGGCGGTTGGAATGAATGAAGTGAGTAATTTGATATAGGAAAATTTTTGTAAAATATTATAGATTTTTTTAAAATAACGTGATTCATTTATTCAAATATAAGCACCGATCGTAGGTAGTAGGAATCTATATGCGAGAGAGAATTTTTCCAACCTTAAATATGTTTTTAAAATTTTAGACTGTACTTATAATCAGTGCATTTCTAGTCAAATAGTAAATTTAAATGAAAGTTATTCGCAATTACATATGTACGTTTAAATATTCCGGCATTTCTCTAATAACCAGTGAAAAGGCAGTCATTTATATTTTATATGTTTTTCGTATATTTACTGTTAGATAAAGGATTAGTCATAGGTATTTTTGTCAAGATGTCTTTCCAAAAACTTCTCTTCATTATTCTTCTTTTCTTTTCTAATATGTAATCTTTCATTCTCTTTTTATTAGCTTTAGGATTAGTCTTAAGTATAATACTTATTATGAATGTATGTATGTATGTATATGTGTCCATGTTTGTTTGAATATTTAATAAATATGTATTGAAATTTAAATAAAAGGGAATATATTTCTTAGTACAAAAGACCAATGTTGTTCAGGATACTGACAAATTTTCTAATTTCAAACAAAGCATAAGAAAAAATCACAGCTGCATCCATTGTTTTTAAAAAACCCGCCACTGTTGGGTGAGTCAAATTCAAGTCAAAGTGCGCGCAAAACCGAATGACGGGAAAAGAGGTTGTGCCAGCATATTCAGACACTGCCATTGCCCGTGCTTATGTCCATCATTAACGTATATGGCATCGAGAGCACCTCCCCAGTGGGTGTAGCAGCAGCAAATTGAACGCACTCGCAAATCCAATAATGCGCATTCAGCAGGCGGCAGGCAGCGACATGGCCAGAGACGTTGACAATTACGCGCAAGAACAACAGTTATTGGGTGCCAGCGCCAGAGGAGGCTGCTTGGCGGCGGCGAGAGCCACTTTGCTGTCGCAATGTGGCAATAGCAGCGACAAGAACCTCTGCACGGCTGCAGCGCGTTTAAATAGACACGTGTCCATCAGCGGTTTAACCCTTCTTAAGGTAACGCCCAAGGAAGACCAGGCGAACAGCGCGCGGCAGCCAGCGGCTGGGCACTTCTGCGCTCGCGAAGCAGTGCAGTGCTAAGTCATCCTCGGCAGCAACACAGCAACACCACCAACGAGCAGCTGAGGCAGCGGTGGATGTGGCGGTGCACGCGCATGTGTGTGTGCGTGTGAGCAGAGCCCACCTTCGGGGTGTGTGCTTCGAAGGAAGGCGTGTGCCGTGCCGCCTCTTTCCGTTATCTTCTTTTCGCGCGCTCTTCCTTTCGGCGTTTGCCGCGTACCGAGCGAGTGGAGTGCTTCCTTTTCCTTCTGCTTTGCCGGCGCACTCGTAACGTGAATGCCGCCGGCTGCTGCTACGGTGCCGTAGTCGTGCCGCAACGCCGTGTACCGCCGTGCCAGAAGGCAGTGTAACAATTACGTCGTAACTAAGAGCAACCTTAGCGGACCAGGCGAACAGCCGCCGTCGCCAGTGTCCTGGTTACTACGCTGTTACATTCTGGTGGTGGGTGCATAAATTGTTCGCGAGTGCTTGTATGTGTGCATTTTGTTACGTACCTTGTATGTAGGACAACGTTAGGTTTCAAGGACGTTTTGCGTAGGGTTGCTTTGGCCTGTGACACTGCAAATGGGTATGTGTGTGTGAGGGTGTATCTGCTTCATATCAGAACATTTGGTATTTCGTTGTTGTTTTCGTATGCTTATGCTGATATTTTGTTTGTGTACCTATTGAGGATACAGCATGGTACAGGGTGTTTCGATAATGCACTTCAATATTTTGACTTTCAAAAACCGTTTTCATGAATTTTTTTAAAATTATATTCCGAAACTGATAACCTCCACTAGAGCTTCCATTTTTGGTTACTTCATTGCTAGTAAGAATACCTTCAAATTCTCAAGTTGTCCTCCCACCATGGAGGCCGTGAATTAAAGGCACAGATAATTTCTGTCGTAAATCCACCAAAGTATCAATATTTGGCAAATATAGTCCGATTAGGAATATACAATTAAATACACAATTTAATTTCTTTCACTGGATTATCAGCCCACTCGGTTACTTGGTGTAGTCAGTCGGCGAAACCCGGCTAATGGTACCTAACTTGTTAAATTATCTTTCAAAAGAAGCTTGTCAAGTGTTAATTTTAATATAAAAACATAAAATATGATAGCTAATCATCATAGGACATCGGACTTCGCGCCTGAATTGCATGTCATACTTGCTCAAGTGTCAAATATCCTTGCCGAATAATGACTCAAGAATTTCGCTTCACATAACTGAAAGGAATCCTACACCAAAGCAAACTCACACAAAGCAAGCATGTATGCGTTCCTGCCTGCAAACACCAGTGTACCAAAGTCCTGTAAATGGGAACCAGCAATACTAACGCCGCAATGCAACGCACACGCGTGCATCTGGCAGTGTATTCATTGCGATGCTGTGCACATATGCAGGACCGAGAATACACACACACTGCGCCTGTAGAATCCGCAGCAGGCAAACAGAAACGCCAGCCAGGATGCTGCCAAGTGCCGCTGATGGTGCGCAATTCCACACAATTGCATTGCATACGCATGGCAAGTACAAGCGCACGCACACATGCACACATACGCACACAACAATTACTTCGCACACATTGAAGAGTGTTAATTCCAGGTCTACACACGCGTGTAAAGTATGCGTAAGCATGTATCATGTTTTTCGGAGGATGATGACCCAATTGGGGTTGAACAATTGTGCAGGACATTTCAATGCGCGAAGGAGGCATGCTTTTTGGCGTTGAGTGCTTACGGAGCTTTCGTGGTTTGTGTCTCTGCTAATTGTTGAAAGGTGCTTTAGGGCTTTGACACTTGGTATTTCAGAATTTCATACTTCCTTTAGTGGTAACTGCGGAACACTGAGAAAGGAGTAACACATTTTTTTAACTGATTGAGTTTGGGTTTCGAATTTTAGCTAGACAATTTGGTTAAATTATCTTAATCTTGTTCGGTATTCTGGAGTGATTTTTATTGCTGATAGCTTGATGCTAAATTTACTGAAGCAAAATATGAAAAGTTCTGCGAATTAATTTAATAAGATTTCCATAAACTTGCCAACGGTTTGTAGCACCTGTGTTTTTACTACTCGTAAACCTGGTTAAATCCTTAGGAACGTGAAATCGAAGAAGATACGAGAGTCGTAATTTAAAGCTGTCGTTTAAATAATAGTCATTGAATTGAATTATGTATATATATAGTCTCAGGAAAACATGTATCTACACATTGAACTCTCGGTGATTGGGTAGAATTTATGACATAGACATGCAGACATTTAATAAAGGAAAATTTCGATTAACTTGATTTTAGGCACAGCAATAAATTGAAAATATGCGAATTTATCAACTGCTTGACCAATCTTCAAACTGAAACCTTGGAGCGGCCACTTCCCAGAGAAATATTTTACTTTCACTTCGAAACGCTTAAAATGTGAGTAAGAAAACCAACGGAAGCGCATTCCACTTGATATATTGAGTGCTTCAAATAAAGAAGAAGCAATTCTCTACAATAACGAAAGCTGAATATGCCCAAAAAGTATTCATTAAACTGAATATATACAACAGGAAAAGAGTTTCAGTGTTGACAAGCTATTTGGGCTTATCTTAAAAGTTTTCCATTTACTAAATTGATATATTGATAAGAGCAACAACAAAAACAACTTGTTAAAGGAATCATTTCCTAATGGTGTAATTGCCAAAATCGACCGACTCACTCAGTGTGAAACTACTTGTCATTGTGTTCAAATTTAATGTGCTTGCAATTTTCAGCCAGCAAATGTCGCAAGTTGCGTGTTTGCAACAAACTGAAAAGGAGCTTATCAACGATCGACAACAACAACAACCACGGCAATGACAAAGCAACAGTACAACAAAATAGCGCACAGCGCGAAAGGCACTTGAGCACAGGACAATGATATGCTGCAGCTCCTCGAAAACACACATACCGAGGATGAACAAACGCACACAGACAGACAGCTGAGTGCTTTGTGGGTGTGTGCTGTGATGAACGAAGATCACAGCGCGAGACAACAATTGCCAAAAAATTGTATCTATTGTCATAAAGGCAAAAACGCTTGAACAACTGCGCCATGTGGGGATTTCTATGGAAGGAGGTCGCAGGTTAGGTGCGGCTATGCGGACGCCTGACTGACCGACAGACCCCGACCAAAATAAATGTTGTTGTCATTATTGTCATGTCTCAAGTGCTTAAGTGGCAGTCAGCCTTTTAACTCTATCGAGTACAGTTATGTGCAACGGTTAATTTCGCGCACTTTGCTCTAGCAACTTTTTTAGGGATAGCCCTAAAGTGCACGTGTACACACACAAGTAAGAGTTGAAAACAGGCACGTAGTCAACAATTTATTTGCCTGGGGTGAATGATTTGCCTTGGTAAAAAGCTTCTTACAAAAAATGTATAAAATCATCCTTTTCAGGCACGCCTATAGAATAAACGTGTAGGTCCTATTAACTGAAAATTGAACGATCACAAGCAAATCAATGCGATATATGTAGCTAAATATTATCTATATTCTCTATATAAAAGTACTTATAATGTAATTTTTTCTCAGGTATTAATAAAGAGTCTGAATTTGGCAAGAATTCACTTTCTAGTTGTTGATATCTTCACAGTTCCTCAAGGATGCGTAGTCTCAAAAAGAAATGAAACAATTTTCTTTAAAAACCTGTCCTCTATATCCTGCAGCTGTCGTTGTAGGTTGTTTTTACCTAAGTAACGAAATCTGGTCCATACTAGCCCAACACAGTGACATAGTATGCGATTGGTTGTTTTACTCAAAAGACACTCTTGATTTTCTTTTGGTTCCGATATCAGTTGAATCTCTATTGAAGATATTGGCTTGAATTTCCATCCGCTGCTGGAATTAATGAAACAAGGTTTTATTTTCAATATTGTTGAAGAGTTGAATTTTTTCGCTCTGTCTCCGCTTGCATAAGATGAAGCCATAATCTCGGTTCTGTTTCTTGATTTTTTCTATCATGTCTATCAAAGTTCGCTGCGATAGCATAGCTGAACCTCAGTTCCTTCAACATCCATCCCCTTGACTACTTCATATGACTTCAGTGGCTTCTGCTAACCGAAAGTCATAAATTTTATTGTCATTTCATTTGGCTGAACGCGTCCTCTATCACTGCTCGTCGCGCGCTTATCTAAAGTCAAAACAATTCTCGTACATTTTGGCCAGCTCGAGACGACACCCGGCAATGCGACGCAGCGTTCACTGCCGCCTGACATGCCACCGCGCAATTAGCGCATACAAACTAATTTGCTCCACGGCAGGCTCAACAGGGCGGGGTGCCAGCAACGCAATTTGACCAGAGCCCAGGCGGAATTACTGCTGTTGCCGTCCGCTCTCGTCGTGTGTAATTAACGAAAACTTTTATTTCGCATGTACACTCTTAACGCTTAAGTTGAATTTTATTTTGTGAACAATTATGCTAATTTGTTAACGTGAATGCACATTGCTGTGGGCTGCTCCTTGTTGCTGCTTGTCGGGTGGCTCCCTTCGAACTTAAGTTTTATTACTCGCAAATGCTAATCACATTTTGGGCAATTCCACGCCGTTTCTATGGCATTTCATTTGAACTTTATGTCGTCTCGTGCGCCTGCTCCACTTTGCTGCCACACCGCACCACCCCATCCGACAATAGTCCACGACGCAGCGCACCAATCCACTCCACGTCCAATTAAGTTGGCAGCCATTTAATTATTCTAATTTGCGCGCTGCCTCACCATTTTATATTATTTCTATCTGACCTGGCTTTGCAGTGACAGACAGACGGACGGACGGACGGACAGGCTGATGGACGGATGGTCGGCGGGCGGGCGGGCGGGCGGTCGTTCGGGTGGTCTTTAATGATTTGCGCGCACTGCGCGTGCCAGATACGTCGAAATTAGTTTGTCGTCATTGTCTGCTGGCACGGCCCGCTCTCTGCCTGACATGCCATGAACAGCCACAGCAGCCACACCTTATTCCTGGGTGCCTTCCAAGCACTCGAGGCTCTGGCCATTTGTTTTCGTTTGCGCCGCGCTTATCAGTGTTGTTTGACACCGGCATTAATTTGTTATGTTGTGTGTCAGCAGCCAGCTTGTTGTGCAGGCAATCATTTTGAATTTATTTTAAGAGCTGCTAGCTCAATGAGCATAAATTTTAACTATCGAATAGAAAATATGTAATCAAAAAATATCAATTATTTCAATTGGCATTGCACATATCCTAGCAATAACCTAATCAGTTCCAGTATCTCCTGACCTCTGTGGTTTTGGTTGATTTCAAATGGGTTTCTCTTCCTGGAAAATTTACATTTTATTTAAAGTAATGATATGCAGTGGCATCTTCAGCGATTTCAAGGGATATATCCACAGCAATCCTGGATCAATATTTTGGCATTCTGTAACTAAAATTTTCTATATCTCGAACTAAATCGGGGGGCAAATAAAAAAATATCTATGTATAAGTCGAAGTCTTCATAAGTACATTTTTTTCTTTGGATAATGTTTACGTTGGTCCATATACACAAACGAATCTTTTGATTTTAATTCAGGGAATTTTATATTAGCATCTTATGTTTTCTTACCTTTTCAAATCAAATTAACCATCTTTATGACTTACACGTCTCAGAGCGCACAAGCTCATCAACCACGAGCAAATTGACAAACTCATCAAACAAAATTAGCATGTGAAAAAGTTTTGCCCAAGAAATCCATCTCGCATTCATCCCACAACCGCAAAAAATTGCAATAAGTCAAGAAGAAAATGCCAAGATAACTTTCTACAAATTGCATTCGAAAGGAAACTTTTATTTCACCTCATTTACTCGAGCAAAGCTGGCAACAAATGCCGGCAGCATATAAAAATAATAAATATGCTAATTTGCCTGTTATCCTTTTATGCAGAGCGCTATTCGCCTGCTACCCACTGCTGCCGTCGCTGCTGCTGTCAACCAGTCAAAGAACGCAGAGACAAAACCGCAATGAAACTGCTGACTGTGCGGTAGAGGGGGCTTGCTGGGGCGACGAAGAAGGACGACAAGGCGGAGCGCATAAAAACCAATCATAATTTTTATGAAGTGGAATGCACGAAATTGCCTGACAACATCTTTTCCAACACGACGCAGCTCATTCGTTGTGACATTTCGAGACCACCTTTCTGCGACGTGCCACACCCCTTCCACCCATACCAACTGTGCTCTTCTTCTTCCGAAACGCAGCCACTGAGCGTAACAGAAAGCAGACCCGAGCGGAAAAAAACTTGAAACAAAAATCATCAAAGTTGTTGCAGTTGATTATGAAGATCCTTTCATCTTGGAACGACCAGCATCCAAATAATTCTCCGGCCCCCTGCACCGCACATTACCCAACTGTCAGTATGAAGCTTGTTACTTCTTTTGGCCAACTTTGATTGCAACATTTCGCACCCACGGCAAAACGTACACAGAGCATTTATGTGCTTCGCAATTTACCTCACCCCCAGCTTCTCTTTCCCCGCAACCACCGAGCAACCAACAACATCCCCCAACAGCAATGTGCGGCACGTAAGACGCACAGCAAATCAGCCACTTGGAAAAACTGAAAATGGCTGGGCAAACGAAACACGAGTGGGGAGTGGGGCGCTGCGGCAACAACAAGCGAAATAAGTATGCAAAAGTTATGCTAATTTTAATATTTTCCGTGACAAGAAAATCTACAGAGATTTTTTAACATTTCAACATTTTATCTCTTTGCGGAAATCTTTTGCGCCAGGCACTCATACATACACACCAACATACATGCGAGGGCTGTCAATCTTGGGGTATCTAATCTCGTTATTCCGCTGCATTCTTAATATGGAAAACCTCGGAATTTCAAGATAAATTTGATAGGATATTCAAAATTCAACGATTTTTAAATTCAATGAAATCAATTTTCGATACTTTTTGAACGCTTGTAAAATTAAAATGCGTGAATGTATTTTCTCAAAAGAAATTACTTAAATGATTCCAATTCAGAAATCTTGGAATGAAAATTTTCGATGCTGATAGTCTCATGCTGGCATTGACACTCCTAATACACATACCTATGCTGCCCCTCCAACTTCTTCTGCCGACTTTCCGACTCATGTCGTTTTATTTGTTTAGTTTGCTTTGAATTATTGTTGGATTCTAATTTGCATTCATGCCCTTATGTGTGTTTATATGTGTGGGCATGTGTGTGTACAAATATATGTGCATGAGTGTGTGTGTGTGCGATATCCTTGAGCGACAAGTAATTTCACTTGGCGCATAAAATACACAAAGTTATTTTCTTTCAGCTTTTTTCTGGTATAAGTGTGTGCAAATGTGCATGAGTTTTGTTTTGCATTTGCATTTGTTTGGTTGTGCTTATGTGTATGTTAGGCTGTGTATGTGTGCTTGTTTGCCGCTCATTTGCCTTTGTACTTTTAACATTCTGACAAATTTACATTTATTTACACAAAGTTAGCTGTGAATGTGGCTTTTGCTGTGTTTGTTCGTGTCCTTTTTGTTTTCTTTTTTGCTTAGTTGTGCACTTTTATATTGTGTCTATTGAATCCTTGCTGTACACTGTAGAAAATACTAAACAAATAATATTATATATGTACATATATTAATTTTGCAGTTGACGATATAAATTAATATAGATAACAGGCTGTGGGAGAACAAGTTGTTTACCTCACATATCTTGAAAAAAAAAGTTTTAAAATTTATTGACAACGATAATTCAACCGACTCCAAACAAGTTCTTATTAAGCAAAAAATTGGGCATTTAAATAGCGCAATAAGGACATTTCGTGCAACTGTTTTCTACTATATACTACGGGTAAAGCATCGAAATAATCTATGGTGCTTGACTGCATAAAGATCGGTTCTCTTAAGGGACATCATAGTCATCGAACAATAGTACCATTTCTAAAGCTCTTGAGTCTTGACTGATCTTCCAAGTTGGTTAGTCAAGATTTTTATATAGTATGTCTAATAGTAAAGATATTATTTTTAAAGACTGCAATCTAACATTTGAAATGCAAATATTCCTTGGATCAAAACATTTTTGCAACACAAGAAAGCTTCCGAGGCATTTGAATAAAATTCTGCTCAGAAATTTGCCCTCCACAATCTTAGACCCAATGATAATAGCGCAATTTGTCCAAAGCAAATGCAATTCAAAAATTTTTTGTTTGGTCGTCGTCTTGTCAAGCTGCTGCACAAGTTCCATTACAACATAAACCAACGGCTCCAACAGCGACTACGCTCAGGCGACGCCATATGCTGGCATGTCCTTACACACAAACACACACATACACACACAATGCATTAGTGAAGGCAACTTGCCAGCAAATAAAAGGCAAATAGCTTGTAGAGGAAAATCATAAAAATATATCAACAACAATAAACCCACAAGAATACAAATTACCAAGCCACAAAATGGAGACGCGCACAAAATGAAGAAAAAAATGTAAATTTTTAAATTAGTTTTGTTAACTTTTATATGCTCGGCTGACACACACTCACAGCAACAACCACAACTACAACAATTTGTGGTCGTGAGGAAATTGCAAAGTGAATGCCATCAAGGCAGCAGCAAGATACTGCTCCTGTGGGCTGAGAGCAGGCAAGGCAGTCAATGGCGGCATGCAGAAAACGATAGCCTGAAGCAAGGAGCAGACGAAAGCACAAGGATCTGAAGAAGCAGGGGCGAGAGTAGCTCAAGAAAAAGAAAATGGCTACAGCCCACACAAATGTGGTGCCACTGGGTGGCTGCAGAAATAATTTAAGTGGGCGGGCACAAAAGTATTTACAATGGGTGCATGTTCATTTGGGCGGGAGTGAAAACCGTAGCGAAAGGAAAAGAAATGTCAACGTCGTTAGGGAAGAATGGGAAACAAAATAACAGCAACAACAATAATAAAAAGCGCATGAAATGAAATGTGCACATTAAAAAGGATATGAAGCGTGAGCATGTTTATTTGTTTTGTCAGTCAAATTGTGTACACACACACATAACGCCCACAATTGTGGTGGTAGTGCTGGTAGGGATGATGGGGGGCTGCTCAGCATTGTCATTTTATTGTACATGTGCTCCTCTTTTTCCATCTGCTACTCATTTAAAATGCAAAAGGGCGCTTTTGCGTAAAATAAAATGTGCGCAGGTATTTAAGAGCATCTGTGTCTGAGTGTGTGTGTATATACCGTGCACACAAATGAAATTGCTTTGAATGAGCTACACCGTTTTCCGTGCCTTGTTGTTATTCCGCAGGTGTGACTCTGTGTGGCTGACAGTTTTAAAAATGCATAACTCGCATTTTTTTTAACTCAAATGAATGAACACTTTCACACAGTCGCGTTGATTAGCAACACTTTCCGGTGCAGATAAACCTGAAAGTAGGTATGTATATGTGTTTTCAATATTTTTATTATTCGGAAATGTTTTCAATATTTTTTTTATTTTCCAATATACAAAATTCAATAAATGTTCTGCTTCGTACAAATTCAAACTTGGAATCTAATTATTTCACAGCAAAAATCTGACAGCAAAAACCAAACGAACCGATTTTAGAAAACAAAGTACAAAAAACGACTCAGCGCCTTAACATCCTCCGGCCTTGAGACTCGTCTATCGAGGCTCAATGGATTCTAAAGGTAGAACGCATAATCGCTGGATGGGCCGGGTGATACTGTTGTCACCAGTCCAAAGCCCGACATTCCGCACCAAACCGCCAGAACCTGGATACAGCGTGGTAACACGGGCCATTTTCCACAGGGTTGGTGGTGTAATTTCATTTTTGATGACAACTAGGTCACCGCTCTTCAAGTTTCGGCGAGCTTCTCGCCATTTGGGGCGCTGCTGTAGTTCGTGAAGATAGCTATCGCTCCACAGCTTCCAGAATCTTTGTGCCATTTGCTGCCGCATTTGCCAGTAGTCCAAGCGGTTTTCCGGAATTTCCATTGGCACTCGTCCTCCCAGAGCCGGCACCAAAGCTTCGCCGATCAATAAATGTCCAGGCGTCAGAGGATTTAAATCTTGTGGATCGGAACTCTGTGCACACAGCGGGCGCGAATTGAGAATCGCACCGATTTCTGACAACAGGGTCTGCATCGCTTCAACCGTCAATAGTCGTGCCCCCATGACACGACGCAAGTGATGTTTGACAGCCTTTACGGCCGCCTCCCAAAGGCCTCCCTGGTGAGGTGCAGCAGGGGTGATAAAATGCCACTGAGTTTGCCTCACTGCTAACTGCTCAGAGAGATCTGATGTCTGCCAGGTCTGAAGCATACGGCTTAACTCCCGCTCTGCCCCAACAAAGTTGGTTCCATTATCACTCCAGAGATGCAAGCAATGGCCGTAGCGTGATGTGAAGCGAATAAACGCCATTATGAAAGCGCTAGTTGTCAAGTCTTTCCCCTCCGTCGATCTGGTCGCACGTGCAAAGGGCCCGCATAGTCCACTCCCGAATGGAGAAAAGGCCGTGCAGGGCGAACTCGGCAAGCCGGAAGGTCCCCCATCAATTGTTGACTCATTTTGGCCTTCAACTTCACGCAGATAATACAATCCTTGATTAATGTCCTCGCTAGAGCTCGTACCCCTATTATCCAGTAGCATTGTCTTAATGTGGCTATGAGCTGCTGCGCGCCACAATGCAATAATTGGAGATGCGTAGCTCTGCCCAACAGCCAGGCCAGTCGCCCCTTTCCCGGTAATATAATTGGATTGCACTGCTCGGTTGGCAAATCTGCATTTTGCAATCGCCCATGCATGCGTAGGATGCCGTCTTTCATAAAAGGAGTCAACATGGCGACTGCATTTGAAAGTCGTTGTCGATTTTCTGAATGGCTGTTGCTGTCGTCGAGTTGCAGCACCCGCACATCGTCCTTGAAATGGTCGCGTTGCTCCTGCTTGATCCAATATTCCAACGAGTCCTGCAATTCCCTATAACTCAGGGGAGCCCTGTCTCTATCTCTTGGGGTGGCCCGGCAATAACGTACAAATCTGAATATCCAAGCTGTCGTACGTATTACACGGTTGATGGATGAATAGCGGTAAAGAAGCGATTGCTGGCTTATACTGATTGCGTTGACACTCGCAACCAACTGAACTTGTCCGGATTTCTGCCCCGGGAAGCGCCGCACTCCGGCCGTGACAGCTATCTCAGGTACGATTGACTGAGCTTGATTCAGTCCTGTTTGCCGACATTCATTCCGAACTTCGATGTCCAAATTTCGTGGCAAAGCTCCCGGTGGCTCCGGCCACGTAGCCTTGGTGCGCTGGAGAAACGCAGGCCCGTGCCACCATAAGTGGCATTCGATCATCTCTCTCATAGCCATACCCCTCGAGATGAAGTCGGCTGGGTTGGCCTCGGTCGGAACGTGACGCCACTCACAAGTCGGTATCCTCTCCTTGATTTGTCGCACCCGGTTTGCTACAAATTGTTTGAGAGTGCCGGTTTCGCGCTTTAGCCAACACAAAACTACCATGGAGTCCGACCAACAGGTGGCTGATGAGATCTTGATTCCATGTTCAATCTCGCACTCTGTCAGGATACGTTGCATTAGGTCACTGAGCAAGGCGGCAGTACGCAACTCAAGACGCGGTATGCTCTCTTTCTTTAGCGGCGCAACCCTAGATTTCGCCAGTACTATGTTAGAAACAATTTTCTCATCGGTCTGAACAACCATATATATAGCCGCTCCAAAGGCTTGAACAGATGCATCGGCAAAGCCGTGTAAGGACATTTCGGAACGTCGATCATAGCCCAGCCAGCGCGGAACACGGAGGCGCTCAAATTGTGTAATTTGGGAAAATACGTCTTGCCACATGATATCCAAAACATCTGGTAGCCTTGCATCCCAGCCGATCTTTGCATTCCAAATGAGTTGAAGTAGAATTTTTGCTCTTATCACAAATGGCGCCACTAGCCCATCTGGATCATAAAGTCGCGCCGTGACACTTAAGACCGTCCGCTTAGTCCAACCGAAGGCGGGAATCGTTGGCAAGAATTGTACCTTGAATGTGAGCTCGTCCGTGCTCGTGTCCCACCTGAGGCCTAATACTGATGCTTCTGTGCTGGTGTTAAGCAAGTTTTCATCGTCTGTTGATTGCGGAACCAAAACCCTCTGTATGCTTTTAGAATTAGATCGCCATTTTGTAAGCTCAAATCCTCCTGCCGCCAAAAGCTCCTTCATTTACAGAGATAAATGCAACAATTCTTGCTCTGTATCAGCTCCGGTCAGGCAGTCGTCCATGTAAAAGTTTTTAAGCACCGCCTGTGAACCCAAAGGCCATTTGGTCGCATTGTCTTTTGCGCACTGTTGCATCGCTCTTACTGCACAAAACGGGGCTGAGGCCATTCCGAACGTTACCCCCGTTAGCCAATACTCAGATATGTTGCCAAGTTCGTTTCGCCAAAACATTCTTTGCAGGTCCCAATGCTTTGACACTATCTTTACTTGCAGAAACATTTTCTTAATGTCTGCAGAGACACCGTAGGCATTCAAACGAAATCCCCAAAGCAAGTCAATTAGATCCCCTTGTAGTTTCGGTCCGATCATCTGGACATCATTTAGCGATAAGCCTGTATCGGTCGAACATGACGCATCAAATACTACTCGGAATTTTTTTAATACCGCGTGGTGAGGAATGTAATAGGCTGGGCCTTCTGATTTTGTTTGCTCGGGCTGTATCTACAATAAATTTGTTTAATGAAAATTCGGAAAAATGCCCGTTGCCAGGGAAATCGTTCAATTTTATCGGATGGAATTTAAACAATGGAAGACGCACTGTTCCCTCAGGAATGGAATTCGCAAAATGGAAAACGCACTGTTTCTCAAATTGAATTCGCATTATGGAAAACGCACTGTTTCCTTAGAAAATCGCTCGAATGGAATTCGCAAAATGGAAAACGCACTGTTTCTCAAATTGAATTCGCATTATGGAAAACGCACTGTTTCCTTAGAAAATCGCTCGAATGGAATTCGCAAAATGGAAAACGCACTGTTTCTCAAATTGAATTCGCATTATGGAAAACGCACTGTTTCCTTAGAAAATCGCTCGAATGGAATTCGCAAAATGGAAAACGCACTGTTTCTCAATTTGAATTCGCATTATTGAAAACGCACTGTTTCCTTAGAAAATCGCTCGAATGGAATTCGCAAAATGGAAAACGCACTGTTTCTCAATTTGAATTCGCATTATGGAAAACGCACTGTTTCCTTAGAAAATCGCTCGAATGGAATTCGCAAAATGGAAAACGCACTGTTTCTCAAATTGAATTCGCATTATGGAAAACGCACTGTTTCCTTAGAAAATCGCTCGAATGGAATTCGCAAAATGGAAAACGCACTGTTTCTCAAATTGAATTCGCATTATGGAAAACGCACTGTTTCCTTAGAAAATCGCTCGAATGGAATTCGCAAAATGGAAAACGCACTGTTTCTCAAATTGAATTCGCATTATGGAAAACGCACTGTTTCCTTAGAAAATCGCTCGAATGGAATTCGCAAAATGGAAAACGCACTGTTTCTCAATTTGAATTCGCATTATTGAAAACGCACTGTTTCCTTACAAAAATCGCTCCAATGGAATTCGCAAAATGGAAAACGCACTGTTTCTCAATTTGAATTCGCACTGTTTCCTCCTTCTAAAGCCGAAGCGAAATTTTCAACCTTGGCCCTAACTACAACCCCGATATTTACCTACAGCACTCGGCGCACTGGCTGTGTCATTGAAACCATCTCCACCATCCATCCCATCTTTATTTGCTTTCCTTAATCTTGGCATAGTGAACTGTAATCCGGCTCGATTGGACCAGAAATGTTTTCAATATTTTTATTATTCGGAAATGTTTTCAATATTTTTTTTTATTTTCCAATATACAAAATTCAATAAATGTTCTGCTTCGTACAAATTCAAACTTGGAATCTAATTATTTCACAGCAAAAATCTGACAGCAAAAACCAAACGAACCGATTTTAGAAAACAAAGTACAAAAAACGACTCAGCGCCTGAAAGTAGGTATGTATATGTATGTATAGGTGTATAAGGTTCTTTCGGATGGCATGTTTTATAATGAAACCATTTTTTGATCACGTATGTAGCTGTTTTTGTAACTTTTTAGATTCTGCAATGTAAAACGTGACGAGTTTTGAAAATTTTTAATAATCTCTCACAGCCATAATCAAATGGAGAAAAGAGAAAATATGGTTGACAGTTTTGTTATAACAACTTTGAACTAAAGTTTAATTCGAATTTAAGCCTCTTTGTGATGCTTTTTCAGAGACTAAAACTTTTGGGGAAAATTTTCAAATAATTCTTAACTATTAAACAGATACGTAGGTAGGAAGATTAAGTGGTCGTCTCAAGGACATCACTTAGGCCAAAAGGCCCATTGTGTTACCACGTGGAGTTTTCACCTATACACTTCCCATGTATGGGATAAACAGATACAAATATATCTTTTAACATATCACTCGATAAGTGTTCAGTATAGAACTATACGAATAGTTTTTAAATGATTTGAACTTTTTAAGTTTCGGTTTTAAAGACGGACTCTGGCCTAAGCACCACCTAATGTTAAATAATAAACAAAAGCTTGACTCTCATATCAACGATGAGAAATCGAATTCTTGAGTATAAAAATGTTTTATATCCAGACTCACCATACTCTCTGTTGCATTTCCTACAGATTGCTTAATGTTGCACAGGACTCACTAATTTGAGTGACAACATTTAATTTATTTAATATTTCCATTGAATTAAAAAACTCCTTTATTTTAAAAGAGCATTCGATTACAGTTTCAGTTTACATGCCGAAAATAATCGTTTTGCATTTCAAGTAAATCACAGACGAGCCTTAAAGTATATCAATAAATATAATTAATAAATATAATATCAATAAAAATAATATACAAAAGACCTATACTGATCTTCAATTTCTATAAACCCCGAAAAGTCCTTGAAAGAGCTACCAAAGCAGTTCCACAATAATCCATATAAACATTGCCAAATTTTGCAAATACAATCAAACATTGTAAAATTTCGCATTAAGCGGAAATTAAATTACCCTTGAAATTTATGCAAAATATAGCTACAAAAATTACAACAACAACAACAACAAATGAACAGCATATAAATCCATTTACCGCAAACTGACAATAAAACAAAAAATCATGCAAATTTCGGCTCATTAATATCAATAAAGTGATTGATAGCGGCACTCCCCGACACACTGACAATACCTACTCACACAGCTACACACACTCACACTAACACGAATTTGCAAATAACCCAATTTCAGCGGCACAGAAGTTTTCAAGCACGCTCTGACGCTCTGAAACCCCTTCTTCAAAATGTTGTTACTGTTGTTGAGCTTCTGTTGCTCGTGTTGCTGATGTTGCTGCTGATATTGCCCTTCGCTGTCGGCGGCACAGCAAGGGCGGAAGGCGACATTAATAAATCCTTTGACAATTGCTGCTGCATTAACGTCAATAAGCCAGCACTGCCGCCGCAACAACAACAGCAACAACAACAAACACCAAACATTCATAAACATTTGTGTCACTTTTACACAGCGGCGCTTGTTATCTCGCTCTCATTGTTGTTGTCGTTGCTTTGGTTGTAATATCAAAATGATAAGCACCCTTTTCAAAACTGCTTCGTCTGCTGCTGCTGCTGCTGTTCAGCCCAGCCTGAAGTGTTGAATATTGTCATGAGTGGTTGTTGTTGTTCCTCTTGTTGTTGCATGTCTCTGGGCTTTGTGTTAAATACTTTTGTTGTGTTTACAATATTCTGACACTTTGCCGGCTGTTGTCATTTCCATGCAATAGCACCAGCAGCAGCAACAACAACCACGAGCGGCATTCCAGCGCCACGAGACTTCGCCCAATCTGTCAAAGTTGAAAGCAACATAATTTATCTTGATATGCTTTCAGGGTAATCAATCAATTTAATTCACTTCAATGTCATTCCACGGCATGTCTGCAAATTTCGTGCCTCAAGTCCTTCTGTGCGTTTCGTTTATTGTTGCTTTTGAAATGCTTTTAGTAATTGAAGCGGTTTTAATTTGCCAATTTCGAAGTGTAATGGGAGCGCACTCAAAGAGTAATTATAATTGGAGCACTACTTTTCGAAGCTCTTTCCATAAATTTGTTCATCCTTTCCTAAGTTGCCATATCTCAGTCGTGTTCGAGCATGAGAAGCAAAAATTGAACGGAAAATTTTTGCACTATATCGTAAGGAGAGCTCTACGAGTATCAATCGGTCGTGTCTTTCTGTTAGAAATTAAAGAAAAAAAATTAGAGATTTGGTGAATGAGCCTTTGGCACGAAAGTGACAAGCTACAAATATCTGGTCGTAAAGTCTGTACAACAATGATCTATATCTATAATATAAGGGCATTTTCTATAATATGGGGTGTCACCTAACTCAGTTGATAAATGATGTCGGTGCTCAAGCCCAACGTTTTAACACCTTAATAATCCCTATGACTAGGAGTCTAGAAGGCATTTCCATTAAATGATATTTAATTATCAGCTTGCTTAGCTAATAGAAAGAAAATATTTAGAGAAAAAATTTTTTATCTTATGAGACCAATATAAGTAATTTGCCTTTCCAATCAAATATTTACGTATTGTTGCTTTGCTGATCAAATAGCCAGACTTCACTTTTGGAGTTTCCAAATTTCGCGCCACCAAATGCCACATAGTAGTACTTTTCAGAAATAGAGCGAAAAGCGGTATTTGAAATGAAGAGATTTGCCATTGATTTTGCTAAAATGTCTCAAACTTTATTCAATTTCGCTTAAAATCAGCTTTTGTATACTTGATCGATTTCATTATGATCGAATTACCGATGCTTACAATTTTGACAAATGTATTCTAATTTCTTGGTCGGTGTTTCAATCCCTGATATAACGCTATGATCATTGTATATTGCATAATAGCAGAAGCATGTGCGACCTAGGCTATGTTATATTAGAATGCCCAAGATATAGACCCAGAACAATACATTGAAATTTAAAAGTCCTTCCGAATGTTTACTTTTGACATGTTAATTTCAACTTAATTCGCAACCCTTTCGAGAAATAATGACTTAATTGCAAAAGCCACGCCTTGTTAAATGTAAAAGCCTCTTATGTACATATATGTATAGAGAAGTAGATAAAATCCCCCACAGAACTGCATACAAATGATGACAATTTTGCAACTAATCAAAAGCCAATTAACAT
This sequence comes from Neria commutata, assembly GCA_963457695.1. Classification (NCBI taxonomy): domain Eukaryota; kingdom Metazoa; phylum Arthropoda; class Insecta; order Diptera; family Micropezidae; genus Neria; species Neria commutata. The sequence goes on from OY735245.1 coordinate 3,188,565, forward strand.
TTCAACTTGCTCGTTGCTCTGGCACTCATAGCCAGCGGCGACAGGGGGCACCTACGAATACGTTCGTGTGCGCGTAGGGTTAATGGCATGCGTATACCCAAAAGCAGCCAAGGTGTAATTATCAAATTAGTGAGCTATTTTAAAAACAAACCAACAGAAAATTCATGAAAAAATAATTGCATTACATATGATGAACCTCTAATTAAGTTGACTGACCGATGCGTACCTCAGACGACCAGACAGACAGCCAGCCGATGCGTCACAATAAACTGACAAGGACGAGGATGTGCAGACAGATAGGAGCGACAGGCGGCAGCGCATTAATATGCTTATAATTATTTGAAATGCGCGCACGCGTTTATCATTCAAAGAACACGCCCATTTCTGAAACGAGAGTAGGTGCCTATAGTGCAAAGAGTCTACAGTGAAGGCCCTAACGATAAAGCCGCTCATTTAAGGTACGATAGTGTCAAGCTCTTTTATTGCAACTCATTATTAACTTCTTTGCTGAACTCACTATGATGGAAAGAATGGCAACAAGGATGATCGTTTTTAACTGAAAGATTTCACATAGACTTCTCTTGAGGATTTACTATAAAGAGGCTCGAATTATAGAGGGCGCGAAGGATCATTAAACGAACTAAAATGACAATTAAAAGCTTTTAATACCAAAAGTATATCACAATAACTTCTACAAAAAAGCTATAAATAAAATTTCGAAAAGAATTTTTACCTTTTGCTGATAATTCAAGCCACTCTCATGCCACTGCATTCGTCATAGCTTATTAAACAGCACGCAGGATGCGCACACGGGACATGACACCCCATGGAGATTTTTTATTTTTATGCCTTTTTGCTACCTGCGCGCGGGGGAGTCGGCTTGCTCTTGACTGCCACACGAATTGTAGGAATTTGTGGTTTGAAGTTGTAGTTTTATTAAATGCTGCCGCGCATTATTTCGAACTTGGCAAAAACTTCAAAAACGACACATGTCCTTTTCGGGGTGATTCCCTTTGCTCTAATATATTTTCTAACATTTTAGCCGCGCTGCATATCGGCACATCATTTTCGTTACATTTTTATCGCCACTTTTCTTGCTTTGGCGTGTGCTGCTTTGTATGCTTGTATAGATGCGTGTGTGTGTGTGTGTGTGTGTGTCCATGCTGTTGCGAGGGAATTGACCTCGTCGCATCAAAGGCCTTTTCGTGATAAAATCTAATTTGCTGCCATAGCTCGCATTTTTCCAATCCACACACACACACTCACGCCATTCATTTCGTGCGTCCTTTGACGTCCTTTCGGAACATCACTCTACTTTGCCGTATGTGCGTCTACACTAAAAAGCAGGAAAAAAAACACAGAAACTACTAATGAAAAGGATGTGCCCTAAGTGAGTGTGTTTTATTTTAATTGCCTTGCGCAGCGTGTTTTTTAATTCCGTTTGTGATATCTAAAGTTGTTACGTTTTCCTAAATGGCGCTATTTTCATTATGAAAATGTTTCTTGTTGTTGGCTGGGTTGCAGTGTGGTCCGGTTGGGCCACGACAATGGCAATGGCGTGTAGAATGTGCCTCTGAAGTGACTTCATATGTGAATGAGTTCATTAGGCAAATTTGGCTCTCTTCTGCTGAAACATCGCTCAAGTTCTGCAATTCTATTAATTTTGTTGATAACATTTTCATGTCATTAGCATATAAAGTGGCATTTTTTAGTTTCATTTCTTTTTCGAGCATTTATTTATTGCATATTCATCATTTTTATTGCATGTTCTTTCAATAAATGAGTTGGCCAGTTATAATCTTTATAGCTCACGAGTCATGGTCAAGGATATTGAAGGAAACTAACTTCTGTTTTTTGAATATAAAGTATGCTTGCAGGTTTTTTGAATTTAAAAAAAATTTAAGAAATATTTAACTGCTTATGGGCTTGTTTGAGCATATCTTTAAATAACAGTTCGCGATCCTGCCTTTTATAGATCTTGCATAGGTTGGTATGCTTATACAACATTTTTCACTAATCACTGAAAAATATGAAGGTGACCGAGCTACTGAGTTAATAAATTAGCGCAAAATCGCTGGGTTGCCAAACTGTCGGCCTTCTCAACTGGTGAGGAAGCAGAGCTTGCTAGCTCTTGAAGGCAAATTAATCAAAACGGCCATGTCCTTGACTTGCAATTTCGATTATTTGTTAGGTCTTATTCCAAAATGCCAGTATAGTTATATACTACAAATGCTTTCTTTTAATTCTCGAGTTACAAGTGAAATTATGGCAAATCATATATGTAAGTAACATTCAAAATGGGAACAGGGCAGGATTGGAAAGAAGTATAACAATAATTCCCATTCGTAAACGAATTCAAAAAGGTTTCAAAATAACAATTAGTTCGCAACTCTCTGAGAGTATACTAAGTAACCTAATCATCCAAAAAAAATTCACAGAAAGCTAAATAAGCTTCCCGTTTGGACATGGGTATAGAATAAATGTGTAGGTTCCGTTAATTCCTGCTTAAAATATTGTAGAACGAACAACATAAGCATTAAATGAATTCCTTATTCCGCAATTCATATACATAAATGCCAATTTCCACCAAATATAAAGTTTTCATACACTTCGCAATTCAACTTATATACATCTAACTTTCGTTTCAATTTATTTTATTTCTCCCCCCCCCCCCCCCCCCCCCCCCCCCCCTTGCCACACGAATACCATCACGATTCAGCAGTGCATAAGCATTTTCTTTTGCTCGTTCATTTGTAAATTTGCATCGTTCTGCATTGCATTGATCACTTTTTTATGCGCATTCGTTCATTCGTTTGAAAAGTAATTTCTTTTCTTTTATTTCCAAGCCAAGCTCACCCACACACCTATACAACCGCAGACACACACACTCACTCACACAGAGGACTCACACTTGCATGCTGTATTAAACAAAAAAGTAATCATATCCTTTGATTTGGTGCATGGTTGCTGTTGTTGTTATCGTTTTTGTCGATTTGTTACGCACACAATCGCAGCTCACTTCAATCGCACGTATGCATGTGTGTGTACGAGTGTAGCTGAAAGCGTCCTTCTGCATGCTGCAGCCTGTTTCCAACCTGCTTCTGCGCCCTCTGCCTCTGCATTTTTCTACGTGAGTTGCTGGCAATTTCGCTTTGACATTGCTGCCTCTTTTCATCTGCTCCCTCTTCTTCCTGATTTCGCTGATTTATTTGCCTTTTCACATTGCCATTTCTCTCTTGTGCTTCGATTGGCGCGTTGACAGTTGAGTTGCTCCGTTGTTTCATTATACCCGTAACCGAGAGCTACCTCTTTCCCCCGTACTTTGCCTCCTTCATCACGGTGACTCGCATTTGCTGCATTCACTTTCTTTGATATCACTTCAGAGTTGAATGCTCACACTCCTAGGTAATAATAATACACGGCAGCACTTTGTCTTTGAATCGTTTCAGTCCAAGCCCTTTTAAGACCATTTTTTGTTTGTTTTTAAAATTCTTTTTCCATGTTCCAAAATAACTAAGTTGTGTGTATTTCGGATATTTCTATAGTAAGTAAAGTAACATAAGGACCCCTCTAGGATATAATGACAAGATTTGTTCAATTTCTCTGCTAGCGCATAACTGACAATATTTAATTTCTTTCTGTTTGTTATGAAGTTTTTAATATTTCACTAACAAAATTTTCAAGAGTCATCTGAGCGTATGGAACCACAATTTCTTCACTTTATATATATGTACATATGTATGTACCTATATATGTTTGTGGTCCTTACGGCCTGCCACAAATATACGCTATAAAGTTGTTATCTTAATGAACCTCATTTGTCAGTTTGTAATTCTCACATATTCGCCTCAACGAACTGCAATATAACAACAATGTTGTTTGAAGAACTCATAATTTAGGCATTGGAACTCGTTTGTGTCGCTTGTTGTTGTTTTTGCCGCTTTCATTTCCAACATTTTTGGCTGACCATGCGATGACTTTTTGTTGTTTTTAAGACGGTTTTTATGGCCAGTTATTTATGAGTGCAGCGCATTAAAATTGCCAACAGCACGCGCCTGGCTTTCTTTTTCAATACGTTTCTTTTACCATATCATGTTAATTTGGCTTGTGTGCGGCACACTAAGAGGCGTTACAAGTTCCGCTAAATGGAAATAAAAAGAACCGAAAGCAGCAGTTAATTGAAATATACCATAACAGAAAGGTATCCAACAAAAAGGAATCGATTACTCACATATAAAACAATTGTTTCTTTTGCATTTCCTGTATTTCTACTACTGAACAGATCAATCGCAAGAAGTCATGGCAATGAAAAATAGTCGAATAGTTACCAGACAGAAGCTACAATATGACTTCTTTGCCTGTAAACTCAATATCGTTATACTTAAAATGGAAAATTATCGTCTGAGATTAAGCTACTGGACGCAATAAAAATGCAGTTTTTTTAAATATAATTTCTCAAAGTTAGAGCTTCTCTTATTGGCAACACTGATTTTAGCTTGTCAAATTATTAAAATAAATTTTTAAAAAATATTAAGGCTTATTTGCTGATTCTGCTATTACTAACATACATAATTAATATTTATATATTCTGAATTCATCATTTTAGTTTCGGCAGTTTGTCGTGAACTCGTTAAACCGATTACTCAATTTCGTTTTACACCAACTTATCGACGAATCCACCTTTCCTTTCCTTACGTCCTTGCATGCTTCCTTGCTAAACTATATAAATCGCCCCTTTTGGGAACATGTAAAATTGTGCATTTATCACCGCTGAACAAAAAGCCGCAACCCCTGCCACATCGCAAGGACTTCGCATGTTACGCGAACAGGCGGCACACGTGACGGTGGTATGCAAAAAACTCCGGCATTCATTAGGCCATTCTTGTTACCACATTTTTCACTTATCCACCATCGCGAGCGTTGGTGCTTGCTTGGCGCTGCCTTTGGGCCAAGTTGAATGAAGAAATATTGCCTTTTAATTTGGCGCGCGGCAATGTGCGAAACGATTTTGTAATTTCCATGTTGACAGGTTCGCGCCATGTGCAAATTTGCATTTTTTTAAAGCGCATGTACATTTTTTTTAAATGTAAATTTCCGCTACATATGTGCAAATTTGAGGTAGTTAGTGCAAGGGATGGGGTAGATAGCTGCAAGTTTGTAAGTGAATTTTTGAAATTTTTGAAACCTTACAGAAAACAAAATTTTGCTTACCTTTCGTATGAGAAATAAAATTCTTTTCAAAATTTTGCAAAGCTATAAAATGTGAAAACTTTGTAGCGCTAATTAACGCCTAAAAGGGGAGCAATTAACTTAAAAAGTCACTTTCCTGTTATCTCTAGAACAAAAGCATTAAAATCAGCACACACACACACGTGCTGTAGCACGAATTGTCGCACACATGAAAATTAATACAGGGTAACTACTTAATAACAGTATGCTAATATTTCAGAGAAATAACCACTAAGGTAATATTGTAACTTCTACTATGCCGAAACAACTTCGCTCTAGTTTTCTTTTCACCTTGCCTCAATAATCACCTTCAGGAGTATTGACATTACGTGTTGAGTCACCCTGTATATGCAATGCCAAACACATTCACGCACCAAATGCCACACAAGGCAAAAGTATAATTAGTTGCTTGTATGAAATTTAGTTTATTTAGATTATTTGACTGCTTAACGGTTTCATTAAAATGAGTGGACGAAAGCAGTTAACGCAAACGCGCACGCACACAGGGCGGCACACGCACGCGCCAGCCGTTAAAGGTGAAAACGCAAATGTCCGTCATTTGGGAAACCTCAAATGAAATATTTACGAGTTCCTGAGTGGCAGTCACCTTTTGTGGGGGTGGGGGACCCAACTAGCTAGTAGTAGGGTCTGTTGGGTTTTTTCTCTTTTTGGAAAGTGGTTTGAGTCGTTCGCGCATATCTCAACAGTTCACACCCTTAATTAATTGTGTGTGCGTGTTGCCAAACTCGCACAGAGTCCAACGACTTATGCGTGTATGTGTTTGTGGGTTGCGTTTGACTTGTGGCTTTCGCCTTTTGGCTGGAAAAAAGCATGGCACAAATTATCAGCATGTTTAGAAAATGGAAGGAAAGAGGCGTCAAAGCGTATTTCCGGCGGATGTGCTCATAAGTGTTAGCAATTTTGATTCCTCTAATAGAGATTTCAGCAGTGCCAAACGAAGCGTGTGAAAACATGAACACATTCATTTATCAATTTCCTTGAATGATGACTTCTTCACAGTACAAATATTTTGCATAAGACTGAGAGAGGCTGTAACTTTATTTAGCAACCAACTAACATATCTTAAATGATTTTTGGTGGAGAGGTAATCTAAATTTATCTTATTTAAGGAAATAATCGAAGGTGATATAAGGCTATTTATCTTAGATATAAAACGAAAGGAACTTTAACTGACTAGTTACCTGATAACTTCCAAATTACTTCAATAGTATACCTACTTTATGTTAAGTCGTCCAAGATTGATTCGCTGATTAGTACTCGGTAGGGCCTTAGAAAGCTATTTACTCAATGAATTACTATACAAATTCTTAAATAAAATGAAATATGTACAATTTAACTTAATTTATTGCCAAACTAAGGCGCAGGGGACTAGCGAAAAACCAAGCCCCAGTAGTTTCAGAGAGTTCTTCTGAATATTTCAGGATACCTAAAGTCTTAAAGTAACCATCATCCAAACTTTGAAAGCCCATTCCTGACATTATGAAGCTACTCCTTTCGAACTGATTCTCAGCTAATTTGAAAAGCAAGAGTTTTCGCTTTCCTGATTTAAAAACTTGCTCTAATTTCAATAAAGTAAATCATCACAAGCTTCTGCTCCAATATTTGCCCCAATATGCACGCTATTTTGTAGCTTAAAATTCTTAAGTCTAAAATCATGTTATTCGCTTGTTCCTTCTTATACTCTGAACTGAAGAAAGCTTCTTAAAGCGCTCAATTTCTTTTTAAATACTGCTAATGCTCGCTGGAGGAGTGAGTGAGTGGGAATCCGCTGGGAACCATTTGCCTAATGCCTTTCTACAATTTCAACTTGCGACACGGCGCGAATATTTCAAATGCTTTCGGTTGTCATGACAGAATGTTTTGCCATACACTTCGGCAAATAGCAGAAGAATATCCTTCAATTTGGGTTCTGCTAATGTTGGGATGCTTGTTGAGCGCATTAGTTGGAATTTTGAATTTTTTGTTTATTTATGTTTGCTTGCTACGTTTTTATTGCATTGTGATATTTCTTTGATTTCTGACAGGTTCTGCAACTTTATTAAGACACTTTGCGGCGTCCTTTTGCTTCACGGCCTGTACGCTCCCCACACTCTGCGTTCGCTTTTGACTTCTGCAGTGATAAAGTGTCGTAATGTCACCCTATTAAGTGCGAGTGAATTCCCTGCGCTCGAGGGTTGCCAACTCAATGTCGTATTAGTCGAGCAGTCGAGCTGTGCAAGGCAAGGCAAGGCTAAGGCACTATATATCCTTTTACTTTGCACATTCTTCTGCTGCTGCTGCTTCTGCTTCTTCTTCTTATACACGAAGCATTCATCTCGGTTTTAAATTGCTGGGGTGGAGCTTGAGGTGAGTGGCTGCAGGCTCCTGGCTGCTAGCAAGGATAATGCGTATAAGCTCAATTGGGAATTTCAGAAGTAAAGTTGAATTTCATGTTCTGCTCTGGCAATTGTCACAGATGGTTTAATTGAAGTAATTACATGCGAAATCCGTCAGGATTTCTACGAACGTTTTTTGTTTTACACTTTTGCCTTTTGCGGATAAACGCGCTGTCTACGTAAGTATTTATTTGTGTGTGTTTATGTATCTGTGTTGCTGTTGTTGTTTTTGTTAGGATCAAAATGATGACACTTTATTATTTTTTTATTTTTTCAGCGTAATGTTAAGGGGGGAAAATTGTGACACTCTAAAGTGGAAAGGGTTAATTGCGTTGTTGCTGTGGCTGTGGCTGTTGCCGCTTGGCTACCTGATGTTGCCTGGCGAGCGTAATGCGTTAATGACGACTGCGTGTAATTAAGCACTTACTTACTTTGTATGAGCTCGTTTAAGGTGTAATAATTATTTATGCGACTTTTCCGTTTGCCCAACAGCAGCCAGCAACTCCTTTCATTGTCATTAATTTACCCCTTTTTTTTGGGCATTTAATGTACTTTATGCAGCTAGATTTTCGGGATTTCGAACAGTTTAGTAGATAATGTACGAGAGGGCTTGTGTGCTGATTTGCTGTGGGTACCAGTTTAACCTTTTTACATAAACAACAGGTACGCAAAACGTATGGAAAGGAACTCATTAAAATCGTTAGCTTTTAAAGGTCTCATAACAAATGAATAAAAAATATCGAGAAAAAACAATATGCATAAACAAACAAATAAATTTCTTTAAAACCATTTCTCCAAATTGTTTTAAAAATCGGTTGTTTCTTACAACTATGTTAGCCAGACATTCTTTTCGCTTATAAAATATCTGTCTATATGTGCGTATGTATATGAAAAGAACGAAAATGAACATGAGATGAGTTCATTTTGTAATTTCGAATTCAAATATTTTTGAATACAACTTAATTCTACATTACGTAGTTCCTTTGACTTTCGAACGTCGGAAAGCACTCTTATAAAAATTGAAGCTGTAATACCATCAGATATTGTCGTATATATCGTAGGACCTATGTGGCTTTGATTCGGATGCTGAAATTTCCTACAAAATTTTTAATTATTAAATTTCATCAGTTATAAAATTGCAATTATACGGCTATTATAATTTTTCATGTTACAATGTTTGTAATCATATATACATATGTGTATAATTATAAGTTTCGCCCAACTATTGGTATAATTTCCATTTTTACTTTGAGAACGGTACTGCCAAAACTGAAAATTTTTCTAAAAAAGTCAGTCTTCGCAGCTCACTGCAATTGATAAAGAATAAGGTTAATAGCTAATGTTAGAAAAACGAAAAGCTCATTTCATTCAGGGATGCAATATTTCCAGATGTTTTAACCTATATGCATACATATGTATATCCTAAGTGAGTATAACATTTCTTCAGGTCGAACATTGAATTCCTATTCCGAAATAAGTAGAATTTGAAGTAGCATAGAATGCACGTAGTTACTCCTCCCGTACAACACCCAAACTCTCACTCCAATTCCGGAGAGTCCCAGCTTTGCGCAACAATAACGAAATGTTCATGAAAATTGCCCGCAACATTTAAGAGTCCCAAATTACAAGCCACACAACAGATACCATAAATTGCAAGCAAAAAGTGCTGCAATATGTATTTGCTACGATTTGCGCAAGCAAAGAGACCAAAGGAGAATATCCAATCTGATGTGAATCGCAGTTGCGAGTGCGCTAAAGTAGCACACCGGGCACATTGGCCCCGAGGGACGGCACAATTTCAATAAATATATTTTTGCATTAGTCGAGAGTGGCAAACGGAAAATTGCTTTTGTTGTGTGTGTGTGTGTGTGTGGTTTTAATGCTTGCTTGCTGTCTGCAGCTGTTGTTGCTGCTGCTTATAGCGGCTTCTGCTGTTGGTATTGAAACAATATTAAATGTCGACCATTATCATTTTAGCATTTTGTGGCAGCATTGTGAGTCCATTAAGAAGAAAGCGCACTTGGATTGGTTACAATTCAATGCGTCTGGGGGGAATGGGATGGTGGCAGATTGTCGACCCAATCATTTGTGGCACATTGCTGAAGTTAAGGCAGCGCCATTGAAGGCGTTCGTGGAAGGGGCTGGTGTAAATGTAGTAATCTTCTAGGAAATTGTTATGATTGCTGGAGAACAAAGATGATATTTGATGGACGTATACAATATGTTTCGAAAAACATAAATATTTTCAATTAGAGAAACGCTTTTTGAATTACAATAGGGGTATTCCCTATCCGGTGCAATTGGTCCTGCAAAAGAGCAAAAGCAAAATATTTTTCCACCTCTTGCATACACAACAACAAAACACACTGGTTTGCTTTTGCATTAAAGTCACAATTTTCCTACACCAAAATCCATTGCGTTTAGTGGAAAATATTTGATGCAAAATATGAGCATAGTTGCCAGCTTGAAAAGTCGCATTTATTGGTGTTATAAATATTTACCCATGATTTCATTTGCTGCAATTTCAATTAAGAAGTCGCTTAATTGTTGTTTTCCGCTGTTTCGTGGTATTTTTTTGAACACTCAAATAAAACATATGTTTGACAAAAACATTTGCAGGGATTTCACAATCGGTCGTTCCCGATTATAAAATTGCGAAAGAAAAATTTTGCTTTTGCTTTTACATTCGCTCCGGATAAGGAATATCCCTAATATGAAAATAAATAAAGTGCAAATAAGATTCAGTTAAATAAAGTGTCAAAATTTTCTTTGTAAAAAAAATACTTCACTAATATATTTAAATAATGGCTTATGAAGATAACTTAAAGATATTTGGAGAAAAAGCCAGGTATGTCATCTTCCAAATATATCTTCATTTTAATAAAATGCGTTCGAGCCGCTTCCGCTGCAGTGTTTCCAACTATAAAACCTTTGAGGAAATTGCGCAATATAATTAAATCTTGTATTAAGGAATACGAATAGTTACGCTGAAACAGTGTCTTTTGAAAACGTTGCTGACTTCAAGTACACCAATTGTTTGCTCCTCTCCGCCACACATTGCGACAGTTCACTTTGCAACTAACCACCATGAATATGGATGCGTGTTTCTTGGCTGTAGTTTTCCAAGTCACAAACACAAACCAAAAAACCTCGAGACATTTGTTCCACTGTTGAAGAAAGGTATCCCAAGCGAACACTGAAGTACAAATCGAAAACGATTCAGCGACAATGAGCACAAAATCGTGCCGCAGCAGCAGCAGCAACAGCAGCAATTGTTGTCGAACTTAGTAGAAAAAAAAGCATAAAAAGGAGATACCGAAAGAGATCGAGAGAGAAAGTAAGAGGTTGCAAGAGTCGAGGTCGTTAAGGACAGGCAACAGCAGAAACCTGATTGCAATTTACGCAGTCAATCCCGATGCACAGCAACAACAGAGTTGCAACGCGCTTTTGTTGCAACAACTTTGCTGTTAAGCTTGCCACACAGAGCAAGCATTGATTTTCCATTTTCGCACTGTCTCTGCTTCTTCTTCTTGCTGCCACAGCAAAATTGTAAGGCCCCTTTCTGCGGCCGGCACTCCCACGCTTTCATGCCCCCGCACAAAGTCAATTGCAATCTCTTCACTTGCTGCAGCGACTGCTCCTCCAGCTGCTTGCAACACTGTTGATTGCTTTTTCTTGTCTTCTGCCTCGTGGGCTGTTTGCGGTGCATTGTCTGCGGCAGGGGCTGCTACTGCACTTGCCGGAGCTATTCAAAGCGTTCTTCTGTGGTTCGAGCATTTTTCGCATTTTGCTCGAGCATTAAGCTTTCAACAGCAGCAGCGGCACCTCGGCGCTTTGTGCCTCCGCCGCATGCCTCACTGCTGCCAAACTTCCTCACTTCCCGCCCTCTCATATTGTGTGGCTTGATTGTCTGACGATAAATTTCCATTTTTTGGTAAATCGTTTGCTGGCAGAGATCCTCCTCGTTGCTGCTGTCGAGCTGCTTGTTTCGGTGTCGATTGCTGCTTGATTGTGGCGCACACATGCACATGCACACATTTACACGCACACACACTCTCACTTAAGCTGCATTTCTAGCTCGGCGCTTTGTTCTCGAAGGGGCTTCTTTGTTTTCGTGCGCATTGCAATTGCTCACAAGCTCTCCCATGCGGAAATTTCATGCAATTCAAATTAGAAATGATTGCTCTTCAAGCACATACACATGAAAGTAGAATTTGTGTGAGGAACACGCTTTTCTATGGCTTAGTTTCAGGTTTTTTGCAAGGGTAGCAGAAGGCTTTTTAATAATTCTCTAAGGCAGTTCAAAAACAAAAGCGCTTGAAAAAATACTAAAATAGTCTTTTGAGCTATTAACATTTTTCAACAATCCTTCTGCAATCAATCGAGGCAGAAAAAAGTTATAGTTTTTATTATTCGGAAAAGTTTTCAGTTTGATAACGAAGTATGTAAGGAAGAATACATGCACATGAACGTACAAATGAGAACTTCTTCCTTTAAAGCAAAATAAATTTTGTATATGGCATTCGAATGCTGATGGATGTAAAAGTACCATAATTCTATGCAAAAATTGCATCTTAATTGCATAAAATTGTGATACAAATTTTTGAAATTAAAAAAATACGATACTGGTTTCGTTGAAATTTTATTGAAAAATTTGCATAACCATCATTGCTTGAAGCGTAGATGTGCTAGCGCTGAGGCTCAAATCAGATTCACTAACTTCAGCATAGAAGAAATATTAAAACAATTCAGTTTCCATAGGGATAACAAAGCAAGTGGTTTATATGCTTATGACGTATATGGTATACAATTTTCTTGAACTCTTCTCAAGCAATTTTGTGGCAATTCTCACAAATTCATAAATTGCATATACCAGCAAAACTACTCAAAACCGAAAGTTCCCACAACATGCTCAAGGGTGCACTTAATTATGAAATCCATTAAATCGACTACAACAAAATGAACAAAATAATCACTCCACCCCGTACACAAAAAGGTGAAAACATTTCCAACGCAACAATTTCAAAGAAAAGCACTCTTATGAGTGCGCTCGAGCATCAAGTTGAAGTGGGCACTCGGCGGCCTGGGAAGCTGGAGAACATATTGTGCGGCGCTGGCTCGGAATGAATGGCAACCCCACTCGCCAGTGAATTTAGCAAATATTTTGCAACAATCTGGCTGCGTTTAATGCAATGCACAGACAACAACAACAACAGCAAGCGTAATGATTACAACAATTGCCAAACCGAAAAACCAAACAAACGCGGAAATGGATACTTGTGCAGGGGTCGAGCTGCTCTCGGGGCACGTGTCGCCGTGTCGCTTACGGGAAATAATTATCGCATGCTCGAGCAGAAAACGGCGAGCGGATCTTGCCGCCGCCAAACAAGCGCGCGAACAAGCGAGAAGGTGGACGACGCGTGGCCACATTAGCACACAATTCTAGGGAATCAACCCCATAAAAGGCGGCAATTTTCCACTTGAGCCTGCTCGAGAGCGGCGCACGCACGGGACAAACACTCCGCACGCGAGGGCATGCCAGGAGGCGTGTGCCGTGCAACATGCAGCATGCAACATGCTAAAATGTTGCTCATGCTCAGAGCCATTTGCGTTAATTGCGTATAAGTGGGCGTGTCGTTGTTTTGGTTCGTTGCATTTGGCAAGTATTGTTGCTTTCGGCGGCGGTCCCCTCCACTCGCGGCGCTCATAATTACAAGCGCAAACATCAACGCACGTCAAGCAAAATGGCCGCACTCGCCACACGCCGCCGTCCAGCCGTCAACAAGCCGCCGATTGCAATGTTTACGCCGAAAAGTGTTGCTGATCCTGTTTGCTTGGTCGCTTCAGTTATGGGCCTGTGTAATCCTTTAATTGCTACGTAGGCTGATGGCAACCGCCAGTGTGTTTGTTGTTTGTATCTATGAGTGGATCCATGCACTTCAACTGGTAGACAAACAAGATAATGACACTTGACATGTGAGCTTGTCTGCTTTGGAAATAGATCCCTGTTTTTCTCGAAGTCAAGTCATTGGCTGGAAAATTAGCCGAGCGTGCCACTCACTCATTAGCAGGCATCTGGGTTTAGTACTTGCCTACATTCCACTTATATTTTGTTGTACCTACCAGTACAATGGACAAATACTTGTCTGCGTGCTGGTAGGTTTTTCATATTCCGACAAAAAAAAACAACCTTTGCTGTGTAAAGTTTGCACCAATGCACGAAGTTCTGAAGCTCGATTTTTTCCATTATCTGCCATAGTTTTGGGGTTCCAAGCGAGAGAAAAGTTTTTGTTGCTCTACATATAAGTTGAGATTATATTGAATATATATATCACAATTAATATGAATGCCAAATTTTCATATAAAAGTATATATTTTGCAGTATGAATAGATAAAGTTTTGTTAGTAAAGATAATAGAACATTGTCAATGTAAAATATATTAACATTTTTCGAATTACTGTACATAGATAAAACAAAAGATCCCTACCTTATAATAGTTTAAAAGTTCAATTTTTACTAAACAGGATTTCATTGTATTTCGCAGCTGTGTTTCATATATTTTAAAGAATTTTAATATTAACGAGGAAAAAGTTGTTGCAGGAAATAGCCTGTGTAATCGTTTATTTATTTTTATATTTTTTATAAAGTTTGGCTAATTATAATCTTGATGAAACAAGAGACTGTCCTTTTGTAATAATGTTTGAGGTATTGAGTAACTTTTCTGAGCATATTAATAATAGCCGCGTTTATTTCATTACTAATTCCGATCAAAATAAAATTTCGATTAGAGATATATTTAAATCTTTTTTATATTGCTGCGTTTTATGTCCTTTAATGCAGTTTACGTTGAAGGGGTTTTTACTACTGAACACACAAAAAATTGTCGCATTCCAGTAAAAGGCGAACTGCAAGAGCAAATTTTCTTGTTAACCTATTTTCGTATTCGCACATAACTGTTTTTCTACATTCGAACAATATCTATTTCACTTCTTAATTAAAAATCTCACTGTACTATTTAATTCGAAACATCATTAATGAGTACGCTCGACGAATGATTCAAAAAAATTACCGACTCTCTATTTTTTCCAGCGAAGTTGAAATTTAATATGCGCTGTCGTCATCATTGGGGATAAATGATTGGGGATTCACTATGATGCATGAAGACAACTAAATGTACATATGCACACACTGTACTAACTCTCACTGTAAATTCATAATACCTCAAACAATTTCAACATATAGAAAAAAACGCGAAATTGTAATTCATATTCATAACTCTTTTTGAAATCAGAGATATAAAGTACTGCACACAACCACAACAACAAGTGCATTGTGGCATTTGCGTATTTGTGCTGTTCGTGCCGGGGATTGGGGGCGGTAGTGCGGGCGGCGCTATATTTTCTTTAGTCGCGCTGCCATGGAAATACGTCAACGTGCATGCAAAAGAGCACTCATTAAAATTGATGAATGTCGAAAAATCGAGCGCCCAAAAAGTACAAAGAAAAATTCAAAATTGCAATCAAATCTACGAGCAGCAGCGCTCCCCTACCGAAATGCTGCTGCACATGCATGTTATGAGCATGAATATGAATTATCATTGGTCTGTCAGGCGTAAAGGCGCTCCCCCAAACCCCAGCAGAATAGACCGAAAAATACGCCGTGCCCAAAAAAGGTGCAAAGTTGACAAAAAAGAAAGCGAGCAACCAGTCCGATTTTGGCATGTCAACGAATGAGCTTGAGCGATGCTTTTTTATCGGGCCACAGAAAAGAGGAGCTAAATACTAAACCGCATATTTTCTGTTTGTAGCTGGCATATAAAGCCCAGCCACACCCACTACCCCTGGCTGGCAGTTGGGCGGATGCGCAGCTCAGGCAAAGCTAGTCGGTCTGCCTTTGTCTCCTTGCTGAGCACGAGCACATGCCACAATTTGGCGTCTATCAAAAAAGCATTCACCTGACTCCGGTCGCATTATAAATCAAATCCATTTCTTCACACTCACACTCAGTCACGGCCAGTGCAGCTATGCCGATTTTTTGTGGCACAACTTGCATGCATGTGTGTGTGTGTCTATGTTCAGAGGCGCATTCCAGAACTGCAGCAGTTTTCTCAATTGGAATATTAAGCTGATTTTTATATAACATTATTTGTAAGTAATTTATGATGACCTCTTTATCTGCTTATCGAAGGAGAAATGTAAATTTCAATGTAAATCTTTATAAATATTTATACGCTAGCGAAGCCTCGGGCACAAGCTGTTTTATTATATAATAAATTTATTCAAATAATTTTTGTTACTAGCGCGAAAGTGTTTAGTATTTTAGAATTTTAGAATGATTTAAAAGTTTTTCATATTTCATAATTCTGCTAACGTTAAAACAGCCCGCGAGCCCCTTTCGGTGGCACTAATACACATGCATGAATTTTGCTGGCTGCTGGCACGTATCATGAGATGACTTTTACGGGGCTGGGCTTATGCTTGACTGTCAGCGGAAATTTTGAAAAATGGCAAAATGCCATTGACAACAACAGCGGCAGCGGCAGCGGCAGCAGCAGCAGAAAGAGCAATAACAACAATCGCTGCGTTGCCAACATAACAAGCATTTTTCGTTGGCCCAAAAGGTTTTTCACCTTTCTGGGCACTGTTCTTGGTGCCACCGCTGCTGAGCTAGCAGCCCAGCGTGTCGGCTTACAATGTTCCAAAGCGAAAATTCGTGTAACATTTTTTTGCTGCCTTTGGTGATGTTACATTCGCTGATTAATTGAGAAATGTGCGGTGGTGGGCTAAGCTGCGCAAGTCCTTGGGCGGTGGGCGTTGGACATGGAAGCAGCTGAAATTAGAATTACACTTGAAGGGTTTTTACGTAGCGGCCTATGCGCTGGTCCAAATGGAATATGCAGATATGTGGTCGTCAGTAATTGAAATTAACTTCGTTTCAAATGCATATGCAATAATTTCGAGCTTGATGGATCACATATTGCAGTCACTGCACTAGTGCGTAGTTTCCCCATTTCATCTTGAGCTCGTATGCAAGAGAAATTATTTCTTATTTCGGTGGTAAACATTACTCTAATTAAAGCAACTACCTTTTTTAAAGAGATGAATACTCAAAATTATGGCATCGAATCTATTTTCTGAAGCAGGGATCTTAGGAATGCCAATCGCAAATCCTATGCGTATATCTGTTCATCAATTCGTACCTATGTACATATATATACATATATATCAGCTGTATTGTAATCTATACCATTTTTTCGCGTGAAACTGCTCACGTTTCCGCCACGACTTAACAAAAAGTGGCAAGAAATTGTACAATGTCTTGGCCACTTCTCTGCCCTCTGTACAAGGAAAATTTTCCGGAACTTGCTGCAATTTTCTTTACATTTTTTGTCTGTGTGCCATTTTGCCTTTTCTGCTTTCTTGTTACCTTTTATTCTGTGCAGCAGTGTTCTTGCCACGCTCTTTGTGCAGCAGCACGGCATTGTGCATTTTTTAATGGATGCCTACGCGCCCAAGCCCGATCCCCCGGCTAAGCGGCCAAGGCAAAAACGGCAAATCTCGCGGCTGAGCAAGTGACGAGGGAAAATATGGAGTGAAGAATTCGCACTCGCATACCTGCCTGCAAATACCAACAACAAAAGCGGCCATTTAAGTGGGTACGGCGTTGCCAGCCCGTTGGCATTTTTCCTGTTGCTGACATTATTGTCGTGTGCAAATTTCGTTACTGTTGTTGTGCATGTTGCAGCATTGTTGATTGTCGTTGCCGGTGTTGGTGGTGGTGGTAGTTTGGTTGTTGTGGCTGTTGTCAATTTGGCCAAAGTGGTTTTTCACTTGCTTTAGCAGGAAAAAAGACGCGCAATTTCTGCAGGCTAGCAAAAAATGTGGGCGTGGAGGGGTGCAAGAAATAAACCCAAATGAGTGCAAATGGACGTTGTGCATATGAGAGCAAAAACGTTGAGATGCAACGGGCATGGGGCATGGAGAGGTCGCCTGATGCCGCCTGCATTTTAATCACTTAAGAGATTTCTTTCCCACCCATTACCCGCGCTATTCTATTTATTTAATGACAGCGAAAAGTGCAGCGCCGAAGACAGTCGTAGCCTGCTTGGAGGTGGCGATGTAGGCGCTAAGCGTTCCACTTTCCGTTGTTGCCGTGATTCCGCGACTTGCGTTTCCGCTGCAAGAAAATACGCGTTTTAACATTTCCACTAGAGTAGGCCCTTGAGCGCCCGTGTTTGTGTGCGGAAGTCCTTTTCCGAGCGTGTAGATTGCATCTTAGCTAAAGTACCTCATTAAATGCACCTCTTAGTAGAGGCGAAGGACACAAAGCAATGGGAGAAGTGAGCAAAGTGAGTGATTGCTTGAGTTGTGTGCTGCGATTTGAGATTCGACGGGTGCGTCGTGAGCATACAAAATGGCTTTTAACTTAATTGACATACACCTGAGGCTGAGAGGATGTTCAGGCTCGAGGCAAACGGATGTGTGCGAAAGAGAATAACACAGTGAATATAAATTTGTATTATTCTCTTGTAAGCTTAGAACTTTGAGTGCGAGAATTCTGTACAGTTATGGGAAGAAAAATAAAATAGGAAATATTACCTTTCTTTTTTAATTAAGTAAGTTTAAATTAAGGCCACGTGCGGAAACTGCGACTCCCATAATCTTAGCGGGCTGTACATAGATGTTGGAAACGTTTACATTCGATTCAGTTTATACAACTTTATTATGTTTGTCCTGCGTAAGTGATTGATGTCGACTGTCGAGCCGTTTGCTTGAATAGTCCGTGCGTCGCTTAGCTTTCGTTCAGTCCGTTCGTCCGTTCCAACCGTTATATTAATCACGGAGTCGCAGCTTCTAGCAGTACTATACTCTTCTGGTTGTCCGTCCGTTTATTGCTCATCGATCCACTTTTCTCACATAGATAAGGAACTGTGCGACGTATGATAATAAGCGGGTTCCTTATGAAGGATAAAAAGTCTATTACAGAAACGTGCAGACTAGTATCAAAGAAAGGGAGATAGCTGAAAAAGTTTTATCTGCGTAGAGAATTATTATTACCATTTGCAAACTGATTGCTCGAAGCATGTGGTTCACAACTTGCAGCACTTGGAGTGCAATAAATTTTCATTAAAACTAGAAGTTTCAACAAAGAACCGCAACCTATAATTACACGCCCCTTTAGCACATGCTGGAACCATTGTTCCGACAACTCAATGCTGGGCAACAACAATTTGAAGAATAGAAATTTGAGAAATTTGCATGTGTCGTGTGTATTCAAAAGGCCCGCACACAAAAAAACAGAACATTTTGAATATTTTGCAAGCAGATTTCTTGCGCAATTGTCTTTTGTGTAGTTCGTAGTCCCAGCTGTTCCTTTTTGTGCGTGCCTCGTGTCTAAAAGGTACGCAATTCAAAAAGTGCGCAAACGCTGCCGTCGTACATTCAAATCAACCAACTCCGCCCACACTTTCCCCACTCTCCACAAAAGCGCAAATAATCAAAAGCATTCAAATGCTTTGATTTATGTCAACCCCTCGCGCGTCGCGCTGCATCAATCAAAGAAAGTGAAATTAAAATGTCATATTGTTGTATTTGTTGTTGCTCTGCCCGGGCGTCTTTTCATTCCCAGCTTCTTCTTTTCATTATCCACAATTCCACTTCAATTTTTTCTCATTGCTGCCTCGCACAATTGTTCAATGCGTTCGTTGTCCCCTCCCCCCCAATCGAAAGCGATTTTTGAGCACTTTTTGAACGCGTGCTAAAGCGACGCATTCTTTTGTGCTAAACTTTGCAATTTTTCCTACCATATCTGACTTTATAAATCGCATTGTGTTGTTGTAGTTATAGCGAGCGCGGGAGGTAAGTGCATAGCTTTCGGTGAATGCAAACATTTATTTAGGGTTGGCCACATGTGCACCAACTCAATTGTTGGCGACGACGCAGTTATATGCTTTCAATTGTTCGCAGCTCAACAATTTTTTCCAATCGTAATTGTCTGACAATTGCAAGCATCGCATGCGCTGATGCCTTTCGCAGCTGGTGGCAACATGCAAATTTATATTATTTTTAAACCGAATAGAATATTTTGACTTTTTTCTTCATTGAGTAAATATTAAGGTAATTCAAAAAACTATGCAGTGTCTGTTAAACTCCTTGAGAAAGCTGGTCTAAGCAGAAAATAATCAAAGTGCTGAGCGGGTAGATACTACTCTCCAATTAGAATGCAATCTGAATTTCTCTATGCTAAAATCCGTCCATCATAACATTGCTAAGAAGCCTCATGACGAATTTGAAAAAAAATATTCTAAAAGTCAAAGAATTTAAATAGATTCTCGTTTTTGATATTTTGAAAATTATAAATTAAGACACAGGTACTCAGAATAAAAGATAGCAAGTGATCACAAAATCGGTGCTATATGTAGATATTTGGTCTTGGGATGACTATGCACTGTCGCTTCCTGTGGAACTCGAACATAATTCAATTTGATTGGTTCGGATATAATAAATAGTACAAAATGTTAGTTGTATTTCAATACCAGTTCTGGTTTCTTCAATTAATAACCTTGGCCGCATTTTTTATTTAAATGTTATATCATTCAGTTCAAAGTTCATGAATTTTCAAACCTTTTTTTAACCTTTTACATTTATGTATTAAGAAAAATATAATTAAAATAAAATAAAATAAAATCTTCCTATGTTTAGTCAAAACTAACTCGTCAGTAATATTATCTGATTCATACACACTTGTGCATCGAAAAGTTCACCATGATAAAAATCAAAAGCTAAGCTTGCTGCAAAATCTATACAAAACGCTTAATCCTCCGTCAGACGCTAAAAACATTCCATGTCACTTTATCAACAGGTGCCGCCAATAAATTATGTCAAACCCGCAACCTGTCTTACGATCAGCTCCTTGATATACCAAATCCAAATGCACAAATTAATTAATTGGTTATTTCAATCCGTAGCAGCAAGCAAGAGCCACAACAAGAACACACACACACAAACAAGATCATATCAACAAAATGTCCAATCAGTGAAATTAATTGAGTAAATACCATTCAAAGCAAACACACACTCAAACTCAGCCACACACGTGCATGCGTACATACGGGCTGAGTGGGAATAGCAGAGTACCCCATGCCCTCTCCAAATCCTCTATCTAAAAGGATCGTGCTATCCTTGCCACACATACTGAGTATGTTTCTCCCGGAGGCTACACTAAAATATTTCAAAATTAAATTTATTACCCGCCACATTGACACATTTGGCGTTACGTGCCAAAGCCTGCTTTCCCCCAACTTACCCCCCTACATACACATACACACATATGCTCACTAAAGCCAAGCTCGCTTACCGCAAGAATTATAACAATTTTACACGTTATTGTGGCATAAGTCAAATTGCCAAAGCAACTGACACACGCACACACCCACACACTTGCAATTGCACACCCACGTCTGTGTATGTTTGGTTGTAATATGGCAAATGCATGTTGCAACATATGTCGCAACTGTCAGTGGCTGTGTGCGCTGCAAGTAGCTGCTGCTTCCTTCCGGGCTTCCGAGCAGCAACCCCCCTACCGCCCACACAATCGCAGAATCAAATGATTCTGAGTCATTAGGTTTTTTAACATGCACGCGAGGGGGGAAAGCTACAGGCAGATGGGTCGAGGAAAGTCGATCGAGAGGGGAAAGTCGCAGCAGCAGGGAGAATGTGACTGCTATTATTGAGACATTTACTTAGATTTTAGCTGTTTTATAAAGCAAGCTAACCCCCATCTATCTGCCACTACCCCTCCCACAGCAGCACAGACAGAGAATAGTCCCCCAAGGGCGCTTTCATTCACCAACATTATCGCTTCACTAACAAGGCACAACAACAACAACAAGCACTGCAGTAACAGCAGCAGAATTCTATTCAAGCGAGCGAGTATATTAAATGCACTTTTAATCTACTTCCTCTGCTACACCTCCTCGTTTGCTCTTCTGTGCGTCTCCGTTCGATACTCATTTGCACCCTCAAATGGCGATTATCACCCTTAAATGGGTACTTATGCCGAAGAATGGCATGCAATGCAAAATGAATTGAACTGAACTGTGAGCTGCGCTGCGCTGCGCTAAACTGAACCCGACCGAACCGAATCCAAGCGAAGTGCTTGAATGCTCGAAAGCTTGTCAGATTGAGAATGCGGTGGCGATGAGTGGCATGGCTTGCTGGTGGCATAAGAGCCACTTGCTCAATGTTTCAAGGATGCAGAGAAGGGAAGAGAATGCGCACATAAAGCAGACAGGTAGGCGGAGGGTGATTTGAGAGGATATGAACTCGGTACATCGAAAGTAAAATTTTTTTCAAAAGTCGTAAAAGGAATTCACAGTCGAAAGAGCTTTAGATTGCTTAGGGCCGATTTTTCAAAATTCAAATAGACTTTAGGTATTTATCTGTCGATACCCACAGAAATATTGGTAGATAGGCTAACTGAATCTTATCTGATTAGTAACAAGTTAAATAAAATAAAATGTATTCCTTGCATATAGGCTCATTATCTGAGCATAAATAGGACTTTATGATACAAATAAAAACCGGAAAATAAGTTTGATTAAAATTACTGTTATTTCATCGAAAATTTCACCGATAATATAATTGATAATAATTTGGATTAACTTGAAATTAAATTTATTCGCGAATCCTTCGAGCACACGTAGTAGCTACAGCCCTGCACAAATATATACATATAAATAACCCGCTGCCTCTTTTCTGCTAACTTATTTATGTTAGCTCGACTGTTGGTCCCCGTGGATAGAATGAGTTTTATTTGTTTAACTTTTGCACTGGTTTTTGGTGGCTACCCTCAATCTTTTTATTGGCATAATGAAAAAGTTTTCTTCGTCATACCATTCCTTAAATGGTTACAGTGGGTGTCAATCATTGATAAAACTGGAATTATATGATTTTTCTTTAAGATACAAGATATGTATCACAGCTTCCAGTGATAAGAAGACTAGATCCCTACTCCACATCTAATCAAAAATCTACTAAATCGTCCTTAGAGTAAAGTATATGGAACATTTTCTATCACATCATGCCTCGTAAATATTAGTTCATCTATCTAGAATTCTTAATTTTTTAAGCTTGTGCAGAAGGAATCATTAATATTGCAGATACACCTCGACTCACGTAATAAGTATAGAACCTGAAATCCATTGGACGTACAATTTTCCGAAGCACTGTAGTTGTATAAAGCACGTTCTGAACCACCACCCAGCCAATGCACACACACTCTCATAAACAAGTTACCACTACCAACAAATGAGCGGTAGAATTACTGCATTGTAGTGCCTCCGACAATGAATCAACGAGATACCGACCGAGGACAGAGGAAAACTTTGCTTTTGTTTTGATATCGAAAAGATGCATTCTATTAAATTGAACTGTGTGTGGCGCACAGTGGTGTCAGTTAAATGAATACACCAGCTGGAGGCAACAGTGCCGGGGAAGTGCAGAGCTCGACGAAATCATTTGACCATCCCCGGCCACGCCTAATGGCAGCAACTCAATTACGTTGCTGAGCATGTTGCTACTTTCAGGCAGACTCATATGTACATGTATACGAGTGTGCATGTGTGTGTGCGTGTTACATGCTGTGCTTGTAGGGTGGGCAAAAATTGCGCCTGCTGGCCACCCTGCAACCCTTAAAGAGCGCATAATTGGTCTGTAATCTATTTTTGACAGATTGAATTTCGCTTTTTATCTTGATTTTGTTTTGACTGACTTGGTTTTTGGTTGGTAATTGGGTCTGCAACGACTTGAGTTGGGTCGGTGTTGAGTGTATGATGGCAAGGCCACATTTAGAGACGCAGAACTAGAGTGCAGGGGGAGTTAAAGCGAATAAATGGAGTATGGCCGAAGTAGTTGGGTGGCATGTCAACGGTTAAATGTGCATTTATGCCATTTGAAAATTGGTAATTTTAAACCCACAGATAAATTCGATTTTATTATAGCAGAAAAGTCCTTTGGCATGTTGGACAGTCTTTGTTTCCCGGAAATATGAGCTGGAACAATTTTCATTTTTAGAGATTATTAACAATTGTCGTAAGCTTTGCTCTCCTGGGAATCCTCTTACTTGCTTAAATTGTGATAATTCGCATGTTGCATTGTGGAACGAAAGAAATCTGTCAAAACGGAGAGGCTATCACTTTGTCATTTCCGAAATTGCTAATCTTCAATTTCACGCTTGGACGCGCTCAGTCGGATTTTGTGCCGCAAAAATAAAATGTGTTTGTGGTAATGTATTGTACGGTTTTGTGAGGGGAGGCAGCTTAAATAAACAATATGAAAATATGAAATTGCGTGCTTTAAAAAAATTAACTGATTTGATTTTTGAAAACACGACAAACACAAATACATATAAAATATGCAGATTGTGATCTGCATAGGACACTACAAAGAGGGGCTCATATTTAAAATTTAAAGCAAAATAACAAGAATTGTTCTAAGTAACTAATCTTTCTTTTTATATAAAGATGGAACATACATACATATATATATACAAAATTGGCGCGACAGCTCGAGTAACCGAGGCTTTAGCCTAGCTTTCTCGCATTAACTTCTAAATGAAATAAAATATTGTTTGTATCATATTAATATGAATTTTTTACTTTGTCATGAATTGCAAATTGGAATTCCTTTATAATTACCTAGTGTCATAAACGACTTTTTTAGATGCTAATGTAATCTACATTTCTCTTCACTGGTGAATCGCGCTGTTTGAAGATTTGTTGGTAACGGAACGAGAAAATAATACTTTTGAGTTCGAATAAACCGAGCATATATACCGGGACTCGAAACAGACATCATTGTGTTTCGAGACCGAAAATTAAACCGCCGATAATTTTGTTCATGCCATTTAAAAATGCTTCAGCAGCTGCACATTTTGTAGTAACTCATTTGAAATTTTATTTTCGTTTCAATTTTATTGTGTTTCCCCTTGGCAAAAGTAAAATTCCGTAAAAATTGTTTTTCTATAATTGCAACCTGTAATTTTCACACCATATCCCTTTCGTTCGCGCCATTGGTGCCAGGCATTGTTGTTATTGTTGTCACTTCATTTGCAATTGCATTTAGCACATTCACTCTTTAACTGCGAGTGTGTTGGGCGTGTTTTCTGCCCGCTGGCAGCAATTTTTTAAATGCATATGCTTTTTTGCTTTGGATTTCAGCCACGAATCCCCGCCGTTTGGTCACACCAATGCCAACATTCTGCATGGCCTTGCTCTGCCATGATACCCACTTTGCTGGAAACCGACAATAACAACATAATAATAAAACTGAATGGTACAGCCCAAAAAAACAACGAAGCGTTACTCAGTTTTTGCAATTTAAATGATTCCTTTTTTTCGAATCGAGCAGCAGCGATTGCGCGAGCAGTACTTTTGTCCTGCTGTTTTATGCGTAACGCTGCTGGGCTCAAACCCTCCACCCTGTTTGAGAGCCATTCCAATGAATATTATTTGTACAATCACAATTTGTAAGGGTGCAGAAGTGTTAATTTAGTTTCAAGCCTATTTTGTAAGTATTTACGAAAATATATATTAATGTATTCTTGCTGACAACTCCTTTGCACTGTAAATATATTTTTAATCGATTTATTTCAAGACAGACAGATATAAAAACATGCAGCTGTTAAAATTTGTTTGCTTCATAAATTCGACTTTTTCAAATATTGCAATATATCGAAACGCAGATTTCACATATAAAACTTACATATACATATGTATATGTTTCTGGGTCTCTCTCAAAAGAAAATACCTTTGCGTGATTCACTTGTTTCTCCCTGTCTGAGGCAAAGTCTAGTTTAAGCACTGTCACAACCAATTCAATTACAAGGAAAAGCAATGAAGGTCTGTAAGCTGCATCCAAATTTTTTCAGAACCTTAGGCAAGTTCGTTAAAATATGTGAAAAATTGTATTGTGGAATAATATCTATACTAGTACATATATCAGTTGCCAACTAAGATTTTCGAGAGCGTAATTAAATTTTAGGTGGTTTTAGAAATGTTTATAAATTATGTTTTAAAAATTTAAGTTGAAGTGTTAAAAACTAGATAAAAATCCCATTGTACTTGCCAAGAGTCCGAAGGCTGCTCTGTATGGCGATGGTGAAATAAGAAATTTGCATTCTTGTTTCTGAGCATTTTGAAGCAGAATGCTACGTTCTTACCTTCGCATCGCAATATAAAGTAGACAGACCCTTATTGCATATAAGTTGTTTTTTCTTTCCAAACATTTTGTGTACTTTTCGAACTGCGCAACAAACACTAAAATATAATTCTAAGAATTTCAATTTAAATCAAAGGCATAAGCTATTGTCGTGGCCAATTACAGATCGTAGTTTGAAGAAATAATGCTGCAATTCGAAGCTAATCCGATTACTTGAACTCGCCTACCTACTGATCACTCTCTCTCTCCGTCTCTCTCTCCTTCTCAAGTTCTCGAGTGGAGTGTTACGCACTTCAGCGTTTACCTTTAATTACGCTACAATTACACAACAATCACAGATGTGAGCTCATTAAGCACCATATTGACGCGCACTAATACACGCACAATATAATACAAAGCAATAACAAGGACACAAACACCTCGCTCAAATTACAAGCGCACTCTCGCACAGGACCTTCAGTCAAAATCAGAACCTCGATGCAGTGGGATTGCTTGCGTTTCACACCCAATAATCAAATTGAATTCAAAGCGGCAGCTCGGCTCCCATGTCACAGGACGCAGGACGCAGCACTTGAAGCGAATAGCGAGAAGTGTGAGTACTTTGGGACCGAGTAGGCCGAGGCTAATTTGCTGCGATTAACAAGGCGCAGCTCGGTTCACTGCAGCCCTCTGCGGCGCATCGAGTTTCACACTTTTACACTCACAAAAAAAGGATAACAAGGAATTTCCTGTTTTTCACTGTTTTCTCCTTCGGCGCATTCGTCACGCACGGCACAACAAAATGCATTAATTCGAATCCAATTGAATAACAATAAAATCCTTGAATTGTCATTTGATGCCTGCCATTGTCAGTTGCAATTTTGGTGCGTTTTGATTTTGCTTTCTGCTCTTTTACCTTGCCTAACGTTTCACTGTTGTTGCTGCAACACTTCTCTTCCTTGCTCCTCTACTGCTGACATGGATGTATGAATGGCACACTCGGCGCCGAGTTCCTGTTATTGTTGTGATTTACTTATTGCATACCTACAAATTATGTTTTATGCATAAAAAAGAATGTTCGACATTGCAACAACAACAAAAGCAGCAGCAACAAAAATAGAAAGAACGTTGATAAAGGCAACACCAACAGCAGCCAGCAGCTCCTTTTACAGCAAATAAACAACGTGGCATCGCAGGAGAAGTGCGCGAAATGCGCTCCCAGGATATGCACAGGATATGCCGTGTACAATTTGTTGTAAAACGCTTTCCTACACAGCGCTCAGAAAATCTCTGTGCTAGGCAGCGTTGATTGTTGTTATTGCCTCTTGGTGCTGCTGCTGCTGCTAGTGCCACTGCTGTTGTTGTTGTAGCTGCCTGCGCTGTTGTGTAATTTAATGTCACTTAGCCTGCGGCCAAATAAACGTCCCTTTTGTGTCGCACTCATGAACGCAATCACTGCAACTGCAGCACCGGAAAAACACAGCCAAGTAGCAGAAGGGGTGTTAGCAGGGAAAAAGCAGAATCTCAGCATGGAGTCAGTGAGTATTACGCACTAATCGCTACATATGTATATACATACATGCATATGTACACTGCTATAATCATACACTAATATTTAGAAAAGTTTACGCTATTAGGCTTTAGAACTATAAAATTTCAAGAAAAGCTCTTATATGCTACCAACTACTACTATGGAGAGACTTTTCGTATATCTTTTCATCTGCTGGATTTGTCTTCTCTTAAAGTTGGTGGCATACTTATAACAGACCTTATATGAAAACATTTAAGTTTATCAGCAGAAGCAGTAGTTTATGATTCTAAACTAGATTTAATATAAATTTTCTGTATGCAGAAAATCATAGTTTCTTGATATGTAGATAATTGGTTCGCCGATCACTGCTGTTGAGCTGATTCTTGCATTGAACTAGTTGGACGAAATGTCTGTTAAGCCGGTTATTGAAGGGACTCAGGAACACAGGAACAGCTGAACCTAGTGCCGTCTGTATTCATAATTGGTTTTCAGCGGTATTAAAAATTGTTTAGATGCTTTTTTGGAATACCTACAAACATTTGCTCTATTCTATAGTTTTACGATATAATGTTTGAAAACTGATGCTCGAAAAAATTACCATACCATCTACTTATTTGATTCTCGATCTTGCTCTATAGAACTACTGCATCGATACCAAAAACCAACAAGAAACGAATTTTCACTTTATCCAATCGGTCTGTTCGTCTCTTTCTTTTTCTGTCTACCTTCTCTTAATCAAGCTCTTAAATTCTCTCTATCTGCCAAGCGGTCTCTTTATATTAACAATTTTCTTAGCTCGCTTTGTGGAAAAAGGGACGGCGAAACATTTATAAACATCGCTTATAAAAAAACACAAAACCAAAATCACTTTTATAATTAAATGTCGTTGCAATGAAAAAAGCCGCCAATCATATAAAAAAAGCGTAGTTTCAGTAAAAAAAGGTCAACGCGAAGTATTGCACTAAAATAGCAATAACTGAGCCGGCCTTCTGTACACAATATATTCATATGAGCAATGCAGGTATGTAATTGTGTAAATCTATGGGAGTGTGTGTGTAGGTTTGAAGTTGATTAATGGCCACTACGCAGTAACAACAACAACAACAACAACGGCAATGGGATGACACTGATAGCTCTGTTATGGCCACAATAGCCGCAACAATAAAAACGGGAAATAAAGATATAAAAAACAGCAGGACAAACAGGATAATGGATGCGCTGCGTGCAATTGAAACCATTGAGGCAATCGCCCAAAATGTTTTGCCCACAATTGCAATAATCATAAAAAAGCGTAGCACGGCGCAAAATTAAGAGCCACCAAGCGAAACAAGCAACAAAAGCGCACAACTACTAAATTGCAAATAAAAAACACACCGAAAATGTGATAAACAAGCAGCCACACACTCACACACACACACTTACACACAGATGACCACATAATGACAAATGATAATGACGCAAAGAGTAGGAAATGAAAATAAAATGAATGCGCACTCGCAACAACGGTAAATGGATAATAAAAAACACGCCGTAATTTGCGAGCACAAAGCAAAGATAGAACGGGCGTGTGAGTGTGCATGTGTGTTGATGTCGCAAATGTCCCTTTTAAACGTAATTTAACTGTGGTCCTTAATTGAAGCCACACACACATACACGCACACACTCACAACGAAAAACAATGCCAAATTGTTTGCAACAAGGCGCATTGCACTTCACTTTGACACATTTACTTCCTGATGTGTCGTTTTGGTATCGGAAATGTGCAAAAATTTACAAAAAAAAAACGGACAATAATAAAAAACAACTGACAGGATTCGATCCAGGTTGCGCACAATACATATGCAATCATTTTCAATGCATAAAAACTTAAGTATCGAATTACCAGCAGCGGCAGAGGGAGGCAAGCAGAAAGTGCGAATGCATCAAAAAATAGTATCCTTTAGTTTCTGTGGTCATAATGAAGTTTATGCATCCAGTGCTAGTTTGAATTGAATAAACATGTCTTATCCCTTGAACCACTTTTATCCTGTTTTCATTTTTGATCTTTTCAATAATTTATATACAGTCCTTACTTGCCCTACAACTGCTTAGAAAAATGTGTTTTTCTATAATTTTAGGTTCAACATCCTTCATGCCAGTCCGAGTTTTATGTCATTGCCTTATGATTGATGAGTGACATGCGACTTGTCGCTCCTGGCCGACCGCATTTCAGAGCCCATTCACTTCTTTACCAAATGTGCTGAAACTCCCCTCTCCTACAGCACATTTGGATTTCCACTTTATTCAAATAATTCATCATTTTGACACACTTCACCATTTTTGAACATTTAAATAAAAGAAGGCTTTTAAAGTGTCTCAGGCAGTCTGCTCAATTCAGTCTGAATGTAAGTAAAGTTAAAATATTCGTGCGCGGTTTAAAAATTGGAAGCCGAGGACACAAGGGACACTTGCAATCGTTTATACCTAAGTGCGATAGGGATCTTGATCCAAAGATATTTGTATTTATCGATCATAAATCGAATGATTTATACAAAATATGTAGCTATACCTAATTCCATACTTCGAGTGCGATTTTTAATTTTTTATATAATCAAACATCGACTGTTTCGGAGGGGGACTCGACGTCCCACATATGAAAATCTTTCAAGCTCGTCTACTTATACTCATCTACTCTTGAAGGAGGCCCTAAACTTGTTTCTTCCAATACAAATGCAATAAGAAGTCGATCAGTTTAGCTTGATATACTCCTGAAAATTAAGAAATCCGTATTAGGTTTTCTCAAATGAAGATACCAAAATTATCTCCGAAACGAGTTTCATTACATTATATTTCCTACATTAAGATTCTTTGTGAAAAATGCATAATTGCTTCAGTGCTTAATTGGAAACCTTGTTCATTTTCGGTCTTTAAATCGACGAAATATTTGTCCGTTAGATTTCAAAAGATATTATTATTGTAGGATATGGTATTTCTGATTTTTCTTGTGCCCTCTTCTAGAGTTTTTCTAAACGGACGCATTTAAGGCAACTAGTTTTGCCAGAATTAGCCCTCCAGGCCGCAGTGGCTAGGAGACTCGATCCCTACTCCAAATACTAATACAAGAGACTAGTAAATTGTCAATGCAAAAAAGACGCCTAGTCTGCAAATCCGTGCCTTTTCAGTTAAATTTTGCTCGTTTTCTAATTATGCCTTGTGAAAGGAAGAGCCTGCTCTCTGCCCACAGACACGTCGCATTGTAGTAATCACATTTGCCACATGCATACGTCGTGCTACAATGCGGCAAATGCTTTCAAAATAAATTTCGAATTTTTTACTCTTCCATTTTTGGTGGGCCCAGCACCTCCGCCCACAAATGTCTGCAATCTGTTTTGTTGGCTGTTGGCCTTTTTCATTTCGTGTATGCAGAATGCATGCGCCATCTCTTTCGCTCTTTTGCATGGCGCTGAAAGGATTTAACGTTACGATAAAAATTTGGCTTCTTTCCATATTATCCACTTAACGTAATAAGAAATGCGCTAGCTACAACAGCAACAACAGCAACAACAACATATAAAAAAAATAGCAAAATACGAGTGTAGAGCGCAAAAAGCCTTTTTCGTTGTTATTGCAACAATAAAGGATGACAGTGACTGTGAGGCAAGGATGTAGCAACAGTCAAGGGAAGCAGCTAATATTAATTTGCCTCACTGTCGAATGTTGGCAACATTTTGCTGCTCGCTGCTCTGCGTCTGAGAGGAGTTATGAACATTTTAGGCACACGCTGCCATTCAACTCGTTCGGCATGTGGCAAGGGTTTCGGGCTGCCTTTGTGCCGGCACCAAATTGGAATTTAAATTTTGCCAACTTCATCGCTTTTTTTATTATTTGTTGTGAGCATTTTTGCCAGAAACAATTTTTGTATGGATGCAGTCAAGTGCTTGAGCATTTTATTTGCGCACACGAAAGACTTTTTGTGGCATGAGTTGAACAGAAAATTAATGCAAAATAACTGAAAAATAACCAAAAAAAAAAGATATACTGAGCTGACGAAAAAGTAAAAATGAATTTCAATTCATTTCGTAATATGAGCACAGAAAATGGAAGAAAATTGCAGCGAAATTATAAAAATTGGCTATGAAGTGAAGTTCTTGAGTGGAGGGTTGGATGTGGCAGACGGCTTGAAAGCTTTTGATTTCGGCTACTAAATTTAAATGCGCAAGCAGTGTGAGTGGGCGTATGTGTGCTTGTGAGGATGGCAGGGACTACGGCATTTTAGTGGTAAATGGTTTGAGCGCTTCTTGCACACATGCTACGCAGCTAAAACTAGGGATGTTAGTGTCGAAAAAAATTTGCCTATTTCGAGATGCTCTACTTCGAAAATGTTAGTATCGGGATACCAGGTTAATTGGCACTGGAATTTCTCAACAACCTTGGCTGCATTTATATCTATATATGTCATACCATTATATAGCACTACCATAGCATCCATCATTATTTGGAATTTGCTGCAAATTGTAGAATTGATATCCCACATTCTGTATCTTTTGTTCTTGCTTTAAATTCAAAAACTTGTTCTTTATAATAAGATAATTCATATAAATCCCATAACGCTCTTATATTAATAAATTCTATTATTGGAGCGAAATCGTTATAATATTACGTAAAACAACAACATGGACGTTCGTCCATACGCACGACATGACGCAGCTAGTGAAGCCCAGCTTATAAATAACTAACACAAAATAATTTCTATGAAATGATTTTTATTATTATAAAACATAAAACCACCAAATGTGATCTTTAAAATTGAATATTTTGATATAGCAAAAATCTTGTAGCCAAGATAAAAATCCTTCATTCGGTGTTTTTCATGTGTAAATATAAACCTCAATTAAATCAACGAAATGCTGAGGTTTTTCAAACAACAATGCCGAAATTTTCGAAATTCAGATTGCGCCAAGATCTTGGGATTCCCGGATCTTCGCATCGACAGCCTTAACTGATACATATGTGTATGTATATATATGTATGTATTCCCTTTTGAGTGCGAGTCTGCGGCAGGAAGCGCGAAACTGCCTGCAGCAATATCTTAATTAGCTTCACATAAGCTCTCTGCAGCTTTCCTCGCAGGATAAGAAAAGCGCTTGAACGGAAACAGTTTTCCTGTGTGGCTTTCATAAATTTGCTGAAATGCTGAAATATGCAAAAAAGCATTCAAATAAAATTTTTAGTGCTTTACTTTGAATTATGCCTTTAATTAAAAAGCACTTTTGCATAAATCTGCAATCGCCCCCCACCCCGCATATTTCACTTTCAAGCTGCATACACTCGCACTAATTGCGCCCATAAACTGGGTTAGTTTTAGTTGCAGGCAATCAGCGTAAAATGCCCGGCTATTGTCCTGGCAGCAGCGCAGCACAGCTCCGCCCCAACGCCCCCGTCCCCTCATCTCTGCCGCAGCCGCGCACACTTGACAAAACAACTGAACTTGCAATAAAAGTTGCTATTTTCAACCGCTGCCGTTATTCTTGCCGCATTTCTGCATTCTGCAATTTCCCCGCAAACCATTTCACGTCGCTTTCCCTCACCCTCCCCCGGACCATCGCCGCGACCAGTGAAGTGCAGAACAATGCTGTGAAAACGCTTATTTACGATTAATTGCCAACGCAAATATTCATGAAATGTTGCTGCAACAATTGTTGTTGCATTCGGTTTAAGTTTGCCGCTTGTCGCTGCTGTTCAGCATGTTGTTGTTGTTATTGTTGTTATTGTTGTTTTACAGCAGCAGCAGCAGAAGCTATTTTAGTCTGGCGCCTTGTATAGCAAAAATAAGCACAATTTACATTTTCATATAAAAACAAGAGGAAAAAAATTTAAAATGCGAATTGTTAAAAAAGTTGTGGAAAATCGTGCGCATTGCATAAAAATGCAATGAAATGCCTTGGGGTATTTGTTGCAACAATTGCTGCTGATGACTGTTATTAGCATTTGCTGCCACATTGCACACAACCACACAGCAGTTGTTGCTGTTATTGTTGTTGTTGCAGTTGCACTTGTTTATTTGTTTGTTTGCTTGCTTGCCTTACATAAAATGCATGTGTAAATTCACTGTTGTTTGGCACTTTATTGTGCCGCCCGACAAATCCCTGCGCAATTTACAACGAAATCATAAATTTCAATTCAGATCAACATAACGAAACTTTTCCACGAAGTTAACCCAGCAGGAAAATCAGTGAGTTCCTGTTTTTTCAAATCAGTAATAAATTTTCCAAGGAATTTTCCAAGCTGAGTCAAGTTTTACCTAATCGAATCGTATTTCATGTCTGAACGTTGCTATGGATTTATTCAGGTATAAAAAAAGCCCAGTCTCGACTTAACAGACCAGAATTCAGATTAAAACTCTTTCATAGGACGACGCCTGCAATCAAGTCTGCCCTTGACCGGACACTATATAGTAATGAAACAAATGTCTAACATAGATATAATACAGGATGGCATGTTTCCTTTGTCACTATGATGGACGAGTAAGAATCAGACCTCATTACCTATGTAATATATGTATATCTACAGCCACGTGCTATTGCAGACATATTACCAAGGAATCTTCTATTGCTTCATATCTTTTGAATAAATGCATGCATAAAGCCTTTGAGTCGCATACACCGTTTTCGTCGACGAAAACGGAATCCCATACATTAGCTACGAAAAATTTTTTTAAAAACTGAAAATGTATGTAGCTAGTTTTCGTCGACGAAAACGGTGTATGCGACTCAAAGGCTTAACAGTCACAATAGATCTTTCAGGCCATGCTGACTAGAAGACTAGATCCCTTTTCAAGTGAATATATGTACATACTTTTAATCTTCAAATGTAAATAACCTTTTTCTGATGGGATGAGACATTGCTGATTGGAATTTGAATTTTTGCAATATATCCAATAGTCTCCACAACAAAAGCTCAAAAATATTTCCATTTTCAACTGGAATACTGCAGACTTTCAACTTCAACTATTGCTAAGCAATGAGAAAACAACTTTAATTTGCAGTATCACAAAGCAGAGAGAACGTAGGCCGTGCCGTGCACTTTTGCATAGAATTAATTTTTTTAATAAAATATTTTATTAAAACCATAATGTGCAATGTTAAAGTGATGAAATTCAAAGTCTTTTAAACGCAATTAAAACGACTGTACGATTCGGTTGCTGGCCTCAAACTTTAAATCGCTAAGGACCCAACAGGGTATATGCGTGGCCTTTCTTAGGCAGCCAAATAAACCTAACCTTTAAACATTATTTGGTTTTTCTACTGTTGTAAAATCTTATCTCTTTCTACTTCTTTAAGTTGCTATAATAAAGAAGTCCGAGTAGTCCTTAAAACTACTGGAATTTTTTTCTCCTATCTGATCCGCACCACTCTCTTTTCTCTTCTATTAAACATTTATTTTTTAAAACCATTAAACGTGTTTTCTATCCAAATGTGTAGATCTCAAGTTGGCCCTTAAATGGACTGTTTGAAAACCGCATGAATGTGCACAAAATTATTATGACACAATTTCTGATCCTGTATTAATGGGTTTTACAGGAAACGTAAAGGACTTACTCTACAGAAACGGCCAAACATGAGTAATTTTTTCTAGTCCAACTTTCGATTTCTCATGGGCTTAACCAAAAGTAGCATATTTCGCAGGATGTTGTACACATAACAATGTACAACAATCAATGTCCCTTGCTTTTGGCTGCTGCTGCAGATTTTCTGCTAAAATTTTGAAAATGCTTAAAATGTTTCCATCGACAAGTAGCAATCAAACTCAATTTCCTCCAGGAATATAATTCATATGCATAACTAAAGCAATTTTTTATTAGTTTCTTTTCTGATATGATATTAACATTTATTATTACACTAGTTTAGTGCTATATAATTTAGCTAATTACTATAAGATATTACTTTAATTTTAAGTTTATTAGATCTACAAGGAATACATGTTTCCCTGCTAAATAAATTAATGTAATTACGGAATTTTAAAATACAAAAACTCTGAAGAACTTTAAGTTTATACAAAAATGTATGTGTATTAAGAATCTTTACAGCATTCGTAAGTATCATTATAAAATAAGCTAATTTACAGTAATTAGTTAAGTATGTAATTTAGAAATTTACACCATTTTTTACATAATTATGTGTGCAATTGAGCAAGAGACATTTACAAGAAAGCACGACAGCTGCATTTATTTTTACAAGCATTTTGTACATTTTTTATATTCATATTAAAATTTGCTGGAAATTTCACATTGTCTGCCTTATGCTAATATTAAAGAATGTTTAGTACACTACGGCATGTGTGTATGTATGTACAGGGTGTGAGCTTTATTGATTTTTGTATGCGTGTCTTTTGAGTATAATACAATGAATTCCACTTTGTTGTTGCTGCCGCATCAAATCCACCCACACACGAGATTCTTTGTATTCGAAACCAATTTTAGCAACCTTTTCCAACACTTCTGTCTGTCTGCCGCCGCAGCAAGATTCAATAAAAATTTACATCACTTTAGGGAGCGCTCCCGACTGGGGAGCCATTTCCATTTCCAGCGCCAGCTTCCAAAGCTTCCACAAAATGCAAACTGGGCGCAACAACAAACCAAATTCAAATCGAGTATACAACAAAAATGTTTTATTGGCTGGCAGCACTTCCGCTTCCGCTTAATATGCTTTGTGGGTTATCGATTTATCGCTGCCGACGCCGATGCCAGCGCCATTGCCCATGCCATTCGCTTCGAAGACCAGCGTGGCGGTGTTTCCTTCCGCCGCATTGGCATGTCTTTCCAGGCAATTTCCACTCTTGCCGACCAACTCAAAGGATGCGGCCATTTGTTGTGGTTGGTGTTTCGGTGAGCGCAGCTGCTCGGCTGCGCCATTTGCCAGCAAACGCTCCTGCGACTCGTCATCCTCGTCGGCCTCCACATCGATGGCGGGTTCATCCTCTGCATCGGAATCACAACCGTTCGAGGCGCCACGCTGATGTTGCGCTGGCGAAGGCGACATGGGCGATGTTGTAGTCAGCGTCACGGATCTCAGCAGCGATGCTGGACATCCGGAGGGTCCCACGGCCGTAGCAGCCGCGGCGGCCGCCAGGCACCCCACGCCCTATACGAGCGACGAGAGCGGTGGGCGTGGGGGGCTCGTGTTGCGTGCCGCTGCAGCCGCATAGTATTGCATGGCGTGGTGGTGCGGCGGTGGTGGCACGAAGCCGGCGCCGGAGCCGTCGTGGTACAGCACGGGCACGCGCACCAAGCGCTGAGCCGCATGCGCCATGTTCGCCATGTTGGCTGCTTCCAGTTCGGCGGCCAGCTGACGCTTCCATTTGTTGCGGCGATTCTGGAACCAAATTTTCACCTGCGTCTCAGTGAGGCGAAGCGAGGCGGCAAGTCCGGCCCGCTCCGAGGAGCTCAAGTAGCGCTTCATATCGAACGTGGACTCCAGCTGAAAGACCTGAGCGCGCGAGAAAACGGTGCGTGTCTTCTTCTTGCGTTTCGACTGGTTCGAGTCGCCGTGCGGCGAGGAGCCATCCGACGGTCCATCGGTGCCGTCATCCTCCTCAATGATTTCCTCGCCATCGTCGTCAGACTCATTCGAACTGGTGGGCAGCATGTAGCTCGAGTTTGAGTGAGAGGAATGGTGATTGAGGGTAACACCATTGCCGCTGCCGCCGCCGCTGCTGCTCGTGGGTGTGGAGGGCTGGTGCGGATGGATGAGCTGTGGATGCTGTTGTGGATTGTGGTAGCCGTGTGGAGAGGGTGATTTTCCACCACTTCCAATGCAATGGTTGGTGTTGCTGTTGTTGTTGTTGTTGTTGGGGTTGTGATTGTGGTTGTTGTTGCCATTGTGATTCGGACTCGGCGAAGTGGGCGATGAGGGATTCTCCGTGGTGTTGGTGGAGGAGCTGTCTGCAAAGCGGAGAAGAGAGCAAAAAAGAGAGCACGTCAGTTGCGTATGAGAGCAAAGAAACTAATTTGAGACATTAAATAAAATATAACCGATTTTGTTGAGTAAGCTAGCAGATAATGAAGAAAACAATCTAATTTGTCTTTCTGTGGTCGGGGAAATGTTTCCGGGGTGTTTTTCTTTAGCTTGATTGCCACAGTTCAAAACTACTCTGCCGCTTGGCTTCAAAGCGCAGAATCTGTGAGCATATGCTCACTCACACCACTGCAGCTAATAGCCCTTGTGCTAGTGTCGGTGTGTATCCACCACATTTGCTCCAGCACTCCACCATTTTTGTATGTGCCGTGTTGCAAGTCTCAGTGGTGGCAAATGCAATTATGCTGATGTCGGTGGGCGTTTGTTTGTGCGCTCCCCTCGCTTGTATGTATGGTAAGTGCTGCTATTAAGTGCAGATGTATGTGTGTGTGTATTTGAGTGCATGCTAAATTACTCTTTAAAATGGCCGTCAAGTTGGTCGATTTGGTAGCCGCTTATTCGAAGGTTTTGTTTGAGAATAGTTGAAATTGCTAGCATTTGAGTGAAATTATTGAACTTTTGGAGTTCCTCTTCTACTTGATTCCATATAAGAGAAGGAATTTAGATTTCTCAAATGCTGTCAAAATTCATCTATAAACGGACTCATCAAAAAGTGAAATTAAAGGAACATTTCTTACAGTTAAATTTAAAAAAAATATAATCTAGGAAATTGCCATGCCGATTCTCACATTCGAAAAAGAATCGCATATAGTACATACTATATAATGAAATATATAACCCGTCTTGGTCGTTCAAGGATAAACCTTCTAAGTAAGTAACATGCCGGATGTTAGGGATTCGGGATATTTTAGGGATACAAATATGTTTTCTGACTTCCGTGTTAAGGCAGGCGGTGATTTTAAATGAGTTTGAGATTTTAATGTAAATAATTTTCAAATACCAGTACTGTTCATCGATATTCTGCAAGCCTTGAACTTAAACAATATTCATTACAAAAACAAGTGAGACGGCACATGGATATATTTTATATGATAATTTTTATTGAGCTATAAAATCTATAATTAATTAATTACCAATAAAAATTTGCATAAATGCGCTAATTTCCATCATTTAAAAATGATGTGCGACTTCTAGATCGAAGCACCTTATACATATGTATATAAGTATATGTACATATGTACATATCATAAGCATAACAGCCCCTGGTACCCAGAATTAGGCGGAGCTTTCTCATATTAACTTGTTTTATTTTTAGCACGTGCCCTACAAGTGAATTCTATAGCAAATCCAAACGGAAGTGAGAAGCTTCTACATGATTTCAAGAACAGCATGCCTATAATTATTTAATATATTTGTATGTAAATTAGCATATGTATGTGTTCCGAATGGCGGATTGGAATTGTATTGTGCGAACCGATTAGTGTAGAACATAGTTAGGAATTTCAATTACAAGAGGCGGCATTCACACTCGTACACAATCAGCACATTCCAACGCTGTTAACTATTAAGTTAAGTTGGCAAACTTAAGGCCAATTTACATGAACAAATTCAATTGCATTTGCAGCGGCTTAATGCAAGAGGCCAATTAAATAGGCTTAAGCAGTTGTTAATGCCGGCATTTACCAGCGTTGCTGCTGTTGCTAGCACCTACCCCAACCACCACCATCACCATCAGCGCGGAGCTGACGCATCGAACGCACTTTGACTGCAGCGAAAAGGCTTGGAAAACGAGGCGACATGAAGAAGAAGCACATAATACCCAATTGCAAATAATTGAAAGCGCTACTACCTCACTTGCCCACCCCCACAGCTGCTGACAACTCGCTTAGCCCAGAGGCAGCGGATTAAAGGTCTGACGCACACACACTCGCATGGACGGCCTGTGGTATCCGGGTGCACAGCCAACGCAGGAATTTTAAGATTGCGCAACGCGCGGCTTCGGAACCAGTTAAGAAAAACGACGAAGACAGCAGAATTGCAGAATTCCTTAAGGTATTAAAGTGAAATTAATTAAAGTGCAGCATGTGGAAAAATTCACGTTTTCCAACACTTTCGAGGCTGACATTTTTTCGGAGAAACATTTAAAAAATGCGCAAAGCCGAGCAAAAACGGCATTTGAGGTTAATGCAGACGCAGAAAGTGGTCTTAAAAGGTAATTGCAGCAAAAATGCCGTTAAATGAATGGCTAGTGACTTGGAGTGGGCTGGGGGAGAGGTGTAGGGAGTAGACTGGGGCACTTAAGCAGCTTTCGCCAAGATGCCTCATTAATTTAAGTCGTTGTTGATTTCTTGTTTGTGCAAAATAATTATATATATAGTGAAAACGTAAAAGTCATAATGATCAGCGAGAAAATTGCGCCAGTGCACACGGCGGAGTAGCAGTAGCAGCCGGCGACGGCCAGTTGGCATTTGCTGTGCTTCCAATATGGTGCCGCACAAATATTATTAGGCATTCACTTACACACACACACACACACACACACCCACACACACACACACACACCCACACACACACACCCACAAAAGTTCACAACTAAAGAGCCTTTTAGCACAAATAAAAGCGTCGGCCGTTTGGGTTGGTGAGGAGGGTGCAATGGTAGCAGGGTGTTGTGGTAACGCGAGCACTAATGAAAGCACATCAAATGTACGTCTTGACGAGGCATTAAAAACATCAAAGCACGGTCTTTGCCTCATTCGTTTTAGCGACTACAAAGGCGAGGCAAGTGCGGAGAGCAGCGAGACAAGCAAGCAAATTATATTGAGTTAACTAGCTAAGTGGCCAGTAAAGCATAACTGTAAACAGTGCAAATCATATATATGTATATTATATGTATGTAGCATATACGATTTATATGTAGCTAGAGAAATCAGAGAATATTGGCGATTTTCGTCAGATGTTTTATAAGTTTGCAGTGGCTCTGTTAGTATTGTTGTTTCAGGAAATGTCCTGTGGCATAGATTTTATTCTGCATTTTAAGGCAAATATTAATGTCAGAAAAAAATGTTACGAGAAAAGCTAAAGTAATTTCCAAACTACAGAGACCTAAAGACTATCCCAGCTGCCCACCTATTTTCAAGCAACACGCTATTGGCGAACGGGGTTCATCGATTCCACGTATAGACTAAGTTCCAACGCACCATTACAGAGATAGTTCGTACTTTGATCGTACTTTGATCTTCCTGCAGTACTTTTTCCCCCTCATTAGGTGGAAAATCGTTTCCAAACCAACAACAATTGCGATCTTATTCAATGCATACTTCTGCATCTCTTCTTCTCAATGTAACTAGAGCTAATTAGCTCTCACTTTCCTTCAATGTTATTTTTACGATAATCGAAACTCTCCCTAAAAAACATTTTAAATTTTTTCTAGGAACTCCCTCAACAAATAAAAGGCTTAAGTAGTATTTTTTGCAACTTACCATGCGTGGGACTGTGAAAAGGCATGCGTTGTGGCGCCCAGGGCCAACCCGGAGGACATAGCGCTGCATAACGACCGGCCAAAGCGCCCCATTGCGAGATGAAACCCAATCTGCAATTAAAAGAAACACAAATGTAAATAAAAATACACATTCAAGTGCACACATGGATACATATCGGCATATGTGCATTATCAAATAAGATACTTATTTAATCGATATGAACAAATGCCCTGGCATGAGCAACACAGAAACACAAAATGCCAACAGCCACTGTGCTGGAAACGAAACACCCACCGAGCTAATTGCGATAATTGCTGAAAATCAATGTTAATTGAAAAATGTATCTATGAAATGTATGCATGGATATTATGTACATAGTTACAAGCACATATAAATAAGCCGTTTGTCTGGCAATTATACGCGCTTATGTGTACCTATGTGTACAATAAGATAGATACACGCACCTGATAGATACACAATTAAGCGTATCATGTGCCACACGTAGCTATATACACAAAACATTCCATATGCATGCTTGCATATATGTGTGTGCCACATACACACACACACCCACACACTGAAGAAAGCCAACAAAACATCGCCTTTGGCATTATGCCGTACAATAACGCTTGACGTTGAAGTTTCTTGTAGCAAAAGTAGCGCAAAAAAGCGAGCATCTCGAAGGCAGCAGAATGAAGAAGATCTGCCAAGCAACCCACGCAACAAACAGCAGCAGGCAGCAGCTGTCACAAGTTGTAGCCCACCCTTATGCAACTCCCCATAACGAACGGGTCTGACTTAAAAGCTTCTTAATACATAAATACATTTTATTTATTTATATTATGTGCTAAATCAAACTTTCAAGTGAAATCATTCAAGTGTGTGGCAAGTGGCAACGTCGATGAAGCCGGCGCTTCGGTCTGGATCTCTTTGGTAATTGAAGGTTGTTGCTGCCTGTTGGCGGGCGGGCGGGCAGGGTTTGCGTTGTGTTATCAAGCACTTAAGTGATTTCGTTGGGATTCTTCTCAATTTTCTTTTGCTTTTGCTGGAAGCTCGGGTGCTCGGAAGTAAAGGAAAGTGTAGAGAAGTGGAAATGTTTTATACAACAGCTTATAATGCGTTGATTGAGGCATTTAACTTGGATAGATGCTGCTGTACCATACGTATATACATATGTATGTACATACAAGTAAAGGTAAACGTAAAGGCAGACGTTTGAAAAGCAAGGGTTGTAAGCTAATGTTTCAAACTACATAATTGCAAGTTAAAATGTTTGAGGCATATTACCTTTTTCTTCGATTTTTTAATTGAACCATTTTTGTGGGTCACCCAATCTTGACAAAAAATCCAAAGTACATACTTCTAACCAATTATTGATTTCTTTGCTAATGTTATTTGATTTTAAAATGTGTATAATTTGTTTGTGTCTGTTTGCTTATACTAGTACCCTTTTTGATTAAAAAGGCTTTTTGGCAATATCACTTCAAAGTAGCTCTCATTTGATATACGATTTATGTCGGCATTGCCAACATGTAAGCCTAAGAATGCGCTTAGCTGCCACTTTGCTGACATTTCGAACTTTTATTAGCATTAAAATGTCACAATTCGTGACATGAGACTTTTGCGAAAGTCATTTCACAGACATTCCCACAAATATTGCATGAAATGTCGAACTCAACGCTGCCCAACTTGAGCTCATTCGCAAAATGCGACTACTTAAGAGGGAAGCATATCATGCTTCTTGAGGGTGGATTTCCAACAAGCTACACAGCGAAAATTTAACTCAATAATTCAATTCAAGTAGCGCTCTATTTTCAAGATTATACCCGCATTTTTGTAGACTTCCAAGCTATTTTCTCAATGCTTTCAACTTTCAGTGTTGTTCCTCCACCCTCTTTTGAAATCGTTTTTTGCTTATTTTCACCTGCTTTGTTTTTCACCTCTTCTTTTTCTTTTCGTTTTGCTCTTGCTCTTGCTTTCGCCACTTTTAATTCCCATTTAAAGCCAACAAAAGTCAACGTTTTAAGTTGCTGTTGCAACGTTAAATGCAAGTCTCTTAACCTCTTCGACCGCTTCGCCAGTGACCCGCACAGTCTGTCTGCCACATTCGACTGTGATTTCTGCCACATATGAGCCATACTTCGGCATAGGCATACTCGTATTATGCCAAAAGAGGGTGGTGAACAGCAGCGCTAGAGGCATGCATTGGCCGGCGCATAACGACA
Organism: Neria commutata; assembly: GCA_963457695.1. Taxonomy (NCBI): domain Eukaryota; kingdom Metazoa; phylum Arthropoda; class Insecta; order Diptera; family Micropezidae; genus Neria; species Neria commutata. The sequence continues at coordinate 3,231,516 of OY735245.1, forward strand.
TTAACATTGCCCTGACCTCCTTTTGGGCCAAGGTAAAATGAGAAACGCAAACGAGAACTGACTCGAAATAAATCAATAAAATTGCGGGTATCTTAGACATATAAAATTTTTGTTTGGTGAGAATTTTAGACGAGTGGGAAAATTGCTTAAACTGCAGGCTACTTGAAATGGGACAAATGTGTAGTCAATGGTTGGTATGTTGCAAATCATTCATCGTCTCTACTTCTCACAAAGTTCCTAACGAAGTAAGAAAAACAAAACGTCTCTTAAACTCGAGACATGGCGTTCCGCAACGTTCTGTGTGCGATTTCGAAATATTTGCAAATAGGCTTAGCGACAAGTGCAAGTTATGGCACTTGGAAGGCTTCTTAAATAGTTTATGTCCATTCCAATTGGCTGCATGTTCGGATAGTCAATTTAGAAATGCAATTAAAAGAATTTTTGCACTCTTTTGAAGAAAAATGTAGACATATTAATATTCTCTTTTTGGCATGATACAATTTATTCATAGCAAATCCGACCGGTAAGCTCTAATCAATAAATAAGAAGCACATTTTGAGGAGCATCTAACTCCCCAAATGTTTTGATCTAAACTCTTCTTATTTTACAAGAAATACGAGTATACTAAATACCCTACCCCGGACATACATACATACGACCTAACATCGTCTTTCTGGAAGAACATCTATGCCCTGGACAGCCACCTAAACCTAAGCTAACCTATGACAGGTCTCTGATTTTAGTTAATAAACTTATGAACTTGTAAGCTCGTATTGTAACTAGAACAAGAATCTTAGCTAATTATAAATGCAAATATTTCATTCTGAACTACGTTTAGCTGAAACCTTCATAGTCCCTAGATTGGAGAAGCATACATGGGAATCTTCCGCTAAGGTCGATCTTGATCAGCTGTCTTTAGGTAATGCTCTCGACATCGTAGTTATATATACAAATTCGAATCAAAGCCAGTCCAGTCGCACCCAATCTAAATTACCGTTACAATGCTGGCACTAATAATAGCGAATTTCTATATTCAAATTTTTAAGTCGATCGAAACGTTTCTAATTTCTTCCGCGCTTCCGTCATTACTAACACATTTCAGCTGCTTTTAATATGAAATACAATTAAAGTCAACCGAAATTTTACAATTTCTATCAATTCTGCATAATGCCTACAAATTCAAATAGTATGTGGTATAGCATTTAATTTGCCTACGGCTTGTCCGCTTCATTTGCGAGTCCTGCCCGCGTTTACTCAAATTTGCAGATCCGCTCAAGCGGCACAGATTTGAACCATAATTGGCTGCTTTTGTCGCATAAGCAAAATTATTTTTGACATTTCGCTTCAAGTGTCAACATGCTGTGTCAGTGCATGTGTGTGTGTGTGTGTGCGTAGTTTGTGCATGAGTTCGTGCCACTTTTGCCATATGCGGGCCATCGATCCTTTGCGCCGCTGCAGGCAACAACTCGCCAAACCGCAGAGTATCAAAATATTGAATTTTCAAGAGCAATTGAAAAACGCAGGAGTTTTTCCTTTCGATTGCACACGCAGGCGCAGCAGCAAAGCTTGTACGCACATTTAAGTGTGTATATATGTATGTATGTGTTTCTGCCACTAAGCGGGATTAGTTTCAAAAATATTATGATTACCTTTGCGGTAGCAATTTGGATTACGCGCCCGGGTCTCCTTTTTCATGTACTCGAGCTACGCGTGAGTCCAGTGTCTCTTGCTTGTGTGCCTTGAGTGTGCTCAATAGGTGTGCCTAAGCTGTAGCGTGCACAAATTTTGTGACATTTGGTAAAGATTTTGTCGTCCTTTGTCTGTACTCAGATTTGCAAGGCTTTGTTGGTTTTTTGTCATTGTTACGTCATTATGTTGACATTGTACATGAGTTTAAGGTGTACGTCGGAAAGAGACAGATACACCGAAATATGTATATCAGATATTTTGTGCACTTATAAGTTCGTCATATTCTGTCTACTCTCAGTTGAATTATAATTTCAAAGATTTTGGTATTTCTACTTCTGTGAGACCATGAACTGCTTATAGAACATTTTTAGCAAACTAGTATTAATAAGTACTTCTCTTAAGGAGAGCTTATCGCCTCTATGCATATTTCGGCAACTAAGACGTCTGATTCCTTGACTTCCTTTCAAGGTTCATGCGCCCGTTCTCGCTTTGCTGTTGGCCGATTTTCTTTATAATTTACTAAATACCCAAATAATATAACTAAGTAATTGCTATCAGTGACTGTGAGTGAATTATGAGTGTTAGTAAGTTATTTTTTCTTTGCTTTCACGCTGCTCCAAGCCCAAGCTGCTACTCATTTTACTAATCCAGATTTCTTTACTTCCAAGTAACCAGCAGCTAAGTATCGCAAAATATGGCATGCATGTCTCCAGCATTTTGTGCGACCTTAGAAGTTCTTTCTAAATCACAGCCACAAATCCTTTGTAAATTGTCAAAGAAACCCCAAGAACAAGAAGTCCACAGCTCTAACGCCGACTTTTCTTTATTTGTCTGCTTTTTCCAATTTTTTCCACTTGGACGCAAGGTTGGGAACTTCACTCATTTTACAGCAAAGAAACCTTTCAAACCGCAAATGGCCAGCAAACAATTCATTAAAAATTACTTTTTAACTTGAGGGCTTCTAAAATGTCGTTAAAATGAAGCGCACTTTTTGGGGTTGTTGCCACAAACGTTAGTCGCCACACGCCGCCATCAGTCGCCCTCTTGCCTGTTAGGTAAACAAGCTAACATAACATCGCTTCTGACAAAGGAAAAGGGCAGCGCCGACTGAGAGCAGCCCCAGGTCGCTTCCCCATTTTTGCGTGTTTCCTGCTGCGGTGTTGTTGTTGTCGCTTAGATGACTTGGGGTAGCATATTTAAATGCTCAAATCAACATGGCCACCGCCACGCTTCCGCCACAAAATGACACCAATGGAAATTTATACACCCACATAAATTTGCCCGCGGCCAAGTAATTTTGTATTTATTTCATTAAGCAATGAAAAGCGCCGCCGAACCGAGTCCAAAGTAAAGCGAAGAAACAGAAACAGAAGCAGGGCAACGGGCCGGAAGTGGTGCAGCCGGAAGTGACAGGCTTTTTGGCTTTGATTTAAATAATTAGCACAGCAAATAGCTACAAGCTGTTGTGACAACAAGAACAACAACAATGACAGTTGTACGTTGGAGGCTGTAGACTGCAGGGAGGAAAAAAATTAGCATTTAATTTGGCTATCAAATTTTGTGGCTGCTGATTTGGGGCATCATGTTGCGCCTTAAGTGGGCGTATTAATTTCAGCGAGATTTTGAAGAAGTCTTGATGTTTGTCCGACAATATTACATTGGAAGCAATTGGGCGCATAATTAATTAAAAGATATATGTCACGTGAACGATAACTATCAAATTAGGTCAATCAATGAACTGTTCTTGAGATGCGTTAATCTAAATATGATCAAACATAACAAAATGCAAAGGCTTCGCTGGTAAGATCATGACCATCGTAAGGATCACAATGTTACAACGAAAACCCACATACATATGATTAAGTTATATATGTAGATTCTAAGCCAACGAGTGACTTCGGGGAAGAAAATTAAATGAAAGATTCAATTATTTCTCTTTACATTTTCATAAATATCATTGCTCTCCTTGTATACTGTAATAAAGGGAATATTTTGCTGAGAAGTGGTATGTTTTTTTATTGGAAATCCTGAAAGTTGTAAGTAATACACTTTTTCCAATATACAGTCTGTGCCAGAAGAAAGCAACTTCGATTTTTCAAGAAGTACAAAAGATATTAACCTTTCCTTGTAACGACGCAATATATTGATAAAAAGAAAATATGTACATATGTGTGTATGAATCATATTCAACGGCGTTTGCAAGAATTGAACGTAAGGTACTCAAGACCTTGAACCCCACCCAGAAGAACATTGATAAACGCAAGGTAATGATATGATGGGAAAAGATGGAATATCAAACTTTCTTGGGCGCAGGCCATATTTATTTTGTTTAACAGTGTAATTTTGAGCTTAAGCTATTGTGCAGCTTCTTTGGTGATAATAATTTCCGTTGTTGCCGCACGTGCAACATGCTGCAGAGCTAGTCATTATGGTTCTCCCTGCCCCACACCCAACTGCTGCCGCTGCGCTGTGGCCTGTAATTGCAGTGCAGCGCACTTAATGACACGCGTTGCTGCCACTGCAGATTTTAATCTCAACCAAAACGGCAAATATGTTTTTATTAAATTGAAATTTTTCTTGTTCTTTCTGCGGTGACAACAATTACATGCGCTCGCTGCCGTACGGCAAGCGGCGATCAACATCGCGCAAGTCAATTCCCATTTGAGCCCAATTGGCAGCGCATTTTCCTTTGTGCGACGGCACAAATGCCAGATAAGTGCTGCCTTGCAGCGGCAGTATCAAACTTCGACAAGCACACACACACTCGCACTCGCACTCGTGCATACAAATTGTCACTTGCCACACACAGATACAAATCAGTAGCAATTTTCCACTAAATGCTCTGAATCATACGTCGCTTCATTCCTGCTGTCCTTGGCTGGCTGTCTGGCTGTCTGCAGTAGGAGCAACAACAACAGCAGCAGGAGCAGCGAGTGAGCGCTGTAAAGCGTTAATCCCTTTTGATAGATCAGATTATTAGATGCTTTATAAATGTGCGCATTGAAATGAAATGGAAAAGCACACACTCAAACTGACACACACATGTGAATATACATATGTATGTATGCGCATGTGTAAGTGCGCGACTGGTATTGCAATTGGATTGTAATTACGCTGTAATTATGTTGTTGTTGCATTCACAATGAACGTCACAAATACAAAAAGCACAATGTATTTGTTAAAATCATGTGAATTGCGCCGGGGTAGCGCAGCCAGAACGCGAGAAACAGCAGTGAGATTTGGTTGGGCACCCTTCCTCACATCGACCTATTGCAGCATTGAACGAATTATGCTTGGGCCTGCAATGAATTGGGTGCAGAGATTTTCGCCGCTTGCTGGCGCTGAAAAATGCCGTGCATTTTCAATGGTATTGAATTACAAGCGCAACTATCAGCAGCACTTGAAGCACTTCAGGGATTGTCCGCCAGGCCAGGCTTCGACTGAGTTCAGTTAAATTTTGTTAAATGAGTGTAATGCGCTTTGTCCTTTGCACATTCCTAGTAATTTGGTATTTTTGAATTGAAGCACTATGATAAGAATTTTGGAAAAAAAATATTTCGAAAATCATCAAATGATTTTTATGAAAATATCTGCATAATAGCAAAATAAGCTGATCATGAAAGATCAGATTAACGTGCGAGCTATATGTTTTTATCTTACGGACGAAACATCGCATCGAAAAATAGCTTGTTTCCTAAAAACTGTACAAACATTACAATATTTCGATGATAAGATGTGGATATATAAAAGAATATCCACAACTTTTTTCACTTATGTCTATCATCTATCTACGCTTATCTCCCAACCCCTTTAGGCGTAATCAAAATATATCCTTTCAAATATTTTACATTCCATCCACTTTACCTTTCCTCATTTACTTCCGCAAAGAGATAACTGAAATTTTCTTTTAAATTCATGTTTAAACTGGAACTTAATTTCCAAAAGACCCCTGAAGCACTTTTTTTGCCCAATATTTTCAAATTAGTGCACCGAATCAGATTGCTTATAGCTTTTGGCCAAAAATGCACAAAATTATAGCTGTCAAAATAAAGGAAACTTATATTGAAACGATCATTAAGCCTGCAACCCAAAAAAGAAGCAGTACATAATTAAACGATCAGTCAACGGTTTACTTACGCTTGAAATAATAATTTTGTAAAGTCCCAAAAACGCACGCACCAAAACAGTTGCACTTACTGCAGGCCTATCACATGTGCACACAACTGTCCGAATTGCCCTTCCCTCCTTCGAAATAAAAACACACACACATATTGCCGCAAGATCATCAAATGATAAGAATTTCAAAAGTTAAACACACGTCAAAGCAAGCGCCAAGCGCGGCACGCGTGCGCAGAACGGCCAAGCGTGCTCCTCCATTTAGGGTGGATCCGCAGAGCACGCTTAATTGGCATTACACTTTTTTGTGGCGAAGTCCCAGAAGTGTTTGGACTGGCGGAGTCAAGCAGACTTCGTGGCACTTCACTGCCAACGCCGCTGATCGTTATCTACCCCCGTACGCGCAAGCAGGCAGGCCACGGGCCTGCTGATCGTCGAGCAGTTAAGGATCGCAAGGCAGTCTTAATGAAATGAAAATGATCATTATTAAAAGTTCGTGTCCGTGCGAGGCGTAAGCACACTCACTCAGGTTGCTCTTCCTTCTACCTAGAGGGAGTCCGTGCACTTGGCAGGAGGGGGTACATAATTTGAGTGCAACATTTTTTTAATTCAACACATTCGTTAATCGGCTGACGTAATTCGATCTCTGATTATGCGCATTTTATGTACTGACATCGGGCTAAAAGCGGAATTTATTAATGAGGGAACTGCGAGCTGAACAGGCAGTGAATTGACCTCATAATGTAGTTGAGGTCCTTTTTCACTTTCAAGAGGCAACCAAGCCATATAGGTCAGTCATTCGGTTTAACGTGAGGGTATAATTCGTTTTTCGTTCTTGGGTATTTGAATCATATTAACATACTGTCATGCTGGGCATGCATTTGTTTGCTTAATGCATTGAATTTCCATCAGATGTTAAGTGTTGCCTGTTTTTGCTTGTAGGTAATTCAATACTTACAGTGTTTTTTATTAATTTGTATGCAATTTTTTGTATTAAAGTGGGCAATCGATATTTAGTTGGCATATGCGCTTTTACTTTTGTTGATTTCTATTGATTAAAACCAGTTCAATTTGTTAATTGTAGTATTTTTCTGAACGCTTACTTTTCCAAGTTAAGCCTCGAAAGTTTATAGTTTTACAAAATCCTGCAAACGTTTTGTCATAAAATAGTATGTATTCGAAAACCAATTAAAATAGAGTCTTCAAACTTCAAAACTTACAAAAATGTTTCTGCAATGGCTTATTTTAGAAAATCTCTTAGTATCCAAATATTATCATCTATATCCAACAAAGTTTTTAACTGTTCAAATCTTTAGAAGCAGTTTAGACCGCGGAAGTTTCACATCAATTTTGTCTCCAAGTTGTATTAAAAATTGTATCCTTTTCTACAATTCCAATCAGAATATCTTGATAACATTTCGAATCTTCACTTCTTAACATGCTTTCAACATTACTTAAGGTTTCATATAACATTTCACAAAACTTCTGTATCAGTTGATCTGCAACTTCAGCAGCCAGCTTCGAGTTCCTTTAGAACTGTTTCTAGACTCATTTTCCATTATTTTCCAAATCCTCATTTACTGCAAATGTAAGGCTTCGTATTTTTCTACCTTTTAAGTAGACTTTTTATAGAACTTCACTCATTTGCGCCACTCTTTTGTATCTTCTAGCACAAGATTATACAAGATTTGTTCATTTTTGTCTGGCTTAGTTGCAAAAAACCCACAGTTCTCTGGAAGCACAGGTGAATTCGATCCTTTTGAGATTAGTGTGCAATGACTATATATGTATAACAAACTTGACTTTCTGGTTTTAGGAGCATTCTACGTTCCTTCTTGCTTTTATTTTTCGACGAATCAATTGCTTGGAAGATTTTGCAATCTTTGTTAGAAATCTTAAGTGCAAATGAAGGAAGAGATACAGAGCCCAAGCAGAACTCTGAAAGCAACTGTCTTCTTTCATATTGATATGGGTTATATGAGGAGAATAACTGAGTTGGAAGAACGGATATCAACTCGTGCCTTTAGTAGGCATGTTCATAAATTGATTAATTTGCGGCAAAAAATATCAGTAATTTTTCAATAATTTTTTGTTGTAATTTTTTAGAATTTCATGTCTTTGTTCTAAATAGGCTCGATTACGTATAAAAAAGGAAGGACCTAGAGTTTTCTCGAAACCAAACATTATAAACAACAAATTTCAATACACAATTTTTTTGTTTCCAGAAAATTTTTCTAAAAATGCTGTTTTTTATTACATGAAAATTATATATATTGTGCTAGCTCGATGTTTTGCCGGCAAGATATCGACATAACAGATATAGGTATATAACCGAATACAAAATCTGTTTTCTCTTTGCAAAACGTTATTCCAAATCCTATACCAGCATTTGGCTGAAGATTTCCCCATTGGAATCATTCTTTTGGGAGTTGGCGGTCATTAGCGATAAATATTGTACTTACCGCGATAACATGGCAGCATCTTGTGGGCCACCAGCACCGGGCTGTGGCAAATATGGTAGGGGAGTAATCAGCATGGGACCGCCATTCCTTTTCGATGGCTCGTTGCGACTCAGTATGCTGGAGATGGAGAAGCTGGTGAAGCCGTTGCCTGAGGTAACCTTATTGCCGCCGCCACCGCCGCCACCGCCGCCACCGCCGCCACCGCCGCCACCGCCGCCATTGCTGCAGCCGGTACCAGTGTTGCCGACGCATGTGGAGGCATGTTGACTGCTGCTGTTGCTATCACTATTGTTGTTATTCAACAATTTACTGTTGTTGTTGTTATTCGCTAGCGAAGTAAGCTCCTCGCCACAATGCGGCTCCGGTGATTTGGGTGCCACCGCAGCGGTTGCCGGCGGACTCAGCCGATCCGCCACAGTCGCCGAGAGATGCGTTGCCGCCGGTGCGACAGCATGTTGCAGCAACTGCTGATGCGTCGGCAGCGCAGGATGGCCCGGATGCAGATGGCCGAAGCTGTGCAGCGCATGATGCAGCGCCACCGGATGGCCCAAACTGCTGAGATGGTGTTGCAAGTGATGATGCAGCACCGTCGGCGGCACGGCGCTCAACGCCGTCGTCGGGCTGTGATAGTTTGTGCTGGATGTGGGCGTGCCGGCGGCGGTTGTGGGCGTCGAGGTGGCGGTCGGCGTGCTGCCGCTGGAGTGCGCTGGCGAGGCGGAGCGCAGCGGACTGTCGCGGCCATTGCCGCAGCCGGCTGGACTGGGCTCGGGACTGGAGACGACACTGATGTCGACTTCAGCTTCGGAGGAAGACATCTCTTAATTTGTTCTTTCTAATTGAAAATGCACAGTTAAGTTTCTACACGCGCTTAAAGTCGTCTCTCAGGCTCGTCGAAGTAACGATTTGAATAAAATTTTTATCAATTTGCCATTTCACTGCTCGTTCGTTTGTTTTGCTAAATCACTGACAATTTTGGAAATTTGTGCAAGCACTGTCAAGAAGCCGTAACCGTTTACGTGAATTTCCGAACGACAATCGCAAGTTTTCCGTTGGAGACGTGTGCACCGTTGCACCAACGTGGCGCATTTGAATTCAATAACTTCGCTCGACGCACGGCGTTGTCCTTCGCACAGCGCGGAATTTCACTGCTGCCTGCGTGCGAGGGAGTGCATGAGTTGCTCTGGCGGATCGGTTAGTTTTTTTTGAACAGCTGAACAATGTTTTTATTTCTTCACAATTTAACCCCCGGAATGCGAGAGTGGCGAGTGTGCACGTTGTTGATTGCCGCGCTGCAAGTTTGTAACTGAAATTGAAACTGAGGTGGTTGGTTGGTTGGCTTGGTCGGTCGGTCTCGAATTCTTTCGGTCTTTGGGCATGTGCGCTAAAATGGTTTTCCACAAACGCACTCGGGCGCACACAAGCGCACACAGAAGAGCGGAAAATCTCAAGTCGTTCTACCTAGCCAACCCCTCGGCGCTGCTCTAGCCGCGTTGCAGCCTCGCAGGGAGGGTTTTGCGAGCACTGCGAATCTCGTCGAGGGTTGGGAAACTGCCTGCTGCTACCTACGCTCGCTCCGTCTGCAGACGTTGTTGCTGCCGCGCCGTGTGGCAGAAGAGCGCGGAATGTACTATGCTGCATTCCTCGGCTGAGGGTTGTTTTAATTTCGTGCTCTCGCTTTGTTGTTGCCGCCACAATTGCTCCACAACCGCACCAACACTCCGCGGCAGTTGTTTGCAACGCCAGAAATCAAATCAAAAACTTTGCATGCATTCACAAAAGATTTTTCTAATTTCTTGTTCGGCACCTCCGTTCAACTTCAGCTGCCGCCCCGTACCCCACCGCACACAGCGGTTCCGTTTCATTCCGCTGATGTGCTTTGCTTTTGGTGCACTTTGCATGAGCTTTGCCTTTTTGCCCCCCGCACGATGATTTTTGCCATTGTGGCTTTGGTATTAAACTATTGACTCGTAAGCATTGCATCAATCAAGGGGCGCACAAAGGTCAAGTGTTGCACTATTGTGGCCAGCTACCTTTGAGCTCGATATTGCATGCCGATTGGAAATTGCATTAAGTTAATGGAGTCTTTTATGGTGTTGTACAAGAGGCAGCTCAACTCCGATTTAAAATGTTAATACAGCAAGTGGTAAATTGAAATTCCGAATATATAGAATAGAACTAAAATTGAACTGCGTGACGGAGCGATATTGTTTGCTCATGTGAGTGAGATGAAACTAACCTTAACATTGATTTCTATGAAATATGAACGGGCGACTCTTCATTAAAAACTCTTCATTTTAATAATAATATCATCATCTTTGGAAAATATTTCCAAAAGGTGTATATTAGCCTGCTTCGAAAAGATAGAAATAAATGATAAAAAAAAGTCTGAGCTGAAACGGTAAAAACACTTGAAATATATGCGGAATTTCTTCTGGATAGTTAAATCTTTACCAGTGCCCAACTTAAGCAATCGTTTCTGATTAAGGGTTCGTGAGTACGCTAATATTTGGAAAGTACATGTTCAAAGAAATTCATCATGTAAAAGTTATCAAAGTTTTGCCATTCGCAGGAGAATAAATGAAAAAATGAGGGGTGGTTTAAACACCCAAAACCTTTCTAAGATACGGTTAAAGTTCAGTAGATTTATCAAGTCAAAGAATGCTTCGAAAAGCACTTGAAATAATGAAGTCATTGCTGCATCAGACAGATAGACTTTGGAAGTTTGGAGTTGACTCGAATTATTTCACAAATTTTTTGTCGAATTTCGATTTTATATTTATGTAATTCCTTAAAATTTAATCAGTCTTTAAATAATGTAAACTTTAGTTAATATTGCTTAGACACTAATGCTCGTTTAACTTTAGATATGAGAAAATAGGAGGCGAATTCAATTCGCCATGCTGCCACGTGCTCTGCGGTACAAATGTGAAACGGAATACTGGCATTGAAAGTGGAGCAAACTGAGTATAACGAGCAATTGCGGAATGCTTCGGAACACAGAACATTTCGCAACAGCATCGACGGGGATGATTCGCGGCGCTCTCGCCAAATTTACATATCGGCCATTTTTAAGCAACCCTCCGGCGCTCTCTCGCCGACTGCGCCGACGATTTGCAGAAATGATCCCACCCAGCGTAGCGGAGGACTGCGTGGGGGGTGTCTGCCAGCAGCGCAGTTGGTGTGCGCTTAAGTGCTTTCGCTTTTATTGCAGAGAAAATGTGGCAAGCGTTTCGCAAGCAATTTACAAGAAACAAAAACCGTTAAATGCGAGAATAAATTACACGCGCCGTGAGAGTGTGCACTCACACAGACACATACAGACACACACAGACACACACACACACAGACGCGGCTTGGTATTGCAATGTTTTGAGCTGACTAAGGGGCGTGTCCAAGCGCACACATACGCACGCCACATTGGCCAATGAGCGCTTCTCATGGCAGCTCTGGCGGTATGCAGAAATGCGCTCGCAGTCGAAAGCGGTACAAGCGCAAAGCACGCTGGCCTATACTCATATGAGCAGGCAAAGGAAAATATTTTCACTTGAATTTGTTTTTAGCTTTTTTGCTTTGCCATTTGCTACAACAACATACAACTACACCTCCGCATGTGGCAGGCAAGAGAATGCGTAGAAATTCATGCGCAATTACTTTTATCCTGTTTAGGATATTGCTCTGGTAAGTGCGTTCCAAAGTGCAAACATTCAACGGTATATGGCGGGAAGCGTAAGGGTGTGGGGAGCGAAGAGTGTTACGAAGGATGCCGGCAATGGAAGAAGCACAAGTTGCAGTGCGCCGCAATTGGTAAGGTGTAATAGTGACGGCACCTTCCCTATCAACTGCCACCCTCTACGTTCTACTTCCCTGCTTCCCTGCTTCTCACTCACACCTCCGGTTCTACAGCTAAATTTGTGTGCGTCTTTATGCAGTCTGTGGCTGTACATGTGCGGCACTCCACACCGCTCTGCTCCTCGACGTGACTCGACAAGCGCTTCTACGGCTCAAAGGTGTCGCATAGGCGTTGCCCCACTTTAATTTAGTCCAAAAGTGCAAATGGAAATTTCGTTAGACTGACAGTGTGGCTGTGAGTGTGAGTGAGAATGCTGTTGGTTGTGGGGTGAAGTGCAAATCTGCGCAAAATTCCGCAAAAGCAATTTTCTTTGATTTTCTCATATTGCTGATAGCATCCACATACATATACATACCTACATACATATGTATATACATAACCGTGTGTTTTTATGTGCTAAGCATATGTGCACATGTTAGTGTGTATATGTTAATAGAAATTCCAACTGTAGTGTGTGTTTAGCTAGCTACTGGCAGTTGTTACAGATGGCTGGCAATGCCAAAATTTGATTCGCCATAAAAATATAAAAAATGTAAAGGTAGAGTTGCCAAAAAATTGCATATCGTCGGCATTTTGATGAACTAACTTAACTGACATTTTTAATAAAATTATGAAATGCTACAAATTGAGCTAAAAAATCGCTATATTTAAAAAAAAATTAAATGGCACGTAAATAAAAACTTTCTCACACAGAAATGTGCTTCCACGAAATTTCGCAGTTCCATGCTTCAAGAACTTCATCTCCTGAAATTGCCAATCCTTTAATCTTGCCCATAAGCCATTGTTTCCTCATTATTTGCAAAGTGGCTACTGAATACTTTCATGAACATACACAAAGACCCCGCCCAGACTGGTCGCCCCCTTACTCGCTTGACGTTAAAATAGCCAAGAGTGCTGAATGAAGGAACGAAGAAAGTACAATTGCAAACAGACACAGAAACTCACGATGAGCAGGACGAGGCCGCCTCGACTGACCTGGCAAACGATTCTCCAGCAAATTGCGCTGCAATCAAAGCGAAAAAGAGAGAGTAAATGCTGAATAAGCACTTCGATAGAAAACATGCCAAAAGCAACAACCGAGCGCCGACGGAATGAACGACAAGAGCTACCACAAAAACAACAACAACAACAACAAGTACTGAGCCAATGAACAAAACTAATTGACGGACGAGCGTTCAGGGAGTTGCAACTTTCATCGACTCCACTTTATGCCTGAGCAAGGATTATGCTTTCACCTTGTCAGGACTTCACTGCTGAGTGGAACTAAAGAACTGCGGAACTGCGCCACGACGAACAGTGTTAAAAGCATGTAGCGGAGTGATGCCAGTGCACAAATTTGTTGTTGGCCTTGTTGTTGATTCAATACTGAGTGCGCCTGCTGCGCTGCGCAACACTTTTAACTAAAATGGCTACAGACAGCTGAATCCGTGCTTGCTTTGGCTTAAGAGTGCTGTTGTTTTCGTCATCATGTTTTCCTAGTTTTTGTTGTTATCGTTAGAACATGGCTTTTGGTCGACTGAACTTCAATTAATTCGCAATTTAAGTTTTCTCGAGCATCATGAAAAACTTACAAGGAAGGCAATCTGAATCTTAACAAATGCTGGTGGATATGCAATTCCTGAAGGAAAGGAATGTCTCTAACCGCCAACAACAGGCATATGAATATATTGATATCGAACTGGTATCGAACCAGCGACCTCATGCATCAGAGACCAAGCATTTATCCAATGAGCCACAGCGGCGCCTTGCATAGTAGTCTCCGCTTAAATGAACCGACAACATTTTACGGCTTTTAGTTTTTTAGTGGCGAGTCTATGCAGCTTTAAAGACTTTTTCCATATGAACATAGTTCAATTTCTGAATTCGTAAGCTAAAATGGCAGATTTGAAATTCATTTAAATAAAAATCTTTTGAAATGGCTTTAAATCTTTTGAACCAGACTTCAATCTATGCTAACTCTAAAATATTTTTAGACTGTTCACTTGCAAGTTTTTTGTGGCATCAGCCAAAGTGGACCATACAAATCCACCAAAAAATATGGACATTAATTGTGAGTTATGAAAATATATGCTGAATGGCGTGTCTACCAATGAAAGAGAACCGTTCGTATACGAATAAGCAGAGTTAAAGTGCTTTTTTATGCAACCACTCAAGAATGGTGAACACTTTTGCAAATTGCCGCAATTTTTCCAACCAAATAATGGAAGGAAAATCAAAACACAAAAGAAGACAAAAGCTCAATGGTGAAATGAATGAAATGGGAGTGTCGGATGGACGTTGGAAAATGCATATTTAATGCACAGAAATTTCTACATAAATGCCATTATCATAAATCGAGGGAAACGTTGAAAACTCGTTCGCAGCAGACAGATAGACAGCAGGCAGCTAGATAGATAGATAGGCAGACAAACAACAGAAAAACATTTTTGATTGTTTTGGGCTGCGTGAAATGTAAAATGGGAAATGCACATGGATGAGGAAAGCAAGCAAGAAACAACTACTAGAATAAAATATGCACAGCCGCTTGGAAGCATAGAATATTTTCACAATTTCGCAAATGGATGAACCACAATAATACAACAATTAGGCGCCTGTAAATGTAAATTTTTAAAAGGAAAAAATATCCAACAAAATGAAGTGCTGTTGCCGTTGCACTGCTATACTTGAAAGAAGAGCGGCTCATTTTGGGCGGATGAAGGGAGAGAAGCTATTCCAAATTATTTGAGCAAGCTACGCCCCTGCGCATTATATTATATTATTTATTTCTATGCACATATGTACGCTTTATTCCCGCTCCACCTCACGCACAGTGGCGCTGGCTGGCAAACAACGCATTCATTTTGATTTCAAGCGCATCGTGGTGAAATGCCATATTTCACCATTTGCATTTTTATTGCATGAATTTGTGGCATTGCCAACACCAATAACAAATAGTAGAAAGGTAGTTAAAATAACAACAAAATTTATTGTATGTATTGAAATATAGCGAATTCGATGCACATACATACATACATACATACATACATATGCATAATGTCTTGTAGCTATTTAAGCATACATATGCATATACAATCCTTGTTCATGAATGTGTGTGTAGTTGTGTAGGTATAACTAATGCTGGCTTTTGTCTGTTTCTCCGTCTGGCCATAGAACAACTTTGAAGCACGCGAATAAATTTTATTTCAAATTTGTTGCAGCCATAAAATGTGGCTTATATACACACACATGCTTATAAAATATGTATGTATGTATATGTGTGTGCAAAGAGCGCTTCGGCGACTGCTGTCTTTACCCTCTTTTACGCAATAAGGCATGCAATCGTAAATTCAAGTCTGAGAACTCAATTTTAATTTAATGTCTGCTCATTTCCCCTTGAATTGAATATGAGAGCTATAAATTATAGCACTTTCAAGAGAAAGTTAAGTCCTTTTTTAATCGAAACTTCATCTAGAAGTTTATCGTTTACATAGTTAAGCAAAAATTGCAAAAATAATTTTAGTGCTGGAAAATGAGAGATTAGCAAATCGAAGCAATCAGGAATTTTATCGATCAGCTTCGAGGTTCAATTGGAGAACTATCAGAATAGGATTTTCAGACAGCAGTGACTACGAAACTAATTTTCTACTTCAAATACAAACCAAATCTATACGAGCCTCAATTAAATTCAAGTGTCTGCTTTTTTATTCACTCAGCCAAGACTAGTTATGGTCATACATTTTGGAATACAGAAGGGGTTATTACACTACGGCATGCATTTTTGTATTTGTATTTTGCCTTTCTTATGCTTTACACACAAACAACTTTTGAGGTACCTACTCTCTCTTATACAATTATTTCTTCTCTGCTTTCTTTTAATACTTAAGCTCAACGAGCGAAGAGCTTCCAAGAGGTTCAAGGCAAAAACACTTGTAAATTTGTTGCACTTGCTCAAATTACAAAATAAATTATTTGCAATTTAATTAAATCGATTTACAAGCACTCAATTTAAATAACTAACGCGCATACACATACACATACAAACACAGATACAGCAACAAATAGATGGAAACTACTTACGAAAGCCAAAATGAATGATACCAGAAAGAGAATGAACAACAGGATAATCCAGCGAAAGCCACAAGCAATATCAAGTTCTGCGCTTTGATATTGTTGGTCTGGCGTATTTTCAAATCGACACTTTGTCCATGTATTGTAGCACATTCATACACGCAAGCACATGTACACATATAAATAGAGAGATGCACACTTGTAAACAGGCATTATCCCATTTTACCGTTTGAAATTAAAGCAATTATTTTGAATTTCGCACAATAGAATTGGAGAAATCGAAATATCGCCCACCCATGCAACAACAACAGGCACGGAAACAATAACGACGGCAACGACTGATCACACCGCACCGCCAACGATATAAAATTACCAATTTGCAATAAAACGCAAAAATAGACACAATACCCACGCAGGCACACACACACACAGCAATAAAGCTGTTTGCGAATGAATGGTGAACGGTTGGACAGACGAACCGACCAAGCGACGTAGAGACAGACCGAAAGTCAGACATACATATAAACAATAGCTGGCATATAGGCATGATATTGGCAGAAGTAGAAAGGAAGAAGGGTAAGAGCATCGCACTTCAAACTCGCATGTGAATCGTGCAGTGGCGCGTTATCCTTTTACGAACTACACGAGAGAGCAACAATAACAGTGCGCTCGGACTACAATAAAATCCACCTTGTCGCTGGGCTGCGGCGGCAGGGGCTAATAAATTCGATATTATTGTGTGTGCAGCGGTGCGGAAGAGCACCGCAATTTCCGCCATTCAATCGCCCACACTCACACATACCACATACCTGATGCCAGCACACGCACTTTTGCCAGCTCCAGATCTATCGCTCCAGCTCACGGGCGTACGCAGCATTTCATTAGGGGTGCAGCCAATTCTTGGTTTCGAAAGCCTTCATTTTTGACTTGTTTGCATAACGGCAATGTCTTTTTTTATATGCGTTCCTAAATTTTTGCCATGAGTGCAATTGTCTTGCATTTTTTATGGCCTGTTTCGGAAAATACCCTTTTTTCATCAATATATCTGTGGTCAAAAGCAATAACGACTTAAGTCGACTTAAGACGAAATTGAGTTGACGCTACCACTGTATTCCTGACGTTGATGCGCATATTTTGTTCAAACCCCGGTATCTGTACCCATCTCAGAAAAAAAGTTATTTAAAAAAAACACATGCACTTATGTACATGCACTTATGTGCATTTCAAATTTCGAATTGCATTTTCTCGAAACAGTTGTTTTCGACTTAAGTCGTTATTGCATATGACCACAGAATTGAGCAACTGCCTATACAAAAATAGACTTCTTAAGTGTAGTTTACACAAAAATCCTTACTTTTTTAATTTAGTTACTTCAGCTTCTGGCAAGTTAAGCGCTTCAATCCAATACAATCCGTAATTTATGCTAAACTGCTTCTATCCAATCAAGGTAGAACAAAACGAATAAAAAATTAGCTGAAGAAATTGATAAGCAGATCCAAATTCACAAAAATATGAGAAGATTTCTTATATCTTTCTGCACATTAATCATATAAAGGAATAATATATGAAGATGTTACGAATTTCAAAATCTAAATTCGGTTAGGAAACTCTTATTTTGAGTTCTGCAATCGCTTGCTTTTGAGCAAATCGCCTTGAATCTACGAAATATTTTCCATTGAATATACCTACTCACATTATCATATAAAATAACTCATAACTGGCAACTCTATTTTCGATATTTGCAATTTTTAAAGAAAGCTAAACCCGAAAGAATTTTGAAATGCACAAATCAAATTTTAGATTCCGCGACATACAACTACCTCAGCCCAAGAAGCATTTATGCGCTGCTTTTGTGACGCGATCCTCAGGATGAAGGACGAACAAACGCGCACAATGGCGCATTTGATATATTGTTAATTAGATTTTTTTTCAGTTGACTTCATCGAAATTCAAGCAAAAGTTTTAAATTCGCAAAAGCGATCACAAGGATACGCCGACAAAAGAAAAGAGGATATGATGCGCAGCAAGCAGAACTGTTGCCACATAAAACGGCGTTAAAAGGTAAACAACAACAACATCCATATGGAGAGCAACAATACGAAAAAGTGCGTGTGCGAATTTTAGAAATTTCAACACGGCCGCACTTTGGAGAAAATTTAATTTCACCAGCAATTGTGCAGCGTAAAATAATATTTTTCTTTGACGGGTGCTTAGAGGACGAATAAGGCGCTCAAAGATTATAGCGGCATAAAGCCATAATCAAGTTGAACAATAGCAATGGCAAGCCGCCGCCGCCGTCGACGTGCGCATTGACAAGGCAAAAGGATGTTTGTAGAGAGCCACACCACAAGGACTTAATTATATTATACATTGTAATCAGTGAGGCCCAACAAGAGCGCAGCGGGGTGGCACGTTGTAAGGACGCTGTGTGACCCCCCGGAGTGGCTTGTTGTTGCACTTGTGTGAATCTCAATTTAAGTAATTTGTGCGCCAGAAGATCACAGCAACGCGAAGGATGTGCGACCGACGTCAGCGGCGCACCGAAGAGGCGTAGCTGATCTAACGCTAACTTTTTGTGGGATTTTTTTTAAGGAGGCGTTGCAATTTGCTCTACAGTTGCCATACCAACGATTTGTGGGAATTAAGAGCAATTAGGAAATTTTAAAAGTGCAGCTACCGTATGAAATATATTTTAATATTAAATAGTTCTCAGCTTCGAAAATGATTCAAGATCTATAAGAACTATGTTTGCGTCAGTGGTCAAAAGTGTTTCTTTACGTATTTTGTTGCACAAAAGAGATAACTTCATACAAAGCTGCACATGAAAGCTTCAACAATCATGTAAGTGCAAACTCGCCCCCTGCCAAGAGCGCAACACCTCAAAGAATGGCAAGCGAGGACGGTGTGGGTGGCATAAGGGAAAATCAATTTGTCGCCACATCATAAAAATTGCAATAAAATTACCTTTGGCCAAGCTTAATGCTGAATCTCTCATTCAATTTCACTTCACTGCTTTGTGGCAAATCCCAGCGGCATCAGCAGAATGTCCCGCACTGCCACAAAGTACCTCAGACACCACCCGGCAACTCTATGAAATGTCGTTAGCAACATTGCGCAAGCCAAAATGTCGACGACAGCAGCAACAGCAAGAGCAACATGCTCGACTAAATTCAATTCGCAATTCGCGTATTTTATGGCTCTCAGCTCCAAGCAGACACTCTCAAAAGACACGAGAATTTATGTAGGAAAGCAGCCAACAATAATAAAAGCAATTCAATTATTTTTGTTGCAATAACAACAAAAACAGACGTTAACCGCTTTGTAGTGGTGCCCAACAAGAACATGCATTTTGTCGATAGCAAGTAAGCTCTTATCATGATTTCTGGTTATTCGTAGCTGGTTATTCGTAACCATTCGTAAAATTGGAGTAAGTTTTGCACATTCTAGTGAAGAAACTAGAAGCTAATATCCAACGAACTTTGGAGGATGCTAGTACTTACTCTAAAATTAAAGTTTCAAAAGAAGTTTCTACTTTTGCCTCTGGCGAGGCTCTAATTCAATGCAAAAATTATTTGGAAAAAAGATGTATGTGAAGTGTTAATCCTTCTTTCTAAACTTTCTCTCATTTAAAATTTACCTATTCATATAATTTATTCAAATATTTTGCTAGCTTGCATTCTATCTTTATGCTCAAAATATAAATTCTAGCACCAGAACGAAATTGATTTTCATTTAAAGACTTTAATCGAAAGAGTTCATAAGTACTCGTAAATTTTTTTGAGTGCAGTTAATAGCACTTTCGGTATGGCGCATCCTCACTTCAAGCTGTTGAAAACGGCACTCAGTTTGCTGTTCCTTAAAGTGAAAATCCTTTTTATGGTCGCAATAAAAATAAAAATTATATCTGAGACATTGCGAAGCTCTTGCAAAATTTATAGTTGTATTTATTTTCAGTAAAATCCTTTTTCGAAATTAAATTTAGTTTTGTTAATGCAAACTCGCGTATATGCGCACTGAAGTTCGTTTCTATATTAATTTCTTTTAAATCGAAGCAAGCAACCAACAAACAACTATTTTTATACAACAGTACAAAATTTGAAAATATCGTTCGAATGACTGTCACTTAATTATAAAATTAATTATTCAATGGCAACATCTAATTCTTTTATAAACAAATCACTTCCCATAAACGCATTCGAACACTTCAGATTGCCGCATTCGAAAAGGAAAATAGCCACACAGCATACAGCTTGGTTGACGATTAAAAGGATACACATTCGCATATACTACACAAAACAATACAGACACTCACAATCAGTAAAAGGTAAAAGCACCAAAGCGTATGCCTCCGAGCCGTGCCTCAATAACTTAATTACAAAAGAAACAACAATAGCAGCAACAACAAATTCGAATATGCTAGCAAGAGGATATCAGCAGCAGGACAAGTCCAAGCTGTCATGTCGCAAAAGGGTGCGCAGGATATATCGTATCCTTGCTGCCAGGCGTCGCAACACGAAGTGGTGTTTCTGCGTGTGTGCGTGTGTGCGTCTGTGCGTGTGTGAATAAACAAATTTATACACACTTAAATCGAGGCAGTGAAACCGTAAAGTACACAAACTATCAAAGCCGTAAGTGCGCGTCGTATCCTTGACATTGCCGCTCACATTCCTCACAGCACGTATGTGTGTGTTTTTGTGTCTGAGGGGCATGCAGTGTGGTAGCATAATGGCTCGATTTGTTGTAAATTGTGCTGTGTGTATTTGCGTAAAATTTTAATGAACCCTTTTTGCTTGGGCGCTGAATTAATGCCGGAATTGATTTGCACTGCAGTTAAGCTGATAAAATCTCACGCTTATTATTTACGCACCTCGATACTTTCAAATTTATTACGAAGCGTTACAAATTGATTCAACTGTTAATCAAATTTGTAAAACAGTAGCGAGAAAACAAAACAAGTAAGGATTCAGTCGAGTTAGCCCCGAGAGAATAATGCCCTACACCAAGTAACCAAGTGCGGTGATTAAACACTGAATGAAATTGATGATGGATCAAATCACCATATGGAATGGAATGAAATCACCATATATAGACGCTCTGTAAAAAAAATATTTTAGAAGTTATGAGGATATTCCGATTATCGCCTACCCTACATTGTGGGTGGATAATGTCCACTTTTCATATGGCATGTAAGACTGATAACTAAATTTGAGTACCAAATTGTATTCCTTTCTATACATAATAAGTCAAATGACAAAATTTTAACAAAAAAAACATTCCTTTAAGGCGTTACAATCAAATAATCAAGGCGCACAAATCAAATATACCCTGTTACCAGGGCTAACAGGGTATAATTAAAGGATATTTTTTCCAACGAAAATTCAAAATTGAAATTCATAGAAAAGCAATTGATTAATTTTTTTAATAATTTTGACATAAACCACATTCTTTCAAATTTTTTTTATCAATAAATTAAATTTTCTAATTTAAAAATCTATTCTGCAGGTTTGTATGAAATACGTAAACCTTTCAGAGCTATCTCTTTGCAATTACTTCTATTCAAAAGATAATTTATCTGTTCAAAAAAATGTGTGCCTCAGATACTTCACCTTTAATATTTATTTATCAAAAAAGGCACCGCCTTTAGGGCAAACATAAACTATGGCCACTTTATGCCTATGCTTAGCATACATATCACTGATCTTGATCTTGACGATTGCTAAATTTCTGCAACTATCTTCTTAAGCTCATAATTGCTCAGCCTATGCACTTCAGCCAAGTTTAAGCCAATATCAAAATCTCAATTGGTTTATTGACAGCGCACTGCAAATGCCCATGCGCCTTGGCCGCGTTCTGAAAGATTTCTGCCTGACTTGCCTGGCGCCAGGCATTAGCGAGAGTCCGGGCTATGTAACCTAAGAAAATCTCTGCAACAGACGGTTTCAATTAGTTGCTTAGCTGACCAGCGCAAATGTTCTCAGCGAAAGCGCATATGCAGAAATTGTAGCTGCCTCGCCCGCTGGGTAAAGGGACCGTAAAGGGTGCCGCCACTCGTTCGAATCTTAAGCTGATCTAATTCGTGCGGATCATAATTTTGTGCAGCTACCGTTGTTTGGCTACTTACAAATTGGATTACAATTAAAATGTATTTGTTTTGTATTATTTGCATCTTCCATTTAGAGCTCTGCGCTGTTTCGCTGTTTTCACGAACGATCTTGTATGAAGAGAAGGAGAGAGAGCAAAGAATGATCTCCTTAGATCACAATTTTATGATGCATTCATTTGGCATTGGAAGACATTGTTGGCATATGTTTTTATGATTTTATGCATCGTTTTCCTATTCTCTGAAAGCGATATGCAGTTCTTGAGCTGATCTTCGGATCATTGCAGACTGAATGACGATCCAGCTTATAAATATGCTATTATGCTATTAATCATATAAATATTGTAGTACCTCACATATTTGTTCATATCCTAGCATGTATTGATTTTAAAGTTAGTCACACACTAAAAAAATCATTGCCATATTAAGAAAAAAGTTTTTCAGATTGATGCGATAGGTTGCTGGTTTGATTCCTAGCAGTCTCATATAAATTGAATGGTAACCGCCCTTCTTTCCCTTTCCATGTGTTTAAGGATCCTCATTGACTACGCAGAGCAAGTTATTTTGACAAATTATCCGCAATATTCAACTGTTGTAAATATGTATTGTACTACATGGATAACAAAGTCTGGTCCTTGCCAGCTCATAATAATTACAAAGGATATTCTACATTGTATGAGGTTGTCAAATGCTGCCCACAAATGCAGCCAGACAGTTTGGAAAGCCCATTAAAATTTACAACATAGCAATTATGTTTTCTTGTATATAGTATGTGTATATGAATAAGTGCAGATCGAAATCGACATAAACATCAATTTACAATTTTAGTAGCTGCAATTTATTTAATTGTGAAATGCTTTTAAGCCGACATAAAAAGCTGGCAACAAAAAATGCACACTTGTATTGCAAATACATATCTGTATGCGTTTATAAATATGTACATATGTATGTACTTACATACATACAATGCAATTTACAAGGAAATGCAAAATATACATACATATATTCCAACACGGTGGCCGGTGGCGTAACCATTTTACACATACACATACATACATACATACATACATATATTCGCTTTCATGCAAGTGGTTTTATGTATGTACTTACTACATATGTATGCGTATGTAAGGCTGTACTTTCCACACGACTGCCAATTCAGTTGCAATTGTATGTGTGAATTGAACATGCAAATCGCGTGAAAATTATCGGCCGCCTGCAGAAGTTGCGATTTAAAAGCGGTTTTGGCCATTAATAATAATTGCTCATATTTAAATTTTAATGGCAATTGCTCGCAGCATCGCTGTGTCGTGCATATATTGAGCACTTATGCTTGTATGCGTGTATAGTATGAATGCGTATTTGTAAGTGCATTGTGCGTATCTCAATTTATTGTGACTGCAATTTACGACCGCACAATTTGCGCAAAAAAGTAAGCAAACAACAAAAATGCATTCACCCACAAACGATTTCAGCTTAAAGTTGTATTTTTATTTAAATTTGCATTCAATTTTTCCAAAATGACTTGAATACATTCCATCAGTGTTAACTTGACACTTTGAACACACAAATTTTTTTTATTTTGATAGAATAATAATGAAAACAGGTGCGGATTACTCATTACTCTCGCACCGGTAATTTAATTGTATTATATCACATAATCTTTTACGGAAATCCGGATTGACAGCCCTACTGAACTCACACCAACAAATTTCCAAAAAGTGTAAAGAAAGAAATAAAAATCTTCAATGCACAAATCTATGTACTTATAGGTACATATATGTAGTAGATAAACCATCCATTTTAACGATTGGAAAATCTATCTTAGGTTTGATTTAGTTTACCATTTAACTCCCATACAAATTTTGCTTTTTTTATAAGCATTTCAAATGCAAAATGATTGCGTACGAACTCATTACCTGCATGTAACAAATGTAGGTAAATAAATCTTATTACAAGCAAATCGAATCCGAAAATTAAACAAACACAAATATTATTTATGGCCTTCGTATGAGCCTGAATGTGAGAAAAATGTTTCTTATTTTGCTCACTCTTTGAATTTAAACTAGTCTTTCTATTCGAATTTTGTTCGAATGTTGGTTGGTGTTGATTGGGATTGCCGATCGAATTTCGGAAGACTGCAACTAGAAAGGAATCGAGTCCAATGCACCACCTTAACTCTCGAAAGCAATTACTCGAATATGACTCCTTCTTCACAATTGGCTTTCCTCGTCATTGCCTTTTGAATATCGATTAATGGCAGACATTTGTGTAATTCTGCATGCGGATCTGTGTGCTTTACTCCGCGTGACTTTGACTATCGAAGAAGAGGCTCGCCGCATTATTCTTATCAGTGCAATTTTCCACAGCGAAAAATGTAATTACTTTAATGCCATTGGCTCAAAATGCTCTTAAAAAAATAAAAATATAAAGCTTATAAAAAAGGTGCAAATAAAGACAGTGTCCACATGCTTTGGATTTGCTATTGAGCACCTGCTTTGGATAACATTTTTGTTTGTCATATCTGTATAGGTGCCATTACAACTTTTTCTCACACATAACAGCACCTTTATTCGAACTCGATACTATCAAATCGATTCTATCGGAGCAATAGCACAATGTACACCGTATCATTCCATCCATTACTTTTGTCACTTTTGTAATTAACTTGCAGCAAGTACTCATATTTCAAATTCTATTGATCAACTGCAAAAAAGAACAACATCCACACCGCCACTCAACACTCTCAGCGCCGATATGCATCACATTTGGGCACATTGAAGGACGTGAGCGAGGATCTAAAAGATTACTCAAACTAACATCAGCTGCAAAAGAGAGATGTGCAACAAACTGAAACAAAAGAAACCAAACTCGAAAACAAACCGACACAACGACCAAATTAGAACAATTGGAACAGATTTCTCAAGGATCGCACCTCAAGTGTAATCCTCCTAGTGACAGCAATTGCATTCGCTTAAGCAGACGTACGATGCGTGACTATGTGTGCGCCTGTTAATATGAGTATGTGTGTGAGTCTTTTCCATATAAACAATAAGCTTTGTTCTAATTGAAAGGCTCAAAATGACCGACCACTAGAGCCGTTAATCTAATAAAATATGTCTGTTTAGAAAACAGTTTCCGTACTCGAAAAAACTGTAAATTATTGTGTAGATGAGAGAACTACTGATCAGAGCTTGAAGTGTTGAAGAGAGTGGGCTAGAGGAGGTGTACAAATTAACGGGACCTACAAATAACGGTATCCGAACGGGTTGACAAGCTTTTCATGGCAAAGAGTACTCCCAGGGAATTGCCAATTCATCGCGAGAAGTGGCGCCGCGCAAAGTAACAGTTTCAAAAATAAATTCTCTTATTAGTAGACGTTATGCGGTTGAGATTGAACCCAGGCCTCCCGCATCTGCGACCAATCAGTTGAAACACCTCAAAGCGATTTCAGCTTCAACATTTGATGTAGCATTTGATTTTTCCAAAATAACTTGAATAGATTGTGTTAAGTTGACACTTTGAAAGTACACACAAATTTAATTTATTTTGATGGAATAGTAATGAAAATGGGTGCGCAACCATCGGCTTACTCATTACCCTCACACCAAACAACCAAAACACCTTCACAATCGTTGGCAATTTTAATTTTATTTGAATTCAAATTGCATCAAAGAAATCAGCAACAACAACAAAGCGCCCAAATGCTTTGATGTAATACACTTACACGCACACATACTATTTATTTATGTATGTAGTAATGTCCCCCACTCACCTTTCAGTCTGCGCATATCAGCCATCGCCAGCAAACACACAGAAAGAGACAGCGCATCAAATGAGGAAGGGAGCAGGAAGGGAAATGTAACTCTTATCAGTGCAATCCCCAACATCGAAAAATGTAATTTCTTTAATGGTTTTCGCTCCAAAATAAAGAAAGGTGCAAAGCATGCAATCAAAGCGCACAAGAAAAGCGGCAAACGGGCGGGAAAACTGCGTGAAAATATTTTGCGCGCGCAATGAAATATCAAAGGGAAGCAAAAAGGCGCCACGATATTGCAGAGCTGCAGAGGCAACAGGGAAACGCGCTTCGCTGCACGACCTGAGAAAATGGCGAAATGCGTTCTGCAACAAAAAGTAATAAACTCTTCTTTGTAAAATGTTCAATTTTACTCAACTGTGCGGTTAAAATGTATTGAAAGCGATTTGTTGAGAGAAATTAAATTTTGCAATTCGCAAAAATCATTTTGAAACTTCATAGTTAACAAAAAATTTGATAAAGACTGGATTACAAGAAGGAGATAGTGTTGATGAATTGATGTGTCTCATATCTTTTTCCAAAATTTTAACTTAACATTTTTTTCAGTCTAATTCGTCCCATGTTAAGTTAAATATCCTAAATCTGCTTGGAATTGTTAAACAATACGACTTTGCTACTTAAGCACCAGGAGCCTACATGTCTTCAAAATATAGTGCAAAAAAGTTTCCATACAATGGCGGTAGGTTGCGTATGCCCGTAATTGTATTTGTTCAGTGGTTTGTCGCCACGCTCTGTTACTTGGTATAGGGTATTATCAAAGAGTATGTTAATATAATAGAGTGCGCATCTCATATAAAATTTTGGCTGCAAAACTTTTGTACTGCGGGTCTAGATCCTGACCCGCCGTTCACTCAAATTTTGAGCTTTTTACTCTCCATCACTCATCCTCTCAGAGAACCGCTCTGCAGCATGAAATTCCAAACTCAAAATAACTACAATCAGGGCAGCCAACTGGGGAAAATTCTCCGATTTCATGGGAATTTGAACTTTTCTTTTACATATTCTTAACAAAATGCTGATGTTTTGTATCACAGCATTTAGGAACTCAGCCATGCTGTATTATTTATTGTTTTATGTTTTTTATTACTATCACTTTTATTGAAAATGTGACTGAAGTGCCAATTCCCATGGGAGAATTTTTAAAGCATTTGAGAGAATTGGCTTTGACTGAGTTTGCACCCCTGATCGCACGACTCAATGGCTGTGTTCGTTCGTTTTTCGTACTCAAATGAGGCGAACGAGCATTTTTTGCTTTTTTTGATAGTCGTGTGCATGTGCTCTTCTGCGTTTCGGCAGCTCAGCCAACAAAATATACGAAGAATCAGAGCAGCGCTCGTCGATATTCCCGACAGCGCTGCTGTTTGATTCTGTGTTGTTGTTGTTTTTCACATGAAAGCCAAAAATTTCATATGTGGCGAACGAACATTTTTTGAAAATTGAAAATTGCGCGGCATTATTTCATACGCATTCCGCATACGCCCCATTCTACCATTTCGCTAGTACGAGTACGCATGTACATATATGTATGTATGTAGGTGTGCTCTTGTGTGTTGCTGCCTGTGCGTTAAATATGCGCGATTTGTTGTTAGTTTTTTTATTTCGTTGCCTGATTATTGCAACAAAATATTCAGCTCGTATGTATGTACATATGTGTGTGTTATTGTAAAAAATTCAGCTATGAAATCCCTATAAGCAATTCAGTAGTCAAATTCGAAAATTTTCTTCTTGTTTGCTATTTGCTTTTTTTGAGTATTTTTAATTTATTTAGGTGCATTGTGAAATTGAAATTGAAAAATCAAAGCAAGCGGTTTTTTTTCTTTTTTGTTTTATATAATTGTCAAAAATCTTTTGCATTGGAAAATTTAAATCAGTTGCTCAGAAGGAAATGAAAAAATTTATCTAAAATGAAATATTTTTGCTTTTTTCATATTTGCTCTTTTGTGCGCTCAGTAGCAGACGAGCACACACGAAATGCTAAATCAACGACTGTCAACGAAATTCTCTGAGCGGTTGAGTAGTTTTTGTGTCTCCCTTTGCCGCGACCGAAATATGGAAAATGGCCCTCACTTCGATTTGCCGAAAATTTGAGTGATGCGCACTCTATTATATTAACATACTCTTTGGTATTATTCTATTGGGCTTACATAACTTATGCTTCATACTTGTTTTTCATTGAATTCTCGCTCTTCCGCTTTATTTTGCTTGTTTCTTTCTCATCGTCTATTTCTTTCTTTATTATTCTTTTCTTCTTCTTGTGCTTTCTGTTACTTTTCTTCCACTTTTCCTTTTCCAAATGTTGTTCTTATTTTTTCTATTCTACGTTTATTTTCACTTTTTTCTTCTCTTTCCATTTCCTCCCATTTTTCAGTTTTGACTTCTGCTTCTTTTCTTCCCATTTAACCCACTGCTCTTCTTTGTTTTCCTTTATCCTTATAAGTAATTGGTTTTTGAACTTCAAACATTATTCTAGAAAGTATCCGTTGTTTCAAAAAATTTGTTTCCCATCCAAGTTCTTATTGTCCTATAAAATCCTTTGTTGCTTTTTTCCAAAATAAAGGCGCCATTACATTTCTCATATTACACGCAAAACAGCAGCTTTGATTCGAACTCGATACTATCTTATAGATGCTATCGGCGCAATATCACAATGTATACCGTATCATTCCATCCATTACTTTTGTCACTTTCCTAATTAACTTGCAGCAAGTACTCATATTTCAAATTCCATTGCTCAACTGCAAAAAAGAACAACATCTTGGACTATCCACACCGCCACTCAACACTCTCAGCGCCGATATGCATCACATTAGGGCACATTGAAGGACGTGAACGAGGATCTCAAAGATTACTCAAACTATCATGAGCTGCAAAAGAGAGATGTGCAACAAACTGAAACAAAAGAAACCAAGCTCGAAAACAAACCGACACAAAGACCAAATTAGAACAATTGGAACAGATTTCTCAAGGATCGCACCTCAAGTGTAATCCTCCTAGTGACAGCAATTGGCAAAGTTTCTCTCTCACACACACACAAATAGCAGCACAACAATTGCATGAAGGCGATCCTCAGAAGTGCTCAAGCGTTTATAAAGTAGCATTGATTGCTCGCTGATCGTATCCGCTTAAGCAGATTTACGCTGACACTGCATGTGTGACAATGTGTGCGACTGTTTATATGAATATGTATGTATATGACAAAATGCGTATTAGTCCTCTGATCTTTCTACTTGCCGCTGGGTTGGCAACAGCTACGAGCGATCTCAATGCGATAGTGGCTATTTATGTCCTCAGCGCTGGCACCTGAAAGTCTGCCGCTTTTGCACTCTATAGTGTGTATCTATGTACATACATATATACATATATGTACATGTAACCTTCGAACTACTGAAGTATTTCTCCGGCTAATAGCAGTTCAGTAATTTCGAGCTGGAAGAGCTGCACTTACCTACGTAATACCAACTAATCTCTAGCTATATACTTCTGCATAAATAAAGAAAATTGTTTTCAAAACATTTTCTTACAATTTCGGTCTAATTCGTCGCATGTTTAGTTAAATAATCTGAAAACAATTAAATAATCTGTTTGGAATTCGCAGATAATACGACTTCGTTACTAAAGTACCAGGGGCAGGCGTGTCATGGGTAGTCCCAGCCTAGTGTCCGACCTGATATATAGATGCCGGTTTTTGTTTTAAAAAATTACTGTAGTCGAAACTACCAACCTTATAAAGTTAAAATCAGAAGTTAGAAGACACTACGTAGTTTGGTATTTGTTTGCCAGTCAAAATTTGTCATCGATATTTGATTCAATATTCTCA
This sequence comes from Neria commutata, assembly GCA_963457695.1. Taxonomy (NCBI): domain Eukaryota; kingdom Metazoa; phylum Arthropoda; class Insecta; order Diptera; family Micropezidae; genus Neria; species Neria commutata. The sequence continues at coordinate 3,261,414 of OY735245.1, forward strand.
TATTAAATGTCCTTTCCATCCAATATCATAGCCAAGCTAGATTCTATTCTAGCTAAGTCTGATCCTTCCTTTCCAACACTAAAAAATATGGTGGTAGAGTTTAAACGAAGCCGTTATTTTCTTCAGCCAGTGATCGACCGAATGAGGTGATTATGCCAGAATTGGTGTAGATAAAACACAGACTGACTAAAAAGCGTTTGCCTGCTGCAGCCTACAGCCTGCTGTCCACTTTCTGTCTTTTACGACTTTAGAGGAATAAAACCAGTTCGTTGTGTAGCCCAGTGGGTAGAGCCGCGCGTTTGCATACAGTAGTTCGGTAGGTCACGGGTTCGAATCCCAGTCGCAGGTTTGAACATTTTTCTTTTTTAACTTTTTTTATAAGCTCTTTTATTTTTTACTTTGCTTTGCCTTTTATTGTTGCTAATTGTTTTACTAGCTGTCGTGTATACAGGCACACACGACAGGTGGCCCCACTTGTTGGTGTAGAAAATGCTATTGGATGTTCTTCGCGACGACTGAAAGTGCGCGAGATAGCAGGCTGCTAGTAGCGGCCAAAAATCGGAATTTACTGAAAAATTTGTACAACAAATGGCTCGGTGGTAATGATTTGCAAAGGTGGTGTCTGGAGCTCGACGGTTCTCACTAAAAGCAGGCTATCGAAACTATTCAACATCGCTGAGAAAGTATATCAAGCTAAAAGAAGACTGACTATGTTGAGAAATAATGATAGTTTTTGCGAAATTGTTTGTATTTTATTCTGCAACTACTCTCGTATATTGTAAAAGATTTTCTTTATAGTCTTAACTTTTAATTAAACAAGCAACTTCTCTTTAACGTAGAAAGGCACTTTATTGTTAATTTGTTTAATTTCCGCAGCTGTAATAAGCAATTTTTACTCATTAAACTTTTGTCGCGCCAGAAAATTTCTTTAAAATCTAAGTATATTTATATTCACACGGTGTGCCCTTGATTAATTCACGGTTGTTTCCCACCGCAATAATATAATTAACATTATTCGGATCTATATGACTATAAATAGAAGTTGGTAGCTTATTGGACAGTACCCACAAATTACCATCAGCATCCAATTTCACATCATTCGGATATGGTAGGAGCTTAGAGTTGACTTCAACCAAACCCTGAGTTTCTGCGTTATAGGGACGGTCCAAGTTCCAGCAACCAATCCCATCTCGATTTACTAGCGTGTAGAATAACACATTTGTGTTCTTATCATATATCTCAGTTGCGGATTGTCCTTTGGTACCACGCTCTCCGAGATATTTGAAATCGTCATAAGCAGCCAGACTTGTTACATGCGTCTCATTATGCAACACCATATTCGATACTTTGTACTCCTTGTAGGTTGCCAGCGGGTGGAAGAAAATATCTCTAGTTGAATCGGGTTTAGTGGGACCTACAGCCATGCCGAAGAGGCCACCATCCCACTGGAAACGTATGCCGCCCACATTAAAATCACCTTGCAGTGGATCCATATGGAAGTAGTTGTGATTGACACGGTATGAGTGATTTTTGCTATAGGAATAGATTATGAGACTGGAGGTGCCGAAATCTGGCAGATATGCATAGGCATCATCACAGTTTGAAGCTTCTGCCTCAACAATCTACAATATAAAAATGTCCACATTAGAGTCTTGGCCGATGCAGATGGAGAAAGCGTTCACTTACGATATTAGCCAGACCGCTTTCCTCCTTGGTCTGGGTTGCGGGTATGTTAAAGCGGCGCACCAATTTATCGGTTTTCAAGTCGAAAATGACGATCGCACTTGGCACTAGCTGCCGTTTAGAGCTGGGTGTTTCCAGAAGGCCGGTATCAATGACCCACAACCGATCACAGGCGTCCACCTGAACGCGCATTGCCGACACCAGTGTGGAGTCATCCTTGAGTTCGAAAGGTTTATTGCTGTTAGAACAGGAGCCTATGTTGGATTTTGGCGCTTCCTTCTGCTGCAGCACGTCCAGAGGCAATTCGTTGGCCTCCCAACTGGGATACGGCCTCAGTTTCGGTGAATCTTCTTTGGAATTTACATCGATGAAGCTGAGCGTTGCAGCAATGCCATGCATATATCTGGAGAAGAGACAATGTATGTATAATTAGATATTGTGTAAACATCTTAACGCGCTAAATATTAAAAGGAATTTTAATTAAAGCTCATTTTTCTTTCATTAAATAAATTTAACATATGCACGTAATTTAATTTGCATATAAGAGTATATATAGAAACATTTTTGAAGTGCCTCCTTCAGATGCGTACGAATTGCATCATGACGGAAATATTTTGAGCACACTGCTTCGCTGCTGATGTTACAGCCAATATATAACGCGATGCATTAAAGAAGATTCTGATACAGTAATCCCCACTTATCTTAACTTAAAAAAGTGCATTAATTTTGCTTGAATTTTCGAGGAGATCAATCAACCAAATCCCGGTTAAGTGAAATTTTTATTTTACATGGCTCTAAAGTCCGATGAATAACGAAAGCAGATCATCGATTAATCGGGGAAATTTTTGTGAATATTTTTTCCATTTATAGAGCGCGAGTTTTTAAACAATTATGCGGGGAACCACTTTTTTGCCTGAGCTGCTGTTTCAATTAAGCGGGGAAACAAATTAAGCAGGTGTCAATCAACTGAAGAAAATTATTAAGTACAATCAAATGTATACAATTTACATAGATTATGCATATGCTAATTGTTTTGCAGAAAATACTCTCGAATAATTCACAGTTAGTCAGAAAGTAAGATAGTCCGATCTCTAAAACACTAATGAGCTGTGGAAGTCGAATTGCTTCTTTACCTTGGCACTGTGAGAAATATCTTGTTTTGCCAACGACCCAAGCCCAACGGCAAATTATTATCCGGAATATATTGCCCGGTTCTGATGGCCGCTTCCTCCATTGTGCTATTCGGCCAATCGAAGAGCAAATTTTTCCAATAGAACTTCTGATTAAATTTTCCAGCACTTACAATGCCATGAGGAGCACAAAGGCACAGCAACAACGAGAAACCGAAGAAACAACGACCAAGCATGATGTCGCACTTCAACTTGATCTTGTTTCACAGAATGTACTAAGAACTTCTTTAAACGAAGTTGATATTTCAAATGAACGCGTTCAACTGAGCTCTTCGCTGTTGGGTTCGTGGGCTTTTATGCCCAATTTGCTGCTTGACGAGTCAACAAAGCTTCAATATTATGCAATGTAAATAATGAACAGCTTCTTGCGAGAATAAATATTTGCCCTTAATACTTTTGCAAATTATTAGCATTTTGACAGTTTTACGATGGTAAAATTAACTGCCCTCCATTGTAAAATGCATTGTAGTGCATTTACGGAAACGTATGCAGTGGTGGCTCAGATGAAAGCTGGAGGCACTTCTTAAGATATCAAGCAGAATGTAATACATTTTTTACAAGTTCAAATATTTTGAAATCAATTGTGAGTCAATCACGTGAAATAATTTCAAGTTAACACGAATACACGTAAACATAAATGCACGTAAAAACGTACATATGTATGTAAATTTGGAGAAAAAAAATCCAAATCAGCGTAATGTGCGAAGAGCACTGAACGAGTTGTGTAAGAAGCAGGAATCGTAAGCATTATGGGAGATATCAAAAGAATCATATCTAAATTTGTATTTGCGAATTAAACTTTTTCAATTAACAACAATAATTATATCCGGATTTTAATTTGCTCGATCTGGTATAAAAACTGGATTTGAGTATTATGTCCACCAAAAAACCACATTTGACGATTTAATGCCTTTTCGCAAGGCTCAGAAATTAAACTTTGTTCTTCCTTTATTCATTGTATATATGTATGTAGATATCTTTACAGTGTTAAATGGAGATATTTATGGAGTGGATGGAGTGTTGCTGAGCCCCTCTCAGAGAGCATTTGTCCTGTTATTACTTGTAGATACCAATAAACACGTCTGCAGGAAAGCAACGAAATGAACAATATTCCATAGTGATGATTAAAAATGAATGCATTATCTTGATGTTATCATTATCATTTTCAAAGAGAATTTTCCGACACAGAGAAGATGGCAAAGTGGGAAAATGTACGCCTAAGCAATTTTAAGACATACTTATACATACAAACATCACGCATGCGCACCCAATGGATAGATGGAAAAAGAGCCTCAAGTAGGCGCACATACGCACTTCACATGTCAGCAATGCTGCCACTAATGAAAACGACAATGTGAACAACTGCAGATCAGTGGAAGAAAAAGAAGAAGAACGCCTGCAAAATGCTCTTATGAAATTGCGGTGAAAACAAACGAGGCTTAAACAAAAACAACAAAGCCCGCCCAAAAAACAAAAGCCTGAAAGCAACACCAACAACAAGCAAGCGCTGTTGGCCAGGCACCGAATGAGAGAGCCAGGCGTATAGAATTTCTCGCCAGGGAAAATATTTACCGCTGGCGCACACTCGAAACAATGAAAATGAGATATAAAACTTGAACCAGAACAAAGTGTGGCCGAGGGATTTGCGCCAACCCGGCAGCATGCAGAGCCCTCGACTGCTAATCTATTAATTCTCTAAATCGGCTCACAACAGAACTCACATGAGCGGCGAAAAGCAGCAGCAGGGGCTGGCGAGCGAGTGCACATGCATGTCCAGGGCGCAGCGAGGAAGGTGCTCCTTCAATGGCATTGTTGTGTTGTACGCGTGGTATTTGCATCTTTTGTGCAGCGGCGGCTGAGGCGCTTTCTACTGTCCCGCCCTTTGTTCTTAAGTGCTGAGATTTTGCATATGTATAATGTATTTTCCGCAAATTGTTGGCAAAACATCTGGCATTGCTGTACGGCCGGGAAAGCGGGATTTTAAGGCAGTAGAAGGCGTGAAGGGGAGGTTGTCTTTTGGGTCCAGAACGTCCATTTTCTTCTGATGTCTTTCAGAATTATTTAATTAGAGCTGTCAAGAGGAATTGCTAAGTTGGTTTCATAGCGTGTAGAATATGGCTCTGAAAGAATTTTGATTTTAAAATCATGTTTATAACAAGTTCTTTTACAGGCCGACATTTAGCACAGAATTAAATTGTTTGTGATTTTTGGAGTTCATTCTGCAACAAATTTAATCTAATCCTACTTATTTGCTAGTTTGACCGTTTGCTCTTTGAGTGGATGAGAGACTTACCCCACCCCCGCGAAATTTTTGATATGCTTTCCGCATTTATTTATGTATAGTTCGCCAATTAAATCGAAATCTGCCCCGTCCGAGAATTCCTACTTTATGCTTCAACCCTCCTTCCTTCTATCTTAGCCACATGAAAGGAACACTAGGTAAGCGCACCTCTGCTAATAAAATACATAATGCGAAATCCTTTCAAGAATTTAGTGGATGCCAAAGTACGGAACGCCAAATTTAACTTACAATGGCGGCAAACACCCCAATAGCGCAACAACAACGACACGAACAGCAATTACAACAACGAACGCATTTTCGACTACGCCGAGCAGCTATGTACACGAGGCCCGAGCTGCTACCATTACGCATGGTGAACGCGCCGAAGCACTTACTAAAGCAATTAGACAATTCCCATGCTTGCAATTATGCCCTCTTTCACTCTCACACGGCATTGATGGCAGCTCACCCGCACACACTCTCCCATACACAAGCACCCACGCGCGAGCAGGCAAACGGGGGCATAGTACACATTAACGCCATTTCGGGCTGCTGGAATTTTTGTGGGCTCTTAGCATTTTGGAGCGCTTTTCATTCGTAATTTGGGAAAATTACACCAAAGTGACTGCTGTTGTTTGTACGCGGGCTGGGGTCGCAGGGGGAGTAGCTGAAATTGGGCTGTATAGTGATGGTGGAAGCGGGCTAGGGGAGGCGTTGTATAAAAGCAAGCTAAGTAATTTGGTAATTATCCAGCGTGTGAGCTTTGAGATGTTGCGTTGATGTAGTGTGTTCCCGGACGGGGACAGGGAAAGAGTGCGGCTAAGTACTTACCCATACGCTTACTTGTGTCGAGGTTTGCATCGCTCATGTGTTGGAAATACGCTTTTAATGAGCGTTTTGTGGCAGTGGCACATTAGACGGTAGCTTCAGCTTCAATTACAGCCTCTGCTTCAGTTTTGTTATTCGTGCATGCTTTGGCATTAATTCTTGCCGCGCCTCCTTATCCCACAGAATGCGAGGCTTTAATGGCAACAAATAAACTGTTAAGAAATTGCTAACCGTGGCGGAGTGAAATGATAAACATACGGCGATCGCTATCATAACACTGTCGACAGCAAAAATGCGACCGGCCCAATGACTTAAAAATTTTAACAAAATTATTTTAAAAAAAATTGAAATATAATTATTTATTCTCAATTTACGCAAGACGATTTTTCTCACCGATTGAGAAAGTTGGAATTGACTTTTTGATAAGTTTTCAAAAAAACAAGATTATTTTGTAAACATAGCACCTTGTTCGAAAAAACTTTCTTGTTAAATATAAAATAGTTTTGTTTAGTTTAGTTTAGTTTTATACAAGAAACACATCATGGAAACCATCCAAATACATATAATATATAGATGTAAATTATGTCTGTTGCATGTTATTGCGAATTTTTTGGCTAGTGTAATCCTCTACATTTGTCGCATGCATCGAGAATTTCTTTATTTTGTAATTTTTTAACGACAAAATTAGTTAAGCGTGTCGGCATTATATTTTGCGTTGATTGTTAATGAACATTAAAAGAATATGTCACAACAGTCAAATTGCTTTTGTCAAATTTGCCACGGCAAAAAAACGTACATAGTAAACTTTACGACAACTATCTTTAATGAAATCTTGCAATGACTGGCACAAATCGCTAAGAACAGGTTCGGTAACAGCAATTGGCAAAAACTAACAACAAGTCCAAGAATTGTCGTAAACAATTTCGGGAAGAAAGCATCGATATCTTCAAGCAAATAAGCTCTTGCACGTGCTTGACCTATCCTTTACCCCAGAGGTGTCCAACCCGCGGCCCGCCTTGGAAATTTTTCCGGTCATCTTGTGACCATTTCCGAACATTTTCCATATACGTGGCCCGCGATATCATTTAGGTTGGCTTGCTCCTGCTTTACCCTATTCCTAAAATAAAATTTTTCCTATAAAATATACACAGATTTATAAAACTTAATTTTTTTAAATGTGTAGCCAGTTTAATAATAAAAGAATATATGAGAACATAAAAGACTTCTTAAATGCTCACATTCCAAATAAAGGAAAAAAATTGACTAGCAATATTTGAAAAAGGTAAAATGAAACAAATAAATTCTTATGTTTTTTAAAAAGTTTTGGTACCCCAATTTTTCTGAATTATACATAAATTGTCCGAAAGGCAAAAAGAATTTTGATTAGCGAATTCGTTTGAGCAGTCGCGGGGCTCAAAAAAACTCAAAACCGCTGAAAACCCGCTATGTCAAAATCGGCGGTGAACGGTTGCAGTTTTTCGCACTATAAAAACTACTGTTCCCCATATTAGTACATACTATTTACCTTGTAAAATTTGCATGATTAGTACCAATTTTTACATTTAGGTTGATACATGTGCTAAAAGCTAAGTTCCATGTGCTAAAAGCCAAGCGCAAAATCTCCAAAATTGATTGGTTAGCCAATCTTTAGTACACTTGCCAGCAATTGACAGCTATCGACAACAGAAACAACAGCCCTTTGAGCGATTACATTTTGGCGACAGAAAAAGTAAAATAATTTTTGTAATTTATAGGGAAGCAACCGTGAACAAGAAATAGCATAGCTCCGTTAAGTCTAAAAGAAAAGCACAAAATGTCATTCCTCGCTCGTGCCTTTTTTAGAAATGTAAGTGAATTGCACAAGCTCGCCGGGAATTGCGTAATGTTGTCAATGCAATATGTAAATTAAACGCTTTTACTAAATATCTAGCATTATTGTGTATATTTAGGTACCACTGATGTGCAAGCAAGTGATCCAACAGCAGAGAGTCGCCACTCGATTCCTGCACCAAAGTGAGTATACTGCGCTTTCGCCGCAACTACTTATGGAACAGATTTTACATTTTTTACATTGCACATCCGTTTTGTAGCCGCGGCACTGTCGATGGTACGAGTGCAAAGACCAGCGCCGGACTTCAAGGGACTAGCGGTGGTGGGCAATGAATTTCAGGAGGTCAAACTCTCTGATTACAGTGGCAAATACTTGGTGCTCTTTTTCTATCCATTAGATTTGTGAGTAAACCTAAACCTAGCGGTCTGTGCAGAGTAGCCTGTTAATTCTGGGATCCCAAACCATTTTTAGTCTCGTCTCCTGGAAAATATCCCGGGATTTCGGGATTTGTTTATTAACACGTTTGAATTACTTATTTGCTTTTGCTTACGTAAAAGTTTAAAAAAACTACTGAGAGGCTTGTAAGAAATTTAGAAAAGTCCGGTTTAACACTTAATTTTCGAATTTCTGACCTCGCGTTAATTTGTTTTGCATTCATTTTTACTTGTGTTGGAAATTAAGTTTAATTGGAATTTAACGGTATCGGAAAAGAAAAAGTCTATGCATATAAAAAACTCCCATCCTGAGATTTGATCCCAGAAATTCGGGCATCACAGAAAACTACAGATAAATATTTTTCTTCCCTATTATATAGCACCTTCGTCTGCCCCACTGAAATTATTGCATTTAGCGAACGTATTCAAGACTTCAAAGAACTGAACGCCGAAGTTATTGGGGTCTCTGTGGACTCACATTTTAGCCACTTGGCCTGGTGCAACGTGGCACGCAAGGATGGTGGCTTGGGCGGCCTGAACTATCCACTACTATCAGACTTAACCAAACAAATCTCAAGCGATTATGGCGTGTTACTGGAGAACGAGGGAATTTCGCTACGTGGTACTTTCATCATCGACACAAATGGCGTGCTGCGTCAATACTCGGTCAATGACTTGCCTGTCGGCCGCTCTGTGGACGAGGTGCTGCGTCTCATTAAAGCATTCCAATTTGTAGACCAACATGGTGAAGTCTGCCCTGCCAATTGGAATCCTGACTCGAATTCTGATACGATTAAGCCCGATGTTAAAGACTCCAAAGAATATTTTAGCAAACATGGCTAAGCGCCAGAGAGGAGTTGACAATTTTGCGTTCGAAACCTTTTTTCCTAATTTACAAGTATAATAAGAATTACTCCAAATGATTGTAAATCGTCCTGAAAAATAAAAGAAACCAGCTTCGAAAGTTATCAACTTGCCTGCGACTTTTGTATTTTCATGCATTGCCATTGTAGAGAAAAGAAAACGTCTAAGCTAAGTCAAAATTTTATTGCAATATTTTAATTAATGTCTGTATGTAAGTGCGTAGTCAACCGAATTGCGTTTTTTTAAATCCATTAAAAAAAAATCATACAATACGAGAAATCTAGGTATCTATTGCAGTAAAAATTCAAATTCCTACTTTATAAATACAATCAACTTGATAAGCTCATTTGGTAGGGAGTACAAAAAAAATTGTTGAAGCATTGCATTTCAATTGCAGATGCAAATTGACAAGCACGAGTCGATCACCCATCACGCCGTAAATCAATCATACTTAATTTGTTGGCGGCGGTGGTGGAGGCGGCTGCACTAAACTGGGCATGCCCGGCGGTGGTGGCGCAAACGGAGGTGGTGGTGGTGGTGCAGCGCCGGGGGGTGGCGGCGGCATAAACCCATTGGGTCCACCCCAGCCACCATAAGCCTGTGGCGGCATCATGCTGGCAGAGGACCACGGAGGCAGCGGAGCGCCAACGGAAGAAGTGCCTGGTGGCGGCGGCATAAGCGGTGGCATTGGTCCAGTGCCTGGCGGCTGCAAACCAGTGGTGCCTGGGGGTGGAGGCGGTGGCAGCGCTGCAACGGGCATTGGCGGATTCATTGCATCACCACCTGGCGGCGGCGGCTGCGGCACACTCATCCAGGGCATTAGTGGTGGCGGTGCCGGCGGTGGTGGCTGAGAGCTAGGTGGTGGTGGCATCAACGACGATATGCCCATGCTACTGGCTGAGCCCCAGGCCGGCGGCATCGGCGGTGGCGGTGCCACAATGTTGTGCATGGGCTGAAGACTTGGCGGAGGCGCCTGTATGGCTTGCATCGGCTGATTTGGTTTCTTATCGAATAAACTGTAGCCGCGATTAAGATGGACCTGCGCCAGTGGATCCACAGTAGATTTCTGTACTACCGGTGGTGGCGGACCCTCGCCCAACTCCGCCATTAGACTCATGTATTCTTCGTCGATTTTTGCTTGGCTGTCCTCGGTGGGCACCTCATCAGCGCCACCGGCTCCAGGACGCTTGCTGCGACAATCCTTCGAAATGTGACCCGCACCACCGCAGGAGGTACACACAATACTGTTGGTCACATTCGGCTTATCCGGACACAGCCACGACTTGTGCTCAGTCGAGCCACAATTAGTGCAGCGTGGGCAGTCGGTTTCACGTAGGGTACCATTCAGCTGTGCCAGCTCGCGCAACTGCATGCGCCGCAAATCATTATGACCCTCAGGTACCTCGATGCCCTGTCTTATAACGTCTTTGATTTTGTCGACCGCCTTCTTAACGGCCTCCGGATTGGCAGCAGTGATGAATGCGTGCAGCGGCTCATCCTCTCCCGGCAGCGGTTGACCATCTTTGCGACCCACTTTGCCCTCCTTCACAGAACCCTTGCCTCGAATGATAATCTTCGCACCGGTCTCTTTCTCCATCGCCTTGAGTGTATTGCCGCGTGGACCAATCAGCAAGCCAACAAAGTTGATGTCGGGATGCAGCTCCTGCGGTATAAGCACTTTGTCGCTGACACGAGTTACAGGCGGTCTACATACGAAAAAGTTATTATTTGCTACAATTAAGTCGAAAGTTCTGTTATTTTTGGTGCCTACTTGTAGTCAGCCGGCGGCTTGAATTCTGGATTAACGCTCTGCATCTTCTGTATCAACTGATGCCGTTGCTCCTCCAAGCGTTTACGGAAACGGAATTCCCGTGTATTCAAGCGTTTGCCATCAGAACTGTAAATAGGCTCCGGTGAAGGAGATCTGCGAATGAGAGGAAAACGAAAAAATTAAATATTGAAACTGCCAAGCATTTTGAGAATGTCCACTTAACGCTAGACGAAAACATAAATATAACTTGTATACATAATTAGAAATTACACTTCCTAAACACATGGGTGTATAAATCCTGAAATTCAATTATTTGAGATTAGCTAATTAGGTTAATTAATCATTAATTAGTTTAAACTGCGCTGAGGGTGAAAAAGAAGAATTTTGATTAATAGCAAAGTTTTAATTCATTAAAAAAAACGTTTTGAAACTGGTTTGTACCGCTGCCGAAGGCCGAACATCAGTGCTCCTTAAGCACTCCCCACCTTTACTTAGCCTCGTGTGGCACAGACTCTCCCACTGGCAAAAATGCTCATTCTGGTCTCGATATCAACGAAGATCACCATGGAAAAAGAAAATGCTTCCACAATTAATGAATCCGTTAGAAATATGTAGTTTAAAACAAGAGTATGGCTTGGCCTTAATGCTTACATGTAAAGAGAGCGTACAGCCCGCCATATCAATTTTGTTTTTTTTTTCGATAAAGCCTTGTCTGTGTACTTGGTAGGTAACCTATTTTAATTGATCAAAGGATTGTATTAATCAATGCGAAGCTTAGATGGGTTAAAATACAATGGTATTTACCAGTTCATCAAACATTTGCACTTTAAAACGAAAAAATTTCGAAAAATTTAAATTTTAAATACATATTCTCGTTTTGTAGTCGAAATTATTTTACAAATTTTTAAACGTATAAAAAGAGCATAGATTTTTTTACAATTACCCTAAACTGTTTTTTTAAAAGGTTACTATTATAGATAGTTTAGCTTGAGTACTCTAAATATTTTTGCCGTATCTAATTTAATGGTGAATGCTCTCATTTTACGTTTCACTTCTAAGAAAACTGAGTTGTTTTTGCTCAGCAACAATTTTGTCTATTATTTCTCCATCTTCATGCAAGTATAGAATCTTCCCTTTGAACACTAAACCTGCGTCTACAATATAATAAATATTTAAAAATTGATTTGATTTAACAAAAGAGAAGAGCTGCTTTGAAAATGCAAAACAACATTTAAACCTGATCACTCATCAGTTGTGGCATTTGACGTTCGGACGAGAAGTAGCACGTTGATGTAGTATGAAGCACGGAGAAATCCGTTTGTACGCGAAATAGCTTTTCTGTTCCGCATAGTTTGCAAAACCAACTGCTGCAGATTTACAGGAGAACACAAGAGTGGGATTGAGTGTTTGTGCATAAATTGGTTCAAACCTTTCTTCTGGATTCTGCGGTATGCCTAAATCTCCGGTGCGCAACTTGCGACTGATCTCCTCGATTTGCAGTTGAACTGTAAATAGAAGGGGTTAGAAAAAAGAAAGAAAATCGAGGGCAAGCCTCGATATTAGTAAAAGTGATTTGTCTTCAGTCATAAAAAGTAGCAGTTAAATTAGAATTCTTTAGTCTTTCACAATAGTATATTTCGTTTGTACTCGTATGAGATGCTGAAAATTACTAAACGAAAATGATTAGGGATTAAGTGATAAATGCACGTTTGCCTTGGAAGATACTTACATTAAGCTTTCAAGTAACAACTCAATGAATAATACAAAAAACCTTAAAAGTAAAATGGTTAATAAAACTCGGAACATCTTCGGAGTAAAAGAGTTAAACGACGAGATTAGTTGAATTTTAATATTCCGAATTTGCGAAACCGTGTTGCGTGTGCAGCTTTTGCATTGCGTACCCGTCTCTAAATCTGACTAGAAAACGTATAATCTTATTAATAATAGTCTGCATTGTGTACAACTTAATACAAGCTTTCGTTTCCAAAGCTTAATAAACACATGTGGTCCACGCATTTGGTAAACCGTTTCTCTGGGTTCCCTTCAAAGAAAACGATAAGTTAATAATTTCTTTCATTAATTGGATTTACACTGAATCAGTTTGCTGTCTGCCGGTGCTGCATTGATGTGGTTCAGGCTGTACTACACTCGCCGCATAAACATTTACATTTTCAATATATGATTTATATGGAAATAGGCTGTTGTGTTGTTCGATGATTATACAGATCAGTTTGAAACATAAGGCTACACATAAGCTAATACTAAATCGTAAAAAATTGCTATACCAGCTCAAAGATGATGTAATCATTACCTAAATAGGCCTCCTGCTGGGTGGGATCCAACGTAGAAGGCAATATGGTCGGCATGCCTGGTATGAAGGTCTTATCATTCTCGGTGCCGCCCCAGCGTGACTTCCTGCGTCGCTTGCGTTCAGCAGCGTCCACTAAAGATACAAAATCAAATTCATTACACATAATATTTTTGTGATATTTTAATTTTAACATTACGTGAGTTTTCTGATGGGCCACTATTGAATGAATCGATGCTATTCGCGCTATTGAAGAGTGCAGCGAAGTTTTTTGTAGATGCAGAATTATTCATAAGTTCCTGTATGGTTGCCGTCAAGTCAAAGCGACCATCACGCGGTTCCTCTCTAATCGGCTCCAAATTGAGTTCTCTATCCTTTTCAATTCTACATTTAAATAAAATAATTCAGATATTGCATATTAATTTGGAACTTTATAATGGTTACTTACAATCGCTCGCGTTCTCGTTCCCAACTATTTCTTTCCCTGTTATTATGTTCATTACGTTCATATTCATTGCGATTACGCTCAAATTCTCGCTTGCGGCGTTCATAGCTATGACTCCTTGAACGCTCCCTTTCACGTTCGTGATTTCGCGAAGAACGACTTTGTGAGCGTCTCTTTCTGCGACCATTGTGATCATCGTATGTGTGCGAACGGCTGCGGTGGGAACGCGATTCTCTACCACGCTCGCGCTCACGTTCGCGATCTCGATCCCTATCACGCTCCCGACTGTCCCGACGACGATCTTTATCACGCTTCCGGTTACTATCTCGGTCTCGACCACGGTCGCGTCGATCCTTGTTTTCACGCTCCCGGTCTCCTCTGTCTACGCGATGACGATCCGAAGAACGATCCCTTTAATTAAAGACATAAATTAAATATTTATACTTGATACATCCCGAAACATTTAATGAAATTCATCTTCTTTTATTGTTTCTTCATTTGATCCATTACCAAATTAGCCGGTTTTCCGTTTTCTATATTATGCAACCACGTACCTTTTCTTTCTATCCTCACGATCACGATCACGGTCTTTATCCTTATTTTTATCTCGCCCGTGGTCTTTTGAACGGGAGCGGGATCGCTGCTGGTCACCTTTGTCGCGACTTCTGAAGTCACGTCCGTTGTCTTTTTTCTGCTGCAGTTTTCGCAAGCTGTCTCCTGATGTACTGTATGGCGGTGTAGCACTCATTTTGTGCACAACGTTCAAATGTTGACGTTTTATTCACTTTTCGTAACAATTTGCTTAATATTATATGGTATTCTAGCAAATTTTTCTTCCGACGAGGAGAACACGTCTGTAGATTTTTCAGATTTTGGAATAGTAAAAAAAGGGAGACAGTTGACAGGCTCTCTCTTCCGCACGTAGATTTTGGCTTTCAAAAGAAAAATGGCGAATTGTTTTTTCGATAACTACCTGGGTGTGTTCAATGAAAAACTTAGAGATGGAACTAGAGTTTTCTGAAATTAAATAACATTGCGAAGCAGCTACGAGCCGAAAATAAATGAACAATGCTTCTCATAATTCATTATTGTTATATAATATTTATTTTATTCATTCCTGAATATGTTCTGTTACATGTTTTGTAACAATAGAAAAAATACGTTCGTTTAGTTTAAGAAATGCAACCATGCGGGTAAATCTAGTGCTGCCACATGAATTTTCGTAAGAATATCTTCGAAAATTTCACGACAATTTCACAAATTTAACCTAGTCTGTGATATATATTTAGTTACATGCCACACACATCCCCACCATCTTTGGTTCCTAGAAAATTTATGAAAATTCTGTAGCTGCAAATTAGTCCGCTTTTACACGATGCGACTCGGCCCCGGAGACACGGAAGAATGTAGGAAAGAGGGGTGAAACGACAGGGGAATGCGCAAAATCGCTCGGGCAGCGATTGTGCTGCGATTTTCTGATTTTCTGACGTTCCTCTTTATTCGTTTTCGCGCTTCGCGCTGTCGACTGTAAATTAAAACTTGAAATCGAGTGAATACGTATTGCAAATAAACTGAAAAATTTACAGAACTTTACGCATAAAAGTAAATATAAAGAAAAAAATGAGCAAGGAGTGGAATAAAGATCTTGTAATGAAATTAATTTTGTTAAAACCAGCTGCAAACTCTACTGTCAAAATGCTCGACACCAGCGAGTCGCATCGTGTAAAAGCTATGCGCGATTTCAAAGCGGAATGCGAAAAAATCGCCGGGGCCGAGTCGCATCGTGTAAAAGCGGACTTATGTATTTTGAGTTCAACACAATCAGTCCAATAGCCAAATTCTTTCCTTAATTTTATTACGAGATGGCAACTTCTCCATAAACGCACGCGGTCGGCAAATTGTTTTCATCGGAATCGCTGTTGATAATACTAGTTGTTGAAATTTTAATATTATTGAAGTAAGTAAAGAAAAAATTGCAAAGTAGTTGAGGGTAAAGTAAGCTTTTAACATGGCTAAGACGAAGAGGAGTAAAAAAGCCAACGCAGATGCTGTTTACGCTAAGAAAACTGTTGCTGCCGCAAAGACAAATCCATTTGCTCCTGGAACAAACAAGAAATGGAATCCCTTTGAAGTACATGTGAACAAGGAGAAATTCCAAATATTGGGACGCACTTGTAAGCACGACAAGGGTCTGCCAGGAGTATCACGAGGCAAGGCAATAAAGAAGAGAAAAGAAACCCTGGGCCAGGAATTCCGGGATCAGAACAAGACTAATAAGTTTCGCGACAGGCGAATTGGACGGCATCTAAGTGATGGAGAGCTCACCGAGGATGTGATTAATGCTCGGTTTATGGCGGAGAAGTTGTCCCAAATGAAGCAAAACAAGTCGTCTAGATTTAATCTGAATGACGATGAGGTGCTGCTTACTCATCGCGGAAAGACGCTGGAGGAGATCGAACAATTTCACGATGATCGTTCGGATAATGAAAATTCGGAAGACGAGGGCTTAGATGGTGAGTTTTCTTCAAGTAATGTGAAAGTAGAATTTTGCCTAATGCGACTGGATATCTCTCAGCTGAATTCACGGAAGTAGCTCACTTTGGTGGAGATGTGACTCAGGATAAGGATCGTAAGACTGCTATCGAGGAAATGATTGTGGAGCAAAAGAAACGTAAAGTGGAAATCGCAAAAGAGAAGGATGAAGTGCACAATTTGACTGAAAAGCTCGACTCTAATTACAAGGATCTAGTTAGTCTTATGGGCAAAATGACGAAGAAAGAAATGAAAGAGAAGCGAACGCCCGATGACTACGACAAAATAATGCGTGAAATGGTATTTGAGCCGAGAGGTGCCGTCACGGACAAATTGTTATCAGAGGAAGAACTGGCGAAGCAGGAAAAAGACCGGCTGGAGCGGCTAGAACAGGAGCGTTTAAAACGCATGCGGGCTGAGGGAGAGGAAGTGGACAGTAAGAAACAGCAAAAGCACCGTTCTGCTGATGAACTTGATGATGGCTACTTTGCTTATGGCGAAGAAGAGGAGCAGGGCACTTTGGCCTATTCCTTGGATGGTGAGCAGGAATACATCTCAATAGGGCTGAATATATTTATGTATATTTTGTTGGATTTTTAGGTGAACTGGGCACAAAAATAACGCATAATGGACAAGAGATTAGTAATAAATCGGGAAATGAAGAGGAGGAAGATAGGAGTGAGGAGGAGTTGAGCAATGAGGAAGGAAATAGTAGTGAAAATGAGGAAGAAAGCGAAGAAGACGATGATGATGATGACCAGAGTGATCATGACAATCTAAGTGACTTAAAGTCTTCAGATTCAGAGGACGAATCAGAAGAACCAGTGAAAGAATCAAAAAAACCTGCAAACGAATCAACAACTAAAGGCAATAAGAAGAGCCATAAAACCGAAAGCACCGATTTGCCTTTTACCATAGAAATGCCTGTCACTTATGCGGATTTCCACGCGCTACTAAACAAGCATACCGCCGAGAATCAGGCTACCATAGTGGAACGTCTCATCAAATGCAATCATCCCAAATTAGATGGCATGAACCGCGAAAAAGTCGTAAAACTTTTCGCCTTTCTATTGCAGTATATAAACGAGTTATTCTCCGATGCGACGCAAGACAATGTCACTCAACAATTCCGTTTACTAGATAGACTGAACCCACTATTATATGACTTGGTGCAACTTAATCCGGAAAAAATGAGTCACACGCTTCTGAATGTTATCAAAGAAAAATATGCGGAATATCGCAAGACTTCTAAAGCCTTTCCACCTTTGGAAACAATAATCTACTTTAAGCTCGTTTCCAACTACTTCTCCACTTCGGATTTCCGTCACCCTTTGGTCACACCCTGTTACATTTTCATACAGCACATACTCTCGCATGCACGCGTGCGCGCGCGTCAGGACATAGCCATGGGCTTGTTCCTAGTCACCATCGTGCTGGAGTACTCGCAACTGTCAAAACGCTTTCTGCCGGCCGTTTTCAATTTTCTGCTCGGCATGGTGTACCTCAGCATACCCAAGCGTCCCGTGGAGGTGCTCAAAATCGTGCCGCCCTTCCAAAGCACAGGTCCCATGAACAAACTTCTGGCGATCGCAGGAAGCAAAGAGTTGGAAAATGCAAATGCAGAGCTTTTGCAAGCAGAGGATTTAGTGACCAATACTTTCTCTTTGGCCTTCAAGGTCAGAGCGCTGAATATGAGCCTGAAGCTCATCAAGGACGCGATGGCTGTTGTAAGTGACAATGTGGGCGCGAACTATTTGGCGGCGCCCTTGTTGGATATGTTGGCGCGACTGCCTTTGGATGTGTATCCAGCCTACGTGCGGCAAAACTACGACGCAGCGACCGCCGCCTTGAAGGAAGTGGCGGCTAAGCCGTTAGTGAAACTGGTGCCACCCGAAAAGAAGCCAAAGGCGTTGCGACTGCTTGAGCCACGCATTGAGACCGTTTACGATGACAAGCGACGTCCCAAAGTGTCCAAGGAGAAGGAAGAGAAGCTCAAGTTGATACATAAGCTGAAGCGCGAAACGAAAGGTGCAGTGCGTGAGATACGTCGCGATACGCAGTTCCTGCAGAAGATTCGCATACAGCAACAAATACAGAGGTGCGCTATTATTACCGTTTACTATATTAAAGATTTATTTAATCGCTGCTCCATCTCCCTCTGTACAGTGACATGGAACGTAAGGAGAAGGTTAAGCGCATCTTCGCCGACGCATCTGCCCAGCAAGGAGAACTCAATGAACTGGCGCGCCTCAAAAAGAAAAAGAAGTTCTAACTTTGTGATAGTTATTTTCAAAATTTAGGCGTTTGTACGGAAGCGCTTAAATTGTACAGATTTATTTCACATTAAAATAAGTAGTTCCATATTGTATGTAATTTTGATTTTTAATCTTTGTAAAACTCACTGAACTATTTTGTTGAAATTTCACGACATCGAATGGTCGCTGCCTCCACTGCGCCCGCCACTGCCGCACGGAAACCTGCAGTTAGTTAAATTGAATTAAAATGAATTACAAGAAGGAACTTTAACAGTGACTCGACTATACACACCCGCAAGCTCCAAATGCTTAAGTCCCGCTGCCGTTGAGCCCGCAGGACTCGTCACACTGTCCTTCAGCTGCGCTGGATGCTCGCCGCCATCGCGAACCAAATGACCCGCACCCAACACAGTCTGTGCGGCTAAACGATAGGCCATATCACGCGATAGGCCCATATGCACAGCGCCATCCGCCAACGCTTCAATCATTACAAAAACATACGCCGGTCCGCTCCCACTTAAAGCGGTGATGGGATCCAGCAACTGCTCCGGTACCTCCTCGCAAGTTCCAATAGCTTGCAGCAGCGTCTGCGTCACTGAAGCATCCTCATCAGTGGCCCGAGTACCACGCACATACACCGAACAGCCGAATTGCACCAGCGCGGGAATATTTGGCATGACGCGGATAACACGCGCTTGTGTGGCGAGGTGCTGCAAATGTTAAGCCAAGGCAGTAAGCTGATGCTCCGGTAAGGCTTTCGCAAGTGGCTTACCTCTTCCAATGTTCGCAGTGTGATGCCCATAGCGACACTGAGAAAAAGTTTGCCCGCGCTCTTAGTCTTGATGTCCTGCAATACTGTGGGCACGACCTGTGGCTTAACAGATATGAAGATGACATCGGATTGTTGTACTACCGGCTCATTCTGCACAATAGTCTCTACGCCAATTTTCTGCAAAACATGATCTCATGTTTAAAACTTTAATTTAAATTTAAAATTGTCGTAATACCTTGAACGACTGCAGTGAGGCTGTATCCGAGGGATGCACGCTCGCTATAATCCCTTCAGCCTTGCTCAAACCTACAAAGAATTTGTAATAATGTGTAAGAACAGCAGGAGAGCATGCATTGCAGCAATCGAGGTACCCGCCGCTATGAATCCTTTAGCCATGGCTTGCGCTATTTTGCCACCGCCAACGAAACCAATTTTTCCAATCTTATTCATTTTCTGTCTTTCTAATTGAAGCGTATCACTTGCAGTCAAGCACTGACCAACACCATTTTAGCGCTGCGCCTTTCTATCGAAATCATGTTCATGTCCAATTCAGAATTGATAAGCTCTTTGCTTTTCTTATTGCGCCGCTCATTCGCTTGTCATTATCAGCGCCTGGCAGACCAAACACAAGACGATATTTTTAAGTTTGTATTCGAACACGCTTATCACTTGTACACCTACTTTGTTGTGTTCCCATGAGCCCATCCATTTTATTGAGCCCCTTTCGGTCCCGAACAAATTTATTATATGTTTACAGAGGAAAGAGTGAGATAAGGATAGCTCTTCTCAAATATATTTGTATTTGATTATGATTCTCTACAAATATTTGAAAATTTGTAAACACATAGTACGTAATAACCTGATTGTATAATTGAAGTTATTAGACTTTTTTTTCCCCGATATGAAAATTTTTAAATATAATGAGGGCAACGGAAGATTTTTATGTTGAATTATGGTGTAATTAACACTGATTATTGAATGAAATCTTTGATTACAGTTTGATAAACTTGAAGGCGATTACAGTTTTACCGGCTGGGCAAATAGCCGAGCTATAAAAAACTTATTCTACAAATAATAGCATGCATAAATTACTTTTGCGCTGATGACTTCTTATGATACAAATATAACAAGCAAGGAAGCGCGTCAGTCTGACTTCCAATAGAGCGAGTTGAGCGATAAACCATATTGAAAGATTGCTGACGAGCCACGCCCATTTTTGGAAAGATTTACATCAGTGGTGGGCAAGCCCTATACTCTCGGTGCTCCTTTGTTTTTGTAAAAACTCTTGGCATAGGCCGAGATTTCTTCACACAGACACAGCTCTTTGCGCTAAGCAGTACGAAAAACACAAACAACCATGTTATTTTCGTTTCGTCTGCCAGCTCGCACGCATATGCTTTGTTGATACGCTTTTGCGACAGTTATCTTCAACAAAGACGTTGTTGTTCTCTTGCGCACGATTTCGAGCAAAAAAGTGTGCAGCTGTGGAATGGGAAGCACTTTAAAAACATTTTTGCTCATATTAAGTTTGAAATATTAAATTCTTCCAACTTCGGAAAATGAAGATCATATCTCTTCAGAAGAGTAGTGGGAAATTGATTTTTTTGACTGGGAAAATGATTTATTTGACTTTTGAGTTATTAAGTTGGTTTGTTTTTCATTACATATAACTGAGCAGAATATGAAATTCCTTTTTTTACAGTGTACATATTTAGCAAATTTTTTTTTCCTTTTTGATCATAACAAAGTTTGTATGTATTGGTGTTTACTCTTCCATAAGGAACTTTTGCCCATCACTGATTTACATGCTTATTTTATAAATCCCAACGCCTCACTTCACCCTGCGTTCAAGAATTTGGTATTGTGTAAAACGAATCACCTCACTCAGTGATCGCGAGCGCGAAATAATACGTATTGTAATCAGGCAGGTTCCAGATTTCACTTCCGAGTGAAATTGCAGCGAATCCGAATCGAATTCACTTTCACTCGGATTCTAGAACCTGCCTGAATATCTTTCAAAGACCAATACTAAAGAAAAAAGTAAAAAAAAAAAGGAAAATATGTACTAGCACTGCGGTTGAGGATCGAAATCAGAAAAAAAATGTGCCGCGGTTGAGGATCGAATTCACAACCGCTCGCGTGCTAGTCAAACGCTTTAACCACTAGGCTATTAAAGGTTTGCAACGAAAAGTGCTAATTTTGTGTGTTTTGTATTTGGCTGGTAAATTTAGAAAAATACAACTCTGTTTCGTAAGAACGGGACAGCTCATGTGATGCCGTAAGACGACGAACGCAATTACGCAGTGTTTTATAAATTGCCATTTTTTGACCCCGGCGTTGGTTTCGTGTTCGCTTTGCGTTCGATCACGGTGGTTTATACGGTAAGGCCGTTAAAGTAATTTTAATAATGATTCTGATGGTTTCTTTATACTGGTTATAGATAGGTTATACAGGCTATACAATTATCTTGAGGCTTTTATTTGAAAAATTAGTTTGAAAAATTTGTTGGTTTAGTCGAGTCAGTACTAACATCAGATTACCTTCGATTGTTTAACAAGAAACTTTTTCGTAACAATAAAATGTTTTTTAACTTAATTCCACCTTTGTACCTTTGCAATCAAGTATTGACCAGCATAATAAATTACACAATAATCGTTTTTACTAATTCTATTTATGAATACAATTTTTACGTCATTAAAAACGTTTGCAAACGCATTGAAGTTCTGGGAAATGGCATTGGCAACCGCATGCAACCCTGTACTGTTAATCGATAACTTTGTTGTGTCATCCCCCGAAGAAAAAGTAAATTGAAGAAAAACTCGCAGCAGTGATTTTCTAAATTACCGTACAAAAAACATAAAAATTCCACGATTTGAATATTTCAAAAGTCAGTCGTTGTAATTAAAGCGCATTCTACAAAAGTGGTTATTGCATTACGAAGGGAAGGTGTCGGGAAAGAGCGAAACAACGCAAAGAAGGGACTCATCACCACACACACACGAGCTCTGTGTTTTCACTAACATTGCTTTTGTGTTTGCGCGTGCTTGTGTGTGTTTTTGCTGCTGCTGAGAGGAAGGTGGTGGCAAGCAAGAAAAGCAGCGGAACAAGGAAGTGGCACTGAATTTGACAAATAAAAATGTACGAAGAAAAGTAGAAGATAGGAGAGAAAAGACAAAAGACTGTTTACAAATTATTAGTAAAGGTCAATAGTTATGCGAAAGAGGGTAGGGGAAAGTTGCTTCGATTTTTCAGCTGATGAACTCAACTCGTCACTTATTGTTATTAATTTTGTACACAGCCTTTAGCAGATTTTGCAGCTCATTTACATTTAAATTAGTTCAATGTAAGATTTTCTATTGTTTAGGTACGCTTGAGTGCGTGTTGTTCTGGATCGCTTGAATGGTTTAGTAAGGGGGCGTAGGGGCAGGCAGGGAATACGTTTGTCTGGTAGGTACACGTGTTCTAAATTCTTATCGGTGCTATTAGAAATTAGCTCTGCCGAGTGGGAAGTAAAGCTTTTCTGCATTTGGAATTTAAATCTCTTAAGGAGAAGCAGCTTAGCAGCTTGACTCATTTACAATTTTGACCCTCTGGCAACTATAGTGAAATTTTCGAAAATATTTTTCCGAAAATTGTCATTTAATTGTTTAACAATTAATTGTTTAACAATTTTTTCAGCTCGACGCTCGCATGGATATAAAAAAGATGACTTCGTCATCTGCTTCTGCGGGGGGACGTAAACAGCCTACGGCAATTTCGCGGATGAAACAAGACTATATGCGCCTCAAACGTGATCCCTTGCCCTACATAACGGCCGAGCCCTTGCCGAATAACATTCTCGAGTGGCATTATGTGGTGAAGGGTCCTGCAGACTCGCCATATTCTGGTGGCTACTACCATGGCACGCTGCTGTTTCCGCGCGAGTTTCCATTTAAGCCGCCATCTATTTATATGCTGACGCCGAATGGACGCTTTAAAACGAACACTCGATTGTGTCTTAGTATATCAGGTAGGGAGTTGTCTGAACCAAGTCTAATGTGCATTTGACATTGTTATGTCTTTCGTTGCAGATTTCCATCCGGATACTTGGAACCCCACTTGGTGTGTGGGTACCATACTCACAGGCCTTTTGAGTTTTATGGTAACTACTTTTCCCGACATGCCGCCAATTTTTATTAAATTTATGTTTTTTTATAGCTGGAGACCACACCCACCTTGGGCTCGATTGAGTCGACAGCCTACGAAAAGCAGCAATATGCCAAGAAGTCGCTTGCATTTAACTTGAAGAATCAACATTTCCGTGAACTGTTTCCGGAGATCTGTGAGGAAATCAATAAACGTTTGCAGAGCCAACAGCAAAAGCTGCTTCAGGGTACAACGATCGCGAACGGTGTTGCGGCGGGCGCAAACGGTGTGGCCGGAACAGCGGATAATAACAATTCGGCCACAGCGAATAATGATGTCATTGACAACGATTCCAACGGCGCGCCAATAGCAAATGTAATCGGCGGCATAGCTGCCGCTGGTCCAAATAGTTCAACAAATGCCTACTTTAATTGGCAGTCGATATATTCAAATCTGATAATCATCATAAGTTTTGCTATTTTCGCGTTAATCGTAAATTACGTGCTTAAAAATCTAAACCAGGAATAGAAGTTTAGGAAACCGTACCAGATACAAAGCAGAAACTCCTTATACACTACGCTCTGCCTTCGTTCCACACAACGTTTAGCATGATTAGTGAGAAACGCGCTTATTATTCTTCTCCTTTCTTATTTCACTTTATTTTTATTATTGAATATTCATTGTATTATATATAATATAAACAAGGCAACGTTGTTATTTTAAAAATAAGTAATAAAATTATTTGTAAATACAATTAAACAAGGACTAACACTAATATTAATCATTTTCAAAGCATCTAGCGTACCTCCGGAAAGTCAATAAAATTGTTTATTGATAAAATCATAGTATTAAACTAGTGGCTAATAATTGAATTTTTCGAGACATTTCTGTACCAAACGAAGGGAAATTAAGTTTATTGCATGTTAATGTTTCTGCATTCAGTTTTTCTGCCGCAATCACTTTTACCTTAGCTTAATAATAACTTAAATATTCCAAGTTCAAGTTTCTGCTTTAAAACTTGACAAAAAACCACTTTAACTCATGTCCACAGAAGCATCCGCCACTGCTCATGCTAAACCAGTCTGCAGCTAAAATTCCATCAACGCGACCAGAAATGCTTTCTAAGCCACCTCATCAGAGTTTATGGTCAAAGAAATACGTGTGAACGGAAAGACGGAAATAACCACAGCAACAATAAGTACAACAAATTACGAAATTAGTTGCGATAATGCAGCGGAATTGTTGTTTGTGTTCATTTGGCGAGCTCCCACACACACATACTCATGTGAAAGCGAATGTAGTTGGTGTAGTTGCAATGCGAGACGTAAAATGAAATGAACCCGCAATTTCCACTTAAAACAGCAACATATGGAGCAAAAACCACCAAAACAACAACAAGCACAAGCGACTCCTCAGGAAAGCTGCGCGAATGTGGCCAAAAGTGCTGCGCGTGCTGGGGTTAAGTAAATTGAAGTAAACGAGCTCATATTGTCGGGGAGCATTGTGAAGCGAATATTAAAACTAGCGCTGACAGAAGGATGCAAAGAGGGTGAGCAAGAAGTGGCACAGGGGGATGCCTTACTGTCAGTAGGAAACTGTTGAATTAAAGGGGGCCGGAGGTCATTTTGCAGCATCCGGTTGCATGAGTTTAACCCGCTTCAGCCATTCTAATCCTTATTCTTCTTAAAAGAAATAAATCTCAGCTGAAATTGGTGTGCCTAAGATTTTGAAGCTGAAGACATTAGGTGTTTACCCATTACATTTCCATTTCAAATTTAATGATATAAAGATCAGACGCTTAGACATTAACAAGTGCTTTTAATTAAACTAATTTGTATTAAGGCCTTTCTTTAGCAAACATTTAATATGCAGGGTGTCCTAGATCCAAAACGCTTGTCTTAAAGAAGAGGATTCCTCAGGTCGAGTTAAGAAAAATTTCATGGTAGAGGATTCTATTGCCTTGGATTTCCATTTCCATTAAATTGCCACTTTCTCAATGAAAACGTATGTATGTCTGAAATACAATTTACATTTTTCGTATCACCTTATATTCAGATTTAAAGGTTGGTGTGTAGAGGAGTGTAGAACAGTTTTATGTTCTCATATTAAAAAATTACGTGTCTCAACGTTTTTACATTTTTATAATTTGGTCGAGAAGAGAATATAGCTGGAATCGTTTGCATAAAGGATAAGGATTATCGAAGCGAAGCTGGAATTGAAATTTCTATTTTCAATCGCATGAAAATCAAATTGGAAACTAGAACCATCGCTGTGCCAGTGCCTCTTTAAATTTTTCATTAGAGGTTGCAAAATAAAAAAATTTTAGTTTATAAAGGAAACGGAAGTGCAATTGCGAACGGATATAGTAAAATTCAGTGAAATCGTTTCCCTAGTCTCAATTGAAAATTGTCAGTGGTATGAAATTGTAAATTGTTTGAGAGTTGATACTTCCTTTCGACACTCAGCAGCAATAAAAATTAAAGTTCACGTTCTTTCCCTTTCTCCATTCCCCGCAAACTACTCGTAAATAAAAATATGCCAGCAAGACTTCATGCTGCGCCGCCTGGAGTGGCTGCAGTGGAAATAAAGTCGCTCGCCGATTCCTTTTGGCTCTTTATTGCATTGCCAACACAAAGTTGCTGCCACTTGGCCAAGAAAACTTGGGCTGCCAACAACATTTCGCACTGCGCTTCCCGCTGTTGCTGCTGATTATTATGTTAAACTTTTTAAGCCAATTCCGACAATTGACAACAGGCGGCTAAATACCACACACACATACACACTCACCAACAGAGTAACACAGTGGCAACAACTTTGCTAACAACATTCGCCGCTACGCTCTTTGCAACTTCACGGCAACTACAAGCCGCTTGGGCGCCATTTTGTTACTTTTATTCTTCTAAAATATTTTCGCGCTTTAATATAAAATTCGCAAAAATACTTTGTTGAAAAGAGACCACCTTTGACGCTGCCTCACGCTTTGTTTGCAGCTCCCTCTCGGCCATTTGTCTTCAACAAGTTTTGTTTTAAATTAAAGCGGAAGTGTTGCCATTTTGCGAGCCTTGAAACTAAATTGCTAAATTGTTGCTTTTGCGTGTGTAAGTTGGTACAATGTGGTTTTGTTGTTGTTGGTGCTATTGTTTAGTTGGGGATTTGAATTTTGAATGCCACTTGTCAGTTTGAAACTTGATCTTCTTCTTCTTATTTGTCTGAACAAATACACGCTTTTTGTTGACAAAGGCGTGATTCGATTTTAAATAATTCATAACAAAATGGATTTCCCTTCGGTTGTAGAAAATTTGCAGAAAATTAATGCAGCTGTGTAACTGTTTAGGGTGTTGAGGGTGACCAGATGTGCTCAACTGAGTGGTTCATATATATTTATTGCTAGAGGTTAAAGATTGTATTTTTAGTAGGGATACATCTTTTTAGTCGCCGGTCTGAAAGGCCCTTATGTTAGAGGTGCATTGCATCAGTACTACTGAAAGCGAATACGAGTACCTTTGGTCTCATTCTAAGTTATATCTGAAGAAAATTGTTTAGAAAATTGTATATCGCAGCTACTGAATATAGTTAAAATATTTAGTTTTTAATGTCGGTGCAAGTGATTTTCCAAAAACGATTTAAGTACATATCAACATTTTCCAGCGATGTGAGTAATTGAGACCATTTTGTGCAGTTGGTCACCTTGTAGCATTTATTTTAACAACTCTCATTTGCACGTAATTATTATGAAAATATTTATGTGAAACTAATTTCATAAGGAAAAAAAAAATAATAAACAAAGCAGAGCAAATGGTGAGAAAAAGACAAAAGTGCGGGGTGGTTGGGGGAACCATTTAGAGGTGTGAAATTTCCTCAGATTATAAGAAACCCAAAAATAATGAAGTTGTTGTTATTTTTGACTTGGAGCCAAAAAATTTAGTTGAAAAAGTTTAGCCGGGAGAAGGAATCCGCTTCCCCGCAATGCAACCCTGGGGCAACAGTTTACGCAGATTGTGCGACGAATTTGCATAAACGCGAAGTCAACAAGTAAAATAGTAAGGATCACCCACACACACACACACACACACACACTTGCTCGCAGGCACGTACAAAATGAAGAAATAAAATTTCTACTAAACGCAAAAATAATGTCAAAAGTTTGTCCTTTGCGAGGTTGCCGTGAAAGGATGCGATGCAGAGCGGAACAGGGGAGAGGCGTGTGTAGTGGCTGCGAGCGTTGAAGTGGGCGATTTCCGGCTGTAGTTGGAGCTGGAGCAGAAGTTGGCAAATGTCATTTAAGTGTTGCTTTTGTTGTTGTTTTTGTTGCTGTCGCTGTCGCTGCCGTTGCCGTTGCAAGAAGCAAAGAGGAAAACTCAATTTGATAAGTTTGTACTTCATTTCCGCTTCGGCAGGAAGCGCAGCGCTGGCGCGAGGGTGTTGCATATGGAGTGGCGGAGAGCTTCCCAAAGTTGTTAACACCTTCCCAATTATGTTGCGTGTTGCACTGTTTGGCTTTTGCTGCTGCTTAAGCCTTTGATTGCAACAATTCGCAGCGTCATTTGGAATTCTCAGCCATGATGCCCGGGTCCCGCTGCTCATTCACCACCCTTTTGAGACTGCGCTTTTAACGGCATTGTGTTAATAATTGCTGACGGCGCGTGGCTGCAACTTTTCGTGTTTGTAATTTTCTGGTTTTGTGTCGTTGTCACGGTTCAAAATTAATGCCATTTAAATTTGAAAGTTATTCCCTTCGCTTTTCGCTTCCCATTGCATATTTTGTGGTGGTGCAGATTTAAGTTGCGGCTTTTAATATAATACATCCTTCCGACGTAGTACCTAACGGAAGGCACACTCGGATTAAAGTCTCGCACTGACTGAGGCTTTCGATGTTTTCCTCCTTGTTAAAACGCACACATTATTCTTGGATTACACACTAATTTTAATATTAATTATTGTTGTCTTTCAATAAAAATATATACCTTTGGTCATTCGATGTTGTTTCTGTAAAACCTGCTCAACTGTTCAATTTACTTTCCAATTAACTTTTTCGTTTTAAAAGCTGCAAGTTATTGTATCATGTATCATACGTTATAATTCGCTCATAGTTAAAAATATTATACCAAGATTTTTCTCGTGATTTCAGAAGTGTATGAAATGGTTCCATATTATTATTGCAAACGCAGCAGATTAACTACTTCCGAGTAATTTGTACGTGTGAGTGTGTGCCTTACCCCAACAAGAGCACTTCAATGCCATACGAGAAAGTTGCTCCTTTACCTAGCATGATCCAAAACGAATGCCGTTTTCATTGCCGTAATTAAAACTATGAAGAGCGCAAAGTTCAACACTAAAACCGAACTGAGTGAAAAACTTTTCGCATGCCTCAAAATGAACATACTGAAATATATATATGCACAGGATTAAACTAATTTTCAACCAAAAAGGTAAACGCCAGTACGCGGCAGAAGTGTCGGGAGTGCTGCAGGCGACAGCAACGCCATTGGACAGCCGGCGAGCAGCTGACATCGAATCCATAAATGTCAGGAGCGCGAAGATAAGCCACTTGTCCGCTGCGGCGACACTAACGCTAAGTGCCGGTGTCAGTTACTGACCAGCAGCAGCGCACCAGCGCCTGGCACGACTCCCTTCTGCCGGAGCCATTCTGGCGGAGAGTGGCACAGGCAATCCACTCAACTAAATTTAATGCAGCACAGAAAGGCTAACAAAAGTGGCAGCACAAAAGCGCGGCGCTTTTTGTGGCAGCTGCTCGCCGTCCTCCTGTTCACCGTCGCTTGCACTTTGGCTCCTAGTTTCAGTGCAAGTTATGACGGCAGCCGGTATATGGGCATGTGCTGCAGTGCATGGCGCTTGTGTCGTTGGTGCTCCTGCGACAGGCAGTGGCCGAGTGTGCATTAGGGAAGCGTATTTCGCACGTCACAAAAATGTCGCCCACTGTCGCAGGCAATATCTCATGCGAACTTAATCGTTTGATGCCATAATTTCAACATACAAATAAAATTATGCTTTTTGGAATGGAAAATAACACACGCCGACAAATTTTTGAACCGGAAATCAGACTGGATTCTTCCCAAGATATTTGACGCGCTATATTCGAATCTAACCTCATAACTGTTTCATCACTTTCGAGAGATTCTTATTAAAATCTTAAAAAATTATAATTTTTTTCCACAAAAATCGTTAAGACATCTGAAGGTGCCACTCTTTCCCTTCAGAATATTTTTTAATTGTTTCAATAAAAGTTTTTCTTACCAAGAATTGATAAATTGAAATATTATTTTGCAATTAATAGAGAAAATTAATATTCGTACATAGAAAGGTCATATCAAATAATATAAATTAAGTCGTTGGAAAGCTTTCTGAATATTCTGGTCCTGGAATTTATTTTTCAATATTTTTGAAGGCACTGTATAAATTTCTTTGAAAAAATATATAAAGACTTACTTAAACACTTTGGAATAAAAATTTTGATAAAAGATACGCCTTAGAGTCGGTTTCTTTATTTTTTTGAGAAATAATGTTCAATAATTCAGTTTCTATTTGTTAAGCCTTTTACTGTAAAGTTTTTTTGGAAATATTTCCGAAAAACATTTGAGCTTTTGAAGTGTCACACATTCAGTTTGATGATACTTCCACGCTCATCAGCATTCTCTCGTCTGTGCGTGTGTTTGTGTGGGTGTGCTATCTATTCCGAGCAATAAAGTCCAAATGAAGTCTATAATTCACAATTAGTGCATAAAAGTACACAGAAAATGGCGCTTGCAACCAGTTTGAACATTTCGAATTGCACAAAGCACGAAAGCGCAATGCAACTTACAACTTGCCCGAACAACAACAGCAACAACATGAAGAACAAGCTACAATCAAATAAACGGATGGGACTGTAATTGCAAAGCTTAGAGCGCAACTTCAATAAGTACACTGAGAAAATTTGAATGAAAAAAGTAAAAATATTTTAAACTTTTAAATGTATTTTTTTTTAACGTGAGGCTTTACATTTTTAAACAAATGACGAAACGGCAGCTAAGCGAGCTTATAGCTTATTTAAAAAATTTTAAAAATTGCAAAAGTTTCTAATTTTAATTCGTCTTAGATGTACAAATTTGTGGTAAAGTGTTGCTCATTTAAACGGAAAGCATATTTTTTTCGAATTAGTGGATGCATTTTTTTCAGTGTTACACTTTGTGTCGTAGCAATTGATGCGCTGCAAAGGCGAAACAAGAGCGAATACGGTTCGTTAGCGTGGAAAATTGTACAATTTGCGAAATACTGTTCGCATGCTCATATTGCCGTATACACACACACACACACACGCACAGACGTACGCAGGAGCATGTAGCTGCAGGAATGAACAAACGAACGAACGGACTTGCATGCACATTGAAGGACATAAAGGACATCATCATTATGATCATCTTCATGAGATGTATTAGCAGCGGATTTTGCGGTCAGCGCTCAAACTCGCCGCTGCTGCTTATTCGCTTATTCGGTCGGGCAGTCCGGTGTCCGGCCCCATGGGACAGCGAGCGGAGGCGCGCGAGTAGAGTAAAGCAATACTGCTTTGCTGATGGTCAAAGTGAATTTACGACTTGTCGGATGTAATAAATTAGCAACTAAAATGTAACTGGAAACGTCAGTCAAAGTGGCGCGTCGGAAGAGGGGATGAAGTTCGCTGAGGATGCGGCGAAATTAGAGGACGGCAGTGTAAATTATAGTGGTTTCAAGTGCGGCGGGGGTGGAAGAGGCGGCGGTTGTGGAAAGCCTATATTATTCAAAAGTTTTCGACAGGTCAAAAAAATTCGACCGAAATCTCATTTCATCCCCATTCTCTTAAAGATGAAATAAGTGAAAATTTATGCTTTAAAAATATATTAATTGCCTATATCGCTATTAAAAAAAAGAACCTTAAACATATGTCGCAAGGAGTGAGAAAGTATATGCAATGGATATGCTACTACTTTTCGGCGGAAATTGTTTTTTTCTGCAGTAGAAAACATTTTTTTCTTTCTATGTATGTGTATGTATGTGCCATAAGAATTTTGTTTTGATGTACCATCATCAAATGCAATAACAAAATTGATGGCTTCTGCTTCTGATTATTAAGAATTTTATGGCAAAGGCTGAAGGGGGTAAAATATATATGGACAGCTGCTGCTGCCCATACGAATTTGATGTATACATTACTCGTATAACCCTACACACACACTCACATAAGTATATTTTGCAGGCTGCCAAATTAAATCGAGTTTACTACCAGCATAATCGAAAACGATAAATTCATGTTTATATGTGTGTGTGTACACTTTATACATACGAGTAATATCGATATTTGCTCAGCTGAATATGGGGGTTCGATGACTGGATCATGAATGATATCATTCATGAGTAAATACGACACAACGTCAATACATTAATTGCGACAGTTCTCCATGCACTTACAGATTCCTATGTATGCGTAGCTTCAAAAGGAGGCAATTTGTAATATACATAGATCTGTTTTCCAAATCCTGCTGGTGTAAATTTTTATTATCTAGGTAACGGAATCTGGTCCTTAAAAGCCCATCCCAGCGATACAATCTGTGTTCTACTGTTACTTCAACTTCCTCGTCAAGGCAAGGAATGCTTTTGAGTACGATTTTGTGTATAATAATAATTAAATATTGAGGTGAAAATTGCTCAGCCCATTAATTCATTCCAATACATGAAATTCGCAAAAGCAGCAGCAATAACTTTAACAATTAAAATTTGCACGAAACTTTTTTGCTGCGATTTATGCTTGTATTAATAGCCTTGGCACACATGCATGCACGTGTAAAAACAAGGAATATAGCACGACTATATACACGTATATACATATGTATGTATTTTGTTTCTCGCGCAAAGCTCGTTTATATTGTGCTTTTTTTGAAAATGTGCCAATGATTTGAACCGAATTTATTGCAATTAAATATAATTGATGTGCCACGACCTAACACATATTCACACACACTCCCTCACAAGCCGACACAGAGTTTGTGTGTGTGTGTATTGTATTCACTTTCGCTTCATTCGTTACAGAAGTTCAATGATGCGTGATTAACGACAAAGCGATTCATTTTATTATTTATACGATGGGGCGCCTATAAAAGTTGTAAACGAGTAGGTTGGTTCCTGCGCACTGCGCCCTGCTACCCTACCTCCGCTACACAATGAGTTGTGAGAATGTTGCCAATTAAATGGGCGTAATGTAAGCTAACTTTATTCGCGAGTCGGGGCTCATTTCAAAGGCATATAAATTGAGCGTTAAACTGCGCAAGTTTTGCGAAAGAAACTTGTCAATACTGCAAAAATGAGTAAACAAAAAAGAAATAAGAAATAATCGCTATTGAAATTCGCACGAATTGTTTAAATTGAGTTTTGTTACGCTCTCGATTTACGTATTTCATTAATTGGGGAAAATCTTTGCAAACTATGGCCAACAGATAAAAACAGAAACTTGCCCAAACTGAAATCGAAAAGCGAGAAAAACAAGATTCCAAAGCAATTAACGGCATAGAGAATTCTCGTAGAAATATCGGCTACGATTCGTGCCAAGACTTCCGTTTGCCGTTACGGCTACCGGCAAGCTTTCGCCTTTTCACCTCGACTCCAGCCTGCTTATTGATGATAATCACCGTATTTACAAGCAGCTATCAGCCGGAAACAAACAACAGCATTCCAGCAGCACAAACAGCAGCAACAACATTCGGAAAAGAGAGTAATCATGAAAATTGGACACAACAAAAATCAATTTAGTAAAAGAAAATAGCAGCAAAAAGTAATAAACTTAGGGAAAAACATAATAAAAGTTTGCAAGTGTAGTGTGAGAAGCGCATGAATAACTTAGAGATACAGCAAAAGCAAGAGGGAAAGAGAGTGGGTACATCCGCTTCCGGTCATTTCAATCAATTTCCCCAACTACTTAAAAACACACACACGCTCACTTTGTATGTGTAGTGCTGGCAGTTGATATCCTTTAATCAGCAAACATAAAAATACAAGTTAAAGCGAACGGATGTCCTGCCAAGGAAGGGAATTAGCTTACAAAAGAATCACTAGTAAGGCAGCAATACAAAATGAATGCACATAAAAAAGAAGCGGATATAAAGAAAGGTCAGTCACGACGACAATATAGCAGACAAAGAAGCGACGGTCTAGAGAGTGTGTGAGGGGGCGATAGTTAGCAGGAAGCTTGAATGCCTTCAGAGACATTTTTCTAATACAAAAACGGGTGAGCAAAAAAGCGAAGGACATGTGAAACGAAATACATACCAGCACACATACACTAACGAATGCTTAAATGTCCAAAAATGTACGCACACACAGACACAGAGATACATACACATAGATGCGCGTGTAGCAAAACGGAAACGTTGCCAAATCGTAAAAAGTATTTCAATTTACTGCATAGCGCCCAGTCATGTTGATTGGAAGCAATGAACAGCAGCACCAGCAGCAGAAGCACACAGGAAGGGCTGCTGCTAAGGGAATATTTGCACACACACAACCAAGATCCTGCTGGCGCTGCGGTCACTGAAGAAAAAACACAACGTACAGCGACGAGACAACGAAGCAATAAACAGAAAATCCCTCAGAAATGCGCCAAAATGCGAGATAGCTGAATTAAAGAAAGCAAAAGCCCTACGGGCCAATACACGAAAACCAGCTAGCGCAGTTGACATGTGGACAGTGCAGCTGCCGAACGTAGTTCGAAATTTTCTGTAATGGGGGAGCACAGCATTGAATTAGAAAAAACATTTCGGAAGCGGTTAAGGGACTGGTTAAAAGTGGAGGAAAATATTTTGATATTTATTGAAAATCCAACTGGTGTTTACATATATCAAAAGATCAAAATTCATAGGTAACTGAACCCCCTTTTTAATCGAAAGATTTAGTTCTACTATATTAAAAACCACTAAGAAATTTAAGGATGCAAAATGGGATTATTATATATTGAAAACTTGGTGGTCGACTTATTTTTCCTGTTACATAATCAGTGAATAAGTGCTAGAAGTCTAAAGCCAAATATCTGAAATTCGATCTTCAATCTTCGGTCGGCCTAATGTTATCTAATTAAGAAATAAGTAATCTTTGTGTGTCGCTATGTTTTCCGAAGGACTGCTGTTCCTCTGATAATAGTCTGCATCATGATAACGCTGGTCAAATGTTGTTGATGGCGGTAGACGAAATCCTTGACTACGTCGAAAGGAATAGGTGCCGTGGTGGGTCTGGAATATCTTACGGAAATTTCCCCTCCTCTAGTGCTCCAACAAGTTCTGCTCGACGACGCGTCTGCTTGTCTGCCATTCATTCATCGAGTTGTCCGCCGCCAGGGATGACTGGTAGTAGTGCAGAGCACAAAAGTGACAAGGACTAGGAGCATGTAGCTTATATTTAGTTTACACGTTGTGAAGTTGTTTATACTCGTCGCGTCATTCCGCTGCGATACACTTCGGTGCCGACTCGACTATTTGCTGCTGCGCACAGCAAAAATCGCTGCGAGGACTTTTCTTCCGCACTTTCCGCTCCGCTGTGCAGTTGTGCAGCAATTTAACAACTGCTTGGCGTGTTCCTTCCTGCGTGCGCCCCCAGCAAAAGGCTTTAATTTTAAGTCCGCTGCACATCAATAATTTCGCTTATTGACTTTTGCAAAACTTAATATCATTTTGTGGCGTTGCTTCCTTCTTGCCACTCTCTTAACAGTCTGTCGTTCTGCTTTTTTTGCCGGTAATGCGCTTTTTTAAATCTTTTGAAACTGCAACTTTTTCATTGCATTCAATCAGTTGCCCGCTTCAATGACTTTTATATGGCTGCTTCGTTTATTGTTTCTTTGGTTGTTGTTGCTCCAGCAAAAATGAATGAAGTGATTTTGTTATTGCTTGTTATTTTTGCGGACTTTAGAAAACTCCCATTCTGAAAAGCTAGTTTCTAGTAGTTGAGTTTCCGCTGAACTTTAATTTTATCTCTGGCACTTTCTGCAAATCTCTCTGGCAATTGCAACAACAAACAAAAGCAGAAGAGTAAATGAATAAAGAGTATATCGTTATTAAGGACGATATTGATGGAAACTTTTTGAAACTTTTTAATTCGGACATGAAATTTACGAACTCATGTGAATGACCGGCAATGGGAGTGCTTAAGCTTTATATCGTGAGAGAAAATGTTAAAAATGGTGGAAACATAGAATTTACCCATTTTAATATTAATTTGGAATCATTTTTAAAAGTTTTACTCTAAAAAGTAGAGACCGATGATTATCGAAAGATAAAACTTGACCAACTTTCTGTAGAAACAACAAGGGTTTCCAGGCATTCCAGAGATGCATGAGAAGCGTACTGACTACTGTCTTATAAGATATCTTATATATAGATAGTTGATAGTAGTGTTGACAATGAAAGGTCGCTTTCAAGAAGTATTCATATTTCATATTTCTTGAAATATTGTCTATTATTTGTAATAAAAGTCAAAATATTTTGAGGCAATCTGTAAAGTAAGCTTTCAATAGCTTAGGAAACTGTATCTTTCAGGAATGACCGGAAACTTTCTTGAAAGCAATTAGCAGTATTTTTGCAAAAAATTCAATTGGAGTCAAACAAAATTTTGAGTGCAAAAATCAATTAAAGTTTGTTTGGATAACATTTCGCACACATACGTTTACAGAGTAGAAGACATACATGCACATACACATCACAATTGTATGCGAGTAAGGCAAATGTAAATATTATGTGAAGAAACAATCTTGAGTTTTGTTGACAGTTGAGGAAAGTGCATTCAACTTTGGCTATAAAGGCTAATTGAAAGATCTAGATAAATGCTATATTTTCACAAATAAACTAAACTAGTGTAATTATGAATTTTTAGTCATACTCATATAACTTATGTTATATAAAAAGGCTGTGGAACATGAGTCTACAACATAGAGCAGAGTAGCAAGTGATTTTAGTAGTGTGAAAAATCGATCTTTGATAAAATACTTGACTTTTTTTTAAGTTTTAATGCATGCTTTTCTTTCAATTCAATCTGCCATGAGAGTTATTATGAAACTATGAAATATAAGTTGACATCAAGTTGCTTTATATTGGCAGAGAGATTCCTTTTATGCACATTATCTTCCATTTGCTTCGCTGTGAGCAGCTCGAACTGCTCTTCGTCAAGCCATTCAAGCAGCACTGCTTCATGCACTTCAGAGCCCATTAAAATCAAAATAAAATATAACCGCTAATACAAACAAGTTCCATATAATATGTGCATTATGCTGCCACAGAGCCTCAGAAGATGCACACTCAATATTGACACTGATTATGATGGACAGCTCGTGCTCTGCTTTCTGCTTCTGCTGACCATGCTCAACCAGCAACGGCGTACTTCGGGCAGCGTGTATCCTTTCAGCACATGCACCCACACATATAAGCGCTCCCAGGCGTACACATACCAGCAGTGCTCTCAGCAATATAAACACTAACATGGTAAAATATTTGTCTTATTATGCTGGCCAGTGTTCTGTGTAGCACAGACACACGCACACAAGCATGTACAGATATGCATACATGTATATATATCTATCTTATCTTATCGATGTGTATGCATATATGGCACAAGGTGTGTGTGTGTGTGTGCTGCTTTTCGCTTGAGCAAACACAATAAATCGAGGATTTCGCAAACAATCTTGAGCGTATCGAAATATCAACATGCCAGCAACTTCTACTTCCATAATTTATGATTTATTTGCATTGGTTCTGAAATAATAATTTGCATTATTACTGCTATTATAATTATTGTTATTACAGTGTGGCTGTTGTATTTGTAGGGAAATTTGTTGTATTTTGCCTTTCTCCTGTCTTTGTTGTATTTTGTTTCTCATGCAATTTCGCTACATGGCTTATTGTATTAATTTTCTGCATAGCCTTCAGTTACTTTAAGCTGTAAGTTAATCTGACAGTTCGCTAGATACATACTAGGCAACTTACATAAAAGCCAGTAGACTGAAGTTTATTGAGAGTTACAAAGGCTCATTAAAATTCAGTGCTACGAAAGATTGTATGCCTTAATGGTTTACACATAAGTCTTTCACTACAACTCTCTTCACATTCTGCTAGTCAAATTATAATTTACGATATGAAATTGTTATGCCCCGGCATGAAGCTGGCTTAGAAATTGGCGAGGATTTGGCAACTGGCAACTGCGACTGCGGAAATCACATTGCTTGCATATGTTGCCGCAATTGAGCAGCATATTTCGCCGCAACGATTTATGCGCCTTCGCCGCAGGCACCAACGGAAGAATATACACATACAGATATACGCTTGATTGTGGTTGGGTATAATCGTCGAAGTGCGGAGTGGAAAAGGAGCTCATAAATATGCAACAACAACTTTCACTGTTGTGCCATAAAAAAATCAATGCCATATGGTCAAGTGCGGGAAGCGGGCGAAGGAAGGTGGCAGAGCTCTCAATTGCCTTCGTTACTTTATACAAGAAGATCTACTGCTGAAATGGGTTAAGGCCATTCTTTTAATATATTCAACAGATTTAACAACTGTTTACGGATATGTATACTATGTATGTTAATGTGCATTCTTGAGGAACGCGAAATGATTTACAATAGTCAGGGCTTTTACTTCAAACCGCGTAAGCTATCATAATCTACAATATGGGTACATGAACCGAGTTTATATAAGTAGGTAGAAAAAAAAGCTGTCAGTGTTGTAAGCCACTTGATGGATGAACGCGAAATCGGAATCTAAAATTCACATATTCAATGAAACTATATGAAATTGAAATAGATATTTATATTTTAAGAAAAGAGCATCGTAAACGCAGCAGCATCAAAATTTCTGTGGTGTTAAAATAACGAAGTTAGTGCCTAATACGATACTAGTGCTGGGAACGAAATCAGGTAGGTTAGGTTAGGTTAAACTGACTGCCTAAAAGGGCCACGAATAGACCCTGTTAGCTCCTTAGCGTTGCCAGTTAGAGTTCCGTTTACTAACGCAATCAAATAAGCATTTCATTTCGATGCAGTTCATCAGAGTTACTTCTCTCCTGAGCATACCAGCAAATCTTTTTCGCACATCTCAGCAAGTCAATAGAATTGAAAGCTTGCTCACAAATTTTATAATATGCATTTCAATTTGAACGGGTCTACGTGACGGCGTGTGTGCCTAACAAGAGCCATGCTTCTTGTTTTCCGGCAGGACGAATGTTCTTAAGGCGTTTGGCTGCTGCTTGCAAGTCTGCAGATTTTCTAAATTTGAACACTTGCAACAGTATGAGTTCAACCTATACACACACACATACATGTACACTTTGTGCGATTGTGCTGTGTGCAGCATTTCGCGCTGTCACGTTATCGCACCAACGAAGGAGCAACGCAACGTAAGCAGCCTAATATGTCACGTCTTGCGTCAGTAAATTGCAATAAAGCCTGACAATTCGTGTGCGACAACTCAAGCTCAGCGGCAAGAATAAGCAGCAGGAGAGGGTGGGGAAAAGGTGGAAGACGAGGTTGAGCAACGACATTTAATAGAAAAAAGCAATAACTTAGCAATTTTTTCCTCTCTGCAAAGCGCCGACATTTACGGCTTCCTTTGTTGCTGTTGCTTTCTTTCACATTTTGACTGTCTAATTCGTGGCACCATTTCTCGATTTGCAGATCTTCTTGTCAATTTCCGCCGAGTCGTTTTTTGGCATGGCGTGCTGGCGTCTCATGTCAGAGCATTGCTCCCCCTTCCTGTCATTTTGTCTTGTATGGAAATAAATATGCCAAATGCTCACTCTGCAGACATGCCGGAAACGTGCGCCATTGCTCTGTGTCTCGTTGATGTTGTCGGATATTTTGGCGTTTACGTTGTCAAAGTGCAAGCGACATTAAATTGAAATTAAATTAATTTATTTTGTTATGCTACCATGGTCTCAGCATCTTGGTTTTGATTTACATTAGAGAGAGTATCTATA
Source organism: Neria commutata (assembly GCA_963457695.1). Taxonomy (NCBI): domain Eukaryota; kingdom Metazoa; phylum Arthropoda; class Insecta; order Diptera; family Micropezidae; genus Neria; species Neria commutata. Next base: position 3,300,708 of record OY735245.1, read on the forward strand.
AAATGGCATATTTTCGAATTCGTCAGCAGTTATAGCGAGTCTCACATTTGGCGCGAAGTCTGAAAGGAAATGTCTGGGTGCAACTTTAAGCTCTAGCGGAACTTTATTAAAAAAGCATAAGTTCTTTCTAGACCAAGCTGGCATGAGTAAGCGTAGCTTAAGCTCATTTTAGTTTTCCAAATATTTCCTTAAGACCGATTTCACCAATCATGCATTAATGAAGAACTTATTCTGCATTCAAGTTTAGTTTTAATAAACAATTAAAGCTATATTTTTTACTTGCTAGAAATCGTTAAAAATAACATACATAAAATAATATGAAAACTGTGGCATATTTTCAGGCTTGTAGTTTAAATTTTATTATAAGCCTGAAACTATGCACTCGCTCTTGAAATGCTTCTTCCTAAAATGGGCTAGAATTTTTGACTCACTCGTATATATTGAATTTTGAGATGGCACATTTAAGATAAAGAATTTTAAAGTTCCACATCTCATGTTAAAGACTCTGTACTCACTTTTGTAGTTATTCTATTACATTTTAAGTCAGACGCATTTCTTCCGCCCCAGGAAGTATGCTACAATATTTTTTAATAAACAACGTTTCGTACGTGTAAGAGATACCCGCTGACTTCAATACTGACGAGCATTGACTTTATTTTCCCGCTGCTTTGCCCAAAGCGACACAAGAGTGGCAGCTGAAGAGGAAAAGGAAGAACGAGTCGTCCACTTGAGCGATACTTAAGCGCGCAGAATTCAAAGTAACTTTCAATTATGATACTTCTTTGTTTCACTTCAAGTGCAGCTTCGGCTTTGTTATCATTGTGCTCCGTCTTCGGCCACTTCAGTTCCACTCTGCTTTTGCTTTTGACTGCGCTCGTTCCCTCTTTTGTTATCTGGAATTTTTACAAGTTGCGTGAAAATGCACTTTATTTGAGCGAACGGGACGGGACGGGGCAGCAGCTACCTGCAGCCACTTTAGCGCAGACGAAGTGTATATAGGGCGCACAGCCGGATTGTCAGCCATACGGCAGGAGCGCCGAGCGTGAAGCATATTAATATCAGGTGGAAGCGTCGGCGTCGCTGCAATTCTGAGCGATAAGGCTACTTTGTGCGGAAAGCGAGATGACGGAAGGTGCTGTTGAAATAGTAACAAAGAGATAAGAGCCGGGTGAAAGAGAAAGAAGAGGCGGTGGGGGTGGCTGCAAGTACGAACAGAGGACAGTAGCGCCCCTATTGTTCTCACATTGTTAGTGTAAATTTGAATAAAAAGATACTTCATCAGGCGGTATCTATCCAGCTCCCCGGTTTCGCAATGGAAAAAGTGCAGAAAACGTACAGCGACTTTAATTTTCTTTAAAGTGAATCTTCAAAAATGCACTTGTTTTCGCGCTGACCCGAGTATAATTTTTATTTGCCTAATAAAGTTAGAACCATCATGTGCTCTGCCGCTGCTTCGCGAATGCTGCCGCTTGCTTGGTGCACGCTGCCCGCAGTGGCGCTTCAAACTGGCACTTCAGTTTCGTTGGCGGTAGAAAATGAAAAAAACAGAGGGGCGCAGTGAAATTAACGTTTTTGAAGGAGACCGTTAATTTTTTACTTTGTTTTTAACAATCTTGAAATCGTTTTCAGAATATGGACTAAACTGGAAAGAGTGCTTGAATTCAATACTATTATTCAAAATTCGATATAATTGTGGATTGGTTAAAGAGCGCTCGATTTGAAGAAGAAGTGCTCGTTGTAAGTAGTTAGTACTGGATTCAAACGAGGGTACTAAAAAAAGAACAGTAGAGGGTCAACCCAAACCCAAACCCTTTCCTACTTTCTTATTTTTTCGTCTGTTTTATACGTTGATCAGGAATTAAATACAAATTCTTAAAGTGCTTTAAATTCATTCCACCAAGCTTTTAAAATACTGAAGAAAACATGCAAATCAGTGCAAGCAAATATTTTGAATAATAAATCGGTTTATTTTGACCCGTTTCCAAGTCATGGCTAAACATCTAAGAGTTGAAGTTATACGCCACATTCTGGTAACCAATTCAGCAATTTTTGTAATTCCATTTTTAAGAAAAAGAAAAAGTAATATATTGAAGCATCAAACTGGTTTTTTTGCGAAAGCCATATTATTCCTTTTTTTTCCTTATTGCCCTCGCTTTGGTGCGCCACTGTTTGAGGAAGTAGCAATATTGCCTGACACCTTTCACTATACGAGCAGGTACCACCACTGACTACGTCCATGTGCCGTCATGAGAAGTGAATGAAGAGAAGGAAAAAATTACATTTATGCTAATTTCCTTTTATCGTTGCCTCGACAAAGTCAATTTCATTTCAATTTTCAACGCGCTTTCAAATCTTGCCACTTGCCACCGTACGCATCTGCTCGTCCGCAGTTCAGCTGTCATCGTCGTGCTTCTGTCCATCTTCTTCCTCTTGCTCATTCTCATTTCCAGCTCCAGCTCCATGCCCACTCCTTTATTATGCCCATTTTTTTCATTACACTCTAATTTTCCCCGCATTTTGCCGCTCAAAATTGCATTTCCATGAAAAATAATTTAATTCGCTTTATTTTCTATATTGCATCATTTCACGAAGCTTTTTGTGCATTTCTCGCGCATTTGGCAGCGGGAGTTGAGAATTCATAGCGAGGGGCGCGCTGGCAGCAGCAGCAGTAGCAAATAATGGCGCAACTCGCCCACTCCAATCCTCCCAACTACATTCGGTCGGATGTGCATAGCGCGAAAAGGTGTTTTCACGGATAAGCACTTCCTCCGTTCTCCCCACTGCCACCCGGTCCATTTTCATTTGCACCACTGTGCTTTTTATACTTACTCCATTTTCATTTCTATTCAAATTTCGGCTCGAGCACATAAAACTTCTGCCTTCTGTTCTTTGTGGCTGCCTGCGAAAATAAAACTTTACCATAAAGATCGCATCAAGCGCACCGCCAACGCCGCCACCGTCGCCGTCATCATCCGAAGCCGCCCATCAACCAGCTCTGAGTGACCAAGTGCCACTTCCTCACTTCCGCTTCACTCCATGAGTTGACTTCACTTTTAATTTTTTTTTTTTGGTGCTGTAGTTTCAAAGTCGGCAAAGTTTTTCGTTTGTTTTTTTAATATGTTTACCATAAAAAAGCGGCGCTGGCAAACTTCGAAGGCAGCACTTTTATTCAAATTGAATTCAGCTTGAAGCGTGGACTTTAGCAGCAATTTTTTAATTATGTATTTTTTTCGGCACGAACTTATTAAGTGTGTCCTTATTAGTCCGATTATGGTTGAAGGTAGAAATTCGCATTTAAATGAAAGGAATGCTGCGAGATTTACAGGTCAGGCAAGAGCACTCGGAGAAATTATGAGTCGACCGGATTGAACGCGATTCTTTCATTTTTATCTACTTTATTAGGTTTTCGTGAGGGGGCGGAGTGATTCGAGACTGTTGCTATGCCATATGAAATGTGGCTTTATTAAATTAATGGTCGAACTATAAGAAGATATTTTTCGGATTTTGTTAATACCATGGTCAAGCGGATATTTTCTTAAGCGTTAAATTTTGGGCTCAATTAACATCTCTTAGTACATTTGTATATGTATATGAGATTGTCAACATTTGGTAGCTACGATTTTTAATTCTTCTCTTTTCGATGGTTTATTTAAATTATATTTCGTTATTTTAGTTACCCATCCAAATTGGATTGAAAAGTCATCTGAAGTTTATCTGCGCCTTCAAAATAATAATATGTAGATATTTTGATTTATCTTTTGGTCTACTGTAGAATGTCATTCTAACTTTCAATATCTCAAGTTCCATTAAAGTGCCAACAAGTGAAAAATTATTTCCAACTTTCGCTACAGTCTTTTTAAAAATTAGGTATATTTCCCTACATTTTCTTGAAATTTTCAAATTTCTCTGCAGTCTTCATATCGACAACTTTCGAAGAAAATGTTGTCAGAAATATTTCCAGGAATTGCTTTTGCATTATTGGCATGCTATTCCAGTTAGTCATGTGAGTGTAAAAGTTCCAATCATAAACTGTAATTTAAATAAAGAATAAGAGTAAGCAAATGTTCCTGGTTGTGGAAAAAATTTAATATTTCTAAGAGCAAAACTAATTTTAACAATTATTAAAAGCATAATTAGGTTATTAAAAAAAAATAGCCAACAATTGAGGTCAATTTGCTATAGATTTATTTCGATGTGCATAAAATGACTTAAACGCCTTTCAAAATGGGAAAAAAATTAAATGCGAGAATTGCGAGCAAAAAGCTCAAGGCAATGTGAAAAAATGCAACGTAAATTTTATGTAAATAAGCCAGAAGCCAGAACGAACGGAAGAAGTAAACGGAGCAGTAAACGCGGCAATATGCGCCGCATATACTTTGCATGCAACAAGGCGATACGGGAATCCGACGAGCTGCGGCGAAATGAAAAAGGATTAAAAATATAGCGAAAGCGGAGAAAACGGAAAGAGCCAAGAAGAAGGCGTGTCAATGCATTTACCACGCGCGTCAGAAGCTGCCACAACAATGCAACACGGAAGTGCTTGCAACAGATTCAACCAGGCTGCCTGCTCTGCGTTGCGTCTACTCCTTTGTAAACCTCAGAAAAGGTGCCGCCACCGATAAAATGCTTCGTTACGCCGCAGAAATGCTGGAAAGCAGTTAAAAGCACGCACACGCCAACAGAACGCACACACATACATGCACACGAGAAGGGAAGAGTTGGGCTTGGATACCTTGCGGCGCGCTCGTTAGCTACAGCGAGGAATGAATGCCGTAATTGTTAAAAATGATTTTTATTGAAAAGTGAAAAGTTGCGCAGTTGTTGCTTCGCTTTATCATCATCATCAGGGATCCCTCGTCTGTTTGCCTGATGGTGTTGCGAATTTTCTGCATAATGGAAGATACGTGCTCCGGCATAATGAAACTTGTTGCAAATACGTAACTGATATTGATTTCATCGAGTCATTAAGAACAGTTGCAATTTTATTCCATCATGTGGGAAATCATTTAAAAATTCTGATATCTTGTTGATGCATTGAAAACTGAGTTCAGCCACAAAAGAGATTAATGAAATTTTAATATTTATTACGATGACGATATGAGGCGAAGAATTTCGTGGTGCATTATAATAATTTTCTGGTGGTGCCATAATGCAATAAAATATAAAAAATTAAGTTCAAGATTTCTTCCCATCTTGAGAATATACATAATTCAGTGGATCTTTAAACAGCTCTCCTAAAATAATATAAAAACAGACTTACGCGGTTATGACTTGTGATCAGAGAATTTAATCAAGTTAAAGCTGGACCGATTTTCATTTAAACAAATAGTTTTATATGGGTAAGATTGATTTATTGATGATGACTGGAAAATGATACCTCTATTTTTGTCGATGAAATTATAATGAATGAATATTTTTGCAAGGACCATTTGGCTTTTGTTTTACATTTTAAAAATTTAAATTCCGCGCCCTAAGGAAACTCGACATTTCGTCAAAGAAATCCATGCAATTTTTTTGAAACTGTTTTGATTGGTGTTTATTAGGAAAAATAGCATTTTTGGTGAATATTTTTTATCAATTCTCAATTAAATTACATTCGTGTAAAATTTTTTCACCTTGAGAAATTTTTCAAATTTTATCTTCAAAAAGTTGATAAATATATTAAATTCTTTTGAATTCACTGAAAATAAGAACGTAAAATTTCAAGGAAAATGTAAAAAAATTCGTCACGCTCGAAATGACTTGAGGGCGTGAGCGGAAAGACTGAGATGAAGGAAATTTCTGCAAAAAAGCGATGTCATAATTAAAATCACTTCATTATGTTAATTCGCCTGACATTGCGGCACTCCACTTTTCAAATTATACAAATAAAGCCGCACTTATAAAGAAATGTAGCCATATCTGTTGGGATGAAAGCTTGGAGCGGAGGAAGGCCGCTGCGTATGCTCAAGCACTTGACTGCACTCCACTTCTTCCTATCATGTCGTTGACGTAGCTACTGTGTCTGCTGCTACTGTCAGCTGCAGCCAAAGAGTTGCTGATGTCGGAGGTGCACATGGCGACAGACACTCGAGCGCCCCACAAGTTCTGCCTAACTTTCTCATTTGCAAAACTTTTCACTCTTTTCGCATTTTCTTACTCTTTCTTTCATTCTATCTGAGTTCATGTTGCCTTCTCATTCTGGCGCGTACTTCATTGCTGAAGTTTCGCAGCAATTCAAACATTAACTGGCAAAGACTAGCTCCGTGAAGGGCAGAGGAGAGGAAAGGTGGCAAGAAAGCCACAGTAAACGAGCCAGATTGAAATCATTGAAAGCCACTCAACGTCAGTCCTTGCCATTCAACTGCTTCAAACAACTCCACTCCCAACTGCACTTCTCTACTTCAAGCAGCTGCAGCAGCCACTTCACTCGATTCAACGTCTAATGTTGGTCGCAGTGCGGCGAGAGTGTCCTGATTTGGCTGCTACTGCCTTTTGCTATCATTATCAGTTGCATTTGTTTTATCATATTCGCTTCTGTTTTCGAATTTTCTTCCACTAGATCGTCCAGGCGGCAGACGACATTATCGCGGCTGTACGTCAGTGTCATTAGCTGCAGTGACGGGTTCTGGCGTTGTATGCAGTGCAGCCACGTCACGATAATCGGCTCAGATTGGATTTGCCGCAGAGGCCGCTTTCGAATCGAGTCGAGCTTGCTGGTTTGAATGCTGGCGTAGAGTTCACACACAAATCCAACGAAACTAGCACGAAAATTCAGGAAAGCTACGAGCAAGAGAAAGTCGAAAGAAGTTGAGCTGGCGCTCGTACAAATGTTGATGTTGTTGTATTGTTTTTATGCATGCTGTTGTTGTTGTAGAAATTGAGCTTTGAATATTACTAATTATAAAGCATATTTACTAAATGAGAGAAAAAACTTTTGATTACATTTCATAAATGGCAAGGATAATTTCTTTAATTTCTATTAAAAATAGAATTAAGTAAGGTAATTTCTCTTAGACTTACAAACAAAACAGCCATAATAAATGCAATGCTTTTTAGTTGGAACTAAATTTCATAATACGTCATTATGCAGATTTATACGGAGAATTTTTGATTTGATTATATTTAATTATTTACTTAGTCAATCTGATCTATTCCACTATATATATTATATAATTTTTTTATTATAAGAATTCGTAATCATGTAATGCGGTCATATTTTGATCTTTTAAATTTAATCACATTATATTCCATTTTCTTAAATTTCTCCTCCCTCCTCTTCTTGTACGATTCCGTCTTTGGTTGCTGAGCGTTGCACAGGTGTCATGAAAAGAGACCAAGCAAGATATCAGTACAATATCCAAATGCATGCCTGCGTGCTGGTCAAAAACCTCGTTCGCTCAGATATCATCCCATATACCAGCATATCATTATATCTCAATCTGTCACATCTCACATCTCATATTTACATATGTATTTTCATGCAAATTCAAGTGAATGTCTCGACTTTTATGTCCTTGCCTACTTGATATACCATCATATCTCTTCTCGCAATCCAATGCTTACAGTTTAATTCCACCAGGCACTGAGTCTGTGCGAGATCTCTTCTCAATTTTGGCGCCAACCTTAAAAGCGCTTTTAAATGAAATGCGGAGAAATTTAAAATGGTATTCAACACCGACGCAAACGAGCCTTTCCACAATGCATACTTGCTTATGTGTTGGCATGTGCGTGCATGTGTGCGGTACAATGAATAAATGTGCATGTGTGCGATAAGGGAAGTGAGATAAATGTTCATACATTATTGCATTTTTCATTAATAAGAGAAACTGTGGCGTATTTCGCGTGTGACTTTCAGCACATTTAATTTCATTAAAATGTAAATGTTGCCAATTCATTAACTTGTATGTGTGTAAGTGTACAAGCAGTAGGAAGCATCAACGTTGCAGCCTGAATGGCAATCTCTCGCGAGGTAGTTGGCGACTCTCCGAGGGTATACGTTTCCATGATAAAAAAACTTCTCGCGGCTTAATAAAGCTATAGAATATGGCTATAGAACAACTGTTTAGGTCCCATTAATTTATGCTTAAAGATAACGTGCAAACACAAGCTAATGCAAGAAAGCTAGACTTCAGCCTCGGTTACAGCGACTTCGGCGTCAATAATATTTTAAACAGTGGTACTATAAAATAAAATAAATTTTTTTTTAATACGAGCATTTGAATACAGTTTCTAAACCTAATTCCATCCGCTGAAAGTCTTTACCCACAATGTTCAGAAGCTTCTCTTAAAAACTTACGCGCATCGACTGCTTAAAAAGTCGTTTTTTTAATGCAAAAGGTCTGCCACATTTTCAGTTTAATGACATTTTTCATTTTAGTACTCGAGCGCGCAAATACAGCCACACGAAAAGCTGACGCTGCCGGGCCACCAGCAAAGCCGCCATAAATTTCCGGCTCAGTGACAATACAGCAGCAACGTTTGGCCAAATTAGAGTGCCAACGCAAATGTTGCTGATTTGGCAAAGGTGCAAGGAAGACGGAGGGCAACAAGCTTTTATTGCGACACATAAGTTGGTATCTTAAGGAAGTGCTAGATGCGAAAATTATGAAAATTGACTTTAAAGCATGCGTTGCTTCAATTTGTGGCGCTTTGTGCCGCCAAAATTCTAATCCGGCCACTTCCGCGCGGCAAGACTTCAGTGGGAATTTAGAAAGCGTCTCAAATTATGCTACCCACGCAAACACACACACACACACACACACACACACACACACACACACACACACACACACACACCACGCAACCGAAACAATTAACACATTCAAAACCAAAAGTCAACAAGTGTTTGCGGTGGGCGTGGGGGAGGGGGTTTTGGGTGTGGTTGGTGCCACTGCGTCACATTTTCGCATGGCATAACTTGCTCTTTCTGCTGGCACCAGCAAAACTCGCAAATATGCAGCAGCAACTGGAGGCGTGCGTATGTGTGTGTGTCTGTGTGAGTGTTGTTTTTGTTTTAAACATAATAAAACGCTTATTATATTGTTGCCACATCATAAGCGCTGCACAGCTGTTGTCTTTTCAACATCCCCTTCCCAACTTCCAGTTGTTCTAGCTCGCTCAGTCCACTTGCTCCTCATTCCATGCGCTGTTGCTGCTGCTGCTGATGCTGATAATTATGAGTTGGTTGCCTTGCTGTGCGCTCCACAAAATTGGGTTGAGTTGCTGCTGCAGCTGTTGTTGTTGCTGTATTGTTGCCGCTCGGATGTGAAGCAGTGGCAAGAGTTGGAGGCGATAGCGGCGCCTGGCGTCATTCTGGCTGCAACTTCGCCATGCCAGAATAATTCTTGTTTATTCTTATTCTCTTTTTCTACTTTGCTGTAGCAACAAAAGTGTTGTCTACTTGCCACTGGTGTTTTTGTTGTTGTCGTTGCTGCTGGATCTCATGCTGGTGTTGGTGGCTGACAAAGTTGGGCGTATCATGCGGCTTGTTTAATATTGTTGCGGTTAGTTTAATACTTTGAGTTTGTTGTTGTTTTTGTTTTTATTATACAAGCTTTTGCTGCATCAGAGTAGTGTTGTTGCTTTGGAGGTTGTTGTACATTTTACTACTACAAAACGGTGCCAGTTGTTCATAAAACGCTTGGGCATGGCGATTCAACGAATGCGAGTCATTTGTGAAGCGTGTTAAAAGGGGTCCTTTATTGCGTTGACCTCTGCAAAAAAGTGGCACACACAGCTAAATATAATGCAAAATTTTTTGATTTCCCGCTCACCAACAGAAAACTAATTAAAATCTTTTTTTCTCTATGAAGTAAAAAAGTTCATACACGAAATATGAGAGAGTTCGTTGCTTCAGCTGCGGAGTGGAACTGGATTTTATGCTCATAACGTTTAAAGAAATAAGTGTTGCTTTAGGGACATAAATTGGGAGTTTTTCTGGGTGTATGTCGTTTAAGAGATACCGACTTAAATCAGTGCAAAGTTCTTTTTAGCAGCACTAGTACTAAGCCCGACTTAGTTACACCACTAAGTCATCAATCGGATGTAAATGAGTAGGAATAGTTTATGCGAAGATAAGCCCGATATTTTTCTCTTCAATAATAATAGACAAAAAAATATCTTGTACAAATTATGTACGCTGAAAGTTCATGAAGGATGATTCTAGAAGGAACTTTTAATTGCATGTTATTTTCCTCAGCACAAGAGAAGAGAAACCACAATAATTTTGCTATTGAATTCGAAAGGTTTTTATAACATTACAGTGATTAATAATGTTCTCGGAGAAATACCAATTCATCGCGGTAGATGGCGTAACATGCAGACTTTATATCATTTTCTTTTTAGATCGATTTAGAGAAAACTTTAACATCAGACGCTTAGCAGACATGCACTGAATTACACGCTTACAATTTGACCCATATTAGCCAAATCAATAAAATTTATATCACCTGTGTTTTATGATGCTTCAAGGGAATTGAAGACTTCCAAAAAAAATCCTTATAATGGTCAAATGATGTTACGATTTACTTTTACAGCTAAGATTCCAGCCCCAATGAATACACAGTCTTAAAAAATTCTCGACGTGAATTTATTTCAAATGATCAAAAAGATTTGTCATATCAAAAGCAATTGGCGAGTAGGGTTTCACATTCAGCCGGATATAAAATAATACTGACTAATTTAAATGAGTATAATTTATAAGACGGAAATATCCAGCATGGCCTGTTGCTTGTGGCAGGGAGGATTTCTTCATTTTACGCTCAAATGCCATTTTATTAAGTCAAGTCTCATAAAAATGCTGTAGGGATTATAAATAAAATTTATCATACGCAGATAAGGAAGAAGAAGCAGAAGAGACAGTGAAAGCAGCCAGCACAGCCACAGCCGCAGCCACTTCCTTCCGGTGTGTACGCCCTGCAGAGCACACACACATACAGCTTAATATATGTACACTGACAACAGTGAGAAACGGCTAGGCGCTTCCTTGCCACTTGCTGTTGCGCAGGAAAAGAAGCCTGCCAAACGGACGTACGGGGCGGATGGATGTATGCGAGCATACGGGTAGCCAGCAAGCGAGAAATTCGGCAAGCAGGCGAAGACGGAAACGGCCGAAAGTGCTGATGTCGGCGTTAGCGTGAGCACACAAAATTATTATAATTTTGCAATTTATTTTGGAGCTTTACACAAAGCTTAAGCGAGCGCTTTGAATGAATGCGCCAGCACAAAGCTTGTTTGGGGCCGACGGACAGACGAACGAAGGGACGGACGCCTAAGATTGTGGGCTGTCGACGGAAGAATCTGCGGATAGACCGATGGACCGGCGGTTGGTCGAACGCCTCAGACTGCAGAAGAGCACACGTAAGGATAATAATAATGGCCCAGTTCATAACCTTAAGCCCGCATAAGCAGCAAAGCAGCCCGATTTGTATGCTTTGTAGGGGTGAAGCGCATAAATGAGCGCTCAAACTGCTGACAATGTGTGTGTGTGTGACGTTGTTGTTGTGGCTCTTATTGTTGCGTATGCTGGCAGGACATTTTATGACAGCTCTGCTTACACCGGCATTGTTGCTGTTTATTATCGCCATGATCGTTTGCTTTGTATGTGTGTGTAAGTGAGTTTGATTTTGTGAATAGGTATAAAGCAAAGCTCAAGGCTCAGGCTACGGATAAAGCATCTTTTGTGCATGTTTAATGAATATTAATAATTCACTTAAGATTCCTTTCAAATGCAATTATTGAGCAATGAACAGTTTGAATGAAATTTATGGGCGCTGTGAATCCATTTAACGGTGTGATGATAACATAAGGGTACGTTGCGTATATGCATATGTGTGTGTGGGAAAATGTGTTTTGTAGACAAGCCTAAAAAGTTGTGGACAATTTCAGCATGTGTTAATGTGGGTCATTTTATATTAGGCATTATTTTACACAAGAGAAAAATGAAGGTTGTTTATTTGAAGGCATTTTTGGGTGAAAGAAATTTGAGATGAGCAGGCTGAAAGTGCTCGAAAAACATAAGTTGTGTTGTTTGAACCTTTCTCTTTTATCATTGAATTAAATTCATTGTAATGAATACCATTGTTGTTTACCAGATGTGCTGAGTATTTAAAGCAACTAAAGTATTTAAACAAGTAGTTGGGAGATGTATTAGGTATATTAGGAAATAGAAATATGTACCGCAAGTTAGTTGTTGTATTTTTTGTATAAGCAATTTCACAGATATTTAATTGTTGCTGGAGTAATTACAGAATGGATCAAAATTCTTAATTCTTTTTTTTTAAATTTCGACTGACTTGAAACTTAGCTACGTTTCCTAAAATTTTGACGATGTCATTCAAAAATATGCTCAAGCCTTTTGCTACTGTATGGAAGCAGCTCTTCAAACCAAATCAACTGCTTAATGCCTAGTAATAATATAAATCTTACCAAAACAAAGGTTTTCCCGATTGGCTTTGCTACCAATAACTTTTGCCAAATAATCGATGGATTATTTTTTTTAAATCTATTATGAGCACTTATTTTAGACATTTTTTTTTGTAATGAAAAATAGTTTAAATGAGACGTTTGCTTTTACAGATTTTTCAGAAAGTTTTCATAACATATTTATATCTTTATTATTCCCTAGAGTGTATAACTTCTCTGCGCTACCAAAAAACTAAATTGCTTTAAGATTAATCTTAGTAATATGCTGATAGTGCGTCTTGCATACTAACCCTACATGGTTCCAATTTCGGTCGAAGGCTTCTCGTTGAATACTTTTCATCAGATAATATTATAAATAATAAATCAGTTCTCACACATATATACCTAAGTGCAATGCACATACACATGTCATCATAAATGTATGTATGTATTGTAATGCATATATGTAAGTAGTATGTAGACAATTTGACCCCGGCATATGTTGGCTAAAAGCGTTCCAAATGCAAACACAAATTGAATTTATGCAAATGAGATGAGCTGCACTGCAAACTCAGCTACACACAGATAAACATCATCCAACACACATACACAGCATATTTATATACACACATATATGCATGTAAGTAGTTTTGTGTGGGTGTGCAATAGTAAATCCCTAAGCAAAATATGAGTTCCTGCAGGGAAAATTGTGGGAATATATTACAGGGACGGAAGCAGATGATATAAACGATAGAAGAAAGAAGAGCAAAAAAATTTAATGCACTCTAAGATGCGTATACACATACACATGTGCGATATACACGCGCGCATACATACAAAAGAACATATGAACTCTTTTCATGGCAGCGGAAAGTATCGCTTAGAATTAAGGATAATGCATGAAATACGGTTCGCGGTTTGACAGTTCTATAGAAGGCTGTATGTGAGTGTGTGTGTATTAGAATGAAACAGAGGAGATGAAGCACGAGAGAGAGAGAGAGCATTCAATCAAAGGACAAGCCGAGCGTATAATGCAAAATCTTATCGAACATAATCGCCGGCAATATTCGCATGCATCACACAATTCGTTATTGGCATAGGTCAGGTATCTCACGCATACACACACAGTCTCATGCACACAGTTATGAAAAGGCGATATAATTTCGCGCATGTGTGCGTGCATATATTTAAGAGCAAATGGGCGACAAAGCGCAGGCGTTTCCCAGCAAAGAGCGGTCGGAAATGAGAGAGAGAGGGATATCAATAGATGTTAACAATGACAGTGTGTGCGTAGCATATTTTCTGGCGCGGCACGTGCTTCGTCCGTCTGCAGAACGGGAAGTAAACAAAAGCAGCCAAAGCGCGTTTTACGTTTCAAAGTCGCGTAGTAGTTTTCACATTGTGCTTTTTGCTGTTGTTTTTGCAGTCGCTCTGGCCGATTCACATAGTTTGCATACTTTTTAGCGCTTAACAGCACATATATAGGCACACAGCCACATGCAAGGGGCCACATGCAAAATTTGCAGGAAAATGTAATTTTCGTTTCAGCTTTTTGGACTTGGTTTATCACTTTTGGTTTTTTGTTTTCGGTTTAAGTAATTTTTTTATACAAAAATTAGTAACACATAATCTGACTTCAGCGTTCGTATACCCTCCATTTGGTAGGCTGGTCAATGTCATTTGACTTTACTTTGTTGTTTTTGTTCCTATTTCTATCTGCCGCATTTCCAGCCTAGTCTACCCTCACTTTTTTGTAAGTGTGTCTGTCTAACGTTGGCTCATGTCGTTGCTCGGTCTGACAGTCGCTGACTTTTATTCGCCTGCATGTTTGTTGACATGGTCAGTTTGTGAGTTGCATCTGCTCATTTAGCTATTGGTATTGTTAGCTACGGGTTCTCATGTCAGTCGTCAGCTCCAGCTGCACTGCACTTTTGTCCTTCTTGTGCTTGGCTTCACTTATTGGCCTTGCCTTTTATACTTTGTATGTGTTTTCAATTGCTTGTTGCAGCTTCCGCAGTACTCTGCTTTTGACTGCCTCTGATGTTTTGTGGTTGATGTTTTGTTTGGTTTTGTAGTTGTATACAAATTACAAGCGCAAATTTAATTTCTTGGTTCAACAAATAAAATTACAATTAAATTCTTGAAACTAAAAGTGAATGTAAATGAATATTGAATAAATGAAAAATGAATTTAATATAAAAATTGCGAGCAAGCACTAATTTGAATTATTCATTCCATTTTTATTTTGCTGGAAATTATTACTTAAACAGCTTATTTCTTATACAATAACAAAATAAGCTTGCATTTTTTTTGTCTAACTCGTAAGTTACAGTGATTGTGAAACATATTTTATGGCTATCAATAAAAACTCTTTTGCAAAATACTTATTTTATATAAGGCCGAAAAACAAAGGACTTTTTAAGCTATAAATCCAAGAAAGACCCTTTAAGCAGTACAAAGAAAGCGAATTTTTTACAATAGTTTAGTGATGATGTCCTACTCTAACAGACATGATAAGCCTCCATTGTCAATTGGCAATTAGGGAGTATATTTGTAAACAAATAATTTTGAAGCACCTAAAGCTTTATTTATTATAAAAATATGTTTCACAAAAAATGGGTTTTGCTACCTTACCCTGTATTTTTCCGCTACACTAGCCGCACAAGGATTATGCACTTCTGTATCGATAACCTGCTGAGAGTTATTCATATGCATAAAAGCAACAATAAAAGCCATACAAAGCGCACATGGCCACACACTCACAGCAGCATACATACAAACCGATGTATGTGAGCCATTAAGGAGCAAAACGCTGCCAGACGAAATTCATTCAGACACAGCCAAACATCAATTTTGTGGCTGTTGCATGCAACCCGAGTGCACAAAACGAGAAAACCGACTGAGAGGAGAAGACAACAAATAGCAGAAAACTCGCGCAGACAGATACTTAAGAGAGCGCTCGGCAGTAAAGAGAAATTCGCCGAGGCGGAAGTAATTGAGAGCGGGGCTGTGTGTGTGTGTAAGTGGGCGGTGTACGGGCGGAGGCACAGTTTGCAACAGTTATAGGCAGCCAGCAGACGACGTGAGTGGCTGCTGTTTGGTCCTTGCTGCGCGTCACTCTGAGGGCAGCTGCGTCGACGCCGACGCAGACGTCGATAGTTGCAAGTATGTGTGCAGGTGTGTGTGTGCCTCGAAGACCAATGCACGCTGGCAGCCGAGTCTGCTGATACAAAACGTTGAAAGCGATTTTAGAATTCAGTCATAGCCGGCATTTCGAACAGTTTGGACGTGTTTAGCGGATGCAAAGAAAGGATATTTGGCCAAAAATTGTGAACTCTAGTTAGAGCAAGTAGTAGTTGAGTGGGGGCAGTGTTCGTTGGTGGTGTGTGTATGTTGCGCCACTTGTGCGCGTGTGTGTGTGCGTTGAAGTCTACTATTTTGGGGATTAAGTGGCTTTAATGCAGGCGGTCGAAAGGGGCTGGCGGCCAGTGATAGTGAGTGAGATGCGAGCGCAGATAAACACACATACTCACTTGTGCACGTTGTATGTGTGTGTACATTTGGGCTGAAGCGCCTAAAACTATGCTACGCTCTGTTGTTTGCTTCACGACAGCTTATTTGTGCCTGTGTATGCCTACGGTACGTGTGTTACGCGGCGTTTCGTTGTTGTAGTGGTGTTTGCGTTTTATTTCCGTTGCCGGGCTTTTCGACGTATCGCTCCAACTCGGCCTGTTTGCACGCCTGGCCCAAATGTGCTCATAAAAAATGTAACAAAAGTGGCATTTTCGATGCGAAACGGATGCTGCTGGCCAAATCACGCATACCTGGCAGTCAGGCTGGCGGTCGAGCAAGCAGGATACGAGCATCCTTTAAACGGGAAATTGTGCGTGCGAGTGTTTAAGTGCAAAGCGCAGTAAGGCAAGCAAAGAAAAATTGAATAAAAGGTTGAAAATCTTCCAGCTCAGCGCGTCGAGCATGGCCATATAAGCCAACCAGCCTAAAAGTCGGCAACGAGTGCATAAAAGAAATGTGTGAGTAAAATTTAAATTCCAGAAGTGGTCGAAGCCAAAATAAATAATGAGCAAATCAACTTAAAATAAGGCGCAAAAGAGGAAGCATAAAAAGAAGAAAAGTTCGTGCGGCCACATTTCAACTGGAAAATGGTGTAAAATTTCTATGTGCCAGAAATATATAGTAGCATTTCGGGCGCCTTCAAACGCACATTCACACATAGCCAGAGAGGGAGTAACAGCGGAGTTGTGTTAGCAGAAAAAGGTAAGAAAAAATGTAAATTTTAATAGACTTCAGGGCGTAAATTTATTGAGTGCGAAGCACCGGGTGGAAAATAAGCATCAGCAAAAGAGAAGCAAGAAAAATGAGGCGACAGGTAGAAAGGTGCTCAAATTGAATTGAATTGAATGTCCGCAGCGATTATCAAGCAGCGATAAAAGTGTGCGAGTGCAAAGGGAACAAAAGAGCTTTGCAGCAGGAAGCAGATTGTGAATTGTGAGACTAAAATTTATGGCCACAAAATATTCAGAAGGCAAGGAAAGTAGCAGCGAAATTTGCTAGCGCCTAATAATATGCTGCAGTTTTTGTCGAATTTGATTCGTTATAGTTTTTTTAAAGAAAAAAGATTGATAGACAATTTTTGTGGCATGGTAACTTCTTCGGTTGAACGCAACTGCTCAGTTGCATGTTTTTTTATAAAAACTTGTAGTTAATTAAATTTCTGTATAAATTAAATAATGAAAAATTCACCAAGTGAGAAAAATCATCTGCGAAAGTAGCATATGCTAAGTACTTATGTCTTCTGCTTTTCTTGAAATTCAAAGTACAATTCCTTAAGTTGATTTAAAAATATTATATTATAGTTTTATTGCGTGACCTGTGACATCTCCAGATGCCGTTATGAACTCACAAACACATTCACAAATGCCTGCTAATATCTGCTTAAACTACTAGGCTTCTGTTTTTTTGTTCTATTTTTTTTTGCGGACGTAAATTGTTTTGGCTTTTAGCCAAAAAATACTACCGCCAACGAGCAGGCTTTACCAGTTGATGGCACGGCTTTGGCTCGATTTTGTATGCACGGCGTCTGTGGCCAGAGATAACGAGGTAATTTTCCGCAATGATTTGTGATTTTATAAGTTATGACTTTTTCTGGCTGCGTGCGCGTACAGCCTATCCCTGCCTTAAGCTGTTGCATATGATTTGCTTGAATGTGAAATTGAAGTGAATTGAATGTATTGGAAAAAATGCGGTGATTTATGGCGCTTTGTTTTTAAATGTTAGAAGAAAATAAAGAAGCAAATTGTGTTGGTTTGGAATTGCGGGCGAGTGTAAGGAGAACAATACAAACATGCTTTGCTACACACAAATCTCAACAGATCCTCTGAGGGCAATTTTAATGGCAAGCAAGAGAAATTTATGTGTTGCAATTTCGAAGTTAAGGTTATTCCCTGGGCGAATGCTGAACTACTTTCTTCTGCTTGGAGGTGAATGCTCTCCACTTGTTTTTAACAGCTTTAAATGCTTTCATTTATACAAAACCGAGCAATTTCTAGAGTAGCTAAGAAATATGGCTTTCTTTTATAAGGTAAAACCTGTCCATAGGAAATTTATATTATTCGTTGCTGTCGAATTTCTTTTACCCAGAAGTTAAATTTTAATTTGTAGAAATTTGACTTTATAAAGATATTGTGGACTATCAAATATATTTATTTTGAAGAAAACGTAAAAGTATTTAGTTTGCTATAGTTTTCAATATAATAAAATGTTATGTTGTTAAATCCGGACTTATATTTTCTTGTGAATTAAGATATCGGTTGCTCTTTTGATTGACATTCCGTTGCTTGTTAAATACAAATTTATATGATGCAAGGCTATGTTTTTTGGCAGATTAGTTTTTAGATAGAATAGTGTTTTTATTCGGACTGACTTGCCAAAGAGAAATGACAATAGTTCTCTATTTCTGTTCTGAAACAAAGCGATTTTAGTGTACAACAACAAATAAATTAGAATAATTGCTCACATGGGCATGTCATATAGCTATATTGGTTTTCGCCAGAATTCTAGCTTTATACCTAGCACTATTCAGTGTATATAAAATTGAAGCAAGCAAAGCAAAGAAATTAAAAGAGACCTGGTGCCCACAGATTTTGAATATTACACCCAGTTAATTGAAGATAAAGTGTGAAGAAAGTGAAAGCTTCTGAAGTTAAAGAAATTATGGTTTTCTCCGCTCAGATTTGCGCTCCTTTAAAATTGTCGATATTCAATTAAAACTTTACCCCATTCTCATTCTCACTCCAGTTGGCAACTGTTAAAATGGCCAACATTTGCTGAAACGCTCTCGGAGGCTGAGAAGACTCAAAGCAGCCTCAGCGACTGGGATGAACTCATTAAATTCACTTGCAAATCCGCTGCAGTCAATTTTATGCGCCAAGCTTTAAGTGCAAATTTAATTTTTCACGCTTGAGTGCGACGATGTGCAGCGCCGGAGTGGCTCTTATCCTTACAACTGCCTCGCTATCCCGCTCACTTCCTGCGCATTTGGCTGACCCTTCATGCTGTCGTTTCGTGCTGCAGTGCAGTGCTCATCAACAAAGGCAACAACAGTGAAAACAACAACAGCCACAGTAAACCCATTGAATGCTTTGTGCAATATTTCTATATTTTTCCATGTTGTTGTTGTTGTTGTTGCTGAACAAATTTCTATTGTTGTTGTTGTTTCTTTTTTGCACGCTGCCGACAACACAAAAGGTGCCTAAACATTAGTTCTCGCCTGCGTTCGCTCGTCGGTTTGTTCTTTTCCACTTCAACACCCCGCTTTGCCTTGGAGCTGCTGCCTGTTTCCGGTTGCTGCCTGCAGTTGTTACCGTGGCAGTTGTTGTTGTTACATAGCCTCGCGCGCTGCATCCGTTCGCGCGTCATTGCACTGCTCCTCGCTGCTGCAGCCCCGCCGCCCTGCTCGTCACTAATGGGCCGCAGACATTGTAAATATTATTAGGTCCTTTTCGAGCGAGAGTCCTGCTTCTTTCAATACCGTGCAGTGGTCGCTGCGCTTTTGTGTGCGCGGCTGCAATTATTTCGCTTGTGCCACGGCAACGCAAAAACAACAAAACGTAAAAAATTGTTGCCATTTACGGATGTGAAGCGGTAGCATGAACAAAGGGGTGGGTGGAAGCAGCAAGGGCAGTCACTCTGACGGATGCTGTTTGACTTGAGCTATTGCGGCGTTGTTCCCTTACTCCGTTCTGTGTACTAATTTTTGCTACTGCTCCGTGTGTAATGGAAAGAGCATAATGGAGTGTGGGAAGCAGAAGAAGCCGGGGGCGGCTTGAAGGGCATATAACCTCGAGTGCAAATGGCGCTTTTGTTTCTCAAGCTTCGAGAGTGTTGCTCAAGTGGGTGACAAAATGTGGAAATTCAGTCGTGTACGAGTATGCCATGAATGGCTGTTTGCATATGGTGTTCTTCGCCTTCAGGAACCCAGAAGGGGAAGGGGCTTAGATATGTAATCTTTGGAAATCTTTAAAAGCGTGTTCAGATTTATGCTTCTTTATAAATTCATGTCGACTGAATATTATGAAATTCAATTTCTCTTCCGATAAACTGCTTTTAGAAAATACATGTAAATTATATTATAGATAAATACATACAAGCACATTCTTTTTTTTTGTAAAAATTTGAATAAAGTAAAGTATTTGGCAATAATTGTAAGCTAATTTCTCAAACTAGCACTAACTGAAAGCTTCAAGTTAAGGTAAACCAACTCTCAGGGGATGCCCGCTATATATGCAAAGCACAGGTTCTTGAAAGGATTATAGATTAGTGGTTGGGGGAAAGTGGTGTAGTGACGATGGACATTTGCCTTTAATCCACGAGTATTGCAGTGACACAGGAAAACTATTCCACAACCGGGATGTTCGATCGAATGATTTCTGTAATGCGTGATGCGTTGGAGCTGTTTCAAAACGTGGTATTGATGAACCTATCTCGCCAAGCGCGTGCTATCAAAAAACAAACGCTGGCAGCTGTCATAAGATCTCTTATATCAGAGATAAGCAAAGCATCTACGATTAAAGCACCGATAAAAAGTGTTAAGCATGCCACGTTGTAATAAAGGTTAGTATGAGAAACAGGATCATGGCTTTGGAAAACTCCAGCCAATTACACACTGAGATTATCTTTCTTTATTTGAGTGAAATTTTGTGTATATTTTCAAAAGTTAGTCATTGTATTTGCTCGTTATATTTTAATGGACGTAAAAAGCACATTCAAATCTGCTACATGTACGAATTTTTGCAAGAGTATATTGAATTGGATTGGCGAGAGCTTGTACCCTGGAGATTCCGAATCAGAAACAGTCTGATACTTTCACTAAGTCACAGTTTAATAAATTTTGCAAGCTACATTTTTTAAAAGTTACTGGAGATTCTACAATTAGTAGGCAGAGTTTAATAAACTTTTAAAGGAAAAATTAACAATGAAAGATCATTCAAATTGATTTACAATATTTCTAAAAAAATTCAAACCAAAACTTTCACTATATAGACATCATTATGTATATGCTATTTTTCATGGTAGAGTTTCTTTTCTAAAGCTGCTCATTTTTGTTCAAATTTAGAAGCTCATACGAAGAGTTTCGAAACGTTGCATCATAAAATATTCCAGATGAGAATGGTTGGTTGTTGTGCTATTTTCGTAATGTCTGCTGATCATGATTATGTTTATGTTTGTGGCGTGGCGTGGCGTGCAAGTGTATGTGCAAGAAGAAGATGCAGCGTGTTCGCCAACTGTTTATAGCTTTGCCAAAGAAATTGGCGGAATTGCCAACTTCCATGATAGCACACAGCAACTGCGTTGGTAGCATGCCACAAGAAGAGGCGATAAGTTGAAGTTGGGTTGGAAAGCACCTGCACAATTCCCAGAAAGCAGGCTGATATTTGCCGTGCTATAAATTTAAAACCCACTCAGGGAGAAGAGTTGCAAGTTGCAGCCTGCAACAATGCCTCGAACAGAGGCAACAAACAACAAAAACACTTAAGCACTCACAGAGCCGCCGCAACATAAATGCACACACAGAGGCATAATGCAACAACGGCAGCACTCAACAAAAGCAACACTCACACCCACACTCACATCTACAATGGTACACACACACACACCCACACAACGAGCGAAGTGTTAACGAAAAAGGTGACGACCATTAAAACGATTCAACAACTCGACTCAAAAGAAAAATTATTGCACGCTTGCATTTGCAGCGGATGTGGATGTGGATATGGCGGATACGGCTGCGCTGCTGGCTGTTGGCTCAGAGCGCGCCGTAGCTGAAGGACGAACGCGCGACGCTGGCCGCTTAGAAAATGAAACGGGTAAAATGTGAAATGCGAGTGTATGCATTTGCGCCCGAATGAGTTTGCTACATGCAACCAGAATGCAAGCAACATGCATCCAGCACGGAGGGGGTGTGTCTGTGAATTAGAACGCTCAGCAGCGAGCAGGCGGGGGCTGAAGGCGATACGATGCAACACATTTGCAAAGCCTGAAAGTGTTTGCACTTGTGCCGTGTGCCGTGCATCATGTGCGCTTCTCTTGGCGCACATGAGGGGGTGTTGGCGGCACACCGGCTGCGCTTAAGCCGTTAATGGTGAGCAAACACTCGAGTACTTCATTCAGGCAAGTCCAGTTGTAAAATATGAAGTTGCTTCAGAGGCACTCATGGGACAGGATCTGTGGGTGTGTGAGCGTGTGTGTGTGAGAGAGAGGAAAGAGGCATTCCATAATGTGGGCTTGTATGAAAGCAATTTGTACTTGAAGACTGATTGCCATGGGTTATACGTTCATATCATAATGGGATTTTGAAATTATTTATATTCAAGCATTCGCAAAAGGTGTGAAAGCTACTTTAAAGAGCCTCTTAAAGGTGAATAGGCAAATGGTTTATATATCTAGTCTTCGAGATTATTTATTACGGATTTAAACGACCTAAAGTAAATATTTCTAATCTACATATCGACGCGTTTGACAATATGCTCAAAACTTTAATAGTTTAAAATAAGAGTATACAATTTTGTATTCCATGCAACTTTGAATTGGATGACTCATCTATCCATCCATCTACCCATTATATTCAATGTGAATATATTTAAAACTCAACGTGGATGTACATTAGTTAGCTTGGTTTTCTATTAGAAAAAGGTCAAAATGTAAATATTTAAATATCTTAATAAAATTCAAATTGAAACTGCCTGAGAGGAGCCAAAGACAGAGACTGTGAAAATATTGGTCGACAACAGCTATTATAGTAGATATAAATATTGTAAAGATGATCCAGAATTAAAAATAACCATATTTTTAGAACTTTTACTTTTGACTTTGAAACGGTTCCCATAGTTCTGAATACTAAGATCTACAATACTGAGGTGGCGACTTGTCGATCATCCAAACCGAATGAGAAACGGAAACATTAAATTTAATATGGATTGTGGTGGCAATTTTTAGAATCGGTATGGAAAAATGCTTCCGAATATTAAAAAATTTTTTGGTAAGGTTTTTAAGAGCGATTATCCGAATCTGTACACAAAAATGTTTGCAAAAAATTTAATTATTCATTAGGAAATAACACTTTCCTTTTTACTTAAAAATTTTCTATGGGAACAATTCTTGATTATGGGTCACAAAATAAAATATATGCATCTTTAAATTTTGTCAAAATTTTATATGTACAACTTAGTTTATATTATTTAGAATGAATGGACAAGTTCACAGTTTGCATTTGTAGGCAACCAAAAGCACTCACTAAAGGTTTCACTTACCTTTCAGTCTTCTAAATAATTTTAAAGCGAACTAATGAAAAATCTTATTTTGGAGCAAAGGCAAATTTTTTGTATTTCGCCATGTCAGAAGCGCAATTTGCCATTTGCTGCTGCGTTACTTTGCGAGTAATAGCGGTGAAATAAACGATTTTGCTAACGCGGCGAAATTCCTTGAACTTTATTTACCTTTTTCGTCGACACTAATGAACAATGGAATTTGTTGTTTTGCACATTTTGTAAACATGTTTATTACACTGAATGTGAAATAAATGGCGCTTGCCATCATTAAATTTGTTTTCTTCACACACGCACACACACACACATATGTGAACTAACATGTATTATGTATGCACAAAAACAAGTTCCTCTGCCCGCTTAGGATTGGTTTTCTTTGGGGGGTCGAGGAATTTGCTGCCATGTTGTCTCCCACGATACCTACAAACGGAAGATCAACACACGCGCCCATAATATCCCCAAGTGAAATACGCACACATTCGCATTCATATGAATAAGCGTGTGTGTTTTGCGAAGGCAGTGTGAAGAATGAAATGCGAATTGCGAAAGCTTTTTTCACATCTGCAGGGAAAATCTTTTTCCACAGCTTAACAGCGACAAAACAAATATCATCATGACGCCCCGACACACTTTGTATGTCTATGTGTCTGCGACTTGACACCCATTTAGCCTATGTATATCTGTGTGTGTGGGAGCTGCAAATCTGCCGGCCCGTTTCAGAGCGCGCACATTTAATTGAGAATTTAAAATGATTTGTTTATTTTGTGCTCTTTGTTGGTAAATGTGCCCCTAGCTCTTTTTCACACACACACACACAACACAGACACCTACAGTGGCGTCATATGAGTGCGCCTTTGTGCCACTTTTAATGAGTTTGGAATTTTTTTCGCCTTGCCGTAGGTGCTGGCATTTGTTGTTGCTGTTGTTATTGCCATGCTGGCATGAAGTGCTGCGGCAGCACAGCTCACATCCCATGTATAGCCTGAATCCTTTTGACTTTCTTGTTGTTGTTGTTGGTGTTGTTTGTGTTTGGCAAGACAAGGCAAGGCAAGCCAGTTCAAAGTGTCTGTCAACATTTTGACATTTGACGTGCATTTAGGCACTTGGTTTTTTTCAAATTTTTTGTTGTTGTTTTTATTTTGCTTTGGTCGTTATTATTTTGTTATTATTGTTTTGTCAGTTTTTCACTTAAGTTCTTCAGAATTTGTTATTTATTGTTTGTTCCTTGTTTATAACTGACAGCAATAGGGGTGCAGGCAGCAAGAGCGAAGTGAATAAGATGGGCATGAGAAGCAAGAGATGGTACAGCTCATGGGTGCATATTTTTAGAAAGTTTTATCTCTACTTCTCTCTTAACTTGTTTACTGTCTCGAGGAAATTTCACAATAAGTTAACATACAAGTTTTTGAAATAATTTCCCTCATTTTGGTTATGTGTGATAGCGAATTTGGCAATGGAAAAAGTTATTCATTGCGTAAAATAGTGTTCTGAAGTAAATAGCAAATTCGCAAGTTGGTATTCTCAATCTTTCCAACGCGGTTGTGCCAAATCTATATAGTTTAGAATAGAATGCTTCGAACGCAGTACTACGAATACAGTGATTTGTGACAAAACATATTGGAATACATCAAATATTTTCTAAAGCTGATATTTCGTTCATTCACCTTGGTCAACTAATGCTGAGTAGTCAGCTCTGATAACCAAATTTTACAAGCAAATAATTCCTTTAAAAAGCATGCCCAGTTAATATTCTTTATTACCAATATGCTTAAATGCGTGTACAATATTAATTGATTAAATATCTTTTATTCTTTTCAGATTGCAATAAAAATTCATTCAGGAATATCAAAAGCTGCCAGCAGCCTTCAAACCTTTTTATTTTCATAAATTAAAAACAATCAGGATAGAGAACTACAAGTTCAGCAAGTTAAAAATTACCAACCCAACGAAATAAGAACAAGAATATACAACGAGGAATAAATTGCAGTCAGTCTGACAATGGGAGCAACAGTCGCCGTCGCCGTCGCCGTCACATTCAAGGCGAAAGGTGAGCAACATTTTGGGGTCGCGCTACATTGCAGTGTACTTATAAACGTACACATACACGTACAGGCATTTGAAAGCACACTTGCAATAGAGTATTCCGTGTTGTTGTAGTTGTAGTATGGTTGTTGTTGTTGTTTGTGCGCCTAATAGGAACTAAAGCCAAATTTCGAAACTAAATGCAAATGGCAGATATGACAGCGCACTCACACATATGCACATACATGCGTTACAAGTATGCATACATACATACATACATACTCATTCATGCACTCATATACATGCAAAAACACAGACGTGAAAACTCATACAGTCACTTAAGCTCAAGCGCTTGCATTAATTTGCGTGTTTACGCGTGTATGCGAATGCGACTGTGCTTGTGTGCAGATGTGTGTCTGTGTTCGCATGTGTTTGTAGTTGTTGCAGTCAAGCGCATAAAATAAAACACAATTGCAGCTCTTGCCGCATGCAGTCAAAATGCTGCAGGCACTTAAATCCTCATTGTCTGCAGGAAAAAAGGATATCGTCCATATCGAGTAACGGTGCACATTTTGGCTACAGCGTTTTATTTATGTAGGAAAATGTCTTAAATTCGCTTAAATTTAATTATCCTTGTTGAGATTTTAGTGACCGATGTTGACCGTCCTTTAATTTTTGCCAGTTTCTTTTAAATATTCCATGTGTCGCTTTTCTTTCGTTCAATCTTTTGTACCTTCTAGAAGTCCTGTTCGTTTCTGTTTGTGCATCCTTCCGTTATTTCTAAGTCCGTTAACCTCACATTTATGTTGCTAATGATTTTTGGTATTTGTTTTAATGCCGATCTGGTTTCTCATTAGCTTTCGGGTTAGAAACGTTTTAAATTGGTTTTAAACCACATTTTTTTAATCTTCTAAGCGGTCAGTTTTCAAAACTATTCTCACATATTTAAGAACATTCTTGCCACCAAGCTACACTTAAAACTAACTTAATAATTTAATAAATTTAATTTCACAATACTTAAAAATATATGTAGAATTAAATTAACAACTGTGACATGTAAGTAGTTAGTTGGAAGGACTTGGTCTTTAATTTATCACATTTCAGCCCTATTATTAATGTTTTGAAAGATTATATTGAGGGTATAATAAGCTGGATTTTTTCAGCCACTTAAATTTTCATATGGGGTTCTTGTTATTTTGCTTTTCTGATAAGATTGTTCTGTGTGGCCATTTTTGCTGAAAATCCCTCAGGACAGGACTCTTTCCTATAAAATATATAAGATTTTCATTGTCCTTCAAATTGCATCAAGTGTATATGCGCCAAGTACCGCTGGAATCAAATGCACTCACTTGCGCACTGAATGCGCCATAAAAGTGCACGTACAAAGCCGCAAAACTTTAAAGCCACGAGCAAAAACCAATTCCCGAAACATTTCAAATTAAGATTTCATTTCTGTATTTTCATTCTTTCTCTTTCTTTCTTTCTTTCATGCACACACCTAGCCGCCCGCAACGCTGCAAGGCTGCAAATCAGCACCACACTGTTGACGCTGCTACTGCTGCTGCTGCCGCCGCCGGCGGCCAAAGCCACAAGCGGCTTACGTGTGCCCACGTTCCTGCAGGAGCCGCCGCCGCGCCTACTCTTCAGCAACGACACCGGCTCGCAAGTCAGCTGCACGGCGCATGGCAGCCCGCCGCCACTGGTGTCCTGGGTGCTCAAGGACGGTTCGATGGCAACACAAGTGCCCGGCTTGAGGTGAGTCAGCGGGAAGACAGGAGATGGGGGAGTGGCGCTGTGGCTAGATTAGCCCTGCTTAAGCTTTGGCGACATTGCTGCGGATTCGGAGCACTCGGAGTACAAACGCCTGGGCAGAAGTGGGCGGGCCAAACTTTTTGCCAGTGGTACTTCAAAGTTTCTAGCCTCATAATTACAAGATTTCGAGCAATTTTGTTTTTGTTTTACTTTTTCATTTCGATTTTAATTAGCATTTTTGCAGCTGTGCGTGGCAACTGCGGCTACTTGTGCAACTGTCATACAACAGCAAAAAGCATACAAACACACACACTTACACTGCAAAGTGCAGTCGTTGTTGTTGTTATTTGTGGTTTTTGCTGCTGCTGCTGCCTGCCTGCGGCTGTTATTGTTTTGTTGCCAATACGGCTCTGTGCTCCAAGCCTTTGTCTTTCCGCCCTGCCACTGCCATTGCTGCCACTTACTTGCAGGCTTTGCAATGATGTGGTGACTTTTTGCGGCTGCTCCACCACGCCCCCGCACTCTGCGGTGGCTCATGTGCTCCTGCAACCGGCAAATGCCACAAGTGCGCCTGGCATTATTTCACAGGCGAACGTGTTGCTGCTGCTGTTGGCTATTTGCTGCTTGCCGCTGTGGCAGCAACGACTTATGCGCTTGCACTTGCTCCGTTTTGCGGCAGTAATTAAAAGTTATTAATTGTAAATTATTATTTTGTGTGTGGCATGTTGCAACAAGTGGCTGCCGCTTGTGTGGCATTATGTGGCAAGCTTGCAAAAACGCTTTTTGGCTTTTGTTCAACGTTTGCTTTGTGGCAAATAACTTGATGCATGAAATATGCTCACAACGCTCAGAGCAAATTGAAAAGTTTTTGTATGATAGCAAATTTTGAGAAAGCTCTAGGGTTGTTATACAAACAGGATTGATTAGGCTCACGTTTTTTTCTTTTAATTAGTTCAAATTTAAACTTTAATTTTTAACTCTGCATCTAAGTAACTTCATTTCAGAGAGCCCTTCGATTACCATTGAATGCTCTTGTATTTAAATTTTTTCTTAATCCAGGTTTTTATTTCGGCATTTTCCATTTTTCTCTATAGCGGTTACCTATTAGTTCCTCTAACAGATATCTCTTCACTTGTGCTCTTTTTATTAGTCACATCTCTATTAGCAATTCAGTAGTCAGACAATTGACTACTGCCTAGGACATCGTAATGGCAGCCACCCCTAGTTGCGAAGTACTATAAGCAGATAGACTAGAGTGCATTTAAAGTTAGCTGAGCTGTCGGCAATAAAACGATGTTTTATTAGTCAAAAATCCTATTGAAATATTAAACTATTTAATAATTTTTTTTTCCAAAATATCCCAAATTCCGAAAAAGTTCTTGGTGCTTTAGTTAATTTGCTGGTTCGTTTGTCTGTACAGTGAATATATTGCTCTATTCATATGTATATTCATTTCTTTATTCATCTATCTATTACTTACCCTTTATATTAATCCATCATCATAGTAGTACAGAGCTTATTATTTTATGTATTGTTTCCCAAACGCCTGCTGGTGTCTGCACAGCCAATGTTATTATAGCTATCTGTTTCTTTCGGCTCATATGTTGATTCGGATCTCTATTAGTATTTGCCGATTCCTCTACATGTGCGTTTAATTTATTTATATTATTTTCACTTTGACCTCTTCATAAGTGCAAGTTCTATTTGAAACATGCAAAAGAATTAAGATGGGCTTCATTAAATATGACTTGCTCAAAGAGCATGAATCTATTTCTAAAGCATTCATTCTGCGATTCACTCGCACTTGTTTAAATTATAAATGCTCATGCATCGTTCAAATGAATTTAATGCGTTTGGCTTAAATAGAAGTTCACTCCTTGCTGTGCCCTTTTTATGCCAGTGTAAGCCGCTGTGGCGGCATTAACAAACAAAAATCACTCATACGCTCCGCAAACCTCGCCATTCAACACAGTGCAAGGTCCACTGTCACTTGCCGTTTATTCATTCCGCTTAATGCCTTAAACACTCTTGACAATATAAGTTATCTAACCTTCGCTGCAATTTTAATCCTTCGCAATTCAGTTGCAATTTTAATGCTTGCCCTCGCCGCTTTCCCC
Source organism: Neria commutata (assembly GCA_963457695.1). Lineage (NCBI taxonomy): Eukaryota > Metazoa > Arthropoda > Insecta > Diptera > Micropezidae > Neria > Neria commutata. The sequence continues at coordinate 3,329,824 of OY735245.1, forward strand.
AAGCACACATTTTCCCATTTTCCTCCTCTGACATTTGCAGTTAACTCGCTCACATTCAAACGCTCCTGCGCTATTGTGTCGCTTATGTTGTCTGTCAAATAAATGTTGTATTTTACACCCACACATAAACCTCCCACACACACACAGGCGAACAGACAAACTCTTTTCACTCTTGCACTGCAGCACGTGAAAAAAGTAGAAGCAGTTCTTTTGAATGTTTTATGTTTTATGGTAACATCAAAACCGCAACATTGATTTTGACAGCTTTTCTGCTACCTTACTTCGCCTTACTTCGCCTTACTTCTCCTTTGTCCTATAATCTCTGCAGCGAGTTTTGCACACTTTCGTCTGGCGCACTTTTCTGCATATTTCTTTTACTTACTTTTCTTTTTGCTTTTGCTGTTGCTGTGTCGTGTTGTTGTGTCATGTTGTTATTGTATGCTTTGTTGCAAAGTTGAATGGTTTGAGGTTTGCTTTTTCAACTTTTGTTTAAAAAACGTACATGCACTTTTTGAATGGAATTTATGCTTTTAATTTCGCGCTCGTGCATCCAAGTGCAAGAGCTTTTCTTATATTCTTGTAAAAGTATTCAGACTTTGATGCTTTGGTGGGACTATGTGGAGAGAGAGAGGCTTCCTTGTGCACGAGTAGTGTTTACTTGATCCCGTTCAGTTGGCTTGAAAGAGTACTTTTAAATTCACCGTTCATGACATGCTTATTAAAAATATTTGAAAAGACAGTTTCTAAAATAAATGCAATGAATATGATATTTTGTGATGAAGTTGAACTTGGTAGATGTTTCTTTAGATATATAATTACTTTGTAGATGCTCTTTAGATATCAGTTTAAAAGTATTACTCTCAAACATTTTGTATATGCATTCTTGAAAAAGCGATCTAATATTTTTCAAATTGTCATCAATTTGTGGCGAACTGAGGCTGTGGCAGAATGCATGAACAGAAAATGAGACTCGATGCAAGCAATTTTGTATATTAAATATGTAGAAAACATATACATTTGATCAGTAGTCATTTCGGCTTTTGATTATAAAATGCTTAAATTTTAAAAGGTTTAAATAAAATATTACTCATATTAATGATTTCAGTTGCCGCTTTGTTAATTTTTAAAACAACTTTGCCAAATGTGAAGCACTTTAAAAGTGTTTGCCACAATCTGCGTCCTTCACATATCGCATAATCAAACCATTTTCCTCGCAGTTGAGTGCAAATATTTACGCTCGCAGATGATGAAGATGACATTTGAACGTTATGCAAATAATTCCTTGGCAATATTATCGTTTTTGGCATGCTTGAGTGCAGCCAAGGCAGCGACAAGAGCAACAGCAACAACAACACATCGTAAGCAGCCGCAAAAGGCATGCGGCATGTGGCATCTCTGCTGGTAAATGCAAACACGAGCTTACGGATTTATTGCAGCCAATAACTTGGCACTTTCGTGTTTATTGTGAGATGGAAATCATTTATTATATGCACTTACGCGATAAACACACACGCACACAGGCACGTGTCTGCTATGCTGTATACTTATATAGCTGAGCGCACATGTGCAACAGTAGCAAGTGTTGCCTGAAAAGCTGCCACTGCTGTTGTAAATTTACTGCGTGAAGCAGTTTCTAAGAGAATTTTTATGTTTTCCAAATGAAATGTCATTCGAAATACGTGATCGCATTTCGTGACAAGCGCTCGACGTGATGGGGAAGTGAGCTTTGGCTAGGCGAGAGCTGATGCGAGGGAGAATCGTGCGGTTAAATGCAATGTACTAACGAAATGTTCTGTGTGAGTGTGTGTGTGTGCTCTAGTTGCTGCTGCTACTCTATGAGCTTGCTGTTGATATTGTTGTTGCTGTTATTGCTGCTGTTACTTGCGAAACTTACTTGCTTGGCTCCGTTTTTAACGTTTTTCTTTTTCGAACAGCTCGTCGGAGTACGGAGTATATTTTACGTATTTTATTACTTTTTCTGCCAGCCACTCTTAATGGACTCACTCATCTGCTGCTGCTGCACGACAAATGTTGTACATTGTATGACGCAAAGGCGGCGGAAGAAGGCGAAGAGAAAAATAGTGTAGAAAATATCGCACTTTAAGCAAATGAAAAATAAATTTTATTTATTTAGGTAAAACGAACGTTTGTGTAAAAATCTTTGGAATGACTGCTGATAAAGTACGAGGAAAAGTGGAAAATTCCAAATTTTGATCTACAATGTGTACATTTCTATATATCGATCTTTTAAGCATCATATTTTGAATTGATCGAACTCTCAATTAAATTATTTAATTTTGATTTTGGGAGGTATATCAATAAGTAGTCTTTGAAGCGGTGTTTGCTTGGTTTAATAAAATAGTATGTCAGATTTTTAGATTTCACTTTAATATTAGATGAAGCTTCATGTATATAATATATTTGACATTTTAGGAACAGAATCTTAATTTATATGATGATATAAAACAGATTTTTGGTATATCACTTTCAACTCTTACAACAACTCAACTCCAAGCTAAATAAAACGATAGGACCTACATAGCTCTATAAAGTTATATCTGTTATAAGCACATAAAACCATCAGTGCTACCATATAGAATCGACCAACAGCTGTAGACAATAGTTAAATTGAATTGGTTGATATATTTCTTAATAGCATGAGCCACTTTGTACGAGTATAACTTAAATTAAGTACACACCTCCAAGGACATTTAAGATTGCTGCGTTCAGTTGCTTTGCTCATTTCTATTATGTTATTATCTAAACTGTTCTTCAGACAAAGCTCAAAATACTTCATTGCTCTTAGCAGCTGCATCTTTTGGCTAAAAGCTTCGTAGCCAGTTGCTTCAGCTGAGTAGCCTAAAAGCAAACACTTAAATATTTATTTATTTATTTTCCCTTTTCCTTTTTTGCTCGATTCTGTTGTCTATGTCTATACGAGCGTTGGCACTTTTATGATGTTTACATTTGGCCAAACGTCAGTGCCTTTATTTTTCATTATTTATCCGAAGTTTTTTTCTCTCTTGACAGTCAATGCGAACGTCCTTTGCTCGCTGTGCTGCAAATAAATAAACCAAACTTCATGTGTACTTCTATCTTTTTTCTCATTTTTCTAGAAAAATTTCTGGCAATGGCACGCTGCATTTTCCACCGTTCCTGGCGCAGTACTATCGCACGGATGTGCACGAGGCTGTCTACCGTTGTCGTGCCACCAGTGAAGCTGGCACAGTCTTGAGTCGCAACGTGCAGGTGCAAGCAGGTAAATGTAGCAACAAAGCTATCACACTCGTATATACATATATCTCATGCGACACTGACACGTCGCAGCTTTTGCAATATTTGGGTAATTCTATGCCAAAAGAAATGCAATTTCTATCATTTTCCCCATTTAATTTGATATCGATGCAAACTTTTGCCACCACACGGCACAATCCCGACGCTTAACACAATTTCCTTGCCATATATCCTGGCAGAATATGCTGTGCATGTTTTCTTGCAATTTATAAACTCAGGAGACGATAATCGAATTTCTGGCCAATTCGATTGGGATGGGTTGTAACATAAGGAAGTTCAGGGAGCATGAGGCTTCTTACGGAATATTGCCTTTAATTTTCTTGCTTTGCTAACACGATGGAAATTTATTGTTTCTCCTTTGACTGCCTTTAGATGCTAGTAATTCTTCGAGCACATGCCGATCGGTGTTGGCTGGGTTGTGATGGAATGAGATTTGCCAAAAACTTTTATTTGTATTGTTTTGTGCATAGTTGTAAGGGAAGGGGGGCGTAATCTTTTTCTCTGGAGAGTTACAAGCATGCTGTTGTTTTGTTTTGCTGATTTTTTTGTTTGATTGTCTGACACAGCTGGGGAATTTTGGTGCAATTGCTGATGAGATATAATACAAATAGAAATAAAAAAAATCATAAAATAACATATAATATTTTTGTAAGGTTAGATACTCAAAATCCATATATCTTTGGTGGTTCTAGTGCAATGTCCTGTAGCTATAGTCGACACAATGATTTTATTTGGAGTTGGGATCCAGTGGACAAATCACCGTAGTCTGTAAGCAAAGAGAGTTTATACTTTTGAACCTGTGCCTGCAATACAATAAACAAAAAGATAAAAATATCGTCTGCCTTCATATTTTCCTTGGAGTGGCTACAGAAAATCGAAACTCCGACTGTTAATTTATATAGCCTTAGTCATTGCCTCACAGCTAACGGTCCCTATGAAGATTCCCACTAAGTTCTGTCTTCATTACACGGAACTTTATTCATGTCTAATGCACACATATCCACCACTCGCCAGAGTTGCCTACAAATGTAATTTTAACTAGTATGAAATTAATTTCAAACTGTCAACTTGTGACTTCCGACTTCCAACTTTTGACTTCCCATTTCCGCATATACCAATCGAGTTTCATCAGTAAAAGATAAACAGAATCGTCGAAATCAATTCCAAGTTTACTTTGTGAATGCCCACAACAGGAAGAGCAACAGCAACAACAACAACAACAAAAAGCAACAAAAAGACGAGTAACGTTGCTATTGCTGATGACTTTGTAACGCCTCAAACAAAATTTGTCTAAACTTTTGCGAAGCCAAGTACTCTTCTTGCTAACTCTTGTTGTTGTTGAGTTGTTGTTGAGTTGTTGTTGTTGTTTATACTGTCAAGTTGTGTCGTTGCTAACGCTGTCATTGCAGCAGCGCTGTTGCTGCTGCATTGCATGTTGCCGGTAAAATTATAAACTGACAAACGTTGCCGTCAGTTGTAGTTAACTTGCTGGGTAACATCTCTGAGCGCTGCACGGAAGCTGACATCAAAGGCAACAGCAAAGGCAAATGAAAACTAATCATTGCATACCTTGAGGCGAAGTTAATCAAGCTACTGTCGAAGAGGAGTAGTAAGCGAACAGCAGTTCATTTCAAGTTTCGTAGATAGCGACGAAAATCGATTACGTTGGAACTATTTATCTGAGTACTGCCCTCTTCAACTCCCTTTCAACTTACCAATCTCGTGCCTCTTCCCTACTTGGCATATTTAAGCAGTTCGTCTCTTGTTCCAATGATTTTTCCCCTTCATATTTGCGCTTTAAATTATCAATATTGATTGCTAAATAATTTACAACTACTAAAATTGGCAGCTACATGCGAATTTCCATTGACCCTGAAACAATTTGTAACTCGTAAGTTTTAAAAAAAAAAAAAAGAATATGAAGGAAAAGAAAAAATTGCAAAAAGAGGCAGTGCAACGCGGGAATTGAACCCAAGTTGTGTGCGCGCGCTTCAGCCTCTTAAAATCTCATTCAATATTTACATTGGCATTTTGTGCCAAATTCTCTGCTCTTTACATTCATTCCACTCTTCATATGCATATAGAGAGATATATTCCCCACTTCGGCATGCCTAAACTTTTCCGCCATTCGTTTTTTATGAGATTTCATGCATTTATATTTACTCATTTAAATTTAATACACTGCTGCCCAGCAGATCATTGCCACATATCAGCATCATCCATCAGCGCTCATACGAGCCCTGTGCGATAGCAGGGGTGGAGAAAAAAGGGAGCAGCTAATTGGATCAGATGCATCTGATAATGAAGTTTATGAAGCTTGGAAAAGGAAGCAATCGTGATGGGGAAAATATCAATCATCTTCCCTTGTGAAGAAGCCCATATGCAGGTCCCACTAACTGGTGCTATAAATATGTAGGTCCCGTTAACTTGTGGCTAAAATAGAATGTGCACACATAAATTAAAGCGAGCAGGCTAGGCCTAAGCCATTTATATATAGACATAAAGTAGCGTTTTATTACATATTTTCAGTTAGATTACCAGGCTGCCTACGGAAAGAACACTGGGAGACCAAAGTGCCGCAAGAGTAGTTACTGTCAATTGTTTGAAGAATTCTCTTGGATATACTGTGACATAGATATAAAATAGGCAGAAGTTTTTGTAGTTGGAACAGATCTTGCAGCTCCTACTAGAAAGTAGCTCACATATTGAGGCTATCATTAGGAAAAAAAGGCAACAAATTAGAAGGATTATGTTTTAAGGTATTCCAAAGATCGAGACTCCAATAGCAATAGTAAGTTTCGGTGTATTGCAGTTTAAATATCACATATATTGTACCTAACCAACATTTTTTCAAACATTTAATGTAAAAGGAATATTTTTTTAAATTCTATGTATTTTCAATAATTTGAAACGTTAATATTTTGAACTTTTCCAAAAAGTACTGTCGGTTCCAAGCTACGCCAGTTGAAGTGCAATTCAACCCGAATGCACGCACCCAACCAATCCCATTCACATCAATTCCAACGCATTCGCGCTAACGAAAAACGGTTATCGCATTTTTCATTCACTTTTTCGTACTTTTGTGCTTTGCTATTTTGCAGTGGTTCGTCGACAATTTCACGTGCATGTGGAAAACACCGAAGTCTATTTGGGAAATTCGGCGTTGATTAAGTGCGCGCTGCCGGACTACGTGCGCCCCTATGTTAAGGTGGCCAGCTGGCATCGCGGCGAGGAGATATTGTTGCCGGATTTGTCCGACGTTGGTGAGTGTTGTCCATTTTTATCCCTTACCAGTTTTACCATTTTTTGTGGCCCACTTTTGATTTCGTTTTCCCTTCTTCATATGCAGCTCATACATACGTTTGTTTGTAATGAATTTTTGTGTGTGTTGGTGTTGGATTTTTGTTGTAGTATGACATAGCAGTTGGCATGCCTCTGTTCGTGTGAATGAGCTTGTGTGTGTGTGTGTGATATGTTTCCACTGCAAAAGCGTGTAAATAAGAAAACGAGTGTGTGTAAGTGAAATTTATGTGCGCACATCCTTCCGGTGCGTATGTTTCGTTGAAATGCAATGCTCTGTAAAGCGGCTGCCATTGCTCCGGTTGTTGTATTTGTTGCTGTGGTTGTTGCTGCTGCTGATGTTGTTCGCATTGTAGCTGTCTGTTTGCATTGCTATCGGAGGTTTGTTGCAGTTGACATTTATTGAGAAATGCTATCCTGCTGCGCATTCATATCCTTGCAGATAGAGTGACATACATATACAGCTTCATTGTTCAGCTGAGCACGTATGCGTTGGGCATGCATGGGAACAGAAATCGCATTAGAGTGCATGATTCAATATTTTGAGCTTTGTTTATATGCCTAGTTAAGGTACCAGGTATCATTGGAACTTTCACCATGTAATCAATTCTACTTGCTGTCATGGCAATATTTATCAAACAAGGGCTTTTCGATTATGATTCCTATAGGGAAGCATATTTGTGCAATGTTTTTGTTGTTAAACTGTTGACAGAGATCTAACAAATCGCTTAAATTTTTTTTGAAAGACAATAGATTGAAGATTAACATTGGAATAGGTCGAATATCTTCAACACAATAAAAGTAACTCTGGAATGATTTCAAGCTAAAACCAAAATTAAATATTAAATATTAACCATAGCATAGTCTCTTTGGCTCTGTTAACTGATTTAGTATACGTCTTATAGGAAGCACCAAACATTCAATTTCTAATGCCTTCTCAATTAAATTGATTTCTATTGATATTTATGGCATATTATTGAATGATTCTGCATACCATTTCAGACAACTTTATTTTTTTATAGCTTTTATTTAAAACTGAAAAATTGAAGCAAGTATTAGCACATTTTCTACAGAATTCAATGGGAAATTTTTCACATTTACTAACAAATTTTCCATTGATATAAAAAACGCGATTTTTTAGTCCCGTCATAACGTGGCATAATAGTAGCAAAAAATCAGGCATTATCGTGTCATGTTGTTGACAGGGATGAAGTTGTCAGTTTGTCTGTGTAGTGTAAAAATATTTCATTGCATCGCTGATGATTTCTTTTATGAATAATAGCAAAACGCAAAATCGTATGTATGTACAACCGCATGTATACAACAACTATGTATATGTATGTGTATGTTACATAAAATCGCTTATTGAGTTTTTCAAATACAATTCTGCATTTTAATTAGCTAATTTTCGCTTGTATTTTTGTTGTGGTTTTTGTTGTGTACGCTGAAAGTTAACATGCAAATTCAAACTTTCCAGTTTAGTTTTTCAATTTGATCATCAAAAATGTTCATCAATTAAATTTGGATATTGTGAAAAGTGTTGAGCTCAAAACTTTGATGTATGTATTACTTTGCTCACATGTGTCTCGTTCCATTGCAGCCGGCCGCTACGTGGTGCTGTCTGCCTCCGGCGACCTATACATACGCTCCGTGCGCGCCGAGGATGGCCTCGTCAAATTCGCCTGCCTTGTGACGAACACGCTCAGCGGCGAGCGGCAGCGAAGCGATGAGATGATGCTGCAAGTGAAAGGTAAGTGGTCCTGGAGAGCTTGGCTGCTTCAACTAATCGTATCTGGCAACTGAAAACTGGCAACTGGCAACTGCCGACATGTTATGCCATTTCCGTGCTGCCACATGTCGACCAATTAATTTTTTTCTGCTTCTTCTTCTTCACTTTTTATGACTGCGCTGCACGTGCTCGTATGCTTAGAGCTGAGCAAAAATCTGGCTCCACGCACCACACAAAAACCAGTCATCGAAATACACGTGGAACGTGGCAACGACGTGCACTTGCCCTGCAACATACAGGGGAATCCTTTTCCCATATTCACGTAAGCATGACCTGCCTTGGAGCGCAGCACATTAATTGCATTTTATTTCGCACTTAATGCCAGCCTATTCCGAAAAGCTTGATGTGCATGTATGTTAGTGTGGGCGGTCTAGAGTGCGCAATGGAATGGGCGTTTTGCTCTGTTGCTTTAAAGAGTTTGGTTAAGAGAACTTGGAAGGATGTCGGAAGAAAAGCCTTAAGGGGGCGCTGAGCATCGGGCCTTTTGTTTTCACAGACTGTTGTAAAATTAAATTGTAATGAAGTTAAAAAGATATGCTTTGCACACATTCCAAATGAGCATAGTTATTTTAGTAGTTTTTGACGGAAACTTTCGTGAGACTTCGGCTTAACTTCTGCGAATGGTTTTTGTTGTTCTTGCATATGCTCAGGAAAGGCATACTAAATATACATATTTATTAACAAGAAGACTTCATTATATTTTGGCATCTACAGTTTCAAGCTAGATTCTGTTGCCGAGGCTTATTCGTACTTTTGCTACTTTAATGACACAGTTTGACATTCATGCTTTCTGTAAATATGTACGTACCTTGACATTTGTTTTGAGTAGGCCGTTTACCTGTTACGCTCCAGCACAAACTATGCAAAATATGGGTGCATTTACACTGTAGCAAGTTCTGCAATTTCGAAACTCTGACCCCAATACGAGTGGAGCAGTCACTAAGCTCTTGTGGCAAAAAGTAGGTGAACTGCTTGGCATCTCTCAGGCAGTCGCACAATCGAGCCGAGTAACGACACCAATACACACACCCAGCCGCAAGCACACTAAAGCGCGCTCTAATGTGCAAATGTGCACCCACAGGTATTAAATTTGCAACGCGGTCTACGCGTGAGTGGGAGCGTGTGCGCTGGCATTTGCGGCTTGCTTGAGTGTTAATTAGGGCAAATTTTTATGTTTGCACCGAGACCATTTTGCGGGCCGAATGTGGCCATGTTGTGTTTATTTGTTATGAGGCTCTAAATTCAAGGCAAGAGCTTTGAAAGTTTTAATTTTTTATGCGCTTACTTTTAGAGCTTAACGCTTAATCATTGGCTTACTTTATACTTTGAGGAAGATCGCAAACAAATTTTATTCTTAAATTTTAATACGCGACGCTAAAAACACTTCGTAAAGTAAAACATAATAAAAAGTGAAAACAAGTAAAGGTAAAGAAAATTCCTGAGCATATTCTGGAAATCAATAAACGCTACTTAAGCATAATCCGCAACTGATTTGTGGAATGTTATTGTTGTTGTATGAAGTGCGTCGTTCCCAGGCTGACGGCGTCTGCGGATGCTGCTGCTGTTTACGTATGCAAAGCACGCGCTCAGACAGACTTCATAAAACACACACACCCACACTGCTGCTAGACTAGAGTGGCAGCACACACATTTTTACGCATACACAAATACAGACACACAATCACACGCAACGGAAACTTTTGTGGCAGCATTTGAGCTGCGTCGCATGTCTTGACTTTAGGCTTTTTGCCATCAAGTGTTTATGCCTGAAATTATAATGAGCTGCTCTGCTCCTGCTCGGCTCAAGGTCTGACGAGCAGGAGGTATGCAAGCACGCAGCCATTCAGACACACAGACACACAGACAGACAGACAGACGGATATGCCGGCTGACAGCCAGATTGCGAAATAATCAACTTTATCCATGGCGGCGCGGCGGCATACTTTTAGGCGTTTAAGCCAAAAATAATGTCATTTGCCGTTTGACTTAGATTATGAGTGATTGCTGCTCAGAGATGTGGGTTGTTTGTCGGTGGTGGCGGTAACGGCGGCATGCTGTCAGTTGACTTGAGCGAAATGTAGCATTGTATAAGTATTGTTCATATTGGGTCGTTCACAAAAGGATAATCCACTTGCAGCCCAACAAAATGACAGCAGTTTGCAGACGAGTTGTAATCGAGCGGCTCAATTTGAGAGAAATGTCTTGATTACTGCAGGAAATTGGAATGGCTTGAGAAGATATACCGAGGGAATTTAAATATTGAGATTAAGCGATTCCGTTTCTCAAGATTGCATTCCCTATTCAGCACTTACTCAATTTGTTGATACGGTGCTTTGTTAAAGTCGAATCGAAATAGAATATATGCATCAGGAATTTCAACAATTATTCATCCCTATTACGAAATGAGTTTTAACACAAGATTACCAAATGAAGTGATTTTGACTGCTTTTTAATTTCAATTTAAATAAAATTATGGATACAATTTCATAGGATTTTGACACTTTTTATACATGATATAAATGCATTTATTAATGGTTGTATTAACATCCCCACTCTTTGTATCTGAAATATGTACATACATATGTCTATATTGCTCAAAAGCAGACATTTTGATGGCTTGATTGCTTGGATAAAATAGTGTTGAAGGGACAGCTGACAAGCTTTAAAAAATGTTTACCGCGAATACATTTAAATTTTCTTTAATTTTCTATATATTTTTAATATTACATATGATGGAATCGAAACCAAAGAATATACTTTATAGCTAAAATTTTTGAAATAGAATTTTTGTAGCTCACTTGAACTAGAAATTGCATTAGAGCTGTTTGGCGTTTATGCTACACATAATATGCTATTATAATAATGTATATTTAAAGAAATTATGTAAATGTGTGTGTATGTGCTCACTTCCACGCTGCCACATAATTATGCAATTTATATGCAAATTTATATGCTCACAAACAAAATTCATTTAAATAGCATAAAAATGTGGAAATAAATCACTTAAGGTGAACATTAACTCAGACACACACATACTCACACACATGCACATGAGCAACACAGGCACGTGTTGCAGCATACCTATGCAAATTGTGCAAGTATTCAGACAATATGTGTGGCGTTTCAGTGTCATGGCTGCCGACGCGACTCACACACACTCACACATGCAAATGAATCTACTTACTCGCCTGTGTCTTGTCTGCAACAAAGAATTCTTTCTCTTTTTAAAACTGTTTCCGTGTGCTCTTCTGCTCCGCAGGTGGTATCGTGTCTCGGATTCTGCGGCGTTGTATCCGATTCCCTCCTCGCAGCGTGTCATCCTGTCGCGCACATTGTTGCTCATCAAAAATGCTGACGAACGCGATGCGGGCAAGTGGGTAAGTGTCGACAGCAGTGCGGTGTGCGGTGTGGGGGCCGACATATGGCGTCGACTAAATGGCGGCAGCTTCTGCCAGCCACGCGATTCAAGGATGCTTTTGCATAATGGCCTCATGAATTTCATTATCATCGCTGAATGGGGCAACATAATTGTTTGTGACTGCGCGCTTGACTTTGTGTGTGTGTGTGCGTGTATGCATGAGTGCTGGCAATATCGAGATGCGGAAAACCGACAGGCATAAATTCCAGCACGCCTTTTCTTACAATCAAAAAAACAAATGCAAATTTAAGATTAAAATGTATAATTTTTTTTTTAATTTCCAACAGATTTGCCAGGCTTCGAATCAGTTCGGCGAGCAGCGCATCGAAATTCGCCTGCTCGTGAATTCGTACGTCTCGGTGCACATACTGCCGCAAGTGCAGATTGTCAACTCGGGCGGAACGGCCATTTTCAATTGCTCGACAACGGGTTCAGCGATCGATGGCATCGAGTGGCTGCACAATGGCAAGCCGCTGCAGCCCGATAATGCGCTCAGCACTGGCAGAGATAAGTGAGTACATACCCAGTGCATGCCTTTTATCGGCTCCATCCTTCAGCCCAGGATATGTAAACCAGTTATGTTACGAGTGCAAACAATTTGAGACGCTGTTTTGGCATTAAAAAATTTAAAGTAAAGTATACATACATATATTTAAGCTCTGAGATCTGATTCTGATCTAATTGAAAATTTTTAAAATAATAAAAATGCTTTGGCTTAGATTTCTGCAATATAATTTGCTTTATCATGTGCTAGAGCCAATGTTAAGGCATAAGTAGAGGCAACTCTATGATGTAGGCTGTTTATAAGTGTGTAGTCCGAGCTCATGTTGGCCCATAGGTAAAGACGGCACTGCACACATACAGACATATGCACATTCCGTGGCATTTCATAGCTCAGCAATATTTTGAAAAATGATTTTGATTTTTGCCCTTTTGTGGCTTTCACCTATTGTGCATGTTTTTGCAACAACAGCAGCAACAACAGAATGCATCATTGTTATGGCAGCTGTGCATGCAATCATCGAAAATATACAATTTTATTTTTATTTCAAATTCCAATATATCAGCTTCATAGATTCGACCGATTCGACCCACCCCACCCCAAGCCTACACAATTTTTTGTTCGCACAAAAATTGCGCAAAATTTTGCCTTGTTTCACTTTTCCGCACATTGTGCTTACTTGCTGCTCTTCTGCCTGTCATGCCAGAGCAGGGTGAGTGGCAGAGGGAGTTGTTGAGGGCGCGGCTAAAGCACATAATTCCCAAGCATTTGCGCCTGTTATTGGCATTTATCAATTGCCATCGCAGCATTTGTTGTAATATTCCGAAAAATATTAGTCGGGAATTGCTGTCTGGATTTGGAAAATGGGCAGGGGGATTATGTGCTCAACATTTTAGCTGTCGTGAACTTGTTCATTGTTTGATATATTGATTGCAACGAATTTGCAATAGAACGCAGATAGAAGCTAAAGTGGACATTTTTCTGGAAATTGCTATTAATATTTTTAAAGTTTATTGCAGCGTTTAAGCCAGAAATCGGCTTTTAAAGTTGTGTTTTGCCTGGATATTCTGGCTAAATCTTTTCCATGACAATCAGCTGCTTCGTCGAAAAGTTATAAGGCTTGCTACTGTTCTATATTCTGAACATAGCATATAAAAGTGTTAACGTTATCATCTTTTTCAGACAAGCATTTAAACTTTCCTCAAATAAATAAAATTTACGAGTTGAATTATGAATGATTTCTTTGAGTGAAAATTCTCAAATTTTTAGAAATAAAATAACGAAAACTGAACTTAATTTCTCATTTTAAATAAAAGCTGTAGTAAGACATATTTATGTTAAATTTTTAATTGAAATAGCTTTGATTACCAGAATATTATTTGGCTCTTAAAATGTAACATATTTCAAAAATTTTCGGTTTTTCATATTTTTGCTTGTACTAGTCCTGCCTTTGACTTCGAAAATACAAGATTTGCATTTTAAGCAAATGTCTAAACCCCTTTTTTTGCTATTTTAACATTTTGGAATAAGTGTTCCTTTTCATCAGGTTTGCTTCGGCAGCTGCCACATTTTTGCTAATTCACGAAATTTATGCTAGTTCATTCCTCAAATACATCCTGCAAACATCCCAAAAATTAACTTAATCTTAGATGCTTTTATTCAACAAAAGGCCAACTGCAAGCTGTAATAAGAAAAATGTTGCCAAAAAGCAAAAAGGCAACGCAAATATTGACTGCATCAACATAAAACTAACCCCGACCAAATGCTGAAAATATGAAAGGGATTTCATTATCATGATTTACTGCAAATTACGCAGAATCAGCATAATTTTAATATGCACACATTTCACACATGTACACACACCCACACACACCCGCATATGAATACAAACACAAAAGCATAACCACTTGGGTTGGACACATAAAGTTCAATGCTTGCTCAACAGATGTCGAGCGTAAGTTGTGGCTCGGTAGTTGCCAGAAGGACTCGCTGAGGGAAGAGTCAGAGAAGGAGTAGGGAAATGCTGGCACGCCGCACTAAGCGCAAAACTGAATCAGAATTACAAATCAAGCAAATATTTTTTATGTTTTTATGCTAATAAAATAAATAACAAATTCCGGTTGACTGGAAGTGAAACAGATGCTGGCCCATATGCACAACAATCTGTAAATGTGTGTGTGTGTGTACAGTGTCGCTATTTCATTAAGTTTGCGCCTTGCTAAATAGTGCACCATTTTTACGTATTAATGAATTTAATAGTACCCATGTAGTAGTGTGCAAAAAAATAGCAGCATGTTTAATCTGATATAGTTGAATATTTGATATGGAAAATATTTTAAAAAAATCTTAAAAAATATGAAAACTTCAACTAACGTTTTTCGAAGTTAAAGAAAATAATTCTTTGACCTTACAGAATTAACAGCTATGCTTTTTCAATCCGCATTCGGCTTGGATTAATATTTTATATAAAACAACAACAAAAATTATAAATTGTGTGGTGTATATATTTTAAATATGATCTCGATTAGGGCATTAAAATGTAATTATTATGAGAAATGGAAAAAATTAATTGAAAGAAAAATTTTCTTAGCGTATATACAAAATTGAAAACCGTTCTTTTGAGAATTTTGCTTGTTCAAATTAAAGACAGTTGTGAATTGTGAAAAATCAAGAAAGCAATTTTTTTGATTGAATAATTTTTCCCAATGATTTAATAGAATTCTTAAATTTTAAATTGAACTGTACTATAAAAGTGAATAAATTACGAAAATTCGTTGACAAAAATATGAAATGAAATAAAATTAAAGACAAACTTTTTTACCAATATTTTTTGCATCACTATTGGCCCTTAGTTGTAAGGCGGCACTGCACATGTGTCTACCAAAATTTGTTGTTGTGAGCGTGCGATGGAAAGGATATTGCTTGCACTGCTGAACACAAGCAGTTGAACCAATACACACACCAACACGCATACACACATAAAAATATGCTGGCACACAGTTTCACTCAGGCACGAACACATAGGGACCAGCATATTTGCGTAAACACAGATAAAGTCCAACCTCAAGCATATGCTGCTGCTTGTTCGTTTTATGCACACTCGCACTCATACATTCACACATTCATATGCATGTGCAAAGAAGGAAATTATTTTCGTTGACGTTTGCAGCATACGCTTCCTGAGCAAAAGCTCGCTGCTGGTGCAGAATGTGGGACGTCATGATCGCGGTGTCTATCAGTGCCTGGTGGAGCATCACAAGGCCAGCGCACAGGCCATGGCCGAGCTGAAGTTGGGCGGTGAGTAGCAGTCCAAGCGGAGGGGAAGAACGCATTAAATTGAAATGCGGCAAATCGTAATTTTATGCACTTATTTATGCATGCATGTGTTTGTGTGCTACCGCAGATACCGTTCCGGAATTGATTTACACGTTCATCGAACAGAATGTGCGTCCGGGTCCATTAATATCGCTTAAATGTTCCGCCAGCGGCTCACCGCCACCGCAAGTAAGTACCCCCCAACTGGTAACAACATTTCTGTCTCTTTTACTCACACACAAAGGCAAATTGTAAAGATATATATATGCTATTTACCGAGCACTGCCTTTTTATATGTCGTCAATCGCTTTTATTTTATGCGCGCCATATTATTATCCTTCTGTGTCAACAGTTCGCTTGGTTGCTGGACTCTCAGCCCATCATGGATGTCTCATTGCATCATCGCTTTGCAATTGGACAATATGTCGATATGTCCGGCGATGTGATCAGCCATTTGAATATCTCACATGTGCGGCCGGACGATGGCGGTCTATACAAGTGCATTGCCACCAATTCTATGGGCAGTGTGGAGCATTCGGCTCGATTGAATGTCTATGGTAAGTTACAAGTCTTATAGAAATTAATTTTACAAAAAATTTCGAAATTATTTCTTGAATTTTAAGCCCTTAATATAGTTTCAGTCCACATTATTTTTGGCTGGCTGTTAAAAAAGTCTGTCGTAAAAAGCTTCGCATTTTCGAAAAATCGGCATTAAAAATTATGTGCAAATTCAAACAAACTACGAACCTTTTTCAACATAATTGAATACATTTCCAAATAAACAGCGAACAAATGTTTTCCTCTGTAAGCTTTCTGGTCAAGATGAATCGTTCAAATTTTAAATCTTCGAAACAATTTTTCACTCTTTTCTTAGAAATTTAAAAATATCTTTAGTTTGAGTATAATATTTGTTTGCTTTGATCCTTGCAAGGGATTACGATATCTGTGAAAATTGCTTTTCATGTCATCTTTCGGGCGAACATATCTCAGGGGTAAAGAAAGAGGGGCATGAGGAATGGGACAGTTTGCTTTCTGTATGAAAATCAGCTATGCCCGAGGGACACGAGCACAGATCGAGCCGTATTATGACCTTTTTGCTTTGTCAAAGTATCGCTTGCCATTTTTATAATCTCTCTATGCTTCTTGGTGATAACCTTAACAATGCTTGTCCATTATGCTCATGCTACTGCAGTTTTATACAGATATAATATACAAATACATACATGGCATGTACATGCCAGCGCATATTCATTCTCGGCCTCAGCTCGAAAACAAAGCTGGAATTTGACGGGCTGTTGTCATGCTTCTGTGAGCAACAATGATTGCAAATTTGGTGTAGCCAGCCAGCCTTCTAAGAGAACGAGCCGGGTGGATATAACGTAAAATAAAATGGAGAACAAAATATAATAAAAAGAAAACGAAAATTGCAAATATTCGATATAATATGCTGCAAAGCGCTCAAATGAAAACACTCCACTCCGCCGACGGCACAGGCGCTAGCCAGAGCAGCTGGGGAAATGTATCCAAGATGCCATTCCAATCATGCCTCACCTTATTCCTTTCGTCCCTGCCTCTTGCAGTGCCGGCACATTTCAGTCATCGATTCCGCGCACACAAAGTAGCAATGCAATGAATGCTAACAAGCCGAGTGAGGGCACGTCCTCTTGTCTTTTGTGTCCTGCAGTGTTGTGCTGTGCTCTGTCTCACATATAAACACACATGCATACGAATACAAAAGCAGCCTATCCGACGAGACATGGTCCAACAAAATCACTGCCATGGCAAAATGTATAAGGATGGCGGGCAAGTAATAAAATGTAAGTAGATTGAGAGTAACTTGCGCAAAGTCATGGCTACGAGTGGAATGATTTTATGCCGTAGTTATATGTACATATACAAAGATAATTTGATGCCACTGTAAAGGATGTGTGCTTGGAGTTCGGATATTTCAACAACAACGACAGAAATTTATAAAGAAATTTGTCATTCAGTGGAAGTCAAGTAAAATGCATACACTCGCAGATTGTAGCTCAAGAGTTGGAAAAATATTGCTGAATTATAGATTTCTAGAAAATCGAAAATTAACTATTTAGATTTACCGTTTTATAGTGCTAAATGTGAGATATTTTATAAAATCAAATCAAATAATCACCAGATTTTAGTTGCATGAAGTAAAAATAATATTTGTGTGATATCTTTTACTTGTTTTTCTGTTTTGGGGCATCCTTTTTAACAAATTAAGAGTAGACTAAAAGTGTGAAAATATGTATTTTACAGGTAAAATTGAGTTTTATGTTCTCATACGACATTGTGAGGTCTGCAGATCTGTACAAGATTTAAACAGTATATACATACTTTTTAGAATATAATATTTTAGAAAATGTAAAATTGGCAAAAGTCGACTAGAGCAGCTTCGTCGATATGCGTTTGAATTAAAAGGCTTACTTTAATTTATCTTTATTGGACAACAGTTATGGAGCGATATTAAAACCTTATTTATTTTACAATATCTACATAAAAGAAGATCGATTGAATGTCGTTAATAACGATTTGAACTCAGATATCATATACTGACTCGATTGCAGCTTTGGAGGCGCAATTTTCCGCCAATGTTAGAATGCGCATTAAGTTGCTGCTGTCTCTTGTTTAGCCTAATTTTAGCTGCGTATTTAAGTCCTATAAGATCAAATATAAAGATCTCGATTAATAATAATAATATTTTTCGTCTAACCTATATTGATGCTGATTCTCAATATCACTATGCTATCATTGTGGAAATATACTTCTTTGGTATGTCAATATCTTAACATTCCATGATTAATTTGGATTCTGATTCCAATAGGTTTACTTTATGATTATTTTACACTTGGCCATCAGATTTTTTGCCTGTGTACTTCGAACCCACCGTTGTCCTTCATCAATATTTGTATATTTATACTTCGAATCAACAGAACTGAGCATACATACCTCTTTATAGTTCCATTTTTTTCTTCCATATCATATGTGTGAATTTAAATTTGCCTCTGATATTTAAATAAACATTTCTTTCCAATTGGAAATTGATGCAGTAACCAAGCACAAGAGACAGGGAATGGTAACGAAAACCTTTACAAAATGTTATAAAAGAATTTATTGCAACTGCTTTGCACAACAGAAAAGAGAAACGTTTTGCCTTGCTTTATGTCAATAAGGATGCCTCACATGTGTGGCGGTGTGGAAGGAAGCCAAATGAGGCTCTGGCTTTTGTGTCTCCAAATGGCGAATTCAATAAGGCACACAAAGACGCGCACACAACTCAAGCAGAAAATAGAAAATATCGAAAAAAGGGATATTTTATGCATAATCGATTTTATGTATGCTGCTTTCTTGTATGTATTGTGTGCATAATACAACACAAAGCGTGTCTGTATGTGTAAGCATGCGTAAGAATGCTTGCTGGAGGCTGATCCTGTGTGCTTGAGTGTCGAAAGCAGTTAAATCCGACGAAAGCACTGCACTGCAATTGTGAGCGGCCGTGAGCCCGCCTGAAGCCGTGTCTTGAATCTGCTTTACGAAAACTGGCGTATGTTTTGCGGCGCTGCAGATGTGTGTGTATTAAGGCGCGAAAATAGAATTTAGTGCGCTTAAATAAAATTATATGGAATTTATAAAAGTTTGTATGTTTAGTCGAATGGAATAAATACAAATTGTAAAAAAATTTTATTCAACTATGTTAATGAAAATATTCTGGTCTAAGCGTCACTGCCTCTTAAAATAATGCACTTATCTGCTGAAGTTTTCGAGAACAAGGAGAATACAAACCCTGAAATAACAAATTTTACACTTTTTATTAATTTTGTAAGGAAGATCCCCTTACTTTTTCCTAAGTTTTTCTTCTTCGATATGTTTTGTTGGTATATGAACCACTCTACAATTTTCCGTACATTCCATAATATTTGCACGGAGCTAAAACCTTAATTGTAGCACGTTGGTTTAAATAAAAAGATAGGATGGGATTTGAACCAGCATCATGCACGCATCAGCGCCCGAACACTTTCCACTGAGCCACGTTCAAGCCAATTTCATACAAAAGCATAAATTCGAACCAAAGCTTCACTTACACTGCACTTAAGTATTGCTTTCAATTTCGCGTAAATATTACATTAAAGCTTCTTGAATGAAAATCGATTTAGAATTTTGCAATGTCGTTTACTTGAGAACACTTTATCATTTCCTTTGAGTTCTCTTAAAAGGAAATAATTTGCTTGCAAAGCAACTATTTAATATTTTAAATTAATATTATAAATATTGAATTATGGCGCAAAAATTGATTGCAATTTAACTTTGTTGCAAGTGCAAATACTGTGTGCTCTAATTAAAATTAGTCATACGCACCACTGCAAGCGAGTGTTTTCTTATCGGCGTGCCAGCGGAGCGTATGACTAATTAACTTATCTTCAATAGACAATAAAACTGAGTAATTTAATTAGATTTAAAATGGTTCTGCTGCTACTTCCCAACACCTACCGCCACCATGCAGACAAACTAAATCAAAGCAAAGCGGGCGAAACTTGAGATAACAAATTACAATTCCTCGTAATTGAATGCGGCTTTGCGAGTATGAGTGTGTGTGTGTTTGTATGAAATGATAATTATATACTTGACCATTATCTTATTGTCATAAATTGGCGCACATAGATTAATACATATTTTGCATATACACACATACATACACACATTGGCTTTGTGTGTGCCTACACACTCAAACAAAAAATTCTTCAAATTCTAGTCAAGTTATTATTGTCTTTTTACATAGATACAATTAATTTTTTCATTAGCTTATAACTGAATTTATTATTGTTATCGGGAGACAATCTTTCTTCAACGGCTCAATTTATTAAATTTCATGGATTTTCCTCAGGCCTCACATTTAACATTTATGCAAAAAAGTTTGTTGCAAAATATGTACAAAGTACAACTATTTTATTTGAATGAATGAAATCATCTTCATTATTTAGTCAATGTATTTTCAATTTTTGTGATAAAAATATTTGATTTATTGGAAAACAAAACTTTTTGAACTTAATACATATCTTTAAAGCGGCATTATGAAGGTTTAATATATTTATTACAATTATCGTGCTATCATTGTTACTTTTTTAAATGTAGAATTTAGTTTCCTCAATGAGCAAATGTTCATTGCCTTAATGAAATAATTTTCGCATATAGTGACTGTAAATTGCTGAATCAATGAAACTTATTGCATTGATAATGATATTTTATTTTATTTCTGACTTAAGCTATGCTTTTTTACCCAGTGATAACACATTTTTCCATTTATTGAATGAATCTTTTGGTTCAGTGTAGCCATGATAATATATGCCTGTGTGTTGTTGCATAATTAATAGCGCAGTTTGCATAACGCTTTATATGCATATACATACATACATACATACATATATCTCAGTGCTTGCTTGCGATAAAGGCTCACACAAAGCAACATAAAGAGGCGTTTAAACAGGGCATTTGTATGCAATATAATTTATTTAAGTGCGTTTATACAATAAATGCAAATTACTAAAATGGCCAGCGCCAAAATTTATGCAATAATAAAATGCCATAGCAAAAATAGTTGCGGCGTTTGCGCTGCACTCCAAAGTGCGAAATGATATGAAAAAGCGTTTTACTAATCGAAATGAAATGCGAAATGCCAATAAGTGGCATTACTGCCGCACAATTGCCATTTATAATGCCGAAGCGAAAAAGTATTGCAAAATGCAGATTCCACATTTTTCGCTTTCTGTTTCACGCTCTTTATCCCCTTCTGCTTGCAGGTCCGCCATATGTGCGCGCCATCGGGCCCATAAAAGCCGTCGCCGGCGAGGACATAATTGTGCACTGTCCGTTTTCCGGTTATCCCATTGAACAAATTAGATGGGAGAAAGGACATCAGGAATTGACAACAAGTAAGACAAATTGCCCGTGTGGCGGGAGCGGGTGCGCTGCCTCACATGCTGCCATTGCAATTGAAATGTGCGCTGCAATAACTTCACTTGCGGCGATTTATACTTTTTTCTATCACTTTCTTTTGTCTGTTCATTTCTATCGTACTTACAGGCTCACACTATTCGCTGACGCCAGTGCAGCAGGGCGGCTATCTGGTCATCAAGGCTGTGGAGCCAACACGGGATCAGGGCCTGTACACGTGCGTTGTACGAAGTCGCGCTGGCGAGGAGGCGCGCCGTGACATGCAGCTCAATGTGAACAGTAAGTCGAGGGGTGGGGCATACAGCAGCAGCACAGCCAAGCATAGACATAATCATTTGACAGTATTGAAAGTAATCCTCAAATTTCGAAGGTGATGTTGACGCTATTGTACATCGTAAAAGAAATTTGACATTACTTTTTTATATTCAACTTAAACAATTTTTTTAGCAATTCTGCTTAAATACACCGGAATTATTATGAGGATATTTCCATTTGCAATATTTGTATCTTAGTTCAATGACAGTTATTTCTGTGCCAGAAAAATTAGTTTGCTGCAATAAGGAATCAATTAATATTTAATTTTTATATATCCCATATGTTCCATATCATAAAGTAAATCTGACACCAAAAGCGCTGACATACACATATTTATATACATATATACAATATTAAGTACACTCTGCCGCCTCTTTCCATCAGTTCACTTATTTAATTTTTTTTCTTCCGTTTGCTTTTTAAAGGTCCACCTGTTATTGAAGCATTCAAGTTTCCCAAAAACCTGCAGGAGGGTGGACGCGCACAAATAACATGTGCCGTGTCCTCCGGCGATATGCCAATTTACTTCAGCTGGAAGAAAGATGACATGTCCATACCGACCAGCCTGCAGGTGAGTTTGCCAACGAAGACACAGCGCAGCAAACTGAAAATAATTTAATTTAAAACTTGCTGCAAATTTCATTTGAAGAGACAAAGTGTCTAACATTTTGTGCGTTCAATTTTGCAACTGCCATACGAGCGGGTGCCCTGCCACTGCTGTCCTCCTCGAAACTGACAATGGCAACGTTTGTGCTCTTCTCTTTTCATTTCAAAGATTACCGAGAAGAAGGAAGAATTCTACTCGTTGCTGGTGTTCAAGGATATCAGCGCTAAGCACAGCGGCAAGTATACGTGCTATGCGGGCAACGCGGCGGCTAAGGTGAACTTTACCGCAGAGCTGCAAGTAAGAGGTGAGTCTTAGCGAGTACATTTTGATAATGCCGCAACGCTGTGTAATGGCTAAAAGGGATACTCGCACACATGTGAATGCACGAATACTTACACAACAGGGTCTTAAACAAACACAAATGTATTATGTGCTGTTAGTGTGTATGTGTAGAGGCAGGCACGTAGTCGGTTGGTGCTATTGGCTGGGAACAATCTCAATCTGGAGGTAGTGGTTCATACATACATAAATAATTTTAGAAAATTAACTTGACATAGGAACAAAGGAGTGTTAAGCCTCGTTCACATTCGACTTTTGCTTCGCTTTGCTTCAGAATTTCGCGTTGACAGATAAGTTCAATACATGCTTTTATATGAGGCTTGCTAAATAGAACGCGAGAAAAGCGAAGCGAAGCAATGCGAAGCAAAATGTTGGGCAACTCTCAACTTTTTTGCGCTTTGACAATCAGTTGTTGAAATTTTTTGTGATATTTTTCATTCTCTCGTGCGCTTCCAGTTGTTTTCATTTTCTCGTTCGTTTGCGTTTTCAATTAAGACACTCGCGAATTTCAAACTTTAGTAGCATAACTACTACTACTTAAATTATATCAGTAAAATCCAAAGTTAAAGCGTTCATTGTAGCAAGCCTTATACTTTTCACGCTTTGTTGTTGAATCTCGAACTGTCAAGCAAAGCGAGGAAAGTCGAATGTGAACGAGGCTTTAAATATTCAAGATAGATATACAAAATATATTCCATATTGAGTTCTTTTAGAGTGTTCAAAAGGAATTGAACAAGTTCTCGGTTGGAACTGTAGTTCAAATAAAAATAAGTCATTCATCGCACTATCTTACGCTTCCAACCTTAGCTAACTACGTGCCCGAGCGTGTAGCTCAGCGCAAGAGAAGCAGAAATTTCAACGTTAGAGAGCTACACTATCTTTTTTATTGTTGTCATTTTCTGTATGCTGTGAAATAAATCACGTTAAATCCTTCGCAAAATTATCTCGCAATGCTTCGAGTATCGACTTTTTTCATGCAAGCTCACTGCACAGCAAAGTATCAAGCAAGTTTTTTGCTCCTTTTGTTCTTTCCTCATTTCCTCGTGCTTTTCATCTTGTTAATTTTGTTATTTACTTTACTACTTTGTATCTTCCCAACTACGACTACAACACGTTCCACGTTTGCTGCACGTTCAGTTGCGCCACGCTGGTCGTTCGAACCCATGGACACGGCCATCATGCTCGGCAATACAATATCGATAAATTGCGAAGCGGAAGGATATCCGATTCCGAAGATTACCTGGTTCAAAGGACAGGGTGAGTTTTAATTTACTTTGGTGCAAGTGTACAGTGTAGTGGCGTGTGAGCGAGTGTGTTGCATGTTGTATGCATAAAAAGTTTAGTGTGCAAGCGAAAAGATAAAAATAAAGGAACTTAATGCTAAAGAACGAGTTCATTAAAGTTTGATGGCTACAAGCTGGGTGTGTGTGTGTAAACGGCGCTTGTTATTTGAGAAAAAGTTAAACCTTACAAAAGGAAGCGTTGGAATATTAAAGGACACTTGCTGTTGTTGAAAGTGCATTTTTCGTTTAATTAGTTTAATTATTCAAAAGTAATTGACTGTTGCAAGGAGCAGGCCATCTCAACTCTACCCTTTCACTCACAATTTGCAGGAAAATCGTCGAAGGACTTCAAGTCCTTGCAAATGCGTAATCATTCGCTGCTGCTCAATCTGGCCACGGACGTCGATGAGGGCTATTACATGTGCCAGGCGGCCAATGGCATTGGCCCTGACCTCAAGAAAATCATACGCATCAATGTGAACGGTATGTGTGTGGAACCCTAATCGTGTGAGCCGTGTAGAATAATATGAACCCTTTTAGAGCCGGCACGCTTCGAGCAGGCCGCTCGCAATGTCTCCTCGCGCCGCAATGACCCCGTCACGCTGGACTGTCGCGCCAAAGGCGACGAACCCATCACCATTTCGTGGACGCACAACAACGGTCGCATTGATTTGAATAACTTTCGCTTCAGCATCGCGGAAATGAAGACGGAAAAGGGCGTCGACTCGCAACTGACAATCGCGCACTCCGACCGCCACGATTCCGGCATGTACAAGTGCACCGCAGAGAATCCGTATGGCCGTGCGGAGCAGGTGATTTTCCTCGCCGTGCAGGAGCGTCCCGATACACCGTCCAATCTCGAGGTGTTCGAGGTGGGCTCGCGCACGGTGAAGTTGTCTTGGCGCCGTCCCTTCGACGGCAACTCACCGGTGCTCAGCTACCTGGTGCAATACCAGCCGCTGAAGTATCTGCAATCGCACGCTGCACTGGGCGCGGCCGGCGGCGATTGGAGTGGTCCGAACATCATAAACGTCACGCTGCCATCGACAAGCATTAGCAAGAGGTGCGCCAACACAATTTTTATGTTCTTCATTGCACTCCACCTGCTATGTCTCTTCATTCCTGTGCTCACTGCGCCTTGCCATGTTCTTTGTTCACTCGTTGCATGTTGACAGCTATGACAGCGACCTGCGGGAGAGTGCCATCGTGGCGGGTCTGACGCCAGCAACCACCTTCCTCATTCGCATGCAGGCCATTAACGAAATCGAGCGCAGTCAATTCACAGATCCGATAGTGCTAAAAACGCAGGAGGAGGCTCCCACCGAAGCGCCATCTAATGTGCAAGTGCAGACTGGCGGCGAGAGTGATTTGATTGTCACGTGGCAGGTGAGTGTTCGTTCTTCCCTGGCAATTTGAAATTGCTCCTATATTTTTTTAAATTGTGCTAACAGAAAAATGACTTGAGTGCCTCTTTCTACACATTCAAGGACTTTTGGTTGACTTGTTTCAAAGACAAGAAATTCTAACAATTTAAATTCAACAATTTAAGCTCAAGTGCTCAATTTATGTTTGTCTCCAACTAGCTCGGAGTACAGGATTTTGATCATATTGCAAATCACAATGGAGAGGCCTCTTATGAAATCAACTTAATAAACTTTAAATAATAATTTTTCGCAATGAAATACAATTTTTCCAGTAGTTTTTTTCAAAGTATTTTCGGGTATTTGTCTCATTTAATCTCAGATCCTCTGAAGCTAATAGCTTCTACATAATGCATGCCCTACATATGATTCCTACATATCATAGATTATGTAAGATGCTTTTAACTACTTCTTTCACTACTCTCGAACCCCTTTTGGGCACTGCCATGGTATATTGCTTAAAAGCTATCTCACAGCTGTTGGCTTGGACTTCCGAATCACCACTAAATCAATTATTCATTGGCAATGCTGCAAAGTCCTGCTTACAGGAGCCATTAACATTTGCATTTGTAATAGTACAAACATTTTAGCAGCTTCATTTCGTATGCTACGGCACTTTTCCGTCTCACACAGATTCCGCCCCGCGAATCCTGGAACGGCGAACTCATCGGCTACACCGTCAACTGCAGCGAGGAGAAGCAGAACATCAACTACATTAGCGTCGTCAATAATTCACTCAAGTCGGTGATTGCGAGCGGCTGGGCCACCACGAAGGCGACGCTGCGCGGCCTGCGCAAGTACACCAGGTACGCGGTGACGGTGCGCGCCCTCAACAGCTTCGGATCGGGGCCGTGGAGCGCGGCCATATTTGGCACCACAGCTGAAGGCGGTAAGTGATGCTAATGCCGCTGCTTCTCAGACTGTCAGCCCGACTGCCAGCTGCTCGTGTGTCTATCGGGGAGTGTCGCAGCGCAGCGCAGCTGCAGCTGTTGCTATCTTAATGTCAACATGCATTAAGGACACTTTGCCTGGCACTAATACAAAAATGAAGGCACTCATAAAATAAGCAGAGTTGGCAAGCAGGCAGGCGGGCAGTCAAACCCACAGACAGACAGACACTTCAATTCTGCCTTTCCTTTTGGTTTTTGCCTTTTTTGCAGTGCCCGAAGCGCCGCCGCAACATGTCAACTGTACTGCACTTTCCTCGCAGAGCTTGAAAATATCCTGGCTGGAGCCGCCATTGCAATTTCATGGTGGCATAATTCAGGGCTATAAAATTTTATATCGCCCGATTGTGAATCAAAGTGAGTTTGCACAGTTTCCCAACTGCTTCTATATGTGCTTGACTCCTCGACTAAAACGACAGCTCAGCTTATTGCAACATTAACATATACATACATACACACTTATACAACTCCACCGGTGTATGTGTGTATGTATATACATACAAAATATGTTGTTAACTATGCAGTTCGATTTTCGTTATCAAAAGTTTGCAATCGCTGTTGTTGTTGTAGTTGCATTGTTGTTGTTACCTGGAAAAATATTTTTGTTGTTATATGGTTGGCATTATTTTTGGCTACGCATATAGCAACTGCTCTAAAATTAAATAGGAGATTTGTAGATTGGAGGTAACGCTTTTGGATATTTTGCCCGATTGAATGTTTAAAGAGAAATTACGACAATTTTTGTGTTTAAAATTTGTAGAAAATAACTGATAAGATGGAGTATGCACGTAGGAAAGAATTATTAGATTAACGGACGTTGAAGTTTAATTTTTTTGCAGATTTATTTTATAGAAATTTCCCATATATTTTTAGCGCATATTTTTCAACATATTCTTTGGAAGAACTGCTCGGGTTTATTTATTTCGGACTACACAAATACACTGAATAGCTACCATCATAAATTTTTCAACTTCTTTCCTATACTTTGCGTAATCCAAGATTTTTTCCTCCAGATGCTTGCTCCCACATTATTCAGCTTTCTCTATTCAAATGACATTATGTTCTTTCAGTTGATTTCCCTGCCAAAATGGAGGTGAAACGTACCTCGAATCTGGAAACATACCTGCATACGCTGCACAAGGCGACAAACTATTCGCTGCGAGTGCTCGCTTACACGGCGACCGGAGATGGCGTGGCCAGCCAAGCGTTATATTGCCAGACGGAGGACGACGTGCCCGATGCACCGGCATCGATAAAGGCGGCCGCCTTAACGGCTGATTCGATTTTGATTTCATGGCTGCCGCCAAAAAATCGCAACGGCATCATTTCGCACTACACCGTCTACTCGCGCGAGGCAGGACGCAAAGGACAAGCCAAATGTAAGTTATGCCTGAGCACGGACTCGGGGTGGCAGTGAGTGGCTGCCCAGCTTGGCTAGAGCAAGATATTGTTTTTAGGGAAAACTTCAATCTATATTCTTGTGAATGTCCTTTATAGTTTCTCTATCCTATGAGTGGCATTTTAAATGAAATATAAAACTTTGCGCTTATAATTTCAATTTGGCATTGTTAAAAGGATACTTGGCCATATATTGAATTGCACTTTCCAAGTTTCGGGTGTAATTCCATGGAAAAATGTTTGGTAGACTACGAAATTTAATGCTCTCTAGTGCGTATATTCATATTCGAAATATTGCTTTGGTTATTTTCAGTTGAGAATTTTATTACTGAACGAATTTTATTTAAATCTTAAGCCTTTGAGTGTTTTCATTGGCCTAACAATTGCAAGTGAAGATAATTTGAAATAGGATCTTCATTTTTGGAAAAAGTTTTTCTTACCTTTGTTCAATAAATTTCAGAAAAGTAACAATAAATATTTAACATAGTTTATGTAAAAAAACAACAATTTAAATATCATGAAATAATAGCCGCACCTTTCAGCACTACAAATAAGCTTCACATGTTGAGTGTAACTAAAAGCTTCTTTGATCTCTGCATATTTCAGCTTGCAATATTTTTTAGCGGTTTCCTTTTTATTGGCTTAAAAGTTGTGCATATCTCAACATCGAAAGAGCCATTTTATTTTCTGGATTGAGCCAAAAAAAAAGCTTCCACTGCCACCAACAATTAGAATATTTGCGGCAATCGCGAAGCCAACGGCAATTAATATTGACGTGCTACTAAATGGATTTATCTCTTCGACATGCGCCATTTTTGTTTATCCACCACACCCACAAAGCTTTGATGCTCCCACACACATGCACACTGGCATGTGCGGTTGCTGTTATTTGCAACTTAAACAATACAACTTAATTAAAACCGGAATTAATTAAATTATTTTGCATTTTCATGTCAATTTGCGTTACACGCGACTGACTTTTGGTGCTGGGAAGCGGAACTGTGCAACACAAATTGACACGAGCAAATGAAAAAACAAAAAAAAAAAACAGGAAAAGTAAAAAAGTTGCAAAAAATTTCTATTGTAAATTTTGCAATTGCAGCTCACATGGTGCGCGTGGACGAGCACGGATATCCGGTGACATATGAGGCGCGCGGTCTGGCCGAGAATCAGATGTACGAGTTCTGGGTATCGGCCTCGACGTCCGTGGGCGAGGGCGAACCGACGTCTGTGGTGGCACAAGCCACCAACACTCGAGGTGAGTGGCAGTCTTCGGCGACAATGAATGCGCCCATATGCAAATTAAGTGGTCGCGTGTGTATGCCGCACTTTTTTCACAACTTTTTTCCTTGGCAGATACGTTCTTCTTTAAAAAACCAATACAGTTAATTTCTAATTATGCATGCATACAAATTTTAGTTAGTTGCTTTTCATTTGAAAAATAGGCTGCGCACAAAATATTAAATTTTCCGCAGCCACGCCACACAACGAACTGACCACAGGCGCTGACCGCGGCATTTTAATTTGCGCACTTGACCGCAGCAGTGCAACGTCGCAGCGCACCGCAGTGCAGCGCATAAAATTTAAATGCCTCGCATGTACCGTTCGATAACAGTTTCGCATTTTGAACTCTTTCCGTTTCGTTGCAGCACCGGCACGTATCGCCTCGTTCGGGCAGCTGGTGCGCAAGGCGGTGGGCACCGGCCTGCTGCTGGAGTGCCTGGCCGTGGGCAACCCGACACCGCGGGCGCGTTGGCTGACCAGAGATCGACCGGTGACATTCAGCCCATTCTATGAGGTCACCAACGAGGGCAATCTGAAAATACACCGTAAGTGAGCAGAGAGTTGCCATGGCACAGAGAGCACGAGCATGTTCAATTTGTTGAGGCTTAATTAAGTGCTTTCGACCGATTGGGGCTGGGATTATCTCAGTGGGAGACTTGAGTTAAAATAGAACGATATTAAACATTCTTAAAGCGGAGTATCAAGAGATGTTCTTCTGCAGCTGTCAACTTCTGTTCTCAATGAGTCTGGTCATGAAGTGTATTGCTTGTAGCGAAAAATCATATGGCAACTCTGTCGTCTGTCGTAACTCTATAACTGACGTTGCACTTTCCTCGTCAATTTGCTCTCCATTCACATTATTTCTATGCACACATGCTTCCAGCCATTAACGCATTCTGTTTCTAACTTTAATCCCGCTTTCTCACTTCACTCGACACACAAAAACAGGAGTCGAGGGCAGCCTGTCCGGAAATTACACTTGTACAGCGAACAATCTCTTCGGCAGCGATGAAATCCTCTATCATGTCGTTGCGATGAAGCCGCCCGCCGCTCCGCAAATCATCGTGCAGTACGCATCTGCCGACAGCATACGTGTCAGTTGGGATCCGCCGGACGATGGCGGGGCGCCGCTGCAGGGCTACACCATTTCGTACCGCATCGCCGGCGAGACCTGGTCGCAGAACGAGCTGATGCCGGAGAACAACGCGTACACCATCACCGGACTGAAGTGCGGCAACCAATACATAATCAAGATGTCAGCGCACAACATTGTGGGAGATGGCGTGTCCAGTGAGGAAATTAATGTCTGGACCAAGGGCAAAGGTGAGTGCCGCGCAGCTGTTCCCTTGTCTGGCTCGTCAATTATGCCATTTAAAAAATGCAATTCTAATGCACTTGGCATTTGCTTTTGAAATTTCCAATTTCCAATCGAGAATCCCTGATGATTTGACTTACAGCACACAAAATCAAATGAGCAGACTATGTGTGTGTGCGTGTGTGGGCTTCTGTGTATGCGCTTGCATTTGTGTTAACTAAAATGTAGCAAATCCACAAAATGTATGCGTAGCCATAAGCTCCCCATATCCAAACGCCCCTTTTGTGGTGTGTCTCTGGTGATTCGCTGATAAAATTTTCGTTGCAGCTTCACAGGCACCAAATGGCAATGAACTGATTGCTACCAACTCGACGTGCGTTAATTTGAAATTGTCATCCTGGAACAACGGCGGCTGCGCGATTCATCACTTTTCCATCGAGCATCGTCCGCTGGGTGAGTAGGCGTTTAACAAAGTGCATAATTGAATATTGCAGTGGCGATAGTGTGTGTGTGTGTGTGTGTTTTGTTTGCTTGTGTGTTCGAATGCATTCAGCTGTGCCATATTTTATTGGACTGTTGTTTTGAGAGCCGACTTAATTAATGCTGTTTGTCCAACGTGATTTGCTGGAAATATGAATTTCGTAATTTTACTCATAACAAATTCTAATTCGAATTTGCTCATTTGGTGTGGTTCCGCTTTATATCAGTTGTCACTATTTTAATTAGTGTAAGATTTTAATTTAGTGATATTTTAGTTATGAATCAATGATTTTCAATAAATTTTCCCTTTATTTCATTCATCATGTTTACATTTTTTATACTTTTATGCTACTGTCAGTTTCGTTTGTTTGATATATTTGACATTTTCTGAGGAAAGAAGAAAAATGTATAGTGTCCGACAGTCAGGGAATGGAAGATACACTATATTTTCCGAGAATTTAAATTTTATCTTATTATTTTAAAAATAAGCTTTAGAGTTAATATTTCAATGGTCATAAACATACATATGTGTCCGATAGGTTTTTGTTGGAGAAAACTTATTTCAGTTGGGAAAATGTTTATTTTTGGTAGACAGGCTATCTGACACTTGTTTAACTATTGAAAAACCAGTCATGAATATAAAAATTTCCAAATTCATATTTGGTTGCAAAATGTAAGTCCCTGCAAAGCATGATAAAACGGTCGATAGCTTGTCAGAAATAGCACGTGTTCTTCTAGAGAATATTTCAAGATTCGCTAGGACATAAGGATGGTTCACCCACATCTAAGGGTTTTGGCTTTCTCCATCTACAGGGTTTTATATATAAGGCACACACTCCGCTCAATCATTTCACAACGAAACATTCACACCAACTGTGCATCTGTACGACGGAATGACTGATGAACGAACGTACCGAACGAAGCTTAATTAAAAGCTAATTAAATTTTTGAAGACTGACAGCAATAAAGCACTGACAGAAAATATTATGAAAGTGAATATCCGACGCAATCCAATGCGGCACTTAAGCATTCATAATTGCCGCGCAATTGTAGCCTCAAACCACAGCGTTTATGGCCATATCCATCCATCAGAATTTCATTCTGCTTTCGCTTTTTGCCCGACTTTTTTGTTGGCAATTAATGCACTTTCCAATTGCTCATAAGCGCACTCGAGGTACTGAAGCGGATCGCATTGCATTTCATTTGATGCCCAATTTATTTGCATAAGCCCACATCGACAGAGCGTCCTGTCCACTTTGCCCTACTGGTCACTGCATGCCAACATCAATTCCACATAAATCTTGAGTGCATCCGGTCATTGTACGCTTGTGAGCGAGTGTTTGTCGTAGTGTTAGTGCATGTTTGTGTGTATGTGTCCATTCGACAGACATTTAACATTTCCATTTCAAATTTTACAGGAGACATCCGTTGGACAGTTGTCACATCCGACATCTCCAACGCCGAGGAGAATCGAGAGAATTTAATATTCTGCGATTTCCATCCCGCCAAGTGGTATCAGCTGCGCATCTCGGCCACAAATGATGCGGGCAAAACCACCGAACAGTACCACTTCGCCACAACGAACCTGGACGGCGTGACCATACCGCCGCCGGCGGTCTTCCCCTCCGAAAACGATTTGATGCACAATCTGATCAATGCGACGAATCCCACCAGCGGTGATTGGTTTTCAACGCTAATTGTCATCGTCATCATAACGGTGGCCATTATTACCATGTAAGTGCGGGCGGGTGGGCGGTCGGATGGGGTTCACTTCAATGCACAAGTGGAAGCACTGCGTGGGTTGGCTCATTCGATGCGGGCCACAGCGTCGTGATTAAAGAATCGCAATTAACGGTCCAGCCGGATTAAAGAAATAGCAGCAAAGCGAAATAAAAATAAGAGAACGTTAATTAGGAAATTGTTTTACGGTGTTTTGCGGTGCATTTATTATGTCGCAACCGTCGACGTAAAATGCAAATTAACGTTAATTTTCTATTTGGCATGAAAGTTGAAAACGGAAATTGTGACAACTGCGGCAGTTACGGCTTATAATTGCGAAATTCCGCGACAGCAAAAAGTATTGCACTTTTTTAAAACTCGAATGAAGAGAATTTAATTACGAGTAGTTCAGGTCCTTTTGCTGTTATGATAAAAACAATTTTGCTCATTTCCTTTTGCATTTATTAAAACGAATTGCCCACAATTTTTCACAAGGTAGTCCGCCTTTCAATCCTCAAATCACTGCCAGCTTTATTGCCAGCTGACAGATACAATTTGTGTGCTGTCCTACAAACTGTCGGAAATTCCACATACGCCTCCATCTGATGCAGACTCACTTACATCTGTGTGCTTCTTCGCTTTCATTAATGCCGCTACTAAATCACGTTTGCCATTTTCTCGCCCTTTTGCACGCCGCAAATCTGTGCTGCCCACGCTCAGTGCCCTAACAATTAAGCACCGGCGCACGTTGTGCGGTCCCATGTCCGAGGGCTACGAGTCGAGAGCGCTGCCGGGCGATTACAAAGAGGACCACGACAATCGGCGCAATCAGCAGGTGTACAGCGCCTCGCCCGTGAAGACAGTGGACAAGGCGAATGACTCAGGTGAGTAAGGGTGCTGTGGTTTCGATGGAAGGGGCGCGCCGTGGGGTTAACTGTTACGTGCCCCGGTTTGGGCACGTAGTAATTAAAGCGTTTACTTATGCTATCTCTCATTCTCCCTTTCCCTCTGATGGCTATTTTTCTATTTTTATTATTTGCTACATTATGTTGACTCACGTCTGCTCCGTGCATAGAAATGTACGAGATTTCACCGTATGCCACCTTCAGCGTGAATGGCGGCCGCACGGGCGCGCCTGCCAAGACGCCCACACGTGGCCTGGCCGCCTCGCCCATGGACTACACCATGCAGTTCAAGACATTCGGCCACCCGGAGGGCGAAAACCTCAATGCAACGGCGTATCCGCTGCTGCCAACCGCCGGCTTTGGCCATGTCAAGTCCAAGTCGAGCTGGCACAAGCAGCGCTACTACAACACCGACGGTGAGTGGGTCTTCCAGCACGCGTTTGAGTTGACAGGCAATCTTTTTGAACTACCCCCTCAATGCATATCTCAGATGAATCCACGCTCAGCAAATCAATGACAATGGTCGCGGGTGCGCAGTCGGGCGGACACTCGAAGAAGTCGGTGCGTTTGGAGGGCAATCGTGGCGGTGGCGGCAACAAGAGCACCAGCAGCAGCAGTGGTGGTGGCACGGGCGGCGCTGTTGGCAACCCCGGCGCGCACTGTGAATCCGAGTCGGACACCAGCATCAGTCCCAGCACTGAGTTCTCGAACATGCCCACGTACAGAGTTCCTTGTAAGTCGACGCGCGGCAGTGATGGGCGTGTTACCGTAGGTACGCATGACCGTGCTGGGCGCGGTGAAGGCTTGAGCGCACTGCGAGTTTGTTTTACACACGAACCTTGTCTCTTTTCAGATATGTTTCGGCCCGACTCCAGCACCGAGTCCAACAATGATCAGGGATCGCCGGTGGATCGGCGCATAAACACGCCACGGCATATTGGCGCTGCGGCCAGTGGCAGTGCGGCCGATAAGCGTGCCGCTCATCGCAGTCGCAAGCATCAACAACAGCAACAACAACTAATGAATGCTGCCAAGGAGAATCATTCGCTGGATCGACGCATTTGTCCTGGAAGTAACAACAGGTAGTTCAGGTACCTAAACCCCAAACTCCAAAACAAACAAACAAACAAAACAGTGCAACAATTGCTTCGTACACTCGAAATTTGTTTTAATATGGAATAAACATATACAAATCCATCAATATGTCAAACAGAATATCAGACAATCGTCTTTTTTATACCATACACCTATGGTAATAGAGTATAATAAAAGTTGTAACGTATAAAAGGAGCCGTCCTAAGAATAGACATAAGTATATAGAAATGATCAGAATCACTTTCTATCTTGATTTCCGGTTGTCCGTCTGTCTGTCTGTCCGTCTGTCTGTTCGTCTGTTTGTGGTCGCAGGAGAAAAAAGCAGTTGTCCTATTTGAACCAATTTTGATACACAATCACAGAATACCTTTACTTATTTTAAATTCTGAGGTAAGCCAAATCGACCAAAGGACACGCCCACAATGGACCTGTAAGATCCACTCCATCGAATTGTTTTTAGTAAAATGGCATAAATTTGTTTAATTACTCATTTAAAGGAATGATATTATAATATAAATATTTGGTATGTATAGAGCTATTAGGGACATCTGGTTGTTTGTCAAAAATGGGCATGGTCCGCCCATCATGTGGCCGGTAAATTTAATTTCTTTCAGCAGACCCACCGTCGCACGCCTTACTAGGTGTAGAGTTGGTTCTATTCTGTCGGGCTAACCCGACTGATGCTTGCTTTCTTGTTGAAATATACCAAAATTTTCACAGATTAGCGAAAATATCGGCTTAGATTTCTGTGCTTAGGAATATTCTGCTTGACATTGCTAGCTTTTGGAATAGCAGTTTTTTTTAAAACATTATCAAATAAAGCGCAAAATTCTTACTAAAACACTCAACTTATTTTCTCTCTCTTATGCTATGTTTTTTTCTATTTAATGGACTCACTCCACCATTTGTGTGTACTATCGACGCACTCAACAACCACCACTCACGTTTCCAACTGCTCACTCCACTCTACCTTCATATTCCATCACTTGTGCAAATAGTTTAGACAGTGAGGTTAACTCGGATACGACGGCGGCTTCGTTGGCCGCCACCATTGCTGCCGTTGCTGCCGGGGACTTGGGTTTTCGTCCACCGTCGGGTTTTACTGATTCGCGCGAATTCAGCGAAGCTGAGTGCGATCGCGAGCAACGCGCACTGGACTTGGAGGTGCAACGCGTTATGGAAAACACCGACGGACAATTGGCCAAGATGGACAGCGAGGAACTGACCTCACTGCTGGCAAGGTAAGTGAGGGGACGGCGAGGGAGCGGCGCGTAGTCCGTGGTCATTTTAACAATTAGCGGCAAGAATTTTGTTTGCACAAGTCTCAGGTTTCCCTTTCTTGTGTAAATGCCTAATGACTTTTGCTTAAATTGCTTTCGTTATGTTTGTTCCACATTTTCCTTTTTTCTGCTGCCTTTGTTGCTGCCGCAGATACCACGAGAAGAAGGAACAGGAGCGCCAAGAATTTACCATACACGTTTGAAACGATTTTTCACTGCTATTTGTGCTACTCCTGCGTAAATATGCGTAGTGAATTGATGTGGCATTGTAACAGCCGAGATGTTTTGAGCACAGATTTAAGGCATTGAACTAAACGGGACTCTGTCCAGGAGCCCAAAAATGCTCAACTGCTGCCATTAAGCAAACAAAGATACTATTAAGTAAATAGACTTAAATTTCGATTCAAACTTTTTTTTGTACAAATCTCAAAAGACTTAGAGAGCATGGAATACGAAGACTACGAGTACATGCCGCCGTACTGAAGTATTATGTAAAAAAAATCAAAACTTAGTTTTTATATACTGCATGCATGTATGATATGTTCGATACTTTGTGATAAAGAGATAGCGTTTTACTTGAATGAGAGGAATACCAAGATAGTTACCAATTTCCGATTAATGATCTTGAAAAGAGTTTTATTTGACTTATAAAAGGAACCACTCAAACGATACCCGCTTAATTGAGCTCCTTGTGCTATCACGGAAAATGCCTTCAAGAAAGGAAGTGTGTACTGTAGGTTCAATTAAGCGGGGGATACTACAGTCTAAGCAGACCACTGAAATCATTATGTGAAAACTCTTGAAGAATTTAGCCATGTATTTCAATATTATTAAGGCATAGATATGAAATATCAATACTATTGCATACTTCACTGAAAGATTAAATGGTTGTCTGATGAAAATATTCTGCAGTTTTTTAAAGCTAAAACATACTTTTGATTCAAATCTCGGCGTTTAGTTTTTTCTAAACCTTTCAAAATATTCTGCCTTATTAATTTACAAGAACAAAAAATTTAAAGTATTCAGAAGGGAAGGAAACTCAGAAGATGACTAGAGCAACTATTGAGAAATCATCAAGGCCGAATCGGGGGAATCCGTTATAAAAAACTTTAATTCTTTTTAACAAAAAACTGCCAATATAATTTCCACTGGAAAATTGCAAAAAAATAATAATTAAATCATTCAAGGGGTTGGAAATAAAACTGCAATTAGTAAAAAAAAATTATAATTCAATAACTATTAAAATAAGTATATTAAATATGTGTATATAGTTTTGTTAATACAAACAATCTTCATTCCTTTTTGCACACAGCTACAATATAAATTGAATTTGCTGTTGTTCAAATGGCTTACAGCCGTTTTAATTGGCTACTTCAAGAAGGTAATCTACTCAAATTTGATTACATACTTTTGGCTCATTTCAATTCAGGACTCTCCAACTGCGGAAAAGATTTGAAAAATTGCTGCAGTAGTTGGCAATAAAGTTTTCAAAGGAACTGACAAGCCACATTAATTTTCATAAACTTTAAAATATTACTCATTTAAGTAATTTCATCAAATTTATGAACAATTTAAGAAAATAATGTATATAGTATAAGTAAGTGTGTTGAACTGATAAAGAAAAAGCTACGAAACGGCATTTACAAATTACAATCTAACTCTAAGAAAAATTATATTAAATTACGTTAAGTAAAACTGAACTAGATAATCAGCAAATTTAATGAAAATAAAAGTGTACGATAAGAGAGATTACCTTAGATTTTGTTGAAGTAAAGCAAAGCATAGCAAAACTAAATGCGATTTAAGTTAAGTAAAATAAAATTAAATTAAATAAATGCAAATACAAATACAACAAAAAAAAAGCAAACCAATCCAGAAATAAAACCCGTACTAAAGGGCAATTTAATCAAATTCGAATTGGAACTTGCACTTAGTCAAAGGCATTTCAAATTAGATAATTCCAAATAGATACACACCCACACACACACTCATTAAAGCAAGGAAGCAACGCCAAAGGAAGTGTTTGCGCCGCCGGTAAGTATGCAACATTTTAGCTCAATCATTTTGAAGTGCGTCTTTGTGCAGTGAGGCAATACGACCGCAAACCAAACACATACATTCGCCTAGCGCTCTCAATTCGCACATACGCACACACAGCCACACGCATATGAAGACATACACTCACAGAATCAAGTTGGTAATATTAACTAAAATATTAGTTGCGACAGCTACTCGTAGTAACTTTAAAATGCACAAACTAGGTTATTATTTGGTAGTATTGATGAAATACTTTCATTATAATTTACAACATTTTTTATTTATTATTATTAGTAAATAGATAAATATGCGACCTCAGCTAAAAACTAAATACTTATATTATTTGACGACTCTCTTTTTGTCGCTTAGTTCCTCTCTACACATTCCTCTCTATTTCCCACTCTTTCTATTTCTCTATTTTTCTCTCTCTCTCCTTTTCTTGATAAAGCAGTGCTTGACGGTATATAAATTTTTGAAATATAATTAATATGTCTAATCAAGTCTATACAAAGAGTTTAACATAAAATTAGTTCAAATTTTACATATAACTAACTTATTTGTTAAAATAATTGTATAGTAGTACTATTAATAGCAAAATTAGAAAGAAATTTCGACGAGTGTGTTTGCACAGGTGTATAGCTTTCGCTTTAACCATTCCTTTTCACACACACAGACTCCTCTCGCAATGTGCCCACTTATGCAAATGAAACTAGCATCACTCGCACAACAACAAACAGCGCTAATGCGTTGCGGCGGCGGCGGCCGTGCTAGGCGCATCAATTTTATTTTATGTTTATTGCGGTAGAACTTTTGCAATTTCGCAAATTCAAGGATTGAACTTTTGAGTGGCAGTTGGAAGAAGAGTAAAAACAAGAACTACAAAAAATCCTAAAAGCAGACACATAAACATTTCGTGTTTGGGGCAAAGCAAAGAGTGGCATAAAAGGAAGAGGCAGAGAGGATGAAGGAGAAGTGGGCAACACAGTCAGTTGATATGTGAGCGGCAAGAGTCAATTTGTGCTCAATGCTTAGTTATCCCTTTTCGCCAGTTCTATGCATATGTATGTACAAATATGCGTGTGTGTGTGGGTGGTTGTGTATGTGATTGCCTCTTTGCATTGCTGATGGCATGATTTTCGACCATAAATTGCCAAGTGCGCGCACATACACAAACAATCGTATACGTGAGGGTATGCGAAATGCTTATGCCAAATTGGCTCTTATAGGTTTTTGTGTATAAGTATGTGTAATTACCCAACTTACACAATCTTCGCTCAATTCTAAAGTTCGTTTGCTATGAACTTTCCATGAAGCTCAATTTCGCTCTCGAAAATGATGCTGAAAATTAAATTTTATCTTTCTCAATACCGATATGGAACCATATGCCGGGTGGGGATATGTAGGTGCGCGTGCATGTGTGTGTAAGAGCGCGCTGTAAGTGCCGAAGTGGTTACCCTACCGGCAACTCAACTAACTTTTAGTGCACTATAAGCTAACTACTTCGCAACCATAGCTGACTATTCTTCGACTACTTTCAGTGGAAATGACTGACTTTTTTAACATTGCGATGTCCTAGGCAGTAGTCAGTCCCGATTACCCTTCGATGACTTTTCAACTAACTTAAAGTCGGTTACTTTGAAGTTAGCTAAAAGTTAGTTATTAAGAAGTTAGCTATAAGTTAGCCAATTTTTTAGCTATAGCTAACTAATTTCATATGAAGCTATTCAACTAAACTATTAGTTGATAAGCTAATAAAACGCTTTATTAAAATATGGTGTAAAATCGTTGCCTGTTTAACATAATATATCATCATATTTCCATATATGTATATTTCACGATAAATCTTTTCATTTCTTTCTGAGCAGATTTTTGACAATTATATAAAACAAAAAAGAAAGAAAACAAACGGCCTGCTTTGATTTTTCAATTTCAATTTCACAATGCACATAAATAAATTCAAAAAATTCAAAAAAAGCAAATAGCAAAAAAGAAGAAAGCAAACAGCTCGCTTTGATTTTGGGGCAGCTCTGCACTACTTTGTAGTTAACTTATAGTTAGGTCATAAAAGTTAGCTATAAGTGTGCTATTTTCGTAGTCGACGACTGAAAAGTCAACTATAAGTGCGTTATTTTCGTAGTCGACTACTGAATTGCTTATAGGGTTCCTTCAAAGTAGTGGAGAGCCTAGGCATTTAAAGTGTCGGATGAACCTCAGAAGATTCTTGACATTGACCGATTTGAGTTCGTTCATGCTGTTGAAGTAGAAGTAGTCCAAGGTATTTCCACTTATAGGGTAAATGAAAAAATGAACCGAGCCATCCAATCAATGAAAACTGTTTTAATTGAGTACTAACAATGAGCTGTTGTCATGTCTGAAGGTTTGTGAATTCGATAACATTAAGACGTTGCGTACAATTTTCCAATGATTCAACTTACAAGAACATGGATATTGTGCATATGAAATTTGGGAATATATTTACTTGCTGCGATGGATGATTTAGCCAGTGAAATTTAGACAAGATTGAGAAATATAAAAGAAACTGCTAATACACGCATTCTAAATGCAATCAGGAGGAAGAAGGAGACAGCTTAGTAGTGTTTCATAATTTTGTATAAAATTTATTTCTATAACGCACAAACAGCCAAAATCCCGTATATTTTATATTTTAAGCTTGCCAAAAATTTTGATAAATCTAAGTTTTACTTTAATCTTGTTCACTCATTTTTGATTTTTGCGTTAGTATTAAGCTGATCAAATTGTGATTGCATTTTGTAGAAAGGTTTTTAAATTGAGTTTGTTATTCTCAACGCATACATTTCCATTAATTTTCTTACTCGGCTTTTCATATCAATTATTTTCTTATAATTAAATTTGAAATCTTTCATTAAAATGCAACCTCCGGTACTCACAAATACACACACACACATACTGTTATGTAGCAAAATTCTGCTGACCTTAATATTTTGTTATTTTGCTACAAAACTAAGACAAGTTCGCCTTTGGTAGCTCGAATGGACTGCGTAGGCTTTAATTAAATCCTGGCATATTTGGAGCAGATTCTGTGCAGACTGCTGCTCCTATCACATGCAGATGCAGCAAAAGATATTTGCATTTAATTTTCATGAACCACATCCATTTGTAGTCTCTTCCTCTAGCTTCTGTCCTTCCATAGCCCATATCCGCTATCTCACAGCAAGTGTTACGAATATAGTGCGTAGGCCATTATGCACAAAGTGCAGCTGTATGAATGTATGTATATGTCTCTCATTGGGAAAGTATTTGCATGCGTATGTGTAGACGTAACAAGCAATGAAATAATAATAGTGCACACATTTATGCGTATGCACCTACACACATACATATACATACTAGCGAGTGTCCTGTAGGCATTTCAGTGCATGCCTACACCACCACATTGAGCATATCTATTGTTGTCTGTCACTGTGGGT
The DNA here is from genome assembly GCA_963457695.1 of Neria commutata. Taxonomy (NCBI): domain Eukaryota; kingdom Metazoa; phylum Arthropoda; class Insecta; order Diptera; family Micropezidae; genus Neria; species Neria commutata. The sequence continues at coordinate 3,371,283 of OY735245.1, forward strand.
GTGCGTTAGTCCATGTAAGTTGCCTGTGTTAGGTTTCATTTTGCCTGGAAACTACTCAGAGCTATCGCAAATCGAAATGCATTTTGGCATTGGTTTGGCCTAAAATGTTCTCTCGTCGTTTTTGTTGCTGCTGTCCTCATATTTGTTGTTGCTGTTATTGTTAGTGATGTTCTATTTCCAAAGTATCCTCACAAAATGAAAATCACATGCTCCATTCTAGACTCAATGCAATTGCCTGCTATACAGCGCAGCTACATTTCCAACTTTTGCCACCAACGCTTGCTCTTCTGTTCCCGTGCTCTTATCCTGCTGCTTTGATTGCCCTGCAGCGCGCTCGAAAATCAAAATCCATTCAGTTTATTCCAGGAATTATCGATTTTCGATTTGCGCCTAAAACGTGAGTGCATGTAGAGAAAATTAAATTGCATATATTTGAGCTTACTTTGAAAACGGGAAATTGCTGCTGTTGCTGTGCTCTAGCTGTTGTTGTTGTTGTGAAGTTTTGCAAAATATTTATGTGAGATCAAAATACGCGGCGTTTATGTCTATTTAAGCAGCTTTAAAATTCGTCGATATTAATAAATTATGCTTGAGCTGCTCTTTTGAAATTTGTTGGGAAAATACATTGAAATTAGTTGCATTCTTTTTCGGACATTATTTTAATATTGCAGTCAACAACTTTTGTATGTACTTTTGCTCTAGAATTATATCAGTTACATCAAGACGATGTTCAGATTCTTTAAAAAAGTTATAAAAATTATTATCTTTGGGTTTCTGTCTCTTTTTCACTTCTGTTATCTTTATCGTTTCAGCTTTGTAGAATGACCACGAAACTATTTCCTTAATTAATTACACATTAATGAAACATTTCAACATTATTGACGTTGAAAGCTTAAGCTTAAGTATGCATATTTTAATTTATGTGCATTAAATTGAGAGTCTCTTAACCCGCGATTTTTGCAAATAATTATTAATGGGTTCAAATTAAAGGCTTATCTTCGGAGCTTTGATTTTAATATTCCGCTTTTGAGGTAAAGACACAAGCTCTAGCAAAATGAATCTGCTTCCACAAATATGCGAAATAAATGTAAAATGTTCGATTGAAATACGCACATACTTGCTCAACAAATGAATACAACTACAGATGCAGACACCTGACGCGCTTTAAGCTTTAGGCTTAGTAGGAAAATTTGCATGCATGACTTTTGCGTTGATCAAAAATTTTGCATTTCCCATTGGAATGTGAATGTGAATACACAAACAAACAAACATACAAGCGCATAGGACCAAAGGCCAATTGTATGCATCATCACGTGCGCAGATATAGCGGTAGGCAGTTATGCGTATGCGGTGTGTGCATCCAACACAGAGACACAAATAAGCTCAGATATGCGTATGCAGTGCGGGCGGCTGGCTGGCTGTGGGAGCGAGTGGAGCGGGCCTTTGCCAATGGCAGGCTTTGCTACAGATCCAGCGTATTTTAAACGCTGGAAATGAAAAATGAACGGTTGGAAATGAAAAATGAAAACAGGCGCGTACAGGACGAGACTAGCCACTTAATCGGGGAACCAAAGCCACGCATTAAGAAGATTGATTTAATTTTGAAAAATATTGAACTTTTCGTGAAAAAAGTAAACTCATTTTCAAACTCATTTTCGCAATTGAATTTGCAGAGAAAAGTAAGCGGTAAACTATGGCGATCGGCCTTAGCTCCATATATATGATTTTTGTCAAAGAAAAAGGTTTTATTTTTGATTTTATAGGGGGGTAGGGGAATATTATTACTTTTCTGCTCAGGCTACGCAGTGCAACTGAATAACAAGAATAAGTATTTGGTTTGCTCAGCTTAGATTGCACTGGCTGGATAAATAAGCATAGACCCGGATGGCTCCTTAGTCATACCTGATGGTGAGCGGATTAAGAGTGCAAAAAGTAGTATTTGTTATAAAACTAGAGTTTGTATTGAATTTCAGTAGAGGGCTTACACCCAGCTTGGTTTTTTCAGATTCGATCAATTGCTCGAATTTTTTCTTCTACGAGCAATATACTTTGAAAGCGATACCAAATTTTCGCCATTTAAACAAAACTTTATCAAATTATATAGGACTGTTTTTTTGGAAAAAAAAAAAAAATTATTCTGTTGACAAAACTTAAGCCATCATCAAATGCGAAGTGGGTTGGGACTAAGGGGCGTACACACAATAAAAACCAATGCGTTTATTGTTGTATTAAACATATCAAGCAAAGTTTTTAATTGAATATCTCACAAGCACCAACACTCAGACGCTTTCGGCAGCGCCCATATGACCGTGCAACATGCTACAATTAAAACTTTTTAACCAGTCTGGCGATTCAGTGGCTGAATTTGGCCGGCGGCAGCAGCATCAATGAGCTTGCACTGCGAACGTTTTTGAGTGCGTGTGTGTGTATGTGTGAGCATCACGGCAACACAAATACGACATGAAAATGATTGTCAGTGAAACTGACACATGCGACATGTGTGTTGCTTGCGTGCGGCTGTGTGTGTCGCTTGAAATTGTGTTGTCAACGCTTATGTCGTTGTATGTAGTAGTACGAGTGCTGCTACTCCTTCTTTACCAACTTCTCCACCTACTCACGTGCTCGTCCTTGTCAGTGGCAGCACAAAAAGACAAAAAGGCAGCAAATAAGCTAGTGCTGCAGTGCAACGAGGCTGCTGTTGCTGCTGCTGCGTTGTTTGACAGTAATCGGGCAGCAGCAACTACGGCAAATGGGCGCTGAACGATGAGCGTGACACGTGGAACGATGCCGAACGGCAAATGCGAAATGACAGAATGGAAAAAGGCAAGTTGCTGACCTACATGCGCCGGAAATTCGTGTGGCGCACATGGACCACGCCAAGTGCTCTGCGGATGTGTTGCATGTAGTGGCTATGTTGGAGTTGTTGTTGCTGTTGCTGTTGGCGACGATTTTGCTGCTGATGTGATGATCTGTGCATTCAAATGAAAGGATTTTGGAATTTGTGTCCATTTGCATTGCTCATTTCATATGCACAGCGCTCGCATGAGAGAGAGAGAAAGAGGTAGGGGCAAGAAGAAGAGCAAGGTGACTGCAACAAAACAGGCAGACAGGTAAGAACAGCAAGCAACTATAGGCTGCGAGATTGCATGCATGTGTGTGCGAGGGCTGACCATTTGGGCATGTCGAATTTCAGAAATCTGGAATAACTGCTGGTATTCTTAAGCCCGCTACTAGAGTGCTAGAAACGTAGCTGCCAAGCACTCTCAAGCGCTGATCAGTCACCGCGTATCGTATTTAATCGGAGCGCAGACAAAACCTATCCTCCCCGAGCTCATACATGCGTTCGCTCATTGCGTATTTAATCGGCGCGTAACGCAGAAATTGTAATCCAAATTGGTTTTTCTCACACGTTTACGTGTGCTCTGATGCTCAGAGAGGATGAGAGAATTTCATTGCTTTGTACTAAAAACAGTGCTGCCACTGCTCTTCGATTTTAATTTAGTACAAAAACCGGATTATTATTGTTAACATTAATTCATAAAAGTAGACCACAATAAATATATCTAAAAATTTATATAATTCTGTGTCATAGATTTTATAAAGAATGTAAAATTTAACCTCACAAGCAAAATGAACAGCGTGCTTACTTTGTGCACGAAACTATATGGCAGCACGGCAGCAATAACCAAAACAGAAACGTGCAAAAGAGCCACAGCTGCGATACGATTTTCACTGAACGGCCCAAATTTTGCCGTTACGATTAATTCCGCTCACAAAAGATACGCGGTGACTGATCAGCGCTTCACTCCTAACAGCCCTGGCATGTTCATGTGTGAGCGTTGGACATTGGCAACTAGCGCTAAAAGCTAAAACAGAACCGAATATGCGAAGAGTGGATTTTGAATGACATTTACATTTTGCGCTGACAGAACTAAGCCCTTTCGTATTTTTATATTTTCGAGTATCCCGGAAAAGAGCAGGGGGCATGAGTTGGGGGCAAGTGACTAGCACATAATGCTATTTGGCGCTTGTGCCTGCCGGCGTACACGAACATGGCGCAATTAACAGCATTGACTGTGTCAATGGCAAATATGAAGTGATGTTAATATCCTGTTAGCAGCTTGCCGGTGTGTGTCGTATGTGTGTATGTGTGTTTGCGCAATAGACAGATATTTGCTTGTTAAGCTGCAGGTGCATGAATGGCTGGACATTTTTGTTCCAAATTGGCAAATGGCTTCTGCGATTCTAGCAGCAACTCGCTTGATTAGTATTTTCCGCAACAACAAAAAGAACACACTTATTCCATAGCTACAGAACATCACAGTTGGAATTCGACATGACATGGAATTATAGCCCACATTCGTTAGCGCATAATCATAAATCGCGATTCGCTTTGACAGTGGCTTTATCGTTTTGCCACCTTATCACGAGGCAATGCATCAATTTTGATTGGTATTTGGGTTGGCGGTCGTAGCTCTTGCTATTGACACATTCACACACATCATCATGAATGAGTTTGGCGCTTAAGCGCTTTGCTGTTCATTCACAGAACAGGATATTAGCCTTGTTGCGTAACTGCAGTTGCCAAGCGAAGAGCTGAGCAGCTTAGTGGAGTAATTAAGCTGAGCCACATTTCTACATTTTTTCTGAGGATTTAGCTTAGAAGCCAAAGTTTGCAGAATGGATGCGTATGCTGGTAATCACTACTGGTAATATCTAGCAGAAATTTGGCATGTGAGCAACTTCATCGTTTTATAGCAAAAACAACGATTTTTGTTATCTTTAATGATTGTAGATGACAATAGGTTAATATCTTTAGAAGTGCAATCAATAAAACCCACGTAAAAGTTGTAAGCACACTCTCAGTCAAAAATTTAGCAAAGCGTCGAGCATAGGTCATGTTGAAGTAGCCCTAAAAACTAGAGCCCGACCGAACCCGAAATTTAGGCCGAGACCGAGACAGAGACCGAACTTCGGCCTTTTTTTAATGTTCGGCCGAGACCGAGACCGAACCTTTAAAATATATAAGCAAAAAAGAAGAAGAATGTTAATGAAAAAAAAATTCATACATTTTTAGAAAAAAAAAATACATTTTGTTGCAATTAACACTTCATTTGAGGTATAAATACCTACATTAAACATCTGATTTATCATGAAATCAATAAAAAAAGTCATTAAAAAATGTAAATTTTGATTAAAACTATACAATTTTTTTCTCAACTGTTCGGTTAAATTCTCGGCCTTTTATAGCCGAGACCGAACCCGAACCTTTTGGCCGAACTGTTCGGTAACCGAAACCGAGACCGAGCGTTCGGGCGGGCTCTACTAACAACCTTGAACAGATTTTTACCTTGTGTGGAGAATATGGTCACGTGCCTTTACTCGAAGAAGATAATATAAATTTATATGGTCGTAGATGGTTTGCCAGAACGACACACTTAGATCAAGTCCAGGCCAGTTGTGATAATATTTATTCAAATTTAACCCTCTAGTTCCCAAATTTTTGATCTTGATAAAAAAATTACAGGAGGTAGTTTTTGTGTTTAGGAGCAATGTTTGTTCAGGGAAAAAAATTTGAGGTAAATAGGGGGCGTGGTAGGAGGTGTAGAAGGTAGAAGGCCTAGAGGCCTGCTTGGGAAAGAAAGCCAAAAAAAGTTGAATATGAAGTTTTGAAATTCTTTGCATTTAAGTTCGCTTTTTTCATAAAATCAAACATATAAATATTAAAAAAACATAAACTGATATAGTTTATGGTTAACAACTTAAATTCACTGGCGTAACCGACATTAAATATAAAGGGGTATAAACTAGGGCATTTTAAAAATTCGGTGTATGTACATATATGTATGTATATATATTTGATTTAAATTTTTGTAATGAAATTTAAAGAAGCAATCTTCTTGTAAAGAATGGCAAATATATATGTATATTATATTTTTGGCACAAAACTTGTGTTTGAAATGTGTAGCCAGCATTTTTCCATTTCTGTGATCATAGCCCGTAGCTTTCTTGTCAACGATTTCGCTATGATCATTGAAATACAGATTGCATAAAATTTTGTCGAAATGATTCCGAGACATTGTACTTTGTATACCGTGAAATGGGTTTTCACTCCGGTAGTAACCAATATACAGGGGTATCGATAAGCCAACATGAAAAATTAAATTGGAATGTATTGCCTTATTTCTTGAGTGGTCGAGGAAAAAGAAGTCAGGATGTTTTTCTGAGCTGCATACAAATTGGTTTGTGATGTGATGTGTTTGTTCAACCATGGTATCATCGAAGAAAAAGCAAAACATTTGTAAAGTGTTTCAAACATCTTGAACTCATCTCCCAAGTCAGTGCCACGAAATGAGAGGGCAGATTGTTTGAGTACCAAATTCGTCTTCTTCCCCAAAATTTTTTTAAACTCATCACATTTTGGATCGACATACAGTATAGGCGATAGCTGGGTCTTCTTTAGGCTTGTTCATTCCCTTGTTAGCATTGTAATCAGCAGTCACAAGCCGCATATACCTTGGTCGTTGAGATTTTGCATTAACTATTGAAGCTATGGTAGATTTTCCAGACGGCAAATCAGGCGTGCCGCTGCCGAACTCATATTCACCTAAATTCACTGCAGCTGCTTCAACTGGTGAAATAGATTCATTAATCAAAATTAAATTTGGCTCATCGAAGTCGTTATCGTTGTCAAAATCGATTTCATCATCTGTTTGTAGAACTGGGTCGAACTTTTCCACAATTTGCCATATCTGATCGTCAGAAAGCGATGAAAGTTTAAAATTACGCCGATATTCCATTTCTCTATTCATATAAAAAGCTATAGCGAAATTGAAACAATAGAGAATCTGTCACAAAGCTACAAAGAAGCTTTTAATTCAACCCCAATTCCAATTTCGGACCTTTTATGTGAAAGGGGACCAACTCTCCCACCTAACCCCCGCTGACTACGCCCTATTATAGGTTAAGATATAATACGATAACTCTGCTGATAAATGACAATGTATTCAATCATGTTTGTTAAGTAATAGAGCAATAATGTTCAAGTAAAAAACAAAAAATCTTAAGTTACCGTCACAACATTTTTATGCTTCGCGTCCCAAGCAGGCCTACAGACACTGTACGTTTTGGGTTAGCTGGAAAGAACGTAATAACTTTTTTTCATCAAATTTTCTTAGTTTCTTAAAGTACACATTCACAGTTACTCGGCAATAATTTTTTTATCGTTATCAAAGCATAACTACTATGTTTTTTTTATGTTTGATTTTAAGGAAAATTGAAAAATAATTATTTTTTCCATTTTGCACGAAATTTCAACTTTGACTGGCGATGGCTGCCGTGGCATGCAGCCCAGCATCAAGTAACTATTTTTATTTTAACAATTGGGGATTTCCTTATTTGTATGCAAAAAATCAGATTTCTAAATCATAAGGTGTCGTGCACAGAATTTTTCTAATTTAGGATGTCTACAGGCCTTCTTGGGAACTAGAGGGTTAAAGATTCAACTGTGACTCAACTGGATCGAACTTCTATATCAGCATTTTTTTAATTAGGATAGATGTCACTGAACTGAATATTATAAAATATCATAGATTCAGATCCTAAGAATGGATAAAAGTGCCAAGTCATATGAGAAACACGCACAATTTAAGCATAATCTTTGAATATTGATGACAGCCTGTAGAAGCAACAGATTTGTATTAATATTGAATAAATTATTTAACGGAGTTCAGAGCGGCTGATGTTTGTGTGTATATAGAGTTATATAAGATATACATACATATATGCAGTCATATTTATCTCTCTGTGAAGCTATCGAATTATCAGCAGCAGTAGCAAATTCAAAGCAAATATTTTTGCTAATGGCCACACGAACTTCAGAGTATACATATACACACAAACACACATTCACAAAAACAATAACATAATGCAACATTTTAGCTATAATGCAGCTGGAAATAGCAACAACAAAAATGTACAAGTACACTCTCAAAGCTAACAGCAGCACATGATGGCAGCGCTTACGTGATATGATTGTATCTATACATACCAGCATTTGCTTACAGATATGGAATTAAATGCACATATACACACACACATTTAACACGCTTACACATAAAAAAATGCAAGCATGGCAATCAGGTGATTCTTGATATTTGAACTCAAATAAATAAACTTATCTTTAAAGGCTCATACATACTCAAAGGGGAAGGCGACAAGGGAGAATTATTGCTATACATATATTACCATGGCTCATTGAGAATGCAAAATCAAATTAAATTCGAAACATTTTTAAAAGCAGAGTGATAGCGGAAGGAAGCAAAGCCAGAGGGTGCTAAAATCTTAAAAGCGAATGTGAATTGCGACGAAGTGTGGGAAAGGAAGCACTGCAATTATTTATCATGCCAGCAAAGCAATTAAAATGTGCAGACTTCTTAAATTGATTTTGAAATGATATAATTGAAAAGATGCCATAAAGGAGTATGAATGCAAACCCCAATATCACGTAAATTTGTATATGTATTTGCAGAATAATAATAAAATTCCTTATTAAAATTTCGTAAAAAAAAGTTAAAATTTTGCACCCACATGCATCCACTTAGTGTTGTAATTGCATCATAAATACTTCATTAAAAAATTATAATTTATCTAAATTGCAGACAAGAGTCCTTGGGGAGAGATACGTGCACGCATACATAAACAAAAGCACACACACACATACATACATATGCACACTCAGGCTCGTCATGGCACTGATGCAGTGACTGTGAGGGCTGGGAGCAGGCAGACACCAGCTGCGAAACCACTTCACAGCGTTTTGCTGTTAAACTTCAGCCGCAATGAGAAAAGCAGGCAGTGCACACACACACTCATACATTGTGCCGCCGATACACAAAGAGACAAAGCAACTTTGCATAATAAGAGAGAAAAACGCTATTCCCCCATATTAAAAAGGACGAACCACTGTGATAAGGAGGAAACACACAGACACACTCGCAAAAGCATATGAGACCAAAGTCCTTTTGCCGGATGCTGTAGAAAAAGTCACACTCGCATGGAAGCCGAAGAAGTATATATATCTGTATGTGTGTGTGGGAGTTGCCCACAGCAGCGCGGCTGCAACTTGAAGTGCAATCCACATGCGACTCACTCAAATTAAGTGCTTTTGCATTGCTTAAGAATGCCAGGCAAGCATACCGGATGCCGGTTGCATCAGGACTTACGCTCTGCACTCACACACATCACGCCCACGCCCACTCTTGTGCACGCGTTCACTCGTGCGGCATGCGTTTGGATTTGGTTGGTGTCATGCGGGCACCCTACAACACGTTGAATTATTGCGGCTCCTTAGATGAATTTGAATTGAGCGGGTGTTATTTTCTGACATTTCGTGGCTCCATAATTGCATTTTTATGGCTGACAGTTTAAAGAGAAGGGCGAGGTATCGCAAGCGATCATTATGGATCTACACGAATCCAAAAGTTTCCAGTTATGTTGTCAAATTCGAATATAAATTTGCTTTCATTTTGCTAAAATAGAGTATATACATATAATTTATATCTTGAAAAATTGTCATACCATTCACAAATAATGATGTCATCGGCATCCATATCGATTGCTTTTGCTTATGATGACATCTTTTCCATCAATCCATCCATCCAAAGATCACTTTAACTTAATATTCTTTATCTAAAATTTTCACGGAAATTCCATTATAATGGCAAACCCTTCTCTGTCATCAGATAATAAATTCGAAATAAATCGCTCTCAATGATTATTTTTAGTTATAACCGTAGTACCTTTATTGCTTATTAACTTTTGTGATGTCGACATTTTAATTTCCTAGCATATCCCTAATATGAAGCGCCTGGATTCATGTGGAATACTAGACAGAATGCATGCTCAGTGCCACTGTGTGCAATGCTCTTCCCATAAATCCAATAGAATTACTCCGAAAATCCACAAGCGTCGCCCGCTGCATTTGAATATGCGATTTATATGCGCACTTCTTAGATACACTGCAGACAGAAGCCATTCCTCTCATTTTAACTTTTTACACTTTAATACTCCTTCTTTTTCTTTGGCTTTTTCATTTCTTTTATTTATTTTACAATTAGACAAAGTGAAGTGCTTTTGCCACACACAAGCATTGAGTGCGCGCGTTTGTGGGTAAGCGTGTCTGCTCGCCTGTGGCTTGCCGCCGCATGTGTGTGTGTGTGTGTGCGGACAACAACCCACACATATCCACATCACACATAGCACACTCGTATGCTCATTTCCTGTAATATCCTCTCTTAATTTTTGCTATTATCATAATTTGCATACGAACGTCTGGCAATTGTGTGTGTATATATACATACATATGTATATGGGATGAGGTTGTATGTGGATAGAGAAGGAGGCAGAATGGTACCACATGCTTGCGTGGCGAAGTGAATTGTCATTCGTGAGAACATGCATGATATCAAAAGCATTCTAATATATTTAATTACGCGGCATGCTTGGAGGGTGTGAGTATGATACGCTTGCAGAAATTTAAGTGATACTTCTTTTTTGCATAATTTTTAATTATCACATAAGTACTTAAATATTTTTATTTATAGAAAATTTTTTTAAGCATTCAATAATTTGGTTTTAATTATAAATCTTGAATAAAATGATATAAAACTAAGTGGCAAAAGCTTTACAGCTTACTAAATTGGTGCATCTGCATCTATTGATTTAGCAGCAGCCAAAATCATCAGTTCATGTGAGAGGATAAACAGAGACACCTCAACCTGTTTTTTAAAATAAAGCATATCTGGAAATTCATGCTATAAACCGAGATGCTTTTATTCAAGGTTGGAACAAAGCATTTAGCGTGTTTAGTATTCATAAAGAATTTCTAAAAAAATTACTTTGAAAGGAAATAAGTTTTAAATTTCATGGTAAGAGCTTTGTAAACTAACTTGAAGTACAACTAACCATTAAGATGGAACTCCCACTTATTTTACGTTTTCAGCAGCTCCTAATATTACTGAATCCAATTTTTAACCTTTATGAAATTTAAAGAAAAATTTGAAAACTGAGAGCATTTCATATTTTATGAAGAAATAATTAGTTCCTTATGTTTAAGATCAATGCAGATACCCTGTATCGCGCTGCAAAGACGAATCCGATACGAATGCTCGGCTAAAATGCATAGTTTCGTAGCATACTAATTCAAAATGCTATTTTGATAGACTCTTCTTTGCGTTCTCTAAAGAAATTTGGCACATTTCCACACAAACGCCTAAACTCATCTACAAACTGAAAGAATTCCGAAGCGACTTTACCAGCTTCGCCCATCTGAGATGTTAAGAATCTGTAAACGACCTAAATATCGTATATTGCAATAGTTGTATGTATGTATGTATGTATGTATGTATGTGTACCAATTTCTCTTCTTCTTTCAGTTTCAAAGCATGTTCTAATTATGAAGCCCCTATAAAGTTTCATCAGGCACTCAGCATAACAAAAGGCAACCCAATTCTCAGCCAAGATTAACTTGGCTTTGCAATGCGCCTAGAACTATGCTCGGCTTATAAGGGATGCATATTTCAGGGATTGAAGCCAAATTAGCTGCTTCAATTAAAATGAAAGCTTTCGAATTTGCTCATTAGCAGCTGAAACGGCTTAAACTTTTCTCCATGCACACGTGTGTTAGTGCTTATGTGTGCGTGTAGTATATGCCAGCGCAATTTAATTGCACTTTTTTATTGCATCGCCTTCTGGCCTAGCAAGCAAAATCAATTTCCTCATCAATTTCATTGGCTGCTCCACAAATCCACATCACCCGGCCGTGGCGCCTCTTGCACTTCACCGAGCAGCAACATTTTCTTCTTTCTCTGCATTACTCCTTCCCTTTTGCGCTGCTTGTAACTCATTTAATTTGCATTTGAAAAATGCTTTTTGTTTTCCATTTCAACGCATCTCGCATTGAATTAAATTGAATTGTGCGCTAACCTTATTTTTCACTTCCATTTTTTATTGGATTTGCAAGGACTATTTGCCGCTCGCCGCTTCTATTTTTCCCGCCTCCGGTGCTTTCATGCTGTGTCGGTGTGTGAGCGATACATACATAGATACACTCTTATCGAGTGTGTCAAGTTGATTCGTTCCCGTTTTATTTGCCTTCTTTTTTCCGTTCCGTTTTTTGTAATTTTTTGCGTATACACACTTTTCCCTTTTGCCTTTACTCTGGTCTCCTTTTGTTCTTGTTCATTCGTCGTTTATCATTGGTTGAAGTACAATTGTGCTTGTGCGTTTGTGTGTGTATGCAAGTGAGGAAAGCACTTGAAAAGCGGCAAGCTGCAAAGACAATGCAAGTTGAATCGAGTGGAAACAGAAGCAATTGCCTGAAAACAAGAAATGTTCACAGATCCCTTCCCGCTGTGCTGAAAGCCAATGAAATCCTGCTATTGTTGTTTTTGTAATGCATTTATTGGGCGCTGTCATAACAGCTACAAAGGACTCCAGCCGAGATAACGCTGCTTAATTGCTCGCAATCATTTGTTGCCGCAATAAAAGTGTATTCAGCTCAAAATGGAGCATTCTTTTTAGCTACTCACATTTGTGGACTTTAAATTAAAATTTTTGTAAAAATTAAAAGCTTATTCTGTTACAAAAAATCACAGCAATGAAAGAAATGAAAGATAAATACATTAATAGAAATGATTGAAACGAACTTTTTGAAAATTTATTAGAAATTGGTTGTGGTTTTTAATGTAATTCAAAGAGTTGGTCTGGAATTCAGTTTAATTACTATAAGCATTAATTATCTGCGGTATCAGAATTTTAAAAACTGCTGCTATAAAACTTAGTTTGTGTGAAATCGCACGACATGTTTTAAATTTTTAGTGTCTCAATCGAAGTCAACACAGTACAGAGAAATCTGGCTAGTAAAATTTCGATTTGTAAAGCTTAATAAGCAGGTACCGACTTTTATCGCTGTTGTGTGAGTTTAAAAACGAATTTTCTTATTTGCTACAAATTCAATTTAGTCACGTACAAAATGTGTTAAGCTTTTGTAATGCTCAAACAAAAATCTTGCAATTAATTCCACATGATTTCATATCTCTACAAATTGGTGCATTTTAATAAAACATTTAGCAAGGGAGTTGCTTTTTGAGCAGAAGGAAAGGACCATATAGATCGAACTTTTGTGCCTAGTTTGGAAATTCTTAAGAATAATAAAAACTCGATTAAATGTTAATACTATTTTAAATCATAATTTGCGCATAGTTTTAATAAGACAAACTGTGAAATTCAATTCACATTGCAGCAAAAAGATTAACAACATTTGAAGCAGTTCAGACAATGGAAATGAATACAAAAGAAAGATTTCGATGTATTAAATTAACAACTTTTAATGAAAAATCATGATTAGATGTGCACATTCGCACGTGATAAAGTAAACGAGTTTAACTTATACCACCGCAACCTGTCACGTGCCTTTCCGACACCCCTCCTAACATTGTGGCTTATTGCATTGTACTAATTGGAATTATCACAGCAGGCAGCAACATTCCAAGCAAAGTCTATACAGCGAATGCAAATGTCTCGAGGAACAAACAATTTAAAATGCTAACAAAACAAACACACCCACAAGAATGTGGGTGAGGAAGCTCGCTACCCTTGCGCCATTAAACCCCTGTCGCTACGGCAGACACGGAGACGCCGCATCAAAACCGCAGGAGGCCTTTTAATTATCTCGTTTATTTTCATTATTCCATTTTCATACTTTTTCCACTGATTGTGTGTGTGAAGTGCAAATAAACAAAAGCATTTCATGCAGGTAGCACGCACGCAGACACACACACACACACACACAACCATATACATAAACAGAGTGACGTATTTAAGCGCGCAGACATGAATGAATGAATGAATGCGAACTGTCGGAGTTAAGTGCGCCGCCAGGCATCGCGAAGCCTGGGTGGTTGGCTTGACTGACTCGCTGCCAAATCGAGGTGAGTGACACAAAGGGCAATTGTTGAGCGGCTTTCCATTCCGGAATCGCATGCAAATGAAGTCAACCATTTCACAGCAGGCGGATGTCGAAGAGCAAATGCGCAGGCGCAACTTGTTATGTTTACGAAATTTACTTTTTATTTTTTTGTCAATTAGAAGATTTAAAAATGTGTTCAGTATGTTGTGTTAAAAATGATTTATAAAATAAATATAATAATTTTGCACAACTTTAATCCTTAAAAGGCTTCAACTGTTAATGATGCGTCTAACTGCAAGCTTTTCTTGGTAGTAAAAGATTTGTATTGCCTTGGTTCTACCAATGGCATTACGTTCTTTACTTAAAATATATAATACAGCTAAATAAACACGTTAAAATTTTCGAGAAAAGGATTTCCAAAATTTATTACTTTAAAAATTATTTAACTTTCTCAGCACATTAACAAGCAGGCTAAGTCGACTTCGGTCAATTTTAGTTTTCCACGCAGTTGCTTTTGATATACCAAAATTCTTTTTCCATAAAAAATTTTACCAAAACATTTTCTTCGAGTTGGTAATCGTTATTTGAAAAGAAGCCAAAAAAGCATTCAATTCTTCTACTAATAAATAACACTTTCTCACTTGGGCTAGATTTGAGTGCATTTATATACTCGTATTTTAGAAATTATGTCATACTAATTGAAAGAGCTCTGATGTTTGAAGGCGTACTCAACTTTTTCTTTTCAACAATGTACTTTTCATAATAATACATTGTAATATTCTTTAGTATATTAGGAGAATTTTCAAGAAATATTTATAAAATATACGACTTTACGTAAGTAAAGAAATATGACTATATTTCTCGATGATGATCTTAGATATTGGTATGCGAGCAATATATGCATTTTGCTTTACTTTATGCAAAATTTTCTGAAATAACGATAAAAAGTAATAAATTTAAAAAAAAAATTTATTGGAATGAGCTGCTTCGAATTGCATAAACCATAAACGATATAGTATGTACCTACTTACTTCAAACGACTCTCCAGCAGGTCAGTGTTATATGGATTATATCAAGATTTATCACAAATATAAATTGCTTACTTTCGCTCTTCAGCAACTTTCAAAGTTCCTAAGAACTTCAGCCTTTCATTAGCTCTTTCAACTGTCCAACCTTCGCATCACGCTGCCGACCGTTAAGTAAATTAAATACGCTCGCCTTACAGTCAGCATTTTGTCGACTTCGCTTCAGTTCGCTGCTTAGCCCCATTAAATAATTAAAAATGCAAAGTAAGTGTTAAATGGAGCACAGAAGTGTGCACTGTCGCACCCACCGAAGTGAAACTCTAAACCCGACAATTCGCCAACGCCTTCGAGCAATTCCACTAGCTTCTTCTTCTTAAGTCTGCACAACTTTGCAAAAATTGCTTTAAAGCACCGCACAACAATTTTCAGCGCACCCGCCACCCAACGTGGGCAGCTCCTTCTACTATGCCGAGAAGCACTTTAAGCAGTTTGCGAGGAGCGTATTAAAATGAAATTAGTTCATGGATTAGCACGCTCGTGTTAATTTCACACAGCTCCAATTCCAGTTCCTGCCACTGTTGCAGCCACCGTAGCCACGAGCATGCCAACGAGCGTAGCATTTACTGTTAACGCACGCTTCCTACCAAAGTGAAATCCAAATGAGCCGTCAGCACGGCCCGTCGATAGCTTTTTCGGGTAACATTTCCAGCAATCGGGGTCCGCTGCAATCGGGGTAACTCTTAAGTGCCAGCATTTTGTATAAATTTGAAATTAGTTGTTTGCCTTTTTAGGTCCTTGCCATCGTCATTTTTGTTGTTGTAGTGTGTATTTGGCATAAAATCCTTTTAGTTTCGTTTGAAGTATTTTTAGAGTGAAATCATCGGAAGCGCAAGTCTGCGCGTAATTGTCTGTGAAGGTGCGTGCTAATGCGTATTGCGTATGCCTGACGAGAAAGAGTAGAACAAAGGTTATGAAGCTTTTCGGCAGCGTTTATGCTTAATTTAATTTTTAAAATAGTTTAAGTGGAAATATGAGTTTGAAAGGAAATCGATAAATATTTATGCTGCAAAGAATTTCGGAAGTTTGGGAAGTTTGGGAAATTTTAAAGTAGGTTTTTAGTAGTGAGAGTAATTTAATCGTTTCCAAATCTTTGAAGGGCGGTTCAAAGAAATTTGCAGCGTTTAGTATTAGTTGTTTCGATGTGTCACAGAAGTGTTCCCAGCCAAAAAAACACAGATGAATATGCTTCGGTCACTACCTTTTCAGATCAAAATGCAGAACTAGTTTTGGAAGCCTACTTGAATTGGAATAAATGCAAGACGTGGAAAGATCAATCTACTTGGCGGTTATAGACCAGAGTATTTCTTGTTGTGCCAGTTAAAGTTTATATAAGCATCATGAGGCTTTGGCTTTAATATCACAGAATGTTTAAAATATGCAAAACACACTTCTCTTTGAGGTGGAACCTGCCTATAGTGCCACTAAATACTCAATAATCAGCACATTCTGCAGAATCTCCCCCTTAAACTTTACCACTTTTGCGCTCCACCGATTGCCCATTAAATCCGCTTATCTTAAGTACAATGCTAATTAGGCCAACTGAGTCTTTTTCAAAGCATTTTCTCATTATGTTTCTCTCCATTTAAGGTTTAAAGTCGCTCAAATTTACTTAAACGATAACATTGAAAATGTTCTTTTGTCAAATATCTGCTATAACACAGCTTACCAAATAACTTCTTATCGTTTACTATGGCAAAGTAAATTAACTAGCACAAAACAGCAAGTTTATGTTGGAGTTAATTTCGGTCCATTTTTATAGTTCATATGTAATTGATATTTTTTATGGTCCATCCACGGAAAAGAGATTTATTTTGGTTCCAGTTCCAGTTCCTGGTTAAGAAACTTTAGCAATGCAAATAAAAATTCCGTCTCAAGCTCCATTCTCCGAGAGCCTACGGCTTAAGAGACTTAAAGCTTGCTCAAGTGGACAACGAAGAAATTTTCTTGCCTGTGTCAGAAGAAAGGAGTCGATATTTTAAGAATTTAAAATATTTTATATTGCAACTTCAATTAACCCAGCATTCAGCATAGTTGCCAATAATTGTCTGTCTAATTTATATGAGGAAATTTGCCAGAAAAATATAAGAAACATCAATGCTTTGCAATTTGATATGCCTATACAATATATATTCCTCTTCCCATCTTATCTTAATGCTGGAAAAAGTCAATCCAAAAGTTTAAGCCAGAATGTAACTACCTCATATGCCTATTTGAACCTTACTTTGATATGCTTTTACCCTATTTTAGACGCTTCCGTTCAAAGGAAATCATTGCGAAAAAATGAAATAAATAAATAAATGTATAAAGGAACTATGCACAAATTTTCTCTTTTACGCTTGAGTTATTTTCAGTATGCGCGTTTATTACTATACAAGCCAAAAAAACACACAAAACAGGAAACGGAAATTCACATCCTTGCGTACGAAACGAGCGCCCACGGAGTTGAGAGAATTTGCGCAAGGGGAGTAATGCTCCAAAACGCAAACAATGTCACTGGATACTGAACCTGGCGCAAAAAGCAGATAGGTTGAAATTAGTTGGTAGCAGTTGACACTTTTTGCCGTTTGCCGGCGTACAAATGGACGATGGCAGGCAAGGCGCAAATTACGTCTGGAGCCGGCCAGTGCCGCAACTGGCATGCTTGGACACAAATGAATTTTGCGCAATGAAATCCTTAAACGCGCCCATAGCTCACTCCCAATTCAAATATTGTTACTTTGGTGCAGTCAGCACTAGCGACGGAGTGTGTTTGTAAGAAGGCAAAGCGAACAGGACACTTTTATTATTTTGCAATTCCTTTTTTGGCCCCTCCCATATTTCTTTGTTGTGTGCCTTACGCCATTTCAAGAGGAAACGTTTTAATGAAGAAAATAGAGAAATGGAAAAATCATTGGAATGGAAGTGTCCCATCCGGTGGCAATATGAAAGCACTTTCAGAGTGCGGGATATGGTGTGCCGGAAAGGAGTTGAGGACAGTCGGCAGTTGGCTTTGTTGACGACACTTGAGTATATAATTTGTTTGAGCTGCGTTCTGGCTAGTGATAGTCTCTTTTGCAAATTATATATACTGAGAGCGCTCAAGAGCAGCAAAGAACTCAATTAGCATTATTAGAAATTTAGTGGCATTTATTTAGTATGCAACGAGAGTAAAGCTCTAAATGTGGCTATTGTTAAAATGGTCCTAGTTGAGGGTCCCATTAAAGTTTATTTCCCTTAAAAATATTGAAAATGTGCTGATGTCGATTTTAAAAACCGGAAAGTAATTCTAAAATACAATATATATAGTCTAAAGGGAAAAGCTAAATCAGATAAAGGAATGCATCGTACTGTACTAAAGGTTTAAGCCAGAGACAGAAATAAACAATGACAAATATATTTCTGAAATCTCTCTAAAAAGCCCAAAGCATCCTCGAAAATTCCAAAAACCAAAATTGACTTGGAAAGCCAAGTTCGTCTTAATAACGGTGGTGATTGATCACAATTTAAACAGCGGAAAAAAATATCTCCAGGGGCAAGTCATAGTGGCATGGCAGGCTCATTGTGACAGGTCTCCATGTACATATTTGCAAATCTTCTTGAATGCGTAGCTTTAGAAGGTAATAAACGACTTATTATGTGAATCTGTCAACAATCCTGCGAAGTGTGGTTCATATTAGCACCCGGGCAGCTCTTATATGGATTAGATACATATTTGTAAAAATTCTAATGATTCTATATCTAAATTCAATATGTTATCGTAAGAATCATATAAGACAGTTTTAAACAACAGTTAATCTCACTGCTATTTAAGGACATTTTAAAAATTTAGTAAGGCGATTACCAATTGTACGAATTTTAGACGAAATGGAATGAACTTGCAGGTTAAAGTCCATCCTCTTTAGCATTTAACCAGAGATGTCGACGGTGCATAAACTAATGAAGATGCTTTTACAAATCCAAAAAGCGTGCCCGAAAACTATATGTACATACACACTCTCCCATAACGGGCATACTCGCGCGCACATACACACACACACACAGAACTAGAGCTGAGTTGGCAAACGAAGGCACGACTGTAACTTGTAATAAAGTCAACGTCGTTATAAAATACAACAAAAATGTATGAACCCGTTATGGCCCGTTATGATAGTCGCACGCTTTTGGCAAGTCCACACACACATACTCTCGCACATACACTGTTTTATTACTGCCAACACTAATGGCCACCTAATGGCCAACAAAATGCTTCGTTAGCTGCTTAAAATGGTAAGAGCACCGCAAGGAATTCGCTCGCAGTCTTCCGAAAATGATTGTGCCAGTAGTGAGCGAAAAAGGTGCCTGGCGGGCAGGCAGAGCAACAGCAAGTACAATAGGTGGGTTGGGTATTTGTAATGGGAATTATGACGACAATGTCCTTGCGGTTATTATAAATGCCATGAATGCTCCCTTCGCTCCTCTGTAGCAGCTCTGCAACAGCTGCGGGCCATTTTCTTGGTGTTCGCTTTGGTGTTGTTGTAAGTGTTATGTAATGGAGCTCGTTGCTGACACTGTTCGGTTGTGGCCACAAATGAACGTGACTTGGGCAAAGGGAATTTCAAAATATCTAGTGATTTTACGCGAAAACAATTGTGCTGTGGTAGTCTTAATATTGTAAGGGTTTTCGAATAAAATGAAGCAGAGGAGTGAGACGGTCGGCGGAAAGAGCAAGTTAGTAAATTACATTTTACTCAAAGCTATTTACATATAATTTAGATAAGTTGAAATGAAACAGCTTGAAACCAATTTAAATATCGTCAAACCTTTTCTGCTTCAACGCACAAGAGCATATATGCTCAAACAGAAACCAGGGCTGCAATTCAATAAAAAGTGAGGGTGGTTTCATGATGTTTATATTAAAGATGCCTGACTTAACACTACTTTATACTTTTTGTATTTTTAAAGATATGTAAAATTGTCCAAAATAGTTTAAAAAATCAAACAGACTTTCGGAAAAATGAGTTGAGTTAGTCTCGATTTGTACATTTACTCAAAGCTGACTGTCTGTAAGTCTGTAAGCTGAGGCTATATTACGAAAGTATGCGCTTAGTGCTATATATTGATAAGAATAAAAAGGATACTGATGGCAGCCCAACACATTATATATAATTGGCACAACAGCCCGTCTAATCGAGGCTTATATCCAGCTTTCTCGCAACATATAATTTTCCTTGAAACGAAACATATCGCATAAAATTTTTTATATTCCTTGTTTTCACTATCTGCAGCTGACCTATAAAGAAGCTTAAAAGGCGGAAGTAAAGACTTATATATATATATAAAGTTGCGGATGTCAGATTCTTCGACACTAATTCCAATACAAACTTCTAAATTACTCGAGCCGACATACAGCCCTGGCATCAACACATACAAACAAAGCAAAGTACATATGTACCGCTCAAGTCATTCATCATCGTTGACAAGGGTCAACAGCGTTTTAGACACTTTCACAGCAATACAGTTGCAAATCCTGACGAGCGTAGACACTCGCTGCTGGCAGAAATAACAAGCTCGGAGAGTGTATCGAAGCGTAAGCTGACTTGAAGTAAAAAATCGGTGGCTTGGTGTGCCACTAAGGCAACTGCCTGGCTAGACCCTGTGACGAGTGAGCAGATGGATCGGCGTAAGCGGGTGTGATTGATGATTGAGTAACTGTCACAGTGGCATTTTCCTGTTGCGACTTGGTGCATGCTGTTGTCACTGTTGTTATCGATGTTGTTGTTGTCGATATTGTTGTTTTTGTTTGCTCAGCTTTTTAGCATGCTGTGTTTTAGCTTCCTACTATGCAAATCAGTTAAGGTTGAAAATATTCCAAAAATCATATTCTAATTTGTTAACAAAGAAAAGTATAGACAGCATAGTTTAATTTGTGTATTTTCAAGAAGCACGTAGCTCGAGGGTCGGTTTGAGAGGAAATAAGCGGGCATATAACATTGAAAGCGTTATTATGATTAATGATTCACTCCAAATTCAAATCCTTCATCAGATGGAAAACAGTTCCATCATGACTACAACGAACTACTTAAACCCTCTTTCCTCATGCCACTAATTTTAGTTAAACTAATTTGTAAAACAATAAATTAATTTAGGTAATTCTAAAGATTTTTACTTTTCTCCTTTTGGCAACAGAATTGAAAATGATTCCAAAAGCGCATTTAAATAAACCAATTCCGAGTAATTATTCCGCGAATTTGTGGCAATTATGATGGCGTAATAATTGCATTTAATTTGCTACGCATTGCCAAGAGCTCATTTGAAAAATGTGCATAGCCGCGTGGAAGTATTGTGCGCAAGTATGCGTGTGCATCTGCTAACGAGATTGCCATCTCGACAAAATTTATGACTTGCAGAAAAACAAGTCAGCAGCAGCACGCGCCGCATGATGCGCACTTGCTGCAAATGTTGCATGCACATGCTGCAAAATGCACATTAAGCATATTAAGTGCTACTGCGTCTGTGTGTGTTGGTGCTCTGTGTGTGTGTGTGTGTGGCATCAAGACTTGCTGCTTGCACTGAAATGAAATTTAAATCTGTTTTGACTGTGAGCTCAAGCGAACGTTGCATGTCTGTGCTGTGTGGACTTGAACATGGGAATGTGTATCAGGATATGCATGTGTATCTGTGTGTGTGTGTAACTGACTTTAGTATGTATGCGACAAGTGCGGGTGGAGCCGAAATAATTACAAAATGCCAAAATGACTTTTGTCAAATGGTTGCACTTTTCGGAGAGTGTGTATGTGTGTGTGAGTGTATGTTACTTTGCTTCTGTTTCAAAAATAAACAATGCACATTTTGAGTATC
Source organism: Neria commutata (assembly GCA_963457695.1). NCBI lineage: Eukaryota > Metazoa > Arthropoda > Insecta > Diptera > Micropezidae > Neria > Neria commutata. Next base: position 3,393,153 of record OY735245.1, read on the forward strand.
TTTAAAGAAAATCAAGTAAAATACGAAACTAATCGAAAGTACATGTTTGTTGCAGAATTTGATATAAATTTATACTCTTTTTTTGAAGGCTTTAATTAACATTTCTCTGGCTGTCACGAAAGAAGCAAGTATTAACAAAGGACCTGTACAGGTATTTTATTTTGAATACATGCTTACGTTTTAAATTATGTGATATTTGAAGAGGCTCGGTTAACTCGAAATGGAAAACATAGCTATGCTACTCATAGATATTTTTTTTTTTCAAATATGTGCTTTGTGAACATTTTCTATCTGTAATCACTAATAAAGAAAATATCCTGGAATTTCTGCGGTTTTCATAGTGGAGTGAAGTTTGTTCAATTTGCGGTGCAATTAAGAAGAGTCCTGCCGATGCCTTTGATCAGAATATAACAATATTAATATTTTAGACATACGAACCACCGTCAGCGATTTGCATTACGTCAGGCAGCTGGTTTCTAAGCTCAGTTTTGCAACTGCCGTAATTATGCTTGCCTTCCTTGCTGTTTGCAGCTATGACCTGCGGCTTATGGCAATTCCGAGTGCACTTTGCACATTTGCATGCGTAATGAGAGGCACACATGTGAGCCTGCTGCCTAATTTATGCAGCACTTGAAGTACATGACAGAATCGGCAGATGGCATCGCTTTCCAATGACCGAAAGCATTAGTTTCGGCTAAAGCACCTTCCATAGTTAATGGCTTAACGATTCGTTGCTGCCTTCCGGTCACTTTGCTTGCTTGACAGTTATTTCAAGCTTGAAGGCAATTAAATCTCCTTTTGGTGTGCAACCTCAGCTGGCTTTGCTTAATTTAATTAAATCTTTCTGCATAACACACACTTATACAGATCTAGAAATGCATTGACTGCCTCTCATAGCAACATCACGGCCATCCAGTTCGGTTCAAAATGCACGAAGCTTCCAGAATAAAAGCAAATATTGGAAGGGAGGTGAGTTCAATACGTTAACTCATAGGAAGAGCAATGAGTATCGCGCTGGCTGAATAACACGGTTTGAAGGTTCCCACCTTTCTGCATATCAAAACAAAACAACTCAAACCATGCTTATTAGTGTCGTTCCCTTTTATTTTATAAACTTTACTTTGTAAGGATTTCACTAATAATGTGCATAAGCATTATTACAGCTGATACCGCGAAAACCAACGAAATCAGTAGCCAAGAAACGACAACAGCATAACCCACAGCAGAATTTCGAAGGATATCACTTCTTCGCTATATTGAACAGTGGCGCATCTCAGAAATGGTTCAAGAGCGAGCAGAAAGAGCTGACAGATAATTTCAATTGCAGAAGGCAATGAAAGAAAAAGTCTCTGAAGAAAATCATGGACGATTACTCGAATTCGAACAATTATATTTAAGAACAGAAAAAGAATTCATAATTTTTTTAAAAGTATGGCAATGCCGAAACATATTTTTTATGGCTTCAAAGTATCCTGAAAGTGTCCTTGTTTGCATTATACAAGCATATTCGGGTCTCTCAACTCACTGGATTGCGAACACTACTAGAGGCCTTAATGTGAAGCCTACACAATTACCGTCAATTTGAATTTGGCTTGCAACCTTCCAATTGCAAGCCAGCTCTAAGATGTGTGCTCAATGCTTGCAGCGTATTTGTGCGCACGTCTAATTTCCATTTGCCTAATTGAGCACCGCAAGGTGATGCTGGCTTTCTGTGTGTGTGTGTGTGTACCTCAAACTAATGAACGTGCAACGGAGCGCAGCACTTCGATACATCATTAATTTATGAATATTAAACAGAAATAGCTCCAGCTGCTCACTGCGCTGCCGCCCTGTTTGCTGGATTCATCCACAGTTTGTTTGACAACTGGAATTAACAGCACGTTGCCAAGGTAGCAGAGTCAGAGCCGCTTCAGCTGTCAGGTATTCAGCCCAACAGCAATGCTTTGAAACTTCAGATTCCAAATTTCGCTGGTTTTGTGGTTGAAGCTGTCAAGTGTCATTATGTCACAGCTAATTTTATACATGGCGTATGCATTTCAGTTGACATTTTGAGGTTTCTTCTGCAAATGTACTAAGATACTTGCGTTAATAAATATTTTGTTGAGCTTAATAGCTTAGAATGATCTACAAAGCAAGATTCTATTTAGTTTGTATAATTAATTGGTTGCTTGTTGCTAAGCATATGACAGCAATGATTCAACTTGTCAAAGTATACCAACTATCCTAAATTATACCTACCACTGTCAAGATAAAACGTGTAGATCCTGCCCTGAGCTTGCGAATTAGTGCCTTCTTCCTCATTCGTAAGAGTAGTTAATGGTTTCAGTTCAATATGTGAGCTCAAGAAATGTAAATTGAAGTTTAGCTCTTAGCTTGCGCCAATGAACACCTTTTGACTTGATTCCATGCCAAGTCTTTAAGCTTTCGTTCTATTTAGAAAGTGCTCCCAAATGTCGCTTATAATTTTTACCTCTACAGCTTCATACGCATACGAGTATGTACCGACGAATATGGCTAACAATTTCTCAAATAAGTATCGCAATCTGATTCTTTGAGAATTGTATATACTGAATAAGATATTATTAAATTTTCACTTATATATTGCTTGAGACTTTTAACAAAACTGAGCGAGAAGTGCATCCTTTATGAATTGAAGTAGCTTTGTTTGCGGCTCTGCAGCTGACTACGATTCCAGCAGCATAATTTTTCCAACGGATGAACGCGGCTCATTGATTTTTCTTTTACAATGGCGTATGCAATTTTAATGCAGCGTCAGCTGAAAGCCACAAGGCATTTAAAATCATTTTTTAAATTTACATACAAATATAAGTGAACACATTTTCGCCGCAAATTCAGTATTAATGTCGGCGCTCATCAAGAGCGGCATCAATAATTAAAGGCATTAATGAATTGATTTCATGGCATAAATGCACTTTCACGCTTGTAAAGCATTGAAAAAAAAGTGATAATAAAAATACAGGAGTGCAATTGAAAGTCAGCTTATGACGTGCAAAAAGGTAAAGCAAAAAGCCATCAACATGCCAGCGCGTAAATGGTGGAAATTGGCCAATTTTAAAGCCTTAGACTTGAAATATGCTTATCAGCAGATTTGCTACATCACTGCGCCACGAAATTGAAATTCGTTGCATGTCGCGGTTGCAGCGCGCATATGCAGAGCGAATTGGAGGAAGCGATGAAATCAGCGCATTAAAAGCGCATTTGTGGTGCATGCGGCGGATCTGTAAAGGTGCTGCTGGCAAGTTACAACAGCAGCAGAAGCAATGCCTTGGCAGGAAGGAAGGTAATTTGCCGCAACCAGCTGCAAACTGCAAAATGATTAGCTGCCGATTGCCGCAGCAGAGAGGCAGACGGAACAGCGCAGTGCAAAGAAAGAAATGTTCTGATAGCAAATACATTTTTCATGCTATGTCAAAAAGAAAATTTGCCTCGAGTCTGGACAATTGCAATCCTCTAAAAGGATATTGTTCAGTAGAACAGTTTAAAGTTTCAAATATTCACTGCAAAGCAACTAAAGCTATTCGATTTTTGATGGCTAATTGCCGTCCTAAAAAAGACACAAACATCAAAAATTTATAGGAAATATAAATCTAAATCTAAAATCTCAATTTCGTCCTAACTGTAGTTAGGCTGTTATTTTTTGTGGCCACGGATTTAGTCCTCCTAGCTAGTTTTTTCAATTTGTTGTCAACTCCTTAAAGTAATTTCCAGAAAATCGCTTGCTTCGACTTTTCAAAGGAAAACTTCATGAATGGCTTGAATTTATTATTTCTGGAAATATAATTCTTTTGAAAATTCCGATAAATTTTTACCACACATTTTTAATAATACTTCGGAAATTGCATCTAAATAACTATGAGACGAAGATACGCTTGCGCTGAAGTTGGCTCCATGAGTGCCACAATGTAACTGCCAAAAAAGTATGGCAGAAATAATTGTAATAGAACAAGAAAAAATATCCATAAGGCATGCATAAAAGTTGCCAAAAGGAGCGTCTAAAATAGAGTCGCAGCAGCAGAAGTCTGCTTTGCAAAAATGTTTACAAATGTGGCCACTTTATGAAAAAGTCGTTTCCAGCAGAGCACACATGCTTCATTTCGTAAATGGCTGCTGCACGCTGACGAAGAAAAATGCAGAGAAAAACAAAATCGAAAGAGTAGAAGATGAAAAAGCAAGCGGCGGAAGCAGCAGCAAGAGCGAAGCGTAGCAGCTGCAGTGAGAGAGCGCATTTCCGCACGAAAATTCAATCTGTGAAATGCAATTGCAGCATTTTATGCTGCCACATATGCGCCACAAACACATGCATACACTTGCGCCACACATAAAAATGCCGTTGAAGTTACAAAGCACTCAAAAACACAAATACAAACACATATGCAGAAGCGGAAGCAGCAGCAGCAGAACCGCGAAGAGCAGCAATCACATTTTGAACAGCAATAGCAAATAAAAGAAGCCGGCAGGAAATCCGAGCAGGCTTTGCTTAAACCATTTTGAACATCTGTTAGATTCTTCCTAAAACTGATTTCTGCTCTCTAAAACTACAGCAAAGAAAAAAATCTTGCTATTTTGAATGTACTAAAATGCTGAATATTATTGTTACATTGAACAATTTTCACACGAACTTGCCTTTCGAAGTCGTAGCTTTTAACGAACTACAATAAAAACTATTTCCTTGAAGTTTATTTTAGTATAAGCAACAAATGTGAGGTAAAAAAATTCACAGATAAAAACATTTAGCGCATCATTCATATGTACATATATACTCACACTCAAGCACCTGCACAAAATGGTTTAAGTTGGCCCGAATATGAGTGACAGTTTAAAGTTTTGCCTGAATTGTTTAATGCAAATGAAGTGAAAAGAACAGGACAATCATTGAATATAACTTTTTCCTTTCGCTTTTTCTGTCTTTATTATAATTAGTACTTTAATATACTCGTAATTTAAAACAAATTACATGCGAAGAAACTCTTGTTCGAGTTTTTATAAGGATTCTGAATTTATAGAGCTTAAAAGGGTATCAACTCTTAGCAATGAGAGAATGAGGGGCTCAATATAGATTTAGATGGCAGTTTAATGCTCAATTTGGTTTTAATAAAGCGGTCAATTAGTTTAAAAATTTGTTCTAAAATTTGTCCCAACTTCCTTGAAGACCACCAATGTATTTTCGATGACAGAAGGAGCCCTTGAAGGAGTCGCAGCAATTAACATACATCACATACTAACAACATACGTATGTAATTTATTTATTTATTTTATTTATTATTAACCTAATTCTGTTCACATATAAGACAGAGTCTTTTCCATGCAGTAAGTATATCATAAATAACAATGTAATGTACCAACAACAACAACATCTAACAGCAGTATTATGCTGGCTTGAATCTTTGATCTGCAAAAGAATTAATATTCGTATAAAATATTTTATTACAAAAATTGTGTTCATATTTTTTGAAATTTAGAATAATTCAATTTGTAATGCTCAAAATACACTTTCATTATTTTTTTTAAACCCTGCATTAAGCAAACTCTCATTTGCTTGTATTTATTTTTCAGTGTTGTGCAGTTCAGTATTGAGCTTCAGTTGGACGATATTTGTATTAAAAATTCAACTAGAATTTTTCACTGTTGACTTCATTTTGACTCTGACTCAGCTTTTCCTACTGGATATTAACGTCGGCAGCGCTGTCACTGGCAGCAGCGAAAGCATTATTGCATGATTTATTGATGTCGATATGCTTAGTTTAGCAGCAGTCGCAGTGGCTGTGGCTCAGCTAGTGTCGGCAGTTACAGCAATGACACAAACACTCGCACACAACACACTCAAATATACACACACACAACCCAATGAAAGTGCGGTTGTAATGTCACACGATGCAAGCAAGCAAGCAAGAGGAAGCAAGTGGAAGGCTGGGCCACACGGCGTATGTGTGCGCTCAGAGATGTGCTCGTACATGTGTTTGGGCTTGCATGAGTATTGAGTGCATGTGTGTGTGTATGTGATAGTAAAAATCGTAAAAACAGCAGCGCGCCAAACCAACACATACCTCGCTCTGCTCGCCCCTCGCCCAAGCACATTTACATTAGCCTTATTATGCGCGCGCTGCTGGCGTTGTTGGATCTTTTTTTGGGGGAGGGAATAGGGAAAATAAATTCGTAAATTTTTTGACATTTTTTGTTGCAACTTCCTGTCGCTGCCCCTGCCCGCTACCCTACCCTTTATGACAGAAACTGGCAACGGAAATGCGCCACACTGGCAGCAGCAGTGAGCGGCAGCGCACATTAGTGTGACATTTTGTGGTGTGCGCAAGCAAAACGAAGAAGCAGAAGCAGACGAAGAAGTGGAAGACACTAAAATTATTTGCGCTGCCAAACTTGCACACATGAAAGATTAAACACGATTTCAATCAAGCGGCGTGCGCAACTTTTCGCTACGTGCGGCGGTTGCATGGCTGCGACGTGCAACGTGCAACAGCAACGAACATTTTGCAGTTGGTGGCAGCAAATGTAAATTCGATTTGACTGTGCAATTTTTACAATCGACTTGAGGCAACGCCAATCTGTTGGCTTCTTCCCACTACCCCTTTTCTACACTTCCGCTCTTTTCGCATTTTATATTAGCTCTGTGCATATTTCAAAAATGTGGCAAGCTCTGCGCATGCCGCCACATACGGCTGCTAAACTTCCATTATCGAAAAGGCACCTATATGTCAGTGCGAGTGTGTGTGTGTGTGTATTGAAGCGTTTGACATTTAAGCATGCGCTGCGCAGCGGAAATTGTTGCTTCGAGTTTCGTTCGCCGGATTTTGAATGCAATCGAAACGCATTTTTATGCACAGCCGCGATCTGCGCCGCGCTGATGTTACAACATTTGGGCGATAGCTGGCAGCGCACGAGTTACTATTGAAAGTGCATTTGAAAAAGTGAAACTGCATGAAATGCGTTAATAAATAACTGGAAATAAAATTAATTTTGCCATTTTTAGTAGAAACGCAATATTTCAATTTATTTAAAAAAAATAGAAGAATTTACTCGCCGAAGAAATATTTGAGATTGAGTATACAACAATAATGTATCTAATTATATACTAACTTTAGCTCTTTGTCATAAAGATAACGAAAGCTTTTTTCTTTTAGCCTAGCTGTAATCTCGAATGAGCTCTTCTAACATTGAAATGAATTTTTTTAAATTACATATTAAAGACTATGAACAATAATACTTCCACGATCGTTTGAAATAAGAGATTTTATAGAAAAGACTGAAATTGGCTTCGATTTCAAATCATATTTCCTGCCTTGAATTCAAATATATTATCAAATTGAACATTTATTTCGAGAGGATATGTGTTTCTTTAATCTGAATCGATTTCCATTAAAAGTGCATATTTAAGTTTCCACTTCTTAAAACACACTTTACTATGTCAGTATGACTTGCATTGGGTTTGCTACTCGTACATCATTCTCGAGCTAAGGCCTCTCAATGCCATATTAATACATACAAGTAAGCCTATTTTTTAAATCTTTGTTAAATGCCTAAAATGTATCTATATATATATATATGTACCTCAAAATCCATAGAAAGTGTATATATTGTATATTTGTGAAGAATGGAAAATTGCATAATTATGCTATTGCATATTTTACATTAAAATGTTGCTAAATAAATGCATTGAATATATTTTAAGGTGTGCTTGTATGAATTTCTGTATACTTTTAAAAACCACAAAAAACACTCTGTGTGTGTGTAGATCCATACACATGCATAACAATTACGAACATTTGCAATATCTATAGACACTGTGTGTTTTCTTAGAGGCCAATTTGCATGCAGCAGGAGCAAATATGTTGGACTGTTGCAACAGCATACTGACGCATGCATAGCAATCATGAAGATAGCAACAACAACAATGCATGCATATTTGAGTCGAGGCTCTAAGATGAGCTTTTCACAGCACTTAATATGCCTGCCTTTGTTGCTTTTGCCACAAGGCTTCAGCAGCATCAGCATCAAAGTTGATGCTATGAAGAAGAAGAAGAACAGCAATACAACAACAAAGTAACGATACCAAGCAATAAATTGCTTTTGTCAAGTAAACCTAATTTAATATTCTTTGTGACACACAAATGACTTACACACACATACAGACTCATACATACAATACATGTGTAAGACACAATTCAATTTTGAGCGATATCACACAGATACAGAAATATAGATACAAGGGACGCCTGCAAGCGTTAGTAGGACTAAAAGTGAGATAGCACGTGTGTGCGTGCGTGTGTGTGAGTGAGTGCATCCTGATGACATTCCTGGCATTTGTATTGTTGCTTAGAAGCTTCGATATCAATTTCGAAATGGAAGTGCGCACGCATGACCCGAGTGGCGAATGCAATAGGATAAGATATGCATCCGGTGTGTGTATTTGTGTCAATACTGGCTTCAATGCATCTGTGTATGTATGTGTGCAACAGCCACAAAGCAACATGCAAAATTGTTAACTCTGCACTCTTTGGTAATAGCAAAGGCAAATATCAGCATACCCGCATATACAAATACATATGTACATATGTAAGAATGTGAACTATGTATAGCATGGCTTCTTATCTTCCTTTGAGCATATATTTTATGTATTGGGCATATGCATTGAAGCGTTGCACATTTCATGCATTTCGTAGTGCATTAAATTGAGTTTGATGCAGCTGCCAACAATTTTGAGCTATTGACGTTTATTTGCAGCGAAGGTAAAGGGAATTTCATATTTGGCAAAGTGTGCAATTTTAATTAAATCAAATACCTACATTGATTTAATAGTTGTTGACATGTGAGCTAAGGGAATTCTAATTTAATAATTAATGTATCTATATACTGGCTAAGGGTGACTAGGAATTCAGGCTTAAGTGCTGGAAAAATGTATTATGTTCTAAAATATACTAAGAAAATTATGTGAATACTTCGGAGTATTTTCGCTGAAAAAGCAGTCGTATCTACAAGACTGAGAACATTTTATATGCTTCGCTTATTTGCATTTTTTTTACCATTTTAGTATTACTCATACGCACCGTAGTCCAGTTCAAATAGTGAAATTTCAAATTACAAAACTATATATTAAAATATATAAAAAAACTACTTAACTACATATATTAAAATGGAATAATAAAACAGCAGTCATTATTATTTAATAAAATTTTTATGGAAATATATCAAATTAGAGGCCAGTACCAGAAGCACATTTATTTGACATGCCGCCCCAAATTTGCATAATTTTTATATTCGCTTTGAGTTTGGAGTAGGATTAATTTCTCAGTTTTGAAAAGAAAGTGCAGTAAACTTTGATTTTGTTGAAAGACACAAATAATCATATTGATTTTCCATAACACCATCCCAAAAAAAAATGACAAGCCTCATAAAAAGGCACATGTATCCCGAAGCAGTTTAATATTCTCAGCAGCATAAGCAGAACAAGAAGCCATAACAAATACAACACAAGAGTCAAAGCAGATCCGCACACCAAAACAACATAAATAAATAATTGATAAAAATCACGAAATAAATGCCGCAGGCTGCAGTGGCACAGCAATTGCAAGACGTGTGTGTATATGTGGGTTAACATGGCAAAAAATTGCGACAGCTTATGACACACACAAATACCAAACAAAAACATGTACGTACGACTACGCTGCTGCCAAGAAATTCAGGTAACTTGCCACGAATGTGTGCCAAAAGTGCTCGCGGCTGCACTTATTTATGTTGCATGCACCTTGTGACACATTTGCTCTCTTCTTTAATTCATGTGGTGCATTATTTTCCAGTGCCATACTTTTTACGAATTTTCGTAGAGAATGCATCTCTTTGGCAACTTTTCCCAAAAAGAATTTAGTATGTTTTAAAGCGTATTTTTATCTATTGCATCAACTACCCAGGAATTTTTTTACCAAAACGAATTCGTATCTTTTTTACGCTTTGCACCATTTTAATTATGCACATAAATAAGTGCCAAAGCATCGCTTCAATTTGATGCCTTTGGGCATCTCGCTTCAGTGCGCCAATGTGCCCTTTTGCATGAACGCACAGCTGTGTGCATGTGTGTGTGTTTGTTTGTGTGTCTTGTACATTTATTGCTGTTTGAAATTTCAATTCAATTTGCTTTTAATATACGAAATGGTATGGAAATTACTAATCGCATTACGTGCCGCTTTCTATAATATCGATAATGTGTACACGAGTTTGTGTAAATGTGTGTATGAAATTCATTGAATTATGACGCAATGTTATAGCTTAATAGTGTAGTAGTTTCGCCTACCCAATGCAGCTCAGCTCACGCTTCATCGCTTCGGAATTTGTGCACTATTCGCAGCAGCTCAAGCTTAATTGAAATATTTTAGATAATTTGAAAGTGCTGATAAATTTCTCAGATTGTTAACCTTACTTGCGATTTCGAGATAGTCTTCTTTTCGATTCAATAGCTTTTACTCTTAAGAAATTTATGAATAGTATTTGAGTAAATTATTCATTCGAATGTAAATTTTTCGAAATCAAAAAATTACAACAACTGTTTTATATAGGCCAGAAATTTTAAAACAACTGCATCTGTTCCAGAAATTGTAGAAAATTTACATATCACCAACACAAATCAAGCATGGTGTCACTTGAAGTCCCTCTATATGCAAAATAAAAGATTATTTAGTGAAAAATTTATAAATATGCTTGCAAGAGGTGCTTAAAGTCAACAAACTTTTTACAAAGCTGTTGGAAGATGCTTTGTCACTTTGTTCATTTTGTTGAGTAAATAAAGCTTAAATATGTATATATATAAGTATATATTCTTAGCGAAAACCTGGCGAAAGTTTCAGTATGAAGACATTTGGTTATCATTTTTCATCTAGATTTCAAAAGCTCAAAATCCTGCTTTGCTTTTAAAGCTTGCAAAACTGAAAACTAAAAATATACCTATTCATTTTGTTGTGATCGAGAAGCTTAAATTCAAGCGCCAAAAATTAACAATTTTATTAGTCAAGTTGTCAAAACTTTTGATGAAAAAATTTGAAAAACGTGTTCAAAAATGTTTCCAGATTTTTAAATTTTGATCGATTTCCAAAATATGCGAGTAGCTTACAAATTTTGCATTTTTTGGTTTCTTCGTTGTGTATCATCTACTATTAAAAAACTCTACTTAACTGAAACTGCACTTAGGTAGGTAGGTAGGTTAAGTGGTCGTCTCGAGAACATCACTTAGGCCAAAAGGCCCATTGTGTTACCACGTGAGGTTTTCACCTATGCACTTCCCATGTATGGGACCTACTTCGTGGTTCTGGTATATTTGTTGATATGTCCTGGTGGCGTTTTTTCCAAGTCTGCTAGGCAGCTCAGGAAGTAATGTCCCAGGAATCGGAAGCGCGTTCTCGCTAGCGCTGGGCATTTGCATAGGAGTTGTTCAACAGATTCCTTGCAGTCTTCGTCTCTGCAACTGCACTTACTATGCATTAATTATTAATAGAAGCACAAAAAGCTAGAATTATTAAAATTGGCATTAAGCCGGAAAGTTGGCGTCGCTTTGAATATGACATTCCATTCGTTGCTCAATTTACAAACGCTAATAAAAGTTGCAAAAGAGGGGAGTTGGCATAGAAGAGTAGGAAAATGCTTTAATGATGCTACCAAAGGTGCTGCTGAAGGTGTCGACAACAGCAGCTGCAGCACATTGGAGTAGTTACCTTGCAGCGTGTTGCTGTCCACATGCTGCCTGCCGATCCCTGCCAGACTTTCATACACTCCACCCGTTTGCTTGACGTGTAGTTCCTTAATACACTTTTTGCTCATTGCAGCTCGCTTATCTGCCGCCTTCTCCACTCGACTCTGGTTTTTATTGCGGAAATGCGTTAAGCGTATGAAAGTCGAGCTCGAGCTGCAACAAAATCAGGCCATTTATGAAAAACTCACGTTTTATGTGCGAAACTTTCCTTTTTCCTTTTCTTTTGCTCTTCTTTTTCTGCTGGCACGTTCTTGCTTGGCACTGATTGTGCTGATTTTTTCCTGCTACAGTTTGGCCCCTTTATTGGACATGTATTGAGCACAATATTTCATTCGGAAGCAGTGTTAAATGTCAGGCAGTGGGCCAGGAAAAGGAGGGGGCCTTCTGAGCACTGGCCACAGCAGTTCAATCTAACTAAATAAAAAAGCATTACAGTTTGTGCGACTTCGTCTCTCGTGATGATCTGACTTCAGTTCGAGCATGTTTTTAAGTATGGCAGGCCACTCAAACGGCAAGGATTCGACAATTCCCTCTCAAAGCCAGCACACGCTACGTGCCTGCTTGGTAAGTATGAAGCCAGCTAGTGATAGCAATTTTGCGCTATTCTTTTTGCATGCTTTTTGCAGCCATTGTTCCAAGCAATCCTTCGTATGTGTGTGTGTGTGTGTGGTGTATGCGGGCGCCTCATATTTAGCTCATGATTTTGCGCTCGTTTATCCTTATTAGTTTGCTTTTTTATGTGGGTATGTCTATATGTATGTACGTGGTGAGCGCACATAGTAATGGGTTAAAATGTTTCCGAGGCTTTTGATACGTGTTGGAAGCGCCTGCAGATATTTTATATCGATTATTATGGCACGAGCAGATGAAAGGCGTGATGTTTAACCGCTGAATTGCAGCTGAAGTTCCAATGAGCAGTTTTCGTAGTTTACTCTGCTGCCGTCGTACGTGACTTCCAACCAATCGTGCTTCCTTTCATCCAGCTGACCCTACATCCTTCTTCTCTATTCCTTTGGCTTGTTTATTGCAATCATCATTAATATTAATTTCTATTTGATGTACTATTTTATAAGGCTGTGCAGCTCTTTACGGAAGCGGGAGGGGGGAGCGGTTGAAGCAGATCATATTGCGCGATGTGCAAATGCAATTAAGTTAAGCAAATAAATCATTGCTACTCCTTGCGTTTGCAGAACTAGGCTATATTTTTTATATTTATAGTTTGCTTACGCTTCGTTTTTTTTTAATGCCTTTTAATAGTTTTTTAAAGGTTTCGCCAACGCTGAAAACCATAAATAGTTTTCTAAAAAAAAACCCGGTGGAGCTGGTAGTGAATGATTCTGGTTAAATGTGAACTAAGGCAGTAGTCAACCAATTTTTCCACACATAATAAAACAGAAGTAAAATGAAAGCAGCAGGGTGAGGATACGTTACCGTATCCAAACGGATTGAGAAGCTTTTCGTGGCAAAGGATTCTCTCGCAGAATAGCCAATTCATCGCAGGAAGTGGCGCCTCGCAAAGAAACAATTTGGAAACAAATTCTATTTTTATTTGAAGTTATAAGGTCGGCTAAGTTTTTAACCCATAACTGCCATATCAGCGACCAAGCAGTCGTCCACTGAGCCAACGCGGCGCCCACACATTTCACAGGGAAAATGTTTAAAACCTGAAGCGACATCTTTTACAAAATTATCTTTTTCTGTGGTAAATAATAACTTGAAGAGTAAACTGATTCTAGAAATGAGCATGATTAAGGATATTATGACAAAAGTGATTCTCACACGCCAGTCTACTCAGAACTTTCAACGAGTTGCTTTCAAATTAAAAAAAAAATTTATTTCATTTCATTAACATTTTTACGCCTGTTGGCAAAGAATTTTTTCAATTTCCCAACCATTTTGCAGTTTACTTCTTGCATTTTTCTGTCAAATCACTTCCCCTGAAGGAAATCACAAAATTTCCGCCTCATTACGCGTTGACAAATACACAGAGCGCGCATCTGTGTGCGAGGAGAGGGCACAATTTTGTATGGTGAGGGAGTAAAAGTGCGCGCAGTGCTCGCATTAAAAACGCTAACGTGCAACATAGGTAAACCGAATCAAGCGACTGACACACACACACACACACATTCATAAATCAGCGTGCGTGCATGGCACAAGATGCATTGGGGACGTTGGTGAAAGGATTGATGCTTGATGCCGGTCGCCGTGGTCTGTCGGTCCCTCGTTCAGGCGTTGGTTCAGTGGCACGGCAAGTTCTAGAGCACTTAGCAAGATTGCATTACTTATTTCACTCACCTGTTGTCGGCATCTCGAACGCACACACACACACATATATACATATATGCAGATACAGATACAGACCAATACTACAATGGGACTTGCTCAGCCACACATTTGCACACACTTACACAGCTAGGTGGCATTTTTACGCTCAGTGATTTGTGGCATGGCTGTTGTTGCTCTTCCTGCTCTGGTTCCTTCTTCCTGTAGCTGCTGCTTCTGCTGCTGTTATTGTTGTACTTGGTGTAGCCGTTAAGTTGGAGCGTTGGCAGTGCTCACTGTAGGTGCTTTCAGCCGACTTCATAACGCTTGAATGAGTTCAGCGAGTTAGCGGACGTGTGTATGCATTCACAGTATGTATGTGTATATGTTTGTACATAAAAAGATGCTCTCTAGGAAAAAAAAAGCGTAAGTACCGTGAGTGGCCCTGTCACCTCTCAACTAACTGAGAGCATGCTCTGCTATGAGAACTAAAACTAGAAATTGTTAATGGAAGGAAGCTAGGTCTAATCCTCAGTTACACGAAATATTGCATCAATTCTTTATAGTTGATAAATGCAGCTACTATTTTTTGGAAAGAAAGGGAAGCTTAACTTTGAAAAGGCTTATATTTTGCAATCAAAATGTTTGACTGCCTTTAGGAAAGCGGCCAGAGGTATCTATACAGAGTTTCCACAACTCCTTATAGCAACACCGTAATATCCTGTAGCCTATCTACAGCATGGAAGCAGACGTTCTGTGGCCAATTTGGCAATGGAATACAATACATCCGAAAATATCGTAGCGCCAGGGCGCATGAACTCGCACCTTTGTCCTAACCTTACATTGAGAATGGCTGCTTTTCCTAGAGGGATGAGCTAACATTTGTGTATGTTAGTTGTGCGGTTGCTATGCTGTATATATACAAATGTGTGTGCATGTGAGTGTGTCTGTGTGGTGCGTTCGAATCATGAATTACTTATGGGAATCAATAAAAATTAATGGCAATGCAAGGTTGGATTTTTATAGCAGCAGTAAAAGCGTTCCTGTTGCCTCTTAGTGAGAGGCAGGGCAGGTTTGCTCCATCACTGCGTCCGTTTGGCTTCATGTCATTTATCTGCATGTCTGCGTGTATTTGTTTGTGTGCTTGTGTATTTGATAGCGATCAATAAATCACTGTTCCGTCCATGGAGGCAAACTTCCGCCTGTTTTAATGTTTGATGTGTTCTGAATTAAAAAGGGATTTTTGCTTGTGGAGATTTGGCACGCAAGCGAGAGGGCAGTAGAATTTCTAATTAATGTATTTGCAGCTTGCTTGATCTTCGTGAAGGTGAACTCGAACTCATGATACGCAATAAGATGAAAGAGTCGGACAATTAAACAGAACTAAAGACTAAACTAACTAACTAAAGACTGAATACTTCGGTTTCGACTTTAGCTTTAAATGCAATATATTATAACACTTTGCTTCAACAAAACTTTCCGATGAACAAAAATATGATTAAAATTTAACAATAAAGACATTTGGTTCTTGGAGTATGGACCTTTAAAATCAAAAAATTATTTAAATAATCGAAAAAATACGGTCTAAATAGAGTGGTTCATATTGTTTCTACCCAAATAAAAGAAATCTGAAGAGCTTCGTACAGCTTTATTAAAACAATAATAATAACAGTGTATACACATTTTTATAACATCTACATTAATTGCTGGTTTTTATAAAAAAATGCATTTTAATTAAATCTAAATCAATTTTTACTAGCATAGATGTATTTAAATTTATGCAAATATTAGCCTTTCGGTATGCATATGTCAATTTACCAGTCATATGAATATGATTTTGTAAATTTAATGCTCACTTCAATGTTCGAATTAAAAATTAAGCTTTGTTTGTGGGATGTGGAAGCAAAGTATGTATGCTAAAAGGCTATCACTCATACGCTCCGATGGATCAAATAAAGCAATCTTTTGAAACAACTTTCTTAAAATATGACTCGAATTTCTTGAGTTTACTTAAATTGCCTGCATTTGCGAACACAGGCAGGCCATGCCTTCTGTGGCCAACAACAATAACAGCAGCAATCTTGCACAATATGTGCGTGCCACGTGATTTGCATATAAATCGCACTTGAATAGTTTGCACCAGCAGCAGCCAAGCCAAGGCGTGCCACTCATGTATGAACAGATTTAGTTGGCCTTTCATTGTGCGCATTCAATTGGAAATCCTTTCAGAAATGTGCGATAATAAAAATGCATCAAAAGGAGAATGCACGTTGGCATTTCTGCCTTGTGCCATATGAGCCACCAGCTTTGTGGTTCCGTATGCAGATTAATGCAATTTTTGATTGGTTATTATGTTTGGCATGTGATTGTTGTCTTGGAATACAGAATGTGCATATAATTTAATGATTTATAATAAACAAACAAGATGCTTTTTGCCTATTTAGTTATAGAAATGCTTGGCATATATAGAAAATCCAATTGTGTTGATTAGAGAACCAAAAACGATGCATTTGTAAGCTTGTTATAATCATTGGAAACACTGAAAGAGTATTGCATAGCAATTAAAATCGTTGTCACGCACATGAATATCCTAAAATATCTTCATGAAATTTTATAATGAATATTTGCAATAAAAAAGAACACCTTCCAGTGTGTCAAAATGTTTGTAAAGAACTGTATACTAAACAAAACATATCTCATATCAAATATTGAAAAAAGCTCAAAATTTGTGGTAAATATCAGTCTAACTATGACAACCGTTTCCTATCCGCAATGCCACACAAAACCACCTTGACATGCACAATGTACCAGCTAACAAATTATTACCAGCTCCACTGTTGAAATGTATGCCACTCCGAGCCTAAGCTCGAACATATCAGTGACTCTTTGTGCATATCACATACATTAAGGACACACGTCGACACACGTGTGAGTAGAGCCGTAAAGGAGCAGTGGCGAAGACAACAGCCTAAAATTCATTAAACGCTGCCAAAACTAATCAAGTTCATTACAATGTTGACAATTTGGCATCTAGGACAATTCCCCCGAGGACAAAAGGTTAAAGCATACACTCGCACACACACGCACACTTGTGACACATACATATGTCCATAACTGCACAAAAGGGATTGTAGATAATTGCAAAAGCAGAAACTTAAATCCGAACTCACGTCCGGCAGCCCGCAGCCCAACGAGCCTAGAAAGCCCACAGCAGCCCGCTTGACATAACATTTTCATTAAGGTTACATGCTGTTTTCGTTTCTTTGTCTCTCTTGCTGTACATTTCGGGGTCGTTATGGTCTTGTTATCCCTTTTCTGGGCTGCGCCAAATCGTTGAGGGGACCATAGTGCAAATATTATTAGTTTGAGTCGACTTCGTATAATTTAAGAATGAAATTGCGGAAAACATGCAAAGTGGAGCCTCTAAATAGGATGACGTTGAATCTGCTTGTTTGCTTTTCACTGAAGCGTGCAGACAAAGGGTTTATATTTTGCCTGAAGTTTGTCATTTGTATTGTTGCACAAGTATTTAAACAGTATCCCAACAGGACTACATGACTCAAAATATTTGTTCGTTGTTCTACATGTTTCTATTTCAAGTATTATTAAATAATTTTTTACAAATGGCAATATGATATTAGTGATATATAATAGTAAAAACCTATTAGAATTTTAAGCTATCTTACGGGCTAATTTTAATTTAAACTGCATCTCTTCAAACTTTCAAACTCAATTCTTTTAATAAGTGCCAGGAAGATGCTCATAACTGCAGCCGGAATCGAAGTCACCAATTGTTGAGCAAATCCTTAGGCCATAAACATTTCCATTCTGTTATTAATCTCTTGCTTTGCTCGCATTCCGTATAAAATTCAACGCTTCTATTCGGAAGTTCTACTTGCAAAAAATGCACTCTAAGCATTTTGATTAATAATGAATGCTGACTTCTTGCCTTTTCATCAGAGCAAACAGCAACAGCCCCCAGTCCTAAAAAAGCTTAGACCCAGCATTCTTCTCAGAGCATTAAAGGAACATTAAAATATTTCAAATTATCCAAAAGAAACATTTAACAGTGTTTTTTATATGACGAAGAGCGTTGCTCTTTTTACTTCTGAAATAATATTTTCATATTTTAAAAGAATCATCTCCCTTATTCCTCTTCCAATGACCGCATTACACATAATCGCATTTAAATTGCTTCACAGCAATGAGAAGCCATCTCAATTTAATTAATACGTTTTAAAATTAAATTTTTCATTCAATACATACACACACACACACACACACAGATCTTCAGGCACACGCACTTTTAACGGTAATTTATTTTATTGCCTACTTTGGAGCGCCCTCACGCGCTCTTTTATGCACACGCAAGCTATAAGATTAATGCCCATTCGCAGGCAAAAAATGTAAATAGCAATTTCTCTTTTGTGTGATTTTGCTGCTAGCAGCAACATGTCCATTAAATTGCAAAAGCACTTTTCTCAAAAGTGCACACACATACACACACACAAACATACATTTTGGTAGTAGCCAGTAGTGCTCTTCGCTTCCCCTCGAATTTTCATTACATTTTGCGCCGCTGTCGTTGCCGTCGGCCCACATTAAAGTGTAACAGTTTTAAGGCACAGCCACACTGCGGCAAACTGCTTTACGTAAAGGGGCAGCGGGGGGTGCCACGCAATAATCATAAAAGTACCTACACTCACTTTGTCTGAGTCTTAAAAATCGCAACGTTTTTCCTTGTCCGTTGTTTGTTGTAATTTTTAAGCTGCGCGCCGTGTAACAAATGAAAATGGCCAAAAACACTTAAACGCGCGCCGAGCTGACTGAATTCGCCACACGAACACTCATACACACGAACACACATACACCTACGCGCACACGGAAATAACAAAGGTGCAAACTGAGTTGTTATGCGGCGGACGCGCAATTGTGTGCGGCTTTTATTTGCACAAGCAAGGAAATGCTGTAATAACTGAGCTGCTTGGGGGCACACCCGAAAGGACCAACAGCTCCTCTTGGTCGCATTAAACTTCTGCTCAAATCAAATGCTGCAACTTAAAGAAAATCAAGAGAAGCCGACGAAATTTGCCAGCCAGTATGAGTGACCTTTAAAACTAGTCTCATTATTTTTATCTTCATCACAAATTCGTAACATACAAAATTAATTCAGTGGCGTTCGTAGTAATGTCCTTAATACACTTTAGGCTGAACTAGCACAGCCAAAATGTCTTGTAGCAATTTACAGACATTAACATATTGTGCGCTGCTGCTTCTTCCATTGCTGCTGCTACTGCCACTTCGCTTCCATTTTTTATATACACTTGCAGACACTGCTGCTGTTGCTGCTCCTTTACGATCCATTAATTCATGCTGGATTGGTTTTTCCATTAGCACTATTCATGGCCGAAAAAATGTATGAGCACAACAGCAAAACGAACAACAACAGCTATGAACACAGCAGCACATACACACACACCACTGCAACGAAAAAGTTTAGCGCTCACACTATGGCAGGACAGAGCACAGAGGAGTGGCCAAGGTAGAACGGTAACATATACATACGTACAGTGGCGGCTTTATATACAAGGAAGTATTTGATGCAATTTGAATTCAAATAAAATTAAAATTGCCAACAATTGTGAAATTGTTTTGGTTGTTTGGTGTGCGGGTAATGAGTAAGCCGATGGTTCCGCACCCATTTTCATATTACTATTCCATCAAAATAAACGTAGGCACTTGTGTGTACTTTCAAAGTGTCAAGTATTTCAAGTGCATGGTCGCTGATGCGCTCCGGCCCGCCATTGAATTGGGGTTTCACATTTGAAGATTTTCGTATTACTGCTGCTCGCTGTGTCCTGCAGTGCAAGTGAGTTGCGCTTCTAGCTACTATGTGTGTGTAGGTGTCATTGTGAGTATATGAAAAGGGTAACAAAAAATTTATATATTTTACCAATTTAGTTAAAAAACGAATTTCTTAACTATTAGCTTATATTTTGTATGGCATAAAAACCATATAAAGAACAGTCTTAAAAACCTTATTCACATTTCTTGTTTATCAACATTTTTAATTTTGTTTGCCAATAAGCAGACTTTCTTGCAAAATAATTTTTAAAATGCGAGAGTTCAAATTAGCAGCTCATAAATCACAGGACCCTTCAATTGCACGGAATAGTTCTTCCTTTTGTTTGCTGCATCTCTCACAATATTGAGCGCATGATGTGCATACAATTCGCTGCTGGAACACCACGGCTTTCATTTAGAGCCCTATTTGAAATATTTTGAATTATGAGCGTCCTTGAACTGCAGCCAGAGGGGCTAAGCATAAAACTTTATAATTGATTTACTGCGCTGCTGTTTAATTTAATATGCCGAATAAACCAAAAAATATGCCGAAATGACCAAACGGAAGAACTGATGAGCTGCACTCCCCGCCGAGCCCGCTCATAAGCTGTTCGTGGCATTTTGAAGCGCTAATTACATTTCGACAAAACAAAATCATCGTCTTGTTGCCGCCTAGCTGGGAGCTGGTAGCTTGTGCTCGAGGTGTAGGTCGAGATTGTGTCGCCGACAGTTGGAAGTTAATTAATTTTTCAACTTACACTTACATTGACATGATTCGAGTGGACCTAATTACCCTCATAGCCACACGCTGTCAGCCACACGCCACTTCAGTTTTTGGGGCAGCTTTTTATACTTCTTGCTATTGTTGTTGTTGTCAACTTGAAGCGTGCTGTCAATGAACGCAATTTAACCAACACGTTGAGGTGCCTCGAAGGAAGGAATCAATGCCGAAACTTTTAGCGCTAATAATTTTCGCAACTAGCGAAGTTTGTTGCTTTAAAAAGAGAACTTGCCAAAAGTTGGCAGAGGATTTCCGGAATTATGCGCCATTTTATATACTGCTAGCTAGCAGTGGAAGAAGTAGCAAGCATTTCTTTGGCTGCAAGCAACAAGTGGCTGATTTCAACTTCACACACACACGCACACTCACACAGTCTCAAGCAACAAAGCAGCCAGCACTAATTTTGCATGTGGGACTTTTTAATAACTTTGTACGGGCAACTGCCGCCTCCTCTGCCGCCTCCTCTGCTGCCTTAAGCCTGCGCTAAAATTTTCTGCTGCTAACGGTAAACGCTAATTTTCTGCAATTTTCATGTTGCCTTGTTTCTCGCTTTGCGCTTTCGCAAGTGAAGACATTATTTTCTATTGCTCATTTCGGTTCCGTTATTAGCCCGCATAGCCGCATTTGCCAGCTGCTTTGTTTGCTTAATAAACCCACACAAACACATACACGCACACACACACACACACACACACACACACAGGGGTATGCCAGGCCACAAACGGCAAAAGTTTTACTGTTTTCACGACGGCATGCCAAGTCGCATCCGTCGCCCGCCACTCACACCCGCACCCACAGCTGCCAACACATTTACCTCACCGCACCGCACCCGCACAACACAACCAACCACCCCTTGCTCTATGGCACTTGGCACTTGCCACATGCCGCCCCACGCCCGGCGCCTTCCACGCTGGCAGTTAAAGCGTTTTAAAAATTTAATTTTTTGCCCGCGGCGCGTCGCCTGTTGCCGGTAAATTATATCGCGTGCAACTTGTGGCAATTTTAATGAGTCAGCGACACTGGCTGGCTGTCCCCCTGCCTGATTGCCGCATGCGCATCTTCTGACACAGAAAATTTGCCTGCGCTTAGGTGTGAAATGTCAGCCGGCGTTCAAAATGAGTGGCGAAGTGTTAATAACTGATGTTGAATTTGCCGACGCGGGGAGGGGAGAGGGGTCAGGGGTGATGCAACAATTCATTGGTTTAAATTAAAATTCAGCATAGTTCTTAAAGAAACCTTAAAGTAACAAATTTTTGGAAATTGTTAAAGACAATCGTAGAATCTTTGATCAATAACTCGGAGAAGTTTTCATAGTCCGCGTGGCGTATGAGTAACATAAATAAACCTAATCAAGCTAATCCTATTTTCAAGTATTTTAAATTTCGTATATGCATTAATATCAGTGCTGCCAAATTTGTGCATCATGAAACTATGCTTTCGGTTTGTGCTATAAATTAACAACACATCAAGCTGGAATTCTGCTGCTAGCAAAGACACAAACCAATAAAGAAAGCTTTGCGGACAAGCTTACGATTGGCAGCCGTTTAAAATTAAAAGTAATTGTGCCATTTTTGAAATTTAAAACGTTAAAATTTATAGCTACATTCTAGAGCAGAATAAGTTGGGTTCCATTCTTAATAATATTAAAATATTAACATTGTTTACTATAAATATTACATGAACATAATCATGAAGTTCATCACATACAAATAAATCTTCCATTTTTTCCGATTGCTTAGCTTCATATAGTACTACAATATTGGAAACAAAATTAAGAATAAAATGTCAATTTGTGATCTTTTAAGGGCCTAAGTTTTTTCTGGTAAACTTATGTACTCTGGTGCTTATAACGCTATTGAATCTATTGCCAATTCTTACATCATTTCAAAAAGAATAACCTTCATCCCCTGGTTTATATCGCAAATGCCTATTTAAGTCCGATCTTCACGTTTTACTGATTCGAAATTTCGTTACCCTAAAAAAAATTTCTTAATACTTAGTTTTAGAAACATTTCCATATTTAAATTGATCATTTACTAGGCTCTTTGATTTTTTAAATGCCTTGTTTTAGCAATGCGAGTGAAGAAAAGGGTGATAAGGTAATAATGCATATGTTATCCAGATTCTGCGTTCAATTCATGTGTCAGAAAGTATGGACCGAAATAAGTTTAACAATTTATATTACAAACACAATTTTGACATCTTTTCAAAATGTGCATGAAATCCTTCGAATTTATTCGGTTTTTATTTATAGTTGGAATTACATAGAACTTTTGATGAAGCGACCACAGTCTTCTAGTATATTGGTAAATGCTATGTCCTGCTAGTTCATTGGAAAGTACTGTCCTTTCTCACACGTCTGCCTGGGGAGGAGTAAAGAAAAGTTAAGAAATGTTTTCTCTTTATTTTGAGGTTAAAGAGCTTTCAACCTATTCATACCTTTCTATATAATGGTAGCAAGTGATGGGAAAGGTTATCTCTTTTCAAATGCTTTTAAATATTTTCATTAAATAAATCATTGTGATACGTATGCCAGACCTTATGGCTACATCTCGATGCTGAATCCATTAGAACGACAAGCACTCAAGCAATTAGCTTTGAACAAAGTACAGGAAGTAGCCAACTGTGAGCGTTTGCATATCACTCAGAATTTCGCATGGCAACACAATTGGAAGCCCATCAAATCTAACTGAATTACAGAGTAAGTGCGGGTATCTAATAAGAAACTTCCGATTTCTTTGGTCAAATCGAAAGAAGTTTGCTGCCTATAAATACTAAACCGATTCGACAGTTTGGCAACAGTTCCGAAACGTGCTCAGTATAAGCAGCTAAGGCGGTTTACTTACAATAACAACAACTACTCGTATATTGTATTGAAGTGTAGAAGTATCTTCAAATAGTCAGGAACAAGATATCTGCAAAGCAATAACAGGTAAGTGCCGGCAAAAGTGACACCGAACGAGAAACGTGCCGAAAAATTATTGCGGCTTCACTTTTTTATATTTTATATATATATATTTTATCAAATCTTCTTAATGTGAGCAAGTATTAACAAGCGCCCAAACGCTGATATGAAATTGCTATAAATAGTATACAAAAACAATACAAAACGCAACAGTGTTTTTGTTGTTGCTTGTCTGCTCGGCTTTGCGCTTTGAAAAAAGCAGAAATAGCTGAAGTTTAAAAAATAGCCGACAGCAAGTGCGTGTTGAGTGCGGCATGGCAAACGCCAAAAACAAAACGCTCCGAGCGTTTTTTTCATTTAAAGAAATTTCAATCAGGAAGAAGAACCAAATTGCCGCCTGCGAGTCAGCGTGTCGGCTTGTCGACTGGCTCGAATTTTCTCACGCCTCAATTGTCGACCTGAGCGTTGCAAAAGCGAATCTCA
Source organism: Neria commutata (assembly GCA_963457695.1). Classification (NCBI taxonomy): domain Eukaryota; kingdom Metazoa; phylum Arthropoda; class Insecta; order Diptera; family Micropezidae; genus Neria; species Neria commutata. The sequence goes on from OY735245.1 coordinate 3,417,195, forward strand.
AAATAATTTACGGCTCACATAAGAATGGCTTTAATAAACCGCAGCCGCTTCAAGCGGTTTGAAGAACAGACGAGTGCCAAAATTCGCAACGCGTGCCAGACGCGGCTACGGCTGCCAGCGGCCAGCAGCAGCAGCTACAAGCAAAAACCAGTTGCCGCATCCGGCTGACTGCTATGACTAATGCGCTGCAGCACTGCTGCGTCGATGCTTGCGTAAATCACGGGGCTTGGCGCGTCCAGCTGCCGGCCTCCTGTAGTGCTTCTGCAGTCTAGCACGGCTTCGCAGCATTCCGTTTACCATTTAAGCGCGCAGTTGGCCGCTGAAAACAGACGACAACGCCAAGAATTCGTGCCAAGAAAGCATCTTGTTTTTGTTGTGCTCATTACCTCGCAAGAATCTGCGCCTCAGCAACACTTCCTGTTTATCTGGCCATTTAAATGAGGTGGTGCTGCAGCCTGTTGCCGCTTGCCGCTGCAGGGGGATTTTTCCAAAACGCAAGCGTTTCTTGATTAAAGTTGCTTTGCTTTGTGCGCACGCAGAGCCACTTTCTCCAGCGCAGGTCCTTGAGCGTGATTTGCGAGTTCAAGCCTTGAGGGGAAATTCTGGAAGCTGCTGTTGTGTTTATAATTGAAATATTCCGGCAACAATCAACAAATATCTTAACATTTAATTTATCATTCAAGCAAATAGTCTGCTGCTCTTAATGAAGTGCAGAAAAAGTCGTCAAACTTAATTGACTAATTTCAATTCATTTAATTTGCATTCATTTGCCTATTTTGAGGGAATGACTTTGCATGCAGGCTGTACTAATTGAGTATGTTTTTAGCTAATTTTAATTCATCTGTTAGCATGATTTTTATGACATTTATGAGAAAGCTTTCCAATTGCTATTCCAGTGAGCATAATGTTAGTGCCATAGCAAATTTCTTTCACTAACTGTAGAAATAGTAATACCGTGAAGTCTGCTCAGCCAGTTTGAAGCATATGTACGAAATTTTTATTCCTAAAATTTTATAAATAAATCACTTAATGGCTACATCACTTCTGAAGAATATGCCAAATTTAAAAAAACCGCCGCGTGGCAGAGAACACCGATTTGTCTACTCGTAAACCGTATTGTAAACAATCTTTCGAAGTTTGTTACACTTACAAAATATGCAAAAATTAACGCGTAGATTACGACCAATTACAATAAACTGGCCAAAGCAGCCGCCGAGAGAGACACCCGACACTCATTCACCTGAGAGTGAAAAATAGCAAAACAAGCGATAATGAGGCTTATCAAAAAGCAATTTTGCCACTTGAATATTTATAAAAAATATATTGTTATAAAAACAACAATATTTTGATTGGCATGCTAAGACTTGTATATACCCTACCTAAGATGCTCTACAGAGTTCGCGCTATAAGCACGTTTATATATCGACCTGTGCGTTTATCATTACACACAAACATAGTTAAAACATGTAAGAAGTTTTAAAAATATTCTTTTATAAGTTTATAATATAATTCTACTCTGTTCAGATTTCAACGAGTTTGCAATCCCCACTGGAAATTGGCAAAGAAATATGTTATTATTCCGTTTTCCTCACCATCTTCTTTTTTCCAACGCTTCTGTGACAAATATGTTCATATATCCAAAAATCTTAAGCTTGTTGCTTAATATTTTATTATAGTTTTCTGCGATTTGTCTTATAAAACTTTTATAAAATGTTCATCTCTCATATCATTTCCTCATGATATGCCATTCATTTGACTCCTGCCAGAAATATTGGCCAACAAAAGACTTGTACCTATTTTCAAAATCAACATTTTCCTGTGTTCAAAATTGCAAGTTAACTATTATATGAAAAATTTTACGAAGATGGATAACGATAAAAAAAGTAGCAGAAATGTTATTCCTACAAAGCATATGCATGCCACACCCCCTTCTAAATTATTATATACACTTCCAAACTTGACATGCCAGTCGCGCTTTTTAGTGTAGCGCACACCAAAACCTGTTCAAGCGAATATTTACGCAAATTTATTGAAATTTAATTCGATACTTAAATTTGCATATGCACATTCATCGCTGACAGTGCCTCCCAAGCGTCAGGCACCGTGGCAACTGCGGCTGCGACTCCAAGCTGCCAAAACAAAGGCAAATGCCGTAGTGGGAGGTATGCGCATGCGCGACTTGTCGTCACTCCGTCACTCACAACCGGCTTCGGTACTTTTTTACACGCTGAAGCGAGAAGCGAACGCTCGCGCTTTGGCGTGTTGAGCGCGCCCGCCGCAGCTGTTGCTGTTGCTGTAGCTTGTTAACATTTTTCTTTGGGTATAAAATTCAAATCAAACTTGCTGTTGTGTTTATTTTGTGCTGCGCAAGCGTGCGACTCGGTTTAAACAATTTCGTGGCTGTTTATTTTTGTACTAAGCTTTTTTAATCTCTCGTATTTACGAAGTTTTAATATAATTTGCGGCAGTGCAATAATATCAGCATATCAGCTCTTCAAAGTGTGTAAAAATAATTTTTAAAAAAATTATCGCTCATTGTAACAACAACAAAAACACTCTTTACCAATACCAACATTTATTTCGCAGCTATACCATGTTCTCCACCAAGAAGTCCCTTGTCATCTTTGTAGCCATTCTTGCTCTGTACTGTGGCCTGTTGGACGTTGCCAGCGGCATGCCCTCCATTGGGCATTATGGCAAGCGTTTTGGTGAGTATCCACGCTTGATGAACTTGTAGAGAAGGCGATTTTAATTGTTGCTATTGCTACATACAGACTCCATCGCCGGCATCGACTACATACAAATCTGCCTGAACAATTGCGCGCAGTGCAAGAAAATGTTCGGCGACTACTTCCAGGGCCAGACCTGCGCCGAGTCGTGCCTGAAGTTCAAAGGCAAAGCCATTCCGGACTGCGAAGACATCGGCTCCATCGCGCCCTTCCTCAATGCGCTCGAATAGAGGCGCCACACACACATGCATCGGCCGCGCCGCCGCCTACGCTTCCGGCGTTGATGCGCGCCAACTGCCAGCTCGGCGGAATGACGCATGGTTGCTTTTATTTGGGTCATTGCGACTATTTAAAAAAAAAACATTTAATTTGGACATTGTTGCGGTGTCGCAGCCGCCATGCGTCTATATGTGTACGCAGAAATTCGTAATTGGCTTTTATGATTTCGCGAAAGCCTTGATCTGACTGCCGCTGCCGCTTTTGCGTTCAAGCAGTCTCGACAAACGATCTCAAGACTTTTTTGTAGTTGTAAGCGCAAATATTATTTTATTTAAAAATCTTAGCTTATGACAATTGAAGTTCCTATTAGACTTTATACAAAACATGTAGTTTATTATAAATGAATTATTGTACGCGTTTGTGCCATTCTATATACATACATATATAAGATTTAATAAATATTAGCAAATGCAATTGAAATTAACGCTGGTCTTATATAGTACTATCTGATGGTTGATTAATACGCATAGACAACATGTTTGCATCACATGGCTCAGTGCATAGAATCTCTTTCAAGCAAGATGCCTATTTCTAGACCAAGTCAACTCAATCGTTGCCTAGAATCATTTAGCATGGTCAACTTTTTGCGATCTTACATAATTCGATCTTTCATGAAGCTCATACTATGAAATGGAAAATAGCAGCGCCAGATCTTGCCATGAATTGTCATTTATTTGCATTAATTTTTTGGCATGATAAAATTTCTTTGTTCAGTTAATGAAGTGATCATAGTTATAAATGAAAGCATCTTCGGTACTTTTATCAGGCTCAAACTAAGATGTGGATGAGGTCTTCTGCTCTCCTTTAGCTTTTCACAAGCAGAATCCTTTCATTTGCTACATTTGCTTGAAAATTGCTTTCAAATTCGTTTGATATCATTCGCAAAAATAAGTATTTGATAAGATCGGCGCAGTTTTGTTAATTCTTTAAAATATGCATATAATTGTTGAGAAAGAATCAAAAGATTCCATACACAAACTGGATTGGCAAGATTTTTTGTTGCTGTGCTCTCGTAGAGCGTGAGAAAATGTTAATGACATGCAAATTATGTTCTTGCTACACCAGCAACCGTTAAAGCAACGGCATCTGGAACTCGCCTGTGGGGAATCACATTCACATTAAACAGTGACAGTTAAATAATTAGTTAACTAATTAAAGGAGCATGGCAGCTATTCCATCAACTGTAAAGTTAAATGTGCACATGTTCGAACGTGATAGACTTTCGAAAAACTTTTCCTATTGAAAATGTTAATATTGTACATCAAAATTAGATCAGCCGATTTGAGTTTTATTGCAACATAAAATTTCGTAAAGTCTATACTATGTGAACTGAATGCGATAGTAAATAAAAAAGAAATCTCTCAATAAATACATTCAGGTGCCCTAAATTCAACGCATTTTTTAATGGAAATTTAAGTCTGAATGTCGAGAACTAAACCAACCAGCCATAAGCGTACGCAAAAATGTTTAAATGGAGCTTTTGTCAAAGAATGGGCATGGGTCGGACATTAATAATGATTCTTCGATTCGGTACATTCAAACAAAAAAGCTTCAAAATATGGAATCCTATGAACACTTTTCGAAAGAAGTTTTAGCGTATAAGTCTGAATATCGTCAGATTATATAAAAAATTATGATTTCTAATCAATAATGAACATCCGATATTGGGCACATTTCATTTCTCAAAAATGCATTTTCCTTAGAAATAAATATTTTATAAATTTCTAATACAAAATTTCTTTTCTGGTAATATAATGAAGACCAATCAAAAGATTGTTTGAAAACTTTTCGAAAAAAGTTTGCCTTAAGAAATTCAAAAAAATTTTTAATTTAAGTAAATATTTGTCGAGTCAGCAGTAAATTTATTATTTATACATGATTTTGAAGCTCTAAGGGAAGTCAACTCTCCTCGCTTTCATCTGTCTGCATGCGCCCATGAAATTAATGCTCAATGCTAAGCATTTATTTGTTGGTTATGAAAGAGTGAGTGGAGGAATTGTTCGAAGACATTCAAACTATTATGACGTACGAAAAGTTTTGCTGTAGACTGTTCCACAAACTTTGCACGGTTTTATCATGAATTCCAAATGACCTCGACCAAATCCTCATAATAAATATCACAATCGTGTTAAAATTTGTTCCCTGGCTCGAAAAACCACTGATAGTGAACCATTCTCTACATCGTAGTAGGTGCATTCAAAAAATTCGAACACTTTTTGATTTATTTAAATAGATTTTATTTTTAATTTATAAAACTTAGCAACAATTTAGTAAGTACATTTTGCTTCTCTTGATGATGTGATAAAATTGTTGTTGCAATTTCAGCTAATGCAATATGGTCTCGAGTGCTTTTTAAAAATAATATGTACACAAACAAAATTTAACGTCAAATCAAATGTCAAACAAAAATTCAATATTTAAGTAAAAATTATTGACAAATTTTATGAATCAATAAGCAGAAGGAACTCGCATGAGAGTAAATGCCAAAACACGTCAGAGCGCTGAGCTGAGTTCTTTGTTGCTATTTAAGTGCTAAGGAAACTCTGAAGTTCGAGCAATGGAAGAATGATGTGATGCAATAAATGGCATTGTTAGTTTTCATAGCTTAAAAAGTCATTTAGCTAAGTATTGGAAAAATTTTGTAATAAACGAGAGCATTTGAAAGGGTTTTACACTTTTAGTTACTTGAATTAATTTGAAATGCTTCGAGCCAAAATTTAATTTAATACTTTCAACTGTCGATAGAACATAACGGCTTAAAGATTTCGGTACTTCGACATGGAAGTTGCAATCATTTCTTCTTGAAATTGAGTAATGTATCAGGTATTTCGTTGATGTAATTCTGCAAGAAAAGAATTTCAATATTAAAAACTGTTGTCCAAACTGCGCTTCAAGAGCAACTTACATAAACTGGCGGCACAATGTCCGAACTGGCATAGTCAGCCCATTTAGTCAGATCGATCGATGGTAGGACGCCGCTCTTGCATGGCACGCGCGGATTGCTGCAATGGGGCAGGCAAAAGAACATTAGAAAATGTGATATATTTAATAAAATGTCAAAATCTGGTGCTCACATTTCATGATCTGGCAGCACCATGGGATAGATCTGCACGGTGTCAATTAAGTCGGTGTTGTCGCAGATCAGACGCGAGAGCTTGGCCTTGCGTAGCTCCTGCAGCTGCTCTGGTGAAAATGAGGACGGTTGGTTGGGCAGCTCGTACCAGAAGCGATCACCGCGACGCACGTAGCTCATCTGCGTGGCAATGACACAGCCGAATGTGGGTCCCAACATGGAGCCGGGCAGAGACTTCTCAGAAACACCACCAGACCACAGATCAATGTCAGCGGGATGCCTAAAGGTGAGAAAGAGTAAATAAGCAGAGCGCCTACTAAACAATTTCCGCCTGCAAGACGCTTACTCAAAGATGCTTTGGTAACGTTGTATAGTGTCGTTGGGCATGGAGCCAAACATCTCGTCCCAAGTGTTTGAAGTTGGCAGACCGCAGAACTTTCTGAACTCCATGTAGCCGGGTATGCCGAACTCGCGACCGCGCTGCATGTTGAACGACACCAAGTCCATGCCGTGGCGCGCGCCCTCCTTCTTGAACAGATGATTGGTCACCTCCTGCGTAATGGAGTCGTCCATAGCCTGCGCCACCTGATTCATCAGACCCATGAAGTACTCATCCAGCACACCGGCGCGATACAAGTCGTAGGGGCGTCGAATCAAATCGGACAGCCGCTTGGAAGCAATAAACTTGTGCGCCTTGGACCAACGCTCCACAGCGGTGGGCAGCAGCGAGTGTCCGAAGCGGAAAGCCGCACCGGCGAATGCGTCAATAATGCCCGGATTCACTTTGGTATCATAGCCGTCCCAGTAGCCGTCCTTGTGCAACACCAGACCGAACTTCTCCATAATCTCTTTGCCCAGCAGTATGGCCAGGAACTCGTTGAAGGTCACATGTTGCACAATGGCAATGTTAATGCGACGCGTCTCCTGGAAGAGCGTCTCATCGTCCCAATGCTTGTTGATCTCTGCGAGGCCAGTGGCCAGGCGGTTGTGTTCGCGTGCCATCAGCGTGTGCATGCAGGTGAGCACCAGCTGCTCGTTGACGCGTATCTCGCCGCCTTCGAAGCAGAACATGCTCTTGTTGGGACGCGTGCAACCCTCATCGGGAATGTCCAGTTTCAGTGGCAACAAATCCTTCAAGCCGTACTCTTGGAAGACCGGGTTCATGCGCATTAAGCCACCATAGCCTGTGCGCAACTTGCGCGCGAACTTCTCAGTGACTCCGTAAACGGTGTTGGCGTCGATGACGCCGGTGAGTGTGTTGAACGGTTGGCGGGAACCTGCAAGGAAGGGAAAAATATTCTTCCTATATTAGACAGCTTATTTAAACAGGTTCGATAAGAATGAGCTAGTTTTTATGCCTTCTTGAAGGGCTTGAGAGCTAAATTATATTGCTCCATTTCTCAAAATGAACTTCTCCACATCTCATATTATTTAATTGACATGTTCGAGCTGGTAATCAAAATGTTCATTAGATCTGCCGCCAGCGCTTGTCCACCAACCATAAGCGGCACGTCGCGTGACTGTCAGTCATGGTAAGAAACTGTCAAAAGTTGCAAAATTTATTACGCCAAGAGTGTTTTATTTTTGGCGCACGCCTTGCCAATCCTTTTAAAGCAGCGATTTATGGCGAAGGTTGTGGCTTGCCTTATGTGATTTTGTGCAGCCACGAAAACGACTTGTTTTTCATTTTCAAATTAATATATTGCCGTGTCCAGTAGTAGGAAATGCTTTACTATTCCTTAATAGTATATTCAAACTTTTCTTGCTACAGGCAAGACTAACGTGACTATCCGTGTACATATTATGTACATTATTAGTACGAAAGTCTAAACATTTTCAAGCATTGTCTTTAATTACGACGATCGAATAAACTAAAGAATTCCAAATCTTTTTTTAAAGAAATACTCAAGTGCCTTTTCAATATTCCATACAAAGTAGATAACTACACATTTGGTTTGATATTTTTGAAAAAATGTTGTAATTTTATTCCGGAATTTCAACACGCGGATTTTCGCGGTTGGAATATTTCATGCACATTAATTAGAATATATTATCGAAACAAAATTTCAATAAAACTTAACACATAACCAAAGCAAGAACTCATCTAAAACCAATAAACGTAGGTAAAAATTCAAACTGATGAACAGAATTTACTCTATACTATGAATTTTTTTATGCTCCTTGCCAATTTTTCGAGCGTTGAACCTATTTATTTCTATTTTATTTACAGATGTAAAAAGCCATTACGTTCAGGAATCCTTTTTTGGATGCGACTTCAATGATCAAATTTCAATAAAATTCACTATACGCATTATGCTTAAATAATCAACGCTAATATTTTCAAAACAATAAATATTTTGTGATTCCGGACTGCCATAATCCTTGGATTTACGGCACTTGTGTGCATTATTGGCATCGCAACACTTTTTATTATAGAGTGCCTATTATCGAACTCACCCAATCTGCAGCCGGGTCTTGGCGATGGGAAAGCGCGCACGAAGTCCATGCACTTGACATTGAACAACCGATAGAAGTAGTCATCGTCCGGTATGCGAATCTCATTGCAGTAGGGATGCTTCAAGTGCAGCGGACGTTTGCAACATTCCTCGGGATCGTTACGGTTGATGGGATCTAAAATTGATCAAATGAAATGAAAGAAAAAGCGCATATCAAAAATCAAAATTAACATGCAAAAAGTGCATGCTTCATTTGCGGCCACACTAAACAGCCTCACACTTACCGAGCGGTGTGCCAGTGAGCGTGAAATCATGATCCATGAACTGACCCCAGGCGATGACCATAACGGTGCCGGCGTGGTCGTGGTAGCCGTCGTCCGGATGCATGGTGCGCGACACCACACGCGACAGCGGCAGATCGTGGCCGGTGACGGAGATGCGGGGCGCATTTATGCCATCAGAGAAGAGCGGCCCAATGAGACGCTGGAACGGTGACATTGTAGCGCCCCAAGTTGGATGATCGATGTTGTTGCAGAGGCCATCGAAGCGGCGATACTTGCCAGGGCGGCACTCCACGCCGGCGAAGAAAGGCGGACACACGTCACGTATGAGCGTCTTCGAGGTGTCGATGGTCGGCAGACCCTTCTCGATTTCTTCATATGAAAGACCGTAACTGCGGAAAGCAAAAAAGAGTGGCAAAATGAAATGAAGCGTGCAGAGATAATGGGGGACCAAAGGCCACATATTTGCACTCATAAGCGCTCAAACTACATCAAATTGCGCTGACCAAGACAAAAAGCACCAAGCCGAATGCCAGTTAAGGAGCGGGGCACACTGTCAAAGTAAAGCACGACGCCCGCTAATTGCCAGTGTTGCCATTTTTAGGCTAGCAGCTAAAAACTAGCTCAGACAAGGCATTGGTAATAGCTGAAATTTGTTAAGGCCGCCATAAGAAGTGGCCACATTAAGTGACCACTAACAAGCAATTGGAAGCCACTGATTTCACATGTTTTGCGCGCGCTTGGAATTTGTGCGATTTCTGCGCCGACGGGACGCACGCTACACAATTGCAATTAGATTAGAGTTGTCTTTTTACTCACTGAACTCTACTCCGAAATGCATTTGTGCCACTTGTGGCATTCTTGTGCAATGTGCAATGAGTTTTTGTGCAGCAACTACAGTTTTTATGCGGAATTCAATTTAAAAGCATTTAATAAATAATATTTTGCTTTAAAATATTTTGTTGAAGATAATTCAAAATGATGAAATGGAAGCAATTTAAGCGACAATTAGCTCAGACAGAACCAAAGAAGGAGCGTGACTACAGCTGCATTTATTGCGGCTGGCGCAAATTTCAATAGTGTTTTAAACTATAATTAATTCTAGTGCAATAATAATACGGCTGAAACTTTTATGTCAACAAAAATTTCGATTTCGCGAATGTATTCAAGAAAGATTTACTCCTACATTTAACTAAGTTGATTATATATAACATTCGATTATGTTTAAGATTCCCAATTTAGGCTTATGTACTGGAATTTGATTTATAGTTCCGAAAGATTTTGGCAGATTTTAGAATGTTTTAAATTTTAGCATAAAAGGGAAGAAATCTTATATTCCTTTTATGTATGTATATTTGGTTATATGTTATTTTTTTAAAGTTCGTCTCTCCAAAGAGAAAAAACGGAAACTCGAATAAGATCACTTTTGTTTTCAGAGGCGTGTATATAAACAGATCTTTTTTTCAACGTAGACATAAACATATTGTCTTTGTAAAAAGTGAAGAAATATTTTTAGAAATATTTTTTAAATTTTTTTACGTGATTGTGAGCATGAATAAAAACTGTCCATTGAAAGGGAAAGTGTATTAAAAAATAGAAAGATGACACAAAGCTCGCCTAGCCTTGGAGAAGACCGAGATTAACATGGCGTGCGCGTTGATGAGGCTGGGAAAACGCTCGCACAAGACATAAATCACATGCAACAACGGTGAGAGGGGGCATGCAATCCAAGCTAAGCCAAAGGCTTGTGCGTTTTAGCGCTTGTCAGTGCAATAGTAATAAATTAGTTTATAGGCGTACTTTCTTTTGCCTGATTTGGGAAAGAAAATAAATTACGGGATTTCCTGGTCATGGGCCAAAATTTACACAGATATTATCATTTGCTTAAATTATTTACTTTTGATTGCAACAGCGGCCTCAAATATTAACCGCTTTTCACTAGCGAAATTTATAAAATTATTGCAGTTGCATACAATTTAGTTGAATAGAATTTTTGCCTTTTACTTCAGCTGCGCTGCAAGTATGTTCAATGCACTTTAGCTAAAAGCTGACACCTATCCTAATATTTGTAAAATTAGTTAATTGTACAACTCAGATGATGTTCGATACTTTACGAAGAGCCGAAATCAAACAGCGTTCTTCTCTTAAGAGCAATGAGAGGAAGATCCTAACATTTTCAAAATAATGCACAAAAACAATTGAAAATAAAGTACGAAACTTTACGAAGAAACCCGAAGCTAATTTCTTTAGAAATTTAAAAGAAAGATCTAAAAGCTCTCAGATTTTAATGATTGGTACAATGATTTAAATTACTAAATTCCGCTGGTGCCAGAAAACTGCTGTCTTCGGCTACTTTAACCTGGAAAACAGTTGCCGATGGTTATGTTGATGACTTCCAGCACATCACCATCATGAACTACAATTGAATATGCCCACGCACGAAAAATATTTGTAATGGCTACCTTATAAAAATTTCGTCCGTGTCCAACTCGCTGTCAGTGATTTGTTTATCAAGCGCTTCCCATACTTCATTAAATGTTTACATCTACTAACTTTTGCTTTGGCTGTATTTTGCAACAAAGCGTTCTGTGTTGTTGTTGGTTGCATCCTCAGCTCTAAAGCTGAAATAACTTCGTAATTGCCTCTTCAGTTGTACTATCAACAGTACTTGGTGCTATTAAAATTGTTGTAGTTGTAGTTGTTGTTGTGATGTGGTTTTCGAGCAAGCGCACATGACTGCAAGGCACGTGACTAAAACTTCTGCTGAAAGCATGTGGCACCCATCAAATTGACATAAGAAACATAAGCTTTAAAGCGGAGCGCATGTGACTTAATTACGAACTGAGATATGCAGTAATCACACTCAAGCGGTTAGCAACAGTCAAGGTAGCTGCAATTTGTCAGTCAGCATTTAAAGGTTTTCTTTTTAATGTTAGAACTGCAGATTAGTAGTAAATACTAAATCGAATTAGAGATTAATTCTTGAAAGAGAAATCTTATGAATTGTGGTCAAGCTGATTAGCCTACATATCGAAGGACTCGAATTAAGAGCACAATACTAAGGCTTAAAATAGTAATCTATTTTTTGAGTAAAAAATATCCACGGAATTTGGCTAAACGAAAATTATATTGCATATATGCATATATATTCATAAAATACATTAACAATGAAATGCAATCGAAAATAGTAAAGAACTGTGCTGATTACATCTGTTCAAGGCAACTAAGTAGCGATGGCTGCTTTAATATTGCAAAAATTTTTTATGGCAGGGCTATTTAATTATATTTTTTTATGATTAACTATTCTAGTAAACTTGGTGATTACCTTGAAGTTTAACTCTCAATTTCGGCTCGCCCGCTTGTCTTGCCAAAAGCACAAACTTTTAAAAGCAAAACCAGAATCCGAATATGAATTAACTCGAAAAATAAAGCTTATAATATATGGAAAACCCACTGCAGCATCTGCAACAAAAGCCTTGGCCACAGCAGTTTTCCGGCCAGGTTTAAGCGGCAATGTTGCAACAACCAAATAAAACTGCTGCAAATGCAAAAGAGCACGAGTGTCTTCATCGCCACATTTTTAATAAAAACACCAAAAAATAATCCTTTTACAATGAGCTTGGTACTCGTAGCAGTGAAAGTGTGCAGCAGTGGGGAGGGAGAAGTAAGAGGAGCGGCAATTTCAAGTCCGTGGCACTAAAAGACATTCACAACTGACGCGCCTGCAACATAATCACCCACATTGTTGCCACGTTTTCTGCATATGTTATTATCATTTAAAAGGTGATAAAATAAACAAAACAAAAACAACAAAGCGCTGCAACTTGAAAGTCAAATTGTGGTCAGGCTTGCCGGCATGCAACACGCAACTTGATATTTGTTTAGGCATCTTCTTTCGAAGCACACCAATACAAAAACAAAACATATTACATAATAAATCTTTACCCGTCACTTTAAGCGTCTTTTATTTTTGCTTCTTCCTCTGCTTTTGATTTTGGAGTTGTGTTGCAAGTTGAGGGTTGCATGACTCTGAAGCCAAGTTCCAATGGGCGTATCGCCTTACATACAACAAGTGGGAGTAAAAGCTGCATAGGCTCATGTTGCACTTCCCATTTATAGTTTAATGGTCATTGTCGCTATCGACAGGTACTTAACACTTGAACTACGGACTGGTCAAAATGACCGGTTGCATCAGTTTTCATACTTTCAATGATTTAAATGAATTATATTTTACTTTCTTTAAAACTAATTTTTCTTATGAATTTCTGATTGAATTCAAATTTGATTATTTGACAACTAAACTTCAAACCGATCATTTTGGCCGGGCTAGTATAAATAGGTACATATATGAAAAATGTTGGTAATTCAAGTGTTAATCATGATATAAAGGACTGTGTATTTAGACGACATCCCGTTTTGAGCAAAATAGGCAATGGAACTTACCAGATTTTAAAATCTGTCCTAAGAACAAGCTGGCATAATTTAAGCCAATGAAACGGCAAGTGGAAAAATATAAACTACAAAATATTTACAAATGAGCAGCATATAAAGCTTTTAATTATTAAATATTGTGACGAATATGGGGGTTATACTACGGCAGCTAAAGAAAAGGACACCCTGTGCACGGTTACAGTTGAACAAGCATACGCAAAACAAAAGCTTTAGCAAATATCAGCACCTCTGATTCTAAAGTGTTTTGAAGTTCTGACAAATATTGTGTATTGGAATTTTCTCGTACAATCCAGAAACAGGGCGAGCGAGAAGTTGTAGAATGTTCGACAGTAGCTGGCGAGAAACAGTAACAGGTATAAAAAGCGGCCGCCGGCAGTGTCGAGGGTCAGTCTTTGAGTAATAATTGAACGTGCAACATCGAGTCAGTCTTTGAGTAATAATTGAACGTACAACATCGAGTCAGTTACCGGGTATCAAGTGAACGTGCAACATCGATTCAGAACGAGTGAACGTGAAGCATCGCAATCACAACCAAGGACTATTCAACTGCAACTGCAAAATAGTGCAAATCTTTGTAACAAAAGGATTGGAATAGTCAATCTGTTATTGGAATCAATAAAACCGTTACAAGCATTGAGCTTTTTGTGCATTATTCTTGACGATTACACAATCCAGTGATCCGAACCGAAGTAGCGGAGTACTTCAGCGGAATTACGTAACAATATTTATATTATTAAACATTTCGCAAAAAATTTTTGATTATATTTGAAATAGAGAAATGCTAAAGTTTTAGGCCAAAGAGAAGAGATTTGTGTGCTTTGTGTACCTACTATTTCGAACAGCACTGATATGAGGGCAGATCTATAGTGTCTATAGCTAGTAATCGTTGTATTTTTTTCCTTATACAAAATTATTTTAAAAGTTGTTCTCTTTTTGTAATGTTTTTGCTGTATCTGTGATAAAAATTTGCTGAAAAGTCGTCAGAAGTGATTGCATGTTTTTGAAGAAATCGGCCAATCAGTGAATTGCTTATAAATCATTACGAACAACAAACTAACAACCAGGAGCATGCACGCTTCTGCTGTATGGTGCAGCCTTCTTCATGATGAAACACGCCAGCAGCATGAAAACTTTCAAAAATATTTATTTAAGCCACGAAAGGGGTGAGGCAATATTACATTGCGGCAAGTGCAGCGGATTTTGTAGGCTCAGCAAGAATCAACGCAAAGCCGCTCAATTATTGCCACGGAGCTGCATGCGGCATGTGTCATTTTCCAGCGGCAACAGCACGAAGTGATTTGCGTGCACGGCTGCACGTAATCATTTTGGGGTGCGTAAACTTGGGCTTGGCTTTGAAAATGCACAAATTGCATTTCAAACGCTTACGAATATTATTAAGAAATAAATTGTTGTGTGACTGAACTCACATTCGTGCCAATTGTATGGAAATATCCAGCAAGAGTTCTCCAACTGTGGCGAGCTCCTCCGTTTTCCAATCGCCTTTGGGCTGTGCCACATCTGCAAAGTAGTTAAATGCAAAATTTTCATTTTTTTGCTGAAAGAAAAATATATTTTTTTAAATCGATCGACAGACTTACGTATTCTCTTGCGTGCATCCAAGTAGGCGGAGTTTACGGCATCGTATGTGATGCAAGTGCTGTCACCGGAGTATGCACTGCTGCAAATGAAAATGTGGAAAGTAGTGTTTAGTTTAAATATATTTTTGGTTAAATAATTCTAAAAAAATATTGCTGAAATATGAAAAAGTAATCTTCGTCGATTTGACAAAATTTTATTTTTTATATTTACGTTCCCTTAGCATGTAAACAAGTTAATTATTTGTTCAGAAATATAGACTATGGCAGGAATGATTTAAGATATCCCTGTTTTGATGAAGTTTACTAAAAACGCATGTAAAATAGAGCATTTTAAGATTCAGGGTTTAATCAAATTATAAGGTAATTTTTTCGATAGGCTTGCACTGGAAAAGAGCATTGAAAGGACATTGAATTCTTTACTTCCCGTTTATAACTTAAAATAAGTTAAAGTTCATCGATTTCATTCTATTTCATCCTTTCACTGCAAGCGCCAATCAATTTACGCTTATCACATGCGACCACAAGCATTTCCCTTCCTCCTCCCACGCACAACATGCCACAACACAAAACAGCATGCCTTAGTGCCGGAAACAAGCTGAAGCTATTCCACAATACAGCCCACAACAAGCGTCACACGCTGCCTGCACACAAAGAGATAATCATATTATTGCCATTTCAAAACGCTCCAGCTGCTGCCACAAAGCACAGCTAAGCGGCGGGTACTTGCAACAGTCGCGCAATGAGAACAGTCGCACGCGAGAGTGGCAAGAATTCAGTCGTGCCAGTTGAATCCGGCGGCATATTTCGCCACAGCATGGAAGTTGCACAGAAGAAATTGCAGGCCATTCTGGAGCAATGCAAGCAGAGCGGCATTCAGGCCACGCAAGTGAAAAGTGTGAAGAAGTTCTTGCGGCAGACCAAAACGGAAACAGCCGCCAAGCAGCGGCAGCGCATCGTAAAAATATTGCTTGTGAGTGGCCTGCTGCTGTACTGCGTCGCTTATTACTTCGATGAACTGCAATCGCAGGTAACAATATTCCATAATAATGACTCTACGTGTGGTCACCTTAAATTCAAAAAAGTTATGCATAATTATTTGAAATTTTTGCACAATATATAGCCAACTCTTTCAAGAGCTTCTAATCAATATTCCTATAATCTTCGTATGGTAATATTCCAAAAATAAGACCAACTTATTTCCATCTCATCTGCCACACACACACAGCGCTGCTTGCTCCAGCTGCCACGCTCCTTTCGCTATGTCTTTCGTCCGCCGGAGAATTGCAACTTCTGCGAGCATGTCGATCAAGTGATTCGCGTGCGTGGCATTACAAGTGAACAGTTCGCCAATAAGTACGCCTACTCTGGCACGCCCATCATTGTTGAGGATGCAACACAAAACTGGACCGCTCTGACTGCAAGCTTTAAACTGTTTCGCTTCCTTCACTATTTTATACATTTGCATCTTCTTTGTAGAAATTCAATTATGACTACTTTCGCAATGTTTATGAAAACGCGCGACGTAAGCAAAAAGTGCTCGACTGCCAATTTTTGCCCTATAAAACCGGGTTCAAGAACCTTTTCGAGGCGCTCGACATGCCATTGGAGCGTGTGCAGCTGCGCAGCGGCACTGAACCCTGGTACTTCGGTTGGAGTAATTGCAATCCCGAAACAGCTGAGGAGTTCCGCAAACACTACGGACGTCCGTACTTTCTGCCGGTCAACTCGGAGAATAATGCAGTCGATTGGTTCTTCATTGGCACTGCCGGACTGGGCGCGCACATGCATGTGAGTGACTTTTAATCGGAATTTGCAAAAGGCATAAATTGCCTATCTATCTATTTTTGCATAACTGTAGAAATTATTAATTCCGATTGCTTCGATTTTTAAGCATAATCGCGTCTGCAAGTTTTTAAAATAATCCATTTTAGCTGCAGCTTCGTCAGCCGCTTTTACTAATATACCAAATTTTTGGCTGATTTGCAAATTCAACTCTTCTTAGGTGGATAATGTGCGGCTACCCTCCTGGCAAGCTCAACTGGCGGGCAGCAAGCGCTGGCTGCTGGTGCCACCGCCCGAATGTTACTTTAAATGCAAGAAAGTCGATGCTGTTGTCAACACTGGTGATATGAGTGAGCTTCACCCCTTTGCATGCTTTTACAAAATAACAATTTGCAATTCTTTCTTCTTCTGCTTTGCTCAGTTGTGTTGGACACCAACAAGTGGTATCACCAAACCTTTGTGCAACCTGGACAAATCAGTTTGACCATTGGCGCTGAATATGATTAGTTTGAAGCGTGAAGGCGCTGCCTGCTCAGCAACTATCTCTTTAAGTTGTTACAGCTCGTTAAATATTGCTATTAATAAACCCATAAAAAATACTTTGTCATTACTTAATAATTAAATCGAATTTATTCAAACAATCTATATACAACTTTACTTCCTCAGAAATGCTGGCACAAAATTTTTAGAATTTGCTAAGAATATTGTGCAATATTGCCAGGTTTCGTGTAAACTTACATAAATATCTTGATGAAAAGCATTGACAAGGAAGTTTTGAGGCACTGCTTATAAAGTACGCTTAGTTGTGACTTATTTTAATCTAAGTTTGGACGACCTGCCATATGGAAATTCTTTGATGCGATTACTCAACTTTACTTAAAATTTTTAAAAGCTGTTTTCTACAGATTTTTTAATTATAGTTTCACGTTTTTTTATAAACTTTAACGAACAATTCATTGGCATGCTTTGAGGAACCGCTGGCTTCTAATCTAAACATAAAATGTCTAAATCTATAACTTAAAATGTTATATTATAAGAAGTACAAACTATAATCAGCGCTGTTACAATTAGTAAATTGTTAATGTTTTAGGGTGATGCATATTTTTCGCGCTATGCCAAATTTTGTATAAGTAAAATAAAATAATTGTTTAATTCTATATATATTTTAGAATATGTATAATATTTTATAAGTATAAGCAATTCATCCTAATGTAAACATTTATCATTCCTCAATGTCTTTCAAATGTGAAAATAGTTTATGTCAATCTATTGAAAGCCGACTACACTCGAACAAAATTATGTAGCAATTTGACAAAGACTCGATAAAACAGGTGTAACATTATACGCCGCACACCATTTATGACTAAAATGCATGTGGCAGTCACCAAATGGCAAGTTGGAAATCGTTCACACGTCACAGTGGAAAAGCGCTGACAGCTGTTGCGACTGACTGTCCGCATATAAGGCATTCCACTCAAAAGTGTACTTGCCGCGTCACATGCTGGGAGATTCAGCGCGTGCGCGCGAGCTTTTAATTAAATCATGTGAGTTTCGTGCACGAAAAGGGGTATGTCACTCTGGCCATATAAAAGCATGGAAAAATGCGCCAGATTTCCTTAAACGAGGCACGCGATAAAATGGCGTAAATTATAGAAAATACCTGGCAAGACGAAAAGATGTGACCGCGCATGCGTCCACACCGGCGACAGGAGTAGGTACTTGAGTGTGCGTGAGTGCTGCATGGCTCAAGTGTAAAACAGACAGCAATTATTGCCGCTTGCATTATGTTGCCTTCGTCTACGTCCAGGCGGACGCATTTCATATAAAATTTCATCACAAAAACTTGGCTTCAATTTCAAGCTGTCCGACGAGTTGCCTACATGTTTGCCATGTCTGCAGCAGATGTGAACAACCTTCAACAATTTGTATATAAGTATGTTTGTTGTAAATGAGCGACACAACAACAATGTTGCTCGCATTTCTAAGTTTAATGTGCGCATTCAATAATTGTATAAGAAGTAGAGAGCCTTTTCCATATGACCAAAATCTACCATAATGACTTCCGCATGAAATTGAACTTAATTGAAATTGATCGCCCTCCAATATATTGCAATTTTCAGTGAAAGTTCCAGGAACGACCCACGTGAATTAATAAACAAAACAGACGCTTATAATAACAAACGATTATACTACCGGTCTTTTCAAGGAAAGTATATAGTGAATTGTATGTGCAGCAGAAAGTGTGTACTTTCCGAAAACTCAAGTGGAAAGTAAGGAAACTAAGTTTTACTTCATGGGACCTGGCTTCAATCAAACATAATGGGCCACATCATTTTCAACTAAAAAGTGTTGGTGTAGTTTCGATAATATTTGATATTGTATAATGTTAACGATTCAATATTGACAGCTCGATATCTGAAATCTGAGTATCTGGTGGATTCTGCAGGTTCTGAAAATTATTTTAACAACATTGTAATTTTTCTAAATGAACTTATTTTAAGTTGATGATCCCAAATACACTGTTGATAATTTGAATTAAACAAAATTTGTTTGTAAAATAATTTCTTTGAACTAACTCTGCCATGGATAAGACAACTAAAGACACTGTCGAGGTTTTTTCTAGCAAATGATATGACTTTTTTCGTCGCTACAATGCAATGTTTTTTCGAGGCCCCTAAAACTGGGAGGCCCTATAGTAGTGCTCAGAAGTAAGTGTAGTCGAGGGGCCGTCAATGTCTCTTTCGCGTTTTTTTTCAACTTTCAGATAATGGAAAAATAAAAGTTGTGTTTCTAAAAACGGCTTATTTTTATTTTATTAAAAATTTTGCAGCTTAAGTTACACTCCAGCTAAACCGACCTCAGCATAAAACAGACGAGTAATGCAATGTCTAGCTTAACGACTCAACGGCCCAATCTGTGTCAGCCAAAAGAATGCACGATTCTCGAAAACTTTGTATTGTTTGCTTTTTCTCGGAAAGTAGACTGATCTTTATCGTTTGTGAATTTAAGTGTCGGCTGCAGGCAGACAAAAAACCAATCTATACATCAGCAAATGACAGCAGCAGCAATGACATTTAACTGCTCCAGTTTCGCAAAAAAATGTAAAACTGAATTGTGCCACTTGAAGAACAAAATATGCTCAATATTTTGCAGACATTGTCGTCAAATTTTACAGCGCGCTGAGTCCAGCATGCAAAGTCATGCTGTTTTGGGTGCAACAACAGTAACAGCTGCAGCAGCTGTGGCAACTTTACGAGAGCAAGCGCATCCGGCGTGCAACTCAGAAAGACAGCTGGAACGACGCACGTCTGAACGCGGCTCAGGTTTACAGACGATTCAAACATAACAGTTACAAAGTGTTGTTGATTTTCGTGCAATGTTGAATGTGGGTAGCGTGTGGCGTGCCACACATGGCAAGCGGCAAGCTCATCGAATACGCTGACTTTCGGTGGAGCGGGGAATTGCGGCAGTTCACTGATTTCAGTTGCAAGTCACATGCGCGCTTGATCGCACTCTATGACATTTTCAGTTGCTTTTGCTGTCAAAACCTTTGCACGTCTACTAATACAACAACAACTTGAAGCGACCTCATACGTTTCCAACTTTAAATGCCATTGTTGTTGCTAATTTTGCAGATTTTGTGTGGCGAGGCCCATTATTGGTATTATTATGGTTCGAACGCTGTAAAATCTATTACCGTTTTGAAGGTGACTCTTATAGTTCTCGTGTAGCAGCAGTGTACCCATCAAATTTCAGCTATGATCATTTGCAATTATCAAAAGTGCTTATCATAATAAAAGAGTAATACAATCCCTTTCAAGAAAATGGCCTTTCGAAAGCTACTGATGCAATCATGGCTAGTGCAACAAATTCTTTGCCCATTACGAAGCATTTTTGAATATCTTTTTGAGTACCATTGACCGTAGCTAACATTTTCTCTTTAATATCTTGCATATTACCTGCCATTGAACTGAAATATAAAATTTGTTAGCTACGTAAAAAAAATTTTTAATAAAGCATCAAATGAGTAGTCTTTATTTGCTGGATATTGTTAAATAAAAGTGAATGGAAGACCTTCCTGGATCATAATTGATGCCATTACTAATGATGGCTATATTGTTTTTAGAGTAGCTATCTGGTCTTCTAGTCATCGAAATGCCTGTAAAGACTATTGTGGCTAATACTGATGAAAATAAACATTTTTTGATTTCCAATCATTACATGTAATGTCCATAGCTGAAAGACCGCATATAATTCGAAATATTCATTAATGCTCGCCATTACTAAGTTTTTGTCAATTATTAAAATGTACAACCACAAAATATTTTGCTGTAAAAATAGCAAAAAAGCATGATTTGATTTGATTTGAAAAGATTATAGGTCTTTTGAAAGGGAAAGTAGCAATGGAATCTTTTCTCCAAGCATAAAGAAAGCTTGGAATATATTATAATTTTTCGGTTACTTTAGTAATGCTTTAAATTTTTCAAAGAGACGATTAATCCGATTATGAACTCGAACAACTAGTATGTAGATTAAAATCTTTCGAACTAGTGTAAATACCGGATGTTAAGTGTTCAAAGTCAAAGTGTTCTAATCACGTTTACACATTTCGATGGAATACTCACTGCGTGCCACGAAACAGATTTACATTATAGTCATAGACGGAGGATCGACCCGGTCCGGAGAGTACGAGCGCGCACTCCGATCCTTGTGGCGAATTCAGTTGCTCGCCGAAATGATGGAATTGTGCGTCTGTGCAGCGCGGCGCTACTAGAGCTGTGGTGAGTAGAAATATTCTGAAAATAAGCAGAATAGAATTAAAATTAGGAACATGTGCATTTATAGAAAGAAAATTTCAAGGAGGGATTAGCAAAGAAAAATTCGTGGGCAAAATTCAATATATTTAATAAATTTATAAAAATTAAGACGTGCTAGGAAAAAACTGTTCAGCATCATCGGCTTATTTGGTATTTATTTTCTTCTTCTTCTTGCTATTTCTTGCTGAGACTGAATTCAGTTGATAATATTCTGATAAAAAGTATTTCAAAAAAAGTTCATATTTAATTGGCGAATTGGGCTGTAGCAATAAAATTAAGTACATTCAACGATATTGCAAAGATAACCAAGAAACTGAAAAGTAGTGGCCATAATAAATATTTCAGTGCCCAATAATGAGAACAAACTGGCTTCATTGCTCCAAATCGGCGGGCATAAATTATCTCTGGTACCTGGCGAAAAGTTTCCATAAATCACAAAATGCTTGAGGCACACACACACACACTTGCATGCATGAAAATGTGTTTATGTGTATATTCGAAACGCTGCACTGCAATTAATCACTTCGGTGTCGAACCGGCAACGATTTCGTTGATTGAATGCTGCCCTCCTTTGTGGCTGCCAGTGCTGCCGCTCGTGGCTGGCTGCCAGCATTTATAATGGCTTTTTCTGTTGACGCGCGAGCACGCTGCCTGCCGCTTGGAACGCTTCAAACGCTTTGCATGCGGTCGCATTGGAACGAATGGAGTCACATTGTATCGATCCGTTCGACCCCATGCAGCACATTAAGACGCCTCCGTTCGTTCGATCAGGCTGATTTTGAATGGCGCTTGTCTTTTGCCGCGCGCTGCTTCGAATGCGTTTATTTATGACTGCGCGGCACGTTTGTGGCTGATTTGTTAAAATTGCTGTAGTTAGCGGCTGCTGTTGCCACTGCCGCACACATACACACATACACTACCACATATACCAGTAACTGTGCGAAATAAATGCAAGCACTTTTGGCAGCGCGTTTCCGACTGTGTGCTGTCGGTCTCGTGACTATTGCCGGAAGCTGTTGAGGTGAAAGTGTTGTTGTTTTTGTTGCTATTGTATTGTGTTGCCTTTGGCAGCTGAAGTTCCATTTTGCCGTCGTCTTGCTTGTCATGGCTTTGGTAACGAGCGAGGAAAGGTTTGACGTTTGTTTCTTGATTTATTGTCTTCAAAGTGTTTGGGAGCTTCATACTTTTGCTTTGTTGCTGTTGTTGTTGTTGTTTGAATACACTTTGTTTCTTGGTATCATTGTGAAAGGGCCCTTATTGCCATCATGGGTAGAGCAGTGTAATTGTTGCGGTACGAACAACTGAACAACTGCTGTAACCGCTGCGATCCTTTCACTTTCTGCTTTTGTTGTTGCCGCTAATACAAATTATTGCGATGTGATGTAATGCGCTCTTTTATTTGTTGAAAGTATGACATGCTGTTATTCCTTGCATTTCTTTCTCATGGCAGTGGGAGTCGGCATTGTATTTTAATTGGATTGTTTATGTTTGAATGTGAAACTAATTTCATCTTTGTAAACGCTATTTGAACAAATTGTTCAGTGGCGCCCCAAAAAAATTGCTTGCGAAGCATATTTTATTGCAAATATTTTTCAATAAATTTTTGCCACCTATAAAGTATAACTTATTGATTTTGTTCTCTGAGTAGTAAAAAGTAAAAGTAGCTTTTGCTTGTAATACCTAAGTTGTTGGTATCTGCCATTAAAAGATTATTAATAATTAATAATTGATTGGCGCAACAGCCCGTGTGGGCTTAGGCCTAGCTTTCTCGCATTAACTTGTGTGTGCTTGTTATATTTTTGCGCAAGTTAACGGGACCTACTTTACCGAATCCGAACGGGTTTGATAAGTTTTTCATGGCAAAGATTATTCTCGGAGAATTGCCAATTCATCGCGAGAAGAAACAATTTGAAAACAAATTTTCTTTTTATTAGATGTTACCGGACCGGAAGTTGAACCCAGGTCCTCCGCGTCAGCGTACAAGCACTTAGACCACTGAGCCACCGCGGCGCCAGTGATTAAATGATTATTACTATACTCAAAATTACATTAAAAGGTAATAAAGAATAAAGTGTAATTAATGAAATGTAATAAATGAAATGTATGAAGCGAGCGTGTAGCATAATTTGTGCAATCAAGCTACACAAAAGTGGTTCAAGGTCAGCAGATGTGGGCATTTAAGAAAAATATAAACAAAGTACTCTCTCATAAAGCTCAGAGAGTAGAATTCTTTGTTATAATAAAAAATTAAATTTACAATTGACCATTGACAAGCGGAACGGATATGCTTACGCGTTGTGCTGATATTTGCCATGCTCACGTTTCTGCATGGAACAAGGCCGCGCAAAGCAGTGACATCAAGAACGGCAACCAAGTTTTGAAAGCGTTAAGCAATGCTGCCAAATATCAGCCACTGTTGTCCTCTTTGGCAAACCATTGACCGCCGTCGGTTGATCCTAAAAGCAGATGCCATTAACGCAGCCGACTGCGATGTCAAGGCAGGTTCTCCGACTCATTCAAAAATTTATTGCGCTTCCATTGCTCAAATTCCGGTGGTAGGACATCTTGTGGTAATCTCGGCTGCACTGCAGCAATGCAACTAATTAAAGTGTGTCCAACACGGAATGATTATGCGCATGACTTGGATTTCTCAGCTGTTGCATGTAGCTCAAATCAGTTAGCGTTTTTACTTTGTTGCTTTGCGCCGTCATTTACATGAGAGTAATTTACCCTTTACACATGCAAACGTGCACATTTTTAATATGCCACGATTTGACAAATTATTGAAATGACAAATGTAGTAATAGCTGCTAATGGCTTTGTGGATTTATATAATGACTCTAATATTTCATAAACTGTTTGAGTTTTTAATAAATGTGCCAGTATTTGTCAACTCTTATAAATATTCCAATTAGTCTTAAGGTATTATGATACTCAGTTGAAGCATAAGAAACATTTTTTTAATCTACACTCGACTATGCTTGCTCTACAGTTGCACGATTCTATGCAATTAATCGTACAATTTTAAAGAATGTATCTTATACTTTAACTGAGTTTGAAACAGACAGAAAAACAAATCAAAGCGAAAACGAAAGCACCTGTTTAAATAATACTAATAATCGGAAACTGTGAAACATTCAGAATAAATAGACCTAATTTTTGAAAAATTATAATAGCTTGGATTTGTCCAAACTTACTCTTAGCTGTAATGTCTCTAGGTTTTCAGCACAGATGCTATTTTCATCAATCTCAGAGAAAATTTTTACACACCCAAATCTAAAACGATCTCTATCATAATACAAATTAATATTATTACTTAAAGATTCGAGATTATCCCACGCCTTTCTGACCATTCTTTGTCAAAACCTTTCACTTCTTCTGTTGGTAGTGCACAATTTTAATAGCGCCATTCCATTGTCAAGCAAATATGCCAATTAAAAATATTCCATTGCACTAAGTCATTTATCGAAACTGTCATAAATATGGCACTCGCTGGCTATTCCAAATACTACCATTTATTTCGCATAAATAAAGTGGCCTTTCGCCAAACCAACTCGTCAATCATATAATTTTATGCAATCCGCATTCAGCAACAGTTCATAATCTCATTGGGCACAGCTGCTTCTATACGATCGCTCAGCCAGCCGCCCCCAAGTCGCTGGCAGTCGGTGCTTTCAAATCGAGGCTGTGCTGCGGTAGCCGCATTCTGGCACAAGTGAGCCTTGCAAGTGTTGCAGCTCACGCACCGCATGAGTGTTTCCTATGCGCCGATAAAGTTGCAGATTGCTAGTTGGTGGCATGTGGCTATTGAGTGCCACACGCGCTGGCCGCCACTCCTTGGTCACTTCGATCTGTGACTCAGTTTGAATTTGGTTTGGTTCTTTTTGTGCTGCTGATTTTCGGATTAATTGTGTGACATAACAAATCGCTACGACGACCGATAACTAATAAGAGAGGTCAATAAGCGGTGGCACCAAAGCACACGCGAAGCGCTAACATCTGGGAATACAAATACCGATATTGATATATTCATATTTTTCTCTCCTTTGAATCGATATGGAAAATAGCGTGTTTTCTAAAATAAATTTCGATAAGCAATATCATGTACAACTACTTGCCTAACAAACTAGGTGATGCATACACTGAACCTAAGTAGACAACTTTATCCAATCGAGAAAGAGCTCATATCTAATGAAGTTGAAATCATCGATCGATTTGAAAAGAAACAGCTGGCATAATTAATTGTTAACTTGTTTAAATTGTCTAAAATTATTTCGAAGATCTGATAAAGTGATTCAGAGATTCGATGAATTTATAATAATGGCAAGTCGGTTATAGTAATGGTTATAACCACAACAGAGGCTATGAAGAGGGCCAAATAAAGACTATTGTTGTATAGAAAAACTCCATTTAAATTTTAATACGTTCTGACGAAAACTAAATACTAAATTTTATCTCTTATTTTCAGAGAAAAATTATTCCGGAAACTGACAAAAACTAAGCAATTTCGAACGACAAATATTATATCATTTTACAGAATAGAAATGTTCGTACTTTGACTCAAGATACGAGGGCTTATATTCAATTTACAGGACTATATATCGCCAGCTTCACATGCTCGTACGGATAAATATTCAAACTGCTGTGCGCCATGACGTCAATGAGGCGGGCACAAGTCTGCTCTGGCAATGGTCAGCAATAGCAGTGCCCCAGCTGGCACGTTGCACTTTTTGAAAGGCAGATCTCAGCGCTGGGCTGCGGCGCATGCGTGCGCACTCTGTTGCCCGTTCGCGCATGAATTTCAACTTACGCAAAAGAATGCAACTAAAGCGTGTCATTCGGAACTGTGCGCCACTCAGCGCCGCATTGCAACATAGGCGCATTTTTCAGCGGCGCTTCGTGCTGCCATGACAGCGCGAATCAATTTTTCAGCCGCAACTTTAAATGACTCAATGACGCGCTTGCATGCATAAATGCGGCATGCCACTTGGCCGCGTTTGACAGTTTGTCATTTGGGAGTGAAAAATGTGGCAATGATTTTATGCGCGCCTCTAATTTGCATGTGCCCATTTCGACTCGCAGCTTTTTGCCGGCCCCCTTCACTCTACTTGATTACATTTCACAGAAATGAGGTCGTCGCCTGTAAATATTGGCTTGTACTCTTGTTGTTGCCTTTTGCAAGCCAATGTGCAACTGCTGCGTAAAAGTGGCAAAGCACACATACACACAACCGCAGTTGCAGTAGTGGCAAGTGCCACCTATATTTACAAGTGAAATATTTACATATTTGCAAAGCATTTATCTAGCCATATTTCTTTTATACTTATTTTTGTGGCTA
This sequence comes from Neria commutata, assembly GCA_963457695.1. Classification (NCBI taxonomy): domain Eukaryota; kingdom Metazoa; phylum Arthropoda; class Insecta; order Diptera; family Micropezidae; genus Neria; species Neria commutata. The sequence continues at coordinate 3,444,000 of OY735245.1, forward strand.
CCATTTGCACACTCAAAGAAATGCATTCAAAATATTTGTCATGCCTTCTTTAACCCTGTGAATAAATTTCGTTGGATTTTTATTACAACCACAAATATTTCATTAAAGCACAATGCCTTGAATGCCATAAAAGTTTTGTATAGAAGTGTTGAATTATTTTTTCTCTCAGTGCATATTTTCACACCAGCCTAGTAATGGCACAGTAGCTCCACTCCACTCAATATGATTTGCATAGTCGCAGTCATAAAATTTTGCGTGACTTGCAATTTTGCATACTTAAGCCAATTTGTATAGCATATTTTACTATAGTACTTTCCACATAGTTAGTTATTTACTTGTATCGGAAAATTAATGCTGACAGTTTCTCAAACATTTCCTTTGTCATATTAACGAATTTTTATGAAAATTAGGAACTAAATAACGAATTAAGGAAATCAGAATCTTTCGTGATGCCTTCCAATTCTCACTATTCGGAAAGTTAAAGTGGAACTAAATTTCGGATCATATTGGGTCTGCACTCATTGCATTAATTTGGAAACAGCTCCCAAGAGCAATGATATAATGGCAATATTTCCAAAATAAAGTGACTATCTTTGAACTACGTGCCTATATTTCTGTAAGAGAAAGCCAATTTGCACAAATATTTTTGTCGATTCATGTTGATACCGTAAATATCACGATATTGTATAAATAACTTTGCAAGTTCGTTGCTTGAATCTTGCGTTTTTTATTCAATGCAGTGCACAACGGCTGCGCGCATTGTATGCATGTCTTTATGCAATAACTTTGTATGCCCTGATATTCGATTTCAATTTTGCTACTTGTATATTAAAACAAAAACTACAAAATAACAACTGCAAGTCAAAAAATTCAATTAAAAAAGGTACACTTACAAATTATTCGTTTGCTACCAATAGCACACCCAAAAATACCAAAATATGGTAAAAAAAAATGGTTAAAATACAATACAATCTGCGATCTGACATAAAAAATATTATTAGACTAACCAAAGGCAAACAAAACCCATAACAGCGAAAGGCGCCCGGCTTGCATTTTCAATAAGCCAACAGCCGCAGACACTTGGGAGGGCGAGTGGGCTGGCAATAGGAGAGGCAGACAGAGAAAGAGGCGGGTAGGCATGCGCGTGCAAAATGTTAAACAATTTTTGCTGGCAAAATGCAGCAACATATGAACGGGGGCACACAGCAGAGGGCTGGCAAATATTTAAAAAACGCGCACTCGCTTCCGACATTTACGAAGGCGGTTGTGGCACTTTGGCCAGACGCACAAAAACTGCCTTGTTAGAAAAAACGAATTTTCGTTGGCTTAGCACGCAACTGCTACAGCTCTTGCTTTTCTCCTCCAAAAAAATAGCTACCAACTAAGGAAGCTTCTGTGCAGTTTCAGTCAAAGACTAATGGGCAGGCATCCTGGTTCGGACAGCGCATGGGAAACTTAAGGAATATGGCCCATGTTTGCTTTTAAGATAATGAAAGAGTTTCCAAATAGCAGTGCTTATATACATTTTAAGCATTTGATGTAGATGTAATGAATATATCTATCTTTGCCTGTGTAGTAGTCGGGTTATGCCTTTTCATAACAGATTACAAAAGCCTTACATTTAGAGCTCGATTCTGGAAAGAGTGACAAAAGTCATAATTTGTATCGGTTGATTTTTAATCGATGAATAAATATTTTTTCCCATATGCAAAAGTAACACTTGAGATGACAATTAATTGGGACAGCTACATCAGAATACGGCTGCTAAACCGAAATATCAAATTTTATATTCCCAAAGAAATTTGCCAAATTGAAGATAAACTGTCGAAAATAAATAGACATGAGGATGAATATTTGTTCTTTATCCGATTTCAGAATAGAAACTAGGACAGATGGCAATATAGCTGCGTATCAAACTTGATTCGGTCTTTCAAAATAGAAACAGCAAGCTATTTACATCGTCTCTATATACTCACGTCTATAACTAGGTAAGACTACTTATAGAGTGCTTCCTGGAGATGTTAAAATTTCTGCTGAAACTTTAAAAAAACACATGATGGATGTGAAGTATAAAAACGAAATTACATAAAAGCGTAACACGCGGAGCTCAGATAATGTGTGAGGTATGCACCAGTTCATGTAAAGTTATGAGGGCACATTTGTATGTGTGTATTCGTGTATATGTGTGTGTTTTCGAATCGGCTACATCTTCTTTTTGGTAACTATTACTAAACTGTTGCGCTGCAGTCATTCATCAGCGACGGTGGCAGACACCACCCTTCCCCTCCTCTTCTCGATTACCACTCACTACTTTCTCATAATATGTACCAAAACTGTTGCTAATCTGTTGACTTTTTGCCGTTGCCATGCAATAATTGCATAGCTATCTTATCGCGCTACCACTTATGCCACTTCTCAGCTGTTGTTGTGGCTGTTCGAGTCTATTGTTGTTGATGCTGCTGATTTTAAGCTGTCACTCTAATGTGCCACTCTGCAGATGCACTACTTCTACGCCTAACAAAATATGTAAATTATTTAGGGCTATGCATTTGAGTTTTACGCATTCCGGACAGTTGCACAACAACAAACACTTTGTTTACATACCCTCATGCATTGACTGTATCTAAGAAGTGGCATAAACTTGACACAAATAGTTTCGCTTTTGATACTATGCTGCTGCCCCAGCAGCCACAACAATTGGCAGAGCTCAATCGCTCACAATGCGGCATGTTGCAATCTGCAAGGGATTACACGTTGCTTGCCACTTGTGCTTGGTTGCTTTTGCGTGGGAAATAACTTCATACAATTCATAACCAGTGCATTCAGACGCAAATATACTACCTTTACAATATCGTAAATAAGAAAAAGATTGAATTTCTTATATTTTTTAAAATTTTTTCTTAATTATGAAATTTGAAATTTTAATGCCTTTCTAATTTTAATGCCTTTCTATGCTAACAATAGCTTTTGAAATTTTGTATTCATGAACTAAAAGAAACTAATAATTAGCTTTCATTTCTATACTAACTATGTTTTTCGTAATAAAAGCGCCTTTCAATAATATTTGATGCCTTGAGAAGAACTTGCAACAAAAGTTTGTTCACTCTTAAGAACAAATATAGAACAGTAAAGAAGGTTAAATCATTGGTTAAGATTGCGATTGTCGTTAGCATCATCGGAGGCTGAACTCAGGCTAGTTTACAACTCCCTTTCTCATAGTCGTGCTTATCTCTTGATTTAAGTAGAGATGCAAACTTTAGTCTTTAAAAAGCTCACGTCTGCACTTCACAAAGAAATTGTTTAAATGTTTAAACGTGCGCTACTTTGTTGGCGCTTATTTGTTCAAAATCCTACACAGATTCACTGGCCGTTAATTATCTCGTGGCGTTGCCGAAAAATTCATGCCATTGCGACTGGCGTACGTGTGGCAACGCAGCAGCTGCAATTAAGACTTGTGCAATGCACCAGTGGCAACAACATTCCGAACCTACAGAGCAATGTCGTTGCTGCACAATAAATTGAAATAGTTTGAACGGCGGCCAACCTTTTCGCTCGTCACATGCCACCGATAGATGCCACTGATGCACGTTCTAATTGCCATCGAGTTAATTGCTCTGCTGTAGATCAATGTTGTTGCTGCTGTGGCTGTTGCCGTTGGATGCTGCCGCTAAATCTAGATTGTGTTGTTGTTGCAATGTCTCGATTGAGACATTCACAAAGTGCAATAACACGCTTTACAGTTGCAGCACATTGATGGCCACAGAATGCAACTGCCATTAAAAAGTCATAAATTATAAATTTTTACGACTTTCAACACGACGTGAGCGGCTTATCACGTGAGCATTTGCTCAATTGCAGCATCACAAACTACGACTACAGTTCCAGTTGGCTCTACACGCTGTGAATTTCATGTACTGCTGGGAAGCATCGAACTATGTACACCAATGAAGATCCATAAATCTGACTCGTAGCTCGTATATTTTTTAGAGCAAGTTTTTTATGTTGCTCTGCAAAAAGGAGATAAACTTGATGCTTATATCAATCTATAAGCATATTAAACAGTAGTTCTTTAAGACATTTCAAAATATGTTCAAAATATCACAAATTGTAAGACAAAGTTAATTAAAATTCCAGTATTTATAAATACTTTCAGACAATTTAAAATTCTCTGTAAATTTGTATATATCTGCCACTTCCGAACCTTCAATCTTGAGCTTGCGCATTCCAGTTGCAGTGCACTCAGGTATTTTGTCTCAGTGAATGCCCTTTATCGCCCTGCGACCCAGACACGTTAGATCAGTATCGAAAATTGACACGCGTTCAATACGAGCATGTGCTAGCAGCCGCTTGCCTTGCTTCAGCTATGCCATAAGCAACGAACAGCTATGAGCTGTGGATAAGTAGCTGTAAAAGCGTGACAATTTGCGGTTAATGTGGCTGTCACAAAAGGTGGCAGCATCTAACAGAAGCTATGAACGACAGACATCAATCGTGCAATATGTCGGCTACGATCTGTGTCAAAGTGACAAGAAGGTGTTGACTTTTAATTTAATTTAAAGCAACAAAAAGACAAAATTTTGAGAGGGGTTTTCAGAAAAATTATAAACTGTTAATCAACAAAGAACCGACTGTAAGTGGTATTAATGCTGGTGGGTCATTAAACTTTTGTTATTATAAGCTTTATATTTTATAATTTATTTTAGGTACTGCTTTAAAAATTTTGAATTGAATAGATTTTGAAAAAATATAGACGCGCTTCCTAAGAAAACTTCAAAGGGAAAAGTCACTTAAACTCCAAATTCCAATGCTGCTTTAAATGTAAACATTTTGGAAGACTTCGAATAATTTCTTAAGGCATTCAAGAGAACCTTAAACTGCCATTTCTTTCATGATTCTTTTCGTTTTAAATACTTGAAATATTTACAGTAATAGACTACAAAATGGCATCACAAACTCACATTTATTGAAATAAAAATAAATAATACATTAAAAGGACTGTAATAATGTAAGATCATTTGAGCGCGAATGTTATGTGTTTTTACGTGTGATTTCAGAAAATAGCTGCATAATTTTAAGATTTATTTCCAGATTATATCTAAGATCGGTGCTAAATGGAAATCTTACTCTACAAACTTCAATGCAAAGTTAATGTGGGCACAGTAACTAAGAAAATATCTAAAATGCTCAGCTGATTATAAGCTTGTGTCTTAAGTCTTTCATTTCAGTTTGTGGCTCACAAGTATCTAGCCAACATGCAATCCAAGCAAGCAGCTTGTTTATGCCAAAACGATCCAATTGCTGCCCACATAGAACAACATTCTATTCCGAAAATCTGCACACATTCGCGCTGACCTCCGCGAGGCTGTGCGGCTGAAAAAATTCACTCGATTTAAAAACCAATTAAAACTCAACTGTAATTGAATTAAGCATTTAATTAAGAACAAATTGAAATGGAATTAATGTAAATGAAATGAGCAGTAAATGGCGAGCGCCCCTTCAAATTCTTGCCGTCGATGTAACACCTTAACCCATTGCAATGGCAAATGGCAAGCACAACAACAAATCAACAACTTTATGCCAAAGCTCAGATCAGCTGATTCAATGTCATGAGGCGTGTGAAACAACCTTTAAAGGTGTATATATTAAACCCGCTCAGCGGAGCACGTATTCACTGATTAAATGCATCTTTTTCTCACGCATTTATTTCACTCAAATTAATTGCACACGTATCTCAGCTAAAAGATATGAACGGCAACTAATGCTGTTGTTGTTGTATACGCAGTTGGAACGATGGCATAACTTTTATTTTGCGAACGTTAAAATTAATTAAATTTATATCTTATTAATCATATTACGATTAAGGTAACACTTACCAAAGTATTATAGTATTATAGTAGTATTATGTTTACTTCAAAAATTTTTAAGTATTCAAGTTAGTGTAAATAAGTGGATTGTTTGCCAGAGTCGATTATTTATATTTTTTACAATTACTTTAGTTATTTATTGTATAACTTAGATTTAGCATCACTAATTATCTAATAAATATTTTAGATTATTTTAGATCAATTTTGTAATAAAGAACTCATTGCTTTTTAATAATCCTTTGCCGATTTGCATAAGCCCAGTGAGAAGGCTAGGCTCCTCATTTAAGCTTAAACTAATCTCACGCTTCTTGTAGCTTTTATTGGCCATAGTTTTCCAGCTACTGCTTTTGTGGTTGTTCATAAATTTCGCCTACTCATATTAAAATCTATTGCTTTCATATGTCTTCTGTGCTCAGGGCGGGGCGTGCTTTTATCTTACATGCTACATTCGTTTTGGAGGCATGACCACTGAATTGCCTTGACTTTCTTAACCATAAGCAACCACTTCGTTCAGACAGTCTCGCCACGCGGCAACTGAGTGGCCACGCTGCACTGCAGGCCGCCAGTCCGAACAAGCCGCATATTTGGCAACCAAATTGGCAGCTTAATAAAATTATTGATTTATGTGATTTTACTATGTAAGCGCAAACAATTAAGCGTTAATTTTGCCATAAATTGCCAATTTGACAAAAACAACTTTTGCATTTTGCAAATTTGACAGCGAACAATGTTACAAGTAACAAGCGAGCAATTAATGTTTGCGTGTGTATCTGATCAATTAATTAAGAGCTTGCAATTATCTGCATATCGCAGGTCTGGCTGACATTTATGTCCTGACAGATCAATTGTGTGCTCTTTGATTTTATGAATTGTTAGATGACAATGTAGAAATTTTAAAAGATGCTATTATTTGCAAAGCATAAACATATAGAGAAGCATATCTTCTTTAGATGTAGTACTACCCTTGGATGATTGCTCATATTGAAATTATTACAAGCAATTGCTAAGTTCCTGACTATAATACACATTGGTTTATTTCACAAGAAAATCATTCAAATTTTTTTTAAATATATCTTACGTTCATTTCTGCAACTACAGAGTTTAAGCAACGAGAATAAAGCAATGAAACTATTAAAGAAGCAAACTAATTTTCAGAGCACACTTCGACGGAGTATTGTATAATAAGTAAAACCGGAGGCGACTGGCAAAGAGTGAGGGGCAGCATTAGCAGCAGCTTCTTACAAAATTGTGGAATCGAATTTCCTTTCACTAGATGTAGTTGCTGCTGTTGCTGCTGCTGCTGCTGAAATTCCAGTTTGCAGTTGCATGTAGCACAAACAGAAACAGAGCTTGAAATGGAGCTGCTTGTGGCGTTGAGAGTGAATCCATCCGCTTATAAACTCACACACATACACACATATGTGTGCCATCCGCTTGCGCTGCCTTTGGGAAGCATGTGATTGCTCATGTGATGCTGCTGTTGCAAGATGTTGCTGCTGCTGATGATGTTGCCGCAATGCCAGTTACTCGAACCAGTTGCACTTTCAATTATGCGAACATTCTTTGTGCATATGTTGGCTGCAGTGAGTGCACCAGAAATGACACTGTCCAAATGACTGACATGTACCATTTGAAAGTGGCCAAATATTTGGGGCACACATACACAGCCATACATGGGTGCCTGCAACATTGCATGAAAATGACATCGAAAAATTAAGTCAATCACTTCTTCTTTGGGGTCCCCCGCCCCCTCCCCTCGCAATACATTTTTCAAGCAAATTTACAGCAATTGCCAATACTTTTTTCTCAAACACGCGTTCGATTTATGCCACTTTGGGCCATGTCAACAGCCAAATTGATGCATAAATAATTTGCGCATGCGTTTGAGGCACAAATTAGCTGCTGTTGTTGTTGTTGCTATTGTTGTTGTTGTTTCGGTATCGCTTCTAATTGCATATGTTTAGCAACCGGGGCTGCCAACACACACACACACACAAGTGTATATGCAATCGCTAAGCAACAACAAACAACAACAACAACAACCAACAACACTAACAACAACAGCTGCACATGTGGGAACTCTATTGGGGTTACTCGAGCTCTCACGTTTTCGCATTTGTTTTTAAGCCGCCTGTCATTTTTTGCCTTTGCTTTGCTGAGCGGCTTTCATTGAAATTAATATGCATGATTTTTATAAATGAGCGAACGCATTATTCAAACAATATGCGCGTGTGTGTATGTTTGTGAAGGCGTGTGACTGTTTGCTTAAGTTTGTTATAAACGTAAACGAATATGGGAAGTGGTGCATGTTTCGGAAGCTGCTCATTGGATATAAAAAAAGTGAGTGGATCAAATTGCACTGAAAAGGAAGTAACTTGAAAACATTAATTTACTATCACATGCAAAATATGTGAGATGAGAAAGGTAAGTGTGCTTAGGTGGCAACTATGGTAATTAAGATTTTCTTTCATTTCATTTTGAAAAAACAAGTCATTTAGGAATCTCAAAATTCAAACGGTCTTTAAACAATGCTGCGAGCAGGGATTTTATGGCTTCTCAAAATGAAAGACAAGCCAAATGATTTTGGTAGCAAAAACTTTCGTGAAATATCACTTACTCGTATAATAGTTACTACCTTCATCAGACATACAAAAAATACATTTTGGAATATTAAGTTTTATGATATACCTCAAAGACCACAAATTTTAAGTTCCACATGTAATATTATTTGAAATCGAAGTTGTCATAATCAACATTTTTATCAAAAATGTGAATAAGTAGCAAGTTACCTACATATGTTAACTATTGGATCAAGCTTGTAAAGCATATTGATGCCAATATTCCTATTGTAGTGGATGGCAAAAGAAGGGGAGGCGTGCTGGATTTAGTAGTATTTAATGTTTAATAAAATGAGTTGTACATAGAAAACTAAGAGCATGTATTTCGTTTCCTTTCGGCACTGGCGTCAACGTCGAACTGGCTTCGTTGAACTCTTTCGTTGGCTTGGTCGCTAAGCTTTGCTAAGGGTTCGTTTACACTAGTGAGTAGAAAAACTTCAAATATATTTATTCTGTACAATAAAATTTACAATTTATTTTTCTGTAAAAAAATTGCAAGTATTCGTTTGGCAAGTTGTCGCGCTACAAAACTTTTAACTACGAAAATACTATTTTGATAATTTGATCTCAGTAAAGTTATTGGTATAAGTTTCGTCACAGACTGAACTCACTTCAGCTAAAACCCAAAAAAATTCGATTCTCGTTTGAAAAAAAAGGTTGTGAAATAAAAATAGCAATATGTATAACTGTAATTGAGATTTGAGCACATAAAAAGAAAAATTTGTTTATGGTCAGCTTATACTTTGAAAATGTGTAATTAAAACGGTTTTCTTGATTGGCTGTAAGTAACGTAAGCAATAATCATTCACACGCTTGCGCAGACGGTTTATTTCGAAATTCACTTCGAAAACAAATTACTTGCGTGTCCAAAATAAATAATCGATAGATGATGTGTAACAAGTCACTTTGCAACCAAGGCACTTGAAACGCACCGGGAGCTACACCAACAGCAGACCCACTACAAACAGCATTGCCAGTTCACAACAAATTATGACATTACCACACTTTAGCAACCGGCGCGATTTATGTTAATCACCAGTTGTGGCTCCGCCTCTCACTGCGCATTATTGCCATCTTTCATTCGTTATGAGCACTTGGCATGTTAACGAAACTGTTCATACTTCGAAATTGTTAACAAATTTTGATTTCAGCTTGGAATAGAAAAAAAACCCATAAATATTACTAAAAAAAATGCCGAAAAAGACGAGCCCGATGATTAAAATGCATATGTACAACAGTTACTATAGCAGTGATGAAGTGTGCGTGGGTAGGGGGGTAGTGCGCCTATCTATAGGGTATTTGTCTGTCATTGCGTGTTGTTGCTTTCATTTTCCATGAAAACAGTCAAAACCACAAGAAAGGCCAAAATCAAAGAAAGCAAAGCCACTTTTTGGCAGCAATTGAAGCGCACTCACTGCAAAACGCCAAAGAGCAATCAGAAAAGAAAGCAGCAGCAAAAAAGAAGAGCTAAAAAGTAGCAGGGAAACTGGCAATTTTTAACTTGATTTCTGCGCAAAGTGAATTAATTTCTTGAGCGGCGCAAATTATTTTGCTGATTTTTAATGTGCAGGCGGGCGGACGAACCTCGACACGATGATGTATCTGCGCCGAAAATTATTGTTGTTGCTGTGGCTCTGGGTGTGTGTGTGTCTGTGGCCAGATCAGCATTCATTTTATGGCCGCAAAGTGGTAAAGAGGTTAAAGGTGCCAACTGCCAACAACCAACAGAGGCTTAAAATTATTGTAAAAGCTAAAATCTGAAAGGCTTAAGTGTCTACTTAATTTTTGGTCAGTTAAAAAGTTCGGCTTCGATTGCGGTAATTTTGCAGACATAATTTTTGCAGTAATTCCCTTTAAGCTGGGCACCGCACTTGACCTCATGTGGCAGCATTGAAAGTGTGCCTGCCATTAAGTGCAATCGAAATGGCTGCAGCAGATATATTCTGCAAATTTTGCCACAAAATAAAGTGATGTACTCTCTATTTTTTCTGGCTGAGTTAGACCTAATTTACGCTTATTATTTAAATCTAATTTAGAAAGTTACAATTATGAATCGTCAATATAAGAAAACTAATGTCGGCAACGAGAGTAGTAGGGAGCTAATGGTGGATTTGACAGGGCCTATATAAGTTATTGTAATTGACGTTTAATTTGTGGATTTTATTTTCACAATACGAATGGAAGTTCCTTTTAAATGCTTTAAGTTGGACATTCGAACTAGCTGAAGATTTGTATTAAATTTATGCTTAATTCAAACATAGTTAAATAAGCAATCTCAAGTTGCGCTTAAGAGTAGTACTCAAAGTTGACAATTAGCAATTAAATTAATTTTTGAATAACAGCATAGACAGTAGCTGCAATCAATTTGATATTGAAAATATTTATGCGCTCAGAACCGCAGTCCAAAACACAATCAGATAATTGAATGGAATAAGCAATTTGACCTTCTGCTTCGCAATTACTTGTAACTGCTTAAAGAAGTGCTGGCTAATAGCAAATAGTTGAATCGCACAATTGACCTAAGCATGTCACGTTCGGCGTAATTGCTAAGGGCGCTCAAGGCTTGGCATAGTCAGCGACCAAATTTGGCAAGAATAAAAATAAGAATAAGGCCAAGAACACAATTCTTGGAACTGTTTCATAAGGTTTTGCGGCTTAATTTTAGATTGTTCTTTCTTCAGCTATTTGAGGTTATTGCGAAGCAATGTCTCCACGGCGCACAGCCAAAACAAAAGACTTACGCTACAAACTGGCAAACTACAAAATGTAACTAGCTTCGATTAGAAATCGCCTTAAAATTATATGAAACTCATTGCAAAATCAATCTTAAATTACAAAATTAAGTTAATTATAGAAAACGAATCATAATATTGTTAAATCATAGTTTCGTATTGATACTTAAGAAGAGATATTTTAAGAAAGAGACTTCCAATTCCTACGAAGCTCCACGAGTTACGAGAAAATCATTCGATATCAACACCTTAAAGATGTCTTTTACGAAAAAAAGTCAATGTCTTGCCCAAAAGACGATTTCAAGAAACATTTTATGTATCAATATTTTGTTGACAAATAGTTTTTGCAAAATTTTTTAACTTTAAATGGATTTTAAACGCAGCCACGCATTGTAAATAATATTTGGCAATACAGCGAATGGAATTCATGGCTAAATGGCTAAGGTGGCAGAATCATTAAATAGTTTTTTGAAACTTTTTGACCAATTGCATGTGTTTCGATATCACGTATTTGAAATTGAAAAACTTTCAGAATTAGTGTTCTTTCTCTTCAACCATTTTGTAAGGCATAAATTGTTAAGTACGCATAATCTTATATATTGACTTTAGGAAACGATGCATGTTTCGAATTTCAGTGTTCAATTTCTTGCATCTGAGTCGTTGAATAAAAGGAAAATAATTAAATATCTATCTCCTAATATTTATTGTTAGTGAAAGTACACTCTTCAATTTCTTCTACTGCTTAGAAGAGTAAGCCACTCTCTTCTCACATCTTATTCAGTATGAAATATGCCCAAAATATCAGGTTGAACCCCATATACTAAAGGAAGAAGCCAAATCCATTGCACATTAAATGAAGTATTTCAGATTAATATACGTAGGAGAAGCCACCAACCAAAAACAAGTTGTACAAAAGTGCATACGCAAAACAGAAGGAAACGTCAAATGTTCAATAAATGGGATTTTTACTTTCTCCTGCTGCAAACGCGCTTGATTATTCAAAAAAAAACATCAGCTCTTAATACAACCGCTTATAAGCAGTCAGAGCTACAAGTGAACACGCAGACATGCAGACTAAATGCATGGACAGACGGAACAGGAATGAGTCAAGGCAGAGCATCATGCCAGTGCATGTGCAGGGTCCAGTGCAGCTGGACTTTCTTAACTTTTCTGCAGTTATATTATTTGCCTACCCCATCAACGGCGGTTTATGTGAGACATGTCTGCCTGCCAATACCAAGAGTACGGCGCGAATGTGCGTTTAAATGGCAGGCAGGTTTAAAGTGAGAGCAGGCAGGGGTAAGCAGAAACGCACAGGCTGGAATTGAGAATCCGGTTATTGCAATAACTGCTCCCATTTAGTCTTATAGAATAGCGCTATGCTTATGCATGCCACAGCAACAACATGCACTGAACCAACAGCAATAACGACAGCAAGCATAACAGCAACAACGGCAGCAATTACAACCAGATATGCAACAATTGCCGTTAACGACCGACGAGCGTTCATTGGACGTTCATTTGCTGTAATCGCAGCGGCTGCATGCTGCTTGTGGTTATTGTTATTTCTGGCTGTGGCCGGTTGCCGTTAAATTTCACTGCTGTTGTCGGTGTTCCAGCGCGTCTCTGAACTATTACCACTTTATCGCTTGGCCGCTTTGCAAGGCGGAAAACAAATTGCGAATTTGTGTCAAGGCTTTACTCTGCATATTCATTCTCACACATACTCGAACACACACGAACACAGATTTGTATGCTATATGCAATTTACTTAGACAAATGGTGTGTAATAATAAAAAACAGACAAAAAATCGTTTAAATCTGCAAAGAAGCATCCGGTTTAATAGCATACCGGAGAGATTTCTCGTATTCCTGTATTATAATTTATGCATGAAATGGAAAATGGAAGCAAGCTGCTTGTACAATGGTCACTACACCAAGTGCCTTGGCTCTCAATTTTATGTGAAATTGGAACCGTTTTCTTTTACTTTTGATGTTGCAGATGACTTTAAAGACTGCTCACATAAGTTTCTTTGATGTTGCCTCAAGCAAATCTTTACATTTTATTTTACATCATAATTTCCTCTTTTTATAACATTTATTTATGATACATTTTAATTTATTTTAAATCAAACTGGTATGAGTAGAGCAATAGTTTAATTGATAGACCGTATTAAATTTGCATAGAGTAGAAATATTTTTATTTGTTCCTTGTGTATTTCGATCGTCATTAAGCTGATAGGATGGATTTATTGGTACATATTTGAAATAATTGTGGCACGATTCGATCAATTCTTAAGGAAGCATGACAATGTTTTTTATATATGTTAATATTAATTTCAAACAAATTTATTATGGAATAATTGAAACAGGATTGGATCAATTTGTGAGGAAGCATGATACTTGTTTATTAATTTCAAACAGATTTCTTACTATGGAAAACATTTGACAAATTTTTTTCTATAGGTGCTTATGTTTAGTTGATATCTCTATTGTAAAATTTAGCCAAATATTGATCAAATGTATATAAAACTAGAAAAACAAAAAGCAGGCTCGTTAAATGCAAAAATGTGCGAAACAAAGAAAGATGAATAATTGTAAGCTTCGCTGATTATCACTTAATTTATGCAATTAACACGTGCATGATTGGTTTAAAATGCAAACCGGGTCGTTGTTTTAGCGTCTTAAGCATCACTTATTGTAAATTATCCGCATACCATTTTAGCATGAGCACACATTTCAAAAAAGCAAGGTCTTCTCAGCAAAGTAATCACTTTATTTGCAGACAAAACCACAAATCATGAAAATGTGTGTTTTCGCATTATTTTTGCAATATTAAGCTTAATTTAACAGCCTTCTGTACTTTAATAAAAGCAGAGGTTGTCTGTTTTGAGAGAACCAAAGACCGCTGTTCATGGCTTGTGCTAGTCTACATAATGAGCTCATAAAGTCAGAGAAGATGAATTTGCAGCTGTTAATAAATACACCGAGCCTACGTAAAACTGCTCATTTTTGAAGATAATTTGACGAAGGCTATCATTTTACGCAAGCCACTCACAGCACCTTGAAAGCAAAGCCACTTGTAATCGATCATGCCGCAAAACAGTAGTCGAAAATTAAATGCACAGGCTATTTTAAATGTTATTGAACTTCCACCCAATTTTCAAGTTCTGCTCTTATGTTCTCTACAAAAAAGCCAGCATTACTGCTAAACAGCTACAACCGCAACAACACTATAAATCGGTAGTACTAACGTCATTTTACAGCATTTAACAACAACATGCTAATAACTTAAATAAACAATGCTTTGGCTGGCGGGTTTGTTCGTGGCAGTGGCCGCATTGGTTCCACTGCTTGCATTTTTTTAAAGGTGCAAAGAAGCGGACAGACATTACGAGTGTTGCGGTGTGAACGTGAAGGTTGTGAGTGCTGGCATCGACAGCCGGCAGCAGTCACAACTGCCTTTCAAGCAGAACCAACGGTACTTGGCCGTTCTTGGTCTTGCTGCCAAACTGCAAATGATTTACTCATTGCTTGGGCGTTGGCAAATAAACAAAGTTACAGCGGTGTAGAAAGGTGGATTTTTGGGTGCGCCCACATGTCTAGACTGTCAAAGATTTCATTGTGCAAAACTTAAAATGGGTTCTGCGTTTTCAACAGTTTGAAACAGTTGTCTTTTATCTGCTTATAAATTGAGCGATCTTTGTTATTATTCAACAGAATTTTTACTCAAAAAGTTTCGTTATTTCTGAGCTTTAGGTCAATGAAGAGGGATCACTTCAAGAAATCTCATTAACATGCGGAAGCGAGCTACCGCTCTGATATACTGTATCTAAAAAATTCGAAATATTTAAATTATAAATTTAAATTTCCCACTCAATAAGCCATGGTGGGAGAAACTATTTTATTAAGAAAATAAGTGCAATAAACATTTTGTAAAATTTCGAGCAATACTAAATACATTACTTATGCTTTTACTTTCGTTTGAGCTGGAATTTCATAACACCGATTCAATATTACTCTTATTTCGCTATTTCGCAATAAAAGTTTAATCGCATGCTGGCGTGCTAGCATTTATAATCGCATGCTAGAAAAGTATTAACCGGAACTAATAGCTGAAACAAACTATGAAATCTAGGCATATTACACCGGAAAAGCCATTAAAACAAAGAAGTAAATATATACAAACAATTTAGTATGCAGACACACATACACAAACACAAGCGCTTTTGCAACGCCAACACACAAAGATGGCCAATTAACACTTGCAGCAAACGACCGCAGCCGTAATTAATGAGTGAATCCAAAGCGAGCTGCTGTGGTGGCAAAATGCGAGCTAGAGGCTTGCAATAAAACCGAAACTAATGGCACTTATTATGAGAAAAGCGAATAGTATATGTTTAAATAAAGCTTCTTTGATATATTTGCCTAAAAAATACAACAAAACATCGTTATGCTTTGAGTGAAACAAAAGAATTAAGCAACGAACTCGTTGAAATATCTGCACTGTTGATTTTCACATCCGCTATGCGGTTGACGTACGTGCATAAATTAATCTATCATTTAGTCTTTTAATATAAGCAGCGACTTCTTTTTAGTGAAAATTTTGTTTGGTTTTTATTTAAGCAAAGAATTGTTTAAAATTTTCACATTTCGAAAAGTATGCCTTAAATACCAGAAGCTTGTGAATTCAGTTGAAACTTGCGAATTTCTATCCGAATATACAATTACATACTAGAAATATCTTACAAAGTTCCATTTTAGTTTAGATTTTCAAAATTCTACTGTCAAACTGAAGATGCATTCCCCATTAAATGGAAATCACCAAAATATTTATATACTATTTGAAAATAACGTTTTTAGTACTATTTTTAAGCTAGCTATAATTTGAAATTTTATTTCTCCAGAATATTACAACGGAAAAGCGATAAACGCTCATATATTTGCCAATATTCGAGCTAATGAAAACTTATAAAGATAAGGCATTGACAAGCGTTTCTTTTATAAACAAAATTTAATTGAACATATATTTCTTCTATTATAGTTTGAAATGCAACTACACGCATCATTTGGTATGATAATATGCAGAAAAATGTTTACTAAAAACTTATATATATAAAATATGTAAAAACAATGCAGAAAATCAGTTTTCAGCAAGCGCGGAAATTCGCCCCAATTAAATTTCTGGACATTTCCGCATTTCACTGAAATTGGCAATGAAACAATAAACAAAATTCAGCCAAGACCTCTTTAAAGCAAATTTTCACTTTCTTGAGCAGTTAATTTGCTACACTATTTTGGAATAAAGAACTCATTTCCATTCCAATTTAAGCGACTCATTCGTAACATCATAAATTAAATGTTCTTTCTTTTGCAAACATGATGTCTCTTTCTACATCACTCTTATTAGTGTGGTCGTTTGTGTGTGAGTTACCCCATTAACAGCGCGTTCAACCTGAATACAAATTTTGTGCAAACATTCAAAGCTCAACGACGCATTCACAAGAATATTTCTACATCAAATATCTACTCGTAAAAATGTAAAAGATACGACGAGCGGCAACGTGCCGCCTGTTGGAAAGGCGTATCTGTGTCACTTGAATGCCATTTGTTTACCATACGTTATGAGCTAGCCGAACAAAAAATTAAGTGACTGCAACAACAAAGTAGGCACAGCCAATATAGGAAGCACTTCTGAAGAGAACACAGCAAAGTTATTGTACCGGCCCAACAACTGCTACAGCTAAGAATAACCGAAAAGCAAGTGCATTTCTTAACAATAGCGAATTATGAAATATCATACAGTTGAGAAACTTGTTACAATGTTTCTATTTCAAAGCCCACCGACATTGTCTTGCTCGCTTTTTGGCAAGCAATTAAATTTAACTTTGCTTCCTTCATGGCATTGCCAGGCAATTAGTTTTGCGGGCTTATGCTTTATGGCAACGAAATGCAATTAGTTGAGGTATCTGAGGAAATGCTTAAGAATGTTGGTTACTCTTTGACACTCCATAAAATGTTGCCGCTAACTGAATTAAAAAATTGCATACTGTGGCAAGATTGCAAAAACTTTTGCAATTAGTTGGCTTACAGACAGACTGAAAAGAATGCTTTTAAACATTATCAAATTACTCAACTTTTTAAATTAGCATTACTAACTTTTTTCTGTGAGTACAAACATGCGTGTATTTCCTCAAGAACATAAAATTTGGCTTGAAAAGCTCATTAGAATCGTTAAAAGTTGCAGTGCAAGAAACGTTTAACATTCACACACAGATACACGCAAACACACTTACCTTAAAATCATTTTGTTGACACTAAACTTGCTGGCACTGTTGTTGGCAATGACTACTTTTGTACAGCACTTTGTAATAGAGGCGGATTCTTGGCAACGCCAAGCACAAAGCACAAAGCACAAAGCACAAGCAACAACAACTCAGGAATATGTATACAAATATGGCAACGTTAACTAAAATTAACGCTATGCTCGGAAACACTTCTTGCGGTTTTAATAAGCGCCAAGTTTGGTCTTCATTAAATTTGTACTAAGAATATGGTAAGAAAAAATTGCCAAAGGAATTTGTTAAATGAAGTGTGTCACTTAAGTCTTTTGTTTTGGTGGCCAGTCTTTCGACAGCAATGTGCAATTTTCTCACACTAAAGTTGGTGCTTGTCACTGCGGGCTCATGTAGTGATATGGTTATTCAACATTTTTGTGCCTCTAAATAATTTTTATAATTTCACACAAAAGAGTCGCTTTTTCTTATTTGAATCTTTGTGCCTGTCCACGTTTGTCACACTTTCCCTTTAGCTCTCCGTTTTTTTTTCTTTCTTAGCTCATTAGATTTTCATTGAAATTGAATGCTTTGTAATTTCACTTTTGTACTTTTCTTGTTAATTTTGCAAATGACCGTCCAAAATTGATGCTTGCACTTTTTTCCTTTTTCTAGTCATGCAGTCACACCCACACACAGCCGCCAATTGAAAAATAAAAATCAGCAATTGAAAAGCTGAGTAAAATATTTAAAATTGCACTGCAATGCTTTAGCTCACTTTTGCACTTTTTATATTGTACCGTTAGCCGCGTTCGCAACCGCCTCGGCGCATGTCCAACAATTCACTGAACACTTTAGCACAATGTCGTCGAAGAAAAGACAAAACGTTGTGGTGCCTTCGCTTGTGCAGACAACACGTCGTTGTGGACGTCTGCTGCTATCGTGGTGGCGTAGTCGCTGTCGCCGCCGCCGTTGCTGTTGCCTTCAACGCGTTTACGATCGTTATTGTTGACTCCGTTTTCAGCAGTGCTGCTGAAGTCTGAAAGTGTGAAACTTATCAGCGACTATTGCTGCCAGCAGCAGCAGTGCCAACAACAGCGACAGCAAAGCCTGCTAACATTGCAGCACGTAGTCGCTGAGCGTAGCTGCTCGCTATTGCTCTTTGAGTGCAATGCAATAAGTACAATTGTTGATTAATTGTGGCGGGTTTGTGCAAATTGAAAATGTAAAATGGAATCTCATAGAGGTTAGCATTTCATTTGGAGAATTCGTAAATATTGAGATATCCTGCGAAACACTAGATACTTTTAAAACACTTTTATAGTTCATGTCAGTGTCTTAAATGCCTGAAATTCTACATTCGATAGTGTTCAGAATCAAATTAAAGTTTGAATTTCTTACATAAAAGGTGTGTACTCGTGTCCCCACTAAGTGGAAGCATTTTCGGTTTAAATAATGAATGGTGATTGAGGCTTATTACTATTATTTGAATCGTTAGGCTCGCTTTTCATTTTCATTACAGAACTCTTAGGTAGATGTTTCCAGATTTGTATAAAGTCTCCGCTCGGGCATCGACGTCGTTCTCTATTCAAATTTTATAAATTAATATTGCAGGGAAGATTTCAAACAAAACTATTCATTTGTTCGTATTGTGCCCACAATATGATTTATGATTCGCTCAGTTCGTTTCCCAAGTCTTTCATTTGAACGGCCTACGACAAAGCTTCATTTCACTGCACAACCGACAATTAACTCAGTTTTCTGAGGGAAAAAAATTGAGTTAAAAATTGCAGCGCATTTTCACCACACTCAGAGAGCTCAACGAGCGGTAGCAAAGCTTTGCCAGCAGTGACGTCAGTATTGCAAGCTTACTATGCTTCGTCTGTCGATCGATGTCTAGACTACAGGTCGGGCAAGATGAGCGCATCGCGAACCAGCACAGACGATATTTAACCGGTTGAATGCAGTTAGCTTAAACGATGCACATGCTCACCTGGCAGCGCGCCAACAGGTCAACAACAGAGCAAAACCAGCAGCAACTGCCTGAGTCGACTCGCATTAGCATTGACTGCGGTTCGCGCACGTGTTGACGAGTTCTCGGCTCATCTGCTGCCATACACACACACAACAGCTGAGAGACGCCGCAGTGCAGCTGTGAACAACAACAACAACTTGTTAATGCTGCTGCTTGTGATAATTGTCGATAAAGATGCCATCGTTGTGCTGTTGTTGTTTTTGTTGCTATTGCTATTATGTACTTTTCAATTGTGCGATATTTTTAATTGTAGCAGCGACTTCGGCGGCAGCAGCGGCTCCATTTACCTACTCAACTTGAGTGCCGTTCACACACTCTCAATCAGGCTGTCTAAAGAGTTTGAGATTGAAATTTTCCTACTTCATTTTTTTACAAACTCAAAACTCAAGAGATACGCTCGAAATTGAGGAAGCATCCTCTCTGCAGCCACTTCAAGTCGATTCGAATGGCAGCAAGTCAAAAATGTTAAGCACTCAAAATGTTTGTGTGCATTCTTTTTACTATACAATAACTTGTTAGATTTTCGCAATGTCAACCAACATAAGCAAATAAAGTATCAGGAACCTTTCTTTTGCATAGATAATTCAAATAATGACACAAATCTATATTTAAAATCAATCTACCACAGTGGCTAGTAGACAGGATGCCTGCATCAAATGAAATGACATACTGATGACGCTTATCCATATTATGAATGCTGTTCTACTAGCACTGGCGACTTCTGTTTTTTTAATATCTCTTTTACAGGATCTTAATAATGAAAAATGAGACTTGGGAAATGTCGAAAATCCATTCATTATGGAGGCTCTGATGCAAAACACAGCAACTACAGCTTTAGCAGTAGAATGCTAGATTAGCATGAGAAGATGTTGCTGAAAACCAAATAAAATTCTAATATTTATCATTAATGGAATATCCAAATAGCAATTTGACTAGACATAGCTAAATTATATGCTAATACCGAAAATATAGCTCTAACCGAAAATATAATTAACCCGAAATATGTATATCAAAAGTGGCAATCTAACCAAACATGGATCTAGCGTGCGCATAGGCTGCCAAGTGAACGTGGCAACATGGCAGCATGCAACAAACTGTTAAAAGCCACGCGACTAACATGCAATGACCAATCGCCAATTGTGGCAGACAGCAAAACACACACACACTACACACTACACACATATACATTAAATGCAGCTCGCTACAAGGAGCGTGAAGCAAGTCAAAAGGTTAATACTACAAAAATCTGATTTATACACTATAGAAAAAAAAACGTTAAATAATCACAACATGACAAATAAATGTAATTTGCTTCATGGTGGAAAACGGATTCATAAAAGTTCGAGGTGTTGAGGTGGAGAATAAGTGAACGTACAAATAATTTTTCAAAATTTTGTATAATCATGGAAAGAAAAATTAATTTAATTCTTGCAAAACTGGAAATCATTGCTTGTAATGTAACATGGCAAGGCATAATTCAGATTCACTTTGCCGACTTGCGCTCAGTACTCAGCTCTCCGCTTCATCCGTTCACATGGCGAAGGCCATCATCAAACAACTGCGTTGCTTTTCCAGTTGCCCCTGCTCTTGTAGCCAGTCCATTTGAGCTCCCTGATTCATTCAATGTTTGTTGTTTGAATTTACATTTACACGCCTTTTGCAGCATATCTGAATGATTTAATGCAATTTGGGCATAACTCAGTTTGTTGTTGCTGTTGTTTACTTTGAGAACTAAGATTAAGTCTTAAGAATTACTCTCCACAAAGTTGGTAATTTTGGAGGCGTTTTGAAAAATGTCAGGAATTGATTTTGCAATTTATTCTATCAAAAATATCGAAGCATAGGCAGTGTAGAAGTGACCTCGAAGGTGTTCTATGAAGGCCTACAATGCACTTCTGTTGTGGTTAAATATCAGCTAGAGAACAACAACAGTAATTTATGTTTGTAATAACATCGAGGAGTATTTGGAATTGTTCTTATCTAAGAAATCTGTATGAAACTTCTCTGTAAAACATGAGATGAGAGTATGATTTCATTGAACTTTAAAAACATGCAAGAAATTAGATAAATTATGCAAACGAAAGATGGACGAATTTGACCCCCACAATTTCAAAAACATGCTTCAATAATAGCTTAACATAATTTTAAACAAAGCAACCAACAACGTAAATTTGTTACTGCCACCGCAAATATTGCCTCCGAAATAAACCACAAAATTAGCATTTAATTAAGTACGCCTGGAAAATAAAAGTCAGATTCAATAGGCAAATCAAATTACAAAACAAATACAATTCATTTTCATAAAATCTATTTTTGCAGTTGGAATGGGAGAAACAAATTCAAAAAATCAAAGCCAAAGCAATTGTTACTATTGCGTGTCATTCGGGCGTTGCTTTTGGAAAGTCAAAACAAAGCTTTATTTACTTTATTTTCTAGGCTACATTTTTTATTTTCAACCAAGGCTTGTCAAACCCGTAATTGAACGTTAGGGGAGGGAAGCCAGCCAATGTGGTAGCGAAGGTGAGGGAATGCATTGCCGTTGCGCTCCAGGCACATTGCCCAGTTGTGTAATAGTTGGCATTTTTGTTGTTGTAATTTGTATTGCAGTTCTAATCGAGATTCGGCAACATACTTCTTCAAAGCTTAAGAGTAACTGCACGACTGGTGAAAATCAGAGCGTTACATAATGCAACCTTTTTAATCACATTTTTTCACAATGTTCTCAAATTTGCAACTTTCGTTTTTCGTTACTTTTCGTTTTTTTTTTACAGCTTTGGGTGGCAAACGCCGTAGGCTGTACATGCCGGTCGCCATTCTTAGCCATGCTACACGTCTAGGCCAATTTACTACCAAATTGCTTGCTGCCCTGGTTGTGACAGATTTTCGGTTATTGTTGTTGTTGCCATTGTTGTCACTGCCGTTCGATCATTATTGCTGTTATTAATTGAGCCGCGCAAACCGGAATGGCACGGCACGGCACGCCACGCTGCGTTTGCTAGATAACGAATAGGCCTACTAGAAGTGTATGTGTGTGTGTGTGTTTTTTTTTTCAAGTGCTGACTGTTTTGCGCTGCACAGTTACTTTTATATGTTATAGGCGTTCTCTGCTTATATTTTGCTTCGCCCATGGGTGACCGCAATTAAATCGCACTCAGTTCGATCGCATACTCTTCCCTAACCCCCCCTCCCTCCCCTGCTGAACAATTAAGTTTTAATGGCATAGTGCGTGTATGAGTGTGTGTGCGTGCATAAGGTGCTGCCATTTTTCACGCTTTTTCGCTTGTCCAACGAGTTTGTAATTTTATGCAATTGCTTTGAAATTTTTTGCTTGATATATTGCAATTCTTATGTGAGCTTAAAATGTATTCGTGCATTATATTGAGTAGTTTGTCTTTTACTTGCTGTTGGCTGCAACTCATTGGCACATTCCATGCATCTCTCTTAACTCTATCAAATTACAAGTTCCGACAAAAATCCTTTGCTAATATCGAGCTTTTGAACTACTACACATACAAAAAGTACTTAAATTGCAAGCATCTGGTTAGAGGTTTATTTCTTATTTTTGGCCTTTCTTGAAGTAAATACAAATATTTTATTACTATTTTTCTCAAACTATTTTTCAGCATATTTAGAAACAGTTTTATTTCTCTTAAGATATGCTCAGAATACTTATGCGCGATTTTAATTCAGCTCGTAACTTGAATATACGAATACAACTCTAAAATAATTTTAACGAAAATACAGATCAGGGTCAGACATCACAATAAGACATTCGTTGTTGGCTACATGCAAATAGCAACAGCCGCAGCAGCAGCAGTAACAATTGCCAGCTCGCAAATGCCGATGTAGATCGCAATCATGCAATACCGACGATCCAAGCGATAGGCAGACGCCAATGTTATATGCCACAATGTGATGCCACAGCTATGCTATAGGCGCATGTACTCGTATCTGCAATATGCAGTGCGAAAATTCGTATTTCGCGCACGTGATCAAGTCACATGAGCACCATTCCAAAAAACACACACACACAACACAAAACGAAGAATTTATCACTTTTTGAAAGCTTTCGCAAGTGCTCAATTTAGAAATGTTCGAGTGTTTATCTGCGTTTACAATCTGAAGCACCTTGATTGCTCTTTTCATGGCGCGCGTAATTTCAGCATTGGATACCGCTGCGAGTCGGCAGTACGATAAGTTGGGAGCCATGGAGGGCTCAGACCTCCTGCAGACTGACGAAAAGTGCTTTCAGTTCCTGCAAATGACAAGGGACCGTTCGAATTGGAGCTACCCTGGAAAAGTACAGACCAGCTGCGTTGCTCTGTCTGAAGTACATATAAGATGTACTTGCAATTTTTGTATTTCAAGCATGAAATTGGCATACAAATCGGTTTGATTTCTTTTTTGGGTATTATATAATTGCCATTCCCCAGACGCCAAATGCTATACAAACTGTACAAAGTCGAAAAGCGGCGATTTAGCTTTGCTGCCTTTGCGTTGCTACTTTTTATACTCCTTTCGTGATTTTTTTGCGATACGAATTTGATTGATTTTAGGCCATCCCGCGCATATTTAAGTTTATGCGGCTGCACTTGAGCGGCGACGGCAGCCCAAGATATGTACTTTTCTGTTGTGTGGCCAGACAAACGAAAAACTTAATTGCGTGGTGTTGTTGTTATTTTGTTGGCTTGTAATTACCGTAAGAGCATCTTCAAGTTGAATTTTTAATGTCAAAAAATGAAAGTTGCGCTGAGTCGTTAAACCCAAATCCTATTGAACTGCTTGAGTTCACTTCGTTGGTGGTCACAGTTTTAATTAAAAATTGGCTGCCTTGTAACTTAATTTGGCAGTGTCGGATCGCCTATAAGACGTTGTAAAGCAGCCGTAACTTGCAGCAAGAGCAATTAAAATATTAAATATCACGTCTGCTATAAACGTTGTGAACAGATTGGACTTGTTATAAAAAGTCATAGTCAAAGTCATATAAACCAATCTCATGTGAATCCTCGGGGGCTGTTCGTGTTCACTTGATGTTATGCGATTATATTGCTCAAAAAGTGAACACTGCAGTTAGGCTAATGCCATAGAAGCACAATAGCAATTGAGACGATACTTCACTTTCGGAAAGCGGCAGCCTTTTCGTTTTTATTTCAGTCTCGAAGGGTTTAGATCAAGCATTCCCACATGGAGCTGCATATGATTGTTGTTAGTTTTGGTTTGAATTTCATGTGATATACAGTTTTTTCCATTGCTGAAAACAGCAGCCGCTCGACTTTATGCATTGGCATCCCTAGAAAAATAATAGGCAAAGAATGCTGAGTTTGATTAAAATAGACATTTGCCACCGATGGAAAGCCCGAGTACAGGAGGTACTGGCAACGCTTGAAATTTCCGACTGGGGCGCGCATAGCAGGAACTCCTGGAGAGGGTAGGTAAGGGTTATCGTAACCCCATAACGAGTTGGTTTTGACCAATCAAAACGAAGAAAGTGAAATGTCATGACAGACACTAAAAACTCCAATTAGTGAAAAACGTACATAACTTTCTGCTTTCTCATTTTTTTATGTTTCATTTACTAACTAAAGTCACAATACTACTGAAAGCCGCGCTGGCGAAAATACTGAATCCCAACTTTAAAATACAATCACCAACTAAAGAAATCTCAACCCCATTCGGCATTCGGCAATTTATTTCCAGTGGATACGCTCGTATACTATTTATCGCCAAGCATATCACCAGAGATTCTGCAGAAAAGTAGTTATAATTATTTTTAGTTGTATTGAATTGGCGCTGTAGATGGAATGGAATCGTGTCTCTATGATTATGGCGACCGCGCCTTCTGTTCTGCTTTTATAGTTTCCATAAATAGCCGCAAGCTTCGAAGGGCGTCGTCAAATCTATCGTAAAAATATTCGCAAAGACCAACCCGATGAAAAATCCAAGCTGAAATTAAATATAAATACATACGCATTAATTTACATAAAGTATTGCAATGTTGAATTTTTTATAAATAAAATAAATTTTAAGATATGCTTATTGTTTTCGTTAAGGAAATGCAACTAAATAGTTAAGGTAAATGTAGTAATTTCTAATACATGTGAAGGAAGCACACTCACAGCAAGATGCTTAATTTTTATAAATTATGATGTTACTATTTTCAGTGCGCATCTAGATAAATTGCAAATACGAGAATGTATGCAGAGCATACAGACAGTACAGACTTACGTTCGCCAGTTTGACAGCTATGTTTGTACATTACACACAAGTTGTCGAATGAGCGAACAACGTTTGCCCTCTTCGCACATACAGGACCATATGTAATACAAGAACTTGTACTTGGACAAAACTTTTGACATTCCTCTTTCGACACTTCGTTTAAGGCTGTGAAGGTATGAGCATTTTGTATGAGTTTGTCTCTGCTGAATACATGTCCTCTTTTACCTAGTAAGCCTTTACTCTGGCGTTGAGAATTCGCTCTGTCAAAATAACAGCGATTCCTGTACAGCGTGCAAAGAGGACCACGTCTAGCCCAAATCATATTTTCCTCTGTGGTACACGCGCCATTAGCACAATGGCCAACAAAGGCTACCAGCAGCAGCAATCTCAGAACAAAGCTTTTTCCGCTGCTGGAAGTCATTTTTAATACTGCGTGTTTCGATGAGTTAAGAACTTCTACGAATTCAGCACGAAACTGTGTGTAAATAATTCAGTGCAGCGGCTTTTATTCTTTCACTATTTTAATCGAAAACATCTGTCGTGAAGAGTTGTTAGTTTAGCCCCTTGCACATGCCGATCCAGCTGTTAGCAACGTCTGTTAGCAACGCCTGTTTCTTCACTTTTGCGTTTGATCTTCATATGTAATAGGGACGTCATTTCCAAATGGTTCTATCCGGGATTTGCCGGGATTTCCAGTCTGAAATATCGGTATTTTTCGAAATTACAAAAATAAATTGTTTTAATACTCGTAGGGGAAAGGGGCACATAAGGTGCCACATGTGTTTTTGAAATGGGAATTAAAACGAACAGCCAAAGAAGGAAAAGTAAAACACCTCGTGTAATTCAGAGTTGGCAACACGGCTATTACCTATGTACAACTTAGACATGCATATCTTCTTTTACTTGCATGAGCCAGCGTTCTTGTAAGTAATTTCATTTTGCAACATGTTTGTAAACAATCACTTTTTTATCAGTACGTGTTCCATACAGATATCATCTGGCAACAATGAAGACGTTTTCATGACGTTATTATTTATACAGTGCAATCTAATTTTACATCTAAAAAAATACAAATATGCATAACACATCAGCTGACGCTATCAGAATGTTACAGAAAGCATTAATCAAGAATTTAAGAAAAAGGAAAAAATTTTCGAAGTCTTTTATTTTTAATATTGAGCGCAAATTTTTATTTTAATAAATTTTTTCGAGGAACTGACGAGTTTCGCTAAGATTTAAATTTATACTCTTTGTATTACCATAGTATTATCAAGTTCCATCAAATACTGAAAATTAAACACCCCATCTGTAAAAATTTATTTATTCTAATATTTACTTACAAAGTAGGTACCTATTTAAATAGAAATTTCGCTATCGGCACAATTATCACACGATTGTATTCATTCTGAGCACCGTATATTCCTCAACATGAGTCGAGCGGTTTTATTTCCCAAACTGTAATTAAAAATATCACACATATCATACCATAAAAATACTTAAGCAACAATGTCGATATATCACTACTCTTTCTCTTCCAAATTTCCAAGAAAATATCACACCGTTTCAATTCGCAGCAATGCTTTTTCCTCACCTTTGCCGGTCATAGAGCTACTCACTGCCAGATCGCAATCATTGCAGAATTTCCTTTTAGCTCCATTGTTCTCTGCACAGACTGGACTGTAGATTTTGGGACAAATCCTTGGACAGAGCCTTTGGCATTCTTCCTTGGAAACTATCCCCAAATCTATAGCAAGAATGAAAATTTTTGCATTTTTGCTCGCCAAATATAAACCGATTCTTACCCTTCTGGCAGTAAATCCTTAAAACGACACTCACCGAGATATACAAAGCACATCTTTCCATTGCTGGCCCAAAGCAGATTTTTATTACTGGGGCACCAGTAGTGTAGTTTGCAAGCCCCTTTGCAAGGCGGCTCTCCGCCCTGCGCGAAACTGCTCGAAATGCTAAGCAGCAGCAATGAAATAAATATTTTAAGTGGCCACATTTTGGTGGCTACAACCTGTCACTTCCAACTAAATCTTATACTAAAGAATAACTTTACGCTTCTACTACTTCTAGCGATTTTTTCGAAAACAGAAACACATAGAGAGTCTCACATTGCAAGGTTATTCCCGCGAGCTTGAATAAGTTTTGTTGTCTATTTATTTATAGCTACACATCTCCGATTAAAATAAAACAATAAACAGACTTTCCAATCGAAAACATCTGTCGTGAAGAGTTGTGAGTGTAAGCATTTGCACATACCAAACCAGCTGTTCTTGGCCTGTTTTTCATGGCACTTCTTCATTTTTGTGTTAGATGTTCACATGTACTCGAAATAGGGTTGTCAACTACAGTAGTTCCTTCGGAGATTTTACGGGATTTTCAGTCTGAAATTCCAGCAGTAAAAAGTTAGTGCAACCAATGCAATCTAATTTTGCATCTATGAAAATATTAATATGCATAACACGTCAGCTGACATTATCAGAATGTCACAGAAGGCGTTAATCAAGAAAAAGAAAAATTGGTTGACGAAAATTTATGCCTTTTTGCACACATAATTCATGCATGTGATATAAAAGAAAATATCATTAACAAATACGCAACAGCAGCGATAAAAATCTGATCGCGTCGGTCAGCAACAACATGCGAGAGGCAGCCACGTAGTTGCAATTCGCTTAAGCTCTCCTCCGGTGGCATGATGGTGTGTATTGCATTTGGCCGCATTTGCATTTATTTAAATCAACAAGACGTGTTTCTGTACAACAAAACCCCCCTCCCCCCCACGGTGCCCCCCACGGTGCCATTCTCCCAGCAATGGAAATATCCGCAATGATTTATCAGGGGATTTTTTATTTTTGATATGCAGCAAATATGCATATTTTGGGAGCACAAGGTGCAAGCGGCAAGTGTGCAAATATTTTAATTTTTAATTTATTTTGCTTTTTTGCATTCCATTGACTTTTGCTCAGAAAAATGCGACCTCCAAATTAAAATGCAATTGGCAAAAATTCACAAAATCGCGTATTACCATTCAATGACAAATTCAACATGCAACAGAGTAGCGCCAGCCATCAACAACAAACGACAACAACACAAACTGGTCAAACAAAATTTCTATGTGAAGGCCAAACGTTTTTGCAGTCTGGTGGCGGATTTTCAAATTCCAAAACCCTCACTAAAATGCCAAGCAGGAAGCGAAGTTGGCTCACTTTGAGTCCCGTAGCATATTCCGAAAACTTGGCATTATATTTAAGCTGTTGCAATATATAATCGCTGCAAAAATCAGTCAAATTAGCATAATCAGATCATAGAAATTTAAATGAAATTTTCGCCATTGGGAAACAACCAAAAATAGTTCTTCATACACTTCCGCTGCCATCTCTTTATTGAGAAGAAATAATTCGATTTAGAGAGAATTTAATGCAGGTCTGTTTTGCTCACAATTCAGTTTAAGCACTGATGAAACCACGAACAAGTTTAAATTAAACTAAAGGTGATTTATATGTTGGATTTAAAGTTAATGCAACACATACACACTGAAACACTCAGAAGTGTTGCTAGTTTTTATAGTGCTCCAGTTAAAAATGTTAACCTAATTAGAACTGTGATGACGATCAACTGATTTGAATGACAGCCGTCAAAATTCTACGTCACTAGCTGCATTAAAGGTGCAGATTGTAACATTTATAGTGCTGCTCTTTAACACACACAACTACATTTTTCTAAGACAGCTTTTTAATTCAAGCAGGCATAAACTTGTTGACTTAAAATGACAAGAACAAAAAAGCCACTCCAAGTCTACACACGTTTTATGCGTGCCCCTTTATTCGTATACATGTATGTGTGTGTGTGAGTTTGTGGCAAGCAGTTAATTTGAAAGGCAACTAACCAAATAACTGCAATACACTGTTTTTGAAAATCAATGCAATTAAAAAGAACTTGAAAAGCAATAAAAACGCAAACGATTTGTGTTCGAATTCTAAGCCAGTTCTGCAAATCTAAAATGGCGCCTCTTTTCAAAATGCCAAAAGTTCAATTCTATAAGTTAGAACATTTTATAAGCGTAAAATATATGTGAAAATATGTTCATTAGCATGCTCCATGCATGAGATTCCATAAAAGTCAATTGAGTTACTACTTCTGCCAAGAAGTCAGAACGTCGATTACAGTTGTGCAGTGGCATTATCAAGTTTCCAGCATGCTGAACTGCATCAGCGTCAGTTTCTTGCATTTTTTTAGTTTTTCTTAATGCAATCATTCATCAGAATTCTTGTGGCAAACAACAAATTATCACATTTTTGCAGCTTTATCTTTTTTTGTAGACTTTTGGTAAATTGGATTATAAGCAGCCTTATTAAATTTTCGCCAATTTATCTACCATTTGCTTTCAATTTGCAGCTAATCAATTGAATTGTACTAAATGTGGTATATGTATATAGAAATGTTATAGAGAAATTCTTTTATTTTTGAATTTAAGTAGAACAATATTCCTAAAATTTTTGCAAAATATTTAATTGTTTGGCTATTAAAGTAGATCGAATTGTATCTTCTAATTCGTGTTGAATGCATAGCTTCATTGTTTGGCTATTGAAGTAGATCTAATTCGGGTCGAATGCATAGCTTCAAAAGATATGCAGCGATTTCCATTGAGAATCTGTCCGCAATATTCTGCCGTTCTAAATATAAGTTAGCTGAGTAACGACAAGACCTCACGAGCACGTCGCAGTGATTCAGGATGTGTTCAGTACTTTCAGGAATGAAGCTATTTTCAAATCTTATAAACTTTCAAACCTACATTTTCTATTTTCGAAGTGCTTTTCTTTTAATACTGAGCGCACATTTTTATTTTAATTAACTATAAAGTTTTCGAAAAACTAACGCGATTTTAGCTTTTGCTCATATTTTTCCACATAATTGCAATGCTCCATCAAATACTAAAAATTAAACTCCAGTTCAAAACAAATTTTATTTTTTTTATTCGAATTTTAGCTCCCAAATTATTTAAATTGGAATTACACTATGGGCAAAATCATCGCGTGATCTTATATATTCTGAGCTCCGGATATTCCTCAGCATGCGCCGTGCGAAAATAAATCCCAAACTGTAATTAAATATTAAATTGACCATTTTAATTGAATTGTAATAAATATAATTATAATAACAATAAAGCAAAAATCTCGACACCTTTTCGAGCACTACTCTCTCTCTGCATGAATACAATTTTTGCTCACCTTTGCCGGTCTCACAGATGTGCGCTTTGCGTTCGCAGTCATTGGAGAATTCCTTTTTAGCTCCATTGTACTCTGCACAAACGGGACTGTAGAGCGCGGGACAAACACTTTGGCAGAGCTTTTGGCATTCTTTCTTGGAAACTTTCACCAAATCTGTAGCAAGAATGAAAATTTAAACATTGTAGCTCGCCAAATTGAAAGCCTTTCTTACCCTTCTTGCAGTTATCTTGACGTTGGCAGTTTGCGGTCTTCAAATGACACTCATTGCGGAATACAAAGCAGCGCTTGTTATTGGTGGCCCATACCACATTCTCCTCATTGGAGCACTTGAAGCGTATCTGGCAAGCCCCTTTGCAAGGTGGCTCTGCATCCTGCGCGAAACTGCTCGAAATGGCAAGCAGCAGCAATGAAATAAATATTTTAACTGGCCACATTTCGATAGCTACTCGTCGAACCTGTCACTTCCAACTTGAAATCTATACTAAAGAATTTTCGTTAGGCTTCTGCATTCTTATAACGATTTTTCCTAAGCGAGAGTGGCAGAGAGAGAGTGCCAAATGCCGAGGTGGTTCCCGCGCATTTGAATAATTTTTGTTGACTATTTACTCACACTTACTCATCTGCGAATAGCGTCAGTAAATAATTGATGTTGTCAATAATGGCCACCTTGAATGCTTCAATATTTTCGTCTGTTCTATTTGGCTATCAAATAGTTTCATATGGTCTACATAAAAAATGTCAAATTTATAATTACTTATATGATTGCATTACCCAGAGTGAATGTGGTAATGCGTGCTCTTTATTCAATTTACAAGTATAAAGCTAGCAATTTTGTCAATATATAAATGAGCAATTTTAATTTATTTTTAAGTCGTTTATTCGTTTTCTAAAGCTTTGTCTTGTAACTAAGTCTTTACACTAATGATCAAGTGATGCTTGTTGGCTTGGCAGCTTGCTTGCTGGTTTAGTTGGTCAGAACAACCCGTTGCCCGGTTATAACCAAAAGGAAGGCTTTTTTCCACTACAGGCGCCCCTGCTAGGTCCCTTCTCCACCTGGGATGCTTATTGTAAATTGAAAATGAAAGCACTTTCTCGCAATGGGAAGCGAAAACAACAAGAATCATTTGATCCCTCGTCTAAATGCGGCCAGTCGTTTTCCACCAGCATTATCTGATAGTATGACAATCGATTTCGGGTAATGCTTCGGGGAATCACTTTGTGCCATCCCTTTATCGCTCTTCATCTACGAATATAGAGTGCTAATCCGCAGAGCACACATTAATTACACACATTCAATTTTTTAATTTGCCTAAAATATTTTACCCAAACTATTGGCAAATATTTTGACAGATGCCGCAGCTGTTTTGAATTAAGTTAGTTTCAAGTTTAAAGTAAATATCGCAGCACAAAAAACTGCCGCTTGGAAACTTGTCGGTTCTTTGTTATATAGCAGAAATATGTATTATACAATGAAATTATTATAACTTAATTTTGCAGCAATTAAATAGTAAGAAAAGACAAAACGCTGTAATAGAATATGTATTTTAATTAGGTTTTGTATTTCTTTACAAAAAACAAATTTTCACTTTCGCTTTTATTAAACGTCTACGTTTAATCAGTTAGGGTGTCAATATGCACAGGTTGACATGTTAGCTCAGCATTTACCCACCGCAACCACTTTCCAAGCTGTAACCAAAGATTTCCATTAGTACATGCTTTCCAACATTATCCTAACTAAAGATACAAATTGAGCATAGCGGCTAAAACGTACCCTGGTTTTTCTGGCAGCCAAGTTTTCCCAGCTCGCACTCATTTGGGAATGTCTGCGGTTTGCCTGCAAAGTAACCGCAGACGGGTTTGTCTTCGGCCGCGCAATCGTTCAGGCACAACTTCGGGCACTCCTCCTTTGTAATTTCCTTCAACTCTGTTTTAAAAATCAAAAGCGTTATTGCTAGCCCGCAAAATGTTTGTCGGCATATTTACCTTCTAGACAACGATTTTCACGCTGGCAATTCTCGGCGTAGCGCTGGCACGAATTGACGAACACATAGCACATGTTGCCGTCGCTGGCCCAGGCGCCCGTTTCCTCAGCGGAACATTTGGGCATGTCCGTACATTTATAGGTAGACTTGCAGGAGTCGTCAGCATGTGCACAGGCAGCCAGAAGTGCCATCAGCAACACAGCAAAGGCGAAAGTGATTTTCTGACTAGCGCACATCTTGTTCCTCTTTAGGCTGCAACTTCAGCTTGAAATTTGAACTGAATTGTTAGCGTTAAAAATTGGCGAATTTATACTCAAAACTGCTTGTTGAAATTTGATGCGACTGTTTATTCCAAGCTAAGCATCAGCTTAATTAAGTTGGCAGTTCTAGAATTGACTAGAAATCGGCAAATCGAGTTATTTTAGTTCTAGTACGTCATACACATGCCGGCAACTCGTTCTACAATGAAAGAGCACTGGGCGAGGTATTATAAATTTTAGCAACAATATTTATTAAATTCATAATAAATAAACTTAGAAAATAATTGTATAACGGAAAGTATCCAAAAGTACACTGAACATTTTTATATTTGCATTTATATATCTGGTCATAGATATGGTTGCGACTCGCTGCGATGATGGCTTGTGGAAAACAATACTATGACAACCATACTTAAAGAGGATGACTGGTTTATGCTGCGATCCGATTTTCTCTGAACTATATTCAATTAAAATATGGTATAGATCGGTGCAACCAATCCAAAGTAATAGAGCAAATTGTTTGAAGAGAAAAAACTTAAGAAGAAAGCAGAACAACACAACAGTCTTCCATAGATATTCAGGTATACACATGGATATAGGGTATGTATCAATTTTAATATATGCGAGTAATACTTACTTACTACATATATGTATATCTTTCATCACCTGCTCTTCGTCGTCCTTTTGGCATACACAGCTTCCCATACGTCGTTTTTTCTAAATTTCTATAGAGACTCATACTTGCACGTAATTACATTTTTTTATATAATAGGTTCTATTCCGTCTTGTTATCAAATACATATTATAAATTCGTTTATAAAATTCAAAAGACAATTTGTGAGAGTATCCAAATGCAAGCAAGTTTATAAAATACAAAATTAATACTACTGAAAATATCTTATATTTATAAAGAGCTGTTTGCAAAACTACAGACAACGATGATATTGTAATAAATGTATGCACACAACACAAAATAACGTCCTCCAAGTAGGAAATGTTTTTAAAAATGTATTGATATATTGAATTGGAAACACGACGAAAAACGAATCATTTGCATATATTTCAACAGATTTCCATTATTCATATATGTATGCCGCCGATGTCAAAAACTCTATAGACTTCAATGTGTATATGTAAAACATGAAAGTAGCAAACCTTATTTTTAGGTGTTCCTATTGAGGAACAATAATTTAATACAATTCCCGAAACGAGTGTCTGTATCTTAAAATATATTGATTTTTTACAGCTGTTAAAAGTCTCAAAAAGAATTCGTTAAATTAAAATACAAAACGCTTTTCATATTTTCGCTTCTACAAAAACTCTTGTCGAATCCATTGCACTAGTTCCCAAGCCTATATAAGTTTCTTCCGAAACTGATTTCGATTCAGAGTAGCCTGTCCTGTTTACATCTAAGCCAATTTATTATGCAAGTCATAACTTTTCTCTTTGCCGCAGTTCTGGCCCTCGCCAGCTTTGTAAGTGTTCAGAGCACCTGTCCCAAAGTCTGCACCCGCATTTATAAGCCAGTTTGTGCTGAGCTCAAACGCTTCGGACCGGATCCTAAATGCACCTTCGCAAATGAGTGCGTGCTCAGAAGTCGCATGTGCCATTATCGTAATGAAAGTAAGAGTTAACATAAGCGGTACTCACGATGTAGGGCAACTGTTCTGGCAACTGAGTAAAATTATACATTTGCTCGAAGCAACAACTACATTTGGTGCTTGCTGGCTTTTCAGATATTTTGTTGTAGCTCAGAGCAAATCTGTCTTTTACTCTTCTTCCACCCACTGTTGCCATGTTCCGTAAATTCTTCCTGGAAATATTTCACTACACGACTAGATGCATGTATTATATTATATATAAAAAATTTCTCAAACTTCTTTACAGAATGGACCCGACTCTACGATAGCGAATGCGACCGGCAATCCATGTTTTGTGGTCGATTGACGCAGTAGCTAGCGGCTAATATAATATATATATGACAACAACAATAAAAGAATAATCAATTGTGCAGCAATATTGTATTGCCAAAACTTTTCATTTAATATGTAACATATGACAAATGATATTAAGTATATAATTCTGTATCTCACCAGACGTGTTTGAAGAAATTGCATTATTTCAATAATGAATTAAAGTAAGTGCCACATAATATAAGGTGGAACAATGACGATTAATGTGAGATTACGACGAGGTGAGACGCATCCAATACATATGTGTAAAAAAATGTCCCCTTTCTTTCTTGCAGCTGCAGCAAAATAATGCCTTTTATAAGTTGTTTATTACGCGCGTAGTCTTTGTATACAAACAACAATAAGTTTATCACGCTTAAAGAACCCGCATAAAACCCCAATCAGTTTTGTAACAAAAGGGGGCTTTTCATTGGCACACTAGTAAATGCGGCGAATGCAATTCCAAGAACATGAAGGAAACAATTCGCCAGACAGTTCCATATAAGCTCTACATAAATCAAATTTTCATTTAATTCAGTTTTTTACTTCGCGATGAAAATCCGTGTACTGCTCTTTGCCACAATTTTGGCACTACTCGCTTTCGTGAGTGCTCAAGTCAATTGCCGCAGGCCTTGTAACCGCATGTATAGGCCAGTTTGTGCTGAGTCCCATCGTATAGGACGGCGTTCGAGATGCACCATTGGCAATGAGTGTGAGCTCATGAATCTTCAACGCTGCTATCCCAAAGAGAGTAAGATATAACTCACTAGAGAAGTTCCGAAAAATTCGACAGTGACATTTGATTCCTTTCAGTATGGCTTAAATATAGAGATGGCGTGTGCGCTGGACCTCATCGAGCATGTCGGGTACGCGTCTAAATGAATTAATAGCAACAATATAGCAACAATGTAGCAAACTCAACAAAAATATATATTGCCTTCTACAGCATAAGTACTAGTTATGTATATTAATATTTGCATTTGGTTATTACATTCAAAGAAATTTTGAATAAAGAGCAGCTGTAACCACACAAAATGTGTTTAGTTAAATTTGTAAGGCAGTAGCTTTCCATGGAAATTCTTTAAAAGAAAATGTGCATTGGGTGCATCATTTTGTAGAAATAATATTCTGTAGTGATTTCCTAATTACATATATCCGCCTTATTGATTTTTTGAAAAGCCATACCAAAAAATTGATTTAAAAAATAGTCTTTCCGTTCAATCGAAAAATGCGTTGCACGAATGGATGCATGCATATGAATGTGCCAATAATTCATAAAGTTGTCACTTGCCACAAAGTGCGGCAAATAGCAGCAATCAAAAATCAAGATTAATATATCGCCTACGGGCCGGATCAAACTATATGCGTGAATGTTGTTATGATAAATCGGTAAAGCAGAACCGCTTAACTGCCGCGCAGCAATATAAATATTAAAGCAGTGCATGCGTCTGTGCCTCCGCAGCTGTGCTAGCCACTTGCGACACGCTTGTTATTCTTGTTGTTTCAGCGCTTGATGCGAATTAATTAAAACATTTTTTCACGTAATTCTTTTTTGCTTGCCTATCACTAGCTTTTATCTTCCATCAAGTCAAAATAGCAAACAACTGCCAAAGGCTATGGCGAAAATCAAAATAGTTTGTAGACCGGAGGCGGTGCGAAACACTTTGCAGTCTCTCTGTCTGCGGCGCGCGGCGTTGATGAAATTCTCAAGTCATAATGTGCACTCTGTTGGTAAAGTGGAGGAGTGTAAACGTTCCTTCTCCACGATTTATTCAGAAAATTCAAAATCATGAAAATACAAAAACCACCTTTTATTTTTAATTTCATGAAATTTTTCAGTTCGAATACCTGTTTAGAAGTAGAAGATTTTTTTGGTTCTATTTTAGTTTTTTGTTAGTTGGGAAGAACGATTTTGAAACCTTTAGTCTAGCTGTCATAGCAGTCGTCGAAGCACATACATATTTAAAGAAGAAATATAGCAATTGTCTGTAGGAAATTATGGAACAACTTAGCACCGATATCCCTGTGCAATTTTTCTTTAAGAAAACTTCAATTCGTAAAATAAGTGACATTGAGATAGATTTCAGAGGGAGAGAGGGATAGAGAGAGGGAGAGAGAGAGGGAGAAGGAGAAAAGGCCATATACAGCTGCAAAAATCTGAATGTTTAGCACTGAAAAACTTTAAATTAAAAACCGAGGGTCAAACAAGTTAGTAATATTATAAAAGGAAATATCGGAAAAAGTAAGAAAAGAAGCACGTAATAAAGAAAAAATGTAAAAAAGTTTAAACAAAACAGAAGTTCAGGAAAAATTAGAATAGAAACACAAAAAGACGACATGAAATTAAATAAATTACAATCGCAAGCAATGAAAATCGAAATATGCTTCCACATTTAATCAAATTCTTGTGCTTAGCTAATTGAAAGAGTTATAGCGAACAACCGATAATCACCACTGAAAAAAGGCGGGCAGCAAAGTGCAAGCAATGTTTGTCAAGCAGGCTGTATGTAGAAAATTGCTACCGTTTTGCAAGCAATTTAAAAGCGCAATCGTTAATTTGCATTAGAGAGACGTCGACGAGAGCGCGGGTGAATTTCGGTGACTGGCAGTGGGAGGGGGAGTTGCCCCACATGTTACCGCCTTCGCCTGCAGCGGAAAAATTCTCAATCGATGTCGTTTGGTAGCCAAGCAACTGTTGCTGCAAAAAAGTTGTACGCTACACACACACACACTCACATGCACGCATGCATGTGCAGTCACGGTGTAAATGTGCGCCAAGCATTTGCCTTTACACGCTGATCGAGCTGCTATCACGACGGCTAATCGCAGCGTTTTTCCAAAAACGGCGCGAGCGCTCTTTACGGGGTTAAGCACGTTTTTAATTTTTTAACTATTTATTGGTTTTGCGCTGTTCAGCGTGACACAACGTTAAAAGGGGCCAACGGCTCACCCACTGTCGTCTTTGGGTGGTTTGGAGGATCCGCGTTCAATCGCTTTGATCGATTTCAGCGACCCTAATATTTTGTTTTCGCATTAATTTTTCCAAGAAAATACTTTTATATCAAAGAAAAGTGTACTAAAATCAAACCTAGACCCTGGAATCTTTCAAAGCATGAAGTTAGCACACATAAATTTATATTGAATTAATGACTATTAAGATAGCGGAATTCGCGAAGTAGGGCATAAGGGTAAAATAACAGTTTTGCTCCGAACAAAAACAAAATACAATTGCTACTTGCCATCTCTGTATGAACTCTTTTGCTATTTAGAGCAGATATGCCAATTTTTGTCTTCTGTCAGACTAGTTGCCCTACTTCGTGAATACCGCTAATATCAACACTGTTAAGTGATGCTGAAGTCACGGCGCCCCATTATCTTCCTTTTAATACATTTATCTATTTTTTTCAAATAACTCTAAAGTAAACCTTATATTTTTGTTGATTTCTGCCTGTAAGCTGCCTTAATGAAGTTTAGTTGGACTTGGGGTTAGGCCTTATTCAAATGTTGAACACACCTCTTTTGCCAGTGGCAGCAGTGGCACTTTCGCGACCTTCGACATCTGAACGCATAATTTACGCTAAATCACGCTTCATTACACGCTCGATTTTGCTGCCTCCTTCTGTCGCTTCGCCAAACGAGCGTGGAGTAAAAGTGCAGAAGATTGCGGCCCTAATGCCGCCGCTGCACGACACCTGGCCAAAAAGGTGTTGCCAATCAAATTAACGCCAGTTAAGTGAATTCAGCTGATGCGCCGCGCAGTTCAACGCACCCCTGCCCCGCACATTTTAATCAAGTCTTGTGTGCTTGTAGCGTTGTTGTTGTTGTGCCTACATTGTTGTTTCATTTTTGTTGCGAATACTTAACGTCCCTCCCCCAGCCAATGAATGGCATCTAATGAGCTCACTCACTCCTTTGCCCACCCGTTTCGCATTTACAATGTGCACAGCCCTCGCGGCGCCACTGTTCCGCTTGTTGTTGTTCCCCATTCACTTTTGCTAACTTCATCGACATTTTTCGACAGTTTCAACTGTTTTGACAACACAATTGTTAGTCGGTATGTTGGTGCCTTTATCAGCTGCAATTTATCAACTTCGCTCTTGGCGTGTTTAGCGCGCGTAACGCCTTGGCACGATTTTGCATTTTTTGACGCTAGTTTGTATACCCTACACTTTTTGGTGTAGGGCATACTAAGGAAGATCGAAAGTTATGGTGCTGTAGAAGGGATTGCCCGGTACTAGATCCTGCAGGGAGACACTCAGATTTAGTTAAATGATATAAAAATTTTTTAAATAGAAAATAAAATTTACTATAGAAAATCGGGTTTTTCAGTAATTCCGGGCTAAGAGTTTCTTTTGGCGTAAACAAATGTGGCGATCTCATTTGATATGTGCAAATAGGGGTTGTTTTTAGTCGACAAAAATCAGACATGCTGTAGATTTTAAATTGCAGAGCCACCGCGGAGTACCTCTAGTATATGTAAAGAAATTATAAGTGCCACTGTGTATGTACGTTTCTTTCTGGTTGTCCAAAATAATTCGAGAGTAACAGAGCTCTTTCTTAATATACAAAAAATCCCTATATCGAAGATTGTAATCAGGAACTGTAGGAAGCGCGCGCAAAGCAGGGGTGCCCATATATGTATAAAGCCGAGACCTGCAAAAGTAGATATAAATAAAGAAAATTTGCATGGATATCTGAGTGTGGAATATGTAAATAGTAATCTTAACAAGCGGAAGATCGCTCAGCTGCCTAAAAGAAAACTGTTTAAGTTGAATTGGCTTTAAAAGAAACATTTACAAAAAAATGGTAAACACAAAACCGAGTTTAACTAAAATTAAATACTAAGCAAGACGCCACAAAGAACCTCACACGCACAGAGAAAATGCCGAATTGCAAGCAATTAAAATGCACAAAATCGAAAAGAAGAAAACTGGATAAAATGCATGAAAAATAGGAGCATTCACTTCTGATGGCAATTAATTTGCATAGAGCCACGCACACGCGCGTTTGGCGGCTTATCTTGTCTGTCAGAGGGGAAAAAACGCGCTGCCGGCCTAGCACAGCGCACACTCAGTCACTCCAAAGCTCCAACACTCCACTCCAAGTCGTCCGGCGGAATCAGCAGAGACCAAGAGCTTGCCGCACTCCCGTTGCGTATTGGACGGGCATCGTCAACAGTGGTATGGACAGCACTTGAGCGCACATGCCGCGCTTGCGTCCAACAGCGCGTATGCGTGTCTTTCCGAACTGCTGTGACGATGTTGGCGATGGGATGGCGATTGTGACCACTTTCAGTGTGTCATTTTTTTATTTTGGGTCTGTAAAATGTAAGTCTAAGTATATTGAGGTAAAACGGCCGTGGAACAAATTGCAAAAATCTTATAGACAAACGGACAGACAGACAGGCTGACCGGACTGACCGCCTTGCGACAAGAAGTTGCATGCTGTTGTTGTACGGCGGCGTCTGCTGGTTATTGAGGATCTTATCGTTATGGTTGCTGCAGTGCAAACAAAGTAACTCACAATGCCACTTGAGAGGAGAGGAAGAAAACTTTAACTGCAATTTAAGCCTTTATTCCAATGCTTCACTGCATTGAATACACCGCCATTTCGAACATTGGAAACTTCGGCATTTAATGTAGAAAAGCTTTTTCTTTCACCTATGCTGCTTCTTCTTCACCACTACGATTTTGAAGTGGTTCAATGTCCAATTTAAATGAAATCAATTAAAAGCATTTCTTCAATAGCCAAAAGGCAACTTGAAGTGGTCCGCACGAGCACATGCCTATAAGGAGATGAGTCGGTCACATGATGTGCGTATTTGTGCCGCCCAAGCCCCCTGCCCATTGCATTTGTGGCATGTGATGGCGGAGTGGCTGCTTCAGTGTGACTCAATTGAAGCAACATTCGCCACTACTAACTGTCATGCAGGAAGTACTTCCATACCCGCTTCAACCATTCGTCAGACACTAGAAAAATCCATTAGCATTAAGGCAGGAAGCCTGCATGCAGAGTGAAAGTGACAAAAGTGTCTCGAGCCGAATTGGCGATAAGAGTAAGTGACAGTATAATAGCAGTCTTTCATACTTAAATTTTATAAATAGGAATTTTTTATTTTACTTGGCCTAAATACCAAGATGAAAAAGTACATAATCCACTCGACAATATATATATGATATATGATATGAAAGCGCAGTTTTTCGTAAGATAATTCTTTACAAATTATTTATTATTTGAAATATTCTAAGAGCCAGCTTACAATCAGCCGAAGTTTTATATCTAAGGAGCAACTTAAAAAAAGATATTGAGCTGAAAACTAGCTAGGTTCAGTAGCGCTTGTTATATCAAGCCTGCCTGGCCGCGGCCTCGATTAATCTTGAAATGCAAAGTTATATCCTGGACGAAATTTCTAGTTGTACAGTGTAATTGATTAAAATATATTTTTACTAACAAAAATCTTTAAAATCCCAAATAATAAAAATAGTAAAAAGTTGTTAGCCGTTTTTAGTCTTTAAGTGTCCAATTTTAATATAGTTACTAGAAATGTAATCATAAATCGAGTGTCGTATTAAATTTGTATTAGTTATATTTTTTTTTGCAAACAAAAATTTTTCACAGAATAAATGGAAAATATTCTGAAACGAGATTTTTAATGATTATTTGCTTCCTTTTCAATTGCAGATTTCGAAAATATTTGCACTGCTTTCGCTTTCAACGCGTTCGTGACGTCATTGACCGGCATTGATCGCACTTGGCTCGCTCCACACTTCGCACAGCTGTGCAAGCAAAGGTGCAAAAAGCATGAGCGTTCCTGTTCTAGATATTTATTGCAAAACAACGCGACACGCCGCCAAATCCGGCAGTGCGAATTTAAATATCACAGCGTACAGATTCATTTACACGATTTTATGCAACAACTGAAAGAGTGATGGGATTTAGTGTAAACACTCGTTTATCGTGCACCGCGTTGGTCTTCGGACTGGTGCTGTGCTCTCTGGGCAGTGCTTCCGCTCGCATCGCAAATGAAAAGCTGGTGCTGAAACGTTCTTGCGCGGGCAGTTGCTTGCTCTCCTATCGCTGTGATCCCTACTATGAGAGCCTGATATGGACCATTGTGGATGGCGTGTGCAAGGTGTACAGGAATTCCTGTGTCATGGGCAGCGCCAATTGCATGCGCCGCAATAATTGCCAGAGCAGTGAGTGGACCTCAGTAAAATTCTTAAAATGTGCATTGTAATAATCTTCCGCTCGCACAGACATGGTGCAAGCCACCAAAAAGGAATGTCAGCAGCATTGCAGCTCCGCCTGTGATTCGCAGCCGCAAACTCCCGTCTGTGCCTTCTTTCCGAAAAGTGATCGCACCTCCGAAAGCCTCACCTTTGACAATCAATGTGAACTGGACAAAATCGCCTGCCTCAATGGAAAGGGTGAGTGCCAACGTCTTGTCACATTTACAAGAAAAAATTAAAAAATGCTTATTCTAATTTAATTACAGCTTATGTCTCTGCCTACGAAGGAGCATGTTCGTAATTCGGAAACTGGAAAAATGGAAGGATGTATGCAGTAAAAATTGTAAATTTTTAATAAAATGTTTGAAACTTTATGCTTTTTGATAATTTAAAAAAAATACAGCAACACACACAGTTCAGTGGTGTCCAAGAAATTTTTCTCTCGTACGTAAAGTTGTTTAAGATAACGGTATTTTCGATCTGTTGATCACAAGATAAGTCGAATGAGGTATACCATCGATTACCATGGGCAAATGAAATGTATTTTGATAAAATCTTTGTTTTTGAACTGTTGATCAAAATTCGTTCTGTATTTGATAATATTACAAGTCAGCTTGTTCCTCATTTAGAAGACTCCAAGCATTTGTTTTAGCGTTCCCTTCATCAAAAGGAAATATGCAGAGCTCTTAAAAGATTGCTCTTACATACATACATACATCCGTCCAAAAGATCTTCTATTCGACGTAGGGATTTCAAACTATATCGACAGTCAAAAATAATTAACTTTAATATTTAAATTTATTTGTGCAGGTTAGGAGCAATTTACGAAAAAACGCTTTAGTAGAAAAGCTGGC
The DNA here is from genome assembly GCA_963457695.1 of Neria commutata. Classification (NCBI taxonomy): domain Eukaryota; kingdom Metazoa; phylum Arthropoda; class Insecta; order Diptera; family Micropezidae; genus Neria; species Neria commutata. Next base: position 3,487,251 of record OY735245.1, read on the forward strand.
ACTTTTTCAACAGTCTCATAGCTCCTGTGTCGACTTATGCCGGTATCACACTGCTTCCGATTCTTGTCGGCGACACGCTTCCGACTCTTGCTAATGCCTGTACCACACTGCTTCCGATTTTTGTCGACGACTCATTGCTTCCGACTGTCGTCGACAAACGTCGGCGACTACAGTCGATAGCACTATCACACTGCCGACGACAGTTAGCAAGAGTCGGAAGCGTGTCGCCGACAAGAATCGGAAGCAGTGTGATACCGGCATAAAGGAGCCACTCTTAAATAAGACCAATTCTTATAAGATGACTCTTGCGTCCGCCTATTGTAATGTTCGTGAAATCTGACAATAAAGTTTCTTATTAATTATTATTATATTTTTATATGGGTATTCCAAAAGTCATTAGCTAAATTTAACTCCAGTGCATTCGCCCGTAGCTTCTGGAACACAATCTGTGAAATAATTTGAAATCTCGTTAGGAAATCATTTCGCTACAATTTACAAAATAGTTCACCTTTAAAGAGGCAATTTCGAGCCGATAACTCGCAGGCATTCGCAAAAGAAATGCGCTGGCCACTGCAGCTAGCGCAAACGGGATCGTACATATCCGGGCATGCCATGAAGCACGGAGTCGCATCCGTACTCGACTTAGCGCATACCAAAGCCAAAACACCCAAAAAGCTGAAGCCATTCAGCTTGAGCAACATTTTCGCGTAAGTAATTCTAGCAGAATATCAAAATAAACTGAGGAAGTGCAGCACAAGCGCAAGCTATATATCAAAAAGATGTGAAACAGTTGTCAAGATTTTACCTACCAAAGCTTCATAAAATATGCAAATAATAATAAAAAAATTCAAAGAATTATGGTGATAAGAAAAATTCGTGGTAAATTTCAGTAAAAGTTTATTCACGCTTAAAATGATTCACTTGATCGGTGAAGAGGGCCTCAAAACACAATTTCAAACGCGTTCGTAGTCCATGGTCTTTCTCTTTGGTCTATGACCAACTCATTGCATTCCATCAGAATGTGAATGTACAAGATGAAAGCTGAAAGCTACAGTACAGTTTCGTGCCGTATCAAAATATGGTATTTATAAAAAATTCTCGTTACTAGATCTACAGATGCTGAATTTGTAGAATATAAAACTGAGTTTAAAGTTCGGAATAAATAGTAAGAAAAGTTTTGTCAAGTACCTACCTATATTTCACATTTTCATCTGTGTTACTTTTTTTTTATCAAATTATAATTTTTTTATTTTGCACACGTTTATTCAAGCGATCCACACTCTCCTTTGTACTTCAGAACACAAACTGAAAATAGAAAACTCTCGAGTCACGAGCCTTTTAAATGTTACATTCGAATTGTTTTACCATTGCGACGGCAGTTTCTAACAGACATTTCACAGCCGTTACTGAAGGTGGTCAATTGGCCGCCACAATCCGCACATATCGGATCATAAAGCAGTTGTATAAATAACTGCTTAAATAAATGTAAATACGTGCTTGAAAAAGTCAACAAATAACGACACAGAATGGAAGTGTGAGGTCACAAAATCGCTCGCTGAAGTACGCAATCGTCTTCGAGTTGCCTAGTCCATTATGCAAATAAAAATAGCAATACATTTAATAAATGTTTTAATGGTTAATTTGATTCCTTATAAGTGTTCAACCTATTATAACCGACTTTCAGAAGCAATGAAAATAGAAACTTCTTTCGTTCATCAAACATTTATTCAATATTTACACAATTAGTCCCAAGTGCACCTTGTTTATTTTTTTGATATTTGGTTGTTGGAGTTGGTAGTTTTCTTTTACGCCACATTGCCGACATTGAGTGTTTAGCAATGTTATCAACCAAGTGCACCTTGTTTTATTTTTGTATTTGGTTGTTGGAGTTGGTAGTTTTCATGCCACATTGCCGACATGTTTTTCATTTAGTATTATTCGGTAATTTTGACACATGCGCACTAAAGAGATTTCGCAGCAGTTACAACTCCTCCTCGGACAAAACCGAGAAAAAATTTCAGCTTGTTATCCTGTTGAAGGAAGAAAACGTAATATTTTTTTATAAGCAAAAAATAATAAATTATATATTTCAAAAATTCATATCAAACAGTGTGCTCAGGCTGGCAAAGAAAAAAGCAACAGTTTGCATTTTAAATGTTTCGCATTTCTGTCGGTGCTTTAGAAAAGGATTTGGAAAATCCGCAGGTCAAGCGTAATCGAGCAAAAATCGTGTGATTCGGTATGTGTGTGTGAGTGTGTGTGTTTGTAAAATCAAGTCAAGAAATTTAAAGTCAATGATATATAATAAAAATTTTAACAATTTAACAACGTCCGAAGAGGTGAGCATAATTTAATTTTGCATGTTCAATGCTATTCCGAATTTGCAGATTCCATAAACGTAAATGATTTCTCCAGTGCTCAAAGTAAATTATGTATAACATTTTAATATACTAGGTCATGCTTTGGCAGTTTTCGTGCGGATGGCGACAAAAGCAATTTGCAACTTTTCATACGTAATCTTTTGAATTGTTTATGTTGCCTTTATTTTTCAATTAATTTATTTTCCTTTTTGTTCTCAAACAGATTTGAAGTGTCTGCACAATTTTGTAGCCATGCACAGATAAAAGGCGACCTCGAAAACTGATAAGATAATTGAGATTTATATAAATGAAGAGAAATTCCATATTCTATTTTCGTACGATATAAAGAGACTTAGACCATTAGAATTCTGCAGCTCAAAAGTCGTTCATTACACAAACATCTTTCAGTGAAGTGGCAGTTTAATTTTGTTATAAAATAGACACGTTTAAAAAAAATTTATGTGTGAACTTTAAAACAAAAAACGAATTCCATTTCTATTTGAACAATGTAAGCAATACTTCTTAGTTCAAATAAATTCTGTGACTTGATGGTATATACATACATACATACATACATATATCATGATAAATTTAATCGCGTTTTTAAACTGTGTAAATTTATTTTTAATTAATATCCTCTTTTGATTGATGTGTACTTTGTATTGGATTTGCAGTCATCTATATACATACATATGTACATGTACGCTAAAAATATCGGATATATGTAAGAGTTCTGAACAGCGACTAGAACTTTTAGTCATTAAACATGCATATGCACGAGATTCCCACTAAACAATCTTTTCGATGATATAATTTAATTTTTTTTACTTAGTTTCTCTAATATTGCGATTACCACCGAGATTTAGGAATTAGTAATATATGTATATACGAAAACTTTCTGGTAGATATTCATAAATGGTGTGGCTTCTGTCTTGTGTTGTGAGTCGTGAAAGGCAGGGTAGGAAATCCCCGTATTTCGTACTGATTTTGGTACGCGTTTTATTTCCCAGAGTAAATCTATGCAATAAGCCTGAGTAATGTAGATTCTGAAGTTAAAGTAAAAAATCCTAAGGTTAAAGTAAATATAGTACTATTGGTAAAAGTACGCTTTTATGGCAACTCTGCACTGTGCGACTCGTAGCTGCCAGCCAGGTCGAAAATTAAGCAGAATCTTGAGTAAATATCATTTATTTGGCAACATCGCCAACTGCGCCACCGGTAGAGTAAGAGAGACGCACAGTCTAACTGTCTCGTCCGGCTGCGATATACATATACGTTTTTATACTAACCAACTCAAACTAAAACTTGATGGCCCAAAAAAACCGCCCGTACACGATCAGGTTTTGGCCATCAAGTTTCAAATTCCTACTTGAATCACTAACGCACTCTTACGGATTTTGAGCAGAGGGCAATAACGCCGGCAGAGCTCCTATGCATTTGCGAAATCCACCAGGGCAATTTCATATTCAACAGAGTTGATTCAAAATGTTTCTACTAGGTTTGAGTTGGTTCAAAATGTTTCTACTAGGTTTGAGTTGGTTCAAAATGTTTCTACTAGGTTTGAGTTGGTTCAAAATGTTTCTACTAGGTTTGAGTTGGTTCCGGTCAGTTTTTGGTGAATTTCTGTTTGTCTATTGCCAGAAGAAGCATTTTGCTACAGAAGAAGAAGCTTACAATGCCTTTTAGGCGAAAATACGGTTACTGTTTACATTTCAAATTGAGTCAAATATAATTTATACGTATATGAAAATGAAGGTATCGACCCCTTACTTTCGTACTAATTTTGATACCTTCGTACTCGATTTCCCATACAAAACTCCATAGAAAATATGAAACAAGAGTACGAAAAGTACCCGTACGGTTATTGTTTACATTTCAGAATGAGTCAAATATCATTTTATATGAAAATTAACGATTATTGTGCAATTTGAAAAGCATATTGAATGTAAATTTTTTAGATGAATAAACTGCACAAAATGTTGCAGTTGCCAACTTCTGCCCTTACATTTCCATCCAATTATAACTAAACGCAATTTTAAAGTAAAATTTGTATTGATAAAAATATTGAATACATATACATATATTTAATTATGCTTTTTCAGTGACCACATTTGACATTATAAATAAGCAAATAACTGTGCATGACAATATTTTAATTACAAATAATATGAGCTTCTTAAAATAATTGCGCCAAAAAGTGACCAACTTTGTATTAACATGTACTGCATATTGCATAATTTTCACGTAAGACAAATAACTGCACTTTCCCGGAATCCGAGTGTTTAATTATTCGAAATCGTACCATTTCGTACCCATTTTAGCTTCAAATACAACATTTTGTATGAAACACAACACTAGTTGTTTCCGTTTATCATGCTGGTTTACCGAAAGAGGTGGGAAAGTGGAATGAATGAAGGTGTAGGGTTGTGTATTGAACGGCTGAAAAATGTAGTAGTTAGATAAAAATAGATATTCGAGTGACAATATTATTCATAATGTCATAATGTTTATTGTAATCTTGTTCCTCTTGTTGTTAAGCACCAACTTGTTTAGGTCTTCGGTAGAAACAGCCGAGGATACTCTTTTTTGCTCGTCAAACCAGAAACTCGTGCGTTTTCTTTCAACTTTTATTAATCAAAAAGGTACGAAATATGCGCGGAAGGCACGTTTGTTCATAATCGTGGTAGGTTTTTATTTTTGCCCTGCCCAACCCTGGTTGTGAGGCTATTTTGCGAATTAGTGATAAGAAACGAAAGTGAATATTTGATATTAAATTATATTCTTGCTTGTTGGTTGGCAAAAGAAGTGAATAAGGCTGATGTTGAGAAACAAAACATATGATACTATGGAAAACACGGCAATTAAATGACTACTGCAAAAAGTAATAACAAAATTTGCAAAATCGCAGCGAAAAGAGTTTGTATGCCAACAAATTGTAAATGATTACTTTGTATTTTTATAAGCATTTTTTATTCTTGAGTGGTGTGCAAATGTGCAAAGAGCAAAGCCAACTCGAAAAGGGTGTTTCTGGAAAGTGTGTGCTGCTTTTTTGCCTGGTGTCGTCATTTTCCTTTGTCTACGGCCTGTGCCCGTATTTCCTCATGAATTGGTTGTTGGGGCTGCGGCTTGCTGTTTATCAGTGCGTGTGTGATTCATGGATTCATGTCAGTGCTGCAGAACGGTGGTTCTTCGATATTCTGCTTTGTTGTTGTTTGTTTTTATGTGAGTATTTTTGCAAGTTTTCTGGTTGCTATTATTGTTTTTGCTGGATGTGCTACTGCGCTGCTGCTATTGTAATTCAAAATTCTAGTAAGTACGTTATCTGAAAGGATAGTGCTTGGAGCTGTTTCTAAATGAGTGCGAAGAAGCGGTAGAGGAGGCTATAATGCATGACGTAGTGTGCCGCAATTATTAAATGATGCAGGAGCCCGAGCGCATTGTTTGATGACTCACAAGCTCTAGAATTGAATGTGAAATATTTTTCTCCATATTATTTAAAATTGCCTGGCTTTACCTGCAAAATGGAATACATAACTTTCAAGTGGAATACATTTGCATAAATCAGCTAAGCACAATACAATACAGCTGTTGCTGCAGTTACTAAAATCATCCGTTTGCATGCTACCTTAGGTCTGGCACCTAAGCGGAAACTTCAGCCGAGCGAAAGTAACTCAAGCCAGTTGATTCCTGTTTGCAAGCTTGTGAGAAAAGAATACCATTTACACATGCATGTATATTGTACATACATATGTCCATATGTATGTATGTACATAGCTACCGCTGCTGTTGTTTGCGGAAGAATTGTGACGGTATGAAATTCAATATTTTGACCACCTCTGCTTCATCAAGCACAAAATGCAATCAATGCACATTTCTCGCTTGTAAAGTATCATCACATTTCATAACTAGTTGGCTGCGAATCTGTCGTCAGCACTGTTCAGCATTCAATTCGTTTTATACTATCACTGCAAAGCTGTAGTAGGAGAATTTGTGAGTAAAACGGTATTAACCAGCATTTCCAACCAAGCACAATCTTCTTTATTTAATTTCGTAACTTCAGCATGGCAGCGCTAAGATTTCTTTGCTCTTGGAATAATAAACAAATGGTTTTTTAAAATTGTTATAAATACTTAACCAATCCGACAATCGACAAAATAAGCAAGTTGCTCTGAGGACAGTCCGAGCAGAACCAAACAAAGAAACTTCTTACGCTTAGCGAAAAGGACATTAAAAAGCCATTTAAACCTACACAAGCCTAAAAAGTTTAACGCTTAATGCTTGTTCTATCGGTTCTGTGAGGGTATCAAGAACTGAAAAGACTAGAGCTATATATTTTTATCAAACTAAATATAGAGCTAGAATACTCATAAATTTGTGTAGTGCCTTCAGAAAGTAAAAACACTATAGCGTCGTCAATGTCCCTTTCGGCCATAGTTATTAGGAAAACTCAAATTCTAAACAGGGAATTGAGCTATCACCTATGCCGACCACAGGCTCGATTGTAGGGCATACACTCGACATGCCAAATCGTAGTGTTAGGAGTTGGCATATTAGCATTGTCGTCAATGCAGAATAAATTGAATTGCAATCAATTGCCAGTAACGACCAAAACCGGCCACAACACAGCAACAATTCGTAATTCAAAGACCATTTATTTGCATCGATTTGTGAAGTCGCAGCGCATCGAGTGTATCGGCGACTTGTAGCTGCCCAGAGTTTGTGACTGCCATTTAAAGCAGGCCGGCATTGCCGCCGTAAACTTGCACTTAAATGCGGCGGAAGGCAGTTGACGAACGTTGTCACCAATGACGCACTCACAGAGTCCACACACACGCACAAACACAAAGAACCAGACACAGACACGGGCTTGCAAATGAAAGTGACTCTCGAGTGACTGACGCACGACTCGTTGTGCACACTTGAATGGCAGGCGCCAAGGAGCAACGGAGGCAGGCGCGTTGAAGTTGCAAATTTTCATTAAATATAAACTTTGTTGTTGCATGCCCCAACTTTGTATGCTAAATTTTCTCCTTCTTCCTCAAAGAACTACTGGAAACCCTGCGCACAGGAAAAAGTGACAATTAAATTGAACAGCATCTAAGCTCACATTCCTGCCACCATCCCGCATACGAAAGTAAATCTTTGGTTTACTCTCCACCATAAAACGCTACAAATTTGGGCAACAAATTGTCGCCGCCGACCGCTACCCTGGGAAAAATTATGAACTTGTGCTCCTCCGCTGGTGCCACAGCGTCATCGTCCTCAATAGCATCGGCGGCAGCAGAGAATAACAGCGGCGTCAGCGCTACATCAGCAGCGGCGGCCGGCGGCTCTGGATCAAGTGGCGTTAGCGGTGCAGGCGGTGGCGTACTGACCACACATTGCTTCGGCAGCGGCAGTTGCACGGCGGCTAATACAACGAGCACAGCCAGCGGCAGTGGCAGCGGCGGTGGCAGCGGTAGTGCGTCAGCACATCACACACACCATCATAGCAGCGGCGAAATGCCGCCTGAGACGCGTCCCAAGGTGGTGACAGTGAAACACCCCGAATCGAACAAACCCAAGCCAACGACAAAAAAGAGCAAGCCCATACAAGCGGATCAGGATGTCATCAAGGCGCTGCAGCGTTGCAGGGATGAAGGTACCGTCTGCTTCAATTGTTGCATTGCAACCTCCCGCCCTAACAATTTCTTCTTTTTCCCCTTCTTGCCAGGCATCAAGCGCTTGGATCTCAGCAAATCCTCAATCACTGTCATACCGACCTCGGTCAAGGAGTGCATTCATCTGACCGAGCTGTATCTGTACAGCAACAAAATCGGGCAGCTTCCCATGGAAATCGGTTGTTTGGTGAACCTGAAGACGCTCGCGTTAAACGAGAACTCGTTGACGCTGCTGCCGGAGTCGCTGCAGAATTGTAAGCAGTTGAAAGTACTCGATCTGCGGCACAACAAGCTCGCCGAGATACCGGCGGTCATTTATCGTTTGCGTTCGCTCACCACGCTCTACTTGCGCTTCAATCGGATCACTGCTGTGGCCGATGACATACGCAATCTGATCAACCTGACGATGCTAAGTCTGCGCGAAAACAAGATACGCGAGCTGGGCGCGAGCATAGGAGCGCTGGTTTATCTAACCACGCTCGATGTATCGCACAATCATTTAGAGCACTTGCCCGACGACATTGGCAATTGCGTAAATCTGAGCGCGTTGGATTTGCAGCACAACGAGCTTTTGGACATACCGGAGTCCATTGGCAATCTAAAGAGTCTGGTGCGATTGGGCTTGAGGTAGAGCTGCCATAAAATTATGTAGTGTGCCCCAATAAGAGTTTTGCATTTGAGTACCTAATATCTTTCGTTTATTCAAAAAATATTGGAAACATGCTTAATTAAGTTTTTTAAATTAGCTATAAGTGCATATTTTAATTTTGTTTGCTTTAAATTCTTTTGAGAATTTATTCCTCGCAACTCTTATTGAAGCAAACGATACGGGTACAAATAAATTTATAACAGAAATAAAAATACATTCTCTCTTGCAGATACAACCGCCTGACTTCAATACCAGTCTCGCTCAAAAACTGCAAATGCATGGATGAGTTCAACGTAGAAGGCAATGGCATCACACAACTGCCCGACGGCCTGTTGGCCAGTTTGAGTGCGCTCACGACTATCACGCTGTCACGTAATTCCTTCACCAGCTACCCAACCGGCGGCCCGGCTCAATTTACAAACGTCTACAGCATCAATCTGGAGCACAATCGCATTGACAAGATACCATATGGGATTTTCTCGCGCGCAAAGGGTCTCACCAAACTAAACATGAAGGAGAATGTGCTGACGGCATTGCCGCTCGACGTCGGCACTTGGGTGAACATGGTCGAGCTTAATTTGGCCACGAACGCGCTTCAGAAGCTGCCCGACGACATCATGAATCTACAAAATCTGGAAATACTGATACTGTCCAATAACATGCTCAAGAAGATTCCCAATACAATTGGCAATTTGCGCAAGCTGCGCATACTCGATCTCGAGGAGAATCGCATCGAGGTGCTACCGAATGAAATCGGTCTGTTGCATGAGCTGCAGAAGCTGATACTGCAAACCAATCAGATCACTATATTGCCGCGCAGCATTGGTCATCTGAACAATCTGACTCATCTGTCAGTAAGCGAGAACAATCTGCAGTATTTGCCGGAGGAAATCGGCTCGCTGGAGAACCTGGAGAATCTGTATATCAATCAGAATCCCTGTCTGGAGAAGTTGCCGTACGAGCTGGCGCTTTGCCAGAATCTGAAGTACTTGAACATAGACAAGTGCCCGCTGGGCACCATACCGCCGGAGATACAGGCGGGTGGACCTTCGCTGGTGCTGCAGTGGCTGAAAATGCATTCGCCGTACCGGCAAATGTGAGTGGACGGCGGCGAGTTGCGTACCTTCTACGTGGGCAACGATGACTACTACTTTCAATTCGAGCTGGAGGAGGAAAGACGCTAACAACGCCGGGATTGGAAGTGCATCGTCGGTTGAGAGGGCATGCGCTTCCATGCTACTTGATAACTACTTTCAAATTTTACTGAAATTTCGACTTCTACTAAGGAAAAACGACGCCAATTGACGACGAAACTATTTGCCACCCAAGCAGAAGCACGGACACTTTGGCAAGAAAAACAAAAATTATCAAGAAAAGTTAGAGAAGTATAAATAAAATAACACTCTCAATGCAACAGAAGCAAGTCTTAAAGATTTTTGTTCAAAATTGTTTCCGTATTGAAAACGTGTGATGGTGGAAAAATGTATAGCTTTAAAAATTTGCTTCAGTAGAAACAGAAAAATTTAATTTTGAAGCTGCCAAATGAACATGTGAAAAGCTAAAAGCGCCGCCGCCCCACAAAGCAACTACATCAACAGAAGCAGCTTCTAGTTTAGGTTGCAGTTACTAGTCTAAATAGGCACACTCTGACGTTGCCACAAAAAGGAATACTTTTGACTGCCCACCTGCATTCTACTCTAAATATTGGCACTGATGACGTCTTTTTGAAGGTAAGTTTGCATTTTTGAAATTATGAATTTTTCATATTGAAAAACGAAAAATCTTTTGTAGTTAACAATCCTGTACAGTTGAGCAGATAAATCGCAGGTGTTAATGGAGCCAGCCGCTGCTGTAATCCTGCAAGCCAACGCAATATGCCGGCAGGCGGCTAGAACAACTTTAAAACATTTTCCCATCAGACTTTTTTGCATTTTTCTTTTTAGGTATACACACGCACAAACACTTTAAAAATGCTAGTCATTTCAACGAAATCGAGATTATTATAATTTTTATAATTACGTTCGCACAGACTTCGGTTCATTTTTATGCATCATCCCACCCACGATTGAAGTAACTAGTTGCATTAAAATTGTTGAATAAAATAAACTAAAGTTTATTATAACAAGTAAAGTAAAGTAAAGTAAAAAATTCATGCGCCAAGGAATTGTTTAAATATATATACATACTTATATATAAATAAATTAGTTGTATTTTGTATAATTAATAATGCAAAAGTATTAAGCATAATGAGTAATAGTAACAAAAGCAAACAATTAATGTATTTTTTGTGCAAAAAATGTTATTGATCAAGTTGAAAGCTAAAGAAAGAAAATATTTTATATGTTAGCTTATAGCATTAATTAATGAACACTAAAGAGAATTTTTCTCAAGCAGTGAAACGCGACAGGAGAAGAGTGCATGTGAAATAAATTTTAAAATGCAATGAAGTTTAAAGTTGAAAAATTTATGAAAAATGTATTATTGTAAATGTGCAAGGCAAAGAAGCGAAAAAATGTGCACGTTTGCATTTTTAAAACGAATAAACACTATGCAGAGTTTATTTGAAAAATATTTGTCAAGGCAGTGAAGCAGAAGAGCAAGATGACAATGTCGATCACAATACCATAAAAAATGCATGAGTGTTGTAATTTAACATTAAAACAGAAAGAGATAGCATACAGTTTTCACAAACGAACATCTTTCGTGCTTTTAATTTGCTTTTTACACTTTTTAATGCTATTTTATATACATATACTACATACACATACACAAAATACATGCAAACACAAATTTAGAATTAAGTTTACACTAATTGCGTGAATTTGTGAAATCTATGAACTTCAGTAATCAACGAAAAACTTGTAAACTACAACAAAAAGAAATTATACTACTGTTTTATACTTGTATAAATTAACTATGAAATATATAGTATTTTATTTTTAAGTACGACTATTTCTGCATATGCATAAAAAGCAAAAATAAAAACACATATTTTTAGAGCGAACGAGGAGGAGAGAGCAAAACAAATTTAGTGCAATTTTCATTTTGGGAATATTTTTGTAATTCTATGCTAAAAAATGCAACAAACACAACAACCAAACTCTCGGTACAAAAAGGAACAAACAAATTTTAGCAGTTAATCACTACAAACAGACACACACGGACAAAGAAAAGCAACTACACTTATGCAAAGAAACGCACACATACACACTTACAAATCAATTTAGCAAACAGTTCAAGAGAGAAATTGAAAAACCTGCAAAGAAATAATTGAAACAATAAAAACGTAAATAGAATTAAGCAGAGAAAAGAAAAAACAAGCAGCAACAAAAAGAAGAATTTCCTATAAAACAAAAAATTCATGTATTTACAAAAAAATATAAATATTTAAGTATATACATATGTGCATAACTGCATATATACTACTTGCAAACATACATATACATTAGAAGTATCTAATAGATGCAATAAAACAAAAAGGTAAATGAGAAAACCACAAAGACAGAAAGTAATATTAAACTACAGTTGAGAAAAGGATACGCACACTTTAATAATGTATTCAAATATTTTTCGTTATTTTTGTGTAATAAATGTAAGAGTAACTAAAGCAGAGACGCAAAAAAGAAACGTAGCCATTCAAGAATATTGATACAGAAAGGCAAAAGTTTATTTCTGTTGAAAATCTTTGCATCACTCAATTAACCCCAATTTCTGAATTTGACTAAATTTAAATTTCAAAACAAATTTTTTTTATAATCAGGCATGTGATGGAAATCGAAATCGTACGAAAAGGTGAGCGAAATCGATTTGCCTTGTGATGTGTTTCATTTTCAAAATCGAGCAAGTCGTTCGGTGCGATTTCAAATCGAAATGAAATCGTAAAAACCGAATTTCATCACAGGGCATTGTGTTGTTTCGAATTGCTCATGTTGAATATACATAAATGTCTTCGAAATTTAAAATGAAAACGATCCATCACAACTAAAATAAATTCGTACGATTTGAAATTTCGTTTTCGTTTTGAATTCGTACGATTTCTATCACATGCCTGAATAAGATTTACTATCTTCTACTTATTATCACAGAAATTTGTTTTGAATATCATACATTGGAAGTCAAATAAAGTGTTTTGAAATAAAAATTTTATTAAATTCAGAAATTGGAGTTAAGCGGTTTGGTAATTGGAGCATTCAATTAACAAGAGATTACAGTACAATCAAACTGCAAATAAAGCCAAAATATAGTTTTAAAAAATTGCAAAAAATTACTGCAATATATTCGAAAATTCGGATTTGATAGCTATTTGATTTAATTGTGAGAAATAAAGCATTTTTCCTAAAACATTTAAATCTGCCCCAAGATTTTCTTCATCTTTCGATCTTGAAAAATTATTTTTATCTTTTTTCGAATACTGCATTAAAAACTACTTTCTTTTAGACCAACTATAAAAAGGAACTCTTATTTTCAATGCGATTGAAATTCAAGCAAAATAAATATGTACGCAAATAAAGCAAAAGACAAAAAATTCAGTGTAAAACACAGTTTACGAGAGAAAGAATATACAAATTATTATTATCAAAAAATGTTAAAAGCTAAACAAACTAAAAAGCATAAAAGGAAACTAAACAAAAAGAGAAAAGTATGGAGAGAGAGAAAAATAAAAATTATTTAAAATGTTAACTTGCAAAGTTCTAAGCAAAGTAAAGAAAGGAAGAGAAGAATATATTAAACGCAAAATATAAAATTGAGAATTGTAAGTTAAAAAAAACAATAAATGTCTGAATTTAATGGAATACGAAGCATTTTCAATTCATCGTGGAAAATGCGCAACTTTTTAAAAGTTGCTGGCAAACTTGCAGAATTTAAAAAAGTGACCCGAATGAAACAATTTAAAATTTGCAATGCTGTGCACTGGACAGTTTGAGAAGTATTGCATTGCTTAATCGCGCGCTAAGTTCCCACTTCCCACTAAATGGCAAAACAACCCTGAACTTGCGCCTTCTTTGTACACCACTTTGTTCTTTGTTTGTTGTGAAAGTGGAGGAAAGAAATAGCATAAAATGAGGCATTTCTGGACATTATAGGAACAAAGATTCAATAGTTTAGTCGCAGATATCAACTGGTAAACAACGCAAAATATTCGTGTAGACAAACGGAACAAAGTCCGATTAAGTGTAAACACTAACGGAATAAAATCACCAACAGGTGAGCAACAGAAATCGTTTGTGAAACGTCTTTGTATTTAAATAACGTATGTTACAAAACAGAAAATGGATCGCATATTATCTCCTTTGTTTTGCGCATAGACAACTTTGATTGAAGACTTTAAAAAAGCTCTATTTAAATTGATAATAATGAAGACAATGTGTACGTGACTTACGAATTTGCCAAATGGTGAATGCCAAAAACAATTGTGATTTTTGAGGAGCCGACTTATTTCTCTTAGAATTGGAAGAACCCACCAAGCAGCCAGGAGTTCTCTTCAAGAGATTACTATCTCTCGAACGGTAGGGATAACTGCCTACGTGCTTGTCATGCCTTGTTAATTTTTATTATAATGCAAATTTCGCGACAGAAAATAGATTCCTTTGTTTTCCGAGAATTGACGAGTGTGTAGAGATAAAAGCCTCTGCTCCGCATCTCTTAAAAGTATCATCACTGGAAGCGGCTGCATATACATATGTACATATGTATGTATGTATATTTAGTTACAACATACATATAAAAACTTAATTTTCGCACTTTCCATTTGGTTTGAATTTTTTTGAACTACCGACTTGCCGACTGAAACAAATTAATATGCACATATATTATATACCGCTGTTTATTACGTAGGTACAGGCGCAGAAACATACATATTATATGTATATGTATATGTACATATGCATTTGTATTTCCTGAATGCTAAGTCAATGCCCAACGGCAAATGTTATCAAACTCATTAAAGAGCTTAATATAATTTAATGAACTGAGTATGTATTTTGATTTGCAACGATGCCTTGAGAGCTTTTTAAAATTAATGTCGCATGACTTTTTGCTGTTTACACGTGAAATTGATAACCGAAAGCAGTCCAGCCCTTATTTGTACATGATAAAACTCACCCCAGAAAAGTCTCTGAAGTTGTGGAATATAAAACTACCTCGAATCGCACTGCATAATTCAGTTGAATCTAGCTAGTGTACATATATGCATGCGTTAATTTTTCCATGTTTATTTCAGAAATGTTAAAGACCGGCTTTGTGTTTCTACTGATAGTCTTGGTGGGCGTGCGATTTTCCGCCGGTTACTCCGCGCGAGCAGATGCTCGTGTTATAGCGGAATATAAAGCACATCAACGTTCTATTAATCATGCCAAGGTGGCACGCACCTTGGTGCACCAGTCGGAGTGGGCTGCCGTGGGCACCATCTCAACAAATCCCAAAGTAGCCGGCTATCCTATGGTCAACATTATTTCCATCGATGACTCTTCCAAGGACGGCAAGTCCACGGGCAAGATACGTTTTCTATTGACCGATTTGGATTTCACTGGTCCCGACTGGAAGCGTTCAAATAAGGTGACGTTTCTGTTTAGCGATGAACAACAACTGAATTGCCAACAACGTGGAGAGGATCCTATGGAGCCCACATGTGCACGTACTATGATTTCTGGCAAGGTTAAAGAGGTGAGGGAAATTTTGTGTATTGCAAAACATTTCAATATTATGTTTTTTTTGTTTTATAATACTTAGATGGAGAAGACTACAAGCGAATATCAAGACGCCTTAACGGCATTTACAAAGCGCCATCCAGCAGCAGTGACTTGGATAAACGGTACGGGAGTATTTTTTAGATAATTAAAACCACCCATTATTGTAATTTTTTTCTTTCATTTTTAAGCTCACACTTTTTATTTGTGCGAACTGGAAATTGATAATATTTTCGTTTTGGATTATTACGGTGGACCGCACGAGATACCACAAGACTCTTACTATAACACCGACCCAGATAACATCAGTCGCCCTGTTAGTAACACGGTATAGTGATTCAGATGATGTGATTTAATAGTCTTTTTTAATAAGAATAATGTTTCCTTGTACTGTATAGAGTTAAACTCGTTGTTTTTATATAATTGACGACAAGCCCTTGTAAATATTCCGAACAATGAAAATGTACATATATTATATCATAGATATATTTTCTTTAAGTTGGACATTTCATTACCACAAGCCCGAAATTTATACTTTTATCATTGAAATAAAATCAAACAATGAATGAAAGTTTATAACGCTTTGCCGAAAAGTCGATAAGTAGAACTGAACAATTTTGACTCCAACGGTACTAAAAGCTTCTCAGCGTCTCCACAAACTCTCTCCACGAAATTGTCAAACTCTCTAATGGCTTCACATCGCCTGACATGCTGTTGCGTTTGTGAGCGAGGAGTGAGTCGTGTTTGAGCCATCGGAGCGAACGTACAAAGCGAGGAACGTCGAGTCAAATAAATTACAATCAATAATTCAAACTGTACAACTTAAGGCTTCCCTTGTATTTTAAGAACTCATTTTAAAATCTTGAAATTGTGTATACAATTAAACTGTAAAAAACTTCAACTTTTGTATCGAAATTAAAACCAGCAAAAGAAACCCCATTACTATAAATTAATTTACTAATTTACAAACATTTTTGGTGGCCCATGGGGGGAAGGTCTTAAGCTCTGTACAGTCGCGAACAGTTATATTCAGTACTAGTGCTCCGCGTAATTCATCATGTCTGACGACCACGCGGTTCTTATAAAACTTCAGTGCAACCGACAAGAAGCATTAGAGCAAATTTTCACCAATTTTAAAAAAGACGCATCGTCGCGAAAATCAAAAATATATTTTGAAAAACGATTAGCTCGGGTCGAACAATTACATTGCGAATTCACGGAAACGCACAAACAAATCGTATGTTCCAAGATCGAGGCAAAGGATACTTATTTCACCAAGGACTCATCCAATGTATTCGACGAAACTTATTTGGAGGTGGTTTGCGCCATTACGGAAGCATATGGAAAGGCGTTTCCATCTACAGAGGATTCTACTCGCGCGAAGCAGCAAGACACTACATCTGAAATGCCGCATTCATCACGTGCTGTACAATTGCCGAACTTGCCGGTGCCGACGTTCTCGGGAAAACTCACCGAATGGCCTGGATTTCACGACGCATTTCGTCAGCTCATTCACTCAAATCAAGAGCTAAGTATAAATCAAAAATTTCACTTTTTAAAGAAAGCTCTTCCACAAGATCGTGACCTTGATATTCATCAAATGCCCTTGGTTGATCTCAATTACAATACCGCATGGGATTTATTAGTCAAACGCTATGACAATCCTCGTATTTTGTTCATGCACTACATGAACACATTATATGGTTTACCACAACAAATGAGGGAGCGATCGGATGATCTCAAGCAGATGCTTAATGTTGCAAATGTTTGTCGAAATGCGTTCAGCAAACTAAAAATTCCAATTGAACAATGTGATCAGTGGATAGCTCACTATCTCTCCACTAAACTCTCAAGAGAGACCCATGAATCTTGGGAGCACCATTTGGGCAGCACAGTTAAAATCCCAACGTTTTCTGAGTTTGAGCAGTTCTTATATAATCGCTTAGTTACGATTGACGCAATCGAGCAGCGTAACGTGACCTACCATTCAAAGGTAACGGCAAAAACCACTGACAACTCAAGGTCAGCACGTGGCAACCATTCAAGGCCTTCAAAGGGATTTCCCGAAGCAAAGGTTTTTCACACGACTACCCAGATTTCAAACACTAGGCCCGTCGATACTTGTACTCTTTGTGGAAGCAGCCACATTTTACGACGTTGCCCTGAATTTCTCAAAAGGGATTGCTTCGAAAGAAAGGCTGTTGTAGATCGCATCAAAGTATGTCTCAATTGTTTGAGCAAGTCCCATACAATTTCGCAGTGCACCAGCACAAAGAATTGTCTACAGTGTGGACAACGGCATCACACTCTTTTACATTTTCCAATTATTCCAAGGACTTCTCAATTCAGCAATTCACAACCCAATGCATCGGTCTCTGCAAATTCTACACAGCTTCTATCAGCACCAGCTCCTAGAAATTCTCAACAAACTTCACAAAGCATTCTGTTGGCTACTGCATTAGTCACATTGCTCAACGACGAAAATAAGCAATCAGTTGCAGTTCGTGCGCTTATTGATCACGGATCTGAGGGCACCATAATCTCCGAGCACGCAGTGCAGGTGCTTGGATTAACACGAAGCCGTGCAGTGGCTCATATTTCTGGTGTCGGCAATGGCAGTGTGAACCATTGCAAGTCTACGGTTAGTTTCACTCTCCGCTCATGTCTAAACCCAACATTCACACTACATGTCGACACTGCGTACGTATTAAGCACATTAACTTCTACGCTGCCAAGCCATCAAATTCTGCCACAAATATGGCCACATATCAATGGTCTCAATCTTGCAGACCCGTGCTATTACAAACCAAATCGTATTGACCTGATTGTAGGGGCGGATTTACTCTCTCAAATTCTCCTCCCAGATATGCGTATGGGTACTTCTGATGAGCCCATTGCGCAGAATACACAATTGGGTTGGATTCTGTTTGGTCAAACTAAAATTCTAAATACAGCGATGGTACAAATTCGATGCCATCACTCTTCGTTGGAGCTTGAAAAGTTAGTAGAAAGGTTTTTTGAGGTAGAAAAGGTACCGGAAAACAGGGTTTTGTCTCCAGAAGATCAATGGTGTGAGGACTTCTTTCTGCGCACCCATTCACGACAACCAAATGGCAAATACTTGGTTCGCTTGCCATTGAAATCAACTTTCGACCACAACCAAACTCTTGGAAAATCACGACAACTTGCTCTCAATAGATTTCACCGCTTAGAGCGCAGGTTAAATCAGAATACAGTTATGCGAGAGCGCTACTGTACCGGAATTAATGAATATTTCGAGCTCAAGCAAATCGTTCCTGCTACCACAACAGAAGAGCAGCACGTCACTTTGACGCCGGCACAAAAACCAACGGTCACATCTTGCGTTTTGGCGCATCACGCTGTGGTCAAAGAGGAGAGCCTTACGACGAAGTTAAGAATCGTATTCGATGCTTCGGCAAAGACGTCGAATGGACGTTCACTCAATGACCTGCTTTGCGTTGGCCCTCCGTTACAAAATGATTTGACTGCTGTTCTTCTTAACTGGCGTTTACACAAATTTGTTTTTTCTGCTGACATACAAAAAATGTACCGGTGCATCGACATGCACCCGGATGATGCGCAGTATCAAAGAATTTTATGGCGAAATGGATCAGACAACATTGAAGAGTATTGCCTCACTACCGTTACATTTGGTACTGCATCTGCTCCATACACAGCAATAAGGGTTATGCATCAATTAGCAAACGACGAAAAACATTCATATCCACTAGCAGAACACGTTTTAAAATCTGCAATGTATGTGGATGATGTGCTAACAGGCAGTAATTCAGTTTCGTCTACAATAGAACTGCGTAATCAAACTATTGCTGCATTGAATTCTGCTGGAATGGTTCTAAGAAAATGGGCAAGCAATTCTCCCGCAATATTGCAGGCAATTCCGATCGAGCATCAGTGTAGTAGCACCATGCTGCAGTTCGACAGCGACGAAACGGTCAAGGCCCTGGGAATGTGTTGGCAGCCTAATGTCGACCAGTTAAGGTTCAAGTTGCAATTTGAAATTAATACGCCAACTACGAAGAGGGGTGTGCTGTCCGTCATCGCACGTTTGTTTGATCCGTTAGGACTTATTGCTCCGGTAATTATCACCGCAAAAATATTGCTAAAATCTATGTGGACTATCCGAGTCGATCCAGAAAATGGGTCTAGCACAGCTTTGGATTGGGATGAACCTCTTCCTGAATCACTTTGTATGCAGTGGCAGCAGTTTACAGAAAAGTTACACGAGATTGAACACCTTTCTATTCCACGCTGGGTTCAATATTTTCCACATAAAATTAAATCAATCGAACTTCATGCCTTCTGCGACGGTTCATTTGCTGCCTACGCGGCAACAGTTTATCTTCGCATTCAGTATGCGAATAATGAAGTGCACACGACTTTGCTAATTGCTAAAAGCAAAGTCACTCCAAACAAATCCTTTACAATTCCACGGATAGAACTGTGTGGCGCTGTGCTCGCAGTAAATTTAGCAGCTTGGGTAAAAACACATATAGCATTGCCCACGAGTGACATTTCAACGTACTTTTGGACGGACGCAACCATAGTCCTCTATTGGATCTACGGAGATCTTAATAGATGGAAAACATTTGTGGCAAATAGAGTCAGTCAGATCTTAGACTTTTCGCTGCCACACCAGTGGGGCCACGTAAGTACAAATGAGAATCCCACAGACTGCGCAACACGAGGACTCACTCCGTCTGAACTTTCTGCCTTTGAGTTGTGGTGGCAAGGGCCAAAGTGGTTGTCAAAGCACAAAGAAGAGTGGCCGAAGCTTCAAAGTCAAAAGTTAAATGTGGACCAAGAAATTGCAGAATGCAAACAGCCAGCACTACACGTCCATGTTGCAATCCAAAGCAACTCAATTATTTTTAAATATTCATCCTACAACAAATTATTACGCATAGTTGCATATATTCTTCGTTTTCGACATAACTCTCTCGATACTGAGAAGTCTCAGCGTCGAATGGGCCCCCTCTCGGTGGAGGAACTAAATAGCAGCCTCTTCAAAATCGTTGTCCAAGTACAAATGGAGTGCTTTGGCCGCGAAATCAACGCATTGAAATCCAAACAACCCATTCCAAGCGGAAGCAAATTAACAAAATTGACCCCGTTCCTTGATGAACACGGAATTCTAAGAGTGCGAGGCCGTTTGCAAAGGGCAAAATTATCATATGAGCGAAAACATCCTATCATATTGCCAAGTGCCCACCATTTTACGGACTTAGTGATACATGATGCTCATCAGAATACGCTACACGGTGGCGTGCAACTCACAACTTCTACAATTCTCAAGCGATTTTGGATTCTGAGCGCGAGACAAACAGTGCGACGAGTGATTGCCAAATGTGTCACGTGCTTTAGAACGAACCCCAAGGAGCTGACACAACTTATGGGAAATTTGCCGTACCATCGCGTAAACCCACCACAGCGCGCATTCCTGGCCACCGGTGTCGATTACACTGGTTCGATCGAGCTAAAATCGTCAAAATATCGTGGCAACACCGGTTACAAAGGCTATGTGGCGATTTTTATTTGCTTGGCAACCAAAGCAATTCATTTGGAGGCCGTCACAGGTATGTCAACAGAGTGTTTCCTATGGGCTTTGCAGCGTTTCATCGGTCGACGAGGAATTTGCCATGACATATACAGCGACTGTGGGACAAATTTTATCGGTGCCGATCGGGTTCTCACAACCAATCGAAACCAGTTTATGAGAGCAGTGGAGTCTGAAGTCGTACCGAAGCTAGCCGCACAAGGCATTCAGTGGCATTTTAATCCACCACACTCTCCAAATTTTGGCGGCCTCTGGGAGGCCAACGTCAAGTCAGTAAAATACCACTTGAAACGGACGATTCAAAGCTCGAAGCTAACGTATGAAGAGCTCTCGACGGTACTTGCCAGGATTGAATCTTGTCTGAATTCGAGACCGTTGTGCCCTCTCACAGCAGATTGTGATGATCTCGAAGTCCTCACACCGGGACATTTTTTAATCGGCGATTCATTACTTTCACTTCCGGAAAATCCATCGAATCAATGCTGCCTAAGCCGACAATATCTTGCCATGCAAAACATGACCCGTCACTTTTGGAATCGATGGTCATCCGATTGGCTATCTCACCTTCAAGCGCGGCCAAAATGGCACCATAAACAGCCGAACCTTAAATTGAACGACCTAGTCATCATCAAAGACGATCGAATGCCACCAAACAGCTGGACGCTTGGACGTGTGGTGGAACTCCACCCTGGTATGGATGATCTTGTTCGAGTGGCTACTATACGCACATCGAATGGGACATACAAGCGATCCGTATCGAAAATCTGTCGATTGCCAATTCCAGTCTTCACGGAGGAAGCAGATGAGCAGCTCATAGTGTCATCCTGATCGTCGGAGTTTTGTTTGGTGTCTTTCTTTTACCAACAACAAACAAATGAAAACACCCATCCAGGTTGTCGAATGTAAATTATCTTATTGATAAAAAATTAAAGTCTTCTCCCTCTTCATTCAGGTTACTATACTCGAAGCTGTTTCTCACGCTGTTCCCAGCATTGGGGGCGGCATGAACAATTTTGACTCCAACGGTACTAAAAGCTTCTCAGCGTCTCCACAAACTCTCTCCACGAAATTGTCAAACTCTCTAATGGCTTCACATCGCCTGACATGCTGTTGCGTTTGTGAGCGAGGAGTGAGTCGTGTTTGAGCCATCGGAGCGAACGTACAAAGCGAGGAACGTCGAGTCAAATAAATTACAATCAATAATTCAAACTGTACAACTTAAGGCTTCCCTTGTATTTTAAGAACTAATTTTAAAATCTTGAAATTGTGTATACAATTAAACTGTAAAAAACTTCAACTTTTGTATCGAAATTAAAACCAGCAAAAGAAACCCCATTACTATAAATTAATTTACTAATTTACAAACAAGAACAATAACCATTCGGGGTTTGCCTTTAAATCTGATAATTAACAGCTTTGTAGAGTAATACGAGTAATACCACAAATAACGTTTTAAGTTGCATTGTCTACAAATTTTGTCTACAAATTTCCGCCAATTTTCCGTCGGTAGTCAAAGTCAAAGTCGTTTCGTCGGCATCGTCGATATTTTCTTACTAGTTAAAAAAAATATCGATTCATACAATGCGCACATCCCTAATGCGAATATAATACATATGGATTGCAACTCTGAATTGTCAAACAGCTGATGGCACTGCTAAACAATTCAATTTTACCAAGCGTGTAACTTCCAAATAAAATTAAAACCGAGGACTACTGGCTATTTGCAAAATTAATATATAATTAAATAATTAAAGGGCACTCGAAAGTGTTAAGCTACTGCCATGTCCTCCGGCTTGAAGTGTCGCTGCGGTTCCACGGACATCGAAGAGGATAATGCACGCGGCGACGCTGTTTGCACAAATTGCGGTTCTGTGCTGGAGGATTCGCTTATTGTTTCCGAGATACAGTTTGAAGAGGTGGGACATGGCGCCGCCGCTATCGGACAATTCGTGTCCGCGGAATCAACGGGCGGTGCGACAAACTATGGCTACGGCAAATTTCAAGTAGGTTCCGGCAACGAATCCCGCGAAGTGACCATCAAAAAAGCAAAGAGGGAAATCACACATTTGTGCCAGCAGCTGCAACTGACGCAGCACTACATCGACACTGCGCTGAACTTTTTCAAGATGGCTCTGATGCGCCATCTGACACGCGGCCGCAGGAGCTCACACGTTTATGCGGCCTGCGTCTACATCACATGTCGTACGGAGGGAACTTCGCGTAAGTTGTTCAGAAGCTAGAAGCATCCGAAGTGTGGTATAATTGCCGACAATTTTAGATTTACTTATCGACATCAGCGATGTTCAACAAATTTGCTCCTATGAACTGGGTCGCACCTATCTTAAACTATCACATGCGCTTTGCATCAATATTCCTTCAGTGGGTAAGTGAAACATTATTTTATATTGGGAGCCATAGAAAGTGGGTGTCAGGTAGCAACAAGGGAAATTATATTTGAAATGTAATTGATAATTATGGGATGTTCGAAAAGTTGTCTAGAATATTTTCTCTCTGTCACGTAGTCTCCCGAGTCGGCAAATATTTAATTTTCTTGCTAGTAAAATCTATTGCAGAGGAAATTGCCAAAATTGTTAGACCATGATAACAATTACCTTCTTCGAAATAAAAAATTATATAAGATCAAATAATACATAGGAGGTAAAATTTGTTTGTTTCTATTAGAGCTGTAAGTATGTACTTAAGTTGCGCTCAAAGAGCGAGCAGCTCCATCCTTGAGACACTGTCCTCGTCGTTTTTTCAAAAATGTTTATTTTGGTTTTTTAAAAATGTTTAGTTTGGCTTTTTAAAAAAGGTTTAATTTGGTTTTTTCAAAAATGTTTGTTTAAAAAATTTTGATACATTCTGTGCAAAATTCAAACTTGTATACTTCTTATAATTTTATTAACAGCGCTGTTAACAATCGCAAGTGCAACATAATAAATTCAATTGGCAATCAAAGTGCATTGGTTTTTTTTATTTAGCATAAAGCAATCGTTGGATTTGTTAGAAAATCAGAAACTGTTTTGCGTATTAATTTCAATGAAATGTGGTCTATTTATAAATTATAATTTAAATGAAAAAGTTTTTAATTACTGCATTACGATTGTTCATTCGGAACTTTTTCTAAACCTTTCTTTGCGCTGTACAAGCCTGCAAATACTTACTGTGATAATTTCCTTAACAACACAACAAACAATTAAATTTTGGAAAGTTTTTATTGAGTAGCATAGAATAAAGGCTTATGGTATAAATGAATAGATAATGCTTGTAATAGGAAGTATAATTTACAAACAAAATAAAATCAGTACAAAAAGCAGGATACGGAGGATTCGGTCTGCGCATTTACATTTTTGAGCTCTTTTTAAAACAGTTCATTCGAACATAACCGACGTAATAGTTAGATAAAAGCAAAGTAATGCAATACATAAAAGTCAAAAAATTAAACTTAAAGTAGAATAGCATTACTAGGATTCCAACTACAATATGCATGTGCTTTGTATATAAATGTATGTCTGTGATTATAGAAATGCTAACATATTTGAATACAAGAAAGCATATTACTTGGCTCTTGGCAAATGATTTTCTTATTTTAAATGCTAAATAATGCTACTTGAAAACTGTTTCTCTACATTAATATGTCCTTTAAATGTTGGTAGGAGAGAAAAAATCTTATATTTCATTGCGTGTATGTATGAATATTTCAAAAACATGCATTCCTTTAGAAAAGTGTATAGTTCTCTAGGTTTTTTTTAGTTCAATGTTTAATATATGTATGCTTTGAGTAAATATATAATATATTTTTTTATATCGAATTTTTAAGAAAAAACTTTTTAACTTGACTTTAAACTTGTATATTTCATAGTAACTTTTAAATATTTTTTATTTTTATCCGATTGTTTTCTATTTCTAATTTCAAATGTTCCAATATTCGATAAATAGTTTTTGAGTTTTGTTTTTTCTTAACGCTTCTCATTCTTCAATATAAAATGCATTTGCTTTTCCAATTACGATTTCCCAGTTTACGTATTATGCAGCTCTCTTAAACATGCTCAAAAGTTATTAACGCTTTTAGAATTTGCATTTCTTCATTTTGATTGCCCAGTTTGTATAGAATTAGAAAAAAAACCATTGTTTATATTAAGAAATTTGTGTAAACAAAGCACAAATAGTGGTTAATTGCATAAGGAATTAATCGGAAATACCTTCGGACTGTGTGTATATAATAAACATAGAGATAATGTCTACCGACCAAGGAAATAACTGAGATTTGTCTTACTTCTCTAGCTTATAGCTCTAGCCTTCACGTTAGTAAAATGCTTCTTTTTGGTAATGAAAACCTTTGAATTTCGATTTACCTTGTGTCTTTTTTTCAATTTGTATTCCCTCTTTTCACCTCATAGTAAGATTTGAGACTTGTCTCTTTGCTGCTGCTTCCCCTTATTTAAGAACTCGTTGCGCTCCCCTCACTGCTGCCACTTGCCAGTAGCTCATCACAGTTGCCTAGTATGCCAGCAGATCCACCAGCGCCAGCACCACTACCTAGCGGTGTAGCACACAAATTAGCGGGCGAATTCAGCGTGGGCGTCATTGTAGTAGGTCCATAGAATATTAGCTCAGGTATTTGGCCACCTTGTACACCCGTACCATTTGTGCTCTCCGAAGAGCACTGGAACTGGAAGGTTACATTGCCCATGCAAACTTCAGACATGCCCTCCTGACCGAAGAAACTCAGCTCGTTGCCATCCAATATAACCGACGCAGTGTAATAGCATTCAGGCTCAACTTGTATGGGATTTTCGAAGAACACGTGGAAAGTATTGCTCGAACCATCCGAAAAGAATTTCGTGTCATTCTCGGCAAGTGTGCGTCCCAAGCGTTTCAGTTCGATTTTGACATTGTAATTTGCAGCACCAGTCGAAGAGCCATACAGCCCGAAGCCGACAATGAATATTCTGCAAGAATGAAATGTAAATTTTGTCAAGTAAAATGCAAAAAATGTGCACACTGACCTACGATCCACCGAGAACTGTATTGAGTCACAGCGGCCGCGATAGCGCCACTGATTCGAGCGGTAGGCGCACGATTGGAAACGATGACAGACTTGTGTCTTCAGGCCGGCGCGTGCACGTGTGGGGAAGTTCATTGTAGGCTTGGCTTTGGCCGTAAAGTTCAAAAATATGTCAATAGTCTCTTGTGAAGTGAGTATGCCGGTTTGAGCGACGCCATTGGCGAACTCTTCCAGCGTCATCGTCGGTATGCGAATCAAGTGCAATGCCTGATTCAGGACGCTGCGTTTATTCTGCGCAGTCACATCGATGCTCATCTTCTGGCAGGCATTAAGAGCCCAGTTTAGCGCTGCCTCGAACAGGTGTATCTCCTTGCAGTTGAGCGTCTCACGCGACAGTATCGATTCGAATGTCTTGAGGTCAATGTCTACAAAGTCTTCCGATTTAATTGCCATTTCGGCCTGCAAGTTAAGAAAAACCTCTTGTTAGTCACGCTGTCTGCACTTAAATGGCAGTGGCTTACTTGCGCATCGATAACTTCCCAGCAACGCTGCATCAGTTCGGGCTCCTCGAATAGGCGAGATTGACTGAGAAGTAGACAGGCGTTTTTTGCCGTCAGTTTGACTTCCAAATAGTTAACACAAGCACGTGCTAAATGTGGCACAATATACTTTTTGGCCGCATACAATGTGGCCAGTATGTTATCAGGTTCCAGTTGAATTTCATCACAATATAAATATCTAAAAAAAAAACCACAGCATAATATATTAAAATATAAATAGAATAATAAAATGACGCTATAACAGCATGCGTAAACGACAATCTACATTTGTACACTCATAATTATATCTATTGTAGAATAAGTGAACACTTTGTGTTCTTCTAACTGATAAATGCTTGCAATAATTTGGATACAATATTCCACAGAAAAAATTCCTACAGTGATTAATTATGTGTACCTTAATAACGTTAAAAAGGCTGATGGCTCTACATCAGGCACTTTGATTTCCTGTTTGTTCTCGGCCAGGCCGCCATAGAACATGGCATAGAAAACAGAACTGCCGGTGGCCAAAATGTACTTGTGAGCGGGTATGGTCTGCACAACATCTGTAAAGTGAAGACACAAATAAATGAACTGCACGCAAAATCGTCTCCCGATAAAGTTACGAACCAAAATCTCCACCCACGACAAACTTTACATCTGACATGAGTTCGTTGTTGAACATAGCTGCATTGCGCTCGAGCACGGTGGCTTTGGTCGCCTGCCAATTGGGATCGGCCGTGTCGCAGGCGTTGTTTGCCACGTTGGCAGCAGCTGAGCACACATAAGAGCCACTGCCGCCAACAGCCGCCGAAGCAGCTGAGCTCGATGTGGGCAAACAGAACGAAGTGGGACTGTTAAGCGTGCCCGGCGAGGCCAGCGGGGAGGAGGGTGCGCTGGTGGGCTGCGTTATTTGTATGTTGTGCGCATCGCCGGCGGCCGCGGCAGCCCCAGCTGTTGAGTTGTTGCTGCCACTGGCAGCGCCAGCCAAACCGGCGCGATGCTGCTGTAGGTGGCCCGCGGAAGAGTTGTTGTGCGGCGGCGATAGTAGCACACCATTGCCATTGTTGAGCGTTTCCACTGCAAATAACAAGAGGCACACTTGCATTAACTCCGTATTTACACTTTTGAAGTGACATTTTCACGTTACAGAAATAATGAGTGCAGAAGCGCTTAAATTTATTGTATACATGAAAGCTCTCTTGGTTGGGTCTTAGCTCGGACAGCAACATTTTTGGAGTAGCAGTTAATTTTAAAATTTAGTATAACCGACTGATGGAATTAAATTTATTAGCACACTCTTTTCGCATTATAATTTTAATAACTAATTTTCTAAGCGTCTTCTTAAGTTTTACTAATTTTGCAATGCAGCACCAGACGTTGTTGCTCCTTCGAAACACTGTGCCGCATGTGCCGCATTATAAATTTTGCTTGCTCCAGTTGAGGGCGATTCTCAACAAAACATTCAATGCCGATCATATTAGAGGGGGATTGACTCAGTCAAAGTCGACTCATTGCTCCGCTTAACACTAAAGCTAAAAGGCTAGTGTACATACTTATTTGCATGGTTGATGCTTGTCATCGAGCGTTTGTTCTTGGAAACCATTGCAAATTTGATAACAGCGAGTAATAGGAATTCTCAGCCTGAAGTTGAGCGGTGGAGCTTATGGGTTGTTGAGAGTAGCACGATCGTGTCTTGTTTATATTTTATATCTTGAATCAATTGATATGCTTAAACTAAGAAATTTTAATTTTTTTTGCATGTTTGCGGTTTGTTAGTTACAATTTATCATATGGGAAAAGTAAAAAATTAATCAGTAATATGTATGACAGAATTATTTAGAAAGTAACACATATAAGATATTCTGCATTAGATATACACTAGGTTTATACGCTTTTGGGTATGTGACATCAAGTTTACTTGTGGAACTTTTAAGACGACAATCCGACTCAACAGCGCACACTTTTATAGATATATGTACGTCCTCGACTATACGTACTCTCTGTGTCTCACAAAGTGCGATATCGAAAAATGTTTTCACCGGCCCACGGCTTAAATTAAAAAAAACTTTTAAATATGTATGTTGTTTCCACAGTGTTCGATTTGGAAGTGCGGACAACATTGTCATCTGCTCAGGGCTGATTCGGTTGTTTCGCAAAAATGTAAAATAAAGAGCTCAAAATATTGACCTTATATGCAGCTTATCAATTGAAATAAAAAATTAGTTGCTGTTTTCAATTATTTTGCAAAGCTAAAATAACTTGGGCACGAGCGCCTACCATTTGCATTTGGGCTCTGTATAATAAATTAAACAGCAATATTAAAATCTGAATATAAGATAGCTTTAAATCTACATTCAGTTTTAGTTCACGGCTGAAATTCTTAGCAGTTGCTTTGTAGGCGTTCCGGGAGAAAGTACACATCGAACGTGCAAGATGTATAACAACACGGCTGGGTATGTTAAATAAAAATTGTATATCAACGTACATATATCCATTGATTATATTATATATTGTGCACTGCACATAAGTACATATCGTTGTCCCTTTGTGGATCTCATGTGAATACAACTCTTTCGAGCCCTATTAACGTCTCCAGGCACATTTAAGTGCACACGAACTTTCATCAGTTTCTCCACTTCTTGACGTCAGCTTGTTTTCAAAACTTTACATTATCAACGCACGAAACACCTTTCCGGTAGCAGACGCTACCCTTTTACATACCAGCAAATTTAACAGCGTCTCCGACGCCATATGAAAACATGATAAATGTGTGCATATAACAACAAAAATAAGACGACTACGGGGCGAAAAATCAATAAAGCAATCCGTTATTTGTTTTCTTTGTGCTGACAAAGATTAGCTCGCTGCGGCGGCTGGTGCTTATCTTTCCATTGTAGGCTGGCCCCAATGTGGCGGGCAGCCAAATTCGGCGGCCAACTCCTCTCTGGAACTTACCATTGATCCAGGCGTTCATTTGTGAGTGCGACATGGCCTCTTGGTTGCGTTTGATTGTGGGCTTCAGCGAAAGTCGGGAATTGTTACTTGCCATTCTGATG
Source organism: Neria commutata (assembly GCA_963457695.1). Taxonomy (NCBI): domain Eukaryota; kingdom Metazoa; phylum Arthropoda; class Insecta; order Diptera; family Micropezidae; genus Neria; species Neria commutata. The sequence continues at coordinate 3,516,808 of OY735245.1, forward strand.
GACGCAACTTTATGTAAGATTCGAACAAAAAAGCTGCGAGTTGTGGAAAAAATTAACACTTTCTTCTGCGTCGTGTTGCTTTCTTCAATTTCATAATTTGTATCGTATAGTTTTCCTCAAACTGCAATTTTCCGATCCTCGTCGCTTTTTATTTCTCTGCCCAAAAATTTATGAGTTCGAGTGTTTACAGCGGCTAAATGAGTAAATTAACATTTGCCATGGTTTGTTTTTCGTTGTGAGGTTGCCAGACTGTGCAACTGACTACTCCGAAACAATTCTGAAGTTCGAAATAACTCACACGCAGAGGGTATGTTAGAAAAAAGCTTTAGAATTAAGAATTTATAATGAATTATTTTTTAATTCCCCATATCACAGTGCTCATTTAACGTATATGACCATTAATTGTAAATAAAAAACAATTCTGCGCCTCACTTAAAATCTCAATATTGGAAATTTAAATATTGCTTATAACTTTGCATTGTTAAGTTGAAATTTTTCAATTAAATTACACTCGCAATTTAATTTAAAGAGATTCTCTAAAAGAGAAAAAGTTTAGTTGCAATTAAACAGCTGAGCAATAACAAGTTTTTAAAGTTTTGAATATCAACTTAATTTTTCGAAAATAGTTCAATTCCTAGTTTATTTATTTGCAGAACAGAATTGCTTACAACGACATTTATTCATTTTCTTCGTATCCTAACACTTTCTATTATGCCTCATGTTCATGATCTGTTCTCGGCGGCGTCTCCACGCACAATTTTTCATATTCTGAATTGTATGAAGTCTCTATCATAAAAAGCTTTAGGGAACTATTTCTGCGAACTTTGCTGTCGAATACAGTGCATTTGCTTGTTGGTTGGTATTTTTATATTGAGATTTCTCGCATAGATTGCCGACATATTTCAATCTTGTGAGATGAAATTTCAAAAAAATATGTTATGAAGCTGAAATTTGCATTTCATAAAATTGAAGCTATGTAGCTTTTCTATTGATACATTTGATGAGAGCGATATCCACCTGCGTTCTGGAAACCATTTCTTACATCAGGAAACCTATTTTTAAAATTGCTAATTCACAAACAAATACATGTGTATAAGATGTTACTACATACTTCCTCTACAGCATTGTGACAGTGCGTCTCATTTACAGTGTTCCGTTGCAACTATTTTAGGCAATTGTTTACATTTTTATTGCTTTAGCACGCTTATCTAATATCTAAAACACACAACTAATTTCTGAGCTTGTCTCTGCTTTGCTCGTCGATCAGCGCTTAGCAAGCAAATTCTTAACTAATTAGCAAAATTAGATCGTGCAAGATTTCCATTTTGAATATATGTATGCTCGTAACATTTGGCACGTTCGGAGCAAAACTTCCGTCAACGCAGCGTCGTGCGTTCGTACACACGTCCCAAATGAGTCGGCACTTCAGACACATTCAGTAAGTCCCATCCAGGCCATCACTTATGCCGAGCGCGTCTAAAAGCTCTGCCCGCCTTTGTTTAATATGCGCGGCATCGTCTCCGTTGATTTGAGCGGCGATCGAGCTGAGCGGTGAGTTTTATGAAATTCGTATTTTTTAAGTGTCCCCTTTCGCAAATGTGCCATTTAAATTCCATTCAACAAATATTGACAAGCAATCTCTTTTACATAACTGGCAATTCACTTCACTACTTTGATACCTACAGTCCTAAAGGGGAAAATATTTTAATTCTGGCATTTTAGTACTTATAAAGCCAAAGGTAAATTCCCATCACTCATTAGCTACCACACACTTGGCTCTTTTGGAAATTTCGTTTTCAGTTGTTTTTTTTTTTCGCATTTAGAGCGCACTTAATTAGTAATTACACATTTTTAATTACTCTTTAAAATGTCATCGTGTGAAATATGCTTATGAACTGAATATTTACTGTTATTTCGGAAGTGTTTACCGTTATGCCACATGTGCACAGACAAGTGTACAGTGGTTCAAATGCATTTTCCGAGCAGATATTTGCAGTGGAGGGGACTAAACTTGTTTTCGTGAGATACTATAGAGGGAGAAGGTGATAAGAAGTTTCTCGGTATAAAAAATCGTTTATTTTTTGTATTGCCTATTTTGAAAGAAGTTTATTTCATGAGTTTTATTTTCAAGGCGTTTGAAGAAAATCGAACAATTGACGAAGTGCTGGACCCTTTTTACCAAACGACCTTCGAACGAGCCGTCACGAAAAATTTAAACGCATTTTGATGGAAATTTCTATTCATTGTCGGAAAGATTATAATATGTATGTCAGATCATCGTTTGAGCACGAATGCACGGTACCCGATTTCAGTCCCATTCAGTATGGCCAACTTCTATGAACTGGGAGAAGCTTTATTGTAACTTGACTTTGGTTTTCAGGCTTCAAATATGCTATTTAATATATGTACATAAGTATGTATAAGAGCATCCTAAGTAGATTCTAATATACTTGTACTCTGATGAGCTCAAAAACTTATCGAAAAACTGCCTTGCTTCCCTTAACTTATTTAAAGATTCGTCAAAGATTTTCTCTGGAAACTGAATTCAAAAGAGCGATTATCTGCAGTTTTTGAATTTTTAAATTCGTCAAGAATCTGTTTCCGATAATTGCTGAAGCTCAAGGTAAAATTATTATTTAAAATTAAAATAATCTGCTGTAATTTGAGCAATTAGAAATTATCTGCAGCATTTTCTGTAATTTGTATCTAGTAAAGTCTTTATTCATTATCTGAAGGCTTTTGAATTTTGAATAAATGTTTTGCCATTTTGAAACTGCACTTCGCTGGCCCACAGCTCAGCTCAAGTTTCTCATGACAATATCAACATTTTTTGTCTGTTACTGCCAAGCCAGCAATTAATTGCACTGACCTCTACCGGAATTGGGCACGCCCTTTTTAAAAAGAAAAAAACAGCTGCGTTCTTCGGTTTTTTTAAAACTATAGTTTTGGCTTTTTTCTGTCTTTGCAAAATTTGTATTGTCTCAATAAAAAGTTTGCATTGCATTAAAGCGAATTTGAGCAAAATCTTATTTTTCTTTGGCCTACAATTTTTCTTTGAATTTTTATGGCTTTGTTTGATTTTCCCATATGCATGCGCGATTTTTGCTTGGCCTAAGTCTGCGCTCGAGCTGAACTTGAAACTTGTTTTTTCTACTTCAAGGTTTGTTTATTTTTGGCTTATACCTTTTCAAGCTTGTTGCTTCTTCGTCTCTGTTCGCGCTGTCAATTGGTTTCTATTTTCGATCACTTTGAGCTTTTCCCACTCAGTCAGTCTGAGCCAGAGCTGCCAGCGCTAATAGCTTCTAACCACATGCGCTGTTTGCATTTGCGTGGCTGCATTTGTTGTTGGTCGAAATATAAGTTGTTGACCTTTACTTAATTTATGATCAATTTCCTATAATTTTCATGAATATTTTGGCCGCTCGATTTGGCATAGAAAAAGCAACGTATATTTAATAGCGGTTTGGCCATTAAAGTGGGCCTCATTAATTTGGCTATTTTGAATTTTGAATTAGGAATTTCAATGCGAATCGGAAAAGGGGCTTTCAATAGCACGCCAACAATTCGAAATATACGCATATTTCCTATAACTTTAGAGATACTCACTGCTTTGATTGGTGCCTCGCTGTTGCGCAGCTGGCGCTAGCACCGGCGGATTGTCGGCATTGTCGTCCGCTGGCAGCACTTCTTGATTGCCGGGCTCCTCGGCGGCATTGTAATAATGGCTGGCATACTCGGGTTCGTAGTTGTGCGCATAAGCGCTGCCCCAGTGGCCGGTGAAGTCGTCCTCCTCCAGCGTCAGCAGATGGTCCAACACTTGAACGCCACGTTCAAGGGGACCATGGAATTTGTTGATTATCTCCGAGAGCCGCAGGTTGAGACTGTTGATGTCCGAGCGTGATATAGCCCAGTAGAAGAGGTGGCGTCCCAAATGACTGCTCAGGTGATTAGTAAATGCTTCGATCATCTTCGACTCGCGAACATTTTCACATCGACCATCATGCGGCTGCACATACTCGTACTAGGTCTGTCCCTTTTTGCCACGCACACTTTGGTCGCCGTGATTAATTTCTGTGGCAGCTGAAAGTGCAAAGTAGAGAACCGTTAGTATCCTCCTTTCTGATATCAATTTGACTGGTAGGAATTATAATATATAGCAAATTTCAATGCAATTTTCTATGCAATTTCTTGCTACAATATGAAAGAGTTAACGAACATTTGAAGCAACTGGTTTCTGGGAAGCAACAGGGGCTTTGGCTTGTTGTTGCCATTTTCGAAAGAAGTGTGTCGATCAATGGAAGATATGAACTTGTAATGTATGGTCCTTTCTGGATTTCTGGCCAATTGTGAACATTATAACAGCGAATACCTACACTTTCGCTAGACATTTAACGAATATGATATGCATGCGTGCTAGTCGCGATTACGATTACGACTACGTCGTAAGGAAATCGCATACGCGTTAATTAACTGTAAAGCTTGACAAAGAGCGCAACAAAATTCCCCGAATTCGGAATGCGATCGCATTTGTTTTGTGCTGGAATTGCGTTTGGCCGGGTGGTGGGGGCGCTGCACCGGCACCGCCTTTTGTTGTTGTGTTGTCTTATTACAATCACACCTTGCCCGCTTTTTTCCGTTGTTGCTTTTTTGCTCTCGATTTTGCCTTCGTAAACTTTTTTCAGATGAAAACAACATTTATTTTATACCAAAAACACACGCAAATTTTTTCCGTTAACTACTTTCACTTTAATTTGATTTTAGTTGCGGGCAGTGTTTAGATCTCCTGTACATATGCTTTAATATTTGTATTACAATTGTAGTTGCTTTTATTGTTGTTGTTGTTGACATTGTTTGGCTGTAGTGTAACGCAAGCGTGTCTTCTTTAAAAACAAATGTGATATGTTTCTTTTAGGTCGAGATGCTGTATCGTGTTATGTAACCGATCTTTAAATCACGTTAGGCGGCACATGTACACGCACTTATATACATATGTATGTATGAGAAATTGCAGATGTTTTGTAGTTCATAGCGGGAAGTTATAATGCACGAAATTCATATGATGTTTATAATAATTTTGGTTTTGAAGAATTATAACTGTTTAGTAATTATAACAACTAGCTAGAACGACAGATACGCCAAATAACAAATTACGGTAAGTCTAACAATTAACCGTTCTTCCAAGAAAGGAAGTGTAATATTTGTATATGTGTGTAGAAAGGTTAGCTATCGGTTGATGCACACGGGATCTTTTGTGGTGCAAGTAATTAAGCCATATAATATCGAAACAGCAACAGGCGACAACGAAGGGATTCCTTGTGTCGCAGACCCTTCCGGCGACCATAGCAACATCCTTCTGAGAAAGGATCGATTGTGCTTTACGCATTTTATAGGCTTATTAAAACGTCGTAATTGTTGGTTTATAGCACATAAGATACATATATATACATATGTATTTACATATGTACTAGATTCATGTGGCATCATGCACTTCGGTAGTATTTAGGTGGGTTAAGATATCTATGCAATTTCTAGGAATTTTTAATAGTGTTCCCGAAGCTGCTGCGCACTCTCACAGTATCCACCTCACTTTCAACAAGTCTGACATCTGTGCCACAAAATCGTATAAAACTAAAACTATTAGTGTTCTATTTCCAGCTCAACAAATTTGGTATCATTACTTACTTGTTCATGACTTTTAAAGTCTTTCTCATTTCGTTATACATTTTAAAATTTCTTAGCAACAACTTAAGCACACAAACAAAAACAAAAACAACAACAGCAACAACTAACAACAATCAGTGTATGGTAAATAAAGTTTCGCGCTAAAGCTACTAAATACAATCCAATTCGTTTAAAGTGAATGGCCATTTTATGCTTTACAGCTCGTTCACTTGGGAAAGATTGTTTGCTATTTACGCTTCAAGGGAATTTCCATGGGCTGTTGTGTCTTTGGGCCTTTTACATTACATATTTGTATTTTATTGTAATTTGCGCATAAAACAATAAGATTGTAAAAAATTAGTGGCGTCCATTAATGCGTCATAAATTATGGCAATAAAAGCTGATTTTATTGTTGTTTTCAGGGCTTTAAGGGCTACTTTTGCTGCTGCCGTCTTTTGACAGGCAAAAAGAGTGACCTAAAGAGTAGCCACTTCTAATTTGGGTTTTTTCCCGAAAAATTATTAAAATTCACAGTTTCAATGCCGAACGTTGCCAAAATATGCTGGGATTTACGTTCAAGATTTGCGATCATAAAAAAGCAGGTTCTTTGCTCTTCACGCTTGATTTATGGCAGTTGACACAGTTGAGAATGTTTAACAAATTTTGCATATTCGACGCTTTAGAACAGTAAGTACACACACACGCACACACGAATTTGTTGCAGACATATGTATAATATGAATTCCAAAAAAATCCCAACAAGATTTGCCATAAAATGCTTGAAGATTATCGAAATATGGCGCAGATATCATCAAAATGCCCGTCATTGCTTTGTCCGGAGCGTGTGCTTTTTCAGCACTCTTTTCGGGATGAAATTTCAAAATGTGATAATCGAGCCGGTGGTTTGAAGAAAAAATTAATTTATATTTTTGAAAAATTCATGCCATATTTTGTTTACAAAGTCGTCATTTTTTCTGCCATGAAGAGCTGAGATTTATTTGCTGTCCACTTAAAATTTGTTGTTACCTAATTTCTTTAGGGGCCATTTACAGCTTTGAATTTGTGTGTGTTTTGCGCTCAAGCGACATTTCGAGATGCTTCTGCTTTGTTTTTTATTTCTTCGAAAATTTCCTTTTACCTTGCCGCATCTCTCTTTCAATTTTGTGAGTGACCTTTCTGCTTTTTTTCTTGCACATCTTTTTTTTTTGGTTTTTTACTTTGCTGCTTTGTGGCTTTTTTTCTTGATTTGCATACACAATTATTCGCCTTTTATTTGCACCCTTTTTTCACAGTTTAATGAAATTTATAAAAAAAATCGTTTGTTATTTTTAATGTTGTTGTTGCCTGCTGCTATGTATGTTGCCGGCACACATTATGCAACAATGTAAGAAATTGTTGCGCGTTTTTATTTTGTTTATATCGCTCAAGCGGATTTGTGATTTACAGCAACAACAATAACAAACAACTACGTCATCATCACTCATAATCAACATTATTCATCGCATCGACAACGGGCGCGGCAACAGCAGCGAAAAATTATCATCAGCAACATGGCACAGCATCACTAGCCACAACAACAACAACAACGCTACCAATCAACGGCAGCAACTATTTTGTTTTGACATGTACACTTACAAGCGTCTGCCCCCTATCCACTGCATTTTTTTCATTCACAAGAAGGCTAGCATTATGGCTTATGAGTACTTCGTTAATGTTGTTGTTGTTTATTTCCTACCTGCCAACATTTGTCTATGTGATTATTTAAAATGTATAAAATTTGTATTCACTTGAAATTTCGTACGTCGAAATTGCTTCCGTGTTTATTTTTTTTCAGCAATTACCGTTCTTTTTTGTCGCCGCATTGTTTTTGCTTTCATTTGGATAAAATTCACATGTATGTGTGTTTTGTTTAAATTTAATTTAAATTTAATTTACGATGCTTCATTTAACTTGGCACACTTGAAATATAGCGCGGAGGAGAATTTCAGTAATTGTCTCGTAAATTGCTTCACAAGATTTGTGCTTTTGGTTTTTTGTAAATTTTTTTTTGACTTAATTTCCGTGTTTTGAATTGTTTCTATTTGCCGCTCATACACGACCAAGCAGCTTGAGGCAACTAACAAGCATTCTAAAATATATCGTATACAGATAATAGCGTAAGGCCTACATTCGTTATATCAACGAGACTTTATCTTATCGTCGATTGCCGGCTAATGGCTAGAAAAGTGAAATATAAAATAATAACCATATATGATTTGAAGGAAATGTCATTGCTTGTCGGTAGGGTGGGTAGGGGGGCGGGGGAAATAAGCTGCAAACTTTTCCTTTTTTGTAATTCGAAAATAATACTATATATAGTATATAGTCAGTATTTGTATCTAGCTGGATATAAAAGGATTCGATGTTCAGTGAAGGACTGGTCCCTAGATACGAGCTTCGTATGAGAGTAAACCTTCGCGGTGTTTACAAAGTAAGAGAGCAAATTTGCTCTCAACAACAAAACAATGCATAGATACATATGTACATACAAACATATCAAGTAGGAAGTAGCAAGTTCGTAGTAGTTTTTGCTAGTCCAGATGCTGTACTCCATGAGTTACGCAAAAGCTTAATGTTTTGTTTTGCTGGATTGCTTCTATAATATCTCTAGAATATGTGGGTAAACGTGTTTTTCTATTTTCGAAGTCGTTGGAAAGTAAAAACCGTGTATCGGAGCAGGTATTCGAAACGCACGATATACATACGTGCCAAGTCATCAGATGCATACGTGTTTTATTTCGCCTGTTTACGCGCTTTTCTCAAAATTGCTTTTTTTCAAATTGGCGTTCCCGATATCTGCAAAGCTATTAGACCCATTTCACTCAAACTTGTATCGCACGTTCAGCACATTCATAGCACCAGATTGAACCAGAAACATTGTTATAGCTAACATTATAGTAGCCAACAAATTCGAAAAAGTTATGAAAATTGTAGTTTTGTTTTATTAGTTTGGCTTTATTCTGGTGCCAGCTATAGCCACATCTCTTCATCATTTTAGATGTAGATTATAGATGATAAGAACTATCGAAATCATGTCAGCCATCAACCAAATTTTGTATCTTTCAAAAGCTGGAAACTCGATTTCACTTTATAATTTCATTTCAAATATTCAAAATACCTATATGTACTATGCTTTCATCGTTTGTAAAAATAGTCCCCAAAAAAAAAGCGAATAAAATCGGCCACCACATAAAATCGAATAAAAGTGGTCCGTGGTGTTAAGTGAAACTTCTGTTTCATAAAAACCATAAATATTTTCTTCAAAAAAAGATATGGACAAGTGATTTCTTTGCCAATAATTCTCGCTGTCAAATACAAGTTTTTCGTAAACTTTTTTCACGACCTATTGCATTGGCAACATGACTACAAGTTTTAGATGCCTCAAGTCTTAAGTGAATAAGTCTTTGTCCTGTATTTCACTCCTGCTGTCAGCATCCAGGCCGTATCTCCAACAACTTTCGCTCGATACGTTTCCTCTCTAACTTCCTACTTTGACTGTTCCTCTTGCGCAGATTTGTACGATTTGTTTAAGCCACTCGGTTTGACCCACAATTTATTTTTTGTCTGTTTTGCTTGTGCATTAATCACAGAAAGCACCGTGAATGGACGAATTTCACATGCGTTTCTTTTGCGTTTTTCGCATTCGTAATTATTTAATTTTATTGTTTAAAGCGCACATTTTACTGTTTCTCTTTTGTGCGCACTTTCTTGTGCTTTCTCTCTTTGGCTGTTGCATTTCGTTTTGAGTTTCCTCGGCGCCTTGGCCTGGCGCTGCCTTAACCTATGCGCCGCCAACCCACCGAGCCCACTTGACTTATTTATGTGTTGGCCCCCTTTGCCGCTGCTGCTTGGCTATTTTTATTGCCATTGCTGTTGTTGTTGTTGTTGTGGCTGCTGCCGTAACACTTTCGATTTCATTTGAGTTCACACATTTCTTTGGCTAAATGTGCTGCACAATTTTGTAATGCTTTGTCAACATTACTTGTGATATTTTTCGTATTTTTCACTTCTTCCCTTTGTGCTGGCTCCTAAAGCTTCTCCACATTTATTGCTTGATTGATATGTATATGTTGTACATACATATATATATATGTATGTATATCTTGCAGTTGAGTTGTGGTTCAGTTCGCTTGCAGCTTTATCTAGTGCTGGCCTAGTGCTTTGTTGTTGCTTCTTTATCGCGCCGGATCGCAGTCGATTTTACAATAATGACTGTTTGCACCTCAATTATACACAACCAACTTTTAAACTAATAACTTTATAAACGCGCATACACACAGAGCCACACTCACATTCACATAAGCAGGGTCACAGTTTGAGTGCTCAGGGGTCCTCCGAACTTTTTACAAAACATTAATAACAATTTCATGACGTACAAATTGTTTCATAAATTCATAAAGACATAATAGACATCTTTTAAATTTTACCGGAGTACAAAGAAAGAGAAAATTCAATCACGAGCATAAGAAATTCAAATGTTGAGAGTTAAAAAAACTGAGAATTAAAAAGTTTAAATGAGTTTAAAAAAGGGAGTTTTTCAAAAGATATTACAAGAGAAAACCAAAGGGAATTACAAAACCAAAAGAAGAATTATAGAAGTGAAATTTTGAAAAGAAAAGCGAGGAATTGAAAACCTAAGACTTTCAAAATCTAAAAGAGAATAATTTAAAAACTCAATTTATTTTAGAAGCGGTGAAATCGACCCTGGCTACAAAAGGAAAACTCAAACTTGGTAATTCGTCGTTTCTACGTTGTGTTTTCAGCGCAATATTCGACTACGGTGGCAACTGACTGTTCTTCGACTGTTCTTCCTTCTGTCCTTCCTCGCGACTAGAGATGGTATCGTTTTGAACACAGGGTGACCCTAACAAGCGGTAAAAGATCAAATGGATTCTCAGCGATACCATACGTTGATCCGTTTAAGAGTCCTCAGGGGTTGTGATCTGTTAGAATAGGAGAGTTTTTAGTGAAGATCAGTAAAGAGCTGACGCTCAACTTTGAGGCCTGCTCCAGCCATGCAAGTCCTTGAACTTCTAAGAAGGTTATGCGATATATAATTTTTATGATTTTCTGGCATATGTATTTTTTCGTTAGTTAACCCTCTGACGCACAAGAGACATGTGTGCCTATGTTTAAGTTATAAAATGGAAGTAATTTAGGTTATTCTAGGAATAATAACACAACGCTTATGCACTTGAAGGAGCTAAGAAAAAAGTCGCCGTTCAATTATTTTGCTTGACTACCACACTGCACACACACACACACACACACACACATGTATGCATGTAGAGTTATAGCGCGCCAGTGTGCCCTTACATTGGGCAATTTGGCTTAGTTTGGCCGACAGCGCGTACCTTTAAGGCGTTTTTCGCGCTGTGATTTAATATCTCAGCAATTTGCAAAATGTTGCAGTCATGCTGTTCGAGAAAAAAATTAATGACTTGTTAAATTGACGCAATGCACTTTTGAGGCTGCTGCTGCTGGAGGGTTCTTTTTCACGGCTTGGCGCCTTGCTTAAAGACTGTTGTTGTAGGCTTGCAGTGCAATTTGATTGTTGCAACATGCAACAAAAGGCTGACATGCTGCTGTTTATGAAAAATTAACAACAGCAACACTTCAGCTGTGAATTCCCTAATGAATTCATTAGAAGCGATGACATTTCGAAATGTCATAAGTACTTTGGCAATTTACTAAATTTAACCCTCTAACCGGCAATGGCACCAAAAGGCGGGGTTAAGCAAAACAGCAATACCGTAGCGTCGTTATAAATTTTCACCTTTATAACTACGCAATTATGTGGAAATATGCTAAAGCAATGCTAGCGCATTGATACAAGCATCTGTGATCAATCGAAGTCGAAAATTCGTGTGAAATGAAGAAAAAAATTATTTGACCGTGAAGAGAATATTCAAAAATTCAAAAAAATTAGTTATCGGGCTTCAATTGTTACTAAAAAATTATCACTGTATAGCTACGGTGTTTATCTTAGATGCTATAACTTTTGTTGTGTATATTCCCAAAAAAATAATCTTCTGATAAGCTAAATGTGCCTAAAGGCGGAGTTGCCTGTTCCCGGTAAAAAAAATATTCTTTTTTTCCAAGTTTATATATATATAATTATACTCATAAATAATTTTATATATTTTATCTCTATAATTATTTCTAGGGCAATTAGAAATAATTGTTTCATAGTTGTGAACACGGAAACTAATCGTAAACGTTTCAATTTATCGCTTATTAACGAAGAAGCTACTCAAAAATTGATTAAAAATGTAATAGATAATGATGGTTCTGCAGATGATAATAGTGTAAGCTAGGATAATTTAGACAGCGATGACAGCATTATAGATCCTGATATTCAAATATCCAATGAAGCTTTTGCACAACTAGATAATTATATACGGCATTTAACAACTTCTAGTGGCATTGACCTTCTCTCATCCTCCATAAATATTAAGTACCGTAAAGGAAGCACACTCACACAGCATCTACTCAGGTAGGTAGGTAGGTAGGTTAAGTGGTCGTCTCAAGGACATCACTTAGGTCAGAAGGCCCATTGTGTTACCACGTGGGGGGTTTTCCGCTATACACTTCCCATGTATGGGAGCCACTTTGTGGCTCTGGTATATTTGTCGATATGTCCTGGTGGCGTTTTTTCCAAGTCTGCTAGACAGCTCAGGAAGGAATGTCCCAGGAATCGAAAGCGCGTTCTTGCTAGCGCTGGACATTTGCAAAGGAGGTGTTCAACAGATTCCTCACAGTCTTCGTCTCTGCAGCTTCTGCAGAAGTCATTGTACAGCAGTCCCAGTCTGTTGGCATGTTGACCAATGAGGCAGGGCCCGGTTATGATTCCTACGGCAATCCCTATGGAGGGTTTGTTTAGTAGGATCAATTCACTGGATCTGCTCTGGTTGATCGTAGGCCAGATTTGTCTTGCTGTGTAACAATGGTCCCAATGAAAGAAAAGGGCGTGATCATCATCATCATCAGAAATATACGATGAATCTACTATTCCGTCTAATTTCGAATTGTAATCTTTTGAAGGACATTGATGTAAAAAATTAAGGACGGGGCTATTCAGAAGAATTTCTGAGCAATGTTATTGCTGTTAACATAACCTCTATACTGTGGAAAGATCAAAATGTGTACGACTAGTTTCTACTTATGCTGGTGTTTAGCCATCTCGTACTTTCGCTGCCACCGCTCAAGGACTAAACGCCACTGTTTTGATAGAAAACAAAAATAATACGTAGAAATCGAGTTCCCAAAAATTGTGAAAGAGTATAGCTTTCACACGGTTGGTCGTGATATAATGGCTTATTAGGGCGCTGTCACATTCGTCTGAAGACCAAAAAAATTTACATTGCGCTTATTTTATCACATACAGGACATGACTGTCGTAAATGCGTACTTACTCTATCATCGCATTCACGATTCAGACCCTAAGTGCAGACATGATTTGAAATTGCCTGATTTCCGAGTAGAAATTACTTATGTGTTATGCTCATTATCGAATGAAAAAATAAAACAGTGCTTAAATCACCAACTACAAGTCCTAAAATGAGGACTGCTGATAGGCGAACTTATGCGCCCCCAGCTGATATTCGCTAAACCATAAATTTTTTATATCATTTATAATAATATAATTTATATTTATGACCTTTTTATTTCAAATGTTTTGAAGTAAAACTTTTTTTTAAATAAAACTTACTATGGACTAATCACCAACATTTTTACGCTGTAACAGGCAAGCCCGCCAAAAGGCGGGGTACACCTTTTTGCACCTGGAGGGATACCTATTGATTTTTTTTTATATCTGACTTCATATTCTTGTTTCTTACATATTAATTAGTATATGGTAATTTTTTCATCAAAAACAAAAATTGGCCGGTTAGAGGGTTAATTCACGTGTTGCGGTCTCAGCATCTCGCATATTTGCCGTGCACTTTTGTATTAAGTATTTGTCTGGTATTTTTTGCTGCTTTTGCTTGGAGCAAATGGCTTGTTATTTCCATTTGAACTTGATTAGTTATTGGGTTGTTGTTGCTGTTTTATTTGTTGGCAAATGTTACGATTTCTTCTAAATTTATTAATATCATTATAATTGAAGTTTAAAGCTGCTAACCAGTTTCATTAATTGCACACACTCACACACACACACACACATACATGCAGTTGATACATAAATAAATGGCTTGTTCGGTCCATCTATTTCGCCCAGACAACTTAAAAATCCGGAAATGTTTGTTTAAAAATCTTAGATCTTGATTGTCTGCAGACATTCGGCCACACAACGCCTTGACACTCATTAGAACGTTCGGCTCTTTTGTATTTAATTATATCAAAAATTATGCAATGACTTGTGGTATTTTTGAAATTTAATGCAAATTAAAACAGTTTTTTCTCTTCATTTCTCTGAGAGACTGGGTGTATCTTTGGCATTCATTAGTTGGACTTAAGCGTTAACTAAGAGCATTAGAAACCTTCTCCAAGTTGCTAACCCACAAAGCACACAAGCCACCAAGGCTGTTGAATTGATTGCTTTAAGCATTGCCCATTATTTACGCTGCCATATCTTGAGCTATTTTATAGCACATTTCGCGTGCATACAATTTTTTTTTAAACTTTACTATAGCAATTTTTACGACTATTTAAACGAGTATTTGACAGCTAGAACATGATTTCTGGTGACAAGTTGTATCTTCTTTCTGAGTTGTTTAAATCATGTTAACAGTTATAATTTTTTTTCGCTCGCTTAGTATTTAAAGTGAGATACGAAGCATTGCCAACGTTTTTGTTGATGGTTGTTCATGGAGAATGTTGTTGGGGATTGGTCTTTATATTAAATTGCCTTAGCAAAGCTATTAATGATGAATTGCAACTTAATTGCAACTTAAATATCCTTTCAGTTATCTACAACTCATTGCTAAGCCTTATCTCATTTACAAGCATTTTTGCTTCTTATTTCAAGGGGTTGCAGTTCAGTCTCAGATATTTTGTAGGAGCCCAGCTGTTTACTTCGAGCGAGTCTTATAACAGGCCACTTTCCTAGAATGTGAATTGGTGTTTCTTCGAATCCTGTTACAGCTGGTTGAAATAATTTTTATTATCGATGGTAATGAAGTTCCAAGTCATGGTTTCTTCGAAACACTTTCAGGGGAAAATGAAATTACGTGCGCCCAATGTGGGGTTTCTTAAGCTGAAGATGAGACAAAGTGAAATTTCTATGTTGACTTGTTCAAGTTGTCGAAAATTTGCTTACAAATTCTAACAAATTTAAATCTGTGATTAAGATGATATATTTCTTCAAATCAATTTCCAAATTTGCCAAAAAGTAATGTAATTTTCTCTTTAGAGAACTAGTGGCAGCCTTAGCATCACAGGCGGAATTGAAGAGTCACTGGCTTTTGCCTTTGAAGTTTGTCACTTTTTTTTAGAACAAGTTGCAGTTAACAAAGCTGAAGAAATTCGAAAAGTCGAAGCCAACCAAGCTCGCGTGGAGCCCTCAGCTTTATCTACGTGACAAGCTGAAGAGTGTACGTGCTTTTAAAAGCATCGCCTGGCATCAGAACATAACCCTAACGCAGGGAACCAGTTTTTTGTGTCAGCTTTTTTTTATCTTTCTTTCATATGGGGTCATGTGGAATCAACATTATAGATTTATGCTAGCCGTTTGCATATGAAAAGTTTCGTTGTTATTTTTCTATAAGGTCTGCCTAAATTTGGTATGCAAATTTGCGTCAGCTACAAAACAAAAACATAAACTAGCTGCTGCTAACTATTTTTTTCTACATAATAGCTAAGATAGAATAATGTATTGACTTTGAATCGATCCGATTGAAAGGAACTTGCATAGAATGTGAGTGGGGGGAGGCACGGACGGAACTTGGCTGTTTTTATTTAATGGGCGCTGGAGCGCGCGTGGCTTCTGCTTAATTGACTTTGAATTTGCGTTGACTTAGCTGTCAATGGTCTATCAAATCGGGCTGCCTGCGAAACACACACACACACCCACGGAAGTTGTGAATTCGTCAGACGGCTGCTGCTGACCTTGCTGCATGCCAAATACCAAATTTCCATTGTCTTGAAGCGCTGTTATACTACGGCTGCGATGCTGTTGCCGAAGCAGGGCATTGTCTTACCTGTTTTTCTTGTACTTGTCGCATTGTCATATTGCCGGACGAGCGGGCCGGCGCTTCGGCAGCAGCTCAACTGCTATCAAAATATTATTTTTTTGGGTTTTTTGTAAGCCTACGCATGCAATCTGAGCTGCTCTTCAAGCCAAAGGAAATTTATTCAACATTTTTGTTTGGTTTGGCTTCTTTTTGTTGTTGTTGTATGCTATTTTCGTGTGTTATTGATTATTTCATTGCTCCTCTAAACAAAGTTGGCTAATTTATGCTCAACTGTGTGTGGCAATAATTGAAATTATCGATATGAAAATAAAATGGCCAGTGGGAGGCTTGGAAAAAACTGCGCAATTTTAGAGCGATTTTGTGGCGATTTGAAAATCGATTTCAAGTAGAAATAAGAGAATCAAGTCAATGCTGCTGCATTTTAAAAGCTTTAATTTATTTAGCACATAAATTAGAAATGACAAGAATCTGCCTTTTTATTGCTAAGCAATAGCAGCGTTTCAGCATTTCGTATTAAAATGCAAATAAAATAATTTATTTAAAACGCATGCACCTGCTGCTGAGAGCTACTAAACCTATTTATTTATTTATGCTAAATAGTACAAGTTGCAATTGTAGCCGGCGCACAGTGGGGCAGAATAGGGGTAAACACGGAATTAATTAATAGCGAATAAACGGCAAGAGCTAGAAAGATGATGGTACACACATTTTCACCAATAATAGGCTTAATTGGGTGCAATTTCAGAAAAATATCTTTTATGGATCGAAAGTTATATCGATTTAAAAAAATTGCCAAAACTGGGTTTATTCAACTTAAAATTATCTCTAAATTAAGTCAATGGAGCCTACAAGCTCTTCTTTGGTACACTCATTCTTACTAATATTATCAATTAATTTGCGAAATTTCATAATGATATCTCTTATGGATCGAAAGATATAGCGTGTTTATTAAAGTACTATCAGTTCGTCAAAACTTGCTCCGTTTTATTAAAAATGGATTCTACGCTAATTATGTTGGACCCATAAGCCCTTCTTTGGTACTATTATTTTGACTGATAATATACATAATTGAGTAAAATTTCTGAAGAATATCTTTTATGGGTCGAAAGTTATATCGATTTTAAAAAATTGCCAAATCGGGGCTTACTCAATTAAAAATAATTTTTAAGTTAGGCCAGTTGTACCCACAAGCTCTTCTTTCTTACACTCATTTCTACTGATATTAGCACAAACTTTGCGAAATTTCATAGCGATATCTATTATGGATCGAAAGACAGAGCGATTTTATCAAAAAACTTTCAGTGCAAAAACTGGCAAAAACATATACCCATTCAAAAAACTGAAAATTTATTCAAAATAAGATATAAAATGCAAAAATTTTAAATGTTGTAGTTAGTTAATATCGCTATCAATATGCATATGTAGCTGTCTTCACTCGAATAGGTCTCTTTTGTGCAATAGAAATAGTAGACTAGCACCTGAAACAAGAATAAAAGTTGAAAGATCAATGGATGATCAACTGCATGAAATGCGCAACATCTGACATGTCGGACAGCAAAATTCTCTTCTTACACATAATTCTTAATAGTTTATCAACAGAAATAAATAATAGTTATTAATTTTGTTAAACTTTTTCCCACTCTAAATATTCCCATCATTTCTATTAAAAAATTAGGTCCTTATATGCATTTATGTCGGTTTGGTCATCAATGGGTTAATATTTTTGTGGAAATTTTCCAACACTGTTTTACGCGTTGACATTTGCCAAATTTGTAATAAAAAAAACTTAAAAAAGTCCCGTTATCTTCAATTAAATTGCAAGCTATAACCACAAACTTTCATATGTAGGTACCTAAAAACCTGAATTACTCCCAAAACGCAAAATATCCGCAGACTTTTTTTTTGATTTGATATGTGGAATAGACACTAATTAATATAAAATGATCAAATCAGCCCGACCTAGGCAGACTCATTAACGTTTTCAACTTTCAAAAAAAAAATTTTTAAAATTTCCAGTGATAAAAGATCACTACCTATAAAAATTTTTAGAAAATCACTGATGATCAAAATACAAAAACCCGCTATGCAACCGTCTTTACAATTACCAGATGTTGATGGCTCCATCATTAGAAAAATAGATTTCTTCTTTGTTTTTTTTTTATTGAATTTAAAACTCTTGACACTTATTGCGGAAATGCAAGCTAAACTTTTTGCGGAAAATATTCTTTCTCTTTGAGAAGGTGTGAGGGGAAGAGAGATGTAAATTACGTCTAAAACCGGTTTGAATATGATTGGTGGGATATTAGAGATTAAGAAACAACAACAAAAAAGTGTCTACAACCATTTTCAAAAATTGAATTAATTCCGACTTTTCCTATCATCTGCCCCATAGTGCGGCGTTTCATAATATCTTTTATTGACGAGAGCTGTGAAGTGAGCATTACTTTTGTACAATAGCAACAATTATGATTGCTTGAATTTATAGTAATCTTATTCTAAAACTTGGATTACCTTCATTCTTGAATACTGCGTTATTTGAATTTATTACTTTAGTTTACATAGATTACATACTTTTCAAGTTGACATTATTTATAGTACTAGCTTTGTCTGCATTTTCCTTTTGTACTGCATTAAATTTCTGAAAAATTTTATACAAATTTATTTTGAGTACAACCTTAAGTAATCGAAAATAATAATTCTAATATAAAGTACTCAAGCTGACAAAGTTGTCTACAGTAGCGTAGTCTGCGAAGTATTCTAAAGCGCTGTAAAGCAATCTTAAGTAATTTATAGCAATTTAGAGTTACATATCTAATTTTCAATTTACACACATACTGATTTCTGTATAAATTTGCATTAATTTCTTTGCTCTCTCTAACCTTTCCAGTACGAAAGAGTACTCGTCTGCTTTTCCTTTTCCTCTCTTGCCTACGAAATTGACATTCAAGAAAGTAAAATATCCATCATTAAATTGGAACTAAACACTCAATTATCTTATTTGACAATTCTTGAAGTACTCTTAGACTAGCTTTAGATTTAGATTTGATTGATTTAGATTTATGTGGTAACACAATGGGCCTTTTGGCCTAAGTGATGTCCTCGAGACGGCCACTTAACCTACCTACCTACCTAGACTAGCTTAATTACTTGATCAGTTTCTTAAGTAGTAATTACAATATTGCAACGCTGCAGATTACCGAAATTCACACACACACACATGTACTTCACTAGGAATGAAAAGCAGAAACACCTGAACTTCCCGCTGCTGTCTGAACTAATTTTGTTGTTGTTATGCGTAAGCAATAAAATATATTACGTCAGTTAATGAAACTATTTTGTTTTGAGTTGAAGACATTTTTTGCCCCGAATTCATGACTTGGCGGTGAATCAAAATGGAGTGGCAGCACTTTTTTCTGTTGGTTTTTGTTTAAACTCTTTTTATGTGCATTAAAGCAGCAATAATAAAAACACAATTTGGCGCAAATTTTTTGAATTTTTCACCATGCAATTCAATTTTTAATTAATAAAATAAACGCATACAAAGTGTCACAAATTTCACGTGAAATTTATATTTTTGTTTGTGCCGTTTCTTTTATATGTTTATATTTTGTTGTTGTTGTTGCAATAATTCACTCTTTCACACATTATAATTAATTATGACTACAGGCGGTAACTTATTGAAAGCATAAATGTAGCCGGTCTATTTGTTGTTGTTGGTGCTATGAACATGAATTCGTGCGCTTAAAAGACAATAACAGCAAACAACAACAAAAACAACTGCGAGAAAATAATAATAATAATAATAAAAAAAGCAATTGCACTTCATAACTTTAATGCGGTTTATAAAAAAATGCAACCGGCTTAAAAGGCCATACAAAAATAACAGGCAATCGCAACACCTCAACACACACGCACAACGCACGCAGCTGCATACACAGACAAGCGCTCCGTGGTATGTCTGATCGATCGAAGTAAGGCAACACGCACATAAATTAATTTGACCAAACTTTTTTCAACTCTTTTTTTCAATAATACAATTTGTTCTTTTTGGCTTGAAATTTTTGAATTTTCTTACATTTTATAATTTGGCGGTATTTTTTTTGTACAATTCAATGCAATGCAAAGTTTTTTCGTATTTTCGACTGAAACGAATTTAATGAATCCAAAAAACCACGCAAACGCGTTCGCCGTTGCGCTCAAGTCAACGTACGAGTTCGTTATGATCGACAGCAGCAATATGTTGCTGACTTTTTGCTGTTGCTGCTTACACGACTGCCAGTGCTGCTGCGACTGCGCTTCGCTCTCACTCTTGCTCTGTGGGATTGTCTACCTGCTGCGCGCCTTGCCCACGAGCGCTTCAGCGCGACGTGCTTCGGGGGAGGGGGGCTACATGAGCGCGTGTCGCTTGGCTCCAAAGCTGTCTGCTGTTATTTGCTCGCTTATTCTCCGAACTACCACATATTTTTGGTCGCTGCTCAAAACGAATGGCAATGCCTGGCAGCATTTCATACATTTCGGCGCGCATACATACATACGTCACTGCCTTGCGCTCCATGCTCCGCGCATGCGCAGCGTTTTTCATTATCGCTTATTTTTATTTGTTTAAATTTTTTACGTTATTTCAATTTTTCGACTTCGCTTATTTGTTTAACAAATTTTCGTTTTATTAGCTTTGGGCGCTCGGCTGCGCCGCGCTGTCTTCTAAATTAGCACAAACCTTGTTATGCGATCGTCGATTCTTGCGGTCAAAGCATTTTTGCTGGCTGTTGTTGTTGTTGACGTTTTCATGCTCACTCATTTTCACAGCTTTGTCTTGTGGGCCCTATGAAATATGAGTGTGAGCATTTTCGCAGTGTTTCTTGTGCGCGACGCTTGCACATTTCGATGCCACATGTTGCAAGTGCCCTGATAGCCTCATTCACTGGCATTGGTATTGGTGTGCGTTGGTGATCTCTTAAATTGGGGGCAAGTGCAAAAAATTGAGGTTACTGTTTGGTGTGACCTGAACCATTTAATATTTCATTTTTTCACCTGAATTTTAATATAATTTACCTGTACTTTTGTTGTATATAAAAACTGCAATTCGAGAACTATAATTTGCTGATATTCTAACTCAAAAAATGTTTGTTTCGCTGCTATTTGCATACAAAAATAGTTCAAACTGCTATGTTTACATTTCCAGACTAATTTTAAAAAATTTTCGAAGACACCTCTTCCCTTGTCTATGTTAAGTTTCTTGTCGGGCAGTTGAAAATCTTGTTTTTTTACAACAACATAAAGTGTACTTTCTTGCAACTAGCTTAGCTTCATAGTATGAATTTTGTAATTTAAAAAAATTATTAGATTATCAGCTCTATTCTGAGAAGAGTCACAACTGTGTAATAATCACAATAGTCACAGTTCAATATTTTATATTAATGATAATTTTTGCTTTAAAAATTTATTGTGACATTCTCTCCAGCTTCCAAGTGCCGACATACTCTCTTTTTTCAATCTTTCAAACTCTACATATAATATTTGGCAGTTCTATGAGTCTACCGGAAACCGAAAAGCAACCACAAACAAAGCGCCCTCGAATAGTTTTAATTAAACTCGCTCAAGCAAATTTATACGCTGCTAGCAACTATTGCAGAGTTTTAAAATTTCATGCACGTTCAACCACAAAAAAGGTGTCGCTATTAATAAAATCAAGTCGCCATATTAACGAATGCTTCCTAGTCAGTGCGATCTTAAGAATACTTAATCACGCCATGCCTAATAAATGACAAAGTATAAATTATTAATTTCCAAAATTAAATTCGTACTTTGAAGTGCATGCATTATTCAAATCCATTCTTCCATAGAAGTTTTCGAAACAAGTCAAGTCAAGGTTTGTTGACTTTATTTAGTCATTAGCGCACACAACAATATTTTCTATAAAATAAGCAGGCATGTAATGCAAATTAATTTCTTTTGTTTACTTTTCAATTTTTCAAGTGGACAGCAGTACAGTGCGATCTTTGCACTGCAGGAATTCACAAAATTTACATACACTCATACAAGCCTAGAACCATGCATGCATATACTACATAGTACAATGTACATTTGTATGTATGTCTGTCTGTGTTCCTCAACTGCGAATATTCAATCGAAAACTTGAATATGGAACGAAACATTGCTTTTATGCAGCATTCCGCTTTACGTTCTTAATTCACTTGGCGCAATTTTGCGAATTATAAACTCGAACATTGTCAACATTTGAGCTAAAAAAAAAGAAACTGAAAAAAGCACCAGCAATAAAGCAGAAGTTGTCAATCAAAATTTTTGCACAACATCTTTTCTTCGCGTGTCGTCTTAATTGCTTTGTTCCTTTGGTGTTTTGTTTATCTTTTAAATTTTATTGCCTCTTTTGCTGGCTCATGCCAATATGGATATTTATTTATTTCTGGCGGGGATTTTGTAACAGGTGCTATGTCATAATTTTTTAGTGTCTGCAAATGATCTCTCCATTTGCCATCTTCTTTATGACTATGCTAGGTCGATTTTGTTGCTACCAGCTTTTTTTTGTAGGCTTTTGAATAATTTCTTTTTCGAGAAAGAGTTAAGAGCTTCTACCTCATACTGCTGTAAAGATCGCTTTGTGTCTGGCACTTGGCAACAATATTTCAATATTCAGTGTAATTATTTAAACTTAACGCTTAATCAAAAATGTGATAGTTTTAGCTTGGTCTTTTTCATTTATTCTGCTCTTTTTCTCATTTCGCGTCTTTTCAGCTCTCGTAAATGCTTGTTGGTTCTTGAAGAGCTGCTCGCATTCACGCCGTTATTGTGCGATCACTTTGTGGGCTCCATTCTGAAGTCAGTATCATTATGTGATGTGTAGTTTTTTTGCTTATTACATCTACCTACAATTTCTTCTTCTTAACTGATTGATAATGGAAACTGCGTCCGTAAATTTTCAGTGATCCTTGATCCTAGTTTTTGGTCTTCATATGACGTACGCTTCGAAAAACTTTTTAAAATCAGTACTTAAATTTCGAGTACCTACTGTTCTTCGAATGAAAATGATTTCATCTAACATGTTCCATATTACAATCGCTTTTACTACGAATAAAATTTAAATTTCGAACCTTTTAATTTCTTTTTAAAATTCTACATATGCCACATTTCACCTACGATTTAAATCGATTTAAGTACGAATAAAATTTCAATTGCGATCGTTCTCAATTTCGATTGAAAATGAATTGTAAATCTTTCTGCTGTATGTCACTCATTCGTCAATTTCACTACTACTTTTGGTTTGTATCGCAATATTTTCAGGTTTTTTTACATTTTTTGGCATTTGTGTAGCTCAGAAATTTGCTAAATTGAACCAAACACTGCATTACCGACACCTTTTCAATCATTTATACTAGTGCCCATTTTGAACATCGATTTGCTACTCTTTTGCAATCACAGAAATTTTGTATTTTTTTCTCAATATTGGCATAGTCATTAATGAAATTCATTGGGCTTTTTGTTTGCAATATAATGCAGTTCAAGCCTTTTTCACGTTAGCTTACCCCTTTCGACCTCAAAGTTGCCGCGGAGCAAGTTCACCTGTGTTTGTTGTCTTAAAGCAAGAGCTACGACTCATTTGGTTCTTTAATTTAAGTAGGTACCAGGGTTAAATCAAATCCCAGTGGCTTTTAAAAGTGTTTGGGAATATGTCTTCAAACACACATAATATTTTACATCGTTTTTGTACAAATTTATATGCATATACAAAAAGTAGCAACATCTTAGCTAAAAGTTGGCAAATATTACAACAAAACGAAGTAAAAAACGGAAATATAATATTTCTTAAAGCTTTATTTGGTTTGGTCACCGTCAATAGTTGCAGCAACAACAGCAGCAGCATTAAGAAACCATTAGTAAAATTGCTTAAAAATAACATTTGAAATGT
This sequence comes from Neria commutata, assembly GCA_963457695.1. Taxonomy (NCBI): domain Eukaryota; kingdom Metazoa; phylum Arthropoda; class Insecta; order Diptera; family Micropezidae; genus Neria; species Neria commutata. Next base: position 3,540,568 of record OY735245.1, read on the forward strand.
CATTCTCGCAATGGCGATCATCATCATCAGCAGCAGCAGCAGCAGTGTCGCCATCGTTTGCAGGGTTGCATTGCGCGTACGCACGCTGTAGGAGCGCACAAGCGACATGCTGTCGTCGTTGTCATTTCTCAAGTGCAATTTTCTAGCAAAGACTGCAGCAACAACAGCAACAACAACGTCAGCAGCAGAATTTCACTTGAAAGTGCCAACAAAAAAATTGCAATTCATTTAAGCTTAATAAATATTTCAAATGCAGCATTGGCTGAGAAAACTTCAAAGGCTTCACTGCACTGGCAACTATTGCTGCTGCCTCCTTGCGCCAGTTACAACATTTTGCAGCACTTCTTTGCGCATGTTGCAAGCGCGTTCACAGACGCAAATTTGACTGCTTTGAAGCTGATTTAATTAGTTCAAAGCGTACTTCAGCAAATTCCGCCACCCCTTCCTCCCTTGCGCTCTTACTTTTTGCTGACTGCGCTCTCTTTCTCTCTCTGGGCAGCACTAGCAGCTGCTGCTGCTTTGTAAAAGTATGTCAAGCATTTAAAATATTGCTGCAAGTGTGTTAGTTGTTGTTGTTGTTGCTGCTGCTGCTGATGATGATGTTGCCGTTTCTATAGTCACCAACAGCAAAGCCACCCGCTTCATGGCACTATTGCGGCAACAATATGCTACAACATGCACTTAAGTTTGCAACTCATGGCAGACATTCCACTTGCTGGCTGGCAATCATTTGTTGCAACAACAACAACAAACAACAAACAACAAATGCAACAAGAGCACTTGCCCTAAGCGTGTCAGTCAAAATTACACAAATTGTCGAGCAGCAGCCGCACTTGCCACTTATGATCTCTCGCTCCGCTCCACCTTCCCTGGATTCTGAATTATAGTTTTGCTGCAACACAGCCAAGCCGTAGCAGCAGTGGCAAGCAACAATTGCTGCAGCGCTTTCAAAGTGCAACAAATTTACTGCAAATATGCTGCTGGCGCGCCGATATTTAAAGTGATTTGGCTGCTTTATCGAAAGACCTCACACCTCCCTCTGTTTGTAGAAATCAACAACAGCAACAACAATAACAAAACATTTGTTTGCGCGCTCTGATCATAAAATTATCGCAAGTATCTCAAGCCCAAAAAATCATATGCTTCACAAAATTTTAGTACGCGCATTTGCCATGGCTCAGATATAAGATATAAAATCTAAGTATCTACTAACTTAACGCCAGCGTTCGGCGTCTTTTGTAGCACTTTCATTAGTGCGGCTGAACGGCACAACAACCACATTCAAAACCAGGGCTGCAAATCGGATCTGAAATGAAGCACTCAATCTTTCCTATTTAGATTTATTGCGATTGCGTGCGATGATTTGATCACTTTTTCTTCCGAACCGCAATTCGAAACATTTGTTTTTTAAATGAAATGTTGTCGACAGCACAGTTCCTTGTTTCAAGTCAGTCATTTCTTTATGTATGTGCTATTTGCTAGTTTGAAGTTGTCGACTCCTAATCTAATATTATGGTGTTTTTTTATATTTTGCTACCTTTTTTTAGCTTTTATAGAAAAAAAAAAAGTGTCATCGATATCGTAACTGAGTGACACCGCGAATCACTGCACCGAACCCCCCTCACTTTTGATTGGCTTGCAACCCTGATCAAAACGGCAGCCACAAATTATGCTGTCCATTATATGTATGAACGTCTCAGTATGTGTGTGTGTATGTTGGAACTATTAGAAAAACACACACGCCAGTGGCGACGTCATTTCAAGGTCGCTTCATTCAATTGCGCTGGTTCAAGATCTTTTCTGGCTGAGAAATTTAATTTTTGATTTTTTTTACGAGATTTTGTCTGATTTACACCTGTGCTCCGCACGTTGGCTACCACAAACATATGCATACACCGACACACACACTCACATGTTAGCTCCATTGTAGTGTTTTGTGTTAATTTGTTCACCATTTTATTACTTGCCTAGCGTGAAAATTTGTTGTTGTGTTTTTGTCATGTATTTGCTGCGGTCTCTTTTTTTGTATACATCGTATACATAACATATGTATGTATGCGTGTGTGTGTGTGTCTGCTTTGTTTAGTCATACGTGCGTAACGCATCAGCATCACCGTTGTGCACTTTGTAGCGCGCACAGACGTTGAGCTCCACTCGTTCCAAAAAAACAGCCGATTTTCCAAGCTCAAAATTTAAATTTAAAAAAAATTTAAAAATACAAAAACATTTCGTGACGCTGTATGCATTTGAAAATCGATTTGCAACGAGTTTAGCGGAAATGTGGCATATGCCTCGCAGCTGCACGTTAAAGTTTAAAGTTTATGCATTTTCAAATTTAATAAAAACTAGCACATGTCCGATTTTTCAAGTGCCCCATAAATTTCATCAACCACGTGTATTTGCATTTGAAGATTCAGCGCTCGTCTATAATTACTTCTCAAACACTTCAAAAGGTAGTTTATTGAACATGATTTAGCTAAAGTCTATAACGATTTGCATAGCTTAACATTAGGAATTGTAGGCTTACCTCAAGTCCCTGTTCGTTCTCGTGTGGACAGTGTAGAATACATCGATGGCTCCGATGAATTTAAGAGAAGGATAATTCTGGAAAGATAAGTTTGCAGAAGAATTGCCAAACATTTTTCTGTTCATACAATACATGTCTTCAAAACGCCATGGAAGCCGAAGAATGACGAGCGAATTCATCTGTCGTTTCGTTTCCAGTAAAGCCACTAGATCCTGAAGCACAGATTAGGCTAACTAAGTAAGAGTTGAGTGCAAGTAATGCAGCCCTGCTGTCTGTGAGTAATACAGATGTTTAACCCATAGGCATTTTGTTAACGTACTCTCTGTGGCAGATCTCAATAGCATGTTCTTCGACTTGGAACACTGAGCTACAATACTGTTAGTTGGCAATGTAAAATTTTATTTATAACTTGGGGTTGTTTGGGCGAGTCAGCACAACATTTTCATAGAATATTTTATATCGGAAAAGCCGAATAATCGACCGAAATTTACTTTTCCTTTTTAAGAACGTAGTCGCTGATGAGAGAAACATCGTCTTGCTCATAAAATAAGAGTGCGTTCCGGTCTCCTAATGGCACTTAAGATCGATAATGAACATATGAAATCTGATCTATTAACAATATGAAAAATCTCTTATCTTTGTTTTGGCATCCCCTCGCAATATACCTACCCTTGCCATGATAAAATGTTGTAAAGCCATTTTTGATTTCTGCAATGGAAAATATTTTTAGACGTTGTCTAGATCTGTTAAAAATAGAACGAGTTCTGCCAAAATGTTATTATTTAAAGTTCAAAAACTATTTTTCCTTGATTTCGATTTTGATAGATTCAAACGACTGTCGTAACTGTTATAAAAAGCTTTAATTACATCGTCGAAATCTCGCTTAACTGGTTTAGACACTGCGCAATTGCTTGTAATATAATTCGTACAAATATTTGAAAATAGTATTCCAAATATTTAATGAGTTAATTTGGTATCTGTTTGGTTTTACTTGTTAGCAGCCAACAACACGCAATAACACACCCGCCCTCACTTGACAAGCTGTTTTGTCAGTGCATTGGCGGAATCTATCGCCTGTCATGCCAACAAAATGCTCTCTGTAGTTGTTGTTGTGTCATTTAATCCGCTAATCGCAGCAGTTGTAATGCGCTTTTTCACTGATAAATCGCCGGTAGTGACACATTAATTAAATTAATTACAAGTGTCGATTGAGCAAATCGATTAATTTGATGTGTTAGTTTTTGTTGGTTTTTTATTTTTTACAAAATTAGCTTTAAATTTCGTTTGTCTGTGCGTAAGTACTAAGAGACGTGAGCCAAAACAAACTTCTTTTCGACCAAATAACGGCCGCTCAAAAACACGTTCGTCGTAGACGCATTCGATGCAGTGCAGCAGCATTGAATTTTCGATTTCGCATTGCACAAGATCGAGTTCAAGACTTCGGCTGCTGTTGCACTCTCGGTTTGTCTGCTGAGGCCCGTCCGACCAGATCAGATCAGAGCAGACCAGACCTGAGCAGAGCAGAGCAGCCAGTCCGCTACCGTCTGTGCATTCGTTTCTTTGGCGTGCTTGTTTTCAAGGTCGAATTCTTGTTTTCGGCTTCATTCCGCTTTATTTGGTTTACAAATTTTATCTGGCTGCGCTTTGAGGCTGCACTGGCGGGCGATACCCGTGCAACTGCGTTACAATAAAAATTAATGGCCGCGATAATTGTCAACTCCACATTCGCATTGGCTTGCAAGTGACACATTTTTTAAGAGCGAGTGCGTTTATTGCGCCTGCCCTCACTGGCAATTGTTGCTACTTGCCGCCTGGCTATGCTCCCGAAAGAGGCACTGCCAACTGAAATTCCCCACATTGCGCACATTCTTCTCATGCTACGCTTACTCCACAGATCCTTGTTTGTACATCATGCGCTTCGCCAATAAGCTGCAGTTCGGTGGCAAGGCGCACGAGGTCTCCATGACGGCGCTGCGCATTGTGCAACGCATGAAGAAAGATTCGTTGCACTCAGGACGGCGACCAACCGGTTTATGCGGCGCAGGTGAGTATTTTTAGCTTCTTCTTGTCTGCTTAAACTTAAACTTGATTTTTAGTTATGTTTTCTTGATGTCTACACAAATGCTACATGCACTATGTAACCGTAATTGGTGTGCGATCTTGTCTCTTCCTCTTGTCAATTAGGAAGAGGTCAGTTCTGCATGCCTGATGAGGCAACTGAACAGCTCTAAAGTTGACTTCAAGCTCTTAAGTTATGCTTCAATTGTTCCGCTTAGTTTTATCAGGGCTTGCAGCAATTTACTAAATTATCGAATTAGTTTGTAATACAAAATTTTTATTAATTGCTTCTATTTTAAATCAATGAGTTATAGTTATATTTATTTTGATACCTATCTCATTGAAAATGAGTTGAAATAATTTATTAAGCAAATTTAAGCAATAATATTTTGTTTCCAAAACATATGCTAAAAATGATATCTAAAGTATTTTTAGAATTGTGAAGTGGTCAGCGAAACTCTTTTTTCCGCCGCTTTATAATTTATTGAAGAATAGAGTATGTTCATTTTCATTTGATGCGATACAATAATTCTAATGCTTTGCTCAAAGGTAAAAATATGCATATTAATTAAAAAACCTTTGTATATCTAAATTTTTTAGATCAATATGAAATTTTCAGTGCCAAAAACTCATTGGAATACAATTTTAATCGAATGATGATATCACAGCAGACTTCTACTTTTGAGAATTGAAGCATTAATTTTAACATATGTATTGTTTTTTTAAAAAGGACGAGTCTTAAAATCTTACATTTCCAATTCAAAAATGCTCAATTATAGAAATTGTTGTCCTTATCGTTTAGAATTTTATATTGGTATATTTTCTTTTTCATTTAAAGTTGTTTAAATCAATAAAAAAAGGAAATTAAAATTGGCAAATTAAATTGTAATACTTTGTTTGATAATCAACAAGGCTTAATTTTGTATTCTTTCAAAAAACGTTGAATGTCTTTTCCGGAATACTAAACATAAGAGTTTTAAATTAAATAAAAATTTTTTTTATTATTTTAATGTTGGATTTTCTGTATTTAATCATGCCGGTCACATTCATTCCAGCCCTGTTGATAGCCGCACGCATGCATGAGTACAATCGCACCATAGCGGACGTTGTGCGCATTGTCAAAATTCACCAGTCCACCGTGCGGAAGCGGCTAATCGAGTTCGCGGACACGCCCTCCAGCTCGCTGACGCTGGACGAATTTATGTCGGTCGATTTGGAGGCGGAACAGGATCCGCCGGCATTCAAAGCGGCACGCAAAAGAGATCGCGATCGTATCAAAGATGTGAGTCTAAATTTAGCTGTGGTTATTTTTTGCATGTGGCAATGCTGTGCTCGTTATAAATAAGAAAGAGCGCAGTGAGCGAGAAAGAAGAGCGCTGACTGCCTTAGCGCTTGTGTAGAGCATTTGGCTGATGATTGATAAGTGCCCGGCTAGCTCAGTCGGTAGAGCATGAGACTCTTAATCTCAGGGTCGTGGGTTCGAGCCCCACGTTGGGCGAGTATTTTTTTTGTTTTATGATGTTTTTTTTTTATAAAAAAAAGTAATTTTGATTTTTATATCTTCTTTGGCAGGTTGGCGAACATGAACTCACCGAGCTGCAAAAGGAAATCGACTCCCACTTGGATGCAGATCTAGAGAAATTACATAAATCTATCACAAAAAAACATCTGAAAGGCGACTTGGAAGAACTTGAAAGCGCCAATTTTATTGAGGAATCTAACATGGAAGCCATACAAGAGTGTTTCGCTAGCAACCCAGAACTCTCAAGTGTGCCTTCTAAATCACAAAAACTGGTGATCGAGGGCCTTAAGCCGGACATTGAGTCAATGTGTCGACCCACGACGAGTGAATTGCATGATGTGGAAAGGGCCAAGCACGCCGAAGACAATATTGAGCTCGACTTGGAGGGCCTGGACGACGAGGAAATCAACAATTACATTCTCACACATGACGAGGCCGAATACAAGAATAAAATGTGGGAAGCTCTGAATGCGGAATACCTCAAGGAAATGAAGGAGAAAGAAGAAAGACTGGCAAAGGAGCGGGAGGAAGGCAAACCCGAAAAGAAGAAACGCAAACCGCGTAAGAAGCCGATGGGACCGTCGACAACTGCCGGCGAGGCCATCGAGAAAATGTTGCAAGAGAAGAAAATCTCGACGAAAATCAACTATGACATATTGAAAACATTGACTGAGGGAGTTGTGACTGCTGGCGCTAGTAGCGACGCCACAACTGAGGCCAGCACCTCAGCGGCGGCCACTGTGGAGAGCATTCAGGAGCAATTGGACATGAAGAACGTGCCCATTGTGGTGGAGAGCGGACCCATTCAGCAGAAGAATCGGTAAACAGACACAATTCGTCATTTCAGTGTTTGTGCCTATTTTTCATATACCTTTCATATACCTCCAGACGCAGCAAACCAGCCTACAACATTGGCGGTCCTCCAGCAAAAGCGCCAAAGCTGGATATTGGTTTACCTGTAGCTGGAGCAGAGCCAGTGCGCACAAAACAGGAACCGGTTGTGTTGGAAAACGGTAAATTGTTTGGAACTCCGTTGCTTCTCCAATAAAGTAATGTATTTAATTATGATTTTTTGTATTTCTGCAGACGACTTGGAAGACGTCGACGAGGCAGAAGCTGAAGTGGAAGTTGAGCCAGAAGCAGTGCCCGAATCTGAATATTCATCGCTGAAGGATATGCTGAACAACGGTGAAGAGGAGGACGAGTACTATGGCTATGAGGAGGACAATTACTAGGCTACGCATTTACTTAATTCTAGCATTCGAGTTCGAACAAACATATTTTTAAATTTTTAATTTTTCTGTATTCGACTATTTAATATGCATATTCCTGTAGCTTTTATGTGAGTTTAAGCATTTAATTAACGTTGTACTTTTCAGAAATGTTTGCAGTAGACATTTCACAAGCATGTATGCACTTTTTTAACTTTTAGTTCAATTGAAATGATTTGTGAAACTACAAAATAAATTTGAATGTCAATACTGATATAATTTTTAAGCCCAGTATCTTGTGAAATTTAAGATAAGCGCTGCTCTGAAATACATTTATAATTTATTGTAATGCAATTTGTACTTTCGCCTTCAATGCTCTTACTTGGCTCATTTGTATTTCGGACGATTCGTGTTTGTTATAATTTAAAGCGAACACAATATGGCCCTACAGCGCCAGCTGTTGCTTGGCAGCTATAAAATTTCTTGTGCTACTAAATGTTGCACTTTTGCATTGTTGTGTGCTGCAAGTGTTAAGGCCAAGGGGTGCATTTTCGGAGGTAGAGATAAGAAGCTTAAGATAGCGGCAATATTATATAAAGCTATGGTATTGTAATTGTTTGCAAGAAAATACAAAATTGAAGCTATGTGTTTTGTGTATGTGTTTCCCGAAACAAAATTGCTGCTCAAACGCCATGTGGTGCATCATATTAATTTTTCAATAGAATAAATACTTAAAGCATAATATTTAAAAAAAAACCTGCATTACAGTGTTGTTGTTTTCGAGTGCAAACGGGCAATTTGCACATTCAAGCAGCTCAATCAAGTGCTTAAAAATTTGCATCGAGCTTGATATGAATTCTGTTGTTCAAAACATCACTTATTTTCAAGTGAGTAAACAAAGTATTTTACAAAATATTTACTTTTGATCGGCGGCGTAAAAAATGTGTTTTTTCGATATCCATTTTGGGGCTGCTGATTTTTATTTGTATGGATTTTTAAGCCTTTTGAGCGCAAAAATTGGCAAAGGCGACTTGCATTGTTTTATTGCAACGTTGTGTGTGGGTGTGTGCAGTCACTCACACATGCAAGAAAACTCACACAAAAAGAGCAATTTATTAAATTGTTGGTTCACGCTGCTTTTGGTTTAAATAAAAAAAGCGACGCTGCAGCCAGCTACACAAGGAAAAAGCAGCAGCAGCGCACAATCAACAATAGCAACCCCGACCAACAGCGGCAGGAATAAACGAGAAATAACAACAACCACAACGGCGGCAATGGCGCAAATTACAATAAATACGCATATCGCTGCATTTAAGTGTAAACAACAATTCGCATTCGCAGTGTTGGCTTTTGGCAATGGCAACAGTTTTCAGCTTCGCGCTGGCAATGGCAAAAACGCTGCATCAGTTAAATTTAATTTAATTGCTTGCAACTTGCGACAAAAGGCAAAAGCAGCAATTTTCACGCCTCCTTTATGTTGCACTGCTAGTGGGGGGGTGCAGTAGAAAACTTCTCTGTGATCAAATTTAATATGATATGCAGCGTTGCCATCTTTATAGCATTTTGCATTTCGCAGGAACACATTTTCATTTTCAATGCAGAAAAATTTACAAACATTTTGAAAAATGTTGTCTTTGATAAGTTCATTATGATATTTTCCTTTGCCAAATAGTAATTTTCTATAATTTTTTAAATAGTGCTAGTAGTCATTTTGAAATTTTTTAATATTTTAGATTGAATAGTGCTTGGGCTCATTGCATCTCCGCTCCATCGACTCTCTGAATTAGCAGTACTTAATAGCCGAAAGTCTGTCGAATCATCCAGAGATATTTAACAAGTACAAGCTCTAGGCCACCTCCAATCGTTTCAGCTCACTATCCGTAAGTATAGATAAGTCATGTGTTGAAGTCTGTAGAACGTCTAAGGTCCTGAACTACTTTCAAAAATTATTCCGACGCATTCCTTCCTTCAGAAATTCATCGCATTTCGCAACGCATCCTCACACCTATAGCGTGAAGGAATCCATTTAGTAGTATGACCGTTATGACAAGCCCAACTTAAGTCATTTCTACTAAGGAAGGAATTTACTCACTCTAGACTCTCGCGGCAATGATAGCTTCAGCGAACGAATTTCTAAGTCACCCGCCAGCTTAATTCGGCATCATCACATGTCATATTATGTTCACATATTTACTTACAAAAAATTACAACCAAAAATAAATTTAGATGTGATTTTATTCTTTTTGAATGGTATTACATTTTTGAAAAAAATTTTCTATCATTCATTCATTTCATTTCTATCGCGAAAAATGTACTATACCAACATTTTGGCTACTCTCTCTTGGCGACAACATATCTCATAAATGTTTAAATTGACAAAGGATATCTCTACTAGTTACGAATAAAATTTAAAAGAATTCTAAACATTTATATAAAAACTTTTATAAAATAAAAGGACTTGCCTTTGCTGCTGCACTTCTGTTACACGATACTCATTATTTCCCTACCGAACGAATGATCTTGAAAGCCTGTGTCGAGCTGGCATGAAGCTTCGATCGAGTTACAGCATACCTACCCCCGCCGGTTACCGTTTGCTGGAACGAAAAATCACAATCAATGTGGCAACTCTTTAACCTCACCTATTTTTGCTTTTGCTGTTGATTATTATATTTCGCTACGTATTGCTGTCGTACAAAAAACATGCAAGCGAATAATACGAAATAAAATGAGTAATTCGCATGTGTGTGTGTGTGTGTGTGTGCAGCTATAATGCATGATCCTGTGGTGAATATTAATTTACTTAATCATAATTTAAGTAATAAATGGCGACTCGTTATTTCATTTCGTGCAGTTTCGCTCGGGCTTGCTGTTCTTCGTCCTTTGGTTCTTCTGTTGGTTCGCTTTGCATTTTGTTGTTGCTCATTGTACAAATGTGTTGTTGTTATCCTTTTGATACTGCTGCTGCTGATATTGCTGTGGCCTTTAATGTACTTTTGGTTGTTGCAATTTCGTCGGCATGTGGCAACGTAATAAAATTCGTTCGCAACACTTCATAAATTCACTACGAAATCAGCATAAAATTGTATTTGCGGTGAAATAAAGTGAAATCGAGTTTTATTGAATTTGCGAAATCTACCATAATTGCATTTAAATGTATTTCACTCTTTTTTTTATGGTAATCGTCTTAAATTGTATATGCACTGATTTTCATTGACTTACATGCATGCAGAAAAGCTACAAAGTAAAAATAGATTTTGAATGGATTTTTTATTTTAACAAATCAGAAACACGGCGGCTTTGTTCAATGGCAGATTTCACAATTTAAAGGCAGCGTTATTTACAATTCATACAAAATACAGAAAAACAGTTTGGTTATTTTATAGTCCTTCGGTATATAAATAACGTTCTGAATTATAAATATGTTACCCCTTATTCTAAATCGTAATGAAAGAAACTAAAAATTTGGAACGCATTCTTTCGTTTTCATAAAGGCATTCAGAATTCCTAATTATGTACATTTGAATTATTTTCATGGCAAGAAATACTGCTGTAGTATTAATAGTTCATCGCAAAAGTTTGTATACAATTTTTTTTTTTAATTCAAAATATGTAAAATTTTGCAGAGAAGAAGCAGCCAATTTCATCTAATTTCGAATCAGTTGTGTTGTTCAGCTTACTTTTAGTTTCGATTCTGATTTCAATAAAATCTAAGAACCAATTTCGAAGACAGAACCAGCTCTCCGTAACTGTAATTGCCCTTGATATATAACAAAAATTATTCTGCGTGCATTCCAAGCTGCCATGTCGCTCAAACAAGCATCAAATCTCAACTGCCAAAGTTTAGAAATTTCGAAAAAGGGAATGAAATATATTATTAAGGCATAAATAAATTGTAAGCAAACTTTGGTCAATGCAAAATTTACAGCTCAAGTGGACAGTAATATTTTGGCGCTTGATGGCGCATGCAGGCATTGTGGCCAAAAGAAATGGAACTGGGCACTAAATTCAATTTGGAGCGACACTTCTGCACAATTTAATTTGGCAGCAAATTGAATTAACCCAAATCGAATTGAATTGAATCGCAAACGAATTGAGATGAGTAGAGCTGCAAGTGTGGAAAAGCTTAAGGATGAGGCGTATGCAAATTTCAAGCTTGTATACAGCGAAAAACGGCAAGGGAAGCAGTAGGTGAAAAGACGAAGAAGGCAGTCGAGTAGCGCTCATGGTCAAGTTGGCTGAGTGGACTCAGTAGAGATGCTCAAAGGGCTCGTACGTGCGAGCTGCGTTAGTTAGCTACCACATATATGTATATGTGTATGTGTGTCCAGCAGAGACATGCATGTGTGTGTGACAGACTTGCCGCTTAAAGGCAAATAAATGGTAAAATATTTTTGATATCTCTTTTGAATATATGATATTTAGCAGCGCAGTCGCTGAGCAGTGGTGCATAAAAATTTATTAATTCATTTAAAAAGCGACGTCAGTCACTTTCGAAGAAGTGCTAAAAATGTGCGCTACTGCCGAAGTTCGGCAGCGGCATAAATTTGCATATAAGGAGGCACAACCAGACACGTAGTCAGGTGTGCTCTGCGGAAGGGAAGTAAGTGTGCGAAATAAAAATAAAAAACAGTTTTAAATATTAAAAGCTCTTTTACACTTTGTGCGGGTTATATGGCTTCGAGTCCGCTTGGGCCCACATGCTGACGTTCACTTATGAAGCAGAGTGAAGGAAAATAAAATTAAAAATATGCATCGCTCTTAATTAAATGCATTTTTAATGCCTGACAGAGCCGGGAATACGCACTCACTTCCAATGCAAGCAGAGCTGCGGACACAATGAAGGTAATGCTGCGCTTTATGTGAGCGTACATGTGTATGTGTGTGGCCACATTCGGGTCGCTTAACCGTCGATTGACCTGGTCGTGTCTGCTGTCATTATTACTTTTTTTTATTTATTCATAATTAAGCAACGCTGGCAGCGCAGTTTAAACATGACGTTGCTGAGGCAAGCGGGATGAAGTAGGATAAGCATGAAGCAGGTGGGCGTACTTTTAATTGCCAGAAAAGCGGCTCTCCCACTTAAGCAAGTATTGAACGTGCATAAATATGCTGGGAAAATATCCGATACTTTATTATTAACTTTTGGGTGGATGCTTGTGAGCCCCATGGCGTATGGATTGGAGGAAGTTCGTTGGAAACTTTTAAACTACGACGTATCACCAGTTCCCGCACATATTCTATTTGCTGCATATGCTCATTGAAATACGTTTCCGCATGAAATTGAGACATTATTTGCTATATGTTCGGCATTGTTCTGTATAATTGAGGGCACCACAGAGCAGCAAAGCGCGGCACAATCGCATACAATGACTGCAGACGACGGAGCGTATGAGTAACCAATAATACATAATTCTTTTATTATATGGCACGCTCAGATCGCAGCAGCTCTGATGAGCAAGGGGCAATTATTGTTGACAAGCCATATCTGGAGTTGTTGTAATGCTAAACGTGATTTGCTTGATGATTGAAATAACGAAATTATAAAAATATATAATATAATAAACTAGAAATAACGTTAAAAATGTTAACTTGCTTTCTTGAGGAGGACCTTCACATCTTTGGAAAGGATTTAACCTTCTCAACATTCGCGTATATGGAAAAGTTTTTGTTCGAAATACGATTTAAGACCAATACCTGTTGTTTTCGAATTTGTTCATCTTGTACTGCTCCAAGAACAAGAACGATTAGAAAAATTTCCAAAATTTGAAACAATGTTTTGGTACTTCATTGCCGTTAAGAGTACTCTTAAAATTTCAAAAATGGGTTTGGTTCATCCATCATATGTGAATCATTGTTTGAAATATTTTATCCTATTAAAGTTACGTTTAAATTTTTCCGAAATGGGCGTATGGTAGCTTAAATATGGCCATAATTTAGTTTCTTTAAATGGTTTTTTGGCCCACTCGGTTATTTGGTGTAGGGTATAATTCTCTAGAGCTAACGCGTCCTTCTTACTTGGCTTTGAATTGATTTGAATTTACTTGCTTTATGGTTGTTGCTGTAAAATTTTTCCATTTTGGTTTTAAGGCTTAAAATTTGTTCAACAATTCAATAAAATTTTGATTACACGCACAACCAACTTTTTCAATTGAGTAGAGTGCATTACTGAAGTTGTCAAGTTTGTGTTCAGCAGTCTGCTTGTGCAGCTGGGCACCTTGGTCACAAGGCAGTTGCACCTCAGAGCAGCTGGCAACAACTTCGTCTCAGCAGTTTTAAGCAGCTGGCATTTCATTGCCGCATACAAATTGCATTTGCATGCATGCAAAATCGCAACGACAAGGCCGAAGCAGCAACATGAAATGCTGACGAGACAAGATGAGACCAGACAGTGGCTTGCCAGGTCAAATGTTGCAGCTAGGCTTACAACTGCTGCCAGTGTGACTGCTCATGACGACTGACAAAAAACCAGTGACACTGTGAATTCCGCAATTAAACGACTATAAATGGCCAATGGCTGCAGGCGGACGCACAGACACGCAAACCGAGCCGCAGGCGCATTGCAATGGCTGAAAGCGCCTAAAATCAACAGTCAGTCCTTACTTGTATTCTGCATGCTTAACTAAGGACACTTTGTAGGGAGACTGGCAGAGAGAGTGGCGCAGATCGGTTAGCAATATGGCAAATGTGGCCATAATGTAGCAACAAACAGAGCTCAACTGCAAGCAATTGTGCGTGGCCCATGGCATTGCATTTATATATAAATACTCATACATGCATGCATGAGTGTGTGTGTGCGTCTGCAACAAATTGGCTGCAACTGCAAGCATGCAAGCGGCACTGTGAGTCGCAGTCGGGTTCTATTGTGCGAGACAATTGCATTTGCAGACAGTAATTGACGACATTATTGCATAAGCAAGTGTTGGTGATGTTGTGTGTGTGTGTATGTGTCTATGGTTGTGTGAGTGCCTTAAGCATAGCTGCAAATTATGCTAATTTTGCAAGAGAAGTAGTCACAGCGAGCTCCATTTGTAATTGGCAATTAATGCGGCCCCGAACGGTTGCAAATTAAAGCTACACTTTAAGGCGAGCGGGGCTGCCATTATAGGGGGCAGACAAATGTACAAACACACAAATATATATGGGAGTAATGTTAGTTGGCGCTAGCGCAGGTGAAGATTAAGGTCGACGTATTGTTGAGAGCGGGCGATACTATTGAAGATTTTCATCCGCAGCCGAAAAGAAAAAGAGAAATAGGGGAGAGGGGGGTACCTTCGTCTCTTTTTTTTTGAAGGCCTGTATTTCAGAAGGTAATCAATATATTTAAAAACCGATTAGACTGTTATAATACCTCATTATTTAACAATAAAATGTTATACTAAAATTTCTTTAAAAAGTTCCGTTTGTATTATTTTTGTCATGATTAGTAAAAAAAGTCATTTCGCTGAATGTGCCCCCATGCCAGGGTAGCTTCGGCATTTGGCGGGACACTTTCGGCATTCACACTTTAAAGTACCATAAGGTGATACAAAATCTTGTTTAGACTAAATAAGACATGTTTTTGGTTACACAATACGTATTTATTATATTTTTCATTAAAATATTTAAAAAAAATTATGTTTAAGAGCTTCAAAAAAGGTAGTTATTGTAAAAATTTTTTTATAAATTATTTGTTATATATAATGTTTAAAGTGCTGAGATCGACCCTAATATTAATTTTGTGTGGTTACGGGAGGTTTAAGCCACGTTCGAGGGTCTTGGAAGCTTCAACTCGATTTCGATTTTTAGTACCTGTGAAGTTATATTGACGAATGTGCCCCATGAAAAAAAGACGAGTCTGCCCTGGTGTCACTTTTTTTCTTTTTATTTTTTTACTTCTAATTTCAGTGCTTTATTTTCACTTAATACACTTTTATTTACAAAATAATTAGTATTAAAGTAATACTAATACAATTTTGTTCGAAATAATGGTATAAATACAGCACAAACTTCTTACGTTACCGACCTGAATATTCGGGAACGAAGCGCGAAAACACAAAATCAAATGTAACTTTATCAGCTGTTCAGATAGAGATGGCAATCTTTGTGAGGGATATTTATGCTAGTTATGGGTTAGTTTTTACTAATAAACAGTTATGTCCGATGACTCCTTCATACCGAAATCGCCTTTGACGAATGTGCCCCAAGGACGAAGGTACCCCCCTCTCCCCTATATATACAGAGGGACCCAAGCAGTCCTTTAAAAGATTGAACGTACATTAATCGATAATTTCAATGGCTTTATAAAGAAAGTTAAATCTGAAAATTAGATTTTAAGTAGACGAGTTGACACTTTAAATGTTTTTGGTTTCCAAAAAAAAAAGAATTTTCAATCAATAAAATTAATGCTAAAGTTCAAAGCAGATAATGCTACTTTTTTTTAAACGTTTTTTTTGTTACAACTTTTTACGCTTAATTAATCATATTATAGATGGTTTTTTGATTTTCGTAAATTATAATCTCATTTTTTAGCTCCTTTGTTGTTTTTGTAAAGTTTATTTTGATTGTTTTACCAATTTTTTGCCATTATAAAAAAAGCTCAACAGCAAATGCCAAACCGCTGCTGCAAATTTCGCAAAAAATGGGTTAAACGCTGTCATTAATTAAAGCTCTCCGCCGAAAATAACCAACAAAAATGAGGCAATGAAAAAGTGCAAATATTATCATTTTGCTTAATTAAAAAGCGTTTACGCCTCCCATTGTGTCGCTGCAACCGAGCAGCGAGCCCATGCAATCAGCGCTTACTGGTACGAAGAGCAGGCCTATCGCTGCATTTGTTGTATTTGCTATTACTTTTTTATGCTCGTTAGTTAACCTTTAACCTTTTTTTAAACTTAATTTGATTTGAATGAATAAAATGGAATAAAATATAATTGAGTAAACTGTAATAATTGGCGGGAGCACAATCAGCGGTATTTTGATGTCTCGTGGCAACAACTTGAAAGTGCAGAGGAGAAAGTATGAGAAGGGAATAATTGTCAGCATTGTTATTGCATAGGGAAGAGTTAAATTTTAACTCTTAGGCAAAAAGTTTCGAAACTGCAGGATACATTGTACATATTCTGCAAAAGTGGCTTTGAGACGGCTTTGAATGAGATCAGCTTTTCAAGCATTTCTTATCTTTTGGCAGAAGTAAAAAAAATACATTATCGAAGTAACTTTGTTGTGCAAATATCGTCTGAGAAACATAAATTTATGTCTGCAGGACATATTTTGCTTTTTATTCTCATTGGCTTAAACTGCCGGGCATGTGATTTCTTTCAGTAATTCCATTACAAAACTTAACTCTTGAAAGAACCGCTTTTAGCTGGTAGAGACTTTTAGCTTTATTTATCTGCACCCGAACTGCTGTATAAGAAAAATTTTCAAAGTCTTAGCACTAGCTGTGCATCTGATGTGCTTGATGCATGTTTTTGAAGGTAATTATTAAATGGTTAGCAGATTCCCCATTCAATACTAACCACTTTTTCAAGTTCTGTCAAAATTTAAATGACCTTGAAAAAATCAATAAAATCGACAAATATTCAAAAGACTTGACCACAGAACGAGCTCGCATGAAAATTGCATTCAAATCAATATCAAATAAAATTTGAGAAATGAAAATATATAATTTTTATTTTTTCATTTTACTTTTTGAAATGCTTAAAATTTGTTTGTCTTCAGATAAATTTACAAATTTATCACACGGGATTATTAATCGTGCCTATATTTGTTTGTGTGTGAGTGTATGTAAGTTATAGACTGAGGCTGACAGTTTTCTGAGTCTTGGAGATTTGCGGTGCACATGTGTGACATTTGAGTTGGAAACTGCTAATTAATCTCGGCGCTGATAAATTTTGCTTAATTTTTTGTGCTCACTCGCAACATGTGCGCTTGACGCTAGTGTGAGTGTAAGGGGTGTGAGAGTGTGTGCGTGAAAGTTTGCTTGTGAACGTGGCTAAGCCCGGGCTGGCTTAAAATTAATTGCCAATTAATGTTAAGTTGATTAATTGTCTGCGGGTCACGTGGTGTATCTTATGCAAATTAAGCCAATAAATTATTTTAAATGCCACCATGCCGCCCGATCCCCTCGACCTGCGCCCTCTTCCCACTCCTCAAACCGCAGCAGGCAGGAAGAAAGCGCCTACTTTGCTGTAGAATGTGTGTCAAATTCTTGTAGGCATTTTCTGCATGCTCTCACACACACACACACACACACACACCCATGCTGATACTCACACTCATACAATCATACACTTACACAGCTACAAACATAAATCTCTTCTGAGCGAATTTACAGTCGCTGCACAAGCGCTCGGCCAGTTTGCAATGAATCGATCTATTCATCATTCTGCGTTGCAGTTTCTTTTTACTAAAGTTATATGTGTGTGTGTATTTGAGTGTGCATGTATTTAAAAACAATGCTGATGCTGTTGGTTTTGTTGTTGTCGTTGTCGTTCTCTGCTTCCTTGGCTCGCTGTTTCGCATTCATTTGCGTAACTGAGTTCGTTCGTTTTTTCCAGCTTTTTGTGACATTTTGTCTGAATTTTTTTTATGTGGCAGATTTTTAAGGGAAGGAAATCTTCACAACACACAGTCCAGGATTTATTTTGACATAACCATTTAGCTATTTAGATATAATGAATACAAACGCTTTAATTTTGGGTTACACCCTACTTCGGTTTAACAGGACATGTACGCATTCTTCTGCCAATAAAGTAATATTCAGCAATATAAGCTCAATACAATTTTTTGTTATTGGTTAGTTTTAGCAAAAAAGTCGGCAAAGCCGTTGGACTAACCTGAATTGAACTGCAATGAGCGCATTCTATTTTTTTAGTACTAATTTGTAGAATCTGAAGTATTTCTTTTAGCCATTTTAGAACAGATTGGAAAGCTTTATCTTAGCAATTAATGCTTTCAGAAAAATACAGATGATTCCCAGAATGGTCGTCTCAAAAAGAATATGTATTTTCCGAAATTTTCCAAGCATTTGACAGAATTGGCCTGGTGAGAAATCGAACCAGAAACTTGTGGCTTCATATGACCATCATTTCGATGCCATTTCTTAATTTAGGTGTTCTTGTATTTTGAAATAAGTTTGAAAAGTTGGAGCTTTTCTTTGGCTTTAATAACGCGACTAAAAGCTGTTATTATTTATTTAAAAATTATTTATATTAAATAAGCAGATATGCACAAAACTAACTCATCAAACTTAGTTGCTGTTTGCCTTAAAAACCTTTAAGATTTTATTAGCGCTCCATTTTCTATTCATTATAAAGTCTTGCTGCTGTAGCCGTTGTTGCCATTGTTGTTACTTTTGGGGTTTAGTTACGCAAAACAATAAATTAAACGATTATCGGCCAATTAATTTAGCGCACACTTGAGCCACAAGGAAAATGTGGGCTGGCGCAGGTAAAATGGCTACCTTTCAGACTTGAAGCTGCTCAATAAGTTGATTAATTGCCGAGGTTCATTGAGGTGAGCTGGGATTTCAACTGGCAAGAGATGCAGTGTAGCGCAGAATAGGGACTAAGAGTAAGTGGTGAAAGTGGAAGAGAAATAGATGCACAGAGTTCATTTGTAGTTATTATCGGAATTTGGTTAATTGTGTCAGTTGAGTGGGTTATAAATGGCTTAAAGATAACATGTAACATCAGCTTGATGAACTGTTTTTGTTGTTGTAAGTGGATTACAGTATTGAAGAGGCTACAAGTCAAAATGGAGATGTTACGATAGCAAGGAAGTAGCAGCATTGTATTAATTAAAATTTTTTTTAGTGGAATAATAATATAATGCCATTTAAGATAGCATTTTGCAAAAGCCTGTTAAGTTGCTTTGGGTATCTAATAATACATTAATATAAAGGCATATTGGAATATATAGCTTATAGTTGTAAAATCTTTAAGTTGAAGTAAAAAAACTGTTGTCTTATAAAAATTTACTTCAAAAGAAAACTAGTCTTAAGTCAAAAAAGAAGTTATTGCTTTAAATTGTACGTTTATCATTTAGCATATATTTCCAATCAACAATACAATAAATAACTATAAAGAGCTTAAGCTTCAAGGCCGATAAAATTTCTCTGTTGCTTTAATTACAACATGAAGTCCCCTCCTTCTTCGGGATGCCGCCACAAAGTGCCGTAAATAAGCAACCGCTTAAAATAAACACAAGCGCAAATATGATAAACAGCACCCGGGAGACATTTTATGGCATTTTGCGGCAAACGCAGGTCGAAGCAAAACACACACTGCTATAAATAAATCTTTCTTAAAAACGTATAGGTGTGTGTGTGTTTCTGCTTGAAGAAATTATGCTACCTTCATTAAAATTAGTCGTTGATATACGCACACATGTACGCTGTATGCGTGCTTTCATGTGTGCGTGTGTGTGCGAGTGATAAATTGAAAATTCTGGAGCGGATTTCTTGCCGGAAGTTGCCATGACAAAATGATTGAACGTTTAAGTTTCGGCGGCAAGGCATCGAGTGGCAGAACAGCGGCATTTAATAATTGGTGGCAAATATTTAAAATGCGTTTAAAAATAAGTACTCAGATTATTTACATACATATGATGTGTGCTAGTTATTTACAGGTATCTGTGTGTACTACTATATAAGGCAAAATCATTAAGCAATAAAATGCGCCTAAAAGAATACAATAAATAAATAATTACGTTGGGTAGAAAGAACTGGCGCATGCTGGAAGTAGATTCGATAAGATTGCTTTTGGGGAAGGGATCTAGTCTCTTAGTCACGGCCGCCTGAAAGCTATTTTGTGACAGTTCTTCATATATTATACAAGTTTATGTTTATTCGGCAGCTTGAATGTTAGAAAGAATAGTTTTTATTCGGACTGAATTGCCAAAGAAAAATGACAATACTTAGTTGTCAATTTCTGTTCTGAAACAAAGCAATTTTTAAGTGTACAAACAACAAAGAATTAGAATTATTGCTCACATGGGCAGGTCATATAGCTATTTCGTCATATAGAACAAAAACTGATACATTCATTTGCCTCAAGTACATATGTGCTCCGACGGAGCTCTCAAGTAAGGCAAAAACAATTGCATTAGACAGTGTACAATAACAACAAATACTATGCGTTTGATATAGACAGCAGGTAACTGTGATGTTTGTCAGCGCAGAGTCGTCCAGTCCGATGATGTGATGGTTAGCACATTCGCTTACTACGTCATAGGTTCATGGTTCAACTCCTACGTTTCACAGACTTTACCACCAATGCTTCTATTTCGAGTAATTAATCGTTTAGAAATTATTAGAATTCACATTAGTCACTGATGAGGTTTTCTGGCAAAAACCGAAATAGCTATATGACCTGCCCATGTGAGCAATAATTCTAATTCTTGGTTGTTGTACACTTAAAAATTGCTTTGTTTCAGAACAGAAATTGACAACCAAGTATTGTCATTTCTCTTTGGCAAGTCAGTCCGAATAAAAACAGTTCTTCAAATATTTATAGATCCTCAGGTATGTGTAATGTCAAAAGTTATGAAGCAATTTTCTTTGGACATCACTACGCATTTCTCTAGTTGTAGGCATATATCAACTAGTTAACGAAGGCTGGTCCTTACCAGCCTATTACAGCGACATAGGATGTTTTCCTCTGGTAATTCAGATCCTTAACATATTCTAAATATGGTATTCTAAACTATGTATAACCATAGTACATACATATGTGTCCTTACCCTACTATTCGGATGTACAGAATATACAAATTCTTAGAAATTGCCTTCTTTACCAGCTTATTAAATATTTTTCTGTAATTTTCCACGAATCTGACAGCACTCAAAGTAATCGCAATTAAATTTGCATGTCACACTGCAATTTTTAAGCTGATATTTTTTATTACTCTCAAAATCTACACCGAATTTTCATTTAATTAGACACAATTGACAATAGTCGAGCAATTTGCATAAATTAGCTCAAAATGTGTACAAGAAATGGGCGCCGCCTTAATTTCTACCAATTACATTTCGTTACACATTGCGGCTGGAGAATATGGAGAATGACAATGAGGTGAAGACGAAATGAGGTAGCCAAATGACGGTCCATTGAATCCAGAAGTTTGCACGGAAGTTGGTCTGTCCACATATTGCGGGGTACCGAAACGATGCTCAGCCACATTTTGAAGCATGCCGGAAGTAGTACATTTCAGCATAACAACACCTTCATATGCGATCGTTCATAGCCTGAGAGCACAGGTACTTTACATGACATTTGGTGCCCCTCCTTCATTGGCCTACATTTCGAAGCAGCCTTGGCCGCTTATGGTTGAGCTCTTGCCATGGCATTTCCTTGACTGTATGCGGTGGACCCTTTGCCGTTAATGACCATGAAGAGCAAACCACAGCATTTCGGAGCTCGAACAACAAAGCGTAGAGATGTGAAATTTAATTGTGCGGTTAACTACGGACAAGGCTATACACACACACACACACACATGAACGCTCATATGCCTCTACAAACACAAATAGTGATGTTAAATAAACACCTGCAGCGTGATTTCGCAGATTAAATGGGAATTTTCAAATGCAAGCACAAATACATACACAATCATAGGCAAGCACACAAATACATTGAAGCAAATAAACACACATGTACATACTTATGTACATATATCAGACTTGGAGCAGCAAGAAGGCCTTTGGCTATGTGCTGCGCCGTCTTCAGCTTTGTGCCAATGTGGGCCCAAGCTCGGGGCTTCGTAAATAAAGTTATTCCATATAAAATTTGTAGAGGGTTGATATTTATATTCTTCTTCTTCTTTCGATTTTAATTTTAATTTGACATTTTTGTCGCCTTAAAAAATTTTTTAATTAAGAATAATTTTTCTTTGATTTACTGCCAAAGAGAAAATGCAATAGCGTTCAATTTCTGCTTGAAACAAAAGGGATTAAGTATACAACAACAATAATTACAATTATTAGTTAAATGTGCAGAGACATATGGCTATTTATTAGTGACTTTTAAACCTTTGAACAAATAATTGTATTACAAATTAAGTTTTTATGGTAAAATTTTCCAAAAATTGTAAAATCAGAGCATTTCTTTTTTTGGAAAAAAGATAGTCAAAATCGAGTGAACCCAGTGACTCTCAAATACCGAAGGCGGCACAGTGCGTCTCTGCTTGCATTCGTGCAAAGAGGGTGCTCTGTCTAGTACTATACGCCATACCCAAAACGCCTTGAAGTATGCAATAATCAGAGCCCTGCCTAAACAACTCGCCGGAACTTCAAATAAAATAACTTTGCAAGTTTTCGCCTGTGGTGCCCAGCCTGGGCCGGCGTTGCTTGGTGAATATTTTAGAATTTCCGTCACTGCTACTACTACTAGCTTACTAAGGCAAAAACAACTATAACTACTACAACAACAATAACAAACAATTGGCAAAAGTTTACTAACAAAATTAATTATGCGCATTAAGCCAAGTAAAACCACTTTCAGTGCACATGTGTGTGTGTGTGTGTGTTAGTGGCGCATAAAGGTGTGCATATGCATACACAGAGGTAAGCATGTGTGAGTGTATGCTTTGTTTTTGTTATTGTTCTTGTTTTAGCAGCACAAGTGTTTGTGTTAGTATGTTTGTGTGTGTATCGCTGCGCTTAGTTGTGTTTGTGGTGATTCAACATTTATGGCAAAGTAGGCCAATTTCATGGTTCATATTTGTGCGTGTATGTGTAGGTGTATGCATAGGTCTATCAGGTTGGTGTGTATGTGTGTGTGTTTGCTTGTATTTTAGTGTGCTTATGCAGTCGCCCCCTCCAGGCATGCTTAAGCGCATGTGTATTGCCAACATATTGTTGCCTGCCCACACATGCACATGCACTCACACACATACACAGTAATTAGTTTTTACCAAACTATGAGTGCAATAAGAGGCATTAATTGAAATTGTTGTTTGCTTCGCAAGCGCTTAACAAGCTGGAAATTTGAAAATTTGAAAATTTACTTGGTGAGTGTAATCAAAGTGCCTGCAATGGTTATGAACTTTTGGCAAATTTCTCGCTCGTATTCTGACCATAGCGCTCAGCTTGAAAGGCCACCAGTTGCTTAAATTCAATTGCACATTTTTCCTTTCAAAGATTCAGTGCACTCTTCCATGGTCGATTTGTTTTTATAAAGCAAACAATTTTGAATATTTTGTTGAAGAAGATTCTTTTAGCTTTTAATACTTTGGAATGTGTTTTGGAATGGAATTAAATTAAATTTCCTATATTATATTCTGTTCCTCAACAGATGGCATGCATAGTATGTCCAATATGGTACAAGGAAGACCTCAATTGCTGGTAAGCAGAGAAGGAGAAAAATGGATGCAACAAACTTCTTTGAATTGATGCTGGAATTTGGAGGTCAAAGTAAGTCAGAGAAAGTTTCTGTTTGTGCGCACTTCGAAGCGATCTTTCGGAATTATAGATTTTTGAAGATTAGGAGTATCTCTTCAACAGATCGTATTCATTTTTGGGCTTACCAAATTTTTTTTATTTGCAATCTATGCATTCAAAATGTCTGACAAATTGTTAATATGATTTCGGTTTTTTTCGTACAATGGTTGATGCTCATAATTGGAACACTTGAAAGTGGACCGTTACATTTCACACCTTTCGGATTTTTTCCTACAAATGTTACTTCAAAACACAAAAACCACCCTTTAGTTGTAAATTAAACGATTCAGCTGCGTGAAAGTAATGGCATCTTTCCTCTTGTTAGATTTGAGCTTTAGCGTTAAAGGCAACCATTTGCTGTACTATATAAATATCTATAAGCAGAATATTTATGTAAAAGTAGCAAATTTTTGTTTGTTATATTAATGCATCAAGCGCAAAAAGTTTCACATCAGTTCCACAACGCAGCTAAACACTTGATGAAGTACACCATAATTTCCGAATGACACAAAATTTACTGCAGTACTCGGCCGTGCCAATGTAATATATAGCAAAATGTCGCAAGAATGGGAGCGGTACAAGGGGAAAAACTAACTTTTTTCTGCGTTTCTACTTTTTTATATGAAATGTGCACAGGAACGAAAAAGAATTGCGCAAATTGGCTGAAATTAATGCACAATGCAAGGCAAGAGTTTCCGCAGAAGTGGACAAAAGTTGGCCAAATAAGTGGCTAATGTGTGTGCGTGTGCATTGTCTGTGTGTGTGTGTTTGTGTGAAAAAGTTTCAAAGTGCGAAAAACGAATGTACTGCGGCATAAATCAGCACACATGCTTAGCCTACTTTGAGGCGCGTTTAAATGTGACGCTCCATAGCAAGGGGGCAGCGGGTAGTGTTGAAAAAAGTGCACAATTATTTTATAGCAATTATTCGGCTGTGCCGCCGCGTCGCTATTTTTTTCCAGCCTTTGTACGCCGTTTGTTTGGCAATTTATTGAAAAGCGCAAAATATTCGTAGCATACTTTTGTGCTACAATACCAATACATACACAATAAATTCTATTTTCCGTTGCGCTTTTTCAGTTTTTCTTTGATTATTTAAAAAAAATATTTTTGAAAGCAAACTGTAAATTAAGCGCTAAATGTGAATTGCATAACAAAAATGCTTGTTTTTGTTGTTGAAGTGCTGTTTTTGGCAGTCGCTATTATTGTTTTTCTTGTTGTTGTTGTTGCTGTTTGTGTTGCCGCCAGCATCGCTGCTGATAAATGCAGCAAATTAACAAAATGGCTTATTGGCGCCAAAAATCTAAAAAGCATCAGGACAGCAACTCAGCAGCCTGGAAGTCGGCATGTCGTCATGCTGAGTGCGTGTGTGTGTGTGTGTGTGTGGCGTGTGACTGTATGCGCTGTAAAAACTGTCACTCTGTGCATATGCGTTTGTCTGTGTGTGTGTCTGTGTGCAGCGACATTTGGCCGACGGAATTTTTGACGCCGCTCCAAATTAGCTCAGCCAGTTTGTTGTTGTTTTCTTTTGTTGCCATTTAGTTAATTGCTGCAAGGGGCGTGAACACTACAACAAAATGACACAAACTAAAATTTATATTCATGACAATGGCAGCAACAACCTAAAAGTCTAATATACCAGAGCAAATGTCTGAATTTGAGAGGAAAAGAGGAAGAGCGAAGTTGGAAGTGACTTTTCAGTGCGCTGAAATAAATCAAATAAAAGAGAGAATAAATCAAATTTCGGCGATTCACAAACGATACCAAGATACAACTTTATCCAATAGCTTTTCCAGTTTCTTTACAGAAAATTCTATAGAAGAATTGATATAATAGGAAAAGGACATCTTTTCTAAACCTTCTTAAAATCAATGAACTAGATTACTTTAGTGGTTGCTTAAAGTGCAAGAAACGTGCAAAACGCATGACTTTAATTAAAAATTTAAACTGCCTGTATATAGCTGGCAGCTGTGTCCGCCCGCTCCCCGCACAAAAACACACACAAGCAGACGTACGTGTAAGGCCATTAGAAAAACAATTAAATCAAACCGAGCCAGAAAGAAGACGAAAAAGAAAAGAAAGCGACTACAAAGAATTGCACACTAAAGGGATAGAAACTGGCACAGGACTATGTGCGAGCGGTAAGGGGAAACGGAAGCGGCAGCGCAAGCAATTGACAATTGACATTTAGAAAATTCAATCGTGCAAAATAAAATACCGAATCAATGTCATTGTCTGCGGCGCTGTGGTAGAGCTAAACGAATGAAAAGGCAATCAAGATAATGAGAATGTGATTGCGAAGCGTAGAAGAAGGACACAACACACACAAAAATGGCAGCCCTGAGCGAATCAAACAAATTAAGCGGAAAGAGTTAATTGAATTCGCGCAAAGCATTTTAAACTAAAATCGCAAGCTTCCCAGGCGTGAAAATAAAAGTGCAGCTGTCAAAATAACAGCCAGACGCAGACGTTGTTTGTAATTTCTTATTAATTGCTTGTTACTCATACGCAGGGGTGACAAAGGAAATTGAGTTAAAGAAAATCGCAGGCAGTTTCAAGGCCGTTTGTTAAAAAGAGTGAAAAAAATGATTTAAAATTTAAAGCAAGCGTCTTTCAGCAAATTTTGTGTAAGAAAAATACTTAGCTTCATAAGGTTGCTTATGTCGTGCTGCTCTTATGCTTAGATTCATTATCACGAACATTATGAAAAGCAGCACTCGAATGAATTTTGACCACCATGTCGTATGAGCGATATTAAATTCTATTAATATGCCATATTACGTATACGCCTGTATTATTTTTCAATTCTGATTTGAGTTGAATAGTTTTCCTTCGAAAATAAAAACAAGAAATCTGTGAAATTTTCAACTTCATATGCCACAATGTGATCTCATTCAAAGAAAACTGCCGTCTTCCCTTGCTGCTTGATATTCTTTTCTATCTGTTTTCCCTTTCTTCACACTTTGTGCTGTTGCTATCGTAGAGCAAAGCATTTGTCATTAATGAGATCGTTTAAAATGTTGATGGCAAGCACTTACAAGAGCCATTTGCATCATATTTCAAATACCGTTTGTTGACATTTCACTCTCTTGCTTTTATTTTGTTATACTTTTTTCTCTGCTTGTCTCTGTGAATCTTTTGCTATGTTGCCGAGTATCTGTGTCGGTGGTGTGTATGTGAACTTTGTACGGTTGTTTGTGCTGCATGTCTTTAATGCTTAGTCATCATTTCGCTGCAGACGAGCAGTGGCAGCGCAAAAGAAGCTACAACAACAAAGCATGTACAAAAGCACAAAACTTCGCAAATAAAAACTATGAACATAAAAAAGAGCAAAAGGTGCACACTTGATAATTTGCTAGGGTAAAAGATTTTGCACTTTGAAATTGTTATAAAAAGACAAGTTTAAAATTGAGCGAGTTGAGCTCCAAAATGTGGACAAAATGTGCAGCGAGTGGAAGTGGCGAAAATAATAGATCATGAGAATTGAGACCAGTTATATTGAAAATAATAAATTATGTTAAAAAAACAGTATAGTGAAAAAAGATTTTAAATACTTAATAAGAACGTTCTCTACGCTTAAAATTTCTTCTTGTATTCTATACAATTAGAATAGGCTATAAGAAGCGGATCCAAGAAAAATTTTCGGATGGGGGAATTTTGTTTAGTACAAAAGTTTGCAGGTGCGATTGCAGATAAAATTTTTTTTAATAGAAGTTTCTCTTGTATTCCACACAATTAAAGAAGTCTATGAGAAGCGGATCCAGAAAAAAAATTTTCAGACGGGCGTATTTGTGTTTAGTAAAAAAAATTTTACGATGAGAGTGCAGATTAAGTAAAGTCGTGCTCTACATGCAAAATTTGCATTACTGTTATAGATAAGAATTATTCAAAGAAGTCTTAAGAAAAAACACGATTTTGAGAAGTTTTCTACTTTATTACTACTTTCCGATTCACTATCGGGCATCTCTAATCACAATCAGCATCTATGTAGGACCACTTAAGGCAATCGGTGTAAGCGAAGCTAACCTATACAATTAAAGCAAATTCACAAATTAAGGCGCGTTGGGAGTTGGAAAATTGCTGGAAGAACTTTATAAAACGAAGTCGCAAATGGCACATGGCTACAATTTCAAATTGCAGTGTATCTTTTCATGCCGCTTAACTGCCAGTTGTGCCAACTCAACAACAACAACAGCAACAACCAACAAAATATGTTAATGCCAAGACAAAGTGTGCACAAATTAGCGCGAGCAAGGAGCGTAAAAAGAGTCTCTTGCTGCTTCCAGCCACGTAACACATTACACACATACACATACACGCGCATGAATGCGTCTATGTAGGTGAGTGTAAGAACCGAAAACAAAATGGGAAGTTGTTGCAAAAATGTTGACACAAATAGACGCGAGCGCTTAGACTGAACCTTTTGTCAATTTCGTATGCAAGCAATGAAATGTCTGCACAACAACAACAAAAACAACAATAGCACAACAAATTCGCAGTGAATTAATGTCAAAGCGATGGCAGCGCGCAAACATATGCGCATGCATGTATATACATGTGTGTGTGTGTGTGTGTGTGTGTGAGGGTGAGGGTGGATGAGTACGCTTCGACTACATGGACGCCGCGTTGCGGTGGAAAGGCATTAAAAATGACAACGAAGCAAAAAACCAGAGAGGGAGAAGCGACAAGAATGCGAAGAAAACCGCTGCAGCAGCAGGTAGACGCGCACAGAATGCAAGCATACTTCAGGGCGCGCATAAGACAGCTCGCCAACTCCGCAGTCAGCGGCGCGCGGGTAAAACCATGGAAAAATGTTTACAGTTTATTGGCTTGAAAAAAAGCGCAGAATGCAATTGTATGCGTTTAGTTGCTGCTGCGCCAGTGTGTGGAGTGTGGAGTGTGAGTGTGACTGTGTGAGTGAGAATGAAAGCGCACAAAATTATGCTTCAAAGTGGGTGCACTTATTTAAGCGCTTCTGAGCGGTTTACGTTAAAAGACTTAGGCAACGCTTACTTTAAGCTGAAATATTGTTATGCAATTTGCATATTTGCATGCGTGTGTGTGGGTGCTAAAATAAAGCATTGCCATACGCTGCGCACAGGTAACAAGTGAGGCAGCAATTTAAGTCTTTTTTCGCGATCTGGCTGGAATTTACAGGCGGCACGCTGAGCCGTCTTTATTCGCTTAGACCTAGACAAGCGACTAACAAACAAGAAGTAGATATTTTTAGAAAACGTAAGGTTCTCAAAATTTGTTACCAGAGTATTCCACAGCTCCAGCTGCTTGTACGGTTCCAGGTCTTTACCAGGAGCAGTCAGCAGCGGAGAGAAAGTTGTTTATACGAAATTGATTAATTTTTATAATGAAATTTTTCTTTGACTATAGTCAAGATTTTGTTTCATGTTTTCGACTTGAGTTTTATTAGTTGATATTTAAGTAATTTTGCGATTTGTAACTTTTTGCTTAGCCCTTCCGGGCGCCGAAAAGTGAACACTTGTTTACGCGTTGACGAGCGGAGAATCGATAAAATTTTAAAATCTACAGTCTGACAAATAAATCAAAAGAGTTTAATTTTTGGTAAATATTCGAGCTTTGGAAAATATTGAATAATGTCGTCTTTTTTACAACAGTCAATTTTGAGATTTCTCTTATAGTTGCTTTAAAGTGTGCAACTTATAATGACGAATATATTGACAATCGAATTACAAACAGAAAATACAATTGCAAATGAATTGCACGATTTGAAATAATGCAAATTCTGAACTCTAAAATAAGATATATTTTTCTGCACTTATTTTCTACTTACAGCTTCTGCCTGAAAATTCTATTTGAAAACATTTCTTAATATTAATGTCGATCTAACAACTATCTATTTCTTTAAACTTCATATAGTACTAGGATCATATTTGTGTCAATTTAAGAACAATGAAAATTTCGGTAAGGATTGTAAATGTAAAAGTTAAATATGTTGTTAATAAAAAATGTCTGCAGGAATGGCAATAAATTTGAAGGAAATCATGCTCTTATTATGGATTAGCAATTCGTGACTTTGGCCTTGACAAAAATAATTCTCTGGGTCGTGCTCGCCTGACAAAGTCAGAAGTAAATATTCATTTTAACCATGAAAGCATAAATTAAATTTGAATGCAATATTCTAAACTTTGGCAATATTGAGAAGAGGAACGCACAAATAATTGCTCAGCTCGAAAACTCAATGAGGCCGCAAACGAT
Source organism: Neria commutata (assembly GCA_963457695.1). Lineage (NCBI taxonomy): Eukaryota > Metazoa > Arthropoda > Insecta > Diptera > Micropezidae > Neria > Neria commutata. The sequence goes on from OY735245.1 coordinate 3,570,535, forward strand.
ACGAAACATTAAACACACAGCGCAGCACAAATTGCAAAATTTCCATTAAATGCGCACTGACTATTAATTTGCCGCTCTGCTCCTTAATAATATTTACCTAATTGCGCGCCTTTTAAAGGCTTTCCCGTCCGTGAAGCAGTGGCAATGAAGCGGGCGCGGTTACATTGTTGCCGCAAAATATCTGCACCACTACGCCTTAAAGTGTTCACTTCTGGCTCGTGCACGCCCGAATCGTTCCTGAATTTTCAGATTTAATTAAAATGTAGCTGAACTGAGCAAAGTTGTGTGCTTCCTGCTGAAAATTCGCATCTGCTAATGAGAAATGTTGTTTTGGAGCGGCGAGCTCTTCATGACGATGCTTAAAAGTTGCGGGATTTATGCTAATATCCTTGAAAGCTCTGCAAATAATTACGCTGACGTAGTTTGGCAGTTCGAGTGTGCGGTTAAATTTCAGAGTCTGTGAAATCAGTTCATGTTGAATACTTTGGGCTGACAAGCAACTAAAATATTTGCAAATAATGTTTAATTTGCAGAAGTAGCTATTCAATCAAGCTCAGATGATCATTTGCAAAATAGATGGAAATATGTTTAAATTAGTAGTAGCTATTAAAGTAGTTATTTTATTCTTGTAAAAGCAGCTGTTGTTAAAGTTGACCGTCATCGTAGCGTATATGTTATATAGCTGGAATGCATTTCCCTCAGCATCCCTTAGCATCGAAATTATAACAATTTCCTTTCATGTATAATTTCTTCTTGCTTCCTTATTTAGCTACAGTGTAAGAAATGTAAAGTGTTCATATTAAGTGCATAATCAAATATTTTTACAATTTATTAAACTATTTTTTGATAGTAAATAGGATGTGATAATATCTATCGGACAATTCAAATACAATTTCAGTACAATTAAAATCTTAATATTTACTTATGCTATTTTTCTGCAAAAACATTTCATCAATTTTCATTTGCACACTCGCAGTCAACTTGAAAGCTTTCAAGAATTTCCAATTCTACGCACAACTTCTTCGAAGTTTGTTTCGAATTATGTTTACAAGAGCTCATAAATAATTTTGCACTAACATTACGCGCAAGATACGAGTATTTGCAACAAATTCATAGCTTGTGGGCAAAATAAAAAAAACAACAACTCGACAACAACAAAAGCGAATAAGCCGCACACTAAAATTCATGTTTCAATGATGTTCGATGCTTAAAGCGAGCACGCTTTGAAGAAGAGCATCAAATCATTTGTCTACACTTCCGCTGTTAAGATTACAACAATTACAACAACAAGGCAGAACTAACCACAACAACAGTGCTATGAACAGCACAACATTGAGCACAATTTGTGGTGTTGATCTTACCCTTGATATGGCTTACACTACACCCACACACACATATACACTTACTAATATATGTGCGCCTGTATATGCATGGCAACAAAATTTATATTCCGCCAGAGTAGACGCAAAGCTGCCAGCGTTGCTGTTGGTCATCTTAACGAAAGCGTGGAATTTAAGTTGGCATTTGTGTGGGGGTCAACCTTCCTCTCTTGCCACTTCCCTTTCAGCCCTGCCCCACACATGTTGAGCAAATTGCTGCGTTCCTAAAATAACACACACACACACACACACACACTTATATATATACATGTTTGTGTTTGTGTGTTGTTGCAGATTGAAGCCTGTGGTGCACTGTATCCAGCCATGCTGAAGTTGGCTACAATTTAACGCAACTGTTCCATGCTGCGCCGTTGCGTTGCCGTTAACGGTTCAGGGTGTTTCGCTTAATTTTTCTTTTTTCTGCTTTCGGTTTTGGCCAAATGAAATCAATTTACAAGTCACGTTATTGCTGGACAATAAATACATCAGAGTCTATTTAATAAAATCATGATGCGCACTTTGAGCGTTCAACCTCAAACTGCAGCTCAAGCGGCGTTCCAAGTCCAAGCAGTGAAGGGGCGGTGGAGAGGTTTCTCCATATTGGCCACTCTTTTACCACTTCGACAGTATGGTGAGCAAATGCAGTCGACAAATTAGTTGCTACTTCTCTTGAGCGTCGATTTCCACGTAAAAATCTTCAGTCTAACGAAATTATTTTAATGCAACTTATTGCAGATGGCGACCACTTTTCTATATCTTCCTCTCTGAAATTAGTCAAAGAAAAGATTATTCTCTTTTATGATATGAATTGCTCTTAAAGAAAATTTGCGCTGGGAGACCATTTGCTCTGAACAAAGACAAAATAAAAAGGCAACTTGCTAGATCTTTATGTGTTTTGTTGTTTTGAACTTTTTTTATATTAGCTATGAATGTTCTTGTTTTGTTTCCTAATCTATATAAATTATAATGAAATATAGCAACATTCAGACTTTTATTTCTTATAAGAAGAACCTTCGGCTTCGATTTCGTATTCAGCTGAAGGTGGGCCAAAGAGCTGAACGATTCTTCAGCTTCGGCTGAAAAAGATGCTCTTAGTCGCACACTTCCACTTAGTTTAAAAAAATGAGAATATAAATATTGTAAATGGAACATTTTTAAGCGCTTTAAAAATGTCGAAAATAAGATAATATAAATTTGACCTAAATAATACAAAATACAACTTTGCAAAACTTACATATGTTAATAAAATAATTTAAAAATATACGTTTTATGTCTGAAATTGCTATTTTGCACCAAACTGTACCTTTATGAGGATTGTGTGAGGCAGGCAGTCGCAGCATTTGATGTCTATTAGAAGACCCTGACCAGCGCTGCTGTTGCCACTGCCCATAACAAACACATGCTTACGCCATGCTATGTGTGTGTGCATGTACATATGTATGTGTTTATGTGTGCGTAACGATTTGATATTTATTATAAATAATGCCACTCATTGAGATTCGCAGCGCTTGCTTACATATGGGATATCAATTGCGCGATATCAGGATAAATAAACAAACAACAACATGCATGGCAACAACAAGCACGACAACTACAATAATAATAGCAACAACAACAACGACGACGATAGACACTAGTTACAGCAGTGTAGTAGGCAACACTGGCACTGCCAGCAGCAGCAGTAGCAATACCAAGGATACGTTAAATGACAGCTCATATCAACGCTGTGAGTGTGCCAGAGTGTGAGTGAGCGTGCGTGCATGTGTGTTTGTGTGTTTTGCTACCGACCGACCACATGCTGGCCCCAATGACATGTAGCAGCCGCAGCACCCAAGGCTATCGTCATCGTTAGTGTGTGTCTGTTGCTCACATTTGTGCCTTTGGCCGTTCTTGCTGTTGTTGTTGGGTTGGGCAGCTTCTTTCGAATTGGCGTTCTTTGGTCGATTGGCAGAAATTGGCCAGAAACCGCAACGGAATAATAAACAATAACGTTCTTACTCTATGAAAGCAGTGCGAAAGAGGAGCAAAGGCAGAAAAATGTGAAATGAAATTTTAATATGTCACTCTGGCAGACATTTGAAGGACTCTATAAAATTGAGAGAACATTACGTGATTGTTTTCAACTTCTGCACAAGCATGGCCAGTTGGATGGATTTAGCAACATCCATGCTTTAACGTTCGCTTATGAAGACAATCTCTTTTCAGCTCGTCATCAGAAGCGAAGCAATTCAGAAACCGATTTCTTCGTTTTATTTCAACAAGTTGAAATATTTCAATATGCTTTCTTAAGTTAACTGAAACCGATGATACGACTGCGGAGAATCATCAACGAAAAGTAGCTGGGGCTTAGTTCAAGAACTTCGAGTTACTCATTTACAGAAGTCACATAGACAGTTCCTTATACTCTTCATACAGTTTAGTCGTAGATTCAAATGAACAGCACCCTTCTGCCGAACGTAGCGCATTCGGCAAAAAATATTGTTGTCATTGGTGCGGAAAATCAAACAGAACTGTATGCGCTGGACACACACGCACAAACAATATAAAACGACAACAGCGGTCTATAGCTGATAGTGGAAGTTCAAATATGAAGGTCATCTAATGGGTTTCCTGTTTCCTGTGCGTTCATTGAGAAGTTCGAAATTGTCGATGCACATAATTTAATGCTCTGGCGATACTTTACGATGGGTTGCACAAGAGAAAGTCACCATTAAAGCAAGTGCATTGATTTCCTATACTTTGGCGTAGTTTTAAAAATGTCAGAACCAACAATTTGTTGAAATTGCTTAAATTGTTGTTGCTTTTTATTGAGCAAACAAATGATCGATGTGCAGAACTTTTAATATCAATGTTGTTATACTCAAAATCGTGTACATTCCTTTCAAAGGAATTCTTGACCTCAGAAAAAAATGGCATGCTGAAACTTGTGTATGATTCTGGCTCGAAGCCTGTGGGAATCTATAAATTCTGATCCATTGTCACGACGCTATATTTGCCGATTGCTCATCGCATTGATATATCTTCTTAAAATGTGCGGTTGCAGGTGCAGCCTATCCTTCCGTTTATGTGTATATTATAAGCAAATTATATTGAAGACCGTCTTCAAACAAAATAATTAAAATAGAGTATTTGAAAAAAAATTCGTCGATGTAGCTGGATGTGGAAAAGTTATACACACTACTTACGCTTTTTAAGTTCATGCTCTTATAGTCATTCTACAACAATAAATATGTGAAATCATCCATGCTTGTGTGTGTGTGTGTGTGTTAGTGTTAAATAACCGTTAATGATATATTTTCGATATTTTTCGTCTGATTTTATTTCGCTTCGAAAATTTCAGATTTCAACGACAAAAAACATTTCACAACGCATACAATTGCACGGCTTAGTTGACGTCTGAACTACAAAAGCACATACACATACATGCACAAATATACGAAAAAACATACAAACAGACACACACGCGTACAAGCGCAGAGCAAGTGAATGAATATTTGACAGGACTATGGGCAGCACAATGGCAAGTTTCAATGTTCGCTTTTATGTTTTTGTGCTAGTCGATATACACTAACATACACACACACACACATGTATATACGCGTAAACACTGGCACTCTTTTCGCTCTCTTGTGGCCATTGTCGGCGAATATCGATGGACGCTAAGCGGATTCGCTAAATGATTTTGATTGTGTGTGCGTTTTTGCGTGAAAGTTTGGCGGGCAGCTTGAATGGCAAAAGTTGCTGTTGCTATTGTTGTTGTTGTTGTTAATGTGTTTATTGTTGGCGTTGCTTTGGCCGATGGCATTGATAGCTGCGTCGATAGTGTTGATAATTTGTTATGATCTAACGCCGTGAGAGCCGCAGTAAGCAGCTGTAGCTGTCGCTACTCCTGATGCAGCGTCCGCCGTCGTCAGCTGGCTGAGATGTGTGCTGGAATGTTAAGGGAGCCTAGGCGATTTGATTTCTGCACTCCTTTGCACCATGCTGCTTCTTCGCTGCCTGCCGCAGCCGGAATCGGCCGGCTGCTTATGGCACTCATTGACAAGTGGCAACGTGATTGGCTTTCCATATTTTCCCTACTGCCACTTGCCGGGGCTCGTGCGGCGGCCAATGATTCAATAAATGGCGCATCATTAGAATGGCCTGGAATTGCTGCAATATTTCGTTATTAGGGCGCATATTGTTGCCATTAGGCCGGTCTTATTGCGCTTATTAATTATGTTGACGAATTGGGAATATTAAATAAAAATTAGTTGCTGTTGCTTGTTGGTTTGGCCAGCGAGTGGAAGGAGGAAAGTTGTGAAGAAACGTTTGTTGTGTGTGCGGGGCGTATGAGCAACTTTAGTGGCTCCACTGCGTGCTATACAAGAGCGGAATATACGAACTACGACGTAATTTAGCTACAGTTAATGTGAGTATGTGAAGTATAGCTAGATCATAACAATTTATCTAAGAGTTTCAACAGTATTGCTTTCGTCTGCAGTAGTCGTAGAAGAACAATCTTCAACCAAACCAAAAAAGTACACAACAACTTTTTTTGAAACATGAAATTTTCAGTAAATGTTCCTTAGATTTTTTCGCTACGAGGTTCTTATTCAATGCAAAGATGATGTTATTAGTTATGGTTTTTATTTTCATACGATTCTAAATAGGAACAGAAGAGACATCGTGGAAGCATAATGAAGCGAACAAGGTATACGTTCTCTTGGATAATGAAACGATATAACTAAAAATGCAACAACGAAGTTTCATTCTTTTATAAGGTTTCGCGGAAAGAATGCATTTAAAAGAAAAATTAAGACGCACTTATAATAGGGTTCATATGCAGATGTACATATAACTGGAAAGTTTTTCGTATAGTTGAAGTGTTTAAAATTATGAAGCTACTGTTCAAACTATGTAAGCATATTTTCGAAACTATATTCGAAATATTGTTAAATCATTTGTTCCAAAGTGAAAAATTATAAGACTTTTTATTTGAAAGCGAACTAACTATACATTAATAAAAATGAAATGTTTGAGCACAATAAAAATATTATTTTATAAGAAACATGCAAAAAAGTGCAATAGTCAACTTATTTAAAAAAAATTTCGTTTATGAAAAGAATGTGCCTAATAAGCCTTACGTATTTGAGCAGAAGATCAAATATATTAATTTTTTGCTTTTAGCCATTTAAAGAGTACAAAAGGAAGCCACAAATTATACTTTTTCATATGGAACACCAAATTTGTCAAAAAGTGTTCCCACTATTATTTTAAATACAACTCAACTCAACTAAATTCTGCTGTCGTTTTGAGTGTGAGTGACACGGCATGTTTGAGTGACTCAATGGCGAACATGCGCACTTCGGCACGCTATCAGGCAGGCACTCCAAAACAGCTGTTTCGCCTTTCCAGTGGAAGTTGTAAAAGCGAAACTGTTACAAAGTGTCAACAACCTGCAAGTTTCTGCTGGCGGCTGCAGGTGCGGATGTGCGTACTACATGTGGCATGCTGCCCCCATATGAATTATGCAGAGCATCTTTGAGGCGAGCAATATGTGGCGCCTCTTATTGTTCTAAGAAAATGCCAAGAAGACTCTCATAAAAGAGGCGACACATGCACATGCACACACAAACAAGGACATAGAGAAAGATGATTTAAGGTGCGTGTATTATGAAAATTGTGGCAAGTAGCTGTCATGTTGTCTCTTTAGTTTGACACATTTGTGTTGTTATTATTTAACTCGGATTAAATTCAGAAAATTTAGAAATCCACTATTTATTTATATGTATGTATGTGTAAGTTGGATAAATTTGTTGGAAAATGTAAGCAACTTTTTTGAAATTTTTTGAAATTTTTTTCGAATAGGAGAAATTTGTAAAGGAGAAATCCGCAGGAATTTTTAAAGCTTCGCTTTGCTAAAGGGTTTTACTAAATGAAAACATCTGGCCACTTAATTGAAATTTGTAGAGAATTATGTTTCGAAAATATAGTACTTTTTGATCATAATTTATTCGAAAACTTTCTTCGAAAATTAAACAAGTTATGAAAGAATTGCATTTTTGCTTACACATTATAATTAATCCTTTATAATAAGTGCCTGCAGTTTCAAAACTGTTATATGCGAACATATACGAACTTCACACGCAAGCTTCCTTGCTCTCAATACTGAGAGCAGTCAGTTCGAAACCCTGACCATGGCGAACCGAACGCGCCTTGCACTCTTTCGCACTGACACTCAAATGGCACTTTCTCTCTTGCTCTGAACTTGCAACACGAAGTGGCTTCGTTTTTCGTAGCATACTCATAGGCGTTCGCAAACCAATTCGCAACTGCGATACACATTTTTAGCGTTTGGCTTGGAACGAGCCTGCGGCACCCGCAGCTCGTTAAGTGGCTGTATGCTGCGGCGGCAGCGGGGGAGGGCGTATTTCCAACTTCAAGCAATTCTCATGGCTGGCATCTTCGAATTCGCAGAACGTCGACACTTCGGCAATGTGTATATGCGCCGTGTTTGGGCCGAAATCAGCGCATATCTTTGGTATTGTGGCCGATTTGGCCAGTAGATGCGCCGCGGACGTTGAATTTAACGGTCGGTTTAGTTGTAGTGAAAGTGTGTGGCACGAAGCGAGTGTTTCTTTTGCTCAGCTTCAAGTTTTACAGTTTGAGTTTATGACAAAAAAAACAACAACTGAAATTAATTTTGCTTTAAATAAATGTGAATAATTGCAAGCTGACTTCAGTGTGGCAGAGCTGAGTGCATTACTAATAACTAAAAGAGCGTTGCAAGGCTGCTCCTTGTGGCAAATAGTGAAAAGTTATAGCTCGCTCGCATGTGCTGCAGGATAGAAGCTGCCAACAGCTGTTTGCCAAGTAAATATGCAAAAAGTGTTTGAAAATAAATTTATAAATTTGATTAAGTTTTGTCTTGCGTGCAGCAATTTGTGGCAGCATTATTCTACTGAAAATAGATACTAAGGCAATTGAATTTCATGGCATACATTTACAAAGTACAATATTTGTATGTATGTTTTTGTTGTTTGATGTGCGCTTGTGTGCACATTGGTATCTTTTGGCTGTTGTTTGGCTGGTGCTTGTCCAAGTGTCGGAGAAACTGTCAAGTTTGCGGTTTTGCCACACTCCTCACTGGCACACACACAAACAGACATTAACATACACACAGGAAATAAACAGACAAGCAGAATCAGTTTCCGTTGTTTCTACTGCTGCGCTACAGCTAATATATATTTTCTATGCATGTGTATGCATGTGTCTATGTGCCCTGTAGGAAATCGTACCACGACTACTCTCGTAGTGTCAGAGCACTTCTTAAGCTAGTCCGCAATAAAAATGACGCCAGATTGAATGTGCGAAATTGGTTTTGTAGCAAGCGCATTCTTCTATTTTATATTAATTACATATTAATGAAGTTTTTGACTTAATTGACGTCAAGAAGTGGAATTGAATCTTTTTCAAATTCGTCTAATGTTTATATCTAGCTATGTAAATGTGTACCAATCTTGGAATATAATAATATAGTTAAGTCGATTCGGTACAAACAAATTTTCATCTGCAAACTGATTCTTCTCTGCATTACTTTTATAACACTGCAGTAATTTCTTTACACATTAATTCTTTTCTGCATTCGATTTGGAAGACTTTTCTGGCCGTTCCTCTGAAAACACTGAATTATCTTTAGACCTTTACTCAGCGTTTCTTTGCTAGATTACATTTGAACTAATTTCGGGATTAAAAATTTAACACAGCTGCCAGCTTCACTCCAAGATTGTATGTATGTATGTATGTGAGTTTATGAGTCTGTGTGTGTGTGTGTGTATCAAAAGCTAGACTAACCTATATTTCTGGCTCGTGTTGCTTCGAGTTGCTTCACTGTTTCAGTTTAGTTACTGTTTTATTGTCTGCTTCACGTTGCCACAGCTTGCTTGCTACCGTCACCGTCTCCGTCTACTCCTTGCTGCCCCTTCATCAGCTCAGTTCCCTGCTTACTTTTATTACGTCAGGCGCTGTCTTTTATTTGTTTGTTTTGCTACAAGTTGAATCACATTCGCCTTGGTTGTCTGCTATTTCCGCCAGCGTTGCTGCTTTCCTCTTCTTCTTCTTCCTCTTCTTCTTCATCTAATTCCACTGCCATTTCTTTGTCTACTTGCTCAGCTTTCTTGGCAGCGCCTGGCTCAGCTCAGCTCAGCTCAACTCAACTAACATCTTTCGCTTGTATTTTGGCGCTAGGCGCTTGCCGCTCACATTAATTCAACTCTTGTGCTCACGCACACATAAACACAAACACAAACACACATACATAATTATGTTTATATACAGTCAGACAAACGCACATATTTTGGCCAGCATTTTGGCTGGCACTTTACGTTCTGTTGCCAACATTTGTAATGGGACAATATTGTCCGCGCTTGGCTGTCGTTGCGTTCGTTCAATTTACAGTCAGCGCTTCGCCCCGCTCCACTCCGGCTCCACACCGTTTTCCCTGGTCGCGTGTACATCATCGGTGGATTTGCCTGTGTGTGTAAGAGTGTCGGTGTGCTGACAATTTTTTGCTGCTTTCCTTTTGTGCGCTGCCAGATTATTTATGTGGTGATTAGCTTCTTGAGTTATTGCCGAAATTATCAAGAGTGTAATAAAATTCCACGGCATTTGTTGCCGGCCTGTCTTGCTCGCCCGTCTAAAGAAAACAAACAGCGGCACAAACGAGCATCCATATGGAAGCGTCTTAAATGCAGGAGCTTGGCGTGTGTGGGCGGCAGGTAATTCAAAATGCATGGCAAGCGCCTTGCTTGAAGCTGCCAGTTGCCGATGTGCATTCGAAAGTGCAAAGGGCAAAAGTATTACAGCAACAATGCACGTTTCGTGCCACAAAATGTGTGCGCATATTAGTAGCAAAATGTTGTTGTTGTTGCTTGGTTGTGCGCATAAAATCGCACAATTTATTGACATTTAGATGCAGCAATAGCATAAATTTGGCAAAAATAATTGAAGTTTGCAGTTGCATTTCGTTTGCTTTCTATTTGCCTGCTCGCCCTCTGCTCCTTTTTGTCGCAAAGAAGTCAAGATTGCAGACAGTTCCAACTTTTATACTGGGTGTTCAGCAATGCCAATATTCCGGTAAGTGATTGCTTCGGCAAAAGTACCGATTGGGTGCGAAATTTTATTTAAATTGAAGCTAAAAATTATAAAAAAAACTTGCTCAATTACGCTGCAAGAAAAACACTAATAAAGTTATGCTTTTTCATACAATAGAAAATAATATTTTTTACCAAAGTTTCATTGAAAATGTCGACTTGGGGTTGAAGTTGAAATATTAGCAAAAAAAAAAAAAAAATAACGCTTGGTTTTGAAGGCTTTTAGCTTCTTCTCGTTTGCTTCTATTTTAACGCAATATTTCACTCATTTTTTAATCAATAAATTGCCTTTCCATAAAGTGCTGATAAATTGTCTTTAGATTTTCTATTTCACAAGATATACTTACCTGGAAAAATGGCAGATCTACTGTTCTCATACTGATGCTTCTGGCATATACTCTCTAACAGAGTTCGTCAGGAGCTCTTGCATTTTGACTGATCATTGCTTCCCGGCCTCTTAAATGAATCAGCAGCTTGTAGTGCTAAGGGCCTAATTAAAGTTCATGCGAGCCTATTTTACCTACCAAGTTAACCTTACCTAACCTTTAACTCGCTTGTAAGAAAAGCTCAACTCTCTTACAAAATTTCTCTGGTCCTGACCCATATTCTTCATTATTTAACCCTGTATACACACATATGCACATATGTATGTGTAAATGTAATTCGGTGCTGGCACACGAAATGAAAAAACTCTACTATAATAAACTAAACTAAATTTCATTATGTTCGAAATTTTATTATGGCAAATGTGAACCAACCGAAATTCTTGTAGTGGCAGCATTTTTGCAATAATTGCTTCATTCCCTCTCTCGCTCGCTCTTCCTTGAGGTTAGGTTTAATGTAGCATCATGCGAATGCAGCCACATGTGAAACTACGAACTGCATTGCAGAATGTTATGTGGCCGTAAAGTCAGGAGTGCAGAAGAGCTTTTCATAAAGCTGGCATTCCAATGGAGCAATGCGAAGTAATAGCAGCAACGACAGCAGCACTGAAATATGCAATGGCTGTAAAGTTGGAGAGCGGGCTAAAGTTGGCTGCAGCTGTGTTTAATTGAAATTTATAATTTACACAAATAAATGCCGTAATGTTTATTGTAATTAATGTACAAGCCAGCAGAGATATTAGGGAAATTGCATTTGGTCCAATCTGACCCAGCAGATTATGCAACGTTTTGGCTTGGGTTGCTTCGATCTGTTGTAGCATTGTTCGATAGAGCATTGCTGAAATATTGCTCTGATTGTTGGAAACAAATGGCAATTATATGGCAGGATATTGAAAATGTATTGAAAGTTTGACAGGGAACATTGCTAATAAATTCAAATATAGTTTGAGAATGCTTCAATTAATTGTTGCACTATATTTTAAAGGATTCGGTACGTATTTGAAAAGGTGACCGAGGCAAGGGCTATCAATTCTCATACAATCTGTACAAATTTAAAATTTTTTTAGCCAGCAGAAAGGAATTAAATTTTGAACGAAATCAATAAGATTTTGCTACAATTATTCCAGGTTCCTTTGAAAAATTAATTTCTTAAACCTTTTAATCAAATTATAGTATTTTTATGTATATTTTTCAGTTTATATAAAGTTATTATACCGAATCAAAAGTAATTTTAAATACTGTCATAATATGGACATGGCCGCTTAGATCCTGGATCCTTACCCCAAAAATAATAAGCTTAAAAATCAAAGTGAACATAATAATAACTTGTAGTTATTATTGAACTTAATTTTCTTTGTCAGAAATTCAACAAAATTTAAGAAAGAACTTTTGCTTATAATTGTGAACATTTTTAATCATGGCAATTGTGGCTTTAATTCAAAAGAATTTAAATTATTGTTAGAAATATTTGTAGTTCGAAAAAGGATAACACTTTTTTCGAATCGTAACTAAACACTTTTACTTTCTTCCAATAACGATTTAATAAAACATATATAACTGCTAAATAATCGTTATGACGTCACTGTAAGATTTTCAAAGTAATATTAGTAAATCTATTTCGTTTCCACTATAAAATCAAACAGAAACCTTTTCTTCTTTGAACTCATGAAACCAAGTGGCCATAAACTTTTGCTTTCTCAGTTATTTCGTGTAGTTAAGTATTCTCATTTTTTGATTAAAAAAACTCCCCCGATTTTCCAGCAGAATTGCACAATCTAATTTTCCACAATTAGACGCGCAATCAGCGCGATTTTTCCGGAGCACGTGCAAATCACAAAATTCACTTCAATTTAAAAGCGCTCATTAAATTTTAAAAGCACTAATCGCAAAGGTCAAGCCACGCAACACTCCCACCAGCTCATGAACCCCAACTTTCGCTCGATGGAGCACCCACCCACGGGAAGCGCCAAGCACTTGTGAATGCCAGCACGGATTGGGAGCCGGCGTCTGCGTACGACAGTCGAATGCAGAATTGAGCCAAATTTAATGCCGGGATTAGTGAAATCGAGAGCAAGTCTCAGCTCGCAGGGCGAACGTGTTAAGCAAACGCTGAATGATTTATGGCCGGCAGTCGGCAAATCAACGGCAGCAGCACAGGCATCGGCAGCGACATGCTTTCATTTGCTGCAAGCTACCAACATGCCACAAAAGTGAAAGCTAACACAGCACGGAGGGGAGCAGCAGGGAAAGCAGCGAGCAAATTAGGAGGAAAATTGCAAAGAATGTTGGTATTTTTGTAAAAATTCAGGAAATCCCAAAACAGACGCAGCGGCACAGCTCTCAGATCCTAAACAATAAATTCAATTTTGTACTTTTCAACTGAGCGCTTGCTGCTTTGTGCGTGTGTGTGTGCATGTCCCTTGAGTCCGACATATTGTGTACCATTTTGAAATGTGCGCTTTTGCTTGTGTGTGCGGTACTCCTTTTGCGCTCGGGTCCTTAGAGCCTTGGCGCTTGTTGCTGCTGCTGCTGCTGTTTTGCTTGTTTTGGTTTGTGTTGCTGCTGTTGTTGTTGCTGTTGCTCTCGTTTTTGTTGACGGCATAAAAGTTTTGCACACAAAAATAAATCAATCAGAAAATTAAATCAAATTCATATTTAAATTTTCTGCTTCAATTTGTTTGCTCTTGTTGTTGTCGTTGTTGTTGTTGTTGCAACAAAGGCGAAATTTAAAAGGGCCTTTTTTGCTCTTTGAAAAGCGAAAATATTTTAAAAATTCCTTTTCATACCAAATTGTGTAATTTTTTCCTTCGCACACAAATCGGCTTTGATGCTTAGGCATGTCCTTTTGCTGGGGCACAGCAATTATGACGGTCAGATGGAAAGTCCTGCCTTACAGCCTTGTAAAGGGGAAGGTTTATGTCTTTCTGAAGCTTTTCTTATCATAATTTATGTGTGCGTAATTTTATTATACCAACCGTTACGCATTAAAAGCAGCTAGGCTAGAAAGCCTGCAGGCCTAGAAGTAAGCAAAAGGCCGAAAATGGTAAAGACAAGAAGATGGTCAAGTAGATTAAGAAACTCCTTTATGCACTTGGTTTGCTGTAGGGCGCAGAGAATTAACTCTCTGTGGCAAATTTTTTTAAAATCATTTGACTGATAACTTGGCTCTCCTTGAAACTTAGAAAAGTACAAATAAATCTATTGATAACAAGCTGATTTAAAAGAGAAGAAGAAGATTTGCTTGATTGCTCGCACACTTTTTACTGTAATCGACCTGAAATGCAAATCGATTAGTTTTAAGTAAAGAGAGTTCACCAATTCCTTTAAGAAAACATAACTGAACGATACTGATTAGAGAGTAGTCTATGAAGCAACCACAACATATGCAGACAAGAACTTGACTACAAATTTTCAAAAATAATTATCTAGCATTAATTTTTTTTAGCTGCGCTATGATGGTAACAGAAGGCTTAAATGTTCTCTTGTAAAAGCTTCTAAATCTTCGTCAGAGTGCGTATGAGTGACAGCTAATTACATATCAGATAAATAAGAGCGCTCATACGCCCCCATATGCGCACATTATCCATCTCCTTGGTAAAACCACACTAAAGCGCAAAACCCAATTTGCTCAGTTGAGCAAATCCAAGCACTCAAATCGAACCAAACCAAACCAACCGCAGTCTAACTGAACCTCCACCCCAAAACAAATGACGTTAAGCCAAGTTCCTACTAATACCTGACAACTTGACTGCAAATACTCAAATGGCGCCTTATGCTTTTCTGCATGGCTGAAGATTGTGCAGAGCTCAACCAAGTGACAAATGCAAATGTCAAACAAGAACGAAGTGCGACTTAAGTCAAATCAAAGTAGTCCAAGTCGAAGTGGAAGTCGAGTCGACTCCAATTGCAGCGCAACAGCAAAAGCAGTCGAATAAAAATAAAAGTAAATTGCAACAAGCAAAAAAAAAGATATTCCGATTTTGTGAGTCTGCCTAGACTTGAACAAATTGAAAGAAGTCAAGCTGGGAAGTGCATAATTTAGAGGAAAATACTTTGCATTTGCATTGTCGAGCAGGCGTAAGAGGTGGCAGAAGCAGATGCAACAGCAGCAGAAGAATAGAAATCGCTTGAACTGATGCTATTGGTGCAAATGAGCAAGATTGAACAAATAAAAACAACTGAAACAGACGCAAATTGGGATTTACAAAATGAGAGCTGGGAATGAAGAAAGTAATATTTTCATTGTGGCAGTGGAAAGTGGTTTAGAAACTTCACTTCGAATATAAGAGAGAGCATTTGGAAGATGTTCTATTATAGGTCAGAAAAGGCTCACCAAAGGAATATTCGCATATACTAATTATAACAGAAAGCTGATTGGTTTATTATGAAACAGCAACTTAAAGTGAAGTGACTTGGCTTTCGACACTGAAATCACTTCGATGGAAATTAAAAACAATGATTCTTTTCGCTTTGGCTGCTTTCGTAGTCATTTATTAATAACAATCCCACTGAAGTAAGAAAGGTGATTCTCAATTAATATAAAAAAATATGTTGTATAATACTAGTTTCACTTCAATTCTGTTTATGCTGTTTATTATCGTTCCTTTTTGAAAATATTTTATGAATGAAGCTGCCATAAAATATTTGTTTTGCTTTCGAAATTCTCGATTAGAAAATCTGTCATAAAATCAAATTGCACTTGTTTTTAGTTCTTAGTAGAAATTGAGTTTCCTAAAAATATTTTTCGATTCGAATTCTAGGAAAATTATGAAATTACAGTTTCGTCGGTTCAAATTTTGTTTTTCTAATATTGATTAGGCATAGTAAGCTGATACCACTTTTGGAGAACAAATTAAATTTGCTTCCAAAAGATGCCTTCAATAAAAAAAACCATACCACTTCTTTGTATGAAGCTGTTTAATTTCCGAGGACGCTATTAAATGTTATAATATTTTTTACATTTCAATATATTACAAGTAAACAAAATTTATCTGTGTTTCAAATGCATTAGTTAATGCTGCTCTATAAATAAATTAAGCATACTCATATTGAGCGGAATGACTTCTTAAGCATACAGTTTTTCCTATTTAAGCCAAAAAGTGACTGGCATTTTAATTATGGCAAATTTCATCTTTTTGCTATTTACCCAGCTCAGGCGACGCTTTTACCTTCCACCTTCCATTTTCCACTTTCTTTGGTGCTGAGCTACGATTTTATGGCTTTAAGCACTGCCTCTTATTTTTTCAAGTGCCTGCAACAACAAAAACATTTAAAATGAAGTTACTTCTGCGCTCGTAACTGTGAGGCGGCAATTCCTTTTTAGGGATTAAAATTCTTTTTACGAGCTTCCAACACAAATTTACAACACCGCCGACATTGCCACGAAATGCGCGTCGAAAGTGTGACACCTTAATTGTCTGCGCGCTTGCCATCGCTCCCGCGCCTTTGACTTCTTCACTCCGGCGCAGAAGCGGCAGCAGCAGACAACAAACAAGGCGTAAATCTTGTCACTTTCGCTGCCGCGCGCTGCTGCCGTTGCGAAAAGGCGTTAAACTCAAAATTAAAATTCATAATGTTGACTTTATTTGAGCTGTGCGTGCGTGTGTGTGTGTGTGTGTGTGTGTGTGTGTGTGAGTGAAATGTTCGAAGATGTCCCCCAATGCCCAACACCCGCTTTCGTTCAGCATCAAAGCAACATGCACGGCCTGACCGAGTTTAGGATATTTTAAGCTGCAGCTTAAGCGCTTAGATCTATGCAGCGGCAGCGGCGGCGGATGCGACGCTCAGAGCAAAACACGGGCGGCGTAATTAAATTACGCCGGATTTGCCATTTCCCCTTCTCTGCGCAGCACTTCCCGGCGACAAGACACCGTTCTGCTCTGCTGTAGTACAGCCACGCACTTCCGTTTGACGCGCTTGTTTTGCTTTTAAAAGCAAAAGTTTTCGCATATTTTTGTGTCGCTGCTCAGCTGCTGCTGCTGCTGCTGCTATTGCTCTTGTTCTTGTTGTTGTTGCTGGTGGCTGTGGTTGTTGTTGACAAGCTTCTTTTTGTTTTATGGGCAAAATATGTTTGATGCTTGTTTCGTGGCTATGCACAAAGTTCAAAATTAAATTATGTTATTCACGGCAAAACTTTGCTTAGGAAATTATTAGAGAATATACTTTTGTTTGCTAAAATACTTTTTAAGTGCGACATGTTTGCATTTTTTTCTCTATAACAATAAAAAAAACGTAATGCTATAGGACACAAAACAGAACTTTGCTGTTAGGCAAGAACGAAAGCGCACAGAAATAGAAGCTCAGTCACATTAAAGATTCCTATATAAATTACGGCAACAGTTGGCAAATATATGTGAGATATATACACTCATATTGAAGCTGGATTATGGTCTTTCGATGACACCGTTTGTACGAAGTAAATGGAATGCACGTTTATAATCAAAAAGCAATTCTAGTTCATTATGCATGGCAATCAATTTATTTCTAAATCTATTGTGTTTATTTATTTATGAAATTAGTCAAAGTAAATTGTGCTATCGGAAACGCAAATCTGTTCAATATTCTTTGTTATACAAATGTATGCGATTTAAAGCTTATTAGCTGAAGTTGACATACAGATATTCCTACAAATGCAATGGAATAAACGATTAAATTTTCAAACAACTGGAAAGCATATTATTAAATTGAAATCGATGAGTTGATATATGCATTTAATTAAAGCTCTCAAAAATTATATAGTTTTCAAGTGACTTAAACCTGAATATAGCGGCTGCATAGTTTTATGCATCTAGTACTTGTACCTACAACCATGCTCTGGTGGGGGAGACATAGATACAAAATTTATATTTTATATTAATTGATAATATTTCTAGAAATTAAAATTGATTTCTTGATCAGTCTTTAGTGCTTTCAAATTATAAGCCATTATGTTGAATAATATTTATAGGAGTTCAATTATAAAATTGGTATGGCATTTATGTTAATTGTTGTTTAATCGATTAGTCTCACAAATAGGCCTAGGAGCTATAAGAATCGTTAGTGTATAACTTAAGGAAGAGTTAAATTTGAGGCTTATGGGCTGAAAAAGAGAGGCTGCGAAAGAGAGTAAATATTGCCTCAGTAGCGAATTAGATACTTTTTTAGAATATCGCATACCAAATATGTTTTGTTGTATCAAGTAAATTTTTTCTACAACAGCCAAGTTCAGTCTGGAAAATTTATCATTATTTGTTATTGTTCTTTTGGCTTTGAACTTTAAGCATTTTTCTACTACTGAGCATATACAGATAAATTTAATATTTTATGTTTGAAATTTGCCTAATCCGTTTATTCATCAAAATGAAATCATATTTCAATCCGTTATTTGTCGCTATTAACAGTTCTGACATATTACGCCAGCTCGTACAGTGTTTTGCCTGTTCGAAGTTCTTGCGACTACTTTCTGCTTATTGCCAATTTCTGTAAATAAAATTTGCAGCTGTAGCTCAACTCAAAGCCGCAACAAATCATAGCAACACGCGGAAAAACTTGTATCCCTTTAAGCAGTCAGAAAGAAAATGGTACGCGTTGCATGAGCTGCTTTGCTATTGGTGAAAAGTTTGCAAAATCCTTACTAAATCTATCAAATAAATTTCCGCTACAATAAGAGGCTCTTGCTACTTGGTAGCATATTGAAAATGTTTGCATTGCCAGTGCTTATGTAAAGTGCCTCGTGCCACGTGCCACGAATTTTTGTGAATTTTTTCACCACAAACGAAATATAAATTATATAAAAATTCCCAAAAAAAATGCCTAAAAGCATGCAAGGCGTTTGCTTGAAATGTTATAATTGCGCTTTAGTAGTTGTTGTTGTTGAACGGCATTATTGTGGCATTGCCTACTCAAATGAAAGCTCTTTAAGTTGCCGTCAATTGTTCGCGTTGCTCGGTGCGGTGCGGTGGAAGGGCAACACAAAAAATTTCATTTCATTATATTTTTAATACTTCATACTCTTTTTAAATGTTTTGCATTAATGTTTGCCATGGTAATTGTAGACTTTATAAAAGCGAGCGCATTTGCATTTCGCAATGGAAATTTCCACATAAAATGGCGCATGCAATCAAGGTCAGCGCGAATATAAAAATTTGCCAGCGAATGAAATATGAGTGGAAGCGTTCATAAAGCGTAAGAGTTCAGTTCCAGCGCTCATGAGTGCTCTCAAATGGAAATTATTAAAGCCTTGATAGGGTAAGGACATTTCCGATTCCATGTTGCTCAGGCAATAGTTGAGTGAATGTGCTTGGCGGAAGTTGGCGCTACTAAAATGGTTTTTATTGAGGGGTTGTAAAATGTCGGAAAAGGTTAATTTCGATCGACAAGGCTGCTTAAGAGGCATTCTGGCATGTGCATGGGTTAGCATTTATTTGAGAGAGAATCAACTAGGTCATAGCAGCAATCAAACTTTATGGAGTTATTTAAAATTTTTCTCAATTGGCCAATAGCAAAAAGGAATAGTTGCTATTTTATCGAATTTCTAACTTGATTGTTTTGAAACTATTCAAGCGAATTTCTGAAGTTTATATATGAGCAGATAAATTACAAGCAGACAATTGTTAGCACATTTTAGAAAGACAACATGAACAACAATGATTGATGTATTACTTAGAGCTTAAAAAATAAAATTCTCTGTGCTTTAATACGAAATATTTTCACAACTGATTTTTAAGAAACTTATTTATTATATCTGAAGGCAAGCACCCCTTTGTTAGTGTAGTTCATGACGTTTGAAAATGGAATTTTGCTTAAATTTCACATACGATCAAAATTCAATCAAAATGATCACCAGCAAAAATTCGGGCTCCTAGCTTTTGTACACTATTGACATATTTTTTGATTATGGGCGCCGTGGTTTCCATTTTTCGGAATTTATTTTCAACATAATGGTAACAATTCACTTTGTCCCTTAACTGCAATATTTTCCAATCATAGTAGTCGTAGACAATCTATGAGCTCTAGCTTTCATATCTGCTAGCTTTTTGTTGTGTTACTGCCATTCGTTGAATTGAAGTTTGAATTACATGCAAAATAAGTAAACTTTTATCTTGCATTTCCGTCTTTTGTAAATGACAGTTATGTCAGAACTTTC
This sequence comes from Neria commutata, assembly GCA_963457695.1. NCBI lineage: Eukaryota > Metazoa > Arthropoda > Insecta > Diptera > Micropezidae > Neria > Neria commutata. The sequence goes on from OY735245.1 coordinate 3,590,555, forward strand.
TCATAATAACGGTTTGCATAAATGCATGAAAATGGAAAACTGCATAAGCCTGCAGAGCCACAGAAACTCAACTCAGAAATGCAAATAAAAATTTCAAAATATGAAAGGCAAACAGTATTGGTAACAATAAAACGAATTACAGATGCCAAAACAAATACGCACACATATGCAGAGAGATATGCAGAAATGCGTGCATGCAAATGGGGCTTGGCATATCGAGGGGTGGTGCGCGGTGCAGCCATGGAAGCGTGCCACATGCTGCAGTTAAATGACACTCGAACCATTTGTGAGCGGAATTGCTAGAATGTATGCATGCAAGCAACTCTGCATAACGAAAACAACAAATCAATAACAAAAGCAACAACAAAAACTAAGCCATACATACACATGCATACATACATATGTAGAAAGAGAAGCGCTCGCAATTGTGCTGATGTGATTTCCACAAAGACACACACACACCAACACACAAAACACACACAAAAGTATGCAACTAAACAAAAATTTCAGAATTACAGCAATTGCTACAACAAAAGCAACAATAGTGCAGTTATTGTTGTACTTAAGTAGCAGCTAGAATATTCAACTAATCGCTGCATGAATGGAAAACCGGTTCTCGTTTGCCTCGATAACCGAGATTTTGAAAGGGACGGACTGCAGCTGTGAATGTTTTCAGGAGTCTGTATTTCTGAAATATGGGCTGCCATTTTTGGCATCGAATTTTTGAATGTTGATGCAAAATTTTCGAATTTTTAAAGAACAAAAATTTTTTCGACTAGAACAAAAATCGAATTTTAAGTGCTCGACATGCCTTTCCGTTTCTTTTGCAAGCTCCGAATAATTTCCTAAGCTTTCGCAGCTTTTACTGTCTATTTTACTGCCAAAATCAGCATCTACAGCATGTGTGTGTGTGACTTTCTGCGGCACCTCAGCCGCAGTAGAATATCCTTCATATTTAGTTTCGAACAAAAGACAAAATAAAAACGGTTGCTCTTTCCATGCTCGAAATAATGGCAAGTAACTCCTCAAATATCAGCTTCCAATTGAAAGTAGTCGGTTAACCATATGATTCGAAGCGATTTGGAACACCCTAATAACAGCAATTGTGGCAGTTGTGGCAGTGGGCTCATGGCGGGGCAGCAATAATTGCAATGCGCTGTGACTGCACTCATTTCACGACAATTGAACGCGGCAGTCGTAAATTCACTGCTGCTGCTATTTGATCTGTTTGAGTCGCTGCCATGTCGGGCAGCAGCAGCAGCAGCAGAATGCAAATGTTGACACAACCATTCAACTGTGGCAACATTCAGCTGCAACTGCAACACACACACACACACCCACACACGCCATCATTCACCCAGCTGGAATGAGAAGGTTGGGGGTGGTGCGTGTAGGCAGCTTAAAAGTGCACGCTGTGGGCAATCGTTTGGTAAAGCAGGGGGGGAGGGAAAGGAGCATAAGCGGCTTGTTGAATTGCCACTGAGGCGTATGCGGCGCGCGCTCAAATACTCAAATACGTGACATTGCATTGTGTGTGCGCGCACAAGTACACTTTCAGCTGCAATCCAACTTGCAACAACTGCAGCAAATACGCCAAGATGTGCGGCTAATTAACGCTGCCTTGCAATTTGCAAGAGTCGAGCACTCGCAGCCGCTCTGAGGCATTCACTTTGAGAGTATTAGCTGGGGCAAGCATGTCATGGCTTCTTCTGCTTATGCCCAAGTAATCGATTGGTAGTGCAACGAAATTGTTTGTTGTAATTTATCTTGAACAAGTCGTAATGAGCGCATGAATAGAGTCACTGCAATGAGCTAATTAGTATAACACTTTAGTGACTAATTAGCTAATATTTAGCTATGTACCTTCGAATAAATTCATTTTTTATTAATTAATACAAAATAATTAAAACTCGAATTCGATATTTCGACAAAGACAGATTAAAAGTGCTGAATCGAGATATAAAATCTGTATTGGAGATAATCGGAGCTTTAGAATAGGTACTTGAAAGAGGATAAGGCGAAATGGATTTTGATCGAAGAGAAGTCGAGCATCCCTGCTCATTGAAGCTGTGGTTAAGCATGCCACTATGAGATATGCCAAAACTTTGCACCGTAGATGATGGCATAAATTCAGCAAAATAATAAAATGTTATGGAAAACAATCATTGCAGTCATCTAGTGCAGGCAGCTCGAAACATTCCCTCATGGAAGGACCAACAACCAACAAGCGCTGAAGCACGAACATTTCAGAAGAGTTATGGAAACTCAAAAATAACTTTTTACAATCATCAGTCACATTTGAAGGCCAATATTTGAATAAGGGATTACAAATCTTCTTCTTACTTTTGGTTGAAGTACATATATATGACGTTACTGTAATAACCTATAGTCATTTAACTACTATTTTACTTATTGAATTGCGTATCAAAATAGCTCAATTATTTTGTAACCGGGTTTAACTTTTAAGTTAAATTAACTTAAAACGCTTTCAATAGGAAGTAACTGTTATTTTAAATAAATAAAGAAAAGAATTTATGATGTTTTCGAATAATAAATTTCATATTTCTAATACATAACTATTTTTGAAGTATGCCACCTTCTATGAAAAGCTCATACGACGTTCGATGCTTCAAGACCAAAAATCCTTAAGTAAGCATTTTAAATTATTTGCAAAAGGTGAGGGAGATGAGGAACCCTCCTGCAAAACCAATGCAAATGGTAAATGATTTAAATAGACTTTTAGCAGTGATTTAAAGATATTCCCACCCCCTTCCACACTGAACAAAATCAAATAATAATCACAAAAACTGTTAACAATGACAATAATCATTCATCCTCCTACTCCGATGCAATGGTTTTTTGTCCAAGCTGTAGCGTGGGCGGGCACGCGTTCGCTCTTCTAACCGCCATAATTGCCGCAATCGTTTATATGAAAGGACTCGAGCAAGGACTTTTTGTGCTTGATGTGCGCACTCACACAAAAAATTACTTGTATCATAAATTATTATGCGCATTTTATCACTTCAGCTGTCGCTGTTTGCTGCTGCTGCTGCTGCTGGTATGCTTCCTGTGCCTTTGGCGAGGGTCGCTGCAGAATTAATAATGACCATGCGACAGCTTCAGCTCACGAGCAGATTCATCAGTTCTCTGCTGCTTGTGCAAAAATTTGTTAAAATTCACACACACATACACATGCAAAAGGGCAGCGTGGCTAGAAAAAGCATGGAAATGTTTGCCACAAAAGTGAGCTCATAAATCTCATAAGAGGTTCGGAAAGACGGCATAAGAGGAAGAGCCAAATTTACATTTTTATGGAAAAAAATATATTTTTTAAGAGTAATAAATTTTTTGCCAAAATTGTAATTTTTTTTGAAACTCTTTCAAGTTTGTGGTGCGCGTGAGAGAAAGAGAAAAGAAAAAGAACTAAGCGAAATTTGAAGGCGTAATTTGAGAATAAAAGAACATGTAGTAGGCAAGTAGGAAAGAATTGAGTGGAACGTTGGAAAGGATGGAGGAATGTTATACGGAAAGTATGAGGAAGCAAAAGTAAAGAATGTAGGAAAGAAGTCAAGAAAGGATAAAAAGTAGAAAGAAAGACAGAAATACAGAAGGAATGAAGAAAATCAGGTAAATCAAATAAAGGAAGAAAGAAGAAAGAAAGACAGAAGGTAGGAAAGAAGGAGAAGAAAATGAACAATTAAGAAAAGTATAGGAAAAGACATGAAGAAATAAAGAAAAGGATAAATATGTAAAGAAACCGGGAAAGAAATCAAAAAATATAATAAACAGCAATCAAGACACCGGCAGAAGAAGGTGAAAGAGAAGAGCCGAAAAGAGTATTGAAAGAGAAACGAACCTAGTGGCTGTAATTAAAAAACAAAAGGAAGAACAAAAGAAATAGAATACAAAAATTTATTTATTTGAAATTTAAGAATGTAAATATTTTTGAGAATATTTCTTTCTTGTGCTATTTCTCTGTGCACTTTCACACGAAACGTTTATTTGGCAAGTTCTCCCACTTTGACAATAATATTGTTGTTGCAATTATCAAAAATGTGGAAGACTGAATAGAGCAAAAAATAAGTTTCCAGGATGTGGAAGTCTGTATTGATCTCCTTTTTTCCCCTTTTGCCAACGAACTCGACTTTCTGAACGAAAAATTTCCGTGTATAAGTTGAGAATCAGAAAGACAGAAGTAAGAAATCTGTTAATCACAAAAAATTTTTCTTGTCCTTTTTGTTCATAGAAGTAGAAAAATTTTTAAACCAAAAATAATAATTCTAGTTCGGTAAAATTTTTCATTTTTTCAGGTTTTTCTTCTCTGTACTATGAATGAAACATTTCAGCTATGTTCTTTGCAGTTTGAGTAGCCGAAATTCTGTTGGCCTCTTTAACACATTTGCTTTTGAGCAGGCAATATGACTTGACAGCTTGTGCGGCATTGGAAGCAGCTCACAGCAAGGATACTGGCGATACTTAAATCTAAGTTTTTAAGCTTCATGTTAGGCTGCTCATTGCACTCACACACACACACACACACACACACAAAACCACACCAACACAAATGCACTTTTTCAGCATATCTCGTTTGCATTGTTTTTGCTGGTGGCACTGCTACTGGCTACTTTTGCTGTGGAACGCATAAATTTAAATACGCCAGCATTAATTCAGTGTTTTTCTCCCTTGCCTCCCACTCACAAATTTCAGCTGCTTCCGTGTTTTTTGCTGCTTTGCCACAGCATGTACTGCAGTGCACCCGCCGTCTCCATCCTTCCAGTCTTTCCATTCTTTGCGGCTTTTATTTATGCATTTTAATTTCGATCCGTTTTCGCTTTTTCACTTTTATTTTTCTATACGTATTTTATTCTGTTATTCGTGCTATTCGCTTTGGCTTTATCCCATTTCTTGCCCCTCCACTTCGGTCTATGAGTCATAAACTTTTGCAGAATTATGTCAAGGACAAGGCAAAGCGAACAGCGAGAAGCAGCAGCAAAAACGGAAAAGCTGATTTAAAGTTTCCGAATTCACAAACAGCTGCTTAAGAGTATTGGCTCCGTGAATATTTATGCAAACAATGCATCTGGGACACATAAAACATATCGCAGCAATGGCGCAAGTTGGGCAACAGTCTTCCATGTTTCAACAGGCGACAGAGACGTGTGGATGAGGAATGTGGCCTTTTTATTTCACACGCTTATGCTGAGTGTTCTCTGAAAGTCGCTTAGATATCTCCACTATAAAGCTACAGAATGAAACCATCAGAAATACAAATAATATATATATTTATATCAACTTTTTTGAAATTAAAAAATGAAACATTCCAAAAGATTGACTGTAAGAAATAATTACTCTTAAAATGGTTAAAATATGCAGCTTTATTTTAAAGAATACCCGAAAAACTTGAAAATTGTTCCATTACACTTTATTTTCTTCGATATTAGCCAAAGCGGATGTGAGCAAGAAAAAAATAATAACAATAGCCAACATTGAAAAATCTGTTGCAGTGGCCATTAGCATTAATAACAACAATATCACCAGTGTCCAGCACACGACATGCTCAAAAGGCGTGTCCTTTGCGCGCCACACTCAGTATAATAAGAGGCCACGCTGGCAGCGGAACCGCCAGCTGCGGCGGAAGCGGAAGTGGCACTGACGGGAACAGCACAAAGGAGCACAAAATTAGCAAACAGCGTCGTTGTGTGCTTGGCACAAGCAGAGCGCCTTTTTTGCTTGCTTGTGTATGTGTGTGTGTTAATGTGTGCGTGTTTAATTTTTGGGGCGTTTCTGTAACTGAGTGTGTAAGCATCCTGCAAGTGCTCTGGCGACTACACAAAGCCTGGCCTTTTCGTGATGAATTTATGTGCTCTAGCGCCTGTATTTGTTGTTGTTGTTGTTGTTTCTGCTGTTATTGTTGTTCCTGCAAGCTGGACATATGCACACTTAAGATTTTGATAATCAACGCCAAAAAAAATTACAAAAGTAATAAAGCTTGTTTTGCGTGGGCGAGAAAAATGTGAGAGCAATTTTTTGGATAAAAAACAATATGACGCGATGTTAATCATTTCGAACAGCAACAGTGGGGCAGTTACAACAACCAACCTGAGTATTCACTAGAGATTGTAGATTGTATTTGGAGTAGGGATCAGGTCTGAAAGGCATATATTGACATTGAAAAATAGTGACTCAGAAACCTTCGTGTTGGTGCGTGAAAAAAATTTTCCATGCAAAATTGTAGGCAAATTTTCTTTAAAATGGATATTATGTGTGTGCGTGATTCTTGTTATTAAATACAACTCTGCGTGATAGTTCACAAAATGAACTTATGAAACCACTCGCAATCCCAGCAAGAAACAAAAGCAACAGAAGAAGAAGCGCGGAATTCAATTGACAGAAGATAAGTGAATGTGTGAAATATATTTGAAAACGTTATTAAAAAGGTAGCGAAGAACTAAAATTCTTTTTCGGTTGGTCAAGCGCACTTTTTTCTCAAATTTTAAAACAATTGAAATGGTTGCAAAACACTTAAAAAACAAGCTTAATTTCCTTATACTTGCAACGGAGCTGGAGGCGTATGAGTTATATCTTTCCATTTGCATTCGCCACTTTTCACCTGTCTTCGCTTTGCGCCCAATTTTTTAGTACATACTGGCAACTTTACAAGATTTCGTTCGTGTTGTTGCTGTTGGCATGGCTTGTTGTTGATTTGTCTACTTTAATTAAATTAGCAATGCTCAGTTTTTGCAGCTGCAACTGGAGGCTACCGCTGCCGGAGTCGCCTACATCGCCTACACAACTGCAAATGGCGGTCAATTAATTAGAAGAGCGCTAACGGTTGCCTGCGAATTCGACGAGGCGGTGGCCCCTCTGCTTCAGTTCAAAAATACCATCGTGTTTGCGATGGCTCCGGGGTATCATAATTACGGTGCAAATGGCGACGTTGGAAGTAAGCTTTACAAATTAAAAATAATGTAAAGCAACTTTTTTCTGCTTTGCTTTAATTTGTAAATTGCTGTTTTAATTTAAATTTCCAGTAACACGCGCTCACATTTACAACAATAGCAATACAAGCGAAACCTCAAGCATACTTTATAATATCGAAATGATTGTCGAATTGCACTGGGAGCGGGAGACTTAATGTGGAAGGAAGAGCGCAGGGTTGGCGGACGAGAAGAACAATAATGAAAAATTTTGTATTGTGTTCGTGCATAAAAATAGAAAAAGTAAAATTCAAAAGTTCAATTGGAAATTTCTCCTCATCTGAGTTGTCAACTAATACGGGTCAATGAGCAAGTACAATAAAAACAAGAGCACAAAACCGTGTAGCAACAAGAGTGACAGGCACAAGGGCAACAGGCAACGCACCAAACCTGCAGAATCATGAGCATTAAAATTATTAACTGCGAAGAGGGGCACCCCTTTTTACTGTTGGTGCAACGCAGTTCCTTCGGCTTACTGGAAAGTGGAAAATTGTAGCTTTGTCAATAGAAAACTCTCGTGCTCTTTCACAAAAATGTAGAAAGTATCAAGGCCAACTATTTTCATAAAATAACTGCACTGATCTTTGTTATCATAATTTAACAGCCAGAATCACTGCACCGAAAATAATAAGGACAGGCATAATGGAATAATGTACGGGCAGATGAAAAGCAGACCACCCATCTGCCAAATTTGACTTCAATTTCTGGCTATTTATAACACATATTGCTTTCGATTTTGTAAATAATTTTATACTGATTGCAAAACTTGCTTTATCCTTTTTCCTGTCTTGAGTATCTTCAAAAATCATGTGTAGATATTTCAGTGGCTCTGATCCTTGCTTGTCCATCACAGTGACAAAGAATGTGCTCTGCTATTTCCTAAAATTCTTTTAGCTCTTATTTTTGCGCTTAGCTTGATTCATAAATGGCTTAAGAAATGCATTCGAATTTAATTCAAAACGCTTGCTGGGAAATCTTTCGTTCCATTTCCCGCACAGGCATACGAAAATGTGCGCTCACATGTTGGCTCACACTGAATAGTAAGTGGCACACATTCAAACTCACACTTACATGCCTTTCTAAAGGAATGAAGTGATGCGTTGGACTAAATAAATTTACTGGCATACGTTTTGGTCCCCTTTCTGTTCGAAATTCGTATTTGCCAACTTACAATTTACAACTCCGAACTGACAGCACACGTACATAAAACTTTTCTCGGCAAAAACACTGCAAAAGTAAAATATATGTTTAGTGTGTGTGTGTGTGTGTGCGTGAGTGAGTCAGTTGAATGAACAAAAAACTAAAAAAACGAAGCAGAAAAACGGAAACTAAAGGCAAGACAACATTTCATCAGATGTCGCTTGTTGCCGAGCGTTCATCTTTTTAATAAACTTAAAAAGTTTCTTCATTTTATTTATTTTTATGTGTATTTGTGTGCAATTGAAGTGCGCATTTGTGTGGGTGACTCGGCTGCGGTTGGTCGGCGTCATCGTCGTCATCTTTTCAGTGAGTTCTGCGCTGCGTTCGAGTCGAATATGGCGAGTCCATTGAGGCGAGCCATGAACTGCAGCATAGTTTGTTGCATAGTTTCGGGCGCATTGGTAAAAGGATAGCAGTGCCTCTAGCAGCGAGGGAAGGCATAGAAAAGATAAATGCTTTCTGGCAAAGCAGTAAAACCAAAGTCATTGAGAATTTGTCATGACGAAGAAGGAAAGTGGTCAAGCAAAAAGCCACTTCCTGCTGATGAACTCTGCAACAACTACTAACTACAACAAAAACAGCAAGTAGATAAAGAAGACGAAGGACTATCTACAACTACAAAAACTTAGCAAAGAATGCCAACTGGAATTCTATTAAGTCATGTCGATCTGAGATTCCGGCAGTTAAAGACGCACAATTGCCTTGTAGAAACTTTGGTCATAAAATTTTCAAAGTCCTTTTCTTTATTCCTTTTCTATTTTTTTATCATGCCATTTTGTTGTAGTCATATTGGAAGTGGTTGTTTTTGTTCCCGAAGTTGCTCGACTTTTTTGCTGTAAATTTACTATCCCCGCCATTTTGTTATTTCTGCGGTTGTAAGATTGTGCAAAGACTGTGTCAATCGAAGCGGTGGCATGGAGATAAAATGTGGGAAAAAAGACTTCCGTTCGAGCGTCAGCAGAAGCAGAAGTGGCAAATGATTTGTCTCTTTTGGCGGCTGTCGCCAATGGAGTATGGATTGTGGTTTGGAGGAACATTAGAAAAGTATTTTTGGTTTATATGTACAGATTATGATGAGAAAGTTGTTGTGATTTAATATTTAATAAACTCTTTTAATGTAGTGAAAAGTTTTAGACGCAGCTGGGGTGTTTTTTTATTCGTTTTTGATAAGTGTTGATTTTGAGTGCCAAAATAGAATTGCTGAGAATATATCTTTTTAAAAAGCATAAAAGGAAATGTGAAATGAAGAGAAAATTGCTTGATGTTGATGAAATAAAGTACCAGTGATACGCAATATAATGGAATAAAGCTGATCCCAAGATACATTATATGATATAATATATAACTGACGCATCAGCAAGGCATAGGCCTAGCTTTCTCGGGGCGCCGCTGTCGCTCGGGGGACAAGTGTTCGGTCTTTGATGTAAGAGAGCGCTGGTTCCAAGCCAGCAGACTAATACCAGCTAGAAGGAGAGACAGAATTCCTCTTTCATGTTGCTTATTTGCGAAGCGCCATCTCTCGCGAAGAGTTGGCAACTTTCCGAGAGTATTCTTTGCCATGAAACAAAGCATTTCAATCCCTTTCAGATACGGTTATATAAGAACTGTGTATGTCTCGATAATAAGTGCTAAAATGTAACGAGCACATACAATTTTATGCCAGAAAGCTGAAGATTGTTAATTGAATTTTCATACACATGAGAAGCTTGAGACACTTAAAAAGATTCAAGGTTGCATTATAAATTTTAGAATTGTAATTGCTCACTGTACTTTTTGTTTCTTAAGTCTTTTTAAAGCTTGCGTCAATGAGAAAGGTAAATGTCAGAAAATTTTAATGACTGTACTGAGTACTGAAAAATTTAAATAAATAATTGGCGCAACAGCCAGAGAAACCAAGACTTAGGCCTTATGCACTCGTATTAATTTGAAAAATAGCTGAAATTGAAAGCCAAATATTATAGCATTTACTCTCCTTGAAAACTACGTTACGCTTTATGTTTCAGAGCCTTAAGCTTATAAAAAGTTGATAAAACTTCCTGTAAAGAAAGGCTTTCGCACTCTGATTTGAGGAATTGCATAAATCTAGTAGGATAAGAATATATTTCAAACAGAAAATGGAGTCCATGGTGCTTCTTTAAAGCTTTAAAGCACAGTTTCTATGCAAAGAATTATAAGGTTATGTTAGTTTAAGCTAGCAGACTAAGAAGGCAACGCGTAGACCCTGTTGCGTCCTTAGCGATGTCAGTTAGAGAAATATAAAAGAAATATAATTTTTGTTTAAAAACAGAGTACATATTTCGAAAAAGCAGTTATTATAAATACATTTTCTTAGCTGCTGCTCTTTTATAGTATAGAAAGACGTAAGCGTGGCATTACCAGCTTTTTTTCTATTTCTGGCATAGCATGCCACTAACTTTAGCATGTTCTCATGTTGCATATCTTGGGAAGTGAATGCCTGTGCTCTTCACATACGATACGAGTAACAGGACATTTGTTGCGCCAAACTTTTCATGCAGCACATTCGAATAATTAAGCCCTTCATTCTCGACAGACAAAGTTTCCCAAGTTTACGTTTCACATTTACAAGGAGCTGTGCAGCAGCAGTGTTGCACGGCTTCAGGCGCCGGCGCCTAAATTGCGCCACTGTACGTAACGTAACGTAATGGCACAAAACTATTTACGCTTACAGATAACAGAATCCCAACAGCAGCAGCATTTACATTATTCACTAATTAAACCAATTTAAATTATGCAGTGACTTGTGTAACTGCGAATTTCGTGCATTGGCAGCGATTTGGCAGAGTTGTTGTTGCTGCCGACGTGTGTAGGATTAGCATTAGCATACCTCTTGGCGCATTTGCCATTTAAAATGTTTGCTTAATTTCCTGCGCACAGCAAGTTAAGTTGTATATGTGTATTGTATGTATGCATGTGTGTGTGTGTGTGTGTGTGTGAATGTGTGTCGCTGGCTGCCAGCAATGCCTGTAGCCGAATTTCCCTTTACAAAAGCTTGTGTGAGTGTGTTCAGTTGCAAGTGGATATACATTTACCGCAACAAATTGCGAAATAGACACACACACACACACACACACACGCTCAAGTGTATATTTATTTGTGTATATGCACGCAGCATTTAGGCACTAATTAATGTAAATTTACTTGCGCAAGTACTCTTATGCATATGTATGCATACATTTGTAAAATTTACGTGCACACACACACACATGCATACATAAGCAAGCCGATAAACACGTACAAGTTGCAACAGTGTGCATTGCTGCGGTTTTACATTTGCAATACGAAATTTAAAAAAAATAGTATATTTTTTTGTTTCTTTGAATTTTCCAACGTAGTGCAAAGAAATTTATAGAAACAAATAATTTTTGCATAATCTTGTGGTAGATACACTTTTCAATGGCAGTGCTTAAGGAGTACTTCAATATAAGAGGGTTGAAATAACTTCTAGTTAGAAATTAAATGCAATTAAGTAGATAATGGAACGAGTTTAAGGAGGCTTCTTTGAAGAGCGAGCTAAGCTTACAAATGTAATTTCTAAAGAAGAGCAAGATAGTTTTGGTTTCCATGCAATGTTGATGGGGTTTAGAGCATTTGATTTTAGCTTTTTATTTATTACATCCTAATCTTCTGAAAATTGACCTCAGTGGACTACGCGTACTCTTTTAGCTTTCCCATGCTTATTCCAGTATTCCCAACAGTGGAAGCCTGACTTTGTATCTTTTAGGATTAATCAGCATTTTTTCTTTTTTGTGCAAGTTTTATTAGCTATGTAAATTAAAAGCAAAGTTAAACACTGTTTTGAGAGCTGGAGCGAGCATATAGTCTGGGTTTTATAAATCTCGTGAAGCCTACGATATATAAAATAGACAAAATGGATTTATAGATTTTGTAAAAATAAAAATTGTTTATTTCTTTATACATATAGCAGAACATATTCCATATAAAACTCACGTTATTATATATCTTATATTTACGTATTAAGCGTTGAGTCTATCAGGCAGAAGCTATTATTTTGATTACTTCACGGCAGCATGTCCTGGTAATCTTATGAGCAACATGCTCAAACAAATTTGTTTGTATGTAATGAAGGTTGTTTTCATAATTTCATAAATTAGGTTTCGAAAATATTTTGATTTAGTCTGTTCTTCGAACTATAAAGCTTGCATTTGATGCTTTGTGATTCTCTCGTACTGTTTCTGCATAGGTTTTGTGGATATGGTCATGAATGGGGATGGGATTCAGTTTTGTGGCTAGGGAGAGAAGTTTTGTGAAATTTGGTACATTTTAAAAAGAAACTTTCCGCTAATTTCCTCCAGCTCTTTACTCAGAGATTCAGCGTGAAATCCCCATTTTTCAGTCAGCTATGATACATTTTTACGGTTAAAATTCTTCTTGCCGCAAAATCCCATTCGCTTCTCAATTTAACTGCTGCTACTCTTAACCAATAGCCTTACTTTTAGCATTGACGCTGGTTAACATTTACCACTAAAGGTACATTTCATTATTTCAGCAACTCAAGGGAAACATGTACTCAACGAATTCCACTGCCTTACCGCTACAATGTAAAGGTATTTTTCTAAATCCCTGAAGGAATGCGATGAGAAATATTTACACAGACTATTAAAATTTGTGCAGTTGTGCGGCAGCTGAAATTTCTGGCAAATTTTGTTTATGTTGAGCTTACTCTTTTGGCGGTTTTTAGCGGTTTTTAGCTGAAATGGAAATTTGTGAGAAAATTACTGTTACCTTGTTGTTGCACTATCTTTTCGGCTCTGTTGACTTTCGCGGCAGGAAGGCGGCAGCTGTAAGAACTCAACAGTTGAACTTTTAGCTATTTTACAACCCGTTTTTTTTTAATTTTTACATATTTTTGATGATATGAAGTTTATATAATTGAGCAAGTTTTGAGCACATACACGCACACTCACACACAGCCAACTGCACTTGAGTTTATACGCACTTTCTTCTCAATTTCAGTGCAAGTAATTAAGCAAAGTTTTCGCGCTTCTTCTGTGCTTTGACTGCTTTTCAAGTAATTTCGAGTAATTTAACTTTCAGCGGGAGTGTAGGGGAACATACGCGTGTATGTGTGCTTATGAGTGTTTATGATTGTGTGTCGTAAATGTGCGTATGCAGTTGCTTCTTGCTTTTTGCTGCTTCTGCTTGCCTGCCTTCCAATTTGCTGCATAAGCATAATTCTCGTTTGCAGCCGCTGCTGTGCATGTGTGTGTGAGAGGGAAAGAGGGTAATTACACTCGACTGTCTTTGTGCCGTCATACAAGAAATTCGCGCTTTGGCAGTTAAAAGTCAGAATATTTTTTTTAGATTTTTCTTAAGCTTCAATGCAATTCTTTAAACCTTGAAAGGATAATCTTAGCATTCGAACAAGAATATTCTAAATTTGACAAAAAGACTGTATTGTATCATATAGGTATAGCATATGTACTTTTATTGAAAAACGACATTGGAAATGATTTCGTTGATTCGATGAAGATTTCCTTTTCATATTTTTTTTTAATTGCTGCTACTCTGTGGCTAAATATAATTGACATACATATGTATCAAATGCTTTAATTGGAAATCGAACATAATTCAATGTCAATACCAAGAAAAATGAAAAATAAATAACAATTCAAGTGCTTCGACCTACAAAATATATGATCGCATTTCACATTGAATCAATAAAAGTGTCAGCTACTCTAACTGATGGCATTTGATTGTGTCCGTGTATCACATTCCAATACACACACATACCACTCACTTACACAATCAGTGTGATGTTAACACGTATGTGATTTTCGCCTGCGCGCATGTATGCGTGAGTGTGAGTCTATGTGAAGTATTGACTTCAAAAGTCTCACTTACTTAGCACAATCACAAATAGCAGTAGCTGCCAAACTCATGCTCAATACGCGCTCGTGTGTGTGTGTGTGTGTGTGTGTGTACGATGTACTTATGTGCACTTGTATGTACTCAGCTATCAATCTACCTGCCTTCACCTTCCACTACTTTACGCTATATCAATGCCAGCCTGAAGATATTTACCCAAAATACAACAGCAAGTTCTAAGCACTCTAAAGCGACGCGTTCGTGTATGCATTCTACATATCTATGTGTATGTGTCGGAATGTGTGTGAGTGCATGTTGAAGCATGTGCGTTCGTATGTGTGCATTTGTGAGGCATAGGCAACACTTGAGTTTCATGTCCGCACGAATTGGCAAACAATTTATCGCACATCGCACAAAATGGCACACGAATACACTGACAAACGCGTACATGCACATATGCTCGTCTACCTTGGCGCTACATATGACAGAAATTTCCATGCCCAACGCCGTTCGCCTTCCCCTTCCCCAGCCCTTTTCCGTTTTTGCCACAGTCACAGTTCTTCTGCTAGACTTTCTCGTATATTTTTTGGATTGATATGTTCCATTCTGAGTTGCCTCTCTCATCTGTATGTGTGTGTGTGTGTGCTCGGCATGTTTGTGTATTTGTATGCCGTGCGCTGCACTTGATAAAGTTACGTGCAAGTTACAAATTTTGTATGCTGAATCAGCGTGGCGTGTTGGCAGTTTACAATAAAATGGAGCAGCAACAGCGTTTCCCAAACCAATGAAAATTTCATGTATGCATTTATTTACATATAAAATCTACAGCTACAGAAACTGCATACAAGTTTCAATTAATTCCGATTTCGACTTCGCATAGTGTTTTCGATTTTTATGCCATTTTCTCTGTAATTTATACTATCTTTTGTGATATATCAATTTCGAATTTTGTAAAAAAAACAAGATTTCTTTTTCAGTTTTAAGAATAATTTGCTTTGTTTTAATATTTTGATTGTCATTAGTATCTGTTACCAGCATTAATTTGAAAAAAGTGTCAAAAGCTTCATCGTCTTATAATTTTACTAAACTTGAACTCGTGTTCTATTCGAATTCTATTTTTTTGCGACCGGAAATCGAGAAATTTTCAATGTCGTCCCTGACTACAGCTTCAAAAAGTCTTATTTCCTTAGAAGTAGATCAAGATCTTTATAAATCAAATTTCCTCGTGCCATTTGTGCTTATGGATATTTAAAGTATGTACTTTTATGAAGGTGCTTATTTTTTTAAATAAATTGGAAATTCATAAATCGAATTCGAATTTAGTGCAAATTTTAGTAAAAGTTTTTCCTTTTCTAGAATTGAATTGAACATTTCCAATAGAGCTCATCTCATGTTTGATTCATTATTTACTTTTTCACTATTTCGACATATACACATAAAGATCGATGTATTATTAGCGGGAATGGCTTATATCTAATATCTATACTGGCAAAAAATACGCGACATTTTTGAAATGACTGACGGGGATGAACCTTTTTTGAAGTTTCCAATTCAAATCATTATACCTTCTTCTTTTAGCTAGCGCTCTCCACTGTATTGTTGGCTATATCCTTTCAACTTTCGAGCTATCAGACATTCTCATTCTCAACAGTTTGTGTGCCACTGTGCTTATTGGTAACCACCGCTTTGCCTCAACTTCCGAGTAAAAGCGTCTTTTTCGTTTAGTATCTGATAAATATTATTTATGTATTACACTCGTCTTGCTCATTTTACCGACCACTTTGATTGCTTGCCAGTCTGTTCAGCGTATTTTTTTGGCATTCCGCAGGAGCGTTTAAATAAATTTTCAATTTGTGTGCTTTTGCCGGAGTAGCCTCAAGCTTCGTAATTGAATTGATGCTGTTAACCTTTTTGGAGATGTCACTTCGGTGGCTGATTTTAGCTTGTGCGCAGGGGAGCACGCGGGCAGTGCTGGCTCAAGTGGGCCTGGAAGGCTGTTTGGAGCTTATTGATTGATCGATGTGGACAGCTAAAAATTTGAAAAGTTTTAATGAGAAAATGACAAATGTTCCATGGGGATTAGCAGCAAAGATAAGATGAGTAAAGCTTGGTAGTTTGCATTTTTGTTGGATTTTAATTGCTGGAAGGGATTTTCATGTTTCATTGAAATCTGGTTTTTGGTAATAATTCATGTTCTATTTGCTGAATTAATTTGTCTGAGTTAGTTAAACAAATTTTCATAGTAGTGCTTTTTTAACAAAGCTGTTTAGTTTACTTGATATCTTTTAAGTTTTAAAGAGGCAGCCAACATAAATTTTAGTATGACTAAAATTCTTTTTTATGAAAGAAATGTTCTACTACTTTTAAGGTTTATGAAAAAAAACCAAGCTCGATTAAAATTAACATTCATTAGATTATATTATGTGTTTTTTTTTTAAGGTGGAAGGTCTGCTTGTGCAAATTCTATATCTTACTAAAACTATCGCCTATTGGGAGATATCAAAGCAAGCCACTTAAACTCTGGGTGCTTCTTTGTTGGCGTCAAAAGATCTGCTTGATCGTTCTCTTTAGATTCCTTATGATTTCCTGACAGTCCACAAAGTTTGTTTTCTTTAATTCTAGGAAATGATTCAAAGACACTTGGCTAAACACATTTTCTACTATGAAGTGGCCTCCGGATTAGATTAGATGCAGTCGACTTGGGTTCGGTTGGTTGCACCATTGGTCAGTGAAACCGTTTCATCAATTGAGGGATCAATGCGCCTGCTGCTTTCGCCCATTTTATGGTTCGACTAAAAACGTGTCAATGCCCAGACGCACGCAAATGCCACACACTCCTCCCCTTCGGCGCTATTTGTGCAATCTAAATTGAAATGCGCCCTTTAGTAGCATCGACATGCAAATGCGGCACTAAGCACAAAACGCTCGGTGATGAACTGCGATTGCAGCAATTGATTTGGAGTGCACTACACGGCTTCGCTGTACCTGCCTGACAAGCTGCCTCGCCGCTCCGGGCGCCTGCCTGTCATCGGCCATCGCAAATTAAGCAGCAGCGCTGCATTTATCGCCGTAACGTGCAGGCGTGTTTCGCCGTTGTTCCGGCACAGCTTCCGACAATTCCACGGAAACATTATTTCCGTTTGCGTGCGTCTGTGACGTTGCAAGCCGCCAAGCCTGCCAGCCGCAACCCGTCACCAAATGTTGGACACAATGGGCCAATTAAGCTGCAGAGCGCGGCAACATGCTACGCTTTTGTTGTTATCAGCGTTCATGTTGTTGCAGTTGGTCTACGTCTGCGATTATGAGGTCAAGCAGAAAGACAAACTTGGCGTGGAGTCGAGCTTGCTTTTGCTTTGATTTTGGCAATTAAATGCGAAAGCGCTGTCGATGCGCTGAGGGTTGGCATGCTGAGGAGCGGGAGAGGAGAGGAGAGAAGCGACATTTGCGGATTTTGCGTTGAACTCCACCGATTTGAGAGGCAAGGCTTTTGTTTTGTTAGCTGCAATTCAATGTGGAGAGCAGCTGCGTAATTACCAACAAGAAAACAATAAGTTTTGCCACACCCTACAAACGGCATAGTTCGCACATTCCAGTTTCATTCAAGTTTTCAACAGGGAATTCTTTTTGCTCTTCGAATACAAAAAACTTACAGCCGCAAGTTTAGAAAAAAACTTGCCCTTAGTGAGAAAGTGATAGACTTTTGCTTAAACATTTCAGTTTAAAGTAAATCCCAAACAAAACAAAACTTACTTACTTACTTACTTTTAAGTTCAAGAATTCAAAGCTTACTTAGAAAAATCTCAATCTACTTATAATGATCCAAAAATTTTCAAAATTAGTCTATATATATAAATATAAATATAAATATAAAATATTATAATATTAAATGTTTTCCTAAATTGAGAAATTCATTTCCTTAAACCCTGATTCCTTGACGAACTCGAGCTGAAGAAATAGAAAAAGATGCAACCCTATAAAACCCACTAGCCTGTACACAAGTGCCTGCCCCTGCCGCCACTACTGTTGCAACTGAATGTAGCGTGTTTACCTCACGTTCTTGTGTGGCGCGGCCAAACCAGTGGCAGCTTCCGCTTTATTCGGCGACGCCATTTCTGCGCTGCAGTCCCGACCCCTCCCAAGCGCCATTGTTGTTTATACACTAGAAATTGTGTTGTGTTATGCTTAATAGGGACATTCATTGTTGTTATTTCTCTTCTTTTCTGTTTGTCGTTGTTGTTAGTGTGGCTGGCTTCGGCGGAATTGTATAGTTTTTGTATGTGCTCTTGTGCTCATTGAGAGCGCTCGTTGATGGGCATTTTCAGTTCGCTTCGCTTCCTTTTCGCCAGTGAGTGCTGAAAGTAGAAGAAGAAGAAGAAGAAGGTGCACAGGAAGAGAGGCGCGCATGGATAGTGAGGGTGTCACTGTTGCTTGGGGTTCTCCGGGGTTCGCGCTTCCGACTTGTCATTGTTTGTTTGATTTTGTACACCGGATATCCTAGTTTCATTGTTGCTTAACGGAAGCAGTAGCAAGTGTGTGTGTATAAATAGCGATGACGGCCGCCAACAAAACAACAACAACACGGACTGCTGGCAGTCGCAGTACAAAGGCAGCAAATTAAATTGCCAACACAAAACTCAATTGGGCTGCTGTGCCGTGCAGGAAGAGCCCATAAAAATGCGAAAGGATATTGTTGTGCATTGAATTGAGATTTAATGGATGTGTCATTGATTTTTTTGGACCGCCGGCATGTCATGCTATTTTAAGGGTGACCCATATCCAAATGTGGAGCAGTGGGAATCTGATTGTGAGCGATTGTGTGCAGGAACAAAAACCGACCTGAAAGGATTTAGCCAAAATTAGAGAAAATAAGAGTAGTAGAAAAGAAGAGAAACATTGAGATTTAGCTTCATGTTTTTGTTTCCGAATTGAATTACAAATTCCAGCATATTTGCGATTTTTCAGTGTGTGAAAAATGATGTTAGAAGTAATGCTTGAAAGGTTGCTTTAGTAGGGAATAATTGAATAATATTATTATCCGCCACGATCAAGGAAATACCGAAATTCCCTCACAGCTGTCTATAGGGTACTGTGCAGCGTTAACGACTGAGTGCAGTCACCTTGGTTGAGCTTATAATTTGAGTTATAAATTATTGCACGTATGATATATCCTTTATATCCGGCTTCACTTTATCTGACAGTGCACTCTATGAAGGCGATTTTGTGGCAGAGTGCCGCACCAGTGCTTGCCTTTAATTACGGCTCCAACTTAATTAATTCACTTTAATGGGAATTTATGCATGCTAATGTACGTGTGTGTGTGTGTGTGTGTGAGAGAGTGTGGCATACGCACGATTACACCGCCATGCGTAAGAAGACGTGCTTGCAGCAAAGTTTAAATGCCTGCTGTGGTCGTTATGCTGAGCGTTATTTACATTTCAAATTGCCTGCATGCCTGCGAGTAATTACCGCACTCACACACACGCACACATACACTCAGCATACGTACACAAACGGCAAGTGCGTGTGTTGCAAGTGGCAATCGGTAATCAAGCCGTACTTAGCTGCATTCATGCCACACAAAAGGACTAACACAGTGGCAAAGTGTGCAGCCATTCGTAGACACTATGTTGCCGCCTCTGTTGTTGTTGTTGCTACGCTTTATGAAGATGAATTCGTTTTAATTGACAGATATTAATTAAGTGTGCCATAATTGCATTTGATTGCCCTTAAACGCATGTAGGCACGTTCCATCCGCTCAGATGCTGCCACCATCCACGCACACATCCCTTACACCCCCACACTGTTACGCTAATTAGTTGATTTTATTCTCATCGTTTAAGGTGAAATTTCTGAATATTGAATCACTTTCCTAATTAATCAAATAGTTTAGCAATTAATTGGGCATTCATGGCATGTTGTCGGCTTTTGTATTCGCATGAACTAATCAAATGGGCTATTAAATACTGCTGCTTATATATTTGTGGCTAGTTATTCCCTAACTTGTGGTGATGACATCATCATAATTGCTAGTTACTTACTTTGATCTTTTGCTTGGACCATTTTTTTTTTGGAAATTCTATTTGCATGCTTAGATTTGATTATGCATTTTTAGAGAAACATTGCAAATGAAAATATTAAAATTGTTGCACGTTTTGGTACAAAATGAGTCGGTGTTGCAGTTAACATTCCCCAAAATTAAAATATACGAAAAATTCGCTATTCTTCTTGTCATACAACTTCAACAACTTTTGACGAAAGAAAACACCAAAGCGTGAGAGCCGAAAATCTAAATTTTAATTGCGTATTATTTATGTAGAAATATTGATTATTATTGATTCTTATTAGTTTAAAATATGAAATTGAAAAATTTCCAAAATTGTACAGCAGCAACTGAACTTTCCAGGAAATTCTTAGAAATATAATTCCGACTCCGATTTCAATTCTTTGTTCTTTCAGAAATTACTGCTGCTGCTGATACCCATTGTAGGGCTTATGAAATGTAGATATCGGTTTCAATTATGCTTCCAGCGTTTTTCAAATTCTAGTTACAGTTCCACTTTTAACACAAGCTTTCCAATTCTGAGGCTGTTTATTATATTGATTGTTTTCTTTCTCTGTTTTTATTTTATTAGCCATTCGCAAGGCAAAAGTGGGTAGGCCTATTATTTTTGACGTACAACATTCCAGGTTCTGTTCAAGAAGCAAGGGGAATGTAACATTGGATATATGGGAATGTATCAACATACACACTCTTTTTATAAATGTTAAAGTTTCCTCAGTGAGGTCTTAGCGACTGAACTGATTTCGATAAAATTTTTGGCTTGATAGTCTACGCTTTGGACTAGCACACATGCCACTTCTTTTTGTATAAAAATATCTTTTTCATAGAAATTGCCTCAAAGTCTGTAAGAAATTTGAGATAATTTTATGCAGGCATTTTAATTTGACAGTGGCAACATAAATTTTGGCGCAAACAAGTTCAGATTTATTGATATGAATTAAGTAGACGCCGTATTACTTACTTATTATATACAGTTGTGTTGTGTGCTTGTGTGAGCGCGTGTAATGGCGTCTTCATGGCCTGTCAACGTCGACATGTGTCAGACGTCAAAAATAATTGCGGCTTACATTTATCAAACCATTTAAAAATATGTATTTATGTCTCGCTTATTTGTCGCGCCTCTGTCTGTTTGCCTGTTTTCTCGCAGTCCTTTTTATGTCTTTTAGCTCTCTCGCAGTCTGTAAAACCTTTCGCAAATTGGCAGAAAATGCGTACTTTTCCCATTTATTTTTAAATTTTTGCGCATGACAATTGATTGTCAGTTGTACAAAGCTATTCATTAAATATACAAAATAAAAGGAATTATGGCAACAATGGCACGTAAATGAAATATGAGAGAGTTGCCGTTGCATATGAAAATAAATTGAAATACATTTATGAATGCAAGCAATACTAGCAGCAACAACAGCAGCAGCATTGTCGGTTTGAACATGGTAATTTGTTGCACTTCATTTAATTTTGATGCAGTAGCAACAACAACCAACACACTAACAACAGTTGAGGCTGCAACAGTGCGCCGTAGCTGTGCAACAAATAATCATAAAACCGACATAATAACACAAACAACAATACAACAGCAATTACCCTATTATAGGCATGTGTTGTAGCTGCAGCAGCAACATAAAACTTTTGTCGCAACAGCGGCAACAACAATTCGACAACATGTGTGCACGCGCATAAAAGTAAATGAATTTCCGAATGCAGCGGGAGCTTCGCAAGCACACACACACACGCACACAGCAACGCAAAAAGTCGTTCCCCTTTTCAAATTTGCACCAACTTGGGCCGAACGAGAGCCCTACTGTCATTATTTCAATATTTTAACATTTTCAAATGCATGTTATTTGTCAATAATTTGTTTGTAGTGAAGATGGCTAAAGCTCTGTGATTAATATTGTTAGAAAACTTAGGTGAATTTTAAGCATTGTGCTTTTTTGTGCAAATTTTTGATTTGCTTCGAAAATGTAAAATTCTACACAACGATTAGAAGGGAATTTTAGTTGTAACTGACAGAAAATTGATGAAGGATATTCTCTGGCAAAATGAATCTGATGGTGGCATATTGTCTTTTTTAAATAAGTCTGAAGCTTTCTAATATAATAAGTTACCAGTTCGGTGCTTTTTAGAAGGAAATAATCGCTCGGGCCTGAGGCCTCCGTATCACCTAGAAGCGGCTCCTGTATATGTAGCATAAACAAATTTCCTGTTGCCATGTTGGCAACATTGACAATGAAAATGCACAACAACCAACAAGCGAGAGCAAAGCAACAAGTCAGAAATAGCGCGAGCAGTCGACACGGAAATTTCATTTAATTACATTTTCAATTTGAATTTATAGAAAAGGAGCAGCAGCAGCAGCAGCAGCGGCGTGGTCGTACTATTTTGACATGCCCTGCCATCGGATGTTGCTGAGGTGTTGAAGTGTCAAGGTGTGAGTGTGAATCTTGCCGCAATTGCTGCCAAGTGAGGGAGGGGCATGTGGCAGAATTGCATGTGTGCGCTTTAAGGAGAGCTAAAGCCGCCGCTGACGTTGAAGAAGTTCGTGTTGTTGTTGTTGTGTGTCTGATGTTCGCACTCCGACGCGTCGTGATATTTTTGTCACGTGTTTCACACTCCATTCACGCATTCCTCTTCTCGCCTGCTTCAATCAATTTGGTGTAATTTCTTTTTCAATTTTGAACAATTTTCCGTTTTATGCCACAACAACAAAGCAGCAGAGTACGCTTGTAGTTGCTGTTGTTGTTGTTGTTGCGCCTGTTGTTATCGTTGTCGATGTGGCTGCATTGGCAATAAACACCGTCATAAAAATGTGCACAACAGCATCTACCGCGAATGAGTACCTACTTGCTACATGTTGCATGAGCGCGCTACACACACACATACACACACACACACACACACACACACACACACACAACCTTTATATGCTCCACTTATGTGCGGCATGTTTGTGTATGTTCGCTGCTGTTGCAATAAAAAAGGATATTTACTTGCCGCAGCGGCTTGTAAACATTTCAGCGTTTCAACGTGTTGTGAGGCACATAAAAATTTTGTGGTTCTTTTGCATTCAGGCCGGCCGGCAGGCTGGCAGGAAGGTATGCGGGGGAAGGGGGGAGGAGGAGGGGGCAGCATAATGCTGCCAAACGAGGGTTGTTTACATAGCGGCTGCTGCCATGTGGCATGTTTGAGATGCGACAACGGGGAGTGGGTAGAATTCTAGAGGCAATCAAATAGTGAAAACGATTTCGAGGGGTGGGGGTGGAGAAGAAGAGAATGCAGGAGGCTTCTAGTTCAATTCTTCACTCTGCATGCAATATGTAAATTTCCATTCTTCGCTTTTCAATGACATTGGCCGCAAATTGTTGCAAAGGCGCCAAATTAAAAAATTGTATGCAATATGTTGTGCCACTAAAGTGTTGCAACAATTTCCAAGCTGCCATGCAAAAAAACCAATTCATCACTTGCTTGCAACGCGTGCAATAATTCACGCAGCAATTATGCGGCATCATTTTGCAGTAGCTTAAGGCAAAAGCAACAACATAATCTTACTTCTAATTGCAATTTTCCTATTAGCGTTTTTTGGATGTTGTTGTTGTAGTTGTTGTTGTGTTGTATCAACTGTGGTCGTGGCCAGACACTAAAATGAGTACAACTCAAAGGCAAAAATCTGCGCTTCTATTTGCAACATGCGACGGCAGACGCACTATGCCAGCGAAGTGTGGCCAGGAGACACATTGACAGCGGTTGGAACGATGGTGCTGACGGGGGGGAAGGAGGAGAAAGACGGACAAGCAGACATAGAGAGGACAGACAGACAGACAGACAGACAGACAGACAGACAGACAGACAGACAGACAGACAGACAGACAGACGGAAAGAAAGAAGAAGAAACGAATAGAAACATAGATGGATCGACGTTGCCGGACGGACATTTTGGGACCGCCCAGTCGCTGCCTGCCACGCTGATGAGCATTTATGAGTGTTTATGAATAATGATGCAGCAAAGAGGAACAGCGACGCAAACGCCGTATATTTGCATACGCTCAAGTGCTTGTGTGCGCGCATGTGTTGCCACATTTTGCCAAAAAATAAAGAAAAAACAATATCAAAAAGTGCGGCACATGTGCGCGCAAAACGGCGGCAGCAGGCAACAATTCACTTGAACGCATGCCAATCACGGTTCGGTGGTTCGAGGGGCAGGCAGGCGCGTGCAGCCGGCAGTAGGAAATGCTTTTATGAGCGTCGCTGCCGCGCTGTTGCAAAGTAATTGAAATTTAAATAAACAAAGGAGGCAGCAACATTTATGAAAAACTCATATTTAAAAGATGCGTGTCAACTTCGGGGGTGGGGCTCATTACAATTGTTGTTGTTGTTGGCACAAAGAAAACAAGAAAAAAAAAACAACAGCAAAGAATGAGTTTATTTAAGCAAGGGAAACATGAAAAGTAAAAGGGAAAAGGCTACTCGAAGAAGGGGTTAATGCGCACTAAGCGGCAGGGTGGCAGGGTGGGGAGTGCACATGTGACAACGTTCAACACACAGACACAAATGGCACGAGTGAAGTATGTAAACACTTGTGCAAGTTGCAACAACATCATTAGCAGCAACAGCAGAAAAACTAAAAAATAATTATTTAAAATGTAAAGCAGACACAAATTAAAGAAAAGAAAAGAGAAGAGAAGAGAAGAGAAGGCATTACTTGCTTTTAATGTGTTGACTTTGCATTTATGCTTTCAAAAGTTGTGTATAAATCAAAAATATTACAAACTTCTGCTTTGCTGGCATGTTGTCGTAGACACAGCAACAACAATAACAACTTTGGCAACAAAAAAAGTGGAGCATAGTGTCGTCATGCTGTCGCTCTGAGGCGTTGTTGCAACTTCTTACTTCCTGCCACAAAGCGAGAAACGCAGTAGAGCTATAAGAAAATAGACTCAGCAACATGACAAATTGTTGCTCGTAACTCGGCAACATGTTGCCAAAGCCTTACCCTTAAACTAAAGTGCAGCAGCATGTTGCCACACTTCCAGCTGCAGCTCGGCATCATTTCCACTGGAAGTCTTGGCTAATTTTGGAAGGCTTCGAATGCATGTGAGCCATTGTGTGTGAGAGTATGTGTGTGTATGTCTGTTTGTTGCGGGCGGTTTGTTTTGCAGCGCGGCGCTGTTTTTGTTTCATTGGAAATTTTTGCGATTAATTCGCTTCATTCGCTTGTCAACTCGAACGGCGCGCACTCACTGCGTGTCACGGCGCGTCTGTCTTGCTGTCGCTTGCTTTGTTTATTTGTCATTTGAGTTGTCGTGCGCTTGTTTTTGTTTTGTATTTGCTAATTTAGATTTTGCGGAATTGCCTGTCGGAAAATGTGAAATTGTGTGAAATTGTGTGAAAAAGGAGGAATGCAGGTGTCTTTTCGTTGAAGCTGTGCAGTCATTAAATTTTAAAAATACTAAAAATTGAGATCAAAATAAAAAAAAGAGGTAATGGGGTGTTAAGAGTGTGTTAGTGGTAATGGCGTACATATTCATTAAGTCCATTAATTTCGCGCTTAATTCAGCGCTAGCTTAAGGCAGCAGAAAGCTAGGATGTTAAGAGTGGAAGCCGCAATTTGCTTCTATTCACTACACGTGGCAAGCGGGTTCTTTATCTTCAAATACAGGCCAATTTGAAATGCAGAGTGAATTTTCGACCTAAAGTGAAAGGAATATATATATATTGTATATATCAGTAGCCACAAATAAAAACGGCTTAACTCTAGAGTAAAAAATTTAGTTTTTAGTGCTTTTGTGTTCGGCGTATCTATTTGCTATTAATTCTTCATGTTTGTATCTTTTTTAGGTGTTTTATCCAAAGCAACCTTAATAGCTTATACATACATATTTACCTAAATTGCAGTAAGAATTTGAAATTTTAAACTGCTCTCCTGAAAAAATTTAAAAACAGACAGGCGGATATGACTTGTTACCACAGATATATGTATGTATGTATGTATGCCTGTGAACCATGCACATATTTCAGCTGCAGAGGTAGATGTCTAAGATTTACTTGCTTTTTATTATTTTGCTCTTTTACAATGTTTTTGATTTTACAAATTTTTTCTGGAAATTGTATAAAGTATCCCCCGCTTAATTGAATCAACAGCTCAAAAAAATAGTCGAGCACACAAAAAATGCATACATTTCCTCGCATAATTAAACCCGTTTGTTTAGTTTCATCATTTGGGTTGTTCGATTTTCTTTCTTGATGAAAATTTCCAGTAATTGAACAAAGAGTTTAATTAATGCTTTATTCTAGTTAAAATGGAACATTCCTATGATAAATATTTTGACTAAATTATGAAGGAAGCAATTCAATTTAGTAAAGTTATCAGGAAAATTAAAGCTTTTTGCATTTGTAAGGATATCAGTAACTTATAATTTTTGTCTTATGTACGTATAGAAGCTCTAAGATCCAATTGAATTTGTTTTGGTAAAGAGCTGAAAATTGTTTGTGCGAAAATTTTCAAACGGCTTAGAAAATGTTTGCAAATGTTAGTGTACTAAGCAATTTTTTAATTTTGTATTTGCTAATTTGTATTTTAAGAAAACTTCATGATATGTCAGCGCGCCATTAAAACACAATTTCCTCTTCCACTTTCAGGCAAAATTAAAAGCAACAATTTTGCAACATTTCACTCACACATGCACAAACATTTGAGTGTTGCAATGTAAAATTGCAGTGTGGCAACGACGACAAAGCACAACAATAACAAAATAATACACTAAAACTGCCAACTTAGGAAGAAAACTAACAAATGCCGGCATTGGACAGAAAGCCATTGTTATGACATGCCATTCCCAAATTGAAATGTTGCATCTTTTGGTTGCAGCCACAAGCACGCACGCACACTCCAGCGCAAAAGTAAACAAACAATGAGCAACAAATGCGACTCGTCTAAACAAAAATTCCAGCTACGCCGCAACTCGGCATAAACAAGCACGCAAAATGAAAAGTGAAATCTTGTAAAATAGAAAAAAACTTGCGTGCGGCACTCAAAAATCCAAGCACATTTTTTGAAATTTGCCACTCGAAGAAGAAGAAGCAGCAGCCGCGCATTTGCAATTATTTTTTGATTTATGGCAAAAAGAAATGGGCGCGAAGCCGGCAGCGACACCGACACCGGCAGCAGGAAATTATTAATTATGCGCGCAGATTGGAACTAATTAATTTGCGTGTGTGGAAGGGAGAGGTTGAGAGAGAAGGAGAGCTAGAGACTAAACAAAGTCGCCGAGGCAGAGCCAAAGCCAGCTCCCGTTTGGGCCCATCATCATTTTCGCATAAACGCAATTATTTATGCGCGCCTTAAATGCATTTTCGCTTGTCTGCCGGCAACACCAGCAACAACAACAACCACATTCGCGGCCACGCACAGCAAAAGATACATTTGCCGATACATTTTATGAAACGGAAAATTGCGCTTAAGCAGCTTCTTAGCTGGCAACCGCAGACGCTCAAGTGTAGAGGACACCGCAGCAGCACATTGTGAAGTGTGAAGCAACAGCGCCCCAGCGCATCCGCAACTGCAACCGCACCCGACCCCCCCGGCCATTGAGTGCTACTTGCTGCTTGCTGCTGTCGTAAAATATCAATTTGTGATTTTTCAATTTTCGCAACATAAACACTTGCTCCCTTTTCTTGAAGAACTTCTTCCTCGAGCAGCAGCGACGCAGGAGCTTGCCAGTATTGCCATACCGGCAGAGAGCGGCGAAGTGTGTGTGTGTGTGTGTGTGTGCGTGCGTCAAAGAAAAAAGCATAAATTGCATTGTGAATTAATGACACGAAAGGAAATTGCTAAGCGTTTTTCTGTTCGCCAGTGAAATTTTATAAAAATCAAAGAGATTATTACACATAAGAGACCTAAGGAAAAATGTTCGATTTGGCCATGTTTGAAAGACGTTTTGCGCTGTCGACGTCGTTCGGTGGCTGCAATAACAAATCAAAAATGTCGGCAATCTGTAGGCAAGAAGCACAACGACAGCAGAAGCAACAACAAGAAACAGCACTGGCGTGTTGCAAGTACAAAAACATGCCACACAAAGTTGGTTGCATACGCAATTTATTCATATTGGCATTATTCGCACTCATGCTTGTTGGCAGTGGTAAGTACATACATCAATTTCTCTATTTAGAAAAAAAGATTTTTTTAAATAATTAACAGATTTAAATTGAAATGCAGAATTACTCGTTTTAAGAGTGTGGTTCAATCCAATTTGAGTTCATTGCCGGGCTGGTAAAAGTTCGTTGGTAACTGCAGAAGGTCGTGCTATCTTTCGGTATATTCTTTTACACACGTTTTGAGACATTCGAAATAATAGATAACAATTTTTGAAGGCGATTTGAAATTTCTTTTTCTTTGCAAATCACAGCTTCGTCTCTTTTATTGTTCATAAGTTCACATGAATAAACTCTTTAAACCCATAAAAATTAGGTATATACCATATAAACCATTCCATAATTGTGCTTTAAAACGAGCACACACACACACGCAGAAAAATACACACACTCTTACACGGCGAGTACACGACGCAATAAAATGTGCGACAAGCCTATCCCAATTAAGAAATTCGTCTGCTCGCGTGCAACACTTTCGAAATATGCAAAGCATGCAACACTAAAAATACTTAAAAGTAACTCACACTCACACACACACACACACATACTTACATTTCCGCAGAAGTATCTCATATGCACTTAAAACGAATATCAATGCCACACATTGCATTTCCCACTGGGGGGATGATACACTACTAAATTGCCGCTCTTAGGCGTTGGGTTGAACTTTCGAAAATGCCAAAAACAAAAACAAAAACAAAAACAAGAGCAAACTCAGCTGAGCTGTGCAACGCAGCAATAACACTTTGATGCGTCGATTGTGCGCCTGCTATTAGCGCTAATATGCGAGCTTCCTTGTGAGTGGGCTCATAAAACTTTCGAACAAGATTTACCCATCATCAGGATCCATTACCCATTACCCATTACCAATACCAATATGCACTGCGCACATAAATACGCCTGCACTACAAATATATCGCACGCTGTTGGCTGCAGCCTTCTTGAGTGCCACATACAAATACACCTATGCATGTATGCAGCCATACACACATGCATCAGTGTGTGTGTGTTGTGAATTTCTAAGGCCAGGCGCCAAAGCGACATTGAAACAGCCACTTTAGAGTTAATTCATCTGTCAACGTTTGCCGTCGTCGCCGGCGCCGCAGGCTATGTGCGCCCATGTGCAGTGCCGTCTTTGCGTAGCTTGCAGGTTCGGGGCCCAATCGGCTTAGGCTGCACATTTGCTATTACATTTTTTCGAACGAACCACCTCTATTTAAAACAAATTTTTACGTAATCTTTGACCTGTCTGACATTGTGTTAAACATTTTGGGAAATTTAAGAAAATTGTACAAATATTTACAAATTTAAAAAAATTATGATTCGGCAAATTGCTTTAAATTACAATTCGATATGAATAATCAAAATGTTTTTTTAAAACGAATAACTTATTCTTCTAGTTATTTAAAATTTTTAAGATTTGGAATTTTTTGGAGTTCACAATTTGCCGTATTTCAAAAGATTTCTAAATAGAGCAAAAAATGTAAAAAAATGCATCGGCCTTGTATGCAGAGAATTGAATATATGAACACTATAAAATAGTATTTAGAAAATTGAGCAGTAAATTTGTAAATATATATATAATATAAGGCGAAATTTAAACGTGGATCAAAATAAGTCTGCCAATAGTCCAAGATTTTTTTTGGATGTGCAGAACTGTGAATTTGACAATTTCCAAGGAATAATATTAATGTTTCAATTTGTTGAAAAAATAAAAACTCCAATGTAAAAAATCGGCTGAACTTTGCTTTGGACTTTCGATATAGGAGGCCTTTAGTTATTGGCTCTGGTGGCAAGAGTGGCTAGGAATGGCTCTTCGGCCCGGGCCCATGTGGCAAGGGTGGCTAGAAGTGGCTATGTATTTACGTACACACATTCATGCTCAAGTATTGGTGTCACACCATAGGCACAAACAGTCAGTTGTCGTTGTCGTCGGCGTCTGTCATCGATTGACATTGAATGGTGTAATCGATGCCGAGTGGCAACAAAAGCCATAACAAAAACAACAACAACAACAAAACATATACATTCGAGCAATAAAAGTGCATTATTTGGGCGCAGTTGGAGGTTCTTTTAGTCTCGCCGCTATTGTTGTTGTTGTTGGGAACATTACCAAAGCCGCCGTTGCCACTTTTGCGACAAACAAAATCTCAAGTGCTTTATTTTGTATGTGTATGTTTGAAAGTGACTGTGTGTGTGTGTGCGTGTGGGCTGCTGCTCACTACGTTTTCCACTTTTAATGATGTGCACTTTGTCAAGTGCATTTCTGATTGTTCTTGTTGTTGTTGCTGTTTTTGTTTGTGTGCCGATTGTCGATTGCACTCTGGCTGTTGTTGTTTTTGTTGTTGTTGTCGCAGTTGTTCGTATGCCCACACAATTTCTGAGATTTTAAGTGTTCCAAGTAGTTTCATTTTATGACATTTCACTCAATGGAAATTTAAGTGTCTCGGCGCTCCCCACGTTGCCCCACGCTTGCCCTTGACACATCCTTTCACTTTCACAACCCTTTTTCCTCCTCTTTCACACCCTCCCGCACAACGTCCCTTGGACCGCTTTGACGCTGGCCTCGCTCGGTGTTATAAATGGAAATTGAAAATTGATTGCTGTTGTGACATGTGAGCAATTTGTGCGTGCGGCAGTGTGTGCGTGCAAGCGTGTGTGTGTGTGTGCGTATTTTTAAGCCGGCATTTCTGGCATACATTTTCCGCATTTTTCTTTGGGGACAAATTGAGTATGTTTGGCTGTGTGTGTGTGTGTGTGTGGAATGTAGGGTTAAGTTTGTGTGTGCGTTTTCGTGTAGGCTGCAAAGTCATTTTAAGTAATTCACACAATTTGTGCGCCTGTGATTGTGTCGTTTTCACTAGAAATTGTTGCACAAAAATAGAAAAATAGATTTCCCTCTTTGTTGATTGTGTGTTTGTTGCTCATGTTTTATGTTCTGGTTTTAGTTATGTGTTTATGTGAATGTGTGTAAAATTACTCTTTAAAGAGCTGTTGGTTTTTTTTTTTCAAATAAAATGCCTAAAAGAAGTTATTTTTAATTTAATAAAATTCTGGATTATCACACATTTTTGTTGACACTTTCTGCTTGACACATTTGTAAAAACAGCTGATGTCCAGCTGAAGGTAAACCATTCCAAAATTGATTAATTGCAGCTGGCCTTGCTGTTGAAAAATTGTTGTGCCTTTTGAAACTAAACGAAACCCTTTTTGTTTTGTAATCAAAAGGCTGTCATCACATAATCATGAAAGCTGGGAAAGAAGGGGTTAAATATATTATTTTGCTTGCTAATCGATTGCTACTAAAACTAACTATTATTTTTGTAGCTGTCCTTGAAGGTGGTGTTGTTTTACAGACTCTAACATTGAAAAGTCAAAAATTGAAAAATCCATTTTGAACAAATACACCACAAAAGAGACTGAGGTAATAAATGAATATTCTTTACAATTCTTAAATGTTTTACAATGGAAATAATTTATGTATATTCGAAATAATTTTATAATGCTCAACAACGATTCATTTACAAAAAAGCTCTTTAGGTTTTTTTTCCATTTTTAGATTTCGATGTAAATGAGCACCGGTTTAGGTTGAGCCTTTTTAGAATATTTAATTAAATTTTGAATACTTCATTATACTGTTATAGTCTGTAAGATTTGTAATCCGTACACTGAATAAAATAAATAATCTTAGCTCAAAGTATAAGAAGCTGGTATTATTGCAAACTGTATTTTAACAAATTTATTTAAAAAAAATTTAAAGATATGCGCCAACAGGAAGTCTCAAAATTTCTATATAAAATCAAAGCTTCAACATTTCTGCACTTACTTTCACTCATAATAATTCCGATTTGAAACTGATAGCTTGTACAATATTTGAAGTTTTTTATCACAGCCTTATAAAAATGTTGAAAAATTGCATGTGTGGAGGATAGCCAAAGTAGGGGAGGTGTGGTGGACAAAAAAGTATTTAATATTTAGCAATGAATTGTACATAGGAAAAATCAAGAGCACTTAAATCATTTCCTGTCGACACGGGCATCAACGTCGAACTGACTTCTTTCAACTCTTTCGTTGGCTTGATCGTTTTGCTAAGGGTTCGGGTCAGGAGTTTCAGAGACCAACTGAAGCTTCTTGTCTGTCCTAACAGTTAACAATAGGGTCACCAGCTCTCTTGATTCTTTGGAGCAACTTCGGAACGTGGCATATTTCACTCTTTTCTTTGACTATTTTAACAACCGTAGATGTTATGTTGATCTTAAAGGGAATACTCTTCCTGCGGAATACATGTGAACATTTTCATATAAAATAGTTGTAAAATTTCAACTTTTAACCTACACCCCCCGCAGACGCGAACAGCACCACTGTCAGAACCCGCTTCTTAATTAGAAGCAAACAAGTGAATTTAACTAAAATACTATTAAAAGCACTAAAGCGAAGTATTTGCAGTGGCATGCTAAACACATGCACACACACACACATGCACACATGCATGCATATATCCATAGAGATTACAAGCGCAGCGCCAATTACAACTACAAATGCATTTGGGCATGTGGCGCAGCAGGGATAACGCGCTTATCGCTCGTCGCCGTTGGACATTGTAATTTGGAAATTGCACAAGCTCGTTGCTCGTATTTGTACAAAGTAACAGCAAATAATTACAAATAACTGCAACAAAAACAACTAAACTCACTCACTCACTCATTTGTTTATGTGTACGTGAACATGCGCATACTCACACACACACTTTCGTGCTCGTGGCTGCTCGCTTCAAGGCATTATTTTAATCGGTTTAAAAATTGCATATATCATATTGCTCGTTGGTTGTTCGTTGCGCGTTGTTGTTGTAGAAACAATTTAACAATTTGGCAAACTTTTGGCAACTGGCCAGAGAATTGCATGCCACATGCGGCAAATGTTGCACAGCGTAGCGCCTGTTAAAGCAATTGTTGCATTAACTGGCGTGTATGTGTGTGTGTGTGTGTGTGTGTGTTTGTGCGCTCACGTGCTTCGCTCGAAATTTGAAGTTAGTTTAATTTTAATTCGTTCGTAATTGTTGGGCATTGCCGCCACAAATTTTGCTAGTTGAGTGGATAAGCTTTTCGTCTCTTTATGCTCTTATCCTGGCATACAAAATTCTGCTGGTCCTTTGAAAAATTGTTGCATGTGTTGTAATTGCAAGGAGCTTTGGAATGTGCCATTTCTGCACGGGTTAGGAGCAAAATTCTTCGAAAATGAGTTATGGCACACCCTTTTTTTAGCGTGGTATTTATGGAAAACATTTTAGCAGACTTTGGTGAATTTGCCACCGGCAATTGAAAAAGAGCACGTACATACACACAACTTCAATGGAATCTTCCTCATTTTCGAATAAGCACATCTCTGTAATATGTTTATTGAATTTTTTGCACTTAGTTCACGTGGCAACCAAGTTTCGTATAGTCCTGACATTGCGTCATCCGGCTACGACCTCAAAGGAGAACTGCGAAAAGCCACTGCAACAGTTTTTCAAAGAAATATATCTGGAACTCTACAATAAAGGAATAATGGGTGGAGTCGAAATATGTTAGAAGGTAGTTGATAAGAATGGCAATATGTGTATTAATTTTTGAATACAAAAAAAAGTATTATATATTTTTTATCAAAAAATGCAGCTCGCTTTTTCTCCAACCCTCTCACACTTCTGCCATAATTCATATAACATTATTGCTGCGATGTCAGCACAAAAAATACTTATTTATAAGGTTGCTTAACCCAATCTGCTACTCCGTCACTGTTCACCCTTTTATGATGCATGGGCATATTTTGAGCAACGCCTTCTTTACCAAACCTGAGTGACCTCAAACGTCAATTATTATCAAAGACCTTTTGATGTTCTTCCAACACTCCGAATAACTTGCGTTGGCCTTTCCTTAGCTTTGCTTTCAGGAATCCTCTTCCATCAGATGCTATCGGTGTCCCAACAAGCATAAGTGAGTCTTTCTAGCAGGCCATCTGTTCGCTAGACAGCCACTTAAACATAACCTATGATAAAACTTTAAAGTTTGTACAGAGGTCGAAACAGTAACTGAAATTGAATGCATGAAAAGCCTCATTCAAAAAAGGATTAAATCGCCTTAAACGTATTCCTAAGTTTTTCCTATGAAAAGTCTAACATTAAAATCGATATTCTATGCAATTTAGTTTCGATTTTCCAATTCAAAGATACGAACCAAATTCATCGCTCAGCAGAAAAACTTATTGTATGAAACTAACAAACATTTTAATTTTCTGCTAAAAATTTAAGAACAAAACATACAGTTTTATGCCAGCCTTGAACTTAGCCCTTGTTATTATAAATTAATTTTAGAATAAATACGAAATTTTTTAAAGAGAAAATTTGAAAGTTTTCAGCTTAAAATATTTATAAATTTTCAGATTAAAATTTAATTATTCTAAACAACACAGCACAGCGCAAAATAGCGACATAATTTTTTAACATGTGTGTGTACTTTTACGCTCACTTGCATTTATGTTAGTACATATACATACATAGATGCATGTGAGTGTGTGCGAGTTTCCTTGCACCAACAAATTACCGCATTAATTTTGCTAAAGCACGAAATCTGCGCTTGGGCACACAAACAAATTAAGTTAAACAACACAATGATACGCACACAGCCATGAACTAGCACACACACACGCACATACTCCATCACCCTACAAGAAAAACAAGCGCTAAATATGCGCACGTATACTCATCTGCAATTACATACGCATGCATTTTGCATGTGGTCGTTGTGGCCGCAGCGTGCGGCATGAACAAGTGCCCCAAATGGTGAAAACAATAGCAGCAGCAGCAGCAACAACAACAACAATAACAATGCAGCCAACGAACAAAAACAGCGAAAGTGAGTCTCGTTGGCAGCGCGGCGAGAGTGGCTTTTTGGTCTGAACGCATACAAATGCATTACACCTACACACATACAAATACCTACACACATACAGGCATACTCACACACACACGCACACTCCACATTGCATGGCTTGGCAGCGCGTTGCAACTTTTTGCAATCACTTGCATATATTAAATGTGTGTGCGTGTAAGTGTGTGCAAATGTGAGTGTATGTGTGCAATTGTTTGCGACTTAATTAAAACGCTGCGCGTATTTGGCGCATAAAATACATTTCGACGCAGCGCAAATAAACAAAGCCAACTTTAAAACAAAATGAAGTTTTTGCGAAACAAAAAACTATATGAATTACAAAAAATATAAGCAACAACAATAGCAACTATTCATATCTAAGCTACATGTTATAACAAAAGCACATACAAATACAAAAACAACAACAAAACAGAGCGAAACAACAGCTGCAATTGCAAATGGCAA
This sequence comes from Neria commutata, assembly GCA_963457695.1. Classification (NCBI taxonomy): domain Eukaryota; kingdom Metazoa; phylum Arthropoda; class Insecta; order Diptera; family Micropezidae; genus Neria; species Neria commutata. Next base: position 3,626,158 of record OY735245.1, read on the forward strand.
ACTTTAGTAAAAGGCCAACATTTCTGGGAAGGACCAGCAGTAGGATGGAGGGGGAGAGGGGGGGGGGGGGGAAGATTTTCCAGCGCACTCACACGCCGAGTGTGACTGCAATCGTAAAAACGTCAACTGTTTTTTGCGAACAATGCATGCACGTTTCCCACGCACACACACACTCACACTCATGTGCATATACAAATCATGCATGTGAAGCATGTATGTGTGTGATTGTCATGGCTTCTGCTGATATTTTAGTTTAAAACACCAGCGAGATTAATTTACCAAAACGCTACGTAATTCGCATTGCGCGTGCTGCCCCCTTGCGGCGAATGGACACGCGGTCATGCACTCGCAACGGGACTCGCTGTCGCATGCCGCTTCTCATGTCACAAAATATTTAACATTAAAATTTGGTTTGTGATAGTGAAAAATTTGCTGCGATAAATTTTTGCTGCAGTGCTCAACGGTTTTTGTAGTGTTTTTTTATGTGTGTGTGTGTTGCTAGTCGCAACGCGGCAGTAATTTGTTGCCACATAAGCACTTTATCGTTTGTAGTCATTGCTTTAATCAGCGGCCACTTTTAATGGCTTAATTATGAGCTTTTATTTTTTTTCGATGAAAAAAAGGGCGCAATTTATATTGTTGATTTTTACTAATTTTTGAAAATTTATAACAGCGAGCCAAAAATAGAAGGTAATCAGAGTAGAAACGACGAAGTTAAACTAAATGGTTTGAATGTTGGAATATGTTTTTGGGAAAATTCATACTTTCGAAAATGGCACAGGAAACTGGAAAGAATTTCCTATTGGAAAAATCAAACGAGTTGGAGTTGCTTAGTAAAGCAAAAAATAATCGGAAATGCTAAAGATTCCATGAGTTGGCGCTAAAACGTTGAAACTTATTTGTTGTATTAAATCCAGCAGTGCTTGAATTAAAGAGCAGAGACCACTGTAATTAACTGCCAGTTCGACCTGTGTCTAATGCTGGACCAGGCTCAGCGGGATCCAAAGGATTACAGAAAGTCTTTTGGTTTTCTGTAGTCCTGGTCAAAAGTTAGGCTGTTAAGTTTCCGTTCATTGAATTTTTGTATGCTAGTGCTTCAGCAGGCCTCCAGATACTCAGCAATAAGTAGTGAAACTAGAGCTTCTCGAAAGATACCATACCAAAAAGAAAATAGCAGCTTGGCTCTGAAATAACTACTGGCATGGATGGCAAAGAAATGACAGCTTTCACTGTAATGCTATCAAACGAAGAAAGAGCTTTACATGTAGAGGTAACTTTCCAGAGATTTGGATTATTCTGAAAATAAAAATATAAATAACTGATTTTGAAAAATGTATTTAAAATGATAAATAATACCCTGGAATTATGATATGTTTCTATTCCATGAGCAAAATTATTGTAAGAGGTTACTGAAATTTTCATGCAAATCCTGAGAGCTATTGTATTATTTTAAGTAAAATATAGTCAAAGACAAAGGACAGAAGAAGCGATTGACAAACAAGAGTCTGACAGCAGGGATCTAATAGGCATTATTTTACTATGGCAGTAGCAATTACGGAAGCAGAAATGTTTATAAACTAAAGATAAGGCATAACCAACTAAAACAATAAAAAGTAGCAATGCTACCAAAATAATTTTAATGAAGCCAAATCCACCAGCATGAGAATACGAAAGTGGAATAAGCAATATTCAAAAAGAACAACACAAATACCAATGCAAGCACACATAATCGTGCGGGAACTAAAGTGCAGAAGGATGTGAAACACAAAAGCAAAGCAGCAACAAATCGTTGGCAAAGAATAAAATCCACTCTTGCTGGCCGCGAGCTCTATAAAAATGAAATACAATTTTCCTTGCGTAGAAGATGGCTTAGTGGAGATAACGAGCGAAGCGGCATGTTGCAAGCGGATTGTGGCTCTTGCTGGTGGATGGTGGTGATGCGCGGATAAGCGAGCAGCCAGGCAGAAGGTATGGTGGATGCAGTGGCAACACTACCACGTGAAGTCGTTGACATGCCTAGTGTGTACGCGTTCGCAGTTTTATATCTCGGCAGTTCATATACATACGAAGAAACACATACACACAAGCGCACTCACACAGGCAGCGTGCATTGCGCAAGTTCACAAATATGGAAAGCTAAATTAAGGCTTAAAAGGGGTATTCTACTATTCGGTTGCTTGCAGAAACCGGTTTTTGAATGCCTAATTCATACATATTTCTGGGGAAAACAGATTTACTAATTTTAAGACTTACTAACTTAGCTGGAAATCAAATCAGGTTAAAAAGGCTGTAACCTGCTGGCACTAAACCCGCCCAGAGGCCGAAGGCCCATTGTGATGATATAAGGCAAAAACCCAGAGGATGGAGAAAGCCCAAGCCCTTGGTTGTGGATGAACCATCCTGATATCCTAGCGAATCTTGAAATATACTCTAGAGGAACACGTTCTATTTCTGACAAGCTATCGAAGAACCGTTTTGCTATGAATCGGCTAGGCGACGTTTTTGTATGATGATGTGCGAAAAATCAAATTTAATTCAAATCTTGTGAAAATCGTAGAAAAGTTCTGCAGTAATGTAAACTTTTCAGTTATTATACCAAATTATAGAGAAAACTCCTCTCATGTAAACAAGTAATTTGAAATTCAACATTATATTTTAAAAAGCTTAAAAAAGAAGAGACTATACCTATTTTCTTTCAGAGAGGTTGAGTATTTGAACAATTCGAATAGCCGTTGAAAATGATTGGCTTCTTAATAAAGCTGCTTTAATTTTTGAATATATGAATGGAGAAATAAACTGGTTAACCGGATTGTTCGAATACGCTGCTCACAGAAACAGAGCACGAAGAAAAAAAAAAGCAAGAGCAAGCAAAATAAAGCTTCCAGCATATACGAGCGTTGGGCGCTGGGCTCTGCCCGTCTTTCTTGTTGTTGTTCATATATCCTTTTGGCTGGCATATAAGATTCGCTGTTATCCTGTTCAGCTTTATTTGCTGTGTTTTCTTTTATGGCGCTTGTTTGCCCTTCACTGTAGCTGTTGATGAATGTTTGTTATTATGTTCCTACTTGTGCGTGTATATGTGTGAGCGTGTGTGTGTTTGTGTTTCTGTTGCCCTTTGTTTGTGTTTCATTTGCTTATTTGTCATTTCGCAGTGAAGTGCGGTGGCAGGATTACAAGTGCAGCTCATTCATTTTGTTGATATTGTTTCTTATTTTCATGTGTTTGTTGTTCTTTGTTTTGTTTTGCTTTGCTTTCATTTGAGTCGTATTTTTCTTTACTACACTTGAGGGAGTTTTGAATTTTGAAGCAGCATGCAAGCACACAACCCTTGCCCCGATAACAATTAAGATCCTCGCTGCCGGCGGTACAGCAGTGGGAAAATGGTATTCCAGTGAAAAAATGAAATCAGCGCATTAAGCGTCGAGGTTCGGAACGGAGCTGCTATAAACTCCAGACACATGAAATATGAAGTGTTGAGCTCGGAGGAGCCTTTTATCGCGCGAGTGCTTTACAGGCACTTTGTCCACTTGGCGAAGAGTAGTTGTTTAGTTATGATAGCGCAAGTGTGGGCAGGAAGCGCAGAAAAGCAGAAGAACCCATTTATTGAGGCAAGAACTGTAGGAGTTTTAAATGTATCCCTCATAAGTTGCTATAATTCATGAGTTCCAATATGTTTTAATATGATGTGACGGCTTTGTAAAGGACGGAATTTTTTACAAAAAGTCGTCTATGATGAGTGTTTGAAACCGCGTTAATGGACACGTACCCGAAAAAATTGTTGTATTGTGTTTCATTTTAACCGTAGATCGAGCTTTAAAAAAACTTCATAATTCTAGCTATGTATCATTTTTGATACATAGGTACTAAAGTTCATAAAAATAATTTAAATTTTAAATAATTTTGATTAAAACTTGTATTATTATGTTTTGTTAACATATTTAAGTGGTATTTATGCAGTTTATACAAATAGTTTTGGTATATTTGCATATACAACATGAGTTTTTACAAAGAGAGTAGAATGAGGTCGTCCACTTATTTCTATTTTCTCCAGAACAGAAGCATTGGTGACACCTTGTACGGTTCTTTTGGGCGATTTATCGATTTTTGGTGCTTTTGGTGGACCAGCCTCATTATTACCAGGATCATCGATAATGTGGGTTGAGAGTTTCTAGAAAATAACGCCATAGTCCACCTATTATTTTTGCGTTTGCAACTGGAGCAACTCCGCCTTTTTTTGTCAACTGTATAAACACCTCCTTGTGTTGAATTATAAAAAGATATTATTTTGGTATTATTATTTTTCGAATCGTTCGCAGTATTAGGGGTATGATGCATTGTACTCATGACAATTGTACATTTATATTTGTGGCTTATATACGAAACCAGAGAGTATCAAGAGTAAATGCAAAGGTTGATTCATATCGCGGAATTATCTTACATTTCAATAGCTTCAGCGATCTCTTATTTTTGAGTATGGTTCCAACTATTGTTCTCTTGCAATCATTTTTGCCCAAGACTTTGTGATGAAAAAAGTTGTCCATGGTGACATTATGCCCTCTGAAACCGTCAACCAAATCTAGAACAACTCGTTCTCCTTCATTCCGTTCAGAATTTCTTGATAAACCCTTTCCCAAATATGCCTGTATTTTCCACATGTAGCATGTACGAATCAACAAGTAGCCAGAACTTCAAACCATACCTCTCTGGTTTCTATGGTATGTACTGGCGAAACTTACAACGACCATGAAATCCCAGTAATGGTTCATCCACAGTAACTGAATCATTAGGATTGTAAAATATGGGGAGGTGTTCGGCCCACATTTCCCAGAAGATTCTTATAGGAGGGAATTGGTCATCACTGCTTTGGGCACGTCGGTTGAGTAGATCATCAAACCGAACTACTACTTTGTGAACAAATAAAAGTGTTTTTTCAGACATGATTGACCGTTCAATAACGTGCACTGCAGCATAGAAATACTTAAAATGCCATATGTATCAAAAATGATACATAGCAAGAATTATGAAGTTTTTACATTTTTCATGGCCTACTTGCAAGAAATTTTTAAAATATGGATGAAAGCAAAGGCTTTAACAAAATAAACAAAGTCACAAAGAATGGGGTATGCATCTATTTTTAGAAAAAAGTTACGGCAAATCAAAAATCGAAATGTATCATTTTTGATACAAAGCTCGATCTACGGTTAAATTAGATTTCTCATATTTTTCTATAAACTGCTGTCTAAGCTGCTTGTTTATCGCAGAATACTCTAAGTCTGCATTGGTCTATCGGTAATGCCTGTCTTGAGAAAAGATGGATACTTCTCCATTTCTAGAGCACGTGATAGAATAACATCATCCTGTCATTTTTATAAAAGCGGCTAGATCCTATATCATTTGAGATTGCATATCCTTATTAGTTTTTTGAAGATTGGATTGCTTTTTTTCAGCAGACGGTCAAATCGCGTTAACCATTATTGACGCTTTAGGTAAACGCACTTGAAGTCTAAACCGAAAACAGCGGAGAATAAATTTCTGCTTTTTGCCTTTTTTGCATTTTAATATGATGTAGAAATTTCTTAAAAATTTAGTTAAAAATTTACTTAAAATAAATTATATTTCCAGACATTTTATTTTATGTGCCAACAACATTAACAACAATAGCAAATCATGTAAATTCCTTAGGCAATTTATGCACTTACATATATTGCGCATTTTCCATTTAAGCGAGACAGAGGGAGTGAGTGGAGGTGTGGGAGGAGCATTGCAGCATTTAAAATCTCAGCAAGACTAAATGAAATTCATGAAAACCAGTGCTTCTGTTGATGAAGAGTACACAAAATTACATTTCAAGCTCAACTCGCAGCTGCGACGTAGATCGGCCGTGTCCGATATGAGTGATGCTATATCTTCCAGTGGCAACGTCGAGAGCTTGTCAGAAACACTTCAAAGAAAATTGCATATTTATGACAGTAAACAATTTAAGCAGCCACAGCAGGAGCAGCAACAGCAACATGGGCAACTCAACATAGCAACAGGCTTATGCACAGGCACACACACACATACATAGTACTCGTACATGCAATGATATACACACTTTCACAGCTATATGCACATTCAGTGCCTTTCAGCTCATATTCCCAGCAGATGAATATCAAATTAAACAAATGTCCAAATAAGTACCTATGTATGTGTGGTTTTGTGCGTATGAGCATGTGTGTGTGAGGTGTTTCTGAGGCAACTGCAGAGTGAAGCCACATACATGGGTCTGGACACTATTTTATACGTCTCAACTAGAGTAGAGGCAGGCCGACTTGGTCGTTGCTGTGGCAGGTTGTGGAAATAGTAATTGACATGCTGACGGATTTACCATGCAATCCATATACACACACTCATATAACATATGCATATACTTACATACACTTTCATTACATGTAACTACAACTACATAAAAATTTCGAACAGAAGTTTTTGTTGGTTGAAGGTGGAAGAATATGAGTGTGCCTCTGATAATAATTTTGGCCAAAAATGAGTTCGTTTCTTTTTTTGCCACTTTTCGATACGAATGAATGGAATAATTTTTGGTCTTTCCTACATTGAGGAAAATTTTGTAAACAATGCAAACGGTATTTACTTAGAAGTGCGCGCCTATAATAATTGTCTATAACAAGTGTATGTGTGCAGTTGTATGTGCATATGTGAAATGCCAACGAAACTTAAATTGGCAAAACATGTCCTTACTATTTACATCAAATGAATACGCCAGGATGACTGCTGTCACTCAACAAGTCTACGTAAGGGAAATTGGTTCGGGCACCAAAACACAAGCACACATACATGCACACGCAGTGGAAAATAGAGAGCAATGAAATCAATATTGGTTGCTTATTTTGTATCTTTTGAATTTGAGTCTGATGTAGAGGAGTTGATTTGAGCCTTGGGCTTAAATTTTTCGCACATTTGGTTTGGTTTATAAGAAAATTAAATTTAATTTAAATTTTTTGAAGCTCTTCTTTAAAATTTGTAGCTTTGCGAAACAGAAGGGGAAAACATTTTTATATATTGGCGCGTTGATTCGAGAAATTACTTTAAAACGAAAATCGACGGCCGATTTAATTGTAGAACGATTCTGACGGCTGCTTTCGCTAGCCAACTCATCAGCTGAGTAAGAATTTGGGAAAAAGGCTTCTTCTTCTATTTTTTAAAGATGTAGTCAAAATAATAGCCCTTGCAATAATATAATCATACAATCCATAGACTTCACACAAGCCGAAAATAGGAATTTAAAAAATCTTTAAAATATCTTGGCTTTCCACTTGTATTGTTATTACATTCACTGCCACCATTGACCGCACCTGTATATGCCACATCCTGCTGCACTGTCTCATATCCTTTCAATTTAATTAGCATGCCACAAGGCAGTAAAAATGCAAACTTCAGCAACAAAACATAAATCAAAAGTGCCGCTTAAACACTCCCTCGTAAGAGGGCGCTATCAAGGCAATAATAGCAAATAGCAGGAACAGCAGCGATGACGATACCCCCGAGACCATTCGAAAAGCATTTACCGCTCGTCGTAAGCGCTTAACGAAATATTTTGTGGAAATGGCCGGAAATGGCCGCGCATCGAAAACCCTACCCCGAAAAACGCAGAAGTTGCGACGGGTTCAATGCGCTTTTCATATTGCTACGCCCAACAGCACTTAAACTATTCTTAGTGTGGGTGTGGCAGCGGTAAAATGCACTGTTAAAATTATACTCTTTGAAATGGCGCCTTCATTGATAGCAGTGAAGTGAGTTCGTGCAACTGCCTTATCGTCATTTCGATGCTTTTAATTTCATTTGCATTTTCCGTTTGCATACGCACTTTATGCGGCAAGTTGCTGTGGCAAGAGCGTGCGATGTGGCAGTCTGGTGGTCGGGTAGGGTGGTAAAAGGTGTGGAAGCACCACGATTGAGCGTCATTTTGTAGTGCATTTTTTGTAGAAAGAAATGAGTAGCGCATGAAAATTAGTTCTTTTTATTTCAATGCAAAATTTATATCGTTGTAAAAAACTACCAAATTGGAAGATTTAAAAAAACTATAAGTAATATTTAAACAAATAACAGTATCAAGTAAGTTCACTCTTTTAACGATGTTAAGCTGAAATTTGTAAGGATTCACTTTCACATTTTACTTTCGATCGAAATTGGAAGCGATTGCACGAAACTTAATTCTTGTTTATATCGATTGCGATCGACAGTGAAATGTGAACAAGCCAGTATGCTTGAATATCTGGAAGTCTAGAATATGGACTGATTTTCAGTAATCGAAATCTTGGCACTGATGAAAAAAATTCATAGATTTTGGTATATCTTTTATATAGTAAAAAGTGCTGATGTTCGAACTTCGAATGGCCATGAACAATTTTGCAGTGACATAATGCTTTTTTTTAAAAGCATTTACTATTAATTTTGAGATGAATAAAAAATTAATATAAGTAAAAAGCTAAGAATTACAGAAATATAATGTTATATTCCAAAAATTTTGGAATTGGCAAATAATTTGGTATTGATTATGTGCATTATATACTACCTCATATATACGAATAACCATTTTTAAATAAAAAGGTTGTGAAAATTAGAGCATCAAACTTAATATATCATCAAATGTCAAAAATTTGGATTTTATTTTTTCACATTTTTTCTGATGAAATATAAGAAAGTAAACAAGATAATTTTATTAAAAAATTCAACGCCTCACGCTAAAAAGAGACACATGGTCACAGAAGCTGGACAACTGTGGCCAAAAGTAATACTTCGCTTGTAGTGCTAAAGTTTTGAGCATAAATCTTTGCTGACCTCAACCCTGTTGACCTCCCGCGCAGCGGCAGCGTATTTTCCAGCAATTAAATGCCAAAAAAAACAACAAATAAATACAGTCAAAAACTTTCGATTGTACAAAATTGAGCAATAAACGTGCCAATCTGCCATTCGTCATTCGAACTTTTACAAAAATAAAAAGTTGGAAAAAAAACGTGTTGAATAAAATTGAGAGAAAGCAAGTGAAAACTTAAGAAAAATAAACAATAACAAAACAAAATTTGAAACTTTTTAAATCAACGCAACAAAAAGCGGAAGAAAGTGAAGCCTGTTAAAAGCGGGCAGTGGTCGGCAAAGAGTATGCAATATCCAGCACAGTTGGAACTTTGCGATTTGTTGCCATTTGCGGTGGGATATTGGCATTTCCCTTGGAGGCTGCTGCTGTTGCAACTGCTGTTGCCGCTGCTGTTGAAGCTGTTGAAGCTGTTGCGATTTGTTATTTGAAATCGGTAAACAATAAACAATGGCTGGAGCGGCGGCGGGAGGGCACGGAGCAAAGCGGAATTATTGACAAGAGTCGGAAAGAAAGAACTATGCCATTGTTTGTCTGTTGGTTCACTTCTGTGTGCTTGTGTGTCTCTGCATTTGCTTGTATTGGTGCGCGGCGGTTAAGCAGGAGCGCTGGTCAGCGTTTAAGGACATAGCGAGCAAACATGCAGCAAGGCTTTAGTACGCGAGGAAAAGTAAACACCTACACAAAGGGAACACTTCTATATACAGGGTGTTTCGTAGCTTATCACAATTTATTCAAAAATATCATTTGATGGTAAAAGCTGTTAGCGTAATTTGAGCTGTCGTAATTTTTAACATGAACCAAAATCACTTTATATACATTTTTCAAGGACAAGATACGCCAATAGAAAGCTCACAAATTCATGAGAAGAACAGTTGATGTCAGAAGAAAGGAAAGCGATTATTCGAAAATTAAAAGATATTTTTTATCAAAATTTTTTAATTTGAATAGCTTTGTGAATGACGCGGCGCAATTACTTAATATAGCCTACATTATCGAGTGCTACCTGGCAGCTGCTGTCCTTGCCCTAAGGCATAGCTCATTGCAATGTTCACACTATGCGGCGAGATACCCAGTATGATGGCTATGCCCTTCATGCAACCAAAGAGGAGGATATGCTTGGCGTATGCTGTCGAACAGTGTGCCAGTGTGTCGCAACTGGACTGTGCCGGCCTGACCTGTCCCGTTGTCCTGTTGGTGGTCACTCGGCATCGAAAAGTATTCGTAAACACATGCTCGAGAGGCACTCGTAAGGCACTTCCCTAAGCACTTTCCAAATGGCACAAATACTCGGCGTATGTGACCTGGCTTTTTGTGTTTATATTGGTATATTTGAATGTGTGTGTGTGGGTATGTGCTGAAGCATGCTTGTGTGCGTGCTTGTGGGCATGTGTGTGTATAGGTGCGTCGCAAACTTGTGCTTATGCCTTGTTGTGGCTTTTTCTACTACTGTCGATTGAGAGTGTTCCATTATAGTCGATGTGGTTGTTGTTGTTGTAATTGGTGTTGTTGTTGCAGTAGCAGGTATTTCACTAAGGTTCGCACTACTTCTCAACCTGTCTGAGTTCTATGGCCTGGTGGGGGATGCACGCAGCGCAGCACGTAGCTTCCATGTAGTGGCAGGCAGAGCAAGAGCAAGAGAGGACGACGGGCAGAGGGTCAGTGTGCAGGCGGCAAGCGGTAAACTTTTTACCTTATTGGGCGTATCTTAGTGCAAAAGTTTTGTGAGAAATCGAGAATTGCTGTTCAGTTAAGTTTTTCCTCTTGATGCCAAGCCGCACTGTTGTTGTTGTTGTTGCTGTTGCTGCTGCTGTTGTTCTTGCAGTTGGCCATACAAGTTGCTGCTGTATTGTTGGTAACACTTTAGTGCGTAAACTTGCTGCAATTTAAATGAGCCAAGTTGTGTTACTTTTAAAGTTGCTGGCAGACTGGCATTGTTGTTGCTGTGTTTGCTTTTAATGTTGTTGTTGTTATTGCTGCTGTGTGCTTGGAAAAGTGAAAGAAAATTACTTGAGTGCTTTCGTTTTCCTTGCTCCACTTCGTCGTGCTGGTCCCCTCTGAGGAACAGACGATGGGCGGAGTGAGGGGAATGGCAACTTTTAGCAAGAGTTTTCTCCCAAAACGTTGGGGAAATTAGAAATTGTAGTTTCAATTAAGTTTTAATTGTTTTGTGTGGCGAAGCGACGAGAATCGATCGCATGCAATTTTCTGCGGCAGAGAGAAAGTTAGTTTGAATGCTTTTAAAATGCGTTCCAGCTTTAACTTGTTTTCATCTTTAAACGCAGACATTGAAAGTTCATTTAACACGCCGAAAGCTATTTCAGTAATTATGCAGAAATGAACGGTCCTCATACAGACACATACATTAGAGCTATCAGTGACGTGGGGAAAGCGATGTGAGGGGCATGGTTAGCTCCAAACAGCTGAGCTGATGAGTTTTAAATGAGCATCCGTATTTTAGTCTCTCGAACGGTTTGAGCAAGGTAGCCACTTTGTTAGTTGGTTGTTCTAAAGGCACTGGAAGCGTTTTCAAAGTATTTGGAAAATTATTCGGTAAAATGAGAATAATTTATTTAACTGCAGTTCGTAATTTTATCTGGGCTCGCCATTCATGTTTAAAACAAGAACAGAAATAAGAATTTTTGTAAGCAATGTTTTATTCCATTTCGGTTACGAATGCAATTTTTCGCTTTCGTATCCAATTTCGTTAAAGGAAGACACCGAACAAAAAATGTTTTTGAAACAACTTTTTTGAGATATTCCCAAATTGGACGGAACAAGTTGGCATGCGGCAATGCTTCGTCTGTTCTTTCTTTGAAGATATCCTTCTCAATTAATAATTGTTGCAATAATAAAAATCGCTGTATTGACTTTTAGAAAACAAATTCTCTTTAAAAATACTTTCCAACATTTCACCTCAAACGCTCAGATTGGTTACTATAAAGAACTATATGCTTTGAAATCCATTATCAAAATTTCTTTAAATAAAGTTGCATCCTTTCCCATTAAAAAGCGTCGATTCCAGCTATAAGTTTTTTGGTATTTAAGTATTTTCTGCGTTCAATTCTGACTGTACAACTTACTATATTATTCACTTAATTCGCATTGAGCTTTCAGGTTCCTAACCTAATTCAACTTCAAAGTGTTTCTAATAGATGGTCTGACTTTGCCTTCGCAAATGTTTTTTCAATTACGGGTCCACTCTTCTTCTAGTATCAAATGTTTATGCTTTCCTATTTAGAACAACTTAAGGCCTGATCACATTAAATATAAATATTCGCCAAAGGTCGGCACTCCAATGCACAGATTAAAAGCTATGCTTACCCTCTTAAATGTTAACCTTTACACTACAGCTCTGCACTTTTAGTAATAACTCAAACCAAGAGGGGCAAAAAAAATATCAAATTCACTGCCGCTTAATTTTGTTTCTAATGCGCACAAATTTGGGAATTCCACCCACAAAAACAAGCGAGCGTAATTGCGAATTTTACAAGCATGTCCTGCTGGTGTTCCTGCCTCGCCAAACAGCAGGACCATAACAGCGCAGCCACTCGCACGTGCTCGGACTCGACCAGGGAGCAGGGCAGCGAGGCAGCTCAGCCCGCCGGAGTCATTACTCAGTTTAATATGCATAAAAATTAATTTTACAAACTGCAAATGATGTAATTTAACTCAAACACTGCAAAACAGACGCACACAAACACAGGCACACTCACACACACACACAAATTACAGCATCAAGAAGGCTGTAGCGGGCACCCTCTGGCGGCTGCTGCCTGCACATATTGTGGCGCTAATGGATAAAAGATGTCGGAGGCGGGCCGGCACGCACATGCCATGCCGCGGAGGCCACTCCATTTTGCCTGCCAGGCTTCTGGAGAACGGAGCGCGGAGCGCGGCTGGCTGAGCCTCTGAGCGCTGAGTAGGTTAGGCGGCGCAAGCGAAATCTGCTATAAGCAATGAATCATGCTGTGCGCCGAAATAAAAACAATTTAATTTTATTTGCCTCGTGAGATTGCGGATGAAAAATTCAAGCTGCTCCACAGGTTCATGTGCGGCACACGCTCGTGCGCCGGCTAAGAGGCTGTATGGCGTCTTGTTGCCATGGCCCGTTTGCCTTGCCTGCCCACCTTATACCCAACCGACTTAACAGTGCCGTCTTTGTAGGCTTCGAACTCATGGGCCCAATCGACTTGTGGAGGTTTGTTGTTCAGTGTCCCTGAAGATGACAACCAAAGGATATCAAAATATCGGACCAAAAAAAATAATAAAAAAAAAATAACTAAAATCTTAACAAACTTTTTGATTATTAAAAGATCATAAGCCTGAAAAGAATCAGCAGCATATACACTCATTATTTAAACTAATTTTAAAAGTTTTGGAAACATATTTTTTTCATAATTAGTTCATTATTTAAAGATTTTGAATTATATGGAATTTTGAATAAAAGAATTCAGAAAATTAGATTAAAAACCAAATTGGAGTTCGATTTGGATTACTTTTGTATTGCCCAAAGCGCAATGCCTGCATAATTAGATGCTCTGAATCGGGCGCCCCTCCATCTATAACTTCAAAGAAAGCCCCGACGCGCAGTATTTAAGGCTGCTGTGCGACAAACTGTGCTCATCCTTGAGCGCCAAATTATGCGTCATTATTTTTAAGGGCAACACATAAAGCGAGATGCGCAGAACAAGGTAGCATATTTACAGGCGAGCACGCCGACAGACAGACAGACAGAGGGACGGACAGATAAACAGCTCGGCAGGCAAATGTAGTTGTGAATTGTGTGTTAGTGCAATTTCTAAGGTAAGACTGCTGAGTTGTAAGAAGAAGAAGCAAAAGAGCAGTCAGTGAACATAAGAGTGAGAGTGAGGACAGAAAAGATGCAGTGGGGTGGCAAAAGGTATTTTCCTTTTTATTTTCATACATTTTCTGCTGTCGACAAGCGAAATTTAAAAATTATGGTTTCAATAAGCAAGCAAATTGCAGCTGAAAGCTACGTAATCAAATAAATCAGCACCGAAATGGGATACGGCGCCTTTTGGGGCCAAAAACACACACACACACACACAGGAACTCACAAACCTAAACAGATAAAAACTCCGGACGCAGCGGAAACGGAAACGGAAGTAGCAAGCTGTAAGTAGTGGCTGATGGCAGGGCAGCGGAAACTTGATTTTATTGGGTTGCAAATCGGGGGCATTTAAAATGGATTAAGCTTTCGCCAGTCATGACAGGTGGAGAGCACTTATGCCAAATTATGTGCCTGCGCAAAAGTTCAAGGCGCCGCTCCTCGAGCCGGGTTCCTTGGTTTGGTCGTTGCCGAGCGTAGAATGCTCATGAATGCCTGCATAACTAACGCTTAATTGCAGGGCCAATTCATGCTTGGGCAAAAGGAACATGAAAGGCACATCTTGATGCTAGATGTTTTGAATAGCTGAATAGATAGGACTTAGCTTGATTTGCCTGTTTTAAACGCTTGAGAATTCGTTCAACCAATTTGTGGTAGATTATTTGCGAAAAACATGCCTTCCAGAGTTGCCAGTCGCTCGCTCATTTGCCGCTTGTCATTGCTGCGAAATGCCTAATTAAGTGCACACACAAGCTTTAAATCTGTGAAAACATTTAATTTCACTAAATGACGACCGCTTCAAGTGGCTCGTTCCACTTTAACGGCGCGTAGAATTCCATGCCAGAAACTTGGCTTTTCATAAGCAGGAATTTATGCCGCAAATTATCATAATTCACACTCCATAAACACCTGCGTTTGTGTTCTGCACGCACACACACACACAACCAACCAACCAACCAACCACATGCACTGAGTGTCGGTATGCGTGTGTGTGTGTGCATGTGTCGGGAGGGCGCATAAAATGTATGCAAAGTTGCCGTAATTTCCAGTTCATGCATCTTAAATATTTGCATATTTGTCGTCGCCAGTTGAGGCAAATTCGCTTTGCCATGTCTTGGCAGTTTGATGATTGCCTCAAGAAACCAGGTCGCTGGCTTTGGAAAGTGCTTGCATAATGCGTTACTGGTAATGTCTTTCGAATTGAGCTGTTGTAGTTAACCTCAGTTTCATGAGAGGAACTATAATAGTGCAAGAGAAATGTATTAATAATTTCTGTTTTGGGTTTTGCATGGTTAAGATTTGAGATAAAAGTCAATAAAATTTTTTTTATTCAAAGAGGCAGGAAATTTCACATCGTTTACTTTTTTGTAATGCTCACTGCATGTTATGCAAGGCATATGAAATATTAAAGTCACCAACTTAATGAGAAAAGAGTTTTAGCGCACGATTTAGATATTTCTCATACTAATTAGATTTAGTCATTTTTAACAGTAATTAGTCAAAATTTATAGTAAAATTTCTTCCCGTACTCGTGGAAGCTGTAAACAAGAGTGCGTTTTTTTAATGAAGGCACTGCTGCCCCCTGATAGAGTAATGTGGGATTTGAACCTCACTAAAAACACACCCCACTTCACACCGGTGGATCCGCCTAGAACCACCGCAAAAATATTTCTCCGGTAGCAAGGATTCAGCACTTTTGCTGCTCACCTATTTCGTTTAGCTTTTACGTTAGCTCACTTCCTTGCTTTTCAGGCTATTATATTGATCGCATCATACAAGCTATATGGCCAATGCAGCTGCATCAGAAGAATAGAAGCGTTTCTCAGCTAGTTTCTTGATTAGAACTTCGAAAAAAATTCGGCCGGCAAATCATGAAAAATTTCAAATTATCAGCTGTTACGTATATATTTCCTGCCGGGGTTGCCACATACATACCTATCTACTTAGATACATGCTAACATTCACACACTTAAAGTCACGCACACATTGCAGTACACGTGTATAGGTCGACCGAGCAGCTAGTTGCCGATTATGCCGAAGCGGCGCTTAACATCAAACGCATAAAGTATAACTCATATATATCCGCTTCTGTTTCCGGCTTTTGTTTTGAGCAAAGAACGCGGAACGTGCATGTTTCTACATATGTATGTGAGTGTGTTGCTTGTGTGTTGCAAACACAAATGCGCGCGACACAGACACACACTCACATGCAAATTATAAAGCACTTACTCTAGTATTTATTTGCAAAGTTTTTTGTTGCTTTTCCTTTAAAATGCAATGCTTTTTAAAATTTTAATACTTGCTATTGTTGTTGTTGTTGTTGCGTCGTTGCCACTGTTGCCGTTGCGCCTTTATGTTGCCTTAAATATTTACTAGCGTTTAACATGCCGCAAACGACAGACAGCGGGTGCCACTTACACATGCTCACAGGCAAGTGCGCTTACACGTGAGTGTGAATGCAAATGGGATGTGGTGCGTGTGTGTGTGTGGATTTGCGCGCGGTAACGAGCTCAAGCATTTTAATAACAATGCTGCTGGTAACCCTGCTTGGTAACAACAACAAACATGAACACAAAGGGTAAGCGATTTCACGAGCGGACCGTTTGCATGTGCTGCTACAATTGTGTGGCATATATACACGTATGAGTGCACACTAGAGGTCTGCATGAATGCATTTGGTTTGCCTGTGCACTACGGTTACCCATTTCATTGCACTCGGCGCACGAGTGAAACATTTGAATGGGTGAAGCACTCACAAAACCTCTCAATACCAAAACAAATACCCACTCGTGCCATTATTTTCAAAGAGAGTAAGAGTAGCATTTGTTATCTTGCTCTATTTGCTACAATCAAAACAAACAAAACGAATGTAACAAAGTATCGGTATAGTATAGTGAGTGAAGTGGGTAAAGTGGGTGCAGTGAATGGTAAGCTGGAGAATTTTGGCAAAGCCGCTACTGCGCGCCGGTTAGTAATGCATCGTCCGAAAGTCTTTTCTTCGGCAAATAATGTTTAAAATGACCACAATATGCATAGAAATTATAATTAATACACTAAAACGTCTTTCCATCAGAAATTCTTTAACAAAAAGCTCAGCCTCTTAATTGTGTATAGCCCCTTAAATACTCGGTGCACCCACTGCATTGCACTCTGTTTACCAAAACATTTGAATAGTGGGTACACTGCTTGTGAGTAATGTGCTTGCGCTTACAATTTACTCAATTGTTTTGCTATCTCATTTACTCTTAAGGCATATGTGCTTATTCAACACGTGTTTGGAAATAAGTGCACATGCGAGCGAAAGATTCAAACCCGAATGAATGTCTTGGTCGCTCTTTCAAGTGCATTCATGCAGATCTCTAGTGCACACATACATCTACATATATGCTCTATATACCCATATGTATTGTATGAGCGTTGGAGGGTGAGCAGAAGAGAACGACGCGATAGACGGAAGTTATTGTAATAAATTTACGCGCGCATGTTGTCAGCTGTTTTTTCTTTTTTTTCTCGGAGGGAAGATAAGGGAAGTGAAAGAAGCCAGTTGCTAGGCGCTGCGAAATTGGCAAAAATAAAATAAAATACATTAAAATTTATAATTTTCACTTTGAGATGAATTTTTATGGCGTAAAGAAAAATGAAAATATTATGCAATAAGGCCATCTGTGGCAGGAGTGGGAGGAAAGATGCTTTGACTTTGGCAAACAAATTTATGCAATTTGAGTGGCGTGTAATTCCGTGTTGTTGCTTGCCGCGTCGAGACGCTTGAAATAGCATAAAACAATAATTTCTTTGCTCGCCTATTTGATTGTATGTGTGTGCGTGTGTGTATGCGCGCACTTTACGTTTCCAATTATAAAATGTTAACGTTTTTTTTCCGCAAATAAAATATGGAACTGCGGAGTAGTCATACATTTTGCACACGTACATATGAGCTGTTATTTTTGAAAGTGGATTAAGTCCACTTTCAGCTTTGCGAGATATTTCATTGTTTACATTTCACTCTCAGTGTCACTACTATGAGGAGCTAAAACTTCCATCTCCCAAATACAAGAGTCTCAATCTTATTTTAATATAAGTTTTACACTAGTTTGCCCATAGAAAGATCATAAAAAGTTTTATCTATAACTGCCATTATATACATTTTTGTAAAAAATGGACTTATTCCACTTTCAAAAATAACAGCTCATATGTAGACAGACATTGTACTACAAAGAAATAAACAAAAAAATATATAGATGAGATCGTACAGAGCATATTGATACCTATCGTCTTACCACTGATGCTGGCCTTAGGATGCTGACTGTTTTAAGAGTATTCGGATTCTAGTGAGATTGCTGAGAATTAAGTGAGATTTTGTGACAGGCTTTCCCAGGTTTGAGCTAAAAAATAAAAAAATACATTTTATAATTAGTGTTTGTTAAATGTATTTTATCCTAGTATGTATATAGATAATATCTTCTTCTTCTTATTTTGTCAAAATCAACCCGGTACCGCTGTATGACCCGACCTAGGGCTTCTCACCCAGCGCCTCTGCTAAAAATCTTCTGGAAATATGCTAAGATAAAAGAGGGTGGCAAGAACTTTCCGTAGACAGAAAATCGCCCTGCTTTGAGCCATCGATGCTGCACCCTGAAGGGAATCAGTCATTTAAACGTAAATGCACTGACGCAGTTATGCATGTATAAAAGTAGTCCCAAGTATAGCTTTCAACTACTCCTTCCACTCATTCACTAACATACAGTGCTGACAGATTGAATGGCAACGGAATGAAAAGTATTCCTCCAAAAATTTTAGAAAATTTGAGCAGACAAGTTTTGTATATTAAAAAAAAAATTGTAATTTGGAAATGACAAGAATCTGACATAAAAGAAGTTAGTAACTAACAGCACTTGCAACTTTATACAATTTTTTTTTGTCTTTGTTGTTATTATTTTTCTCTCCGCTGCATATTGGTTATATGAATGTGCAGGTGAGCGCTTTGATCTGACAACATACAGACATAAATTATCAGTTGCCGCAAACGCTGCAATGGCAATGGCACGCACTTAGCCACAGACACACACACACACACACTCATGCATTCTAGCACAATTCTTGCAGTCATTTATGCCGTCAGCAAGCATATTTGCACATACATATGCACTGTCACATATAAAGTTACTCACTTGTGCATCTGCAGCTTTGTGCCCGGTCTTCTTGTGTGTGTGTTGCTTGCATTTCATTCCTCATTGCTTGCCACTCGAGCTACTACCT
Source organism: Neria commutata (assembly GCA_963457695.1). Lineage (NCBI taxonomy): Eukaryota > Metazoa > Arthropoda > Insecta > Diptera > Micropezidae > Neria > Neria commutata. The sequence goes on from OY735245.1 coordinate 3,645,138, forward strand.
CAAAAGCACAATCAAAAGCAAGCAGCGAGCGGAAAGCATTTCAAATGAGGCTCTGCCGAGCGACAGATGATTCCTGCTCTATCAGTTTACTCTGCTATCCGAAATTTTCCTTTTATTTTGCCAACGCATCGCATTTATCGCTGGCATGGGCGGTGCGAAGGTATGTCAAGTCCTTCTGCTGCTGGCATGCAGCCATGCTCTGCTACGTTCTACACTTAACTCAGCACGAGTGTGTTGTGTATGTGTGCGTGCGCGTGTATTTGAAATGGCATCTTCGCATTTATTCAAATTTCGAAATCCGCTCAGCGTGTGTGCGATTCGAAGCTCTTCACTTCAAAGCAGATAAATGCGGATTTCATTATATTTATGTCCGATTTACACAATTTGCCTGTTGAGTTCATGATTTATTCTCTTTCCTCTGCTTCTTGAGATGATCATTTTTGCATTGATAATCATAAAAACGATTTCGATCATCTTTTCGGGAGACGAAAACTCAAAACTTTAAACTTATTGATTGAAGTCTCGTGGTTTTCACCTTTATGGAAAATAGTTATGAGGCCTTCTCACCCTTCTCACCCTTCTGATTATTGGCCCATATGCATGTGGTGTAGTTGATAGTTTCTGATACGAAGCACTATACGATTGAACGTCGCAGAGAACGGTTGCTAACGTGGACGTTGCTCTTATATAGTACATATCTTTTCTAATTACCGAAGTACTCATTTTCTGTAATTTGTTAAATTCATCGTTTCATCGATCAATAACAACAACTCATTTTCTGAATCTTCATTGTTCTAAAAATTAATTTCCACTGCTTAAATTTAAAATCCCATATGTAGTACATACATACATATATGTATATTGAAAGGAGCAAAAAATAGATTTTTAAATGACCACTCTATAAAATTTCAAGTTCAATATTGCTGAAACAAAATCTGTTTCTTCATATGTATAAGCTTTGAATCCAGACGGAATTGATATAAAGATTATTCCGTTTTAAAGTATTCCAAGTTTTACATTCAACATTTAATCCCATTGTATTTCTTCTGCAGTTATAATTAAACTAAACATGCAGGTGCGATTTTGATATTTATAATTTCCGATGTCGATTATACTTACGCTTGAGTTTTTCAATCAGTGTTCTCCAAAATGCCAGCAATCGCAGTTTCTAATCAGCAAGTTGAACTCCATCAATTTACGTTCTTTATTTCAATAGGACATCTACGGCTGTCATATATACTATCAAATTGGCGGCTGCGTATTTGTGCGCTTGTCAATGTATTTGCTCTTGTGTGGATGTGCTGGGGTCATTGCACTTCATATCACAATAAGCCGTGCATTCAAATCTGCAATCTCTTTTTGAATTGTCAATATTGAATGACACGCTATTTAAAATCAAACATGCAAAAGTAGAGAAGAAGCGGAGTGAAGTGGGAACGGAACGGATTGCTGTCAACAGCAGAGGCCATGCGGCAATGTAGAGAAGCCGCAACATTTTAATCACGCATTGAGGCGGCCGAAAAGGCAAAAACACAAATACAAATACAAACACATACACATACAAATAAAAACCGTGACGTAACCGCACAAACCTGACAGGCCAAATGCGTTTAATCCGTGTCGCAAACAAATCAATTTCAAAATGAAATCCGCATAAGCCGCGGCCTGCATTCACAACAAAAACAAAAGCATTTCAATTTTAACATAAGCACATATACACACACATGAATATATGCAACACTGCTGGAGTATGTGTGCTTCATTGTAAAAAATATGTGGAATTTTTTGCTTTCAAACTTTTCACAATTTTTTGTTCACGCCCACACAAGTTCATGTTTTTATCTCGCTCTCTCTCTTTCTCTTTTTTCATGCAGATCTCGTGGAAGGAGCGCTGCGTAATGTCACTTTAATCATCGAACCACCTGCTGTGCGTCGCGGCCAACACGCCGTGCTACGCTGCCTCTACAACCTGCAGGAGGCGCCGCTCTACTCGGCCAAGTTCTATCGCGGTCAATTGGAGTTCTATCGCTACACGCCCGGCGAGTTTCCCAATACAAAAGTTTTTCCATTTCCCGGCATACATGTAGATGTGAGTATATATACATATGTCTGCAAATAGTTACCGTGTGTGTGTGAGCCTGGACCATGTAGAGTGCAAAATAAAATGAATTTTTCATAACTCGTATGCGGTTTTAAACTTAGACCCTCTTGAAACAATAACGAGGGAGCTCTTTTATATATGGACTAATAAACAAACGGAACAAGTGCTTTTAAGTGGTTGGAATAATTTAAGATACACCCTCTCTGCGTTATGCCCAGCAAAACAAAGCTTTAGCAGAGCCTCAACGATAGATTCTGAATAAGTTCTTCAAAAGCTATCGTATTGGCGCAGCATGTAGGAAGCTGAAGTAGACTTATATACGTATTAAAGCACTAAATTGATGTATTACTTTTGAGATATCGATAAATCTGAAGCATGTAAGTTGTAGGAATATTTTCATATATGTGGGTGGTAAGCCTGTTACAGCTTTATATCGATTATATGGCAGCTCGAACGAGGCGCACAGATTTTAATACAAACTGGTTATGTACTTTCTCGCTTTATCCAGTAGCGTCAGATAGATGGTCTAAGGAAGCGCTTTATCCTAAGCATGAAACGTTCTTTGACTATCTGTTCGGTAACTTTTTTGTGACAAGAGCAGGCGAGAAATCAAAGAGCTTTTAAATTAAATGGCTTCCTTCGTTCAACTCGGACTTCAAATTAAAATTAGCTATTTGAAATAATTTTTATTCAGAATTTAACTCAAACTATCTGGAAAAATTTAACTAAAAACTTGGTGAATTGCTGTTTTTTTTTTCTTGAAAGTTTGTACAAAAACTCCATTTTTGTAAAAGAAGAAATATACTATTAATGTGTGTAATTGCAAAAGTTCCATTGATGCTGCTTCTGCCCTTGCTGGCCCAAAGCATAGTTGAGTGAGCCACCATCAGTAAGTGTGGCATTAAAGTAGCGCTTCACCGCCAACGCAGCTGAGCGCTTACAAAAATAACCGCTCATACAATGCAAAGGAAATTTATGCAACTGCCATCAGCCACGCCCATTGCCGAACAACATACGAAATTCCTTCTTTTATGCATATTCAATGAGCGTTTCAGCGCGTAGTCTATATTTCATTGCCCTTGTCTGGGGAATTTATGCGAATTAAGCCGCTGCAACTACTCCTCCCCTGCTCACACTGCTAGCCGCTACACTTTCAGCTACATTCGCCTCCGACACCGTGCCTCACCTCTGAAGTTTTCATTTAAATTTACCCGCACTTGCAGCAGCGCCATCGTGTGTGCAATGGCGGCATTTAATATTTGCAGTCCATCCTTCCATCATGCTCGTTCTTGTCCACGTCCGCGCCCGCGTCCGCGTCTGTGTTCTCGTCGAAAACTACCAAAGTCTGAGTAACTTTATTTCAACAGATTATTGAAAAGTTGCTCCGTTCCAGTAGGTGGGTGTGAGTGTGTGTGCATGAGTGAGCGTTGCCACCTGTGTGTGCAATGCCACCTGAAATTTGCATATGTCCCCCGGCGGGTCTCCTTGAGTCCACCCGTTTTTATGCACTGCGGTTACTGCTGATTCAGCGTCAGTTATATGCATGTATTTATGTCTATACGTGTGTGTGTGTGTCGTCAGTTATAATGCACAAGATGAATGTGCTGGTGGTAAATAAAATTTTCGTTTTTGTGGTTACAACTAACGAGACCCACAAATACACTCTTGCACTTTTGCCATAACCGACACAGTGACTTAATAAATTAAAGTGCTTGTGCAGCAGAGGGAACAGCGGGGGTTTGTGCAAGTGAGAGGTCTACAGGTGCGCTCAGGGAGTTTGATTTACAATTAGTAAAGTTCGGAAAAGCATTTTAAATAACGAGCGAGTGGTTTTGTGCATAGAGAGAGTGCAGTGGAGGAGGTTAAGTGTGGCAGCACACATTGCTGGCATTCGTCATGAAGTTGGAGGTTGCAAAATATATTTGCCTGGTAATGTAAACTATACTGAAGTTAGGTTGGAGCACTGAGGCGCTGGTAATATACCACAAGCTTGTATTGAGCTGAGATATCGATAGAAGAAAGTGTACAAATTTCCTTCAATCGATCCATGGAGTGTCCCTACAGATGTTTGCTATTGTCGTCAAATTTGCTGGGGTTCTTAAGAGAAATTCGCGTGAGTAGCAATTTACATCAGTTAGCTTTAAAAGGAGGCTCAATAAACAAGGAAATTAGAAGAGCGATTTAATATCAAGTTTTGGACAAGGATGCAATTATATGTAGTTTTTGTTCCTTTCTTTTTTAAATTCTTAGGTTTTTATTCATCAGAAAAGATACAATGACAATAAAATGTATTTATGTCAGGCACACAAAAAAGCGACTCCTTATAGAATAACTGAACAAGCATTTAAACTAAATTTTGATCATTATAAGTGACCCGCCATTTTGTTTAGTAAGCAACCGTATTTTGGTCATAATCAAGTGGCTTAAGCGAACAAAAAATATTTAGATCACTGATAGCCAATATGAGTGACAGTGATTATGAGTTATTAATGATAAAATGTAATGATTATTTCCGACTTCTATTGAAAAAATTAATTTAAGTTAATCTTTTATGTGTGTATATTCAATTTTATCATAAACTGAGACTCAGCTTTCTCTTTAAATTCTAATACGCCTTAATCTATTTATTCTGCAGGTTACCAGTTCCAATGCGACGCAAGTGCTGATACGCAATGTGGGCTTCGGTCTCTCCGGCAACTTCTCCTGCGAAGTAACTGCAGATGCGCCGCTCTTTTCGACAGCCACCGCCATAGGCACCATGCAAGTTGTGGGTGAGTTCAAGAAATAATTATATAAACTAAGAGAAAATCTATTATAATCATGATACAATTTACATTGCTTTTTTAATAAATAAACTTTTAAAATGAGCAAAAAGATATGATAGCTAATTTTTAAATAATTAAAAGATAGCAACAAAAAATACGACAAAAATATATTTTAAGTTAAGCAACCTTCAAATGCGCCCTCAAGCTCCTATAAAGACATAAGCCATAAGAGAGCGTATATAAAACATACACAGAAAAAGATAATGCTTGTAATCAAAAAAAGCAAATAATAGAAAAGTACATTTTGTTTTATATTAATAGAAAAATGTGTTTAAAATTTTTCCGTCTGAATTGCTTTTGATCGCATTAAAGCATCATGGATAGGGGGCGGTTTGTTGAACCACCAAAACTACACTCAAATATGACCCTCGTATATGAGCGAAAACCCGAGAAATAAGCCGAAGCGAAAACATCTTCGAAAAAACAAGCTTAGCTGCCAGCCAAGTTGACTTCATTCATTTCGTTGGTATGCTGTAATTTTACACGCTCGTCCAGACAGGATGAACTGACAAGGAGACAAGCTAAATGAAAAACAAAGTGGCACTAAAGTATTTTCATTAATAATTCAAGCTGTGCGTGGATTAAGTAAGCTGATATATGTCAGCAAGGGAGGGGACGATGCGAGCGAGCGAGCGGAAAAAGTGAGCCTCAAACTGATGCCCGACACACACACACACACACACACACACACACACATTGAAACATAAATACAGCGACACATAGCTCGGTACGACTCTGCCTCAGCAGCAGTCTCTACTCCACCATGCCTACCTTTGGTGCTGGAACTAACAGCCTGTGGCATAGCGGGCTGCGCTTTCACTACACCGTTAGTTTTTTCCAACAACACTTTAACTAAAGTGAAATTTAACGCAATTCGTTAACGCGGCGTGTCAAGTCAGTTGAGTGCGCGCGTCCTGACGCTGGAAGGGCGATATAGGGGAGCTTGGCTATGGCCCGTGATGAGCATCACGATGATGATGCTGCTGATGACACTCAAGTGGAAAGCTGTTGCAAAAGCTTGTGGAAAGTGTTGAGAATTTCGTCATTAACAGGTCATTGCGTGGGGATTTCGCATCGAAGCGGGAGTGGCAGTGTTGCGGAAGTGGTGCGGAGTGGAACGAACCGTGTCCTGTAGTTAGTTTCAGGCATCAAAGTTGCGTTGCTTGGAATGCTATGCCCGGCACCTCGCTTAAATTAGTGCGCATATTTCACGCATTTGTGAACTCGCGTAGGAGAGGTGGGCAGCGGCAGTAGCAAGGATTAGCAAGTGCTATGAAAATTTCAAAGTTGAAAATGAATGAATAGGCGGGAAGTCCTATTGTGGAACTGCTTTGAGCCAAAATTATAACATTTCTCATTTATAACTCTTATCATAGTGAGATGCAGAAATAGATCGAGAAATCGATCAGAAATCGAGTGAGGGAGGGGAAGGAATGAGCGTGTGAGATTTGCTTATATTCAAGTACACATTTAGAATTAAAAGCGTTGCTGACGAACAGACTCAGAATTCGAATAGTAATTCATTAAATATTGTATTAAGTATAAGATTAAAAAAGCAATAAATTTTATTTTATTTAAAAGAGCACACCTCTAAATATATCCATTGAAATCTGCTACGGCCCAAATATTGCAAATAAAATTTAAAAAATAAGAATGGCGCTAGCAGGTTAATTTAAATTTTTGCTGTAGCTTTTCTGTAAAAGCCTTTTTAAAATTTCGCATTGCTTGGTGGCACACATTTGCTGCACTTCAGTTACAATAACACATCAAATTGGCAGCAGCTCTCATGCTGCTTCTTTTATTTTTGCTATTTTTGCTCAAATTCCCGGACAAAGCGGAACAAAAGCTGAAATTATGAATTTGTCATGAGAGTAAATGGGGGGAAAAAATATGAAACAGCAGCTAGAAACTAGTGAAGTGCACATATATAGCACACACATGACAGACAGCTATTTTTCCCAATTGCCACTTCCGGTTGCACAAATAGTTGCAGTACACTTGCAGCTTCGCCATTGCTGTGGTTCCTAGCTTAGCCTGTTGTTGTTGGCCATTGGTTGTTGCTCACGTCTGTCTGTCGCTTTGGTTCAATAGCGGCGACATGGTGCTCTTCTTCTCCTCTTCATCCACCGCACATTTCCATATTATGCAAAGCAGCGCCGAGACAAGCAGAAATTGCTTTGAGTATTTTTCTACAGTTTCAGTTGCATTTGTAGCTTTTGCTTATTTCTCGGCCAGCAATAAAAAAATACAAGCATAGCATAGTTGAAGCATAAAAGCATACTCACACAAATGCACAGAGCAAGCAGTCAGTAGAAGAATGCTAGTAAATTAACAAAATCAACACAACTGAAGTAAAAATCAAATTGTGAAAGTCGAGAAAAATAAATTGATAGAGCAGCGAGTGGGAATATCACTTGAGCATATTCGCTTGCTTGTTGAATCATTGCAATACCCTGTGGATCCAATTTTTTTAAATCTAGTATGCATTGCAAAGTTGCTCAATATTGTGATATAACTGGCAATTGCCATGGAAGTCCATTTATTTGTGAATTCAATAGTTCCCTTTGGTCATAGAGAATTTTAGGTTTAGAGCAAATATTTTCATAATTCCTTATTCAAGAATATGCTGGCTATAATTTTACGTAACTCAGATCTAAGTATTAAGATTCCAAAGTAAAATTTACTCTAACAACCAATCCAAAGCAGTTTTTTTGCTTTCAAAATAAATTACAAATATGTTATTTCAGCAAATCATAGCATTCTGTATGGTAGCTCAAACTATAACTTAAATTTTAATAAATAACTTAATATTTTGTTATTAAGATTCCAAAAAGGATTCTGAGAACTGAACAGCGTGTCTATAAGATAAACTTATCTCAGTACCGTAGAAAGTTCTTAACCTTATATTTAAATTTCGCAGAGTGGATAAGAATGGCACTGCGAATTTTCCTCAGGCCATTTATTGATCAATTATGCTTCAGAAAGTCCTTTGTGTTCATGTTTCTAACATCTTTTTTACTTTTGGCTGTATATATCGATCATCATTCCCAGAAATTTGCTTTCATAGTTCAAAACACTTAACATACATCAAACAGTTCTTGAACTAAAAGTCCTGAGGTATTCCCTATATCCAGTGTATAGTAGTAGACCTCAACTGCCGTTTCATACTGACTCTATGAAAGATCACAATAAACTCCTTGACTCCTTCAGTGTTTTTTTCACAAAAAACGACTCCACTTTTCCAAGAATTCGAATCCACTAACAAATCAATTCAAAACAAAAGCGTTTAACTGCAACTCGAAACACTTGCCAAAATAGAAAGGCACAATGGCTACAACAACAACAACAATGAAACCCTCTATTGCCGCCAGTGCATAACCATGGCAATTGTGCGCCGATGCTGAATTGAACTTTCGAGTGGCAGCAGCGAAAAACTCCTGCTCATTGCAAGCTAAAAATCCGTTCAAAAATACACACAAAAATGGCAACCCACACTCATGGCCTCGACACACCCCGCAGCCTTCTTCGCCACTACACCAACACACTCGAGCGGCAAGCAACTTAAGCTACTTAAGCCACTCGAAATTTGTTCGTTTTTCGTTCTCTATGGGCAAAAATTTTGCAATTGTACCAATTCAGCAGCGCTGCCTGCCAACACTGCCGCTCATGCAACAGTGTTGGCAAACAAAACCTTTATACCAAAAACATTTCTATTCGCTACAAATTTGAGAAAAGGAATAGGAATAAAAGACTCAAAATCATGCACATAAAATTACAAAAGGCGTAATTTTAAAATTGATATAAATTAATCAGTTCGAACGAGTTTTAGTAAATAATATCCTGCCTAATAGCAAACTTTCGATTGACATAAGACATTTGTATATATAGTATCTATATAAATTTTTTCCCTTATTAGCACTATTTATTTGAACTTTCCTTACACATCACGTTTTTGCGAAATTTTTTTCTTATTTTAAAGCTTCAGTGTAAAGATTTTTTCCGAAAAAGAAAATGTATTCTTTACCGCAGCGAATATTAAACTAAACTATATATGTTCCTTTTCAAGTAAGTAATCTACAATACTTTCGAATAATGCAAGTAGTAAAGTAATGTGCCATGTGCAATTCAATGTGGCGGAAACACTTTTTGGCAGAAAAGAAATTTTATCGACGGAGTGGTATTTGGTTCAGGCAGTACAGCCGATGTAGACGGAGGGGAATGTAGACAAAGAATAACTCAGAGCGACGTTGGCAAAGAAATAAGCAAAGTGTTCTATTTGACTGAAATGCTTTTTTTAAGGGAACACAAAGAAAAGTCAGATTTAAAGACTATAAATTGGAATTCTTCGTTCAATTAAAAAGTATAAGAATCATTTACAATTAACTAACTTACTAACTTACTATTCATAATATTATTCTAGGAATGAGCGCTTATTCTAGACAATCTAAAAATCGAACAATATTTTGTGATATTACATTGTGAAGGCTTTGACAAGAATCTTTGCGAAAAATTAACAGGTCCTCTTACAATTTAAAAAGTATTTAATTTAGACATCGTTGCTAGTAACCCTAGTGTTAAAGGTTAGAGAGAAGAGTGGGTGAAGTGACTTCTGCATGAGCGCACTTTTTTGTTTCGCGAAAAATAGGTGCTCAAAACAGGCACACTCATGCACACATTGAGCGGCCAACAGCGACATGCACAGGGGAACTCGATTCAAAAAATAATCGCAATAAAAATTTACAATTTCAAAACAAGCAGCGACAGCGACAAACAACAACGTTGCAGGCGCCGACGCCGACGCCGGCGTTGTTTGCGCTGACGACAAGGACGAATGCGCGTACAAGGCGGCAGGATGACAAGCGCGACGCCAGCAACACAACAACAACGCGAGTGACGCCAGCGACAATTGCGGGTTAAATCAAGCGTCAAGTGGCAAATGACGCCAACAATGTTGAGGCAGGCGAATGCACACACACGCACACACCTAAACACATTTCTACAATATATGTATGCATATGCAGAACTCGGCAGCGCGGCACGATAAAAACAGCAGCAGCAAACTTGAACAGCAACAATTGCTGCCACTTGAGTTTAGGTTATTGGGTCGCAGCAACATTTGCGCTGCTGTTGCTGGCTGCCAGTTGTTGTTGCTCGTTGCTTGCTGTTGTTGTTGTTGTTGCTGTTACGCGCTGTGAATTGCGCAATTTATGCTTACACTTAAAGCCAGAAAAATGAAATCAGCAAACGGAATCGCAACAACAACAGCAACAAGAGCAGTGAGCGCCGCAACAGCAACACTGAAGGCCGCAGCGGCAGCGGCGGAGGCAGTTAATCTTGATTTTCATTTGACAGTACGAAATATGGAGAAGTGCTTCCTGACAGTTAAATTCCAACTCAGAACACAAGCACATAGCCTTAAATCCGCATATACATAGGTGTATGTGTGTATGTGTGTGTGCGTACATGTAATGCTTAAGTTGCTTTGAATGGATTTATTTGGCAAAAGCTGCTACGTCTCTCAGCTCCGGCACAGTGCCGCGTGCTCAGTCAATTCCAAATGACACGCGCCGAAAGGCAATTGCCTTTGCTTACTGGGTCCTTAACCTTGGCTTGCCGTTGCCAGTGTGAGTGACAGTAATTATTGTGTTGCCTTGTGCTGGTATTCGTATTTGTATCTGAATCTGTATCTTTATATGTATATGTGTGGTCTTTGCTTGCCTTTTCATTTTGTGGCATTTATTTGCAGATTAATTTATTTGCTTCGCAGGAATTTAGTTAGAAGTTAAGGCAAACCTTGTCAAAGCTTGTGGAATTAAGTGCAGCACTTATGGAAGTAAAAGTGCATCTTATAGTCTTCAGGAGCCGCCAGCGAAAAGCATTTTCTATTCCAAATTACATCGCAGAAATTCCAATTTTAGTCTCTAGTTTTTTTTATATCTTTAGTTGTATAAAAGATTGACTCTAATATCACTTTAGATGCTTATATTTCAGCTTCGATTCGAATCAGTTAAGTTTTCAATTTATTTCAATTTCAATTTATTTAGATATACTATAATGTTGGCAAATAAGAACTTTTACTTTTTTTGAGAGCCCAAAGAGAAGAAGAGAATACAAAATTTATTAAGCTGTGAGACGATCTTTATTCAGACTAGATTCTCTATATTCTCACAAAACGATTGAAGAAAATTGCTAAATAATTCAGAATGCCATTTCTTTTCTTTCACCTTAAATTTGTATATTTCCTCAAAATCTTATATTAGTTTAAGGGCAGGTTTCACAGTGGATATTTAAACTCTGATTGCAGTTTAAATAGGGAATTTCAGTTTCACAGTTGGAAGTTAAATACGATTTAAATAGCCGACTGTGGATATTTAAGTACGGCACAGAGTTGCAATCGAAAACAAATAAACAGCTGATTTCGGATGTGCAAGCAAGCTGCGTGGACAATATTGCAATTTGTAAGAGATCAAATTAAACATAAAACTGCATGGTATAGCACATATAAATTATCCCGTAGTATTATAAATAATATAAACTGTGGATTCTTTGCACAATATCCAATAATTCACTTCTTTCGGCCGACGAAAAATTTTTAGCTCGCGCTGCCTCCATAATTGAACAATTGAACATATGTTTTTGGCAAGTTGTGTCAACCTTCAATTGTCAAATATTCGAAGTTGCCATTCATTATTCCGTATTTAAATAAATGCACTGTGAAACTCAAGAAAAGTTAAACTAGATTTAAACTCAATTCGCAAATTAGATTTAAACATTCACTGTGAAACTGGCCCTAAAAGTTACGAATATCATAATTATGCTTCGATTACGTATTCTGCATTTCTTTAAATTGAGTTCAATTTATGACTAATTTTGGCATTAAGAGTTTTGATTTAAATTTACGGTTTTAACTATTGATATGCTTTAAAATGTTGGCATCTATTTTAGCAACTATTTTAGCATTGTCTTAAAGCATTTTGATTCTTGTTTTATTAAAGAAAATGGGCAAAATATGTCAGCTTTAATTGATTGCTTCGTGGCTTCTTCCCTTTCGAGTTGAACGTGACATTTCTAATGATATAAGTGCTGTAAATGAAATATACATCCGTAGGGATATAAACAATTTAAGTGCCAGTGGAAAAATGTGCCACACTTAAGGCTTGACATGAGCTAATGTCCGGCAGAATCAGCAGTAATAACAGCAACAACAACAACAATTACAACTACGACACGAAGAATGCCAGCCGCAGCAAAAGTAACAAGCCCAAATTGAGCTTTGGCAAAGCGTCAGAGACATTAATCAGCGCTGAGCAAAGGAGCACAAGTGAAAGATGCTATATGTATTTTACACTCGTATGCATGTATGTATTGCATGAGCAAGTGTGTGTGTGTGTGTGTGTGTGTGTGCAGTTGAGGCAAAAGCATGACAGCCAGCACAGAAGACAATCGGCTTTATTTGTGTGCTTCTAAACATACACACCCACACAGCCATATTTATGCCAACAAATGCACATTGCTGTATGTAAGTATGTATGCAAGCCTGTATGTGTGATTGCTATGCGCTTTGGCTTATTGCTCAGCACTGTTCAAGCCAATGTGCGCTCGTACATATGTATGTATGTATGTATCTATGTGTGTGCTGTCGGTGTGCGTTGGCTTGCTAGTCAAGCTCTCAGTCTCGAGCATAATATCGCAACCACTAAATTCCAACAACTTGTAGGCTCTCTGTCAAGTGTTGTGATCTTTAAGCACGAAATTGCGGCATTTCTGCGCTGCTTATGGCCTGTGCTTGTAGTGGTGCTCGATTTGTCGCCGTACAACACACACACACTCAAGCTATAAGCCGAGTTGTAGAGGCGCGCCACTGCGTCTTTTTCGGTTCAGGCCTTGCCCATATGCGTGCGCCTGTGTGTGACTTTGGTTTTGCTGGAATTTCAATCAAAATGACTTATGACCGCAATGTTGCGTCGCTCGGCGTGAAATCGTAAAATACTTGCTCCACTTAAGCGTTTCTAAATTGAGCAGTCAGCGAGCAGAGTGCCGCAGGGACCGCAAATTTAATTTCTGCTGTATCTAAGCGTGAGTGAGTGTGTGTGCGTGTGGTTGAGCTTAAATCGCATCGTATCAATGTCAACTTCAATATTTGTTTTAACTCTTTGCCTAAAGTTGCTCCGGGATTTAAGCAGCTGATGGCTCGGCGTTGCAATTGAATATGCCATTAAAGTTGATGCTTTTATTGCTATAGTGAAGTTGTTGTACTTTCCGAAAGGAATTTCACTCTCTCTTGAAGCTTAAAAAATTCGTTTTGGAATTTATAATTAGCGAGTTAAGGTTATTGCGCATTAGCGGGTTAAAGCTGTTTTCAGAGCAGATTGTTTTAAGCGCTAAGCTTGAAGAGCAAAGCCTTTTCTTAACTTTTGCTGGAAAATATGTCTTGCAGAATTTTCGATTATTTATTGAAGATCACTTGAACGGACTTAGACAACAGTTCGAAAGAACTTGGTTGGACAAAAACGTGAGCTAACTAAATTACAAAGGAAAGCCTTTTGACTTTAAAGTTCGAAAACACAATATGGATTTATGAGAAATTTTGGTTAAGAATTCAAGAGAAAAGTTTTTTAATATCTAACAAAATTGCCATACAATTTTAAACCTTTCTCAATGATTTTATCCAAGCAATATTTGAATTTTAACCTTCTGAAAATAGTCTTCTGAATTCAACTGAAAGTTAGCTATCTTATATTAATGCATTATGCTATGTTTCAAGCTATGTCGATTTATTGTGCTATGCCATCTATTTATGTGTTAAAATACAATGACAAATTATGAAGTGTTGATAAAATATTTGAATTGTGTAGCATCTGCAAAAATATTTGTCTTGCTCAATTTCTAACAAATATTGTAAAATCACACAATATGATAAGATTTTGACTTTTAACATGCTATAATAAGGTTTTGCGGTGTATTCGTAAATCAGACAAATTATATTAAAATTATCATATTTCTAGTAATGCAAATTGCTGTAGAATTCCTGCAGCCATGTTTCAATTTATAAGCAAAATGTTTGAATTTTATTGTTTATTTGCTAATGCAACATTTTTGTATGCCGATTTAATATGTAAAAGATGATATCAAATACAGCATCAAAGACTCCATGAATTTACGTTTCTATTTAACTTACGAAAAACACACACACACACACCTTCTTCTCAATAAGCAAGTGCAACTGACATTGGCAAAATTTGTCATGCTGTGGTTTTGCAACAGCCGCCGCCTTAAATTTAGTTTATGATAAGAGCAGAGCTAAAGTAACGCACGCCCTATCTCTCTCGCTCTCTCTCGCACTGGCATTTAATTAATGAAAATGCAATATGACTTTTGATGTCGGTTTACGAAGCGCCCAAATCCCCCAACCTTCCCCAAAAAACACACTTAAGTGCCGCCTTAAGTTTGAGAATTATTGTTGAATTTAGTTTGCCGGCACACTTCACGTTTAATCACTTCAAGCCATTAGCCTTTTTAGAGCGTGGAAGGGCGCAAGGGCGCTAGGAGCAACGGCGGCCGAACCGCAAGAAACTTCAACAAAATTAAACTTGAAAGGTCAGCAGTGACCCTCATTAAAAAAGTGTTTCGTTGGAAGATATATTTTTGAAAAAGGTCAGAGCGATTCCACCACACGTTTGCAGCTCCGCCCTGTCTACAAATGCGCTCAGTTACTTCCAGAAACGCCTTAGGCCTGTTGGAACGTGATTTTAATTTGCATAAGCGCCACGCTTTACTTTCGCAACGGCCACAAATCTCTTCTTGCCTGCCGCTGCTGGCCGCCAAAGCAAGTCCAAGGCCAAAGGAACGGCACTAGTCGCCTGGTCCCTCCCTTGGCCGTCACTGGTCATGCCAAAAAGGCGGGCCAAGTTGACTTTGCCATTTGCCTTTGTCATGGAAATTATTTTCTTCATTAGTTATTTTGTTGCTGTGGCTGTTGTTGTTGCTATTGTTGCTGTGGTCCATAGTCCTTGCTGCTGCCGGTGACTTAATTAAGAAGTTGAGCTGCGCTGCCTTGCTATGAAGTCAGCACCGGCAGCCAGACGCGCATCTACAATCAGACTGTAAGCAAAAGTTATGCTCAAACTTAGTGCATCTCTCCTTTCCGCTCATAACTCCCGCCATTTCTTGCCAAGCTGCAGAGAGACAACGCTTACAATTTGGCTGCAGCAGGCGAAGTTTGGAGCATTTGGCACTTTTATGATGCTCTTACCTCCCAACACACCCTCACATGCAAATGCAGGATATGAAACTAAATCCGCAATTTCTGCCTGCATTGGATACTCGTGTGAGTTGGAGGATGCATTCTGGCGTGAGCATACACACACACGTGAGCTGGTCCCTTGCAGAAATGCAGGCGGCCGCAGCTCAGGTAAACTGCCCTGCCAAGCATACATACATACATATGCATAGTATCACTAAAGATGGAGCAAGGTCGTATTTATGCACGTGTGTGTGTGTGTGTGTGTGTGTGTGTGTGTGTGTGTATGCGAAGGAGCTTTATTAAATTAAAAGTAAAAGTCGCACCAGCTTCAAATTCGCCGTGCTGTGGCGGATTTTCGGCAGAGAAATTAAAAAGTTCTCCGCACAGAGTTTGATACTTTCCGAGGGAGGGTTTTAAGTAATTAAATCGGCGAATTTCTTCAAAGTTTCAGCACATAACTGAAGGATATTCATGGTAGCTCGGAGTTATGCAAATAATGGCAGTGTACAAAGAGGGCGGCTATGGATAGTTCAAGATTTGTTGTTAGAAAAAGTGGAACTGATTCCAGCGCACAGAGCTAAGTTCTATTGCCAAGGAAAGTAATTATTTTAAATGGGAATAAAAAAAATTCATTTCTAAAGTAGGATTCCTTTTACAAGAACCGTCAAACCGACGGAATGGATTTGGGGGACTATTTTAGCCCTTAAACTTGGTGAAAATAAGAACCGGTTTGTTTTCAGCGCTTTCTCGGTTTTGGTGCGAATATTTTTTTTAGCAAAACTGTACTTTACTCTTCTCTATTCCATGGACTGAATGTTTGTCGAATTAACATTAACTTAACCAAATCGAATCTAAACAACCTTTAACTATTTTGCACTAACCTATCCTTCTCATCCTATCTCATCCGCTCTATTCTTTGCTACCTCTTCCTTTCTCATCCCATTTCATACATTGCTATCCCATTCTACACTATCATATCCTGTCTTGTTCAATACTATCCCTTCTACCCTATCTTTTAACATGTACAGATGTATGCTTTCTTATTTTAAGTTATCTTTCACATAAGCTGCGTAAAATCCAACTATAAAGGACACCTTTCATTGAGAATAATTATATTTAATTCGTCAACTTTGCAGAGCTTTATTTCAGATATTTTTGTTCTTATTTCCAGAACTGCCAGAAAAGCGCCCACAGCTCTTCACTGAGCAAACGCGCTACGAGCCTGGGGATATACTCCGCGCCAATTGCTCCACCCCACCTTCACGACCTCAAGCAGAGCTTAAACTAACTATTAATAATATGGTGGTAAGTAGACTAAGTCAAGTTCTGTTTATTGTGATCATGTTGGGAGTGGAAAATGTAGAAACGGATCTGCCTAATTGGCGCGTATCCTGTAAAAGGGTTTGCCTCCGCCCACCACTGAGTTTATGCTACTCATACAAAGGCACATTCACAACCGCAGGCAGAGTGACATCAAAACTGTGCAGAACATAGCTGCCATCGTTTTCTATCTCAAGCGAACGGTCGCAATGACGAACCTACACTGTCCGACCGCTGTCCAGTTGATGTGCAACTGTAGTCAGCAAGCTCTTTGTCTTGTGACTTCATCAGCGCCGCCTGCAGTGGCGATTGAAGCTAGTACGCCAGCCTTTGTGAAACTGTGCCCAATTAGCAAACAATGCACGGATTTCAGAGCGCGTCGGTTTCGGGAGCACCGAGAAATTAACTATGTCAGCCTTTAATGTGCAACTCGTGCCTTATTAGGAGCGACTCATATCTCATCCCTTTTGGGCTTATGACAAAGCATCGTCCGAAGTGCCTAAAGGCTTTTAACGTTTCGTTGGCCAATTCCCATTTATCCGAGCAGTCGATTGTAGCATAGAGAGTTGACAGAAACGAGGAACTAGGATGTCCTCTTGTGTGCATGTAATGAGTGATTATTTGTAACAATGGAGCAGTTACAGCTTTGGCTTAAAGATGAATAGACATTGAGTGGTGTTTCATAGTACCGACTATTTTTAAAAGTTTCGCAAAGAATTCATAGATAGAAATATGGTCGATTAGTTTGAATTTTAAAAATTAAGAATTCAAGTAATGAATAAGCTGAAATCAAAGCTCAGGATTAATTTCTAACCTTTTTAAACTAGAAAAAAGATAAGAAGAACAATTCACCAATTTCTTAAGGTGATAAAGCGCATTCCTTGCCATGAGAATTATTCGAAATCTGTGTTTGCGCTCGGCTGTTCAAAAATTTAAGCTCTCTTCAATTTTGTTAAATAAAGTTCTTTTCGTAAAAATTTACTTGAAATGTCAAAAAGACTTTAGATAAAGTAAAGATATAACCCTTCAGAATTTGTCAGGCGTGATGCCAAAATTTGGTCGTATAAAAATTGTGCAATATTCATTTCATCAATACACCAAAATTTGCAGATACCGCTCCTCCCTTTCCCTTTCCTGAAACTTGTTTTGCTTTAATGCAGTTTTTCTTCAATTCGTCCTTTTGTATACCTTTTTAGTGCACACAAATCGTTTCACTCGCTCCAACTGCATCATTACCCATCGTTCTGGCTATCTCGTTACTGCCTCTGTATGCCATCTCAGCAAAATCCTTTGATTTCTGTTTGTATTATTCACACAAGTGGAGTCTGCCCACTCAGCCGGTCGTCCGGTAGCCGTAGCCAGCCACTATCATCAAAGTGAAGTTCAGTGTTAGTAAAAGGTCTAGGCAGGATCAGAAAAATGCCCACAGCAGCAACAGCTCGTCTGAAGCGCAGTGTCATTGCTGGCCGGCCATAGCCTCCTCACCTTTGCACGGCAAAGGACACACGGAAGCGAACAAGCGCGCGCAGCAAGCCGTTATGAGCTCACAAGTAGTCTTGGGAGGCTTTAACTCAAGCTGACAGGAGCACATAACGTGGCCGGTGCCATGACATGACCACCATGGCCATCACACCGCCACATCGTTCACGGCAACACACAGCAGCAGCGCGATAACACGTCGGCTTCCTCGTCCTCCCCAACGTCATTTGCGCTGTCCCAGCAGTCATTCTGTTCGGCACGTTCATGCTTGCCCCACCCAATCCACCTGCTCCACCTCCTTATGCTGCTGGCTCACAAGGCTGCGCCTGACACTTCAGTATCCTCGTCGAGATCTTGTGTGGCACGTCACCTCTAAATAATGTCTCTTGTCGCTTTTCAACACAAATCGCATGTGAAAAGTTCTTCACACATGCCGCTGAAGCTGGCTTTTGTGCTCCTGGCGCGGGGCGTTGTGGAGTGCTTATACACACACTCATACAGCTGCGCTCATACGTGCACTCAGCGCTGGCCCTCAAGCACAGGGCAACATGTGTGTACACATGCTCGAGCATACAACCTAAAATGATCCTCTCGGGAGGCAGCATGGCCATGTAGTCGTCGCCTCTTGCATTTAACTGCAGGTGCACTCATTTCATTTTTTTTTTTAGCTACGTTGCCGGCGCTTCCTGTGCTGGAACGATGTGTTGTGCTGCGGTGCTCTGGGCTGCTCCGTTGACGTGAGTGAAGGTCTTGCCGTGACAGCGACACAAAAAGTTATGAGCGCTGGACTCTGGCTTGGCCGCGGCAATTGAGGGCATATAACCTGACCCGTGGTGGAAGTGTGTGGTGTGAGTGTAGGAAGTCATAAAAACGTTACATGTGATCTTTTGTGCTTACGTTTTTAATCTTTGCGGCCGTAAATGGCCTTGAATTGAAATTTTTCGGTTGTTGGCCAGCACAGGAAGTCAAATATTGGGCAGTTGCTTTGCTCTTGGTCTGCTTTGTTCGGTTTCTTTGTGGCATTCAATATGGTTGCTTTAATTAAATACAGAAAGAAAGTTTTTGGTATTATGAGACTTTTATTTTAAACCGCAGTCAGGAAAAGCTTTGAGTATTCTTATTAGAAGGCTTTTATTGCGTATCGCGACCACAAGTTGGTTCTATTGTGCTGGCCTGTTGGCAACCCGGTGATGGTGGGCACTTTATAAAGTCTTTTGTGTTCCATATTTTATCACAGGCACTGAATGAATGCTGCTGCCACTGATTGTAGTCTCTGTTTCGCACAGTTGCCACTCATCCAGTTCGTATATGCCCTTCTTTAGTAGGTGGTATCTAAGGCAGCTGTGTCCGTAAGATGGGCCGCGAGGCAAGCTTTGAGAACAGCAGTTAATTAGCATATGTGATATGAAGCTTTTTGGGTTCAGGAATCTCTTAGCTTGCTTCTTTCTTTTTCTGATTTTTTCACTAGCCAGTGAACCTGTTTCCTTCCATTTTCTTATTATTTATGCTATTTGCACTTTGGACAATCCGTGGATGTAGTTTGAACCACTAAAAGCGCATAGAGCTGCTCTTTTCGCTAAGCAGTCAGCTCTTTCCTTAAGGTTTTTGTTCGAAAATATCGCCTAGTATTGAGACAATGACCGCTGCATCGAAGGCCTTGAGAGCTGCTTGACTATCTGAAAATAAATAAATGCTTTTGCACATAGTCTTCCTTCAAAGTCTTCTTTGAGTAAGAGTTTGGTAATCGAAAATAAATTTATTTTAAATATAATATTTTGCCCTAACTCATTTCAAATTCCGATTACCAGCAACTTTCCGCAACTTCTAAGTAAATTGAATACTTTTTCACTTACAATTCTGAATAATCATTGACCATAACGAGGAGCGACACAGTCCATTGCTTGAATAACTTTATAAATTCAAAGTAAATATTTGCTTAAAGCATTTCAACTCAATTCGGAGCAAGGCGTGAGCGTGTAAAAGGGCAAGTTTGCTTATCGAAAATGAAAAATGAATAATGGGCATGATTTTGCATATCGCTAAGCGTTCAAACTCAATTTCAGCCAACATGTTTCGAATGCGTGATTAATGATGAGTGGCGAAAATGCTTACTTTTCAACAGAAGAGCAGAACGCTGGAAAAAACGAAGCGATAAGTGGCAACTTAAGTTGTTGCGGGGAGTCAGGGAGTCAGGGAGGATTGTAGCTTATTGCAATAGGAAATTTGACTTGGCAAAATGGCTGCCAGATGCTGCAGCGTGGGGTCTCAGTTTTAACAGGAAAAGGATATGGGCCCTACAAGCCCCTTTCTTTCTTTTCTAGAAAAACTATATAATATTCGTACATTTAGCACTTGATGCCTAGTAAACTATAAACTACAGGCTTGTTAGCAGTGATGTTAGAGGGGCAGCTGCTGTCGTTCTGGAGTGGCTTGCCACATCACACTTGCTCTGCAA
The DNA here is from genome assembly GCA_963457695.1 of Neria commutata. Lineage (NCBI taxonomy): Eukaryota > Metazoa > Arthropoda > Insecta > Diptera > Micropezidae > Neria > Neria commutata. The sequence goes on from OY735245.1 coordinate 3,665,561, forward strand.
TAAGCAAACAGTAGCAGCAGATAAACTCAACCACACAAACAAAGCAGCAACACATACACACATACGAATTCACACATGCCTAAAAGCTTAGCCTGCACATAACAAGTGGCGTCATTTCAGTGGGTGTAAGTGTTAAGGATCCCAATCAGCATTTGCCTTTGATATATACATAGGTAATTGCTGACGACTTACTTTTAAGTGCATTTCTATAGATTAACTTTAATATTTAGCTTGAGAAGAAGCCTTAAAATTATTAAAAAAAGGGCTGTAATAAAAGGCAACAATTGATAACAGGTTTGAAGTTAGCAGGAATGTTTAAACACATGCTGATAATTTTTTGAAAATAAATTTATTTAAAAACCTTTCGTTTCTTCTTAAAAGCTAACTTTATGACAAGTCTTTATATATATTTTATATCAAATTTCGAAATCTTAAATCAAGTTTGATTGTTTTTTAATTTGATATCAAAAGAAAGCAATGCTTAATATAAAATTTGGCAACTGAAATTTATCAAGCTCTTGCTTTAATGTTTACGAGTATGTGTTTCTTGGTAGATAGGTGTGTGTATTTGCTGCTGCCTGTGCATGTGTGATGTAACATGTCCATTTCTGCGCTGCCCCATGCTATTTTGAGTGTGGCTTTAGCTCGTGTGCGTGCATTGCTTGCAAGTGTTTGTGTGTTTAAGCGTGTGGCTGTAGTTTGGGGCACCTAATATGAACATATGCTTTAGCATCTGTGGCAAGTGGCGCAAGAGTGCTCATGCATACTCCACTCACAAATACACATGCAATATAAACATTTATACTCACAGAAATAAGTTAGTGATGACCACTAAATGTTAGTTAGTAAATTACTAGTTGGTGCTATTAATTTTATCTTTAAGAAGCAGTTGAAAGAAGCATGTCTCCTTCATAAAATTAATATAAATTTTTTGAATACAAACTTAAAAACTTGTTTGTTATAAATAGAAATAAAAATAAAGGCAAAAATATGTAGTGAGAATTTCGTAAATCTGCTACTGGACATTTTTTGTAAGTGTATCGAAATTCTCAAACACTTTGATGGTTTCAATAATATTTTTGTCGATTTATTTTAATTTGCTATTTAATAGCACTGTCTGCCCTCAAAAAACTGCATGACTTCTTTTTGCCTTTTAGGTGTGTGACCTCTTTTCCACTTGATTTTGATTTGAAGTAAAATTTCGGATGCCAGTGTTGAAAAATGTTCAGCTCCCACTTGACATGGCAGCTAACCATGTGCAAGGGAGAGGGTTTGGGGGGAAGGAACAAAAAAGCGAATAGAAGTTTGGCTTGCAAGCTGCAACACTGTTGTCTGCTGCAAGGTATGCGCTTAACAAGCTGCATGCAACATTTTGTTGCAAGTGCACACTTATACTTGCAGCAGAGAAAACATAAAGTTTGCCTATTTTTAGCAGTGCAACAGCAGCAGTTGCTGCATTTGTGGCACTCAAGCTGTGCTGTTATTTGACGCTAGCGTGTTGTTGGTGTAAGTGTATGTGTGGCACGTTGGTGTGCAGTTGGGTCGGTGGTACTTTTGTTGCCTCCCAGCTGCTATAATTTGTATGTATTTTTGTATTGTTTGTGCTCGTAAATTTAAGTGCTGTTAGCTTTGAAACTATTTGGTCTAAAAAGGAGCAATGTTCCTTGCTAGTGATCAAAATGAATGCCATGAGAGAAGAAGATAAATTTAGTTTCATGCAACAGCAGGAAGTGAAATATTAATTAACATTGTCAAAAAATCGCACTCCACTGCAGTTCAATTAAGTCTTTAAATTGCAAACTCATCTGCTATTTTCGCCTTTGTAATTTTTAAGCACACTCAATAAAAAAATGGCGCCAGCTTAGAAGAAAATAACTGTTACAATTTTCATTTCTCACTGCGCGCGTCAGCAATTCTACATCAAAGACTCTTCACCTTCTTCGCCGCCTACTGCAGCCTGCCAAGCGCTTGTTATCCTGAGCCACCTTTCCTCATTCTCTGCTCCACTAACTCTCTAGGCAAATCCTTTAAAGCAACTGTCCGTCACTTCATTTGCTGCTGATTTTTGCCGCTTTCCACTGCCATTGCCGGCGAACAAAGTAATTCTATATTTTATGCTGATAAATTGTTTTTTTTATTGCATTACGTCTGCTCCGGGGTTTGGTGTGTGTGTGTGTGTGTATTTGTGTGTGCCTAAGCCATATATCCTGCGCCCAGCTCATTGGTCTTCAAAATCTAACCGTAAGCATAAGCTACAAGCCCCAATCCACTGTCCATCAACATGCCGCACCCTCAACTTCTCCACCCCCTCGCTTGCCGCTCTCCTACTCACTCAAACAAACGCTGAAACCTTTTACTTCCTTGGTGGTTGTGTTTGTTTTTGCTGGGTGCTAATATCGCGCATGTTGTCGTTAGTTGGCTTGCCTATGTGGCCACCACCTTCTCGCTGCCATTGTCCGCTACCCACTCCACGCTGCGTGCCGCTCATTCGGCGCGTGCTCGTCTGCTGCTGATGTTTATACCCTACACCTATGGTAATAGGGTATAATAACTTTGTGCCAAAATTGTAACGCATTAAAGGAGCCGTCCTAGGTATAGACATAAGTATATAGAAATGATCAGAAACACTTTCTCTTTTCATTTCCGGTTGTCCGTCTGTCCGTCTGTCCGTCTGTCTGTCTGTCTGTCTGCGTGTATGCAAAAAAAAGAAAGAAGGAGTTGTTAGATTTGGACCAAATTTGGTATACAGTTACAGTAAACCTCGGGTTAGGTAAAGTGTTAAAATTATTCAAATTACCCAAAGGACACGCCCACAACGGGTCTGTAAGTCCCACTACCTCGGATTTTTTTCGGTAAAATGGCTATAATTTGTGTAATTACTCATGGAAAAGATTAATACTTGGTATTCAAGTTAAGAGGTAGGTCTTCTATATCTCAGGAAAAAATGGGCGTGATCCGCCCACTATATAGCCGGCAAAATTTTTTCGGTAAAATGGTTCCCAATTGACTAGTTACGAATATAAATGAATGAAATTCGGTTCCCAAGTTGATATATAGGTCTTAGATGCCATACAAGAAAATGGGCGTGGTCCGCCCACTATATAGGCGATAAACAAAAAATCTTCTTAACTTCCATAATATATTCACCAAAGAGTCCAGATTTGGTTACTTCGTTCCTGGTAGGAATATCTTTTAATTCTCCAGAAATGGGCGTCGTCCGCCCACCATGGGGGCAGTAAAATAAATATGCCGATAACATCTGTTGTACACCTGTCAGAGCATCAATATTTGGCATGTATAGCCCTATTAGGTATATCTTGTAGTCTGCCAAAAATGGGCGTGGTCCGCCCACTATGTAGGTTGTAAATCAAATGCACCCACAATTTCAGTGAATTATCACCCCACTTGGGAACATGGTGTAGGGTATTACTCTGTCGGTGAAACCCGACTGATTGCTTCCTTACTTGTTTATTATTATGTTTGATGGCTCTGCTGTTTGGTTTGATGAATGACGTTTCATTTTTGTGGCAACTCGCCTTTTTCGCTCCCATTACGCTCTTCGTTCTTGTCCGCACTTGGTTTGGGTACGAGCTGCTTTTCAGCTTCACGAAAATCCTTTTTTGATTTCGCCACACAAAAGCTTACATTTGCAAATGCCTTTGTGTGTGTATGTGTGGGTATGTGTGTTGATTGTTCTGAGAAGAGCGTGAAGTGCAGGTTTTCCTGCTTTTCATGCGCCTCTGCCGGTCACGCCTACTTCGCTATTTACCGTCGCGGAGCAGAAGTTTGTTCCTCATTCCAAACGTGTTGTTGCATGTTTGTTTGTTTTTCCCTCATCCTCTTGCCAACACTATTTCAAACTTCAATATTTTGGTAAGCGGTTGGGCGATGAATCTACTTCAGTTTCGAAAATACTCTCAGCTTTGGTGTGCCTTGGCGGGTGAACCGTCCGCACACGCCGTGGAACTCCTAATTCTAGCCGCTACCGTTGCGACCCTTATTGTTGCCGAGATGAATGACAGCGGTTTGTTGCATGCGGGCAACCTAATTGCCTGCAATGCAGTGCGCACTTACACTGCAAAAATTTCTTCAAAATCAAAGGTCTTGAAAATACAGTTGAAACAGCAAATCTGGTGAGGCATTAGAACCAAATCTAAAAGGATTAGGATTAGTTTATAAAGATTTAGAAATAAAAGGGACCTTAAAACTTGTTTTCATATCAGGTTTTTGAATGCAAGTAATTCCTGCTTAAAATATTTGACGTATATATGATATAAAATGAGCAACCTAGATCTAGACCTAGATATTTGAAAAGTTACTTAATTATTGATACGATTATTATGTAACCTTTTCGCTACTGTTGTACATATTTGATATTGAAGAATGTGTTCGAATTCTTTGCCTGTATGAGTGAAATGTTTTCTTTGTCTGCACACAAACGCTTTGCAAAAAGTCACAGTGGAAACATGATAAATGATTTGAAAGGAAGCATACCACAGCCACCAACAAAAACAACAGCCACCACGACGACGACGACGACGGCGTGAGTGGCTGGTGTGCGCCGTGTGCCAATAGCAATCCCATCTACCTCAGCTACTTTCTTCACAGCCCCACCCGCCGCAGGAAGATGTATTACAACCGCCGATCGAAAACAAATGAAATTTCATGCTGTGCAATTCAGAGTAACCGCTTTCAGCTGCTGCTACAGACACGCAGAACCGAAGTGAGCGCAGACCGAGCTGGAGCCTGAGCTTTAAGCTTTAAACACAATCAAATCGCGAGGCGAATTCTACGCGGCGAACGCGCGCTGTCAAAATTAAAACACACAGCAGTGCATGTGATTGCCCACAATGACGACGCTAGCGTAGTTCGCCTCTCGACGATTCGCCTCGCGATAGAACAAATTCTAATTTTGTCGCTGCCGCCTCACCTGTCAGTGGTGAAAAATAAATAAATTGAAGTAAGGAAATTGTAAATTGTTGTGCGGAAACTATTTTTATAGTTTTACAACTCGGAAAATTCGTGAATTCGTGGTTTCCGTGGTTTTTTTTTAATTCTGTGCTTGTTGTGGGGATGATTTTTTCCAAATCAACTGATGCGAATTTCGCTCCGATTCTGTTTCACTGGGCAAAATTCCACGACGACTGCCGTCAAGCCGCCATTGTTCGCCGCGTAAAATCCGCCTCGCGTTTTGATTGTGTTTAAAGCTTGAGGCTGAAGACTGCAGACTGAAGGCTTGGGTTTTTGGGTTTGTCGCCAGCTGCGCCGGAATACGAGGAATTCGGTGAAATATGGTTGACAAAGTTTTTGCGGTGAAATGTGGCACTCACGGCGTATGCATGTGCTGAGCTGTGGGAACGGGGCGCGGAGTGTAGCGAAGGTGCGGCTGGCATACGTTTTTGCCGGCAGCAGCATGGCAAAGTGTTGCCATCACAACAGACATTAATCATTTGCCATGTAAATTAGCAATTAATAGCGTTGTGTATGCTTGCTTGGCTGTATGCGTGTGCATATGTGAGTATGCGTGTGCATATGTGTGCATGTTTACATGCGCGCGTGGTTTGGCGTCGTTTGTCTTTGTGCAACTTTTCCAAGATGCTCACACTTCGCTGCCGGCTTGGGCGTGTGTTTGAGTGTTTGCGTGCGAAAATTTTAAAAGTTGCAAATTTGTGAAATTCGAATTATTTTTGCATAACGCTTCGCTAAGCGTGCACTTGTGAAATTTGGTTTCAATAATTGTCAGTGTATGGCGTTTGGTTGGCACACTCTCACTCCACACACACACACACACATGCACACACACATGTCGGTTACGCACGCACTTGATGCTGGCAATATGTTTGATAATAAATAGATGAGTATGTGTGTGTGTGTATGGCGCACTACGTACATATGTATGTGTGATAGTGTGCATGCTTTTAGCGTTTTGCGACGACGGGCGCCTTTAACGAAGATAAATCGCTGAACTTTGTGTTGGCAAATTTAGTGGAAAATTGAAAAAAGCTTTATAATGTGTAAAAGCTGATATAATTTTGCTGCGCATATTTTTGTACCCGCTCTCCTTTGTTTCTGCTTCTCAGCTGATTGGGCGCGCTCTTTCCTCTTCATTTGTTTTCGCAGTTGGCAAGCCTTTGCAGCGCCTTCCAGGACACATTTGCGCTGCGCTAGGAAGCTGGGAAAGACAAATGCATAGACAAATCGAAATTTATTGTCAACCTCAGTTGTTGGCACAATTTGGCGCTGCATGGCGGGCGATAAATGCGGTTGCTACGGCTTGGCATAATTCTCAGTTCAATTTGAGTAAAGCCATTTTTATGGGCTGCGCCAAATTGGCATATCCTTTGCAGCGGTGTTTGCCAACTTGAACGGTCGCTTAAAGAATTTGATTGAAGTGAAAATGGCTGCTGAAATTGCTTTTCGCTTATAAAATGGAAAGTTTGGAAACTGGCAAGAAGTTGCTATAAAGGAAGCCAACGCTTGATTGTGGCCATGCAGTTATAATGCTTATTTCTTTAATAGAAACTGACGATCTGTTGCTCATGAAATATTTGAACTATCTACTATGCATGAAAGCTTTATGCTATTCCATAAATTTATTTTAGAGAAAATCATATTTCTAAGAAAAGTTATTATCAATGACAAAGTCTGCTGACATAAGGTGTGACAAGAAGAGAAAAGTGGAAGTTTCTTCTATAATAAATCACGATTTTAGTTTTACTATTAATAATAAAATTTTCAAAAATATTGTAACAACTTTTTTTTTAAATTATATCAATCATTTTGATTTATGAAAGTTAAACCTGAATTTCTTCCGAACTGCAAAATGTAAGGACATTTCTTCTTTTAGTCTTAATAAACATATTGAGTTATGAAGAGTTCGCTTTAAAGGTTAAAGCTCTGCTGGTATGCTATGATGGATGGTTCATATAATTAAAAAAATTTTGTGAAAATGTTAACAATTTTATTTTTATGAAATAAAAGACAATCGCCTTAGAGTTATGCGGAGAATATTCAAAATATGCTTGTCCCATTTTTGCTGCTATGGAGTGCTGCACATTTTCTGCCCGAACCTTGCTTATAACAGGGACTCCTCTCTTATTTTAAATATCTGCTGTAGAATTTAAATTTTTTGTCTTTTAAGGATTAAGTTTTAGTCATTTGCTGTTGATAACATTCAACATCAAAATATCATGAATGAATTGGAAGCTGCTGATGCAAATTAAGAGTAAACTAATTATTCATGTTCCTAGGAAAATTATGTACCACATTTATCTAATTGCAAATGCTAGCGATAAAGTGAATTGGCAAAGAAAATCCAGGCAAGTCGAGATTTAAGTTAAATTGCAATTCTATGCGCCTGCGAGCTGGCATTTGAAATACTTTTCGTTGGAAAGCGCACGCAATAATCTGACTTACGCACACTTATACACACTTACAGACAAATCCATACACATGCTTCTATCCTTCTGCGTGTGTCTGCATTCAAGCTGCTCGTCCAAAGCAATTTCTCTTATTTTGCTGATTTTATTCTTGGCTGCTCTCTCTCTATTTTTCCTTCTTTTGCACTCTCCTTCAAATTCCCACTCATCCCAGCATTCCAGCGTGAAATGAAATGTTGCAATTTATATGCAATCCAAACACTCACTCACACTTCGCGAGCGCAATGCAGCGCAGGTATAACGCCTCCTGCTGCGCCTTTTGGCCGCCATTTTGAAATGTTGTTGGAAGATTTCGCTTCGGAGCAATTTTGCCACTTCAGATGAATCCCAACTAATAACATTGTTTGCGTAGGGACTGCCTGCCAGTTACTATATTTATTTGTGTGTGTGTGTGTGTGTGTTTCTGTCTCTGTGTGTATTTGTGTTGAGCTGATTTTACGATTTAGCGGTAACAACTTGTTAAGTTGCTCAGGTTTTAGGTAAACATTATCGAGGCATTACAAGCGCGAGCGTGCGCTAGCAAAGTACTTACTGGGCATGTGTGTGTGTGTGTAGGACGGCAGTGGCGTTATTGTGGGCTTTGGAGACCAATGGATCTGTGGAAACTTTTTAATTTGTTTGGGAAGAGAAGAAAATATGTTATTTCAAAACAAACTTACCGATATCTTACAAATGGAATACAAATTCATAACTTTATACTTTAAATTATTATCGACATTTCGAATTTTTTCTTAAAACCTTAAAATATAAAAGTACATTAATGGAAAGCTATTTTTAGTTAACTTTCGACTACATTTTAGGCCTTACTCAAGGATATGATAACCAAATAGATTACTTAGAATTCTTAGTCCAAGTTTTTTAACTAGCTTCAAGAATCTGCAATATTTCAATGCAAATTGTAAAAATGTGATATATGTATATTAGTTGGGCCAAACCCATCGAAATTATAATTCGATTGATTGTAGTTGAACATTTTTACTTATAACTTTTAAAAAAATTTGTTAATTGAGCCTTGCGATTTCTATGAAGAAAGCTTTTTATATGAGGGCCCAAGGTGTTTCATAAATAAAGACGGCACTGTGTGCAGATGTCTCGGAGTGGGGTGGGGGATTTAGGAGCATATTGATTGTAGCTTAAGTGGACTTTAAAGTTTGTGTACGCAAGAGTGTTAGCAACTTATGAAGGCAAGTGTATATATGTGTAAATGTGAGTGTGTGCAACGCATTAGCTGCTGCTCGGCTCTTCCACCTGCTGCTCTGCCTGCCTGCAACCGGTGTGAGCATAGTAAAATTGAAGAACTTTTAAAAGTTTGCTCTGCTTTGAAGGGCTTAATGAGATTTGCAAGCGGATGGCAAAATATTGTCTTGCAAGTTCTGATGCTTCTTCTTGCACTGGAGCCAGTTTATAGTTAAATTGAAAATGCTGTAGCAAAAGTTGCAAGTGGAAATTTGCATATGCGGGTTGGAGTAGTTATTGAGGTTGCATAGCGAGCAGAACTGTGGACAACTTCAAGTGCAGGATCAGTGAAGGTGCAAGCAGTTGAAGAGTATCTGTGCCTACATATATATATTTATGTAGAATTGGCGCAACATCCTTGAAATTTAAGGCTACTACCGCAATTAATAAGAACAAATTAGGAAATGTTAAGTGTTAAGTACATGAAAAAAACGTTCCCCTCTATCTACCCTTTGCTCACAAAATTGCTTGGCGCAGATTTACTTTGCCCCTAGCAACTCCTCACATTATTTTAATGGCAGAAAATGTTACAGCATGTCTTACAGTCAATGCTCCCGAGAGCTTACAACTGTGCGCTTTTCCATTTCTGTGCCGAGCTACAGCCTGACTGCCAATGCCACACACAAAAAGGATAACTGTCAAACGATTTACGCAAATCCCACTTGAGTTTGCACAGCACGAGCACGAGGCAGACGCATCGGAAAGGGGTAAAGTGCAACGCCATGTCAGCGAAACATAAATTTATAAATTATGCAAATTTATATAAAAACGGCTTCGCTTCCTCTCAGTAGCTGTTCCGCAAAGGGGCAGATCTCACTGGCTGACAGTCTGGAAGCGCATATGAGAAGTGTTATAAACAGAGAACGGTCCAAAATTATTTGACGTGCTTTGGCATGTTTTGGTAATGGCTGATGATGGCTCTAGGAGCGTATGAGGAAATTGTAGAGCCAATTCTTGCTGGAAGGAGCTTCGATATTGAACGTCAAGAGCAGATTTGTGTAGACGTTTGTATTATGATAGCATTGCGATAAAGCATTTTGATTTGCAATTAATAATTTTATGCGTGTCAAAAATTTATGAACAAAGCTTAAAAAGGATCAAGTCGTATCGAGATTTTACGGTTTTAAAATATAGATCAGAAAATTTGATTGGACAAAACTATATGCATACATATAATTGGCTCAACAGCCCGTGGAATGAGGCTAATGCCTATCATCCTTCTCACATTAACTTGTGTGTGTGTGTACTTGCTTTTTTAACGTTGATGGAACCTACATATTTTTTCAACGTGTTCGAAGATTATATATTTAGCTTCTTTGTGGAAAGCTTTTTACACTCTCAGAAAGTTGTCAACACGTCGCGAGAGATGACGCCACGTGCAAAGAAACAACATTTTTTTAGAGATAGTATCAGTCGTTTGAGATTAGATGCAGCGAGGACCGAACACTTATTCACTGAGCCACATTTTTGTACTACATAAAAGTATGACGTATTAGTCAGCAGTTTCCTATATCAGCTCGGGTACTGTTATTGGTTAGCAGCTGGCCATAAAAGAGAAAGTTATAAGTGACTTGGCTTCGATGTTCTTTAAAAATCCTAACAAGCAAAGATTTAGCTTGAAAGTACACGATCCGGCAGCAGTTGTTACTGCACAAAATTTTAAAAATCTTACAATAGCTTGAAATTCACTTTCATCAACGTCCTTTACCCACGGTTTACACGTTCCAGCCAGCATTGTGCTGCAACTAATATCTTTATTTCATTTAAATGGATTCCCTCTGATTATCCTGTAGTTACACACAACTGCCACAATTACACTCACACTCACAGAAGAAGTAAAATCCATTTTCATATTCATTTACTTTAAACAAAAGCGAAGGCACTACAACAACACCAACAAATGGTACCGCAACAACTTGTTCTTGTTCCAGCAGCCCCTCCGCTATTACATACCCGTAAGTACGTATAATCCTTGTGTCCTTGCTGGTGGTGGTGCTGCCGGCGCTCGCTCGATGAGTGCAAAAGCAGAAAGCAACAAAAAAAGTAGCAAACTGTCAGGCGTAACGGCAGGATAATGCACAGGACAATTGCTTAAGTGAAAATAAAACGTACGCTTAAGTGCCCAGGCGGACGGACGCAGCGCTTGACATTCGCATTTCAAATTATAATAGATTTTGGCTTTTCAATGGCAGTGGCTGGGTGCTGCTGCTGGCTGCTAGCATAAAAGCGCACACCGTAGTAACTGGCGAGGACGACGAGGCGAGGACGGCGGCAAGCGGGTTAAATCAGTTCTAAGCCCCTGGGGAGGTTTTACTGAAATGCCTTTCATTTCCTGCCCGACGACATTAGCACGGGTATTTCTGGTTTGCTCGCTGCTCAGGCGCTACATTGACGTTGTTGTTGTTGTTGCTGCTGTTGTTGCTGTTGTTGCCACAGCTGAATATGTGTCGCAGTGTAGAAACATCCGTTTTAAGCATTTGCCTCTGCGTGGCCTGCAACTCAAAGTCAAATCATTGCAACATGCTGCAATGAGTAAGTGGAAGCAGCAGCGTCAGTTGCTGCGGAGCATGGACAAGGGACAGCCAGGCAGAGTGTTCCAGAAAGCACAAGCAGAGGAGCTGCTTACAGCGCAAAAACATCTAAATAAGAATCAAATTGCTTTCGTTTTAGCAATGGGCTTGCTGTGCTGAAGTTGTTACAAATGAGTTGTTGTTGTTGCAGTGCTTATGGAGTCGTTGCATGTAATTGAAAATGCTCCAAGTGAGCTGTTTCGAAATGCTTTAGTGCAGACCTTTTAGCGCGTTATAAATACTAGCATGAGATTGTGTGTTAATGTGACATGTTGTTGTTTTTGTTTCTGCTGGTGCAGTTGAAGTGAGTGTCTTTTTATTGCCAGCACAGAGCATGAAAGCTTTCAGGTCCATGCCAGAACAATGAGAAATTTTATTTGATTATCTTGAAACAAAACTCTTTATGAATTATTGCAGAAAAAATGAATGCAAGTTCTTTCTGTAAATATTTATTAAGAGGTATTCATTTTGAAAAATCAGTCTAGAAGAAAATTTTATGCCGAAATTATTTATTTTACTTGCTTTCATTTGTATTTGGATTTAAAAAGAAATGGATGATAAACAAAAAGAATATTAGGCAGCTGCTACTCAGACTCAACTACATATTTCATGAATTTAGTTTCGAAACAGGCAGATTGCACCATAGCATGTTCATTTTGGCGCTTAAAGTGAAATAAATATATTTAGATTTGACACAGAAAAAGGATATTCCTCGACTTCTATTCGGACATAACTATTTAACGAATTTAGTTACGAAACAGACAGATCACACCACCGTACGTTCATTTTGGTGCTCAAAGTGTAATAAATATATTTATATTTGACACCGAAAAAGGATATTCCGCAGCTGTTACTCAGACTCAACTATTTCATGAATTTAGTTTCGAAACAGGCAGATTACACTATCGCACGTGCATTTAGGCACAGAAACTACGAAATATAAATATGTTTAACACTATAATTAAAAAATTTGTCATTGAGCTCTGCTTAAATGTGACAGTTACAAGCTCAAATACAGATTTCTTATATTTCCATTAACATTTTTGTTTCCTCATTTTGAAGCTGTGCATTCGCCAAAAGAGAACATTCCATTGCACTCGGTTAAACTTAAGTTAAATGAAATTTCTTGTGGCAACCGAATTTTATTTCATACTTAATTGATTTCTTAAAAGTATTTTTGTAACATTTGTTATGCATTGGCAGTTTCTGGCACTTTAGTAAAGCTGAAAAACAATACCGATCCTGTAGAGCGCACCTTCCTTTTACTCTCAGAAATTTCTTCAAATTCGCTGTGCCGCGAAGTCATGAAATCACGTAATTTGAGAAAGCATTTAACATTTTTTGCGCTTAATTGCAAAGCGGCTACCCGCTCGAATAAAAAGGCACTTAAAAGGCAATGCAGCGCAATTGGTACGCTTTTAATTTGGCTTGCTTGAATTTCGTGCACCCGGAAAATATGCTCCCCCCTCCCCCTCTCGCAGAAAGTTAAAGAAACCAATTATAAAAATTAAGGCGCAGTTAAAACTTTTCACAGACAAAACAAACAAATAAACAAGTTGAAAAACGCACGCAAAAATCGACCAAAACACACAAGCAAACATGCAAAAAGCTAAGCAAAATGTATAAAAATGCCGGGTAAAATAGAAATGAAGCAAAAAAGCGAACTGCTTTTGGCCAAAAGTGCTCGCGGCAAAAAAAGCTACAATAACATCAAACAAGCCGAGCTGGAGCAGTGCTTCAGAAGCAGACTTTTCACACTTTGGTACTCCTCAGCACGCGGTCGACAAGGGCAGGGTGGCGAGACGAGCTGAGCTGAGGCATACAATGTATTCTTTCGCTGCAGGATATAGTTGTGGGGGTGTGGGTGTGTGTGTTCGAGCTTTGAGTAGGGTGTGCGGTTGTGTATGCAGTTTAAGGCAAAGCGCAAAAATGCTTATTAAAAATGAAAGAGAAGCAACAGCAACAAAATAGCTTAAAGAAACTACAAGGACGGCAGTGAAAGTGCGGTAGATGAAGGGTAGAGAGCAGCGGTCAGCGCTAAAAAGGGCAGAAAGTGCCTTTTAAATGTCTGCAATAACTTGAATTCAATACTTTTTAAAAGTATGTGCGCCGCTTTCTCTTCCATTTCTTCTTCTTCTGCTCTGGTATTGGCTGACTTGAATGCGTTCTGAAATTGCTTCGAGGTAGAATAAGAAACAAATTTGTTGCTTGCCGCTTTTAGATGCTCAAATGATCGCGTAGTTCTGGCCAAAAGTTATGATTATTGTTATAGCAGCTTAGCTGCGGTTAACTGCTCGATCGGAGCACTGAGATGAGTCGCTTTCTTTTGCTTCATTGCAATATTTTAATGTAAAAAATTGTATTTGTTGGTTTCTTAAATAAGTGAAAATTTCATAAAATATATTTATAATATTTGTCTGGAATAGAGCAGCAGCAACGAGTGATGAAGAGTGCGCTGAAAACTTTTTTTCGCCTTTTTAATTTAAATAAATATTGGGCTACCAAGAAGGCCTTGAAAAAAGGAAAAAAATTTGAATAAATTATTTTCTTTAAAAAGTTGTAGCACAAATAATTGCCTATAATTTCTGTTGCTTTTTAGCAGCCTCAAAGGTGGTGACCATTATATTAATGGAAAAACCAGAAACTGCTAGAGAAATGTTCGTTCTCATGCCGTTGCGCGCTCTCTCTCTCTCTCTCTCTCTCTAGCTTCCTTGCACTTTACACGTGGCTCAAAACTTTGAAGTAACATTTTATTAAAATCACTTGCAAAGTGGCATACATTAACAGCAACTTAAGGCAAAGTTGCACCTGCTTCGTTTTCGCCACCATTCCCCAACTCTTGTGCTGACCCAGTTGCGCCTCAGTTACCCCATCGCTGGCTGCTGCTAACGTCCTGCTAAATTTCTGCACTTTCACTTTTTAAACAGTTTTCCACTCAATTCCATTTTGGCCGTATTTGCTTAACGCGTCCCCCTTTTGGCAGCGAGCTGGGTTAGAGGTCTGAGGGGTCAAACTATGCAGTTAGGAAAGTTTCTCAGTGCAGGTGGCTGTTGCCTTTTTAGTTTTATATGCGTCAAGAAGTTGCTTGTACGGCAAGCTTTTTCTATTAATTTAAATTGTGTTTTTGATTTTTCTGACATTTTCCTTGCCAGTTGGCAACTCTTTGAGCGCGAGTCGCCTTTCTAAATTATAATTATTGTTTAATTGTTAGTTTGGTGTATTTAAGTTTAATTTAGTTTAATCAGAAGGCAGTGAAGTGTTTGTGCTTTTGATGTTGCTGTTGCAGTTGCAGTTGCTGCTGCTGCTGCTGGCAGCATAAATAATTTGTTTTAGAAAGTTTATAAAGACTATTTAAACTTGACTAATAAGATTCGTGACTTTGGTGCGCTGAAGTTTTTGTAGTTTCGTGCTTTGACTTTAATTCGAGCATTTCCTTTTTTGAGTTTAAGCAATTTTTCTTCAACATACTTTTACAAGCTGTTTCAATTGTCTTATAGTGTTCTGAAATATTTGTAAGTGGCTGTTAGAGAATTGTATCTAAATTTATATTACTTAAATTAAATTCTTTTGAAATATTTCCATAGTTCAATATCAACTTCATTACATGTACATACAAATATTTGACTAAACTTAAACATGATTAAAGCATATAGACAATCTTTTGCTATAAGAAATTATTTATTCGAATGTCATTGAGAGACTTTCCTTCAAAAGCACTCTCCTTGAGCAAAACAAAGCCATTAATACAGAAAGCATCAAATTGCTGCGAACTTGATTTAATTTTCGTGCCGCAACGGCAGAGCATGCCACAAAGCAAGGCGACAGCGGCGTTTCTATTAGCGGCATGAATTCCAAAATGAGACATCAACAATTTAATTACACTACTTTATTTACTTTGCAGCTGGAGAGAAGCTTGGCAAAGAAGTCCTTTTCATGGACACAGAAAAATGTTAGTTGCTTCGCAGAGTTTCTTCGAAAGTAGCTTACAACTTCTTTTGTCGTAATTACAAACATTTTTGCGTCGGACTTGAGCACTTTCTTGCCGAAATGAGTTACTCAATTTAATTTCACGAAAACTGCCATTCAATGTGCCCGGCTGTTGTCCTGCGCCGCCAGCTCGACACAATTTACGCCTTTTTACGGTTGTTTACGCGCCATTGAACGTTGACATTTCTCCTGGGAATGGCCAAAAATAACGCCTATCCCTTGTGCAGTGCTTTATATCAGGGCAAGAGCGCAGGCGGAATTTGTCCTGCGATGCGAATAATTATAATAAAAGCTTGTAGCAGGCTTTTAACTGAGTTGTCGCAGTGAAAGTGGGCGATTGACTTGACTGCCACTGAGGAGCGGTAATGTACTCGAAGAATTCGTATGCCGCTAATTTTTTGGCACTCAAGTTTGGAGTATCTGGGTGGGCAAATATCAACAGCTATTTTTCTCTTTTCTGGAGCGACGACAAAATTAATTGAGTGAGCGTAAAATAAGGAAATTGATTTTTGAAAAACGCCGAAACTGTCATCGAAATAGAAATGTTGATGGAAAATATTATTGAATTCGTTTCCATTACCTAATCAATAACCACTTGCGATCCTAACTAACCTCTTAGAAATATGAATTCACATTCATTCCCTTGAACTTTTTTCTCTAGACTCAGCGCACTTTTCATAAGTTTAAACATTATTTTTGTGAATCTCTTGAACTGCCAGAGAAACTCAAAAATGCATTCTTTAACTAAAATGTTTCTAATAAAAAATGAGGCACTATTTTTTATATAACTTTATTATATACTTCATTTTGGTAGAAAAGAGTTGCAGTTATTTAATTTATTTACTTTTCTGAGCTTTTGGGGTTATCTTAGCTTTTGGTGGCGTGTTGCCGTAGTTGTGACCTCGCCCTCTGCCCTTCAGCTACTATCTGCTCATACATCCTTTCAGCTGTCGGTCTACTTTTTCCGTTCTCGTCGCCTCGTTTTGCGGTTGACGCTCAGCAAAAAGCGCCAAATTGCAATAGTTTCCTCTTGCGTATAGCGAACTCTTTGAACCACTACCCACAAAACTTACTAATACTAGCGCAATTCATGTTATTGCTGTGATATCGACAAAATGCATTGTTGCACTGCAAATGAGGTTAGTTGCCGCTCGTTGCCACCAAATGAAATTATATTTTTACTTTATCGCATCTTCGTCCTTGTTGTTGTGTGTTGGCGCCCAATTCTCTGCCGCATCATCAGCGTCAGCCTCAGCAGAGGAAGGATGTTGCACGCTGCGGAAGCTGCTGCTTTCTTTGTGTGTGTGCATGTTTTTCCCCTTTGACCCCCTTTTTGTTTTGTGTGCAATTTTTAGCTTTTGTCTGAGGCGCGGAGCCGTAAAAATCATCAGTTTATTTTGTGCTGAGCTGCTGGGCTGCTGTTGTCCTTGTCAAAGTTGTCTTCATCTCATTAAGGCGTTTAAAATGTTGCTGCCTTAGCTGCTTGTCTGCCATGTTTAGTTTGTACATGCTGAGCTCTTTCAGATATAATGAGGGAAACAATGGTTTGGGCTAGTGGCAACAGGGAACTTGGTGGTGTGCGCCAAGAAACGAGCGATAGCGCTTAAATTTTAGTGTACTCTAGGAGTCAGCCTGTGGCAATTCTTCTTAGGAGCGCTTCTAGGCAAAGCATAGCTTAGTGCATAAAAGGCCAACGTTTTTATTTAAAGCCAGACATGAAAGATTTTAAGCCATCAAGTGTTATATGCAAGCTCTTCTTATTGCCATGAGAGCTGGCATCTTAGCTTGCATTATGCTTATGTATGTATTATGAAGCAAGCTTAACTATTTAGCCTGCAATATAAATACTCATACCAAGTAATCTTATGTTCACTGCCAAAGCCAGTTTTTCTAGACAGCACCTCAAGCCTTTTTAGATTCGTATATGCTCTTTTGAAGGAATCCTGCTCGTCCGATAAGGAACTCATTTAGCATTCAAAGTATAAGGACTAATAGAGCAATGGCCCACTACGCTTCATATACCAGCCATGCCAGTTGAAACTTCGCCCGCCTCTACTGGCGGATTCTATGCATGCAACTCCTCCCCCTCGCCCACGCTTTTGGCTCAGCCTTGCTATTGCTATTGCTCATGAAGTGATATATTACCGCCTGAACTCGAACTGCGCTTGCCTTGCATTCATTCGTCCTGCGCTGCTCTGGCCGCATTGTAATTGTTTTATTTTCCGAACGGTTGCACCGAAATTATGCACTAAATAAACTTTTAAAAGTTAAGTCAACCGATGCTGATGCCACTCACACAATATGTTAGTACTTTGGCCATGATAACGCTGGCACTGGGCGAGCGGCGGAGAACTTTTGGCCGGGTCTTTGGCAAGTTGCCCAAAAATATATGATGCCATAAAGGGAAAATATGGGCAAAAGTGCATAAAGGATTTGAAGTAGCTGCTGTGAGTTGTAGGTTCCCAGGGTGGCGTATGTTGCCACACTTATCCACTTTGAGTAGTGTTCGGGTCGATAGTTGTAAAGTGGAATTGCTGGAGGCACTCAGGGAGAGTGTATGAGCGCCGGTACAATAAAATGGACAGCGTCATTAAAGCATGCCGTTACTGCTGCGTTAAGCTGTAAAGTAACTGTAAAAGTTTAAGGCACTACCTTCAGCTACATACCAGACTGTTACAAAGTGCAGCAGTACGGAGTTGTTGGCAGCAAGAGCAATATCGGAATTTACGTGTTTTCGGCGCATCCTTGAAATGCTCTTCTTCACAAATGAACTGAAATTATTAGCATAAATAAATTTTCATTTTACACTCCGAACTACGTTTGCCGGCAAAGCGCAACTGAACTGGCCGCCGCTTCTCTGCCAGCACTTTGTTAATTTTTTTCCTTACGCTCATTCATAACCAGCGAGCTTGTTTGGCTGGGCGCTGCGGGCAGGCGGTAATGAAGTGCATGAGCAAAAAATATATAATTTACAGTTGCAACTGCAGACTGTACAGTTTTTAGTTTGGGGCGAAATTAAGCCACTCGTAGCAATTGTAAAGCGGAAACGGAAGTGCGCTTGCAATAACAAAGTAAAAGAGAATTGAAAGAAGTGCTGGAAAAGTGCAAACATCAAACATTTAAAATGTTTTGCAGAGCAAAAGATGCCATAATTGCATTTATTTGCTCAAGACTTTCGGCAATTTGCAACTCTTTGTGGTAATGAGCAATGAAAGCAGCTGCCGACTGTTGGCCAACAACGAGCAACGTTAACAGAATTATGCATTTATACACAAAATTTATTAGTAAGCCTTTTGAAGTAGTGAAGTGAAGTGGCGGTGGAAAGTGAGCAGTGCTTATTTTTTGAGTGGGAATTTTGAGTTTGTACGGAAGCAGCAAATTTTTTAACAATTCGTGTTATTTCGATAATATGGCAGACACTTCCTTAAAAGTGAACATACAAAATGTGAGCAATATTCTGCCATCAATGCACTTGAAATGAAAATATCTTTCATATATGATCTTAAGATTATTAAATATTCTTAATTATTAGTTCCAAGATTTATTCGCACTTAAAAAACCAAAGCTTTAAATTTCTACAATCTAAGCTCAAACATCATATTTTTAATGACTTGAAAAAGTTCTTTAGAAAATCTAGAAAAGAGTAACCACAGTAGAAGAAGTTTTTTATAGCATTAAGCGTAGTTACAGAATTTGAAAATTTCTTCTGTTTGGAATTTATTAGACGAAAAATTTTATGTCCTTAATATGTGCAATATTTCAGAGCTCTGGCAAAATTGCATGTAGTACAAGTATAAACGTCCACTCACATTACTCAAAGCACTAACATTCGGTAAATGCTAGCAAAGATCACTTCCATTTTCTATAATCCCTCAAAGTGCAGTGAATATGGGCAGAACAAAATAACTTTAAAGCAAAAGTGCTTTTTGAAATACGTAGCCTTATGTTACGTGTCTCACGTAAACGCAAACAGCAACAAAAAGCAAGTGGGAAGCGTAAATCCTTTAGCGCTGAACTGCTGCTTTTATGGCGACAATTTCACACTGAGTTGCGCTGAATAACTGCACATTAAGCATGAAAGCTCAGCCATAAAGTGGACTTACCCGAAGAGCGCCTAGGGTTGGGCCAGTAGCAGAGATCAGGACGAAGCGTAGAAGTGCAGAGATATAAAATGCCACAAATAAAAATAAATAAAAGCGCATAAAAAGCAGAAAGAATGCAACAAAGTAGAACTGCTGCAAAATGCAACGTTGCACGAATGCTAATGCACATACACATGTATGAGTGCGTATGTGTGTGTGCATGCGTTGGCACTTGTATCGGCACTAATGCGTGCAATTGTGACAAATCTCGCTTTCGGCACATAATTCCATTTTCCTTACGCATTTCCTTGGTTTTCTCATATTTTTAAATTTTCAAATAAACAAAAGCGATGCCAAAGGAGACGCCGTATAAAGAAAACAGAAAACAGAAAAGAGCATAGAGAAGAGGAGTAAGGATGCAGCGAAGTGTCGCCAGTGCCTGACGCTGCATTACACACACACACATACACACAAACACACAAAGAAGAATTGTCGATAACAAAATACTTAACTGAAGGATGGCGAGCAACACTGCTACACTCACACAAACGTGCGCTTACTAATACATATAAGATGTGCTCCAGTTGTTATTTTATTGTAAGAGTTTTTGTATGCATGAGTGTGTATGGGTAGCTGAGTAAAGTGCTTTCTTGCTCGCTGCTATGCTTCTATTCAAAGCGTTCTGTTTAGTGGGGAGGGTTCCACAAAAGTGTTGGATGCTGCCAAATTCTCGCTTGAAGCAATTGCCTTGAAAGCAGTCAGCAAAAAGGATTCTGCCATTTTATTTAGGCTCTTAGCATTTTTGGTAACAGACTTTTAAGTCGCTAAGAGTGCATATGTCGCAAATGTTCAGCCGGCATTTTGCCACTTTGTAGCTTGGATGACATCCTTGCTGGACGGCCGTCGACTGTAGGCAACAACTGCGCGCAATTTTTACAAGCTAAGGCAGGCATCCACTAATGTGTGCCATAAGCTGAAAACCTGAATTAAAATTCGGTCATTGAAATGAGAAATATTTCGCTCGTTTGATAAAATCGCGTGGAATTTCAAAATTTTTATAGAATTAAAAAAAATCCTACCTTACATTGCAAGTTACAA
Organism: Neria commutata; assembly: GCA_963457695.1. Classification (NCBI taxonomy): domain Eukaryota; kingdom Metazoa; phylum Arthropoda; class Insecta; order Diptera; family Micropezidae; genus Neria; species Neria commutata. Next base: position 3,685,973 of record OY735245.1, read on the forward strand.
TTCAATGGTCAGACAGAAGGTCCACTGGGAGGAAATTTGGTAACCATTTTCGAACTCTGGCATACAGAGCCAAGTCGGCTGACTTAATTTCATCAAGAGCTCCAGTAGTCTGGGGTAAGTCCCGGCTAGTATCACAAAGCACCTCATATGCATAAGTGTGTGTCTTATTATGGTACTCATCGCCATCTAACATATCCTTCAGTTTGATACAGTCGATTGTATGTCAATATTAGCCACAAGTAGACTGCCTAGTTGAAATAGCTGTAATTTAAATGAAAAAGGATTGTTATGTAGAATGAACGATAATTCGATCTTCATAGGCTTAGCCTACGCCTGTTTCTTCTCCTTATAAGGTTCTTTCAACTTGCTACCTTTTTTCTGCCAGGAAGCAAACGAAGTTTCTTTTTCCAAATATGTAAATTTAGATACCGAAACTAACGAATATATATTTATTTGAAGCATTTACTAATAAATTCTTAAAATTCAAAAGTGTGGCCTTCCAACAGAGTTCTGGCGGAGTTTTGGGCTTCGATATGCTTTGAACGATCATGCGTCCTATTGCTGCCTCATGTGGGTTACTTCAAAATATTTGGTGCAGCTATTGAAAATCGATTTCCAGCAAACTGAAGTGATGCACTTCTGCTTGTGTAGCTGTGTGCGGCTGGTAGTGTATGTGTGTATACATGCATGCTTCTTCGTCCTTCTGCGCTTATTTACAAAAGCTGGAAGCGGCTTTGAAAATAAAGAGCACTCAAAAAAGCAACAAGCGAGAGCTATCGCAAAATTCGCCGCACTTCAACAAGTGAAATCGCATTTCGCTGCGCTGCTGCTGCGCCCCCAGCGGAATGGTTTTTTCCGTCCTTCTTCTTGTTTGTATGTTTTCTACGTGTGTGGGAGTATGTTTTAGTCTGGCAGTTTTTTGCTCAAAAGTGCTTCGCCACAAAATCACTGCTGCTAGGCCGCTCCCCCTTCTCACCTTGTCTAGCGGCCATTCCAAGCGACTGTGCCAGCAAGGGTACGGGGGGTACGGGGCGTACCTATCGCCTCTGTAGCAGTGGAAAACGCGTTGCTAGCAAATTTCATAACCGCAGCTAAAGGCACATTTCATCATTAACACACATACACGCACATGCACTCATACATGCACACAGCACCTTGCGGCTATGTTGCATGCTACGTGCTTGCATTTGGTATGTTTGCTTTTTTTGTGTGTGTTACGTCATTTCACAACCGCGCCATTTCATCTCCTTCTCCTCTCACAGTATTAATTGAGTCTGAAATCCTGCAATCCTGCGCGCGGAATTGTGTGCCGGTTTCTGTTTTAAATGCTTTTAATTTTGAAGGCGTAACACACAAAAATATAAATCCATTTTGTACCTTTCCCTTCCAGCAGCTCAGCTTTTTTTACATGTAGCCTTTATAACGTTGGGAGCCTCTGTGTGTAATGGTTTGCTTTTTTGCATTGTTGCTATTGCTGCAATTTAATTTGAAAATGCTTTTCGATTCGTTTTGATTTGTTTTAAAATTCCAACTTGTTTCCAGAGTTGGTTTCCGTTTTGCCTAGAGTGTTTTTAAATCCCTTACATGCTTGAAAAAATTTTTAACTGTTGTTAGAATTTCCGTACAAAATTTTCCTGCAATTTTTGTTCGCAAAAAACATGAACTGAATTCTGGCAAAATGAAGTTTGCATGAAAAATTGGCAGCACTCGATGTTAGCGCATTCCAGCGTCCCTACACGCCTGCTCAGAGCAGCTTGAAGTGGTGTGATTGGCAGCATTGTGCTGATATGCGAAAAGCGTATGAATACGGAATTTAATTTTCAGCGCATATTTCCAACTGAAACTTTAATTAATTGCAATAAATACGTAGTTTGCTCAGTTTGGGCGCATATAATACAATATTGAATTGCGCTCAATTAAGAAAAATGTATAAATAAGCTTCTTTAAATATTTTTGGAATTGAATTACTTCAGCTGCAAAGCGCCACTATGAGCATCATTTCGGAAATGCAAATTTCGACAAAATAAATGCACATTTATTATTCAACATGAGCGCAGCATTAGTGTGCAATCAAATTCTAATAGTCGCTTATGCAATTGCCAGCATCTAGATTTACATAGATACAAAATTATGAAGTTAATCAGTTTCTCTTGGGGCCCGTAATACCTGCCAAATATTACGAGCAAGGCAGCAAGCAAAACAATGTCGTTCTGCTATTGAGGTAATGATGATTTAAATCGAAAATACAACTCTAGAGTATATCGTTGTAATATCAAATAAAGGCTTTTCTTGATGAAAGATAAAGCTGTCTTGACAAATATCTAAGGCAAAAGTTTTCTCGGCAACAATCTCGATACCTTTTAATAGCATGAACATATTTGGGAATTTGTATAGCCGACACGGCTTACTGAATAAGTATGTACTTTGGTCTCTTATTATTAGTATTACACTTCATCAAAAGAACCGATGTCTATATTCATTCCGCTCCCACCGCCAATTCAAATATTTGAAACCGTTTAAAAATTTGTTTCATTAATTTCGTTCCAAGACCAAATATCATAAACGAAATGATATCTGACTTGAGTTCTAGTTCCCAAACGACTTTTGATTGGAGCAGATATTTTTTAATAAAAATATATAAATATTCTCCTTCTAACAACATCTAGTGATTAATTTTTGCAAAATGTACAACAACAATGCGGTATGCCATTTTCGTGTGTGTTTAATATCGTTACTAGGCCTGGTGTTGTTAACACGTTTTGTTGCAACAATGCAATCCTCGGTTAACAATGACGAAGAGTCGGCGTGCTGTCATTTCCGTGAAATTCATATTGATTTTTACAAAAAATTTCCTTTTTACTATAATTTTTTGTGGTTGTGGTTCAATTCAAAGTGCAATTTCATGCGAATTTCCACAACGTCTTTGCTGCTGATTCCAGCAACAACAAAGCTCGACGCCTTTTCATTGCTGTTGAGCATTTTCTGAAAGCTGCAGCCTTTGTATGTGCCTTATTTACTGTTACAACACACACACAAAAGTAGACTGTTGCAATTGTACATGCATAAATTAAAATTTTTCTGCATATTTTGCAGTTATTTTTCTGCTTTTGGGCTTATTAATAAGAAAGCATATCTCGTTCTGTGAAGGCGCTGCTGGAAGGCAGCAATCGGAAGAGTGAGGAGTGGCGCACGACTCAGTCGAGTATTGCAAGTGTAAAGACTGAGGGAAAGCTCATACAAATTTACGAGAATATTATGCGCAATGGATTCACATACACATTCTTACGTTCTTTGTTGAAAAGCTGAAAATATTTAATAAAGGCAGCGAAGTGGAATGACTACAAGAAGTTGTTCAATAATAAATAATAATAAAATTCGTAAGAATTGCACTTTACAGTTTAATTGTCTTTTGCAGCACTCGACTACCACAAGTAAATATTATTACTTTCAGTTTATTTTATTACATGCCGCTACTTCAAAATATTAATTTCTGTATTTTGTTGAAAAATACAAAGAGTCAGCCCTTTTTTGTATGAAGGCAACAATAAAATCTACCTTTCGTTACATTCTCAATAAAAGAAGCTTTATATAAAGTAAAAAGTGTTGTTATTAGTTGAATTTGAAGCAGAAAATTTTACATACTAAGAGTAATTTAAATAAAATTTTTTTCGGAGTTTTACTTAAATTAAGATTTTAGGCCTACGGACATCTTCTAAGGCTATATGAGCTTTATATGTGAACAATTCTTATGCTTGCAAAGAAAAAGTTTCATTTCTATCTATCTGCGAAATAAAAGTCCATAGTGATAATGCTCAGAGAACGATAGCTTAACTAAAATTTATGTGAAAATTTGCATTTGAAACTTTAGATTTTATATTAGCCCAATTCACAATCTTGTGCAAATGGTCAGGGATTTTTGCAACTGACAGTTTTGTAGCAAAACTACAGTAATTTTGACAGTAGTTTGCTACAAAACTGTCAATTGCAAAAATCCCAGACCATTTGCACAAGATTGTGAATTGGGCTATTGAAAAAATATTAAGCAATCCAAAAAGAAGCGGCCTTAAATAAAATGTTTGGTGCGATATTTTAATTTATTTCGTCTTTTTTCCTTAATCGAGGCTCGTTTAAACTTAATTGCCAATTTAGAAAAAACACGGTTTTTTCATATTTTTAACAACTAGTGCCTAATTTAAGTCTTCATCGTTTAAAATAAATTTTTCTTCTAATTCCGAAATAAAAGTTCAAGCGCTAATGGGACTTGGTATTCCTTTAAAGTCCTTTATGCAGCGTAAATGCCAGCGCAGAAATGGCAACGAGTTGGCGTGGCGCATAGCAGCTTAAGTTAACTCTCCGCGTACTCGTTTGAAAGTATGCAACAAAATATACAACTACACTTGCAACAAAGCTGCAAGCGGAGCAGTGAAATAAAAGGTGTGGCGAACGCAGCTAAAAATGGCAAAACCGCAACACTGAAATCGCAACTTAAAAGCATTTACGGGGCAGAGATGGGAGGAAGGAAGGAAGTGGCAGCAAAAAGTGTGCAAAAATGTTGCACAGCGTTGTAGCAGTCAAGCGTACCGCAACGCAGCGCAAGGCGGCAGCAAAAATAACAAAACGCCGAAACTCGTCGCTCCTTTGAGCTTTGTTGCAAGGTTTTGGTAGCAGCAACAACAAAAACAGCGACTGCAACAACCAAACAAAAGGCTGTGTCAATGGCAGCGGTTGTGGAGTGGCTGACTTGTTAGCTAGACAAAAAAACGCGCCGGCAGCGTCACACACATACACTCTCACTAAGGCTCACACACACATGCACTCTCACTAAGGCTCACATACACATACACTCTCACTAAGGCTCACACAAATGTCGCTCATTAAAGTTGCACTGATGACAGCGGCGGCGAGCATAAAGCGCGCGTCTGGCGGCCAATTTTAGCTGCGATTTGTTGCACACAAACACAGCGACATGCTCTGTATAAACTTGCCTGCTCGCACGCTGGTTGCCTTGCAGAAAAAGTAGCAAAATTACCAAATTTAAATGAAAACAAGCGAGAAGAAATACGTGCGCGACTAAAAACGCGTGAAAGAAAAACGCGCGCAAGTTGCGACTGCCGACAGTCAAAAAGCGTGCTACATTTGCCGCAATTTAGTTAAGGCGAAAGTGTGTGTTTATATTTGAGCGTTGTAAGTTCAAAAGTGCATGCATGATTGTGTGTGTGTGTGTGTGTGTGTGTGTGTGGCGCAGAGCGCGAAAGAGAAACGTTTCAAATGCATAACCGCACAGCGCCATTTAAATCCTCCTTGTTGTTGTTGTTGTTTTTGTTGCTACTGACTTTGCTTTAGTTGCAAGCTATTTTCGTTGTTGTTGTTGTTATTTTCGTTGTTGTTGTTGTTGCTGCTGCTGCCCTTTTTGTGCGCGCTGCCACACTAAACGAGATTAAAATTTTCATTCTCATCGCTTAAAAGTTGTGCGCAGTCACAGGCGCACTCACACTAACACTCACATACACATATACTAATGTATGTATATATGTATGTATGTATGATATATATTACAAAGTGGCGCGCTCTGCTTTCGTCTGCCCGGTTTAGCTCAGTTTGAGCCGCTTACGCTTACTGTTCGGAGTTACGAAATTTATTGCTGAAATGCATTTGCCAAAACAAAAAACAACAACAAGATAGAGTGGAATAAAAAGGATTTCGGCTCTATCTTCAAAAAAATTGCTAGTCTCTTTTGTGTCGCATTTGATTTTGTTGCAAGCAGTTTTAGTGCCGCTCGCTCTTTTCGCCCCTAAAGCTTTTCTGCTATTTTGTATGCTTCTCATTTATTTTGATCTTTTCGTTACTTTGAATTTTTTTGCTGCATTTTGCTTTGTTGTAAATGTGCGCTCTGTTGCATTAAATTGACTGAGTTGCTTTCGCTATTAAATTCTTTTATAAATAAGCGTATGCATTTATGCAATATTGTTTGAAACTTTGGCCTTTCGATAATTTCAAGTTTTTATTTTACACTTTTCACTCAGCCGGAAAATTAGTTTCATGAGACCTTCACCGAAAACTTAACTGATATTATTTCTTTGTTCGAAGTTATACACACCTTTAACATCGGTAAGAAGAGAGATCTCGTTTTGTATTGGTAACAGGAAAACTAACGATTGTAAAATATAGTTCTCTACCTATTCCAAAAATCCCAAGAGTGATTTGAAAATAATTTTTGAATTTCACTGTTCAGGTTCAAATACAATTGAGCTGTACGAAAAAGTTGTATTCCGTAGCTTAAAAATCGAAAAATTGTGGGCTGAAACTAAATATTGTTATACCGAAGGTTGAGAGATATCTCAATCAAAGTGTTTGAATAGGACAATACGTATGTCATCCAGAAGATGGATTTTCAGTTACTATTTTGAACTAAATACCAACTGTTAAGCTCAGATGTTAGTTAATTTTTCTTAAATTATCTTCAATATCTCCAAAAATGTACCTTAAAAATCCAGAATTTATCATCTTTTTTAGGATATTTACCAGGCTACCTCTTCATCCGAAATGTGTTGTAAAAACTAACAGCGAAAATAGACTTATAGTGCACCGTTCATATAAACACGTGAACTTAACATCAAACCACAAAGAGTCAACATCTAAATTTTTAATAGCGATGTGATTGAATTTCCAAAATATTTTAGTGAAATTTATGTACATTTAGTTGATAATATATTTGCTAAGGCAGACGTTTAACATATTTTTCATTTATGTAATATATTTACAACTAGAAAAAAACTAATTGCCATGCATTGCTTAACTCACTCGAACCCTTTCTTCCTTTTTCCATTTGCAGGTGAGCAACGCCGATACGCAGTACCTGCGCACTGTAGACAATTTGATAGCGTCGCGCATCAGCGTGAAGCTGCAGCTGCAGAGCGTGCACTTTTCGAATGGGAACCCCTCGATGCAGCTCGGTCACGGCGGCTACAGCGGCCAAATGATGAACTCCGTGCTGGGTCCCAGTGGCATGGGCGGCGGCGGCGGCCTGGTGCTGCGCTGCACTGCGCAAATCGGCGAATTGTATCAGGAGTACAAGGAAATTGAATTGGGTACGCCGCAGAAGGATCCGGTGCCCGCAAGAGGTGAGGCATTGCAAAGAGCCTCCTGCGGGAGGGGGTTGCAGTTTTCTACTAACACTATTCTCTCTTCTCCATTCTTTATATTTGGTTCGTGCCTTCCGCAGTGACACTCTCCTCCGGCTCCAGCGTGAAAAACTTCTTCAGCTCATACTTCTCATCCGGCAGCCGTGCGTTGGCGCCCCCCTCAAGCGCCCACTTGTTGGCTGTGGCAGTCGGCGCAACAGCTGTCGCCAGTGTTGCCATCTCGACCGCTGCTGAATTATGCATTGAATTGTTTGCGTTGCTGCTGCAGCGGCAATGGACGCACACGTTCACTTCGCATCGGCTGCATTCCGTCGCGCCTGCAGGCGCGCTGCCTCTGCTGGCGCAAAGATAACTATCCAATGGAGCGTTGGCTGTGTGTGCATGTGTGTGTTAAACTAGGTTAATTATACAATATTTTTGTAGTAGCATTAAGGCAAATATTATGATGGCTATCGCCGTCGCTGCACGGACGATGTTGCCGGCGTTTATGATTTAATTTAATTTCTGTTTTTAACGAAATACTGCAAAATGAACATAATTACAAGAATACAAAAAAATAAAACCAACGCAAATGCAAATTAACTGGGTAAATGCATAATGCGTTCATGTACATTAATTATGAACATTTGCAAATTACAGAAAAAATAACAAAAGTGAGATAATTACTAAAGCAGGAATACTATTAAAATTGTGTATAAAAAGTAAATGGATTTAAAGTATGCAAAGGAAAGAAATTATAATTACAATAAAAAACCAAAAATTAAAAACCTGAATAAAGCAAATCAAATGTTAATTTTAAATCAGAATGGCATGATGTTTTATTGTGGCGTGGCAGAGCGAGGCTGCAGGCCATCTGAAGCGAATGTAGAAATGTTACGAAGTGCATGAGATTTAGTATAAAATGGCGGCTGCAAGAAATAATTAAAATTTTTGCTAAGCGATATTGATTGCTGCTGTGGTGAGTAAGGCTTGTGATGAAAGTATTCGGTATTTGTAACGAACTACAACACGAATTAATCGTGAATACAACTCTGTTATATCTTGTTATAGTTAGTTTAGTTTCTCAATAAACGTCATAGAGACAACTCGTGTGCGTTTTCTTACTCGGACCCCAACATAGGTTATGGGCCCAGGAAATCGGTTTTTCTGGCGCGAAGAGTAGAAATTGTTTTGTGCGTGTGTCGCATTTTATATAGCTCGCGTGTGTCGCGTATATACAAATATATAAAAAGATAAAATGAATTCGCTTTACCAGATCGATAAGCTGGACGAGAAAAACTATGACGCGTGGCATGTGCAGATGAGGAGCGTCCTCATACATGCGGGCCTGTGGGCGATAGTGTCTGAGAAAAGTCTCAGAGTGGAATCTAAAACACCTCAAGAATGGGATAGGCTCGACGAAAAGGCGCTGGCTACAATAACATTAAGTGTTAAAGCATCACAATTGAATCATTTCAAACAATGTGCGACTTCCGTTGATGCTTGGAAGGCTTTAGAAGCAGTGCACCGCCCACGTGGGCCAGTGCACAAAGTGTCGTTGTATAAGAAACTCTTAAATTTACGAATGAGCGATAGCATGGATATGCCGCATTACATTGATGCGTTCACACAAATAGTGGATAAATTGTCAGAAGTAGGCATTTCATTGAACGACGAGTTGGTGGCTATAATTCTATTATCCAGCCTGCCAAAGCAGTATGAGCATTTTGTTGTTGCTATGGAAACCAGAGACGCCTTGCCTCCGTTAACGAATTTGAAGGTTAAACTTCTAGAAGAATTCGAAAGAAAAAGTCAAGGTGGTAACGGTTCCCGCGAAAATAGCGCTGAACAACAAGCCTATGGCGTGTGGGCAAAAAATGCAGAAAGATATGGAAACCACAAAGGAAAAACGAACAACAAGCGAGATGTCAAATGTTTCAGATGTGGGCAACGCGGGCACTATGCAGCGAATTGTCATTCGAAGAAGGAGCAGAAAAGATCAAAAGGAAATGAACAGTCATACACGGTTTTAGCCGCAGCAGATTCGCAATGTTTCGATGATTCTGCATGGCTAGTTGACAGCGGCGCTACTGCACATATGTGTAGCAATCGTGCGATGTTTGCTTCGCTCAGAGAGCACAGTGAAAAAATTACTCTGGCGGGAGGCAATTTTATGACAGCTGAAGGAGTGGGAGAAGTAAAAATTGAAACAAAGAGTTGCAGCATTACTTTGCGCGATGTTTTGTTTGTGCCAAATATGTGTGGAAACTTCATGTCAGTCGCGAGAGCAGTGGAAAATGGTTTGAAAGTGAAATTCAACAATAATTGCGCAGAGATCGAGAACGAAAAAGGTGTTATATTGAGAGCGCAAAAGACAAACAAACTCTTTATTTTTGGAAGCTCGCGAAATAAGTGTTTTCACGCATCGGGCGAGAATGCAATTAAATGGCACCAACGATACGGGCATTTAAACTACGGCAGCCTGCACGAATTACAAAATAAAAACATGGTGCGCGGAATGGACAAAGTGACATTTGCTAAGGACAATCAGTGTGAAGTGTGCATGAAATGCAAAATAAATGTGCAGCCATTTCCACAGCACAGCGAAAATCGTGCGAAAAATGTGTTAAACTTAATACATACAGATGTATGTGGACCATTCAATACAAAATCTCTCGGTGGTGCGCGATATTTCTTAACGTTCATAGACGATTACTCCCGAAAAATATTTGTTTACTTTTTAAAGTCAAAAGATGAAGTATTCAATAAATTTGTAACTTTTAAAAACATGGTTGAGCGCCAAACAGAAAAGAAAATTAAAGTGATCAGAAGTGATAACGGGCGCGAATTTGTAAACAAAGAATTTGACAAACTTTTGAATGAATGTGGTATTAAGAGACAGCTTACAGTGCCATATACGCCGCAGCAGAATGGAGTTGCCGAGCGAGCAAATCGCACTATAGTTGAAATGGCACGGAGCATGCTGCATCAAAGCGGCATGGGTGATTTTTTGTGGGCAGAAGCTGTAGCTACTGCAGTGTTCTTGCGAAATCGGTCGCCTACAAAGGCATTACATAATATGACTCCGTACGAGGCATGGACTGGCCGAAAGCCATTTGTGAAATTTTTTAGTGTTTTTGGCTCAGATGCAGTGGCATTAGATAAAACGGCGCATAATAAACTCAGGCCAAAAGGCAAGAAATATAAGATGGTCGGCTACTCTCTTACTTCGAAAGCGTATCGTCTGTACGACGAAGAGCAACGCATGGTGGTAGAGAAACGGGACGTTATGTTCCTGGAATCCGTTCGTGGTGAAGCACATGTGGACTTGTGCGACCTGCTTTCTTTTGAAAAAGAGAAAATCGCAACAATAAGTGAGATTACCGAGGAAGGCGAAGATATTTGCGATGTGCAAGTAGTCGAAGCAGATGACAGCAGCGATGACCAATACCAGGAGGCAAGAAACTTGAATGAAGAAATCAACAGCGATTATAATGACAGTTTATGTGAGTCGCCCATTGAGGAGGAGCCGTCTGTACGCAATGGGCCGGGTAGGCCGCAGATAATTCGTACCGGTAAGCCTGGTCGTCCTCGCAAGGTGTACAATTCCGTCAATGTTATGCAGAATTCTCGCGATATTGAGATTCCGCAAACTATTGCCGAGGCGGAGAGAAGCGGAAATGCACAGGATTGGATGCAAGCAATGAAGGCTGAGTACGATGCACTTGTTCGTAATAAGACGTGGACGTTGGAGCAACTACCGAGCGGTGAGAAGGCGATTGGCTCTAAGTGGGTCTTTACATTGAAACGTGACAAGGATGGCGAAATTGAACGATTCAAGGCGCGATTGGTCGCTAAAGGTTGCAGTCAGCAGTTTGGCGTAAATTATACTGAAACATTTTCACCGGTTGTACGCTATGCGACTATTCGCATGGTGTTGGCGATTGCAGCAGAGCTGAAAATGTACACACATCAAATGGATGTATGCAGCGCATATCTCAACAGTGAGCTGAACGACGTGGTTTTTATGAAGCAGCCTGAAAATTTTGTCGACATGCGGTATCCGGAGCGGGTGTTGAGGCTTAACAAGGCAATATACGGTCTCAAGCAATCTGGTAGACAATGGAACTCAAAGCTTGACGATGTATTGAAGCGAATGGGGTTCACGGCATGTTCGAGTGAGCAATGTTTGTATAAGCAGCGCATAAAAGGTAATTTGTGTCTGGTCGCTGTTTATGTTGATGATCTAATCATCAGTTGTCAAATAAAACGCGATCTGTTAATGATCAAGGAGCAGATTATGGCGAATTTTGAATGCATCGACAAGGGCCCTATTTCATATTTCTTGGGCATGGAAATTTCGCGTGAAGGAGAGACAGGTGCTATATCTGTCGGGCAACCACAGTACATCAAGAATCTTTTGAAGGAGCATCATATAACAAATTGTCGCCCTGCAACAACGCCTCTGGATCAAGGTTTCCAGATTGGCTGCGATAGCGATAGCTGTGTTAAGGTTGATGTCACTACGTATCAATCATCGATTGGCGCATTAATGTATCTTGCAGTCTCAACAAGGCCAGATATTTTGCATTCAGTATCGAAGCTGGCTCAGCGAAATCAGAATCCACACAAGGAGCACGAAGCAGGTATCAAGCATGTTTTGCGATACTTAGCAGGTACAGTCGATTTCAAGTTGGTGTATCAAGCCGTTGGCAAAGCTGTTGAAGGCTATGTTGACGCCGATTGGGGCAGCAATTCCCAGGATCGCAAGTCGTACACAGGGTACGCATTTTTCTTAGGCGGTAGCGCGTTCTCGTGGGAGTCTAAGCGCCAAGGTTGCGTAGCCCTGAGCAGTACCGAAGCAGAATACATCGCCCTAGCAACTGCTGCTAAAGAAGCGGTGTACCTCAAACGTTTGATGAAAGAAATTGGAATTTGTGGCTATGAGAATCCCACCATACTTTACGGTGACAATTTAAGCGCTCAGCAACTAGCAAAAAATCCAATATACCACGCACGCAGCAAGCATATAGATATAAAATATCATTTTGTTAGAGAAGCATTTAATAATAAAGATATTGAATTGAAATATGTATGTACTAACGACATGATTGCTGATGTGCTCACAAAGAATTTATCGAAATGTAAACATGAGAAATTTGTTAAACTTTTAGGTTTTGAATAAATTTAAATGTAAACGATATATTCGTATTGAGGAGGAGTGATGAAAGTATTCGGTATTTGTAACGAACTACAACACGAATTAATCGTGAATACAACTCTGTTATATCTTGTTATAGTTAGTTTAGTTTCTCAATAAACGTCATAGAGACAACTCGTGTGCGTTTTCTTACTCGGACCCCAACAGCTTGAGAGTGTATGAGTGCGATGATTAACTATCTTTGAGAGAGAGCAAAGCTTACAGGAAAGTATTCAAGTGAAAAACTATGGCATCGAACACCCCGCGATCTACACAAGTACATAGATCTAGAGGAGCTTAGACTATAGTACAACGAAAATACAACTAAATGGTATGTATGCCTATATCCTCTTAATATAATTTCAAAAGTCCTGAAGCGAAATTTCAGCCCTCAGAAGTACGAATCTGAATTTGCAGTTCTAATAGTTTCATAATTGAAAATAGTTTACGAAAATTTCTGTAGCTTTGGTCAAAATCTAAAAATTCGAATTCTTCGCTGCAGTACCTTGGACCTAATTTTTATAAATTTGATCAAAAATGTTATTTGAAGTATTTTAACTTTTTCACTTTTTCACAGATTGAATAAGATCAGTCTATTTTTTGCATTGAAAATGAACAACTAAAGAGTACAAGAGAAGAATTTAGGGTTACTGGTATAAAACAAGTTTACTTCTTTTCATATATTTTGTGTTATATTTAGGAAAATTCTTGAAGCAAAACATATTTTACAAAGTACCAGGACGTACTGATATCTTAGAACACTGATTTTCGAATCTCATTACACTGAAATTCTTGTAAACTTGTCCTTTATTAGCTGGAAACTCAATGAGAGAGCGAGTGGCACATTGTGGTAGATACAAAGAGCAAAAACAACAAATGCGGCGGCCATCAGAGCAACAGAAAAGCTGAGATTGAGCTGTATATGCACTATAATTAATCTTATGACAATGGGTCGATGTATATGAGCCTGCCATACATACATATACGTGTATTGTTGTCACTGTGTGTGTTGCATGAATGAAATTATGTACGAAAATTTAATGCGAAGGATAATAAATCAAAATGCTCCGCAGGCAAAACGTATAAATGTGAGTGTGTAAGCTCGCTGGCATGCAAGTGCACATTTGTGAGAGCATATGTATGTGTGTGTGTGTGTGTTATACACGCACAATAATACAGCTGGCTGCAAACAACGCCGCAAATTGAAATTAAAGTCACGAAAGCACATTTAATTATCGTCAACATAAGCCGCAAACATATGCGCGTATTTATGTATGCATGTGTGAGATTATATACATACACACACACATACATTCACATAAGCATATTTTCATATGTTCATATCTGCTTACAAGTGTGATTGTGCGAGCGTTTTTGCCACAGCGGAAATGTTTGTGCGTGCGTGTGTGAAAAATGTAAGTGAATGTGCTTGTGTGAACGGATGTGCATGTGTGTAGTGGCGGTTAATTCATGTTCATTTCATTAATTTTTCATATGCCACTCACATTTTTACTATTTGCCGTGTGCTTTATTTTTTTGGCAAAGTAGGCATTTGCGTGTACTATTTATAAGCCCATGCGTATGTATTAGTGTGCGCGTTTGTGTGTATGCGTGCGTGCACTAAAGCCAAAATAAAATTAAATATAATAACATTTTCGCACTAATGCGGTTCATTCAATTTCGTCGTGCTTGTATTTTGTGTGGGCTTTTAGAGCAGTGCACTTTGAGCGTCTATTAGTGTGTGTGCATGTATAAGTGTGTGATGTACGAGTGTGCGTGAGCTAAATACAGCAGCCAACGACTTTATGGCTAAAAGGCGGCTGCCAACAATTATGCGCTCTATTTTTAGCGTTCTTTACTACGGCTACGGGCATCAGGACCTTTCATTAGCCGTGCATGTGTGTGTGTGTGTGTGTGTGTGTGTGTGCTGCAAAATAAATTATTAAACTTTTATTTCGTAATAGCTCGTATATTACACTCTTTTAGAAAATGTTAGAAACTCATTTCTCAGCGCATTTGTCAAGCGCCGTTATATCCAATTCTGATTACTCACACACTTGCACTCAAGTTAGCATGCATATCACACTGACACACTTACAATCCTATAAGAATGCACACGCAAACATGCATGTACATACTCGCATATGGGATCAGCTTTACAGTGCCGTGTTTATCAATGAACAGGTCTTCATTTAAGAGAGCTCGTACTGAATCTCGAAGAAAATAAATGGAATTATTATTCAACAAAAATCCATAGGTATAAAACTGGCATGTTCTATATCATATGAGGACTTTCCTCGCCCCACGCTGAAATTTGTCTTATCAGAGAAGAATAATTTCTTCGAAATAACCTTTTACCTGCCATTGCATTAACTTCCGATCTGAGCTTCAAACAGTGGTCAAGCGAACTTATGTTTTTGCTAAATAAAATTTCACCCATGTGAGAAGGAAAAAACAATACTAATATTTGTTGTTGTTGTATAATTCTGTTTAGCTTCTTACAGGCATCGACTGTTTTTGTCTATTCAATGGCAGAAATAAAAAAAATTCTTCTATAAAATTTCTTTGAAGATGCGCTCATGATGATTTACATAAAGTACAGAAAAATATTTGCTGAACAAAATTTGGTAGACAAAAATTTTTACTTCAGTAGTACTTGGTCACACTCAAAAATGTGTGCTATATATATATTAAAACTATTTGATATAGTCATGAATCTTACATTTTATTATTATATTCAAGCCGTTTAAATAAAATGTGAATGAGAACGTGCGAAAGGGCTCCCCGTAATTTGATTCAACGCTTGGGCGCCCAAGCAGCTAAAGACGGCCTTGCTCGTACCTACATACATATGCATGATAAGGGCACAATGATTTGTATAAAGAATTTCATTAGGACGAAAGAAAACGCTACTCCCTGCTTGGCAGGCGAAACTGCATAAATTCTTAAAATGAATTTCAATTCGTATGCGAATTTTATCTCAACGAGTGCAGGCGTAATTATCGCAAAACACTGCGATATGGAAGACGTGCTGAGATATGCACGTATGAGTGTGCGCCAGTAAGTGTGTTTGAGTGTGCGTAGGAGCGTTAATTTTTAATGCCGCATCGACTTTCGGCAGTGACTGCAGCAGCCCCAACACTCAGATGCTCTCAGAGTGGTGGCAGCTTGAGCAGCGTGGGGGGTGTGAGTGACAACTGCTTACGGTTTTGATGCCCCGCTCCGTGGCATATCTTAATTCATATGTGGCGCGCGCATAACTTTACAGTTCAAAGCTGGAGTCAAGCAAAAGAGGCCAAGGGGGGGTTAGGTGAGTGAAAAATGTGAAATTTCTTATTTGGCGCACTTCAGCGGAAGCTGCCACTTTATGTTAATAATCCTAATAAGTTGATGATATTAACATGTGAAGTGTGTGCGTGCATGCGTGTGTGTATAAATTTCAACTTAATTTTCGCCCGACCCTTGCAATTTTCTTTTCCCTTTCCAAATTGCCTTCATAAAGTAATTTCAAAAAGTTTTCGCTGGGCGTTGAAAAGTCAAGGCAGCTTTTAGGCGCTCATGCATGTTTAAGATTGCACGTTTCAGTGGAATTAGAATTATTTTCTCAATTTTCATTTCACCTTTAAATATGAATAAGTGTTAATCAGGAAATGTTGCCAAGCAATTGCAAGCGCTGCGCGAAATATTGCAAGTTAAAATTTGCGTATGAATTTGGAAAAAAAACTGAGTTAAAGCAAAAATTTGTGTGGGTTGTTACAAAATCTCGAGTGCCTCTGTGCTAATTTACATATAAATTACTAGAAAAAGGATTGAAGATTAGAATTTATTGCAGCAGGTAGAGTTTTATGGAGCTGTAAGGAGCTTCATCTTTCGCGTTCGTACTTCATTCTTCAGATTGTCTTCATAAGTATCTAACTAGTCTAAAAGGATTCATTATATTGGTACTCAGAAAGTGGATATGAACAATTATTGGTTACTGCCCTATTTGCTTCAGCTCTTTTCGCTTTCGTCGCGTGACCTTCTTTTCCTTTCCATTCCATTCCATTCCATTATTTTTCCCTCCTTTCCCTTTCTCTTCTTTTCTGTTTTTTCCTCTTCTTTTCTCTAATTTCTATTCCGTTTAATTCCTTAACTATTCCCTAAAAATTATATTGCTTTCCTCTACGATATTTCTGTCCTCCAATCATTTCTTTCTCTTTGACATAAAATTATGTCACTGAAAGCGCCACTTTCTGCAAAATATTCTACGAAAATTAATTTTTCACATAAAATTCAGTTTCTAGTGAAAAACTAATGTTAATTAAAGTCATTATGATTGTAAAGTTCCATTAAGAAAACGCTACCGCTTGCCTTTTGCAGTGCTGCGCGGTTGTAACAAAGGACTATGCGCTGCTCCGCACTGCTACCCGCCTTCGTCAACGTGCTTTGCCCGGCAAGCGATAAGTCATCACAACCATTAACAGCGTTGAAAAATTAATGTGTGAAATATCAAACGCATACACTAGCGACTTCACTGACATACACATACACAAAAAACACGCTTAATGAATTTAAAAGCAGTGGCAGCAAAAAGGACGAAAACTCTTTGACTGCAGGAAGCTGTGATAAGTCTTTGGCTTAGTGTGGCTACCACACGCACCTACACATTAACATACACCGATATACATATAAGTACAGGCAGACATACACAGGCACATGAGCTGCACTCTGTTGAAAGTGTTGCAGGGAAAAGGTTTTTGTTCGAAAGTTTTTAATGGAGCTGAAGCACGTCAAAATGGGTGGAAGGGCGACTGAGACAGTGACACAGGCACTAACTGAATTTGAACAAAGCTTATACCTTTTGTATGTATTTAGTTACAAATGCATATTTTTGGGAACTATCAAAATATAATTTTTAAATTTTTTGGCTTCATATTAAATTTTTCGTCTTTTATTTGTATATTTGATGTTCTTTATTTGATTAACTCTTTTATTTACCTTTTCTTTTATTTTCGTCCGATTTGAATACATATTAATATTCATAAAAGTGGAATAATCGATTAACTCGATTCTTTATTTCTTCTCTTATTTATATCCGATTTATAATTTGTAAAAAATAAAAGTCGAATAATCGATTACCAAAATGGTTACACATACCTACCATTGTAATTGCAGTCTTCACATAAAATTCCGCAACAAATTCGTACTTAACCACTTTTATTAATAAAGAGGAACAGAACATGAGCGCTTCTCTAATACAGAAGTCTTAAATGAAGAATACAAAAATTGTGGCGCTTAGTGCCTGCTCAAAGTTGCCGGCATCTGTCTTTCATTTCGAAGAAAATTCAATTGATCGTGCTATTTTAGACCACAAAAATCAAAAAGCGTTGTATTGAACGCGCTATTTGTACCATTTCATTCGAAGACGAAAATGGGATTATAAATTAAAATTTGATTTAATCGGGCCGTTCGTGCCACTTCGCACAGCTCATTAGCCAATAAAGCAATTCTGCAGGCAAAAATCGAAGGGGAAAGATTTGAGATGATATGAAATTGCACGCAGCTGCTGTAGACAATCGAAGTCATTATCTGCGCGCAGTGCCATTAAGGAAGCAGAGAGAGCGAATAGTGGCAGTGCAATAGCAACAATAACCAAGGCTGCTATGGCCTGCAAGCTTACGAATGTTGTTGCTGCTGCTACTTCTGATGGCAATGATGCCACGAGGGGCTGCATAAAATGTTAAGGAATGAACATTCAATATCTAACACACACACATACTCACATGCAAGCTCACACACACACACATACATTGTACGCGTGTTTGTCATAAAAATAAGAAAAGCGAAGAAATAAAATTACATAATGAAAATTCATAATTGAATTCTTGACTTGACTTCATTTTATGTGATTTCTTTTGATTGTTGTTGTTGGTTTTTTGAAAGTTTCTTGTTGCTGCGATACTGCGCTGTACTGCTGCTGCCTTTTATGTTGGTCGGAAAATGCCATTTTGATGCGGACACTTCTGCGGCAATTCAGTGAAAACCACAATTACACACGCACGAACACTCGCACGAACACTTGCACAGCTTCACATGACTGATATCTCACACACACACACACACACACACATGCTTATATAATTCTCAAATCACTTTGTTGCATGCAATGGGCGCTTTGTACCATTTCCACCATCACTCACATATCTATACATATGTATGTACATGTTTGTATGTTAGGCTGTGTATGTGTGTGAGAGCATGAAATTGAAAAATTGAATTGAAGACCATTAAAAGCACATTTGTGCACTTCATTGCCGATACATGCACACACACACATACAAGCACACTATCTCATATTGATAATGACAGCAAAAGATATCAATCTAATGCAATCAGTTGGGATTGATTTGATTTGCCGGCGACGTAGTGGAAAAATAATAAAAAAACATAAAAGCCAAAATAAATATAATAACTATAATTTAATACGTGAAATATCCCAGTTGAAAAAAAAGCTATCCAGTATGCATGCTGGAGGCATGCCTAGGAAGGTCAGCAGGCCTGCTCGCCTCCATACCCGCTTGTATCTTTTTCTATAGGCATGTCCTAGGACGGCATGCCTGCCAAATGAACTGCCGTAGCAGCAATGCTGCATGCATCTCATGGAAGTGATGTGGCAGGTCAGATATGGAAAAAATAATTAAAAAATAAAGAAATTCTTTTTTCTATTCTAGTTTCGGAGAATTGCCAATTCATCGCAAGAAGTGGCGCCGCGGAAAGAAATACATAATTTGAAAACCAATTCTCTTTATATTAGATTTTATTTACATATGTACCTCTATTACATTTTATGTGCCTTGACTGAGAATTGAACCCGGGCCTCCCGTATAAGCAACCAAGTGGCTCATTCACTGATCCAACGTGACGCGTAGGCTTTGGTTGCTTAAAATTAACCAGAATGAGAAAGTTTTTGAAATTTCTAAAAAAACTTTTGAAATTGACAACAAAATTATAACCTGCCACATCCCTTCCATCGGCATGCCTTCCTTGTTTTTCAACTGGGATTGTAGCGCTGAGAAGAAACTGCAAATTTTCAATAAAATGCATTGTTATTAAAAGAGTCTAAGTCCACCAAATTAAGAGTTTTCATAGCCACGGGTCTTCACAAGCAATATTTAATAAAATTTTCTTTTTAATTGAATCTCTTTGAAAGTAGTCACCGTGTTTCTTTTTATATGAACAATGGCAGCAGTAGCAATAAGCTACAATTATTGAACTTTGCTTTTTAACAATAAATTCCGGCAATTTATAACTCATTTGATTGCCAAAAAATAGAACAACAACTAGTAGTTAAACAACAACAATAAAGAAGGAGCAATGTTTTTACAATTCAATGTTCAGTGCAATTCGAGTGAATTCATTTCATTTGGCATTGTTCAGCAATTAAAAGCATATGAATGGGCTAAAAAAGGAAGAAACAAAGCGAGAACAAAATGGCGAATTCGATATTCTGGCGTATATGTTAACAGCGATGAAATGATGCATACAATGCAACCGGAATAGGGGATTGTGTAAGTGCGAGTGTAAAATATTGTAAACATAGCAGAAAAATGGCAGCAAGTTCACACAAACCTGAATTTCCTTTTATAAAAAAATATAAACATGAACAAAGCATGACTATATACGTCCGCACACACACACACACACACACACACACACACACACACACACACACACACACACACACACACACACACACACACACACACACACACACACACACACACACACACACACACACACACACACACACACACACACACACACACACACATTGCAGTCGCATTGTGCTCAGAGTCGTTTCTTTTAGGAGCATGAGAGAGTAGCAGCAGGATGGTCTGTCTGTAGGCGCACGATAGAAGATATGGAAGAGAACGCTGTACAACAGCCTCCCACTCCGCACAAAGTTCATTTACGATATTAAAAAGAATAGAATTCTCAAATGTTTTGCTAAATAAACTTATTAAGGAACTAGAGTACAATTCGATAAGAATACGTTTCACTTTCTTAATAACCGCCGTAAACGACCGGCGACCGGTTTTTATAACGCGAAAACGTTAGTTGCCATATCCTTTTCGAAAATGTTTACGATATGCTGCTTAATTTCTTAGAACGTTTATTAGATCGCGTCAGAAAAGCATTCAAGGAATTATGGTGAATGGCGCAGTGTGCGCCTTAATTCTCTGCTTCCTTCTAACTCCACTCTAGGCCACACGCCCCTGCATATTATTTATAGTGAGCACTGTTTACACAAAAGTGGCGGCTACTTCCATTTCGATTGACTTTTTCAATAACATGACATGAAAAGAACGAAAAGATGATAGCTATGCTTCATAGTTTCTGTAAGTCCCACAAGCACGCACGCATACACCAATGAAACGCCTCAATTAAAAATTAAATTTTCACAAAGTCTCCATCACAATTTCCAAGTTTCCCTTCAACTTTGATAATAACGTTAAAAAAAGAAACTCTCGCCAGTTGCCAGTTGCCAGTAGCCAGCTGCCAGCGCCAGTGTCCATCAGCACAACTACTCCTACTACTTTTACAACGCATACCACCACAAATACAACATGACACTTAAAAGCAGCAGCTGCAAGCTTCCGGCTGCTTCATATTTATATACATACAGATGTACTTCTATGTATGTATATGCGTGTGTATATGTGACTGTGTGCGACTTGCACGCGTCGCACAAAAGTTCCAAAAAAGGATCTAATTCTATAAGAATTTCAAAAAGTTAAAAGCATAAGAAGCAGCGCACAGTCCGAAAAGGGAAATTCAAAATTAGAGAAATACAATTTGCAAAAGCTGCACCAAATTATGAGCAAGTTCAACATGACCAATGAAAATGAAGCATCAAAAAAAATAACTCGGCATGTCCTTTTGGGGGTCGTTGAGGAAGGGCATTTCAACATTATAAAGCAATTTTCTTCAGGCTCGTCTGTCAGTTGCGTAGGCTAAGATTTTGTGCAATAGGAACGAAAAATTGTGGAATATATACAATAAAATACTTGGAATATAGATTCAAGCAAATTTTTATTGGGAATGCGAGGTCCCTCTGCCTTTTCCTTGTTTGTGGATTTCTCTGCTTGATTTATGCAATATTGTTACAGAATTCTCAGAATCATTTTAAGTAACATCAAGCAAATTTAAAGCAATTTAGCTCTTGCATTGCAAAGCAGCAAATAATAATGAACTTAGCCAAATCCAGTGTCAAGGACAAGGCATCACCAAATAGGAAAGGGAGACAGTGCAGAGGCGGCACAAAGAAGACATTTGCTAATATTATTTCAAGTGCCTGTAAATAAAGAAGATAACATTAACAGAACTTGTCCAAACAAAGAGAGCCTAGAAGATACAAAAAACATACACACTGTAAAAGTAGTTGTAGAAGGTCATCCTCAGCGTTTAAAAGACCTTCCCCAAATTCATAAATTTTATTTTCGGTGCCTGAGAAAACTTTAAAAGCGAAACCTATTGCGGAAATTTCTTATCTGGAGCTACTGATTAGGGTATACATGTGTGGAAATATCCACGGTTACGTGGCACGTCTGTGTGCAACTTTGTTGCTATGTGCTCTTCCAAGTTGGTCTGCTGAAATTTGAAATTCAAATCATATGAAATAGCACTCAAATGAATTCGTTGCGGAAACAGCAGTCCAAATAGCAGCGACAGCGACAGAAAAAACTAACAGCCAGCAACAACATTGTCTGAATGTACCCGGATGATATGTGCGACCAAAATGTGATGCATACAGGGTGGCATTTTATCGATGCATGACATTTTAGAAAAATAAAAGAAGAGCAAAGCAACTAAAATGTCATGCAAACTTTTTGCAAAAATTTTGTTTGGAAATTTTTGTATTGCATACTCAGTCATTTGGTGGAACGTATTGAAATGCATTTGACTGAATAAATATTTGCAATAATATTTTCATATTTATTATTGCGTAGCTGTTTTCTGAAATTAAAAGCTGAAAAATGATTACGCAAAAATATTTTGTTTACTTTGTGTGGGCAAGAGGATTTGATTTGTTTGTCGCTTTCACGCACCAAATCAAAAGAAAGTAATCAATATCGTTCTGCTTCGATGAACGGAAGGGATTAAATTGCTTTATGTTCTATATTTTTGCATCGAAGTTAATTTTTAAAATTAATTGCAAAAATATGATTTGCTCGCACCTTGAAGGTGATAATAAAAGGCTTTCAACTTCGTGCAAAATGTTACGAATATTCATTTCATTGCACAAACTAAGAAGACGGCAATAAATTGTAATATTCTATGAACATTTTTAAAATGTAATATTATACATATCAATCAAGAATTGATATTATTCCAAAATGTTTTTGCTTGCTTCCTCAAACCATCAAACAGTTTTATTTTATTTTATCTCCAAGTGCTTGCAGCTGCAAAGTGTTTTTTCAACATATTTAAAAATTTTATTCATATTCAGACAGAGGCGCCTGGAGATACGCTTTATGGCAGGCCGTAACCAGGGTTGTCAAGTCAAATAAAGTAAGTAAGTAACCACGTACAATACTTCTTAGCCATTGATTAAATATATACCTAAAAGGTCACAAAAACTTTCTGACGGCCTGAAGTATTGGCAACTTGAACAACAAAACTATTGTAAAACTTGGAAAAAATTATTTTTGAAATGTTGAAAGTTTTTATTGCACAAGCAAATAGTTTGTAAGCAGCTAAGAACAACCAAAACTAAAACAATTGCCGAAACAACAAAGTTATGCGCAAAAGTTTTGAGGTCAGCATTCAGACCGAGTGTCAAAATTGCTTGCAACATTTTATTGCAAGCAATTGACAGCATTGTTGTCTGGCGTATATGTGAGTGTGTGTGTGTGCATGCATTGGTATGCATGATGCCATGATGAAACTGACAAAGGATGCTGTTTATGCTCGACTAAAATTGAAGTAGCGAAATTTTATATTTTATTTTTGGCCAAAAGGCGATTTTCTTTGCAAAGAGTATGAAATAGAAGAGAAAAATTTTTAGACTCAATAAGCACATTTCCAAAAAAAAAAGGAAAGACGCACTTGGACGCAAACAGGAAAAAGCAAGTGCAGGCTGACAGTGGCAAGGATGCGGCGAGGGGAGCTTGTGCGAGCGCGTTTGAAATGCTGTGGTTTTCGCGCTTGCAAAACAATTTCAACTTTTTTTCGAACAAGAAATCAGAAGAAATGCAAAACATAAGAAGAAGATCAAAAGCAAGAGATAAAGTGCAGCTGTGGAAATGGGCGGGAGCTAGTACGAATGCAGCTTCTGTGCGTTTGGCAGGCGAAATCGACGCTCGGCAAACGGAAATGTTCACACCGAAAATCAAGAAGGCGCTCAGTGAGTTGGAAAAACAAGTACTCAGTACGCTTCCTGTCCAGAAGCAAGTGTCGGCAAGAGGTGAGGTGGAACGTGTGCGCGAAGGCGACAGAGTTGCATGCGCTTGCGGCGATATTTTAAAAGCTTTTAAAGTGTCGTTAACGTCCTTTAGGATTCCAAGGAGGCTAAGCTTCAGATTTTGTTGTTGTCAACGGCTTAGCCAGTTGCGACTTTGTAGCATGCAACATTTGTCCGTCGTCATTCGCTGCTATGCATGCTGCCACTTGGTGCACGTAGTTTGTATATGCCACCGCTTCCGTAAACCAAGCTGCCCTTTTCACTCCGCATTTTCGCCAAGTCACTGCAAAATTTAAACCAAGAGCACGATGCTTTAAGCTGCCGCCTTCCTCTGTTGCAGTCGAACCACATTGCATATTAATGCCACAACACATTAAACGCCCCCTCCCCCTTCCTCTCATATAGCAAAAACATGCACTCGATGATTACGTGCAATTGCTCTGCTGCGTTTTCTTGCAAGCAGCGCAGTAATTGAGCGCGCCCTTTAGGACGAGACAAGCAGCAACAACGATGCACATTCCAAAGGCAACAATCGGCAACAGCAACAATTGTTGCAATATTAGCAGTAAAATACTTGCAGTCAGCGCGGCAACTATTTCATTAAACCTTCTCAACGAGGAACGCTGCCAGCGGGTAGGGGCATGACCAGGCAGAAGCAGTGCAATACAGCTGCATGCAAGCAGTTCCCTCCTATTTTGTTGTTGTTGGCCAGTCATTGTGTTTCTAAGAAATTGCCCTTGTTGCAGCGTTTAAAGGTAACGCGATTCCATGAAACTATTTGCCCCTTCACTACCGCAAATTGCAGTCTCTGCGTAGTTTTCACAATGCAAGATAAATGTCTTCCGTTACGACTTTATAGAAAAACATGTACATTGTTGTAATTTAATAGTTCTTCACTCTGGGGCAGTTAAAATTTTTTTACTGAAACTGTCTCATCTGTCAGCCTTTCTGGTCTCTAGAAATGATTTTCAAATTAACGATTGCTAGTTAAAGTCGTAGTAGTTATAAATAAATAATTTTCCTTAATGATACTTATAATCTTTTATGTCTATTTATTTAGAATATTTCTTTACTTCACACCAATATTTTCTAAAATTATTAAACTATCGTTTATCACATTATTAGTATTTTTAATGGTGTTGTAAGAAACTCTTATTAAAAGTCGCTTTCTGTCATTTTAATTGTCATTTAATTTGTACAAAATTTTTTATCTTAATATCATGTCAATTAATATTTTTTTAATAATAAAATATCAATCGATGCAAAATAATCAAATTCTTCCATTATTCCCTTTGCTTTCGGTAAGGCTGTATATAGATTGTAAAATAGTATTCAATGGTATTCACGAAGTAGTGCAACTGGTCTGGCAGAAGCATAAAAGAAGAGTTTTGCTCTAATGAAATAAATTTTGTCTTTAGATACTTATATATATTTCGTTGTTGTTCGGAGCAAATCTGCTTATTTACAGTTCTAAAAGAACAGTTACCCACTTTGTGAATACCGTTAATAATTCACAATTTATTTTGCAGAAGGGTACATACATACATACATATGATACCAAACACTCCAAGAACTACAAAATTGCAATCTCCGCTCCCGTTGTAATATGAATCAAGCTCATCCAACCTTCTCACAACTATTTTTGCTCTGCACTTTAACGGTCGGCATTAAATTTTATGGTAGCTGAGTAGATTCCTTTAACTAGTTCCATGACCATTTTTACTACAATATCTCCAATTGGTTCTCTAGCTTCCAGCGAGCAGTCAACGGCTAAAAGCTGGCGGTAGCGCGTGGCAAGCGTCGCAAAGGCACGCAATAAATTCATTTAATAAGTAAGCTTAAGACCGCCAAAAAAAGTTTCGAAAATCGTTAGCTCATAATCCGCGAGATTTATTACTATAAAAATGCCACAGAGCAGCAGCAGCGGCGCACGCGCAAAACCAGGGAGATGGAGAGAGGAGAAGGAGTTTAATTTTACCGCCCTACAACTCCATCAGCAACCAACAGTGCTGCCAAGTGGAGCGTAGATTTCAGAGGCGCGCTGTCAAAGCGCACAATAAAGTAATTACTTTGCTTG
Source organism: Neria commutata (assembly GCA_963457695.1). Classification (NCBI taxonomy): domain Eukaryota; kingdom Metazoa; phylum Arthropoda; class Insecta; order Diptera; family Micropezidae; genus Neria; species Neria commutata. The sequence continues at coordinate 3,711,814 of OY735245.1, forward strand.
GTTTCAGCTGCAGCTCAGCCCCCGATCCCCCGCTAGCATTTCGCTGCTGCCTTTTGCAAGCGTCAGTGTTGAGCCTTGCCGTAATGCGATTCATATCCGATTTTGATTGTTATCGCTTCCGTGCATGCCAAGCCACAGACGCTGTCGGTCGCGATGCGGTGCGGACAGACAGACAGACAGAGAGACAGACAGACAGTGAAACAGACAATAGTGGCTTGTGCGCCTCTTCGAAGCGCAGCATGCACATACATGAAAGGATTCTCTATCATCGCCTCGCCCCGCCCCACCGCGCGCTGCCCCATCGCTGCATGTCGCCACTTTAAAATTAACTGCCTGCGCGCAAACTGCGGTGGCAAATGATTTGTGTGTATTTTCAGCTAATATCAAAGCAGCGGCTGCTAGCGCTCGCCCGCACAAATACCACAAAACAGCAGCCAGCCAGCCAGCCCTACCTTCCCCGCCCTTGTCCATCGCACATTATTGGAAAATATTCCCAGTTTCCGGTGATTGCCAGCAAAACTTCCGCTCGGATGTGCGTGTGTGCAGGTGTGCCTGAGGCAGTGTATGTGTGTGTGTGTGTGTAAGCCTATCACTAGCGCCAAATGAGCAGGCATAATATTTGTAGCAGCTAATAAAGTGGCGCCCAGCACGCAAAGCTGAAGGCAGGCATTCAAAGCGCAGACAAGGAAATTTTTATTTGCATTTTCAATACTTTTTTTTGCTTTTTTACTAGCTAAGACCTTGGATCTCAAGAGCAGGATGTGTTATGACGTTGCTTTAAAAAGTGATTACCACTTCAATATTTGTTTCTCATAAGAAAAAGTATAAAAGCATGCAAAATATTAGATTGTAACTTTTGGCTCTCGACAGAAGAGCAAAGAAAGTAGAAATATCTTTTTGCAAAACCATGAATACGAAATTTGCCGAAAGGGAAAATGCCTGCACTTAGAGGGCAGCAACAATTTTCTCAACCTGTCTGTCTTACCTCTTCTTATGCAGTCTGTCAGAAAGTAAAGTTGGCTGCACCTTCCTTGCCATGCAATCGCTCTAGCACCCAGCATTTTAAATTTTCTGCTATTTCAAATGCAAAATGATGGAATGTTTGTGCATGTTTACATGAAAAGGACAACGGCGACGGTGACTTCGTTAACAACTTACGTTTCGGCATGACGCACTACTTCTTCTATTCTGCCTCTTCCATCGCGCCACGGCATGCAGCGCTGCCCTTGCCACAAGCGAAATATTTTAGTGAAGCATTAAAATGTACGCGAATTCCAAAAATTGCGAGCATTTTTCCACAGAAGAAATGAGCAGCGTTCTATTTCTTGGGTTGCATTCGAAAAGCCCAGCTGCGAATTTTTCCGTGTAATGTTAGGTGCGTGTTTTGGCTGCTTCATTGGAATTGTATTGTTGCCACAGACAGAAGAGCACGAACCCAGAAGCACTGTGAAGGGACAATAAGGCATATACTTACTTAAAACTTGATGTAAAGAAAGATATAGAATGTGCGGTAATATTGTAAAGTATTTGATCTCAGGACAGGTTGAAAGTGTCGTTTCTCAATTTCTAATGCCCGATTTGAGAATGGGTTATGAATCAAATTTAAAAGCCATACTAAAAGAGCTGAAATCAATTATTTGATCATATTTGAAAAAAATCTTAAATCCGAATAAAATCTCAAACTAGCAAAGAGTAAGCAGAAAAGCGGAATTCATATTTTGGTTCAGTTCAATGAATTTGGAATTTTTTCATATACTTAAGCAAACTTGTGCCGAACGATTTTATACATAGAGTTTTATTGTATACGAGCAGGTTATTCACCACTGCTCCAAAAATGAGCTTCAAATAAACAGCCCACTCTGCAAGAAGAGCAATTACTTGTCATAACAAATATGGCTTTTCAAAATAGCACAACAACAACTCATCGGAGCAACAGTCTTTGAATAAGGAGCTTTTGAGAGTATGTATTTCGGTTTTATTGAAAAGTCATAAGTGCTTAAAGTGTTTAGCTAAAGGCCGAGCTGAGCTGGCACAAAGTGTCAACAGAAGTAAACGGAAATAAAGTACTGGCAAGGATATGCTAAGCACAACCGCACAAATACCACTACAACAAAAACAATAACAACAGAGCATACAGAGCAATTTGCAGGGGCATTTGTGTTCATGTACGACTGTGTGTTGTTTGTGTGTGTGCGTGCATAAAATGCTCGCTGTAATAGGTTCGTTTGTAATTTACATGCAATATGATGTTGACATGGCTGCTGTGTGCGTCGGTTGCTGTAGTTGTTGTTGTATTTCTTGTTGCCATTGCTGTGGCTAATGGCCCGCTGCAATTTATATGATTTCACTTCCAGATAGACCAGTGAGGGAGCTAGGGAGAGATCTCAAAGAGATGTCATTCCATGATAAGGATATGCAATCAAGTTGGACGGTTAGAAATGCACACACACACATGCAGACACATGCCAGCGCGTATTCGTATGAGCTGTTGGCCAAGCAATTGCCAACAGGATATAGCATGTACTTGCACTTGTGACTGCATTAAAACAAGTCCTTTTATGAACATGACGATTGCTATAAAGGCACGAGAAAGCCATGCAGATGCTGAGATAGAGTTTGGGGGTGACGGTAGCAATTGGCTTTTGAAAGAGTAATATTTTTTTTTTAAATAATTTTACGGTTGTTGTATTTGACATTTGAGTGTAGAGATTTCCAGCCTTAGCAAAGTTCAAACCTAAAATTTTGCTCATGTGCAAAATTCAGTTGAAAGTTGTGCTTGTATAATATTGGTTGCTGTCTGAATCCGAGTGTTTGTGGCATTATAGTAACTTAATTTAAAATAATTAGTGTTAGTACTTAGTGGCTTTTAATTGTACCGATATGAGTATAATAAATTTAATATGAGTTATTCAGTAAATTTAATAAAATAAGTTTCATTCATAATGCTCGATTGTTACTATATACCAAATTATCTAGTTATGATAATAGCTAGCTACTATAATAAAAGCTATTAAATCTGAATATGTATTTACTTAAAAATATGCATTTCCTTGGCTTATTAATACACGATTGTGATTAAGTCAAACCTACATCGCATTGTGAGTTTTAAGAATGACTATATGTTAAGATGTGATAATATATATCTAACTACAAGCGTGGAACATTGGAGATTTGATTCCTTAAAGGATACCTCATATTTCGTTCTGTTTGAGTAAACATCTTTCGTGAGGAATTTTAAGACCAAGGAGAAGAGTCACAATAGGTCTTTTAGGCTGCGACGGCTAGAAGACTCAATTCCTACTCCAAGCATGTATAATCTAAATCCAATTTAGTACTTACGTTTAGCTTTTCAGCAACCGATTAAATTAATTGTTCTCGTATAACTAACAACACTGGGTACTATGCATTCAATTTAGATCAGCAACAACAATAAGTGGAAGCTCATGCTAACTACACCCAGTAATTTCACAGCCCCTTTTGTTGCAATGTCAGGATTTCGGTTTGCAATGTTCTCACCTTAAAATCGCGTGTTTGGCTGCTGTAATGCATCCAATTTGCCCTGCACAAAGACCGCACAACGAATTCCACTTACTGCACGGTAGCAGCAGCAGAGCAAGGATTCTCGATTGAAGAGAAAAATACGCTAATTTTGTGTGACCAATTAAAATGAGCGAAGCTTTGTGGCCACTTGCGAAAACAGTGCGAGCACTCACTGCCACACCCGGCGGCCGCCAGTGTATGCAAATGTGGCGTCGGTTTCTCACTTTAATGGAGGATAATTTATGCTTATGGCTTTTGGCTTAATAAGCGGGAGTTATGCCATGCAAATATGAGGAATTCCAATTTAGTTATATGAATGTGTGTGTGCATTAATGTTTGTGTGGCGGAAGGGGATCATGTGGCTTGCGCTTTTCGAAAAATCCTTATTTGCCATATTTTGAGCTAATATTCCGAGATTTTGCCAGCAGCCTTTTTTTCTACGCAAATGACTTAAGCCTTAATTGCTTTGCGACTGTCTCAAGGACGAGTTTCCGTTTAGTTTCGTTGCGTGTAAATTAATACTGGCCAAAAAGGCAAATGTGTGTGTTGCTAAAACAAACGACTTAAGGCCACATGCTGCTGGCAACATCAACTACAAAAAAAACAAGTACCTACTTGCACCTAAATCTTAAACCTAATACGTCTAGACGAGCAGACTCCAGCCAGCAAGGTGGCACACACATACATACATACATCTGCATTTGACTGACATAACAGCATTTCGGCCGAGATTGTTGCCATAATCTAGCCTGAATGCTGGAGTTATGAGCTGACACTGTGCGTTCGTTCGGCGGTATGAGCTGTCATTATGAGAAGTCTAAAGCAAGGAGGCGGTTCAAAGCCAAGGCTCAGCGTAAAGTTTTCTTCGTTGAGGGTTTGAAAAGCTCATAAGGGTAGTAAACGGCTGATAAAATTTTGTTTATATACTTAAATTTTCATTACATAAGCCAATTCTTTTTCGCAAAGTATGAGTTTTACATGTACTGTCATTTAAATACAATGGAAGAGGGGTAAGTCGGCGCCACCTCAGGGGCGGTTAGATTAGCCCCATAATAAACAAAAATTATTAAAGCGAAAAAGGACAGTACATAAATCAAAACGATTATACATATATGGAAAAGTTGAGAGAGTTAGGAACTAGCAAACGATGCTAGATTGATATTCGTATATCTCCTTTAAAGACTTGAAATAGCGCTCTCTCCCTCTCTCTCTCCCACTAAAACTTAATTCCATTTTGATATGCAACATTTGTGGTGTGGGTCAATTGTAATCCTTTTGCTTCAATGAGAACTTCAAATAATTAAATTTCTACTGTCACAGATAGAATGACATCTTAAATGATTTAATCTGTTTTTTTGTTGTTAATTCTCAGATATAAAATTGATTATAATCAATTAAATATGCTGTGCGCCGTTATACTCTGAGTGCCTTTAATGATGACAGCACCGACAAGAGTAGGAGTGGCAGCAGAATGTGACAGCCTCAAAAAATGCTAAAACCTTTCGGATGTGTTGCTTTAAAAGGCAAACAATGCGATTAAATTCAATTAGCGACAAGTATCGCATTACAAATTGATTTATTTATGCTGTTTACTCGACGTCGGTAAAATCGACTACACAAATCAAGGCACTCACACACACACAAGCAGGCAGATGCGCAGATACACTTTCACAGGCATTGACTGACTGCAATGTTGAGTGATTTTTCGTCCTTTGTTTGTAGTGCTTACGTTCATTGTTGTTGCTTTGCTTGCTTGCAGTTGGCACTGCAGTCAAAACACACCCTTGGGAAGCATTTAAATGTCACTGCCTTTTATGTACGAGTGTGTGTGTATGCACTGTTTGCTTGTTGCATGCCGCGATGTTTTATAAATGTTTCACTTAACACGCATCTTTGAAATCGATGCGCTTGCACTCATATCAAATTTAACATGTTTGAACATGCCAACCGTACACATACACTTAAAAGCAATGTCCTGCGGCTGCTTGTCGGCGTGAATGCATGAAATCGTTAGAAGGCACAGGTAAAGTTCGATGACCCTCAAGTCTGGTTGTGCATATCGAAGGTACAGCAACGGAGATATTTCTTGACTCCTACACAAAGATTGTAGCTGCCAATGTGAACGAGCATTCTTTGCATTTGCTCCTTACAAGAGTGTCGGTTTATTCAGCTGCCTTTTTGTTGCTATATTAGCTGGCGTGTTTGCATGCGATTCTCTGAATTAGTTGGTTAGTTTATAATGCAGGTATTGAACCTGTGCCTGCACAGAAGTGAATTCCTTTCATCAAGAATAGATACCATGCCTGATCATTTGAAAGAAATTTCAGTTTCAAATAAGCTTAAATTAAAATTCTAATGACGACTTTAATTTAGCTACTTTGTTAATCAAATCAATCTGTATATTCATTTGCACCAATCAATTATTAAAAATTATTAAATATTCATTAGATTCTTTGCAAAAGAACAAATTTGATGCACATTTAATATTCAAAAATTTTTTATGTTTCAGCTGTGGCTTAGGTTTTTTGCCAGCCACTTCACTTTATATCAACTTTAATAATACTGGATATTCATTCAGTTCCTGATTAAAACTATCAATGAAGCTTTAACAAAATTGAGTAAAAAATATTTATTGGATTTTTTCCAATGTCGGCTTCGATTTGATTCTATCTTGGCAGTAATTGACAAAGTGAATTTGAGCTCGGGCTCTGCAGTATAAATACAAACTAAATTCATAAGACTTTAATTACAGCAATTTCATTTCCGATACTGAATCTGCTACCAAGTAAAATAATAGGATCACCCACTTCCGTTCCATAATTCTTTGTTGAATTTCGATTCTACCTATAATTCTGCATAGACTTTTGGAAATCGAAAGTGTTTCTACTTTCTGCTTCTTTAACAGAAACTGATTAACGTGGAATCATATAAATTAGGGATAGTTTTACAGCATAGCATTTGGTATACGAGCATAAAAATATGCAAATTAAATAAGTATAGATATATCATTTATACAGATTTGTAACTACATATTTTAAATGAAACATTTTCAAAGCGCAAATTTTTAATCACACATTTTTGTAACAATAGCTGAAGAATTTTAATAAATTTCACCGTTGAAAACTAAAACTTTTAATTAACAAGCGCTCATCGCCAGCCAGGGACACATACGCACATACATACACACATACAGTGACACAAAAAGGCTAATTTGAGCACATACTCATTAGGCGACAGCCGACGAGAGATATTAAAAGCTAGCAAAAGTGACGCAGCAGAGATGACATCATGTCACGATTAGCGTCTGAAAACAAGCGCATAACTTCTGACCCCACGTCCGTGCGGCATGTGGCATGCGGCGCTGGCAAGTGCAGACTGGCAGAGCCGGTTGCGAGGAACACTGGCAGGCAGGCAGGCAGGCAGGCAGGAGCCAACAAAGAAAGAATCCGCAAGCGAGCTTCAAATTTCAAATTTGCAGCGAATGGCAAAAGCCAGGCGGAAAGGCAGGCAGAAAGGAAGGAGGAGAGAGAAACGGACGGACGATGGGAGTGCTAGGAACAGTGAGCCAGTGCGCCTCAAGCGGTTCAACTAATTTATCCTGCACCGTTATAATTACAACAGTCAAGCGTGGACGGAACAAGCTGCAAAAGCAAAGAAAGCATACCAAAGCGTAGTAAATGATGTGCACGTGACAACGCGTACAGCATACGGCCGGAAGGGGCAGTCGGATGAACGGACAGAGTCGTTGGTGGAGCTAGAGAGTTGAGAGGATGGAAGAACGGAAGAAAGGAAGGAAGGTGTAAGTGAAAAGGCGTACAGTTCTGAGAGAAATAAAAAGCAAAAAGTGAATGAGGTACATGGGGGGTTGGTTGGTTGGAATGTGGGTTGGGAGGAGAGGGTAGGGAAGCTGACAGAGCTAGTATAAAAGAAAAACAAAAAATGCGGAATTATGGTTACAAAATGCTAGAAGAAGAAAAACCTGCAAACTGCCACGTGGAAGGATACAATTTCAACAGCGTTAAAAGCTACCTCCTTCTCACACGCGCACGCACACACACACACTCATACATTCGCACAGTCATAGCACGTTGTTTTTTCGTCAGCTGACGCTGTGCTGATTTTCTGGAAAATTATGAGTTCACTTTGATATAAATTGCAGCGGAAGTACGCCGGGTGGAGGTAAATTAGCGCTTGGCGCATTTCGTAGTAAAGGCATAAAAACCGTGCAAATTCACTTCCGGCGCGCGTTCTCTTTGTACGTGTGAGTGTGTGCGTCTGTGTATGGCAGCTTGCTAGCTCGAGGTGCATTAAGAGTTGGTGTCATGCGTATTCGTGAGTGGCAGTGTGGGTGTGTGTGTCACTTTTTTAATTAAACGTACGTGCTGCCAGGCTGAAATTAAAAGAAGCCAGCTCTTCCACCATGCCACACCTCCACACCTCACTTCTATTCCAGTTCAGTCCAATTGCTCGGACATGATTTTGGCGGATAGGTAAGTAATGAGCAATACGTGCTCTGCTTCCAGTGGCAGAGGGTAAACGTATTAAGTTCTAAGCATGTCAATATTATTTCTGTCGGCATCTACGAAACTGCGGGAAGGAATCCAAGGATCGTCTGGTAACAATCAGTCGGAAAAAAAGGACGAATCTGCATTAAATGAAAGAAAATACACTGCAATACAAATTAAGAAGTTCGCTTGATAAATTAAAATCCACAAATATGTACGTAACTTCGTAGAATTGGCTTTCTTATAAGCTAAGTGCGACAAACAAATTTAAACAATTTTGCCATCAGTGTTGTCGTAGAGGAAATATATATTTTTTGTTCAGGCCGAAAATTGAACAGGCTTGGGTAGTCTTAAAGGAAGGGTATGTACTATAAGCATGAAAACTGATCTACAATTTAGTTATTAAGTTTGAATCTTGCTTCCAAGCAATGTTTCTCGCATATATCTTAATGTTAAATCTACAAAGTATTTTGCTATTCTAATAATATTTTGTAATTTTACATGGCAACTGATGCTCATTTTATAAACTTTGAAACAATGCTGACTTTTCTAAAGTTATACCCAATTAGTTTCTGATTACTAAGCTCTAATTTTTCTTGAACTTTTTAAGAAGAATTTGATATGTTCCTTAAAGTTCAACTTTTGAAAATTTTAAATTCATTGAGTCTTCTGCAGTACGTTTTAAGAAATAACGCTCTCTCTAGCAAACTATTAAATTTCATATTAAAAAATTCAATGAATCAATCGATGCTCTCAATATGCTCTGGTGCTTTTAACTATTTTCCTGCAAAAGTAAAAGGAAACAACTTTTAAATATTTCCAAGATTTCTAAGCCAATTTCTGTTTGGCTCTCCTGACCAATTCAATATAATTACATATAGCAAACTTCAACGCACAACAAAATTTCTGCAAACTTCTGTTTAGAAATTTTCTAGAAATATACATAGCTCAGATTTCTATGCTTATTTGTTGTTGTTGCTGTTGCTATAGTTTACTTTTGTATTTGTAGTTTGAAGAGAGAAAATATTTTCATTGATTGCTCCTTTAGGAGTCTACGTGTGTGTGGGTGGTTGTAATTGAATTTGTAATTTGATTTAGCTGGCAGGCAACAACAGAAACTAAAGCAGAGCTGCCAACGAACTCAATTATTTCATTGCACAAGGCTCGTAGCAATGGCAGCGAATGAATGCAACACCTATTCCTAGGCAATTAACTTTTGATTGCTGCAGCTGTTGTTGGTTTGCTGTGATCGGCTCTCTTTGCAATTGCTTTTAAGACATTTTATATGCCGGATGTTACCAATGTTGTTTATCAAGATACGTTTTTAATTGCCAGCAGCGCCTTCTTCAATAAATAAATGCGAAGCAATCATTGCCAGTATTATGAAGTGCTATAATATTTGAGCGTAAAAGGCACATATTTACAGATAGGTGAATAGTTTGAATAGATTCAAATAATGCTTAAATATTGGCAATTTCACAAAAGAACATTTTATTATATGCAATCAGATTTTAGTTAGTGTATTGCTGATCTTTGGAATGAACACTAAAAATAAAAAGAGAGTAGTGGTATTGAGAAAATCAGCAACTTTTTTTTAAACGGTCATTTTGACCTGTCGGTAGTTCTAGTGTTAAATAGAAACCTTGTAATACTAATTGTGAATTAAATTTTTTAATTAATCGAATTCATAGGAGAAAAATATTATACCCCTGTTAAGACTCATAAGCTATGCCAGATGCTAGCATGCGCTTGAAAATTTAAGAACGTTCAGCATTATTTCAAGCTATTTAAGATCCGTCGACTGCCAACTCCCCCCACCGGAACTAAACTCAATCAAATTAAAAATATCAACGCTGATCCTATTGGAGGCTGCAAGCGTAGCGCAATTGGATTTGCTTGTCGTTTTGCCTGTCGACTCGTTCGGGGCTAACTAAGCCGCATGTCTAACTACCAGCGGAAAATCCAGCTCAAACGCTGCATGCACGCGAAAAACGGAAATGCAAATGCAAAAACACACACACACACACACATGCACACAATCGCGCTAACCTTACGTGCCAAGGCAGGCAATAAATAAAGTGTATATGTTTAGATGGAAAATTATTCCTCGGTAGCACACAAAGACCGCAACGTGGCGGCACGCAACGGCGCTGCGGTTTCAACAGCGAGCAAATAAACACAAACCCGCTAAATCTGTTTCGAAATTCGCACACAAGCAAGACAACACACACACACAATTGTGCATGCACACACGAAGGCGCAGCGGCAGCATTGGAAGATAAACAAGCGAAGCTGTTGACAGCGTGGCATGTGTCCTCCAGATCAACTGCGGCACTCACACACATACCAATGCATATGCATAGCATACATTCAGGCAGTACCTTCCTCTGCTCTCGCTTCTACGATTCCACCACTCTGTAAATCATGCAGGGATCACCGGAAATTTTGCAACTGTCAATGCAGTTTCCGCGTAAAACGTATTTCCGCCATTGGAAAGTGTTCCTAGCCAGCGCAAGACGCAAGCTCGGCAATCGACGCTGCCGCTGGTTATGCCTGGCAGGGCTGCAAGTTCAAGTTTTAAATATTTGTACCAAATCGAGCAAAGAGTTGAACTAAACTAGGAACAGCGACATGAATTAAACCATTCAACAAACCAACCACCGAGCCACTGTTCAGTTTCTCCGCAAAGCCGAAGTTTCTTTGAGCAGAATTATTTAAAAAATTTTTTACCGAACTATTCCCTTAATTTAAAAATTGTTTCCTATTGAACCGAACCAATAACCGAAACTTGTTCATTCTACTTGCAGATAGTTTTGTTTGACAAAAGGTATGTGCCTGTCTATTATCCCAGTTCAGAAGGTCTCTGACTTGCATTTAATTGAGAACGGTAAAATTCAAATATTATACTGTTTGCTCACAATACTATTTTGGAATAAAGTGTTCGACGTAGAGATAAAAAGTTTTGCATATTCGAGTAGAAAGATTTATCTGGCTGCATTCAGAATACATGCACATTTTATTTGAAGTATTATATATTGCCAACTTGCTTGATTTTAACCGAGATAATGGATTCTGATGGAACGTAGCCAGCTAAATCTTTCTACTCGTACTTTACAATACCATTCGTATTTGCTTTTGAAAAGTGTTAATTTGGTAAGATATTCAAAGCAAACAATTCAATTGAGTTATATCAAGATTTTTAATCAAACAATTTAACTAGTGCAATATATATATTTTAACCATATCAGCTGTTCAGGATATTGCTGAGTCGATTCTTATGCTGAAGCAATTACAGCTTGATTCTGATCGAACGGAATGTTTCAGATTATCTTTGAGTACTCTTCGGTCCAAACCACTCTAATTTTTCCGTAGGCTTGCAGCCCTGTTGCCTTTTATACTTTCTACCTTTGGTTCGTTACCACGGAAGCATTCAAGTCCTTGGCTCTTACTGCTTCTGAGCGCATATTTCGTGGCGCAAGTATCTCTGCGACGCGGCGTGACACATTTCGACACTCGTCCTGCGAAATTAAACAAACTTTGCTGCGCTTAAGAAGAAGAAACCCACTTGCAGTTGCCAGACTGCGACTGCTGCCTTCACATACACTCGCAGGCAAACACACACAGGCAATAAGGCCAACGCCAGCGCCGCATACATATAGATGTATGTGCGGCTTCTTCGGTCGACGCGTCGCACCTCACAAATCCGAGCAATAAATAAATATCGCTCGAGTCCTTAGAGCTGCTGAGGAGCTGCAAAGAAGCGCGGAGGAGGAGGAGAGATAACGCGCAGTGGCAGTTTGCTGGCTGTCGCTGTCTTCCGCCGAAGAAGCTCAGCGCGAAAGTTTGTTAATTTCTAGCCAAAAATGCATTTCCCTGCGCTTGTGTGTGTGCGTGTGTGTACTGAGGACTGCTTTGAGTCAAGCGGCTTCAGGCTTTGCTGCACAGCAGCCATTCCCTTTCCCCTCTCTCGAAACAGCGGCACAGGTGAATTGCTGTTGGTATTGTTGTTGTTTGTGTTCCTTGTATGCGCGTAAGTTCGTGTGTGCGTGTGTGTGTCAGTGTGCTGGTGTGTCTCTGAAGCAGCGCACTCAACGTTGTGGAAAATCGCTTCAATCGCTTTGCACTTGCCGCAAGAGTGCAGCGCGTCTGCCACGCTGCGTTTACGCGCCGCTGCAAACTGCCGTGTTAAGTGTTGGCTGCATTTGTGGCAAGCATGAAGGGGAAGCAGGGAAAACTTTCCGTTACTTCACGTGTAAGTTATGCTGGTAATTACTTGGGCTTGCTGCGGCGCCACTTCAGCCTGTTCCCCTCTCCCCGCACGTGCTCGTATCGTTTTCCCTCGCTGATTTGATCGTCGTTGTTTGTCGTCACTTTTTCGATTTACAAAAGTTCTTGCTTCTATTCCCCTGCGGAAGTTTGTTAGTTTTTCAATTTCACCTGCAAACTCGCTTATTACTCGATGGGGTGTTCACACTTTCAGTTTGTGCATTATTGCATTTGCAATTGAAAAGCTCGTTTGTTAGAGATCGGGCGTGCGGGTTTCGAACTCTTATATATTCATTTTCTAACTGTGGCTATGTTCGTATGGCCCAGCTTTTTAATGTGTTTTTCTTAATTTCCTCCGTACTTTACCATTTTGATTTGCTTCTTTTCTCTTTTTCCAAATTACTAAATTGACATATCATTAAAGCTTAAAAGATAACCTTCTTATTTAGTAACTTTTTATTGATTGTAATTATCACAAGAGGCCATTTTTGCAACGTCAGCTAGAAGACTGGATCCCTACTCCAAATACAATCAATTTGGCATCTTTTTTTCCCTGTATTTCCTTTTCTCTCCGCATTCCTTCTGTTTAATTGTTTTCTTTATCTTCTTTTCTCATATTCGAGTTCTTGGTCTCTGCTCATTTTTCTCACTCCATAAACTTTTTCTGGTCTGTATTTCTATTTTAATTTTCTTATTAACTTATTTTTCCTCATTTACTCTTTGAAGCGCCTTATTACTATTTCCCTTTCATCTCATTTTCTTGTCATATCGTTGGATAATTTTAACGATAAAATGCCTTGCGATATTTCTTTCATGGTACAAATAAGGTATGTGCTCCTTTAAACTCATTTTTTATCGCATTTCTTTACAATTACATGTTCAATACGTATAGAAGTTTCGCTTATTTCAGCTATAAAATCTCTCGCGATATTTCTCCCATGCTACAAATTGGGCTTGTTCACTGGTATGAAGTAAAAATTTAACTAATTCGTGCGCACACTGACGCATGTGTGTGTATGTGTGTGTGTGACAGTGGCTTTTTGTCGCGCTGCCAAGAGTTGCAACCAAAGCGCACAACTAACCAATCTAAATCCCAGCCGGGCAGCATACCAAGGCAATTAGCAACAACACTCACACATGGGCCTCACACACACACTCAAGAGGGTGACTCTTGCTTATGGCACAGCGCTCAGGCAAGTGTCGGCAGCAACAAAGCGCAGAGCGCCGGACATGCAGGATATGCAGGACATGCACTCCAAAACACTTAAAAAAGGCACTAGTGGCAGCATTTTTGGCAACCAAATTGGCTAATGGCAACTTAACAACACAATGAATCACCGGAGACAGTGCGGCGCGGTGCAGGGAGAAGAGGCGAAGCGCTAACTTTGCGCGTGTAATTACTATAATTGCCCTCAAGGTTTGGCTTCGGTGCAAATGCTAAATGTTTTTAAATAATTAAACCAAACTTATTCGGGGTTGAGCGAAGGGGGCAGGGCAACACCAAAAAGTTCAGATTTCAAAAAACTTACAACTCTTGCAAATTCTGTTTGTGCTGAGTCATGCAACGAAATCAGACACACACACACATACAACAAGATACTTGAGCACTCAAAAAATTCCCGTTTTTTCAACATAAAATTGCCTTTCTCCACCAAAAAGTTTCTTGCGTGCAGACGCAAAACTTCAAAACTCGCTATTAACTAAACTTAATTTCCGTTTATGAGCTTCATCTGCTTGCCACTGCCGCCACTTCCATCAGTCTCCCCAACGAAATTACCCACCCCTTCCTGTGCTGCAACACCTCTTCAACTCACAACGAATTGTCTCTGGCTTCGACTTTTCTGAACTACCTTTGCTTTTGGGTTGCGCCCAGTTTCCGGCCACCCCACTCCGCTAAAGATGCGTCAACAAGCCGCTTATAAGCTTGATGCGGCGCTGGCGGCTTCAACTTTTCCCAGTGTACCTTCGAGTTTATTTAAAAGTTATTGTGCAGCACGACGGTAAAAGGCGCAACACCAACGCAAGAAGAAGACAGCTCAGCCGTTGCGACGGCGTATTTCCGGCTGTGAAGCACCCACAATTTCCTGTTGTTGCTGTTGGAAGCTGTTAAATTATTTTCGCAGAAATCTCAACTGCATTTCTGGAGGAGTGCAGCGGAAATGTGGCAAGCAAAACTGCTTTCTGTCGCTGGTGGAAGCATTTTCAATTGCGAGTTGTGAGCCTTCTTGTGCTTTTGCAACAATTCACAGAAGGAAGGACGGTAGGAAGGAAGGCCCAGGCAGAAATAGTGAGTTTTTTATTATATTTGTTTGAATAATAGTTGGTGTAATTATTGGATAATTATTCTATAGCCGTGTACAAACGGGCTTGAGTAGCTTCCTCAGGCAAAAAATTATCTCAGGGGACTGCGAATTTATCTCCAGAGATTCCGCCACAAAAACAAACAATTTGAAATCAAATTCTCTCCTTTGAAGATGGCATGAGTCTGTCATATATTAAGCGTTATTTCCCTTACACCAAAGATCGGACACGTATTTAAAAATTTAATCCTTTAAGTTTCTGGTTACTGCAAATCAATGCTGCAAAATATAAATGACGTCAGAGCAGCAGAACTACGGAAGTCACCTCAAAACTTGCTTCAGTTCAATATACGCAGGTTACTTGAGGAGCATACGAAAGTGGTTTATACTTGGAAGATTTTAAAGTCGACGCTGAGGCACATCAAATGTCACTAAAGCTAGCAATACTCGCGCCTGTAGTAGCGCTCAAACTATTGCTGCTGCCCCCTTTTCGCGATGCCATATATGTGAGCTCCCACACACACACACACACACACACACACACAACGAAAGCACCATTATATCTAAGTGTGAGTGTGTGCATGTTGCAAGTTCTTCCACTGCAGCCACTTTGAATTGTTTTTGTTGCCATTTCTTGCATTTGTGTGCTTGTTGGTTCGTTCTTTTTCGTCGCTGTTGACGTTTTTTGTCTCGCTGGCCGCTCTTGTCGCCCGCCATGATTGATTGCAGCTTAAATGTTTACCAGTGATAAATTATGGCCTGACAGCGAAATATAAATCACGGATTAGCTCACCAGCAAAATCAACATTTTAAAATTCAAAAGCTGAGAACTCTCTAAAAAATTTATTGCTGCAGTTTGGGAGCTGAGATTTTTTCCACAGCTCATGGCAGCAGTTTTCTGGAAGAATTTTGCTTTCATTCAATTCCAATAATATCACATTACTTTTAAATTAAATTTAATATTGAAGTATTTAACACATTTGGCATGTTTTCGCTGGCGCTCGTTTTCCTCAGCTTCAGTCATCAACGCAAGTTTCTCGACTGCAGCCTCATGAGCAGCGGCATGCTTTATTGTTTCTTGCCGTTAATTAGCTCAATTTTAATTTCGCTGCTTTCATTACTTTGCAACTGTTGATTTCATTCAATAATTTGCAGCTGCTGGCAGTAGATGAGTTTTTAATGGCAGCTGCTATCAGAGCGATTCCAGTAGCAACATTAAGAGCATAGCAACAGCCGCGATTTCGCCTTCTGAGTGGCGTCATTGTTCGCTGTTTCATTTTTACTCTTATTTTCAAACTTGTTTCTTCATAGCACTAATTTCGGTTAATATGTTCCTCTTTCATTCTCTTCAAAATGTTCGTGAAATTAATACAACTTCAACTGATATTTTTTTAAATTTCTTTATTTATACTAATTTGAGCTAAGGTACAGCTGTTTTTTGTGAACAAATGAATATAAAATTTCGAAAATACAATTTCTTGGTCATAACTCCCAACCTCAGTGAATATGTGCTCGGTCTCTGATGCAAGCTGTCCCAGGCTTACAAACTCACAGTCTAAAAAAATAACTTGTTAGAAAAATAGAACTGAAGAAGGCTGCACCTAGGTTTAGTTTAGGGGTTAGGTACTTCACCACTCATTTACTTATAATAATTTGCAATATGAATACATATCTATCAACTGTTTCCAGATTGACTGTTTATCTAAATTAATTGTATCATTTACTCAATTGCTAGCTTTTCTATTTCTGTACTTACATATATATTTATTAGTCTGTAAGAATATTATATTCATAGACTAAACAAATTTATGAAATGAAATGACTGAAGTTGAGTTTTATAGTTGATTTTTATGAGGCTTCAGTACTCGGTAGATTAACATTTTGTGTCGAATTTTTTTCTTGTGGTTCGAATTTTCTTTCGAATGCTTGTAAAATATCAAGTTATAGTTGCTTTCTCTCTTTTTTTTCTCTCTCTGGCTTCGCTGCAGCGGCTCAGAAGTTGACCAAATGCGTTGCAAATGAGAAAAACGCATGGAAAAAGTCAATTATGCACCTCATTTGCTCGCTTTTGTACGAGTACAAAGTGGCACTTTGACTCCGAATGCGGTGCTCCTGCCTACATAATGGAGCACTACTTGAGTCACATGCACGCACAATTACTTTGATCTTCGCAATGGCACTGATGTTGTGGTTGCGCTGCTTTTTGAGGCCAAGTGCTTGGCTGCTCATACCACTGGCCCCACCTCACTCCATCCCAGCCCCCACTCCTTTGGTTGCACACATAATTCACTTTTTATTTACTACCACACAAGCTCGAAGCGTGCAGCACTTGAGCGCCGGTCACGGCTTTATGGCCATGTGGCAAGCATGCTGTAGCCACATGCCGCAAATAGCTCGCGTCTTTCATCGCTGCGTTGGTCCTTGCAGCATGCTTCTGCAGTGATTCCACTTGCAGCTGCTGAAATGCTTTGGGGATTTTTACTGCGTCATCTTTCATTTTTGCTAGGATTTTTTGCATTTTTTATTTCTTTCTTACGGTGACGACTGCTGTTGCATGTCCTTGCAGAAATGCTGCCGTGTGTGAGTGCATGTGTGGCGCCTCGTTGCCGTGCAGCGCCTGCCGAGGAGTCGAGCGCAAAAATATTTGTGTCTGATTTACAGTTTACTTTAGTACATGTGCTTGCTCTTCTTCTGCTGCTCCTTTAAGCACCTTTGCCCTTCCGACTTGTCCCGCTCACTCTGCCGTGCAGTTGCAGCTGAAGTCGAACAGCTTGCGGTTCGGTCATGTCTCTCGCCTCGAAAGGTTAATATATGGCTTATCGTCGTATCTCTGCTCGTGCTCAAGGACATGCTCAAGGATTCTGCTTCCGCTTGTGCTTGTACGGCTTCACATGCATTAAGTGTGTGTGTGTGCAATGTTTATATGCGCGTGTGGGCGTATGTTTTCCTTTATCGTTGCTCAGTTCGAGCTTTTGTCAATATTCAATGTTGATATTTTCGCATATTTTTATTTTTGCTTGGTTGAGTGAAGCAAAATCGTTTCCAAAAATAGAATTCAATTGAGCCGATTTTATTATAAAGCAGCAAAACTTGTTGAAATAATATTATGATAAAGAGCATAGCAAACTGACATTGAAGCTTAATTCTGGCAAGGACATGTTTAAAGCATGAACAGTATGTTACGAAACTAATAAGAAAAAATTGATCGAAGGAAAAGGAATCAAGCAAAAGTCGATATTTTGCTTTTAGTGCAAGACTTTATGAATTGTAAGTCAAACTCACTTTCCGTGTGAGGATGGAATAAGCGCTCGCTAGACTCAATCAAAATTAATGAAAAAAGGTACTGAAGTGGCTACATGAGTTAACTTGAGCCGTCCTGCCTTATGGAAACTATCTGTGTTCGTTTACTCTAGGCTTAACTCTACTAAGGTAACTATGAGAGGCTGCGCTGTTAGGCAAGTTAAGCTAAGCTAAGCTACAACTAACTGGACCATAAGTTCGAATTTTCCTTACTCGAGTATTTGAAAAAAAAATTATTGTCTACTCGACTCTGTGTGTTTTTCTATCTCTGTGTAATGAGCTGATAAAGCAGCTTACTGGCATCAACGTATGCGCAGAGTTGCCAGGACGAGCACTACTTAAGAAATCAATAGTCAATACTCTCTAGCTTTTAGGCAGCCCCAACCATATCATACCATGTCCCTCTGCATCAACCCCAGATACATTTGACTGCTCGCTCACGCTCGTCCATTCTAATATGGCATGCACAAGCTTATCAGCTCAAATTAAGCGTCTTTTTGAGATTCCCGAAACGTCAGTCGAAATGTCCGTTCGATAGCTCATAAACGGCAATGGACATGAGAATGGAGCAGCAATGGCAGCAGCGCCAATTCGTTGCCATTTATGCCACATAAAAAAGCGATAACTCTTGGACACGCTTCCAACGCTCGGAATGTGGCGAATGTCGAATACGTTGCACAACAACGACTCAAGTCGCTGTGACTCAGCGGCCAAAAGCCAAATTGAAAGCCAAATCGCCACTGTACCAAATGCGGAAGTCGTACTCGAAGTCATAGCAACCAAAAATCATTTGCTGCCAAAAAACCAAAAAATTTAAGAGAAACAAGTAAGGAAGTATCAGTCGGGTTTCACCGACAGAGTAATACCCTACACCATGTTCCCAAGTGGGGTGATAATTCACTGAAATTGTGGGTGCATTTGATTTACAACCTACATAGTGGGCGGACCACGCCCATTTTTGGCAGACTACAAGATATACCTAATAGGACTATACATGCCAAATATTGATGCTCTGGCGACTGTACAACAGATGTTATCGGCATATTTATTTTACTGCCCCCATGGTGGGCGGACCACGCCCATTTCTGGAGAATTAAAAGATATTCCTACCAGGAACGAAGTAACCAAATCTGGACTCTCTGGTGTATATATTATGGAAGTTAAGAAGATTTTTTGTTTATCGCCTATATAGTGGGCGGACCACGCCCATTTTCTTGTATGGCATCTAAGACCTATATATCAACTTGGGAACCGAATTTCATTCATTTATATTCGTAACTAGTCAATTGGTAACCATTTTACCGAAAAAATTTTGCCGGCTATATAGTGGGCGGATCACGCCCATTTTTTCCTGAGATATAGAAGACCTACCTCTTAACTTGAATACCAAGTATTAATCTTTTCCTGGAGTAATTACACAAATTATAGTCATTTTACCGAAAAAAATCCGAGGTAGTGGGACTTACAGACCCGTTGTGGGCGTGTCCTTCAACCGATTTAACTAATTTTAACACTTTACCTAACCCGAGGTTCACTGTGACTGTGTACCAAATTTGGTTCAAATCGGACAACTCCTTCTTTCTATTTTTCCCGAACACGCAGACGGACAGACAGACAGACAGACAGACAGACAGACAGACAGACAGACAGACAGACGGACAGACGGACAGACGGACAACCGGAAATCAATAGAGAAAGTGTTTCTGATCATTTCTATATACTTATGTCTATACCTAGGAGGGCTCCTTTAATGCGTTACAATTTTCGCACAAAGTTATTATACCCTATTACCATAGGTGTAGGGTATAAAAAGCCAACGATTCACATGAACATAAAAGCAGAAGCAGAAGCAGCAGAAGCAGCAGTAGCTGAAGAAGATGAGAGGCAGTTGCAAAAAGGACACTTGTGCCGTAGTGCAGGAAGTGCTCATACTTAAGTTTACAATTTAATCCTTTACGTTTTCGTCTTATTCATTGTTGTTTTTGCCCTCTATGCTGATGTTCTTTGTTTGTTGTTGTAGTGATGTGTTGTTGTTTGTTGTTGCAGCGCAACTGTTGGCAAAAACCGTTCGAATCGGCCATTTTACTGCCGCCCCACATTTTCAACTGTTTATGCTGCCAAATTGCGCATATGCAGGTATGTGTGTGTGTGATTTCGGGCATGTGTATGTGCTTTACAGTTTATGTGCTTGTGTTGGTTTTTGTGCAGGTGAGCCAGTGAATGTGTGTGTGTGTGTGTGTTTGCCATTGCCTTTGCTAGGTAAACTAATCCGTAGCAATTTTGTGCCGGAAATCACTTTAATTAAGAATAGCATTATCCTGCAGCGCCGGCTGATTTATTGTGCGCAGACAAATACACACACACACATGTATCCTTCTGTATAGCATAGAGTAGCGCACAAATATACCGAAATGGGTTCAAATGCTAAACTCGCTGCCAACAAAAGGTAAACTGCCTTACCGAATGTAATCAGTTAATCCTTTAGCTCTATGTATGTGTGTGTTCATACATATATGTAGAGCAATATTTGCCCGTGTGTTTGTGTGTGTATGGATGTGTGTCTTTTACACTGTTGTTTGTAGTGATTTTCGGGTATGTACTAGTACTTTCTTGCCCCAACCAAGTGCTTGGGTATTATATGTGAGAATGTGTGTGTGCGTGTGAGTTTGAAAGACACTATATTGGTTTTCTTCATTATTGCAAAATTGCTGTTGCTATTGTTGCAATTGCTGCTGTACAGGACTTCTGGTCATTTTGACTACCTCTTGCCTTCACTTTTCTTCTTCTTCTTCTGATATTTCTTTTCTTATGCCGCAGCTTTGCAAAAGTTGTGTATTTAGCCTTTGTTTCTATTGCACAATTAAGGATGTCGTTGTTGTTTTTGTTGCTGTTATTTCGTGCAGTGCTTAGATGATCCCAAAATGTTTGCTAATTTATTTAATATAAGCTCGCAAATGAAACGGTAACAATTGCTTCGTTTCTTTTTTGCCTTCCTGCATCTGGAAATTCTTATCGCCATTCTCTGGTGGCGTGTCTATGTGTGTTGTATACATATAAAAAGTCATAAGAAAATAATTTTGTATATAATCCTTGGCAACAGTTTCATATAAATGAGCTGCTGAGTCGAACACTTTAGCCTAAATTGTAGCAATACAAATTTGTCCGAGCTTGTGTACCCACACGAAAATTATTTGATCGAATGAAACTTGAAACAGATTTAAGCATTCATAACTAGAACTCAAAAACGTACTAACTGGTTGTTGCTAGAGCAAATGCGTCAAAAACGGGAAGGTTCGATGGACTGATGAACAGATGAAGGAACGTACCGGCGAAAGGGCGCTCGCCGGAGCCAATAAATGCTACTAATCGTTTCCAACAAACGCACACATACACACCAATTTACATCCTTACGTGCACAAGAATACATGCAATAATTAAATACATTCTGTTGTCATTCTAACACAAGTGTCCTTTTAGGCACACTCACATAGCCAAATGCTGACCGCACTTGTGTATGTGTTTCGCTGCATATGTATAGAGTTTATTTGCACAATATGGCAACACTAAAATGTAGTTGTGAAAGTCATTATAGACACTTGGCACACACACAGACACGAGCACATTTTTACCGCAAAACCCATCATTTTAATTAGTTTGAATTTAAGTGAAGACACGCTCATACGGGCACATACACACGTACATTCGCACTCAGTCATGCAAGCACGTTCACACTGCAACATCACACGAAATGATTTCCAGTATTATTAGATGCGCATGAAAATGTCGGTGTGTGTGTGTGTGTGTGTTTGAAAGACTGTGACTCAACGAAATTGGTTTTCATGTGTCATTGTGAGTGCATCTGTATGCATAGTGTATGTGCGGCATGTGTGAGCAAGTGCCGCTCGCTGCTCGCCCTCCGTTTAAGTGTCAGTGTGAGTGTGTGTCAAAATAGTTCATTACCACAAACAAAGCACCCACATTCCCTTCCACACTGCCAATTGTACAAGCATGCACTGGAAAACACAGACACA
The DNA here is from genome assembly GCA_963457695.1 of Neria commutata. Taxonomy (NCBI): domain Eukaryota; kingdom Metazoa; phylum Arthropoda; class Insecta; order Diptera; family Micropezidae; genus Neria; species Neria commutata. The sequence continues at coordinate 3,733,756 of OY735245.1, forward strand.
CGCACTTATGAAAAATGACGTGCAGTCATGTTTTGAAGTTAATGGTCCTTTACGAGCATTTTACATCGCAGAACAAATACACAGTTATGTCCTAGTGATCATGCATAGATACACATACACAAACGTATACTCACAGCTACAACAACAACAACAACTCTGCCAAATTTAGGATGTCTTTTAGAAGAACATGATTTGCTAGGATGAGCTGGTAAAGGAAAAGCGCTGAAAAATAATTTGAGAAATTTTCATATTTTTAAATATGCCGAAAATACATCTTGGTAGGTAACAAAGTATTGGAACTTTAAAATGTAAAATAAATCAAATAATCTCCTATGTAGACTTAAAATTATAACAAAGTTAAAACGCAAGCTACCATTCATTTAAGAATATCTGGCATCACTGTGGAATGGCCTTGAGTTTGATGATATTTACACTGATCTAATGACAATTGTCAATTGCTATCCTCCATTATTTGGGCAGCCGAAACGTACCATCTCCAAGTGGCTTTTTCTTAACTTATTCTCATCGAGTAGAAGCCAGCGTAGGACTCATCGCACTCTGTCGGAGTATTTTTTGTCGAAAAGTCATAAGCACATTGTATCCTCTTTCTTTCTGCACAGGACTCGATATATTATGCCATCGCATTTTAGTATTGGTGTGTGTCCATTTTAGAATTTGGCAATTGCGAGCGCGCCCACAGGGTAGAAACTAATTTCACGCTATGAGCTTGCAAGCCTACCAGCCGCACATAAACGTTTATGAGGCCATAACTGATAATGGTCCTACACAGCTGGCATGCCACTCGCAACACAAACATACACACACGCACACACTTATGTAACTCATGTACATATATAAACATAAACTGACAAAGTCACCCTCATTACTGAAGCCAATGAAACCAACAGCAACGATGTCCAACACTAACAGCAACACTGACACCAATAAACGCGTATTTATCCTTTGCATGTAGTGTAGCCAGTTTGAGCTAACATTTTGCAATGTAGTAGGTACTCTTCTTTTTTTGGAAGCTAGTTGGCTTGTATCGCAGCATTTGAATTATTTTTAATGATGGGCTGAGCTGCAGCTCGGCCTCGCCAGCGAAAAAGGAAATATAAAAAAAAACACAAACTAAACTGAACAACTTCGAACTAACTATAAAAGTTTTTGCATAAAATATCAAACAACCATCAAAACATATGAGCACATGAGGAGAACAACAATAATAATAACAACAACAGCAACGACAAATTGCCAACATAATGCGCGGTTAAATGTGTACCTTCAGCTCGACGTGATTTCGTGTAAACATCTCGTAAGTCCTTAGCCGCAAGCGCCTTTATAATTAGTAGCAACAATGCTGGCACGTGGAAACTTTGGCTAATGGCGAGGCGCCGACTACTTGCGGCGCCGCAACCAACTCAGCTCGGCTAGGCGCAGGTGCCTCAGCTCAGCTCAGCTGGATGTTTGGTTAGTTGCTTGCTTGCTTGGTTGACAGGCTTGGCAAGTAGGCAAGGCCAAACATACACGCACACATGCATGCAACTGTGAGCATATGCAAAGGAGCACAAGAGTGCAGTACAACAAACAACACAGAGTAACAACATAACGGCAGAAGAAGAAGTGGCAACGAAACAACAACAACTACTACTTACGCAAAAGTATACTCGCTAAAATTGCGCAGTAACAAAATAAGTGAAATGCCTATATTTATGTTGTCCCTGTATTTATATGGAAAAGGGATGTTGGCATACGAAACAAAAACTATTTTTGCTCCTACGCAGGCGAAGAGGAACTATTTTCCTAATTGTATACAAATATTATACAATGAATATTAGTATCGAAAAACCGAGTTTTGATATACCCCTGATTCAATTTTATTGTCTCCAAGATATGCATCAAACACATATATTATTCTTTTTGAATCTAAATAAGCTGCTCACAAATTATGAAAAGTTGTATTTTCGTCCTGCTAATAGGCAACTATGATTTAAAAAATATCCTCTTTGTATATAAAAAATATCAGTCAACTGTATGCTTATGCCATTATATATCTAGTTGTATTAAACTGATTACAATAGTCATAATGTCGGAGCTGACTTATAAGCAACTTTTGCCTGAAAGAGTTAAATTAGTATTGCTAACTAACTGCTCCGAGTGTACGAACAACAAAGTAAACAAGCACGGATCCGCTGTTCGGGCAGGCACTTGTGATGACGTTGTAAGTTTAAATGAGCTGGTTTTGCCCATGGCCGAAATGGGAAAGCGTTCTGAAGCGCTGAAACGCTGAAGCACCGATGTGCAAGTGTTTTGTCAACTTTAATTGCCACTGCTTGGATGCTTGCTTGGGTTGCCCCAGTTGGTTGTGCCCCACTCAAGCATTACTTAAGGTCAGACAAACATTCGCAAGAGTACACTGAGAAGTGAAGTGAAGATGACCGTGAGCCTAGCTTGAAGTGAGCCTAGTTTTAAGCTGAGTTATATACTAAAAAACTACTAACAATTTTCACGATTATATGAAACAAGCGATTCGATTCCTGCCGCTGCAGCAGAAGTTCCGTTCATCCTCTAATCAGAGTCCTGGTTCATTATATACATATATATATATAATTTATGCTATTTTCGTTTCAGAAAGTAAATCGGTTCATGAAGAGTGTTTCTTCTCACTCGGTTCCTTTTGGCTAATGTTCCTGATGGTTTGCAGCCTTGCTCTTAATAACTGTCCCATCCTTCTGACAATTTGTGGCCGCTATAAAGTCAAGTCAATGTTGCGCTACATTCTGCTGTGTTGTCAGCCCGGCAGCCAGTCATAAAATATATTCGCCACATTAAAGCAGCGCCTAAAATTACTGTAAAATATTGTGCCACCACTGGCGGAGCCGCGCCAGCAGCTTGCGAAAGGACAACAGATGGAATGCGGTAAGGCGTACGAGCAAGCGCTCTACCGTGAAATGATGCCCATTAAATAATAACAACAACGAGGAAGAGTTACCACTACCAATTTCCAGCCACAATGTAAGCGTCACGCTAAAATGCGTTGCTTTACAAGCCATCCACACCACTGCCCACTCCACCAGCAGCAGCACCACATGCAACCATAAATATCATTTTCACTTCTGCCCTTCTTATGTTTTAATAAACACGCCTTATTTGGTTTTCTTATTGCTCAATGTCGGTCAAGGGCGAAAGTGGAAAATATTTTGAGAAGGGTCGCCCGTCCAGAAATGTGAGTTTTAAATTGTAAGTATACGAAAATATGTAAAATATATATTTCTATAAATAAAAAGAATGTCAATAGGTTATCCACATCATGCTTTGACATCCTTGGGAGTTGAAGGCGCAATTTCTGTGGATCTGGAATGGAAGCGAGACGCTCGCTATACTTCTTCTTCTTTCACGAATATTTCCAGCTGCCGCTGTTACTCCCAATTCATTTAGCATCTTCCCATCGAAGCAGGCAATGGTAAAATGCCACTCCATGGTCACGCTTGACTGGCAGAATTACCAAGTTTCAAGTGGCATCAAGCACCGGAAGTAGCGCAATTAGCACAAGTATGAGTATTATGCAGCCCACAAGGAAAAGAGTTAAGCTGAAGGAGCACTGCCTTGCCACAAACAATTCAAAAGGATGCCGGTGAAGTGAGGGGAGCTCTGCCACCATTATGGGGCTGCTACTTCTAACTGCCTCCAATGTCCGTCCTTTCACGCGAGCAATAAGAGGATTTAGTACTGCTAATTAATTGCCCCGACACTCGCTGGAGTGCGCTCCATCATCGCAGGAGTGCGTCTGACTGCTTGCTTACGCGCATTTGCATTGCGGCGGACTTACACATTCACTACAAAATTCTATCAGGAGCATTTCAGCTGACGCTAGCAGACTCACCGCTTTTTGCTTATTTAATACTTTTTAATGCTGCTCTTGTTTACATTTGATTGAAAAATCGTGTGCAGGAAGTGAGAAGTTGGTCATAAAAATTCACTTGTTCGCTTCAGGATAACAACAGCATGAGTGCGTAAATTGTTCCTTGAAATGAAACAGCAGTTTGATCCATTGCAACTTTTTTTGGAATAAGAAAATGTATCAGACAGAGACAGGCAGGCAGTCTGCCCTGGCACCGCCATCAACAACACCAACAACATCAGATTTAGCATCATAGCGAAGAATAACTCTTGCCAATAGGCGCCACTTTGAACTCAAAAGGCAATTAAGAAATTGAGCCCATTTTTGTGCGACAAAACTTACACTCTACAGGACGCTTATCCTGTCCGTGCTTGTCTTTGACAACGAAGCATGCACACTGATACAAGCAGATAAAGCAGCTCTTGGGGGCTTCGAGAGAAAAATCCTTCACAAAATCATTGGCGTATTAGAACGAACCACGTGCTGAGTAAACTGTACGCCCACATGAATTTTGTCTGCCAGCAGCTCCGCCGGCTTGGGCAGGTCGAGCGAATGAAGGAGTGATGTCCTAGCAAAGAGGGTATTCTAGTATATGAGAGTTAAGGGCTACCGCGGTAGAGCGAGATCGAATCTCTAGTGAAGGATCCAAGTGGAAGCAGCCCTAGTTAAGCTTGTTGCCAGAGGCTGGCGCTGAAGGTGTGACTGGTCAGAAAACGCACTCCTAATATGCAATCCTTACTTGATGCCTGCATTAAATGTCAGTCCAATCGAAAAGTCCCGCCAGCTGACTGTGCAAATTAGTTCTAAAATATAGCAATTTTCTATATAAGCTGCATTATTTTCCATATTTCTTAGATTATAGTTTATAGAGCTGAGATTAAAAGGCTGCGCTATGAAAGCTCCAGACTAGAATTTGAATGCGGCCGCCGTGCCCGTGCGCATAAAGCACATTTAATGCTTCATAATTTCAGCTTCTAACCTTGCATGACAGTAAAACACACACACTAGCAAGAGGGGGGCAACACACACACACACATGCATATACTACATAAATGAGAGCAATCACTGGGGAAGTTCATACAAGTGCTTTTTTATTCCACGTGGGTTGAATGCGGGCGCCATTGTTATTCCTGCAGCGTGCTGCGCTGTGCTCGTGCGCTGACAAATTATGCTGCTTTATGCGTGCAGCGTCGCACACACACTCGCACACATACACACACACACGCTAAAGCTGCTCATTGTGTGCGGTGGCTGCAGCGGCTCGGCATTGTCGCTGGCGCAGCTCTGGTCCCCCAGGAGAACGTGTGAGTCCTTCGCGTGTGTTAAAGGATCACACGAATTATTCTGCCGGCAAGGATATGTGCAGGGATGCGCATGTACGCGCATTTCGCTGCACATAAAAACTTGTTAATATTTGAGTTGTTGTCGACGTGCGTGCGCCGGCGTCGCAGTGGAGTGTGGGAGCAGCGGCGGACAATATTTGCAACATTGGCAGGGACGTTGGTTGGGACGTACGAGGCACTGCGACAGCAAATTGACAGCTTATAAAAATGTCTACGCCGCACTGACTGCTACACAGCACGCAGGAGCAGGAGCAGTAGCAGCTCTGGGCAAAGCAACACGCTTTATTGTTTTTCTGGCGGGATTGTAGGAGCTGGCTGGTGGCAGGGCCGCAAGGTGCTAAGCACGTGCTCACATGCAGCCGCACTGCGCAATAAAGGAGCAGGCAAAATTGGCACTGCGCTAAGAAAATTAATTATTAACAGCAAGGACGTGCCTATAATGCGTTATTTCGACTGCTCCAGTCGCGCTGCTGCCGCGCTGCTGCTGCCGCTTCTGCGCCGCTCATAAAGCACTGAAAGCCTGTATGCTGCTCATTAGTTTAAGCTTAAGTACGCTGCTTAAAAACTCAGGTTTAACCCTACAATGCTGATGTTTGCGTCAGGCGGCTTATGCATATATTATTTTTTCGTGAGTGCCTGCCGAAGGGTTAAGAAGCTTGAATTGCTCGAGCTTGTGCGAAAGTGAAAAGCATCTGCCGCAGCTTGCACAATTTTACTGTTCCGGCAGCGCGATTATTTGTGCACTTCAATTTGCATTTAAGGCAGGCACTTCAAGTGTTGGAAGGGGCGGGGTAGGAAAGAAAAGGGCTGTAGAGCAGATAAACAATTGAAGCGTGCGCTTTCAGTTTGCATAACAAGGCATAAGTGCAGATAAATTAAGATATGAATTGCACGCACACACACACACATGAATGAACGCTTTCTCATTTCATCATCAACAAAAAACACATACACGCACTTACACTCGAGTAAGTGGTTGATATTGCAGTTACGAAGGCAAGGCATATATGTACATATAAAGGCACTCGTATATAAATTTCCATTTTGAATTGCAAAAATTAAATATTAATTTAATTTAAATTACCATTAAACGCTCTTATTTACACATACACACAAACGAACAATGGCCACATTAGCACACACAGCGTTTGCCTTACTCACAGACACACTCACACACGCACGCAAGCGCACACGAGTGCAAATTATTGCGATATCAGCATACACTTTTTGCATCCATCTTGAATTCACGCTCGAATGCAGTTCATTTTAGTGTGGGAGCAGCGCTTGGCCATATAAGTGGCATTTAAATGCACGCACACACACACGCACGCAACCACACGCACTCGTAGCGCTTTTTAAAATAAACCAGCATTTTACATTAACTCGCCTGCTGCACTTTCGTCTCCTGCGCTTGGCTGCGCCACTCTTCGACGTGCTTTCCGCTCGCATCCTGCCACCCGCACCGCTTCCCTCCACTGCCCACCACTACATCGCTTATGCACACCAACACTCAATGCTCAATTTTCAACCATTGGGATTGCAATGACCGGATGCAAGCCGCATTGCACAATTTTTCCACGCTCTCCTCCTTCCCATCTTCTTCGCCTCATTGCATCCTTATTCGCTGCACAGTGCTGCGCCGGATTCACTTCGTCGCTGTGCAACCACCTGCATGCATGCGTAATGAATGCAATGAAAATTAAGCACCTGTTCAGCTGACCAACTGGCCAACTGTCCGACTGTCCGACTGCTCGTCCATTTGGCGTAGCCTCGCAACCGCCGCATGCATTCTTGAGTATATAAAATTTATTACGAAAAAGCCGTTTCTCAATCGCATTTATTCGTACACCATAAAAGGAGATTGTATGTAAATGAGAGTGTGTAAAGCTGCGTATGTGTATGATCCATTGTTGAAGCGAGCCGAAAAACAATTCCTGCTAAAGGGTAATTTGCGCTCCTTCTTCCTCAAGCTCACAAGGACACAAACAAAGGCTTTTATTGTTATTTCGGCCTTATATGCATTTAAATATTATGAACACCGCCCCTTATGAAAGAGGATAAAGTACATAGGTAGATTTCGCTGTAACTCACTCAATACTGAAGACATCCGCTGACGGAGTGCTAATGTCCTGTTTCTATTTAGCATGTATGCTTAGTATCAGTTTATGCCACATGCTTTATTTAAAAACTGCAAATATCAGCTAAATCTTATTCGACTTCAATGCAAATTAGCAGTAGACTTGGTAACAGATCGTTCTTTATAGAACAAATATAATGAGCGAATTGATTGTGGAAAATATTTGTATGAGTTGGTACCAATATCAAATACGGCAAAGATTAGGTAAGATTATGTTGGCTGCCTAAAAAGGCTACGTGCTTTAAAGTGGTATGATAGAAAAGTAAATCTACCACCTTGCGATCTACAAAGGTGCGTATTGTTTTTGTAATTTTGGTAAAGAACCCAAGAGAAGAATAAGCCATCAGTTTTTATTTGCTATTAGCTACGCAATTTTTTTAAATACGATGTTATATATTTAAATGGCAGAAAAAGTTAATTAAATATAAGATTACATTTAATGTTAAAATGTAGGAGTGGATGTGTGTAACCTCGCATCCCATTCCTTTCCAAATTTGTAACGACGTTGCTGCGCGTTATAATTGCAATTGTTGCCACTTTTATAAAAGATACCACAAAAACATCCTTTTGTATGCATAAGCCTTTGAAATGTTCTCACCCCGCAGGTATTACACTAATACAATTAAAATGCCATATACATGTCTGAGTGTGTTGGTGATTCGACGTCGTAGTGTGAGTGTGAGTGTGGGACACAAATTTGTTGCGCCTTGAGGCAGATGTGAGCATATTAATGTCATTTAGAAAAAACTTTTTTTTGTGAATTACATGAAACGGCTGGCTTTAATAAGCCTTTATGCACACACACACACATACATAATACAAATATGTATACGTTTGTGTGCTATTATGCACACACACACACTGTCGCAATGATATGCTTCATGCGCGCTGTTGCGTTAAAGCTTCAAAAAGTCTACATTTCTCATTGCACAACAACAACATCAGCAAGCAAAGGCACAAACAAATTAACAGAAATCTGTTACAAAATGACATAATTACCAAGTTGTGATATAATTAGGCACGCCCGTTGGCGTTGCCAAAGGCAAACTAATTAGTTACCTTGGCGCTGCCTTGATTTCGCCTTCAAGTGGCTGCGGCTCCGTCTTCGGCACTGACAGCCTCACTTATCTCCTCCAGTGTGGCTTCATACCTTCCCGCTTTGCAATTGCTTACGCGCGTCCGCTGACGCACACGAGCGTGTGAATGTGTGCTTTTTATTTTCAAAATTAGTTCATTAAAATTTTACGCTTTCATTTTATATGTTTTTAAGCACCAAGGAATTTACACCGACAGCCAGGCTGCAATACAAGCTCTACTCAGCGCACATCCCCGCTCTAAAACAGCCCTTCACTGCCGAACATCCCTAAACGAGATATCCGCGCAGTACAATGTACACCTTTGCTGGGTGCCTGGGCACAAAGACATAGAGGGAAACTGCATAGCTGACGAGCTCGCAAGAGCAGGCACAGAGCTACATAGAATCAACATAACTGAAGAAGTTGGGATACCACTCTCCACATGCAAACTAATGCTAAAAATCAACCACATAAACAGAGCAAACACGAGATGGCTCCACGAACAGACATGTCACACAGCAAGGCAGATCTGGCCTACGATCAACCAGAGCAGATCCAGTGAATTGATCCTACTAAGCAAACCCTCCATAGGGATTGTCGTAGGAATCATAACCGGACACTGCCTCATTGGTCAACATGCCAACAGACTGGGACTGCTGTACAACGACTTCTGCAGAAGCTGCAGAGACGAAGACTGCGAGGAATCTGTTGAACACCTCCTCTGCAAATGCCCAGCGCTAGCAAGAACGCGCTTCCGATTCCTGGGACATTACTTCCTGAGCTGTCTGGCAGACTTGGAAAAAACGCCACCAGGACACATCGACAAATATACCAGAGCCACAAAGTGGCTCCCATACATGGGAAGTGTATAGGTGAAAATCCCCAACGTGGTAACACAATGGGCCTTTTGGCCTAAGTGATGTCCTCGAGACGACCACTTAACCTACCTACCTACCTAAGCACCAAGGAAACGAATTTCGTATATTTAGCAGCAAACTCTAAAGTTGGCAAAGTATTTTCGGCTTTCATTCATAGGCAGAAACTTTCAATCAAACGTCGAAGAAAGTGTAGGATGCTTCGTTTCATTAAACTAACTTTCAGGAGATGAAAGCAGAAACATAATTTATTTTTACACTTCTTTGAAATTGATTGAAATAGCAGCAAGTTTACATTTTCACAAAAATTTACAATATGGATAGTGGTTTCTTAGTATATAAACTTTTAGTGAAAAAAATCTTTCAAGTAGCTGTAAAGTTCTTAAATTCTAAATTGAATGCCCATTTAAATTGAATTATTTGTTCGGGCTCATTTGCAACGAATGGAATATATAATATATATAACATCCTTCTCCTTCTTCTATCTCTAATTTTTTAGCACCGATCAGGCAGCCACGCATTTCAGCAACAACAGCAATCCTGCTCGAGACGAAATGACAGTCCGACTGAGAAAGAGCGATCGGAGAAAAGGGCAGTGGGAAAAAAGAAGTCAAAGCGAGCACACGGCTGGTTAAAAGCACGCGAGGTTACACAAGAATTTTTGAATAAATTTTTTATTTCCATATTCATCTCCATTATATTCCATTTCCATTTCACATTTTTTAACCTGTTTTCCTTAATTTTGACAGCTTCGAAGGTATAGTTTCCAGTTGCCAAATGGCGTTCTTGTTTGTATAAAACGTATATTACGTCCTAGGCTCGTTGTCCGCCAGACCAACTGTGGCTGATTCTCTTTCGATTTTCTTCGAGAAAACAGCGAATTATGTTGATAAAAAATATCATAAAATTTCACAGAATTTGAAATTGATATGCATTTGAAAATAATGCATACAACTTTTTAATACATACCTTAAGTAGAAAATCCGTGTCGAAATCAACGGATAATCCAATTTGATATTCAAAGCATGGAAAGAACTCTCTATTAAACATACCGCTGATTACTTGCTAAATCCACTAAGCTCAACCCACGTACATTTATTAACTGCAAGCCATGGTCCAGCTTCGTCGATTCCTTCAAATCATTATAATTCTAATCCGCTGCTAATCCGACAATCTCATTAAGCTGGAAACCCTGCGCGTCCATGAAATTTGCATGAAAGCGACGTAACTTTGAAACAGCGGAAGCAACCACAACAGCAACAATGAGCCGGTACACAAATCAAGGCATCTTGCGATGCTATGAAGCTGTGGAACTTTGAAGCTGTGGCGGCGCTGATCCGAAGCTCCGGCGCAATGCTTTGGTACGAAACATGTCAATGGGAAATATCAGCGCGCAATCACGCGGAGGTGTACATTTTTGGCAATTTCCGCAAAATTACTTCATGCCAAGAGATTTCGTTAATAAAGTTTGAAGTTCGGCGTGCGTGTGTGCGTGTGTGTGTGTGTTGCAAGTGTTTGTTGTGCCAGCAACTTTAGCAGTAAAAAACAGCGAACGCTGGCAAGAGCGCGGAGCGAGGGTTATGAGGGGCAAAATATCAGAAGAGCAACAGCTCAAATTACTTTTCAATACACGTACACATGCATACACACATAAATACACACAGTTACACATAAACCGAAATAGAGATATGCACGTGCACGTTTTTTTGTAGCTCAAAATAAATTGCAAAAATTTTTTACGATCAAACTTTTCGCATATAAAATAACATGGAGCAAAGCAGAAGAAGCAAAAATTCTACAAATTACTACGCCCCAAAAGATGAAAACGCAATTTAATTTGGTTTATAACTTGATATTTTGATTTTTTCGACAGTTAATTTCATTTATTGTCAATGGCTGCCTGCGTGTGTGTGCATGTGCGCTTAAGTATGCGTAGTTCATAAACAATCATTACGGTTTGATTTTATCCATTTGCTGGAAATTGAATTTTATGAACCGCCCCCCTTCCCCCTCTACCATCCGCCGCCAATCGCAGTCGGAAGTGGAATTCCTCGTAACTGCTTCTCTTGGCACTGAGCTTCTTCATACATACATCTTGTCGAGTTGACCTCGGAAATGGAAACGGAATTCGGAAAACCTCGAAATTATGTGGCTGATTATGGCAATAGCTTCTCTGACTTAAAGCTAATTTGAACAAGTTCAGCAGTGACACGAGTATGGGTGAGGGTGAAGCGAAAACCGCCTACATATTAAGAAGCGGGTTTATTTCCTGGAAATAGTTTTTGAAATGCATATTTTAATACTTCGGAATGCGAAGTCAACCTCTTGAACCCGCATTTTAATTCTATCTATACAATTTCAAGCATATTCCTTTAAAGTCTACTGAAGCTTTCTCCTTTTTAAAAACACTAATCGAGTTCGTGTGATTATATGAAAATATAAATCAGCTGTCTGCTGAAGATCATCAGAAATAATCGTGCTATATGTGATTTCTAGAGGGAAGGAATGTATCTGCTTTCTAACTTAAGCAGTTAAAAATGGTTAGGCTTCACCTTATGTGGATATACTTCATATACTGAGTTCTTCCGATCGTTAAATAGAAGTAGTATATATACAAACACGATGTTCTTTGTCAAACTATTGGAAACTTATTTTCGAAATTTTTTGCTTTTTTGCACAAACGCCGAAACAGCAGCATAACGAATACAAAACTCCATTTTCAAGTTCAACGCCTTCACGGCGCGACAGCCGAACCTATCAATGGTGGAAGTCTCTACTTTTCCCTCCCACTACCAGAATAACAAACTTTAATGCGAACGCAGTAAAATTCAATTGGTTGCACAACTTGTACCATTACCGGCGTGAATATATGCCTTTGCATATATGAGTGGCGCTGTGCGTGTGCGTGTGAGTGCGTGCAAGTGTGTTTGTATGAGATATTTTATGTTTATTGCAAAATGAGCAAAAGCACGACAAAAAGCGGCGAGAAACGTGCGCAAAATCACAAAACTCAAGCGTGGCAGTCACCCTCCCCTCCCTCCTTCTTTCTGCCCAGGGAAAGACGGCTTCAGCTTCAGCTTCCATTTGAGTTGCTGTTGCATGCGTGGAAATTGAGCAGCTCAAAGGATGATCATAATGTTCAAAATAAGCAGACGAAACAACACTTCAGTAAGTGTCTTCTAATTTTATTGTTGTTGTTGTTTTGCGAGCTTTTGTCGTGTGGGGATTTTGAAATTTGACTTTGTTTTAATGAAAAGGAAATGAAAAAATGCGTAAGTATGTGCTTTGAGCACCGCCAGATGGGTGTTTGCATCTGTGTGTGTGTGAGTTTATGTCTGTCTGTCTGTCTGCTGCAGTAGTAAAAAAAGTTTTCCAATATATTTTGAAGGTGCTTTTTATGGTTTATGTTGTTGCTCGGTTTTTTCCGGCTGTCAGCATCGCCTCAAGTTTAAATCACTTGAGCTTCTTCTGCGCTACTTCGAGGCAGAGGAGCACTTAGGCAACTTTTCAGCAATGCACAGTCGCTTTTATCGCTCTCAGTTTTCGGATTGCTGTTTTTATATGCGACTGCCCAAGTTTTTGCGAAAATTGGAACACTTTAAAGAAGCTATGTACATACATGAGCAGAAAAAAACGATCAGTCCAGCTTCCGCAGTCTATTGTGGTATGCATGTCTCTTGCTGTGCACTGAAGCAGAAAGAACAGACCTAACAAATCGAACCATATTCAGTAATGGAAAATCTTTATTTTCAACTAGTGTTATATTATATTGATATGATATTTCTAGAACAAAAAAATTTTTAATTTTAGTTTGTGTTTTATCCTTGCTTGACAAAAATGCTCTCAATCGGTTCATCACTTATTAGATTAAGATACGGTGACGGCCTTCAATGTGTGATACAATGGGCCTGAGTGCCTACGTTTCTGGTGCCTCTTTTTCTCGATTGGCCAGAACTATCTATTGCCGACCAAATAGAGGGTTTGTTTCTAGGCGTTCCTGCTATGCGTGCGCTTTCACCATTTGGAAATTCCTAGCGTTGGCAGTGCTTTCTCACTTTGTCTTTCAATCGGAGGTATGGCCTCGCCGTCTCCGTCCTCCAACTGTTGCCTCGAATACCTTCTTCTCTGGAGCTGGTTCGTCCATACGCATGACATCAACAAGCCAGTGAATACAGTAGAGCTTGTACAGTAGTCGTCGCCAACGCGGATCGGGGCGAAGATCTTGCGGAGCACTTTTCTCTCAAACACTCCAAGAGCAGCTGCATCAGTCTGCGAAATTAACCATGCTTTAGCGCCATAAAGCAATACGGATCTGATGAGCGTCTTGTAGAGTATTAGTTGTGTCAGATAAAAGAGCACTCAATAATAGTTGAGCCATTTTTTCTCGTATCTTCTTTCTATTAATTTGCCCAACTGCGTTTTTTTGTGTATTGTAGGTTATTTCTCTGTCGCTGTAGTCCAAATGAAGCTTCCTTACTCTTACTCATTTGTTGTTGTGGTTTTTGTTGTTATTTTGTTGCTGTAATTTGAAAGGGATTTCGTCGCAAGTCGAAAATTTTGTGCACAGTTTAAAAAGTTTTGGTTCCTTCCAACTTTTTCCGGGGGAACGGCAGACGCAAGCGTGTATCTCGTTTCACTTCTGCTGTCGCTGCTACTGTGGCATTTTCTTGCGTATCGGCGTAACTGTGTGAGTGTTTGTGTGAATTTGGGTATACTATCAGTTGACTTTTAATCTTTTAAGTAGGCTTAATCTATTAAGTGATTTATTTAAAAGTTTTCTCCGTCGTATCCTTTTTTGCGTCAGCGGAAATAAATACGTGCAACTTTCGCAACTGAAACGATACGCTGCGATGCGACAGGATGCAAAGCGGATCTGTAGGAAATTTAATTATAATTAAAGTAACTGTAAAAAAGAAGTTGTAGGCAGCCCGAACAGGGTTGCATTATTTTGGCTAAAAAAAAAAATTCGTAGAAAATTAATGCAAAATCGCATTGAATGTTAGCGTGCCTCACAACAAGGGGGGCTTGAGGAGTGCCACATTAATTATGCACACACACACATACACACTTCGAACGAGTTTGCCGAGAGCCGCTGGCAAAATTTTCAGCTATTTTAGCTCCAGCACACAAATTTACATTTTGTAATCCAGCAAACACACACACGCTCTTACAGGCACATACAAGCACTTACACATATGCACATTGGTATTATGCAAAGGAAAATGGAGAGCCGGCAAGTTAGCAAAAAATGTAACTAAACACCTTGAAAAAATATGCTGCAAAAATGTTTACTCAAGGCATGAGTGCGGGCAGTTGCTGCGGGAGGAGAAGGCTGCTGCAGGAGGGGAAGCGGTGCAGCTAGGCGCGACACAAAAAACGCGGTATGCTCGCGTGTAGCAGCAACATTTTTAGGACATTTTCCATGCAAAAGCATACGCACACAAACACATGCACACGCAGCAGCGCATTTAATTGCTTGAGGGTAACTGGGCCCATGCGATTTAGGGCTCTTTAGCATCATCTTTTCTGTTTGATTTTCAGAAAACAAATTTCAAATCAACAACAACAAAATTTTATCTAAAACTGTTTTCAGAGGTTTTTTTTAAAAGATATTCTATTGATATTTATAGAAAACCACTGCGAACACAAATTGGATCTATTGTGCTGGCCTGCATTTAACCCAGCTATGTTAGGCTCTTAATAGATCTTAGAAATTATTAAAAGCACAATAGCAATTTTTATAAAATGTAGATGTACAGTTTCCGAATAAAGCAAAATTATACAAGGCATTGATGCAGAGACATTAAAATCCTAGATACAAAAGAATTAAAGCAAATTTCCAAAATTAAATTCAAGAACATTTCTTTGATTTATGAGGCATACACCTTGGTTTCTGAAATAATATGAATAAAAGTGGGAAAGTGCTAAGGAAAGTTCGAATATATAGCTCCCATTAGAATTTTAGGAAACTGAATAAGTTGCTGTTGATATTATCTAATTTAAACAATAAAAAGCAATTTCTTTAAGCATGCTCAATATTAATGAATGGAAACATGTTTTAATTTAAAATGCGCCATTTTGAATAATTTTTGAATAATTATAAATCAAGTAAATGTGGGAAAGCGAGGCTTAAGCTTACCTTCAAATATAAATTAAACATTTCGAAACTTTGCTTCGGGCCTACAACTTGGTCCATGCTGTCCTAAAGTTGAAGACGGCACTGCCTTAATAAAGCGTGTATACCGTGTACACATTGTCCACACATGCGGACGGCACCCACTTCTTTCCTCGCCCGTCTCGCGACCAGCGCCACTACGCCGCAGCAGCGTTTTAAGCACCAGCAGCTCTTAGAGGCGGCAGGACCCTCTCGCGTGCGCGTTCGCTAAATTATTCAGCATCACACTTTCATATCCTGTTTATGAATTGCTTTTCATAGTTTTTTCATGCATTCTTAGCTTGCAAAACTGAAATACAAAAAAAAAAGAAGCAGCATAGAATTGGAAGAGAGGGAAATTAAAAAACGCCTGCCAAGAATAAAAAAGCAAAATTGTGTTTTGGCTGCTGTTGCTGCAGTTGTTGTTATCTTGAGCATAGGCAAGGTGCATGTGCCTAAGTTTAAGCGCCCAAAAATATACTCTGAAGTGGATTTAGTGGGAAGCATGTGTGTGCGAGCGAGTTCTCTCTGGGGCAGCAGTGCGGCGTTATAATGAAAAGCGCCCAATTTGCAATGCGTTATGCAATCCTCTGGTGAAGCACTTCAAAAGGAAGCATTTCAATGTTTGGGGTAACTGCATTAGAATTGCGCATTAAATCAAGGTTTAAAAAATCGAATAAAGAGTGTGGCATAGCGAACTTTCTATTTTGGTCCATAGCTAAATTAAAATGCTTTTTTGCGTGGAATAATTTGCATTTTTCAGCCAAAATTTTACTCCCAAAAATATTCCACTACATTTGATGTTCCTTCTTCTAAAAAAATTTCTTTTAACATAGACTAATCGTGTTTTATTGCATAAACGATTGGCTTTCTTACTTGCTTAAATAGTCATTTCACCCTGTTATAAAGCCTCCGGCTCACGTATCACGTATCACTCAGCAGGCGCTCCCGCTGTTCGCGCGCCTTCTCCAGTATCTAGTTTCAAGCTTAGCTGACGCTTCTTCCGCTTGGTCCCTCCACTTGAGATTTAAACGGTTTATCTGACATAGATTCGACTGAAACTCAGTACGAAGAGCAGCTCTTTAGAAAGCACCTTTCGATCAACCGTCAACCCAATGTTGTCATTCTTCTTCTTGCCTAAAAGGAATGAACCAAGATTTTTCATTGTTTTCTAAAGAACTGTTTCATATGCAGCCGAATTTTCAACCTACTGCCAAATTTCATATGGCTTGTGGGCTGCTTGAAAACACGGCGGCTTAAAATGTTGCAACAAAATCATGCTCGTTGCAACACATCGTTGAAGCGTGTACTTGAGTGCGTTTTTCTGACTGTTGTTGCTGCTCAACAGTCCCCTTGAAACTATGCAGAGTGGCATGCTGCATGTTGCACGCAAGTCACTCTTAAGAGACGCCCCCAAAAAATCTGCTGCTGCCATGAAAAATTCGGAAAACATGCTCTAAATGGAATTAACATAAATAAATATGCACGACAAACTAAAGCGTTGAGGGGGAAGGTGAGTATACGGAACGGACAGTGTGAGTTTGGCAGATTTTATGCTGTGAAGCGGTGGGATCTGTTGCAACACTTTCAGCGACATTTTCATGAAACCGCCACAGCGAATCTTCATTGAAAAATTTAAAGTGCAAAGCCAATTTCGCGCTATTCCAACTGCTCTTCTTTGTTGGCGCAAGACAAACGCGCGCAATTCCTGTCGACTGGCTTTTGTGACTGCCAACATACGCAAGGAAAATATTATGCCAAGCTACTTTCTTTCTTTCTTGTAGACAAATATTTGCGCAAGTGAGCCACACTGGCGTTGGCCAGGTCCAGCCCTTTCGGTCACGTTCTGCGAAAGCACACAGCAAAATCAACCTCAACTTACTGCTGCCGGTGCCCGTACCAATGCCCTTGCCGCTGCCTTCCTTGCCTTTGTAATTAAATGCAAATTAAGCTCATTTCATTTGGTCCTTTCTAATTGCATTCGCGCTGAAAGAAAGTAAGCAAGCAAGGTTCACTTTGATATTTTTTCCTGAACCATTTCCGTGCTGGTATTTTTATAGCATTTCCATAGTGTCATGGATATCTGTATTGCTCTATGTGTGTGTGTGTATATGCCCCGTCAATGTAAACTTGATAAAATAGAATGCAATGCTAGAAATCGCAGGGAAGGGACTATCAGCCACGCTAACAATTCCGCGCCATTTGCAAGCCAATCCCATGCAAGTCTTCATTAGCTTTGGCAAAGGGCGCTCTAGCCCAGACCAGACCAGAGCAGACAAGGCGGCAACCAGTGCATGCCAACCCATGGCATTCCAGGCCGAAAGGCAGGAACTTTTCTAATTAGCAAGGTTCAAACGCTGCTAGTGAAAGAAGCTGGCAAAAAAGTGCTAGCTGAAATCGACTTTCCTTTTAAGCGAATTAAATTTGCTGCTGATTTCTTATCACTTTCATTCGAAACTAAATATAAGAGAATTGCCGAAAAAAAAGCAAAAGAATTTTGCCTGAACACAGAATGAAATGCGTTTTGTGCTTGCCTTGGGTCTTTAAAAATATTCTTTGCTTGCTTTTCTCTAGAAATTTCTTTGTTGGAAAAATTAAACGCAGCAAAAGTAAAAGTCATCGGATAAGAAAAAGGTTGCTCGCCAATTTTAGAACAGACACAAATTCAGGCAGCCATTTGAATTTGACGGTATTTCTATTAAAAGTCAATTGAGTTTGACTAGCAAATTAATATATTTCTGTAAATATCATATTGACATTTTATCAAAGAAAATAACATGGCATATCAGTAAGGAAGTGCCATTTTCAGTTATTCACAAAAACTTAAAATTATTTCGTTTGCAATTTCCGTTCTCCAGTTTTAAAGAAGTTTGCGCTATCAGATGCATTTTCTGCGCACTTCAGATCAATGAAAAGAAAGGTTTTTAAATTTTCAAAGAAGAATTAAAATTGTTTCTTTGTAAATTGAGAAAATATGAATCAGAGAAGAGGAATTAACATTCATCATTTTATTAATCGTCCACGATGTATGAGTATGAAAATTGATTGGTTGATGAGAAATGCTGGCGAACCCTTGTTAGACATTAAGTTTAGCTTTTAAAGAATTTTTCAGTTGCAACATAAATTATATTGGATGCAAACAACCATTGTATATTTCTTAAATCTTTTAATTAAGTTTTCTCAAGTCCTAAAATTGTAAACTTTAATTCGAAAGGACTTTCGATTGCTTGTAATTTAAGCTTTGCAGTTGAGTAAAACTTATTTTTCTAAAAACCAGATCAGCAATATTCCTGAAATATCTTTCCGCAAACAAAATCCACTTTCACCTTCGATATGCAAGTGGAAAATGCATTCCGAAGCACATTTGCATTTTTCTGTGCTGCCTAGTATGCCAACACACACACAGAAACTTATGCTGACAGACTCATACACACACTCTGAAGCATGCACATTTCTACGAGCAAGGAACTCAAAAGCAAACAAAGGAAATATTTGCATTGCAAGTGAAACTGAGCAATCCGACACATACACATACACATACACGACCAAAGTTTGCCACAAATATACCAGCTGCCATTTTGCGTATGCGTGCCTAAGTGTAGGAAGGTATATATGCATGTATATGTATCTATATTTTTTAGCTTACAAAAACAATGCAAGCAATGAGGTGGCAAGGCATATGGCAGGAAGAGTCGCGTGTAGGTAAGCGTTGCGATAGCAACCAAAAGTCAATAAATGAAAAATTTGAATTTGATGCGACCATTGACAAAAAATCAAATGAAAACGGCTACAGGCGCAAACAAATTAAAGATGAAGCAGCAGCAGAATGGCATATACATATTGTACATATGTATGAGCCAATGAGTGTGTGTGTGTGTGTGCACCTTTGATTGAGAGTTTGTGTATGCAGCTGTCAAAAATATTAAATGCCATTCACTGATACGAAACACAAGGACGAGTGCTGCTTTTTCACTGTCCGTCACTGAAATGGAAAAAATAGCAAAAAAAAGAAGAAAAAGTAGAAGAACAGAAATAGCAGAAACGGAAGCCAGCTGCAGCATTGCCGGAAATCAAGCTAAACAAAGAAAATTCAGCAGCAGAAGAAAATGTACGGAAAACGCTGAAAACTGAAGAGAAATCGAGATAAACTGAAAGCATGTGAAACGGAAGTGCATGTAAATTGATAGAACGCGCATGCATCTGCAACGTGCCAGCGGCAGCAGCACACATACACACACACACACACAAACGTGCTGATGCTAGTTGGTCAGGACGCTTGAGTGGCGGGCATTTCATTGACTGAGGAAAAAAGTATATAAGGACGAAAGTTGGTTTGCCATAAATATTGGCGAACTTGAAGTTTATGAATTCCAGCAATCCTTTTTCAAAATGTAGCCTGAAACTGCATCAAAAAGAGTGAGAGTAATAATAGAAATGACAAAAAAGTTAGGCAGTTGGAGGAGTAAAAATTTAAGAGGTCGCAAGTCTAAATTTAACTATTTTCAAGGCAATTTTATGGTAATGAAAATTTCTCTTAAAGAAATTATGTTAATTTAATTGCCAATTCAATTTTGTCACTGTGCTAGTGCATAATAAAAATTTTAACTTCAATTTAATTTATGAATATATCTATTTTAAATAGCATTTGCATTTCATTCGGAAACTCAGATCCGAATCAAAATATAAGTGATATTGACAAAAAACGATTATGAAAACTTTAGCAACCAACAAAGTTCTTTTGAAATCCATTTTGCGTAGTTTTTAAGCACACTAATGATCTATTTCACCTTCAGAAGTTGACAAGATAGCAATTCCAAATTTGACAGAGTATTTTTATAGATGTTCAGTTTCGACTGATAGATTTCGATTTTGCCACCATTCGGCCACTCTGCTTGCTTTCCCTTCAATTGTATTTATTTGGCAGTACATGCAAACTGCTCGTCCATCACTAACGTCGACAGCACTTTGTAAAAGAGCCTTAATTACGAGAAGGCAACTCACACCTCAGCCAACAACATTTCGTAAATATGCCATTTTGTCAAATGAAATTGAAGCGCCCGCAAAAAAATCGTGAAACATTTTCAAAGGACTAGCCTATAAAAAAGTGACAGTGAAAGGCACGTGCGAATTCCGCGTGTCAGCATAAAATTTTTGAAGTCAGTAAACAAAATTATGCCAACGCACAGAGCGTCAACATGGCACACGCACACACACACACACATACACATAGACTCTTAATAGGCAAATAAAGGCGCGTCAGCGCAACCGCTATGACGAGTGCTTTTCATTGCGAGACAACCGAGCGACAGCGACCGGAAATGAGGAAGTGATAATTAAAACCGCACCACTCTCTGCCAGCCGCACTCCGCTGCCAAGCTAAGAGTGTTCCCGTGCTCCCGTGCCACTCTGCTCATTCGTACTTGCCATAGACATGCGTTCGCGGTCAGAAAGGTGTGTTCATTTAAATGTCAAACACGAAGCGCGCTTGGAAATGAATTAAATACTCATCCGGCACACACACACACACACACACACAGCTGCACACAAACGCGCGCATTTCATTGCTATAGGATTCACGCTAATGAAGAACAGCACGGCAAAATATGGCAGCAATTAGAATGAGAAAGTTGGCATGTTGACACAAGCCGCTGTGTAGGCACAGAAAGGGGATATGAGACCCCCACTTCCCGCCAGCAACACGACACGATTTATACTTATAAAAGCAACAACACAAATCAATCATCTCTTGCCAAATGTTTCATAAATCCCCTCACATAAAATTACCAGACTACCTTCATTAAGTGTGCTGCTGCTGCTTTCCACGCAACTACGCCCACAATGCGCAGGGGCGTAAATAAATATTTGCGGTTAATTAAACTGTTTGTTGCATACTTCTTCTCTTGCGTCACCGTTTTCACTTTTTTGCAATTTATATTTTTTCTTTTGCCGCACCCATAAATTCATTAATTTTTTTATTTTCATATCATGCGTAATTTGCACGTTTGTGCGCAGCCCCTTTTTGCTCCTAATTATATTCTCATTTACATGGCAATGAATGCAAAAAATGGGTTTTTTATACATGCAATTTTTTCTCACACATTTTTGTGATTCCCTCCCAGCGAATGTGTCAAAAGTAGCATAAATAAGTATATTTTGAAAATTTTATTTGATATGGGAGCATTTTTTAGCACGTAGCTGTCTGCTCCTGACAGCCTGCTAAACGCTTTTCGTATTGTCAGAGAATGTGCAAATGTGTCAGGCAATTTTAAATTAATTTTAATTAGCTTAATAAGCATTCACAGCTTACAAATTTATTGAAATAGTAATTGAAATGATTTCTAAAATAGTTCAAAGAATCTTTTCGAATATGCTCTTCAGTTTATTTGAGAAATTGATGCTTAGTAAAAGCATCATCAGCATCGTCAAATTGAACAAATTATTTGTTATAATTAGTTAAATGTTGAAATTTTTTATTATACCAGAACAAAAACTAGCGATTGCTTTAGAATTGTTAAATTGTAAGAAAACCATGAAAAAAATGATTCCGAAAACTATATCTTTCTTTGAACTTTCCTTATATTTTGAGAGCTGTCTTTTTATTGGATTGGTTGACAAATAAGTTTTGTGCAATATCCATTTTGAAGTTATTCGCTTTCCTAAATAGCTCACTTAACTTGTAAAAACCATGTGAGAAAATGGTCTCTGGCAAAACAATCGATTTTGATATAACTTTCCATCACCTTCTGGTGGGCTACGCGCTGAGGCTCAGTTCGCAAAATATGCAAAGCCAATTTTCTCAATAAGATTTCTATAAATAAATTGATAAACAAGCTCATAAAATGTGTGTGGCTTGCACATGTTCTACTAATAGTAGTAAACAATATTAGGACAAACCGCTTCTTTTGGGCAACAATTTTAATTTTATTGTGAACTCTGCGAATATTCGCTACTTTTATAAGCTTTATATTAGGTTCAAATCAGGTATGTATGTTTGTATGTCGTCAAATTTGTAATAGAATTACTAAATCACGCCTACAGAAACCGACCTCAATGAATTTCATACCATGCAA
The DNA here is from genome assembly GCA_963457695.1 of Neria commutata. Lineage (NCBI taxonomy): Eukaryota > Metazoa > Arthropoda > Insecta > Diptera > Micropezidae > Neria > Neria commutata. The sequence goes on from OY735245.1 coordinate 3,756,312, forward strand.
CTCAGGCTTTAATGGCAAACACTGGAAATTCAAGCAGTTCACTCAGCAAATCCGACTCGACCTAACCTGGTAGTCAAGTTACTGAGTGACTTTGTGCACATGCGCAAAAATGGAAAGTTTTTCTGGAATTTAAGCGCCAGTTCTGCTGCTCCGAACAGCTGCTTTCTGTTGCATCCAACTTCTGCTTTAAAAAAAGAGTTAAAAGCAGCATATAATTACTATTTCCGAAGGATGAGAGCGGCCGGTAATATATAAAGTGTAAAGCTATTAATGGCGATTAGGCAGAATGGTGTGATTGAGAGATTGCGCTAATTCAAAAACAGCCTGTTGTATGAATGTAATTACAACGCACAAAAATTATGAATCTAACCTGAAGATGGCATAAAGCTCAGTTCACAATGTCGCTTTAAAGGAAATAATTGCATTATCCTTCTCAGTCTAGTAAAACGTAAGACATCAAAAATCTTAACTCATTTCTATTTTAAGTTTGGTATATACAAAGTTATAGAATATAGTCACTTTGAACTAAATTTTACATAGTATCTTGAAGCTATTTAGAATTATTTTAAAATTTTTAATCTGTTCGACTTTTCGAAAACTATTTCTACGTTCTTCTATGTAAAGAAGGTCAGGCCTTGGGTATCTTTGGGGTCCTGTCTACAATATTTTGCGGCTGTAGATACCTTGATACAGGATCTCTTCTGTTGTTTCTTCTTCATCCCTACACATTCTACACATCCTATCTATCGTGTACTATAGCCATGGGGATTTTATGTATAACTGCTCTACAGGGTCCAGTCAAGAAACCATTAGCAAATCAGGTGTGCATTCTTATAAGTGTTACTACCTCGTTTCTTTTATACAGCCATAATGATTACGGAAACTAGAAACTTGCTGAAACTAGAAAATCGAATCTTAATGCGTTGAATTAAATTGCATCATTATAGTGTTTGTATATGTTAATATTTCCCCCAGAGTTCAGCTTCGAATGGCAAAAATTTTACTACTTTTTTGAAATTGTTAAATAATTTAGTTGATCCATAGGGATCGTAAGTAACAGTATGCACATATAAATTTCAGGTGGTTTATACTATTTGTTAAATTTAACTCAATAATTTATGATACGAAATTAAATTCCCTTTCTTCCAATAGCACTTTTAAATGACACTGCTGACGTTTGTTTTTTTTGGGGCCTTCCGCATTTGCTTCTGTATTCAATTTGCACATAAATTTGCAAACGAAGAGCAAAACAGAAACAAAACTGGCCTGAAATACTTCCAGAAGACCTGGTTAAAGGCATTCGTGCATTCTAAAGAAATACACAAAAGAGCGGCAGCAAAAAAGTTTGCAGTGCTGCAACCCAGCGACAGCGCGCATCCGTCGCAAGCGTTAACAAGAAGTGCAAATGTAGGCAAAACTTGCAGCAAACTGGGAGCGGGGAGAAGTGGCGGCAGCGACACCGACACCAACAGACAGCAGCAGCAGTAGCATCGCCAGCACTTAAGCCCCCTTTATAATTATGAACTCAGCATAATTGTTGGCATTTAGTGTTCGTGGGGGAAGGGGAAGAAGAAGAGGCCGGGGCGTGCGACGCGGCTAGAAATGAGCGTGTTCCATTTAGTGAAACTTTTGTGTTAACAAATGGCAGCAGTAACAGAAACAACAACAACAACAAGCTGCAAAAGAACGAGCCAGAAGCGCGTACGTTTTTAATGCACGTAAATGACACAGTTTCAAGCCAGAAGCAAGCAAACGCTGGCAAAAGTAAAAGCAGCGGTAGTAGTGGAAGTGGCAAGTGGAAGTGGCACCATGGCAGACAGGCGGCAACTGTTATACTGCGGAGCGCCACCAGGAAGCGTTCGAACTTCGAATTTGTCATGAGGCTTTGGCAAGTGACAAGAGAGAGCAGGAGAGAGCGAGAGAAGCAGTGGCTGAAGTTGAAGCCGAGCGAGCCGAGAGAGAGAGCCCGACAACGAGCCACTGCGAATACTGACCTGTCTCACCAAAGGCTCGTTTTTCGCAGTTGGCGCTGCAGCAGCAGCTTCCAAGTGGCCGCCGCGCGAGCTGCGCACGACAGCCTCCGAAGGGTCTTCGAATTCGCAAGTGGCCTCCTGTCGCCTGTCGTAAACAATTCGCTGCTCTCGGCCGTCGCCAGTCGATGCGTTTCGTTAGTCGGTGCAGGCGGTCAAAACGCGTGGACGCTGCTGCAAATTATATAAGCTGCTGGCACAACGTAGCCACGCACACACACACACACACAGCTACAGTAATAGTATTTTGTGTCCAAAGCAGAGTGCCATAAAGTTTCAGCTAAATTTAAAAGTAGTATTTGCAAAAATAAAACGAAGAAGTTGTTCGAAAACTTCAAAATGTCCTGAAGCATAATTCAAAAAGTGATACCAAGAAGAGTGCACTGCACTTTGACCACCTGCGGCATTGTGTGGCAAGCGCTGATATGTAATTGCAGCATGTAAGAGCAACATTAACGCCGCCAACGACAGCAGGACCAACAGCAGCAGCAGCAGCAGCAACTTCAATTTAGTCGGTATGTCTTGCACATTAATTTCATTCATTTTGGGCGCCTAACTGTACTCTAATGCACCGCAACGTGTCGCATTGAGCGTAGCTGCCACATGCAACGCTCTTGCCATTCAACGCGACTGGCTTTACAGCTTGTAACCTAGTTTCTGTGCTGTGCGCCCCAGCCTGCCAGGCAGCGAGGCAGTGAGGCAGGCTGCTTGTAGCCAGCCTTCAAGTGTGTGTGCCACTCGCTGTGGCATGCAACGTAAGCCAAAGTGATTTGTACAATATGCGCCAGTGCTGTGGCAAGCAGCTCATATGAGTGCAGGAGCAGGGGCAGGTGCAGGAGTGTGGCGTGTTGGAGTGGTGTGTTACGCCGTTATGAAGGCATTGCCACTGCTCGCCGCGCTGGTGGAGTCTAATTTTGAGCTGGTATCTTTTCGGGTTGTCCCACACTCACGTACACACACACACACCCGGTCGAGCTGCTTTTGTGCGCGTCTGCGTTTGCGTACGTGCTTAATTTCTATGACAATTCCTTGCAGCGCCAACAGCAGCTTTTGAAGTTGCCACACTGCTTCAGCTTCAGCTTCAGCTCCGGCTCTGCGCTCCGCTTACTCTTGCTGCTGTGTCATATTAATTACAGCAGTTCCATTCACCTCACTTTCATTTGTTACGTGCTTGCACTCATTTGCGCTGCAACGCGCTGCGTATGAGTGATGTGTGCGAAAATGTTACGTATACGTCCCGGGGGAGGAAGGGGGTTGGGTACTTTCACAATAAAGAGTTAAAGTGCTGCGCTTGCATTCGCTTTAGTTTGCACTTTGCTGCATTTACACGCAATTGTGAAATTTCGTAATTATTTCCGAGTATTTCGGAAGGGTTGCCTCTTAGGGGCGCAAAGTTGCTGGCATAGTGAGAGTAATCTTTGAAATTCTAACCCATTTAAATTGCACCATATTGATAAATATGAAAAAGTAGGCTTGATGAGGGGCATCTTGCTAGAATTTAGTTCGTACCGTTGTGCTTGAGGCCTTAACTGTGACTTGAGAGGCTCATTTATAGCAAATATTCCTTGGATTTGTAAAATAGTAGCTACAGCTGAGAATTAATGTTTTTAAAATTAATTTGAGCAAATTCAGGCTTTTTAAAGATTTAAGCTGTTCCAGAATCTTCAACTAAAATCAACTATTTGGTAAAATTAGTGGCTACAAACCATGAGGGCTTAAGTCGAGCTGGAACAAAATTGAGTTTTTATTGCCATCGTGTTCAGCGTGTCTAAATATATTTGCTAACAATTTTTCATGTTTGTTCCTTTTACACAACGGAAATTATATATTAAAACCATAATAGCTCATGGTTGATTTTCAGTGAGAATTTATAACTTTAAGCGGCTCTTCTGAAAATATTGAGGAAAACAATTTGCCACTTGTGACCAGAGATATATGCGTTTAGTTAAAAATACATTGTTTAACACAGATTTGTGACTTATTCAACAAATTTCGATATTTAGTACAATATACATGAGATATCTTTAATTTCATTAAAAATTAGAATTATAAAACCGATAAGAGAGAAAAAACCATAAACTTATACAAAACTGGGCAGAAGCTTCGCCGAATTTTAAAAGAGTTCGAAAAATTAAACAAAACATTAAACACTTAAAGAAAAATTCGTATTCAAATGTTTTAAATTATTGAAATTAAATTTTCAACAAAGCAAATTGACAGAGAAATCAGAAATTATGTAAAATTTTAAAGAAAATTGCGAGTTAAAATTTTAATTGCTTCTTATTAAAAAATATACTGAATGCATTTAAGAAACAATTGCAGAATAAGTATAAAAAACAAATCATATTGGGAGTCGTCCAATTTTCTAAAAGCCAAATTTTGAAAAAATTCAAAATGCCACAGCTTCGCATTTGCTCGGATAATGGCATGACTCAAGAGCAAAGTCACACAAGCAAAACATTTAACTAGCAAACTTTAAATGAATGCCTTTAAATAAATCTGCAACACAAAATAAACGGAAAGCTAAGAACAGTGGAAAGGGAGGAAGAGGAGAGGGATAGAGGCAGCTGGAAGAGGAGAAAAATCGCCTCGCATTTAAAAGTTTTTATCTGCATAAAAATAACAGCAACAACAATAGAAGCGAACTGCCGCCATGCCAACAACAACAGCAGCAACAAATGCAAACAAATTCAATTTCCCGAAGATTTATTTAAAAACTTGACGAGGATTAAAATGACAAATTTGAGCCGAATTGGAATTACAACCAAATGACAAAATGCGATTGTTTAGACGCTGGTGTTTCGCTTTCTCTGCATTGTTTTTGTTTTGCTTTTTGCTTTTATGTTGGCTTGAATTTAAGCCAAGCAGTAGCAAGACAAAAACAGCTTAAAAGCAAAACAAAGCAAGGGAATTAAAGTAACAAGGAATAAGGCAAGGCCAAGCAAGAAACTAGAAGCTTTGCCTGGAGTAGCAAGGATGCCACATTTAAGGACTTTTTAATTTGTAGACGTCTTAAAATTTAATTTTTAAAAATTCTAATAATTGTTGGAAATCTAAACAATAGCCAGAATTCATGAAAAAAAAGTGAAAAGAGAAACTGTTAAGTTGTTAAGAAATGCAAAAACAACAATAAAAAATAAGTAGCAGGCGACATAGAACAATTGGCACAACAAAAGCGAAAAGGATAGAAGCTCAAAAAATTTGTGAGCAATTTGCAAAAATCGCTTAAGATCTTATGCAGGCATTTGCCCGTGCGCTTTGTAACAAATGCGAAAACTTTTCTGTTGCACGGCAACGTAAAAAGAATTTGTGCTATGCGTTGTTTTTGTTGTTGCTGCTGCCACATGTTCCTGCTGCTGCTGCTGCTTCACTAGCGTGACACGCCGTCGAATAAAAGCACACACGCACTTTTGCTTTATTGCTTTGGTATGTGTGCATAACGCATGCACACTGACACACACACACACATACTAACGCACGAACTTTTTCGGCTGCTCATTTTTGCTGCCACTCGTCTTACCGGAAAAAAAAGCAACACCTGAAGGTTTAACCGAGCTTCTGCAGTTGCCAGCAGCACAAAAAGGCTTAACCCTTAAGTACTGACGTTTTTGAAAGGTAGGAAAAACATTGAAAATATTTTTTGTTTGATTCAAAATTGCGCTGAAGTAACAATACCATTTTTTATAAATAAGTTAAGAAAAAAAAGCATTTCAAAGTAAAGACAATAGATTTGCAGCCTAGGATAGCATAGAAAAGGACGTGATATAGTATAAAAGTATAGAGTATGACACAAAAAGAGAACATCCGACGAAATAGAAAACTATAGAGAAGAAAGCCAGAAGCTTCGACTGTGAATATTTAGACAAGATATGATAGGATAGAATTAGATAGAAGAGAAGAATATAAGTTAAACTATTGTTAACTTTATTGGCAAGTCAGTCCGAATAAATCTAAATTTTTTAATATAAAATGATTTAAAATACAGCCAATTTTGAATTATTTTGCAATTACTGAACATCATAGCAAAAGAGCGTTATTGTTCACGTCAATGCTTTAAGGTTAAAATCCGCTCATCCCCGTAGAACCATGGGGAGTTGCATTCGCTTTGATATTTAAAATATATTCCCTTGCTTCCGTCAAGATTCAGGTAAGACCCAGCACAGCTGAGCATGATATGGCGCACTTCACTGGCGGAGCTTGTTTCGGCTTTGCGTTTATCTCGTACATGAAGTGATTTGCTGTAAGCTTTTGGCGGGTGCCTTAAAGTGTTGTGTGGTGTGTGGCTGCAGCACAGGCAGGCAGCTGAGTGGAGCGCACAGCAAGTGCCTACGCTTCCAGTGGCTTCCCCACGAGCTCATGTATTACTGTGCCGACGAAGGCAGACGCTGAGGCAAGTTGCTGGCCTTGAAGTGATATTTTATTTTTAACCTTGCTTTATGAAAGAAACATCTTGAATTTCACACATATCATAAAAAGGATTTGCTAGAGACAGCTTCAATTTACAGGGAATGAAGTAAGCAAATTTTGAATTATCTTATTCAAAATTTTTTATGAAAGGAAATTTATGTTTCAGCTTACTTAAAGCCCTTTGTTGCTACTCAGGCAATATGCACAGTGTGGCGCTATTGGAAACTATAAATAGTTTTAGCGGTATTTTTAGGTGGATCAACTGGCCTGGCGGAGAAGTTAAAGAGCTCGTTTGCTCCGTAAAGCAACGAAAAACATAAAGAGCTACCAAGTAGCGAATGGATTTTGTTATTGTTTACAGCAAAACGGTTTTTTTTTCCCTTCTGCTAGACCAGTTGCTCCAGTTCGTTCATACAATTGATATTATCGAACTAATTTTAATCCAAATGGTTATATCTTTCATTACTTTTTACTACTTTTTATGAGTAGATTAGGTAAGAAGTCCTACATTGAGTGGCGATATCGTCAAAAGAGCTTATTTTATTGCTATAATTTCAATAAATTCGGGAACAGTATGTAGGAACCCGGTATATGTTCGAATATTCCCAAGAAGTCCTTGTTTTTAGTAGTTCTTTTTGCAACTGTAAAATATACAAAAATATGCTATTTCTGTGCTTGCAATTCATATGCTACTCATGGTTTGCCTTTTTCAAACGAAGTTAAACTTTACCGACATCAAATCAAGTTGCACATGGCCCCCACAGATCGTGTGGACTATGGATAAGCGCTCCCACAATCAACATAATCAGCGCAGTGACAACAACTACCACAAACAGTTCAGCTCAGAGTAAACACTTTGGAATTTTGAGAGGCAGCCAGTCCAATGCCAGCAACGTCTTGAGACTGCGCAGCCTCTACGAGCCTTTAGTTTGCGTGCGGAACGTGTCAATTTGATTATTTCGGCGACATAAGCTTTTGTTTCCCTCGCTCCATTTTGGCCCTTCTCTAAGGCTGTGCCTGCTGTGAATAGGTTAGCCGCAGAACGCAGCTATACACCTGCAGTTATTTATTATACATGTGTGTGTGTGTGTGTGTGTGTTGCTGTTGTTATTTTATGTTATGCTTTTGTAAACTTTGCCCCAAGCCAAACAAGGCGGAATTGAATTTTTGATGTATAGACAACTCACTTGGCCTTTGTCTGCCGTGTGCGAGTGTACGTCTGCTTGAGCTTGTGCATGTAGCAATATGTGTGGGTGTATGTGTGTGTTTATCTTTGCATCCTTTTGTTTTATTTTTGATGCTTTTGTTTTTTTCTTATCTTTCTTTTAGTCTACGTCATGCTTATCGTGAAATATCAAATAAGTCAGCGCCATCATTGTCACCGAGCCTTCGCATACCCAGCAGCTGGGGCACTGCTTCATACCTACACATGCTCAGTCCCCTCAGCCCCGCAACCCTTTTGCATCGCCTCCAACTCAATAAGTTACTTTGTCTTTCCGTCTCCCGGATTCTGTTGTTTTGTCCTCCATTTGCGCCTTAGGCGCTAGTCCTTCTCAGCCGTCGCTTCTGCTCGCTTGGCCGTGTTGACATGCGGTGTGTCTGTGTGAGTGTAAACAGTTTGCACACATATTTTTATTAGCATTTGCTGTTGATTTTACGTATGAAGCTGTCATCTGTGCGTGATTGAATTTCTCTTCGTCGACTATGTGCCTTTAAGGATGACAGATGCGCAACAGTGCTACTTGCGAGAGGGATTGTGTAGGTGTGCCTGCCTGCTTGGTTGCTTATTTTCGCTTTTGCGGGCAGACGACGCTTGTATCTGTTTACAATAAATATTATCAACATATGACGCAGTGTTGTTTTTGCCTGCCTATTTGGAATGGAATTGTTAGATAAGCTAGAGTTTTCTTCAAGTAAACAGTATGCAATACAAACAGGCAATATCCTTACTATAAGCTTTCTTTCATGATCGTCGATATAGGGATCAAGTACAGCCGAAATCAGCAACCAAATAATTCGATATATTGTAGTGAAACTATAGCCGAAACCAATGCCGAAATCGGATCAAAGTATAGATTATGAGGGAATAAATAAACCATAAGATAAAAAATGCAAACCGAAAAATGAAAGAGACCATAGCAAACTTACAGCAAGCCATGAGAAAGAACAAAACACAGAGTCGAATGTAGAGAGAGCAAATCGCGAAAAGATAAAAAATAACAAACTTTTAAAGAAACCAAAAAAGAAAAGAAAAAGGGGAGAAAAAATAATGAGAAAAGACAGCAGATTATAGAACTAATATTGGCAAAGAAAGAGAGAAAGAACGCATAAAACTTAGAGCAGAGCAAGTTGCCAGATGGTTAGAAAAAAAGAGTGTATGGAATGTGAAACTGTATAAAGTAAGCAGGTTCTTCAGCATAAAATGGCAGCTATAATATTCAATAACTTCCGGTTAGGCTTTATTGCTGCATATCTCACTGCTTTCGTCAGTGGGACCACTGACGTTTCGCTGCCTGCCCAACCCCCAAATAACGCCACAAAAACTCATACTCCTGCACTTCAATTAAAACCGCATATATTTTCCATACACGAAATAACGGACTTACTGCATTACCGGGCCGCGGCAATTTCACATTTCACACGCTTTCAGCGCATTTCAACGCCTCTTTCTCGCTTTGTGGCCGGGAAAAATGGGCAGTGAACCATCAAGCGTAAATAAAATATGGCCACACACACACACACTCAGGCAAAGTTTTGCGCACCGCACACAAAGAGAAGCGGCTCGGTCCACATGCAATTCCACATTTACACACACACACACACAAGCGAATAAAAATATGAGAAAGTGCAAATGAAATTGGAGCGCGCAGAAAATTCCACACAAGCAAGCAGCCACAATACGGCCACCCCACAAAGGTTTACACACACGCACACATGCTCAAAGGAGCTACGTGAGTTGGTGCGAGCGCATTTCGTTATTAATATGCAATTTCCCGTCACTCAATTTAAACGCTTTTTCGCGTACATTTCAAAATATTGCTCCGGTATGTGTGTACACATACGTTGCCACTCACAAACGATTTCACACATATGCGCATTCACAGACGCGTCACAGTGTACACAGTTGGCGGCAAACGCGTTGGCTGCGGCAAATGAATCGAAAAAATATGCAAACAAGTAAACAAACGCGCGATGTGCTTGAACCGTACAGATGGACCGGACGGATGGATAGACGGACGGACGCAGAAGTGGACGGTTGAAGCACCCAGAAATAAACCCGAAATTGCGTTAAAATTGTGTGAAAAATTATTTGAAAAATAACAAGCGCATGCAAAATTTATAAAACATACAAATAAAATTTTAGCAGTTCGCATTATACGCTCAGCTGTGTGTTTGTGTGCGTGTGTGCCTGCTAATGGTTATGGAAAAAAAATGCGAAGAATTGTGTTAGCGCCAATGAATATGTGGTAAAGAATATACGCTATTCAGCAAATGTACAGCATGTATGTGTGTGTTAAAACATGTATGTGATGGCTTAGGAAGCTCTTTGCCTGTATTTGTGGCCACATTTAAGCAAGCGTTTCAATTTCATGATTATTTCTTTTCTGCAAAATTGTCTTTGGTCTTGGTTTTCGTGATATATGTTCAGCATGGGGAATTGTATGTTACAGTGCTCCCGGCTGAAGAACTTGCATGTGAAAATAAAAAGCGCAGAAACATTTTACAGAACATTTAATTAAAATGTTGCCGAAATGTATGAGTTTTTTCTTTTCCATTTGCTTTCTTAGCAAATGTAACGCATATCACTCATACGCTTCGAGGTACACGAGTGCTATGCTTTAAGAGGTGGCGAGCTTAAAAATTGTTCTTTATACACATTTAAGGATTCATGTATATAATTCTTACTGATATCTCGTAATAATGCTGGCTAAATAAATCTATAGAGAGAGTGTAGTGAATTAATAAATTCAATTCTTAAACAAAACTTTCTAAAATGAGAGAACTTCAATAAAACAAACCTGCTAAGGCAAAAGCAAATGCCGAAATGCATATAATAAACCCATATAGAAAATAAGAATAAATATGCAGATGGATTTTCAACCAAATCAATATTAGTTTCATTATTCTCTCGTTCGTAATTCGACTCACTCTCTAACATATACAGAAGTTGTTCTAATTATGTTCTTATCACCAATTGCTTTTAGCACTTCCCCCGGAGAAAGCACACCAAACGATTTGACAGAAAACACAGCTGTTGAAAATGATAAGGCTGTTAAGAATAGCACACTGTCTCATTTAAATGTATAATATAAGCATTCTTGGTATGTACATTTTATACATTCAAACTTTTTCGCTTGTTGGCTATTTAAATTCTTTCCTGTTCAAATTTATTTTACAAATTATTTCTAATTCAGTCCCGAAAATTCTGAGATTAATGAAAGTTTGTCCCAAAGATTGGATTGGATTCCCTTATTCCTACCTTATTCTTCAGTTTTCAAATCAAGACTAGTCGGAAACCATTATCTTTTTTATTGAAAATAGAAATTATATAATATTAATATCACACATCTTTGGTATTAAAATGTATGTGTGTATAGTAGCAATAATTATAAAGAAACTGTAGGTAAGTTTAAAAGTCCTTTTTGCACATTTTCTCACACTTGGTTTATATTTTCACTTACAAATAAAATTGCAAATGTGTTCATATTTTAAATAGTTCACAACTTTTTGTGTCGCTCACACACCTTACTACAACTCTATTCTCATGCATTAACATTCACCTTGCACATTGCACCATTTTGCAGCGTTTGTTTGTGTGAAGTGGCTGCTTTAATGCTTAAATGTAACAAAAAGGAACCTTGCGTAAATCTCGAGCACTTGGAAAAAACATCTTGGGTACAAAAGCCACGTTGACAATGCAGCACTACAAATGCATGCAAAAGAACTTGTATGTGTGTGTGTTTATGTGCGATTAAGCTCAAGATTGTGTGCATGTATGAGTCAGTGTGTGTGTGCGACGCTGCTGCAAAACCTCACGAAGATAATAACAATCACAAATGCAGCAGCACTCTCACCTACACACGCATAAGGCAGCGTTGCTCCTAACCACAAGCAGAAGCATTCGATAAGCACAACCCCAAAGGCAGAGCAACAGCCAAAACAACAACAACCATGCTGATGCTGATGCTGAGCAGGAGCAGGAGCTACGAATTTATGCGCTCTCTAAACTTTACGCCTTAAGCTGTATTTTTCTTCATGCCGTGCACAATTGCAAATTATGCTACGCTGCGCATGTGTTAGTGTGTATGTGTGGTATGTAGCTATGTATGAGTGTATGTTGGTGTTAGTGCGTGGCGCATAGATAAGCGCTTATTGTGCATCGTCGTCGAGTGCAAGTGCTGCTGCTGCCGCAGCGAAAATAAACTTTCTGCTGCCGCCTTCCGCGCCTGCAGCTACTCTTCCTGCCTCTCATCGCTCCTCTGATCCACCCGCTCAACGCGATGTCGACGTGTGTGCAGCTTGGCATACTACTTTTTCTCGCTGTCGAGTTGACACACGCTCACACACACACAAACACAAGCGCAAGAAATGAGTTATTGACTCTTGTGGCTGCTGCTCCTTTGCTTGCTCCTGCGCCCTTGGCATGCCACTCCGTTGGGCTCCGCTCGAGTAAATTAAATTCGTTGCCTTAAAATACTCAAATATGCTCGGAACATATGAGAAATATGTGTGTCTTTTTTCGTCTCTGCCGTACCTTGGCTGCTGCTGCTGATTCCCCGCTGCTCAGCTTCCTTGATCCTTGCTGCCATTTTCGCGCATTTCTTTAAAAGCATTTGTTTTGGCGCTTTCTTCTGCGGGAAATTTGTGCTGCCGCATCTAAACTGAAATTAAAACTTCAACGCTTCTGCGGCTTGCCGCGACACTTTGGCTGGAGTGCGTATCCTTGAGAGCTGCAGTGCACTTCGGCGTTGCTAGAAGGCTCATTAATAAGCGGCGAATTGCTTGAGCTGGCACGGAAAGATTCCCGTATTTTAAGCTGCAGTCTGCTTTTCTGACAACGAACATAGCAGAGAGATTTCGTTTCTTGTGGACTTGTATCATCTTCAACTTTTTGCAAAAAATTCTTTTAAAAGGTAGTTAGTTCAAAAAGTGTGTAGGACATTTCTATTTGCAGGGCTGTGCTTCTCTCCCAGGCTTTTTTTTGCTTTTGCCAATATAAATTATATAAATTTTTAACGTTGATTCGTTTTAAGAAAACCAATTCTTAGGGAACTCTCAATAAATTTTTGGAATTTCTTTCACAGCTAAAGCTTGTTTGTCTATTGAAGTTTATTTGGCACTTTTTTTTACCATAAATTGATATTAATCCGAAAGTGGCTTCCCTAGTAAATGCTAACAAATACCTGGAGTTCAATTTAGTAGTCGATTTTAGAGTTACGTAAATTCTTTTTGAAACTGTTTCGTTTTTGTTTAAAATTTTTTTCCTAGATTGTGCATATTTCAAATTAAATATATGATCAGTACAAATATTTTTAAAAAATAAAATGGTATCGCAACAGATCTATATTAGAAGGCACGCTATCGCATTCCCTCAAATATTATAACACGCTTGTCATTACTTTTTCCCTGCGGCAATAAAATATATAAAATATATCTCAACTTTTTGCTTGATTTATTAATGCCGCCAGCACAAACTGCAGGCATAAATTAACATGCCAGCATTCAAATTAGCTCCAGCTCCCGCTCAATGCCACAAAGGCTCAATGCCAATGCTCATTGTCGACGGCGGCACAATACGGTAAATGTTGTTAACCAAACTCAAAAGGCGTGTCCCACAAACATTCGCATTTGCTTTGGACCGCCAGTGGCGCAGGGAGTGGGAGTAGAGGGAGTTCCGGACAAATGAATTAAATTTACAAGCTTTCTCTCGCATCGCCTAACGATGCTCCCTTATAGCTGCTCCGGCATTGTCCTTTGCAGTGCTTCCGGCACGCAGAACGCTTTCAAATGACACGCCATCAAAGCCATCAGCATTATCAGGACGACACGCTTACATAATGGCTGACATAATGGCAGCTGCGGCAAACGCACAAGCGGACAAACGCAGAAGTAACGTAACGCAGCGCCATCTAACACACACACACACACACACGTGGAGGAACACCCACCCACTGCCACACAACGAGTCATACACAGTTGCACGGTCGTGTGAATACGCTTCCTTCGGGACGTGGACATGCAAAAGCAGTGCGCTATGCCATGGAGTGACGAGCGAGGCAGACGGACGCACAGGCAGCCGGGCAGTCAGCTTTAGCTATGAGTGGGCGGCCGGACTGACTGGCAAGTGCGCAGCTGGCAGCCATCGACTTCGGTTAACAAAGAGAGGAAGTGGCCAACACCGCTAACGTGTGCGCTGACGGAAGCAGTCACCAACACGCACGCACACCCACTCCAAAATGTGCTCTGTGTGTGTGTGTGTGTCATGTCGAATGTGTCTGCTGCAAATAACATTTAAATGTTATTTCAAATGCTCTGCTGCTTTGGCATATCGTGCGCTGCCATTGTTGATTGTATTTATGTTGATTTACGGGGCGTATTCGCAACATGCCTCGCCGTTCACTCACCAGCATCGCTCGCTGCCGTCGCTATCGCTGGCGATGTGTTCGCCTTATTTGTGGCAACGTTATCGTAAGTATATGGAGCACACACACATACAAGGGAGTTCTTCCCTGATATGTTCAAAGATTTTAATTTATTTGTGCTTTTGACAATGAACATTTCATCTTCTTCTTATCTGATATTTTTGGAAATTTCTTATAAAAAAATTTTATAGATTATTTAATTAATTAAGAAGATAGTCTGGAGCAGGCAGTGAAATCAAATGCTCATGTTGTTTTCTAAAATTTGTGTGTATATCACTCTGCCAAAGGAGTGGAATAATGCTATATTCTTCACTGGGGAACGGCGATATCTCTGACCTCTATGTTAGACTTTTTCCAGAAAACTAAATTTCCATAAATTGTGAACATTACGTTCCTTGCTTTTATTATAACGGCATTCATTCGATAGTGTAACTAGAGCTCAGTAGTGTAGCAGTGTAATATTAATTTCTGAAACTGCGTATACTTGTTGCATTTTTATAGGCCTTAGAATAATTTCTTATTTTCTTTCTTTAATACTCAACTCAACGTCCTTGCTGTACAAAAAGGAATAATAATAAAAATCAAGAATAAAGTCCACAAATAAATTGTTTAATGAGGAATGCTCAAAATATGTATGCTCAAACTACAAGCCCCCTGTATGGCTTTTCTTTGAGTAAAAATACAAAAGTATGTAAACAATGGATTTTATTTACTAAATCAAAGTCTCTGTGAAAGACGAATTTTAATTTGAAGCATATATATAAAGTCTATTCTGGGGATATATTTATTTTAAGTTTGGCGTAGCAAGAAGTTTGTTTAAAAAATTTCCCCTTCGAAGAGCTACATGTATTATTTTTTAAAACTTTTTCCAAGCAGTGCTTTTATTTAACAAATAAATATTGAAAGCAAATATTAAATATGGCTTTAAAATTTATTCTGTCTTTTGTAATTTCACTTATTTGCCATTTCATTGACATTTTCGAACTTAAATAACCAAATTCTTTGTTATGATAATTTGACTAGTTCTCACAATATATATGTACATATGTTATATGCATGTATTCACTCCGTCTCCCCATTCCACAATAACCATGAAGAGCATCAAGCATTTTCTTTTCCTGCTTTAAGTAATTGGAGCACATTTATAAAACCGCCAGCCTTGCGGAAAAGAGTAAAGTATTGGTTTTCAAGCCACAATGCGGCTGCAGGTGTACTCCGTGTTCCCACTCGCCCGAATGGTTTTTAATTCAGCTCCCAGTCCCGGCAACAATGCCGTGCAATTAATTTATTTTGCTGTGCGCTGCAATACGAGTACAAGGCAGCGTTGCATGCTACTCACATGCAATGACAATGCGACAACAACGCGACGACAACCGGCAGCAATGCTACACTGCCTGACAGCGAGAGCAGCGGCAGCAGCTTGCAGCGAGATTGCGCCAAAGCTGGAGTCCTGTTAGCAAATTCAATAAGCCAAGCATGTCTCGCTGTCAATGTGTGTCCGGATGTGTGTGTGAGTTTATGCAACAGACAACTCGATACTTCTGCATGAACAGCGGCAACAAGCTGTAGCATCATTTTCTACACTCCCACACCAACATACTCCCACATGTATAAACGCACTTGCATTGGTAGTCGTGTGAGTATCCGCAAACAGCATGTTGGCTATTCGAATGAAAATTGTAAGCAATTGAAAGCAACGTTTCATTAGAAAAATAATTTAAACGGATTTATTCGATGTTGATGAAGTGAATTTTCTGCAGTAATTTTTTGCAAATATTTTCATATAAGACAGAAATTCTTTGGCAAAGCTTTAGTTTACCTAACAACCAAAAATTCTTTCTGTACGCTCAGAGAAGAACATATCTCAAAGAGGGATTAAAGATATAAGTGAAATATTTAGTTAAAACAATATTTTTACATACGTTTTTAATGCAAAAAAATTAATTAAGTTTGAATTTTAAAAAGTAATAATCGTAAATTAATAAGCACTCATACACCCTGTGGGTCATTAAAAGTGCATCCAAGTCCTTGAAATGCTTTCAAATATTACACATCACGATTACATGTACTATATAAAAAACACTCTTCTGAGGTTTCGTAAATAATTCTTAGTTAGGGTAAATTTGTAAATAATTCACATAAAAAATTTAAATCGTAAATAAATTTAAAAATAACCAAACTTTCAACGTGCTTTTCTTCAAGCTCTAATGGCACTTTTGCAGAGCTCAAAATACCGTCATTATTTCTTTTTATTATTATGTACAAGTGTGTAACTAACTATGAAGACAAATCAATTATTTGTTATCTTTTGCCTGCTGTCAAAATAAAATATCAAAATCAATTTCAATTTCAATGCAGGAATCGAGGGAGCTCATTTCCATTGAAAACTCGTAACAATAACAAAGAAAGCGATGGAAGATGGAAAGTACAAAAGTGAAAGGGCATAACAATAAACAAGAGATTGCTAGCAATGTGTCTGTGTGAGTGTGTGTTGTGTGTATTTTGAATGTAAATTTGGCATGCCATTAAAAATCCAAGCATCAGGAAATAAACACACACACACACACACACACACAGCACTTGGCGGAGCAGCGAGCATAAATGTTTTGACATTTGACAAAGGCGAAATCATGAAGCGTGCGCTTCATTGTCTGCTGGCCGTGACACGATTTGGAACTTGCTCGGCGTTTATTTGTGAAGCGGCTGAGCAATGAGGGAGAAGCAGCAGCAGCACTTGAAGGAGAGGTGGGCTGAAGAGCGGCAACAATAGCGCGCAAAATTGCTCAAAAGCGCGCAAGCAACTGCAAATTGTGTGATTATGGGGTGAGAGGGCAAAGGAGGGGCGACTTGCCTGGTCGCACAAATCAAAAACCAGAACAATTTGCATCGGCAAAGAATAGAGACGCTTCAGCTTGGTAGCAAGAAGTATTTCATCTTCACATTCGATTTGAAGCACTGACCAACATAATCTCTATATTTTCGATACACCTTGAGTCAAAGCCCATTCAAGGAAAGGATCACAAATATTTCATCTTTCGATATTATTGACTGTCTCTTTGATTGTACGGGACTAATGTAAAGCACAAAATTTAATCATTGTCATATTAATAACTTTGCTCATTCAAGATCAGAGATGAATTTAACTGACAAACGACATGTCCATAATCCGCCCAAAAGATTTACCTACTTCATTATGTTAGCTGTTAAATGGAAGTCTTTTCCAAATATGCTTTTGAAAATGTCAATCCGGAATTTTTGTCTCTTATTATAAAATTATATTTTTTCAAGTGTTGAACAAATTTTTTAAACACTTTAAATTAACTGTCGATGGCCATATGAAAAAAAATTACATTTAAAGTTAAATAACACCATATATCTGCAAGATCTGCGGGTATTTGCATTCATATTTGAAAAATTCATAGTTTAATATAAAAAGTATATAAAAATTTTTTTAAAAATTGTCAATCTCATAAAGCGTTGATATAACTAATCTCACCAGACTTCTGGGCAGCAGGTCTCCAAGACATTAATCAAACTTTAAATTCCTTTTCTTTTCAAAACTGTGACGCGCTGTAAAAAATGCGTTGATGCGCAGTTTAAAGCAACAACCTCTAACAACATTGAAAGGGCACAGCGCTTACTAATAGCAAAATCATTTTTGGCCAGTGTTATTGCTTTCCTTTGAGTGTCGTTGCTGGCTCGAAATTTGATTGAGTCAATAATGTCGCTATCAGAAATCCTTTTTACTGTTATTGTCTTCGCATGCCAGCTAATATTTACATGCGCATATCAAACTCAACCCACACATAAAAAAGCGGCGGCAGCGATACTGCTATTGCGCAGCACACAAACACACACTTACGCACACATACATACACTGTGGAAATTGTCGCGTAGTTTAGATTTATTTTGATATGCCTTTGAAAACTTTTTCGATAAAAATGTAAATTTATGTCTTTCATATGCACAGACATTCGGCTGCTTGTTAGTAGCAGTTGTTAACTTGGCTGTGTGTAGCTATGTGCGTGTGAGTGTGTGCGTGTCTGCTTGTTAGCGACATTGCTTTAGTTGCTTGTCGCTGTTGCTATTGCTGCTCTTTGACAGTGTCGAGCTTTTCTTTTTTGTAGTAAATTCCCCTCGACATGATGAAAATTATAATGACTTTTGCGAAGAGTTTCCCCCTGCCGCTCCTTGCCTTTTCTGCTGCCTTCTGCCCTTTCTATGCTTTGAAATCGAGCAAAAGAGCACACAGCTTCAATCGTAAAGCAACGCTGCTGTTAGTGGTATGCTTTGCATTTTTATTGATCACCTCATTCACACACATACACATACAAAAAATGCACAAACACTCATATACGCAATCGCATACTCACTCAAAGCAAAAGTGCATGCAGTTAAACTTTGTAGTTGATTAAGAAATGCCGAGCGCCACTTGTTGTTGTTGTTGCCACTACTGTTGCTGCAGTTCCGCAGATACTCTTCGCGATATCGATTACAGCGCTCTGGTGTAATAACTTGATGCTGCAATTTTCACAGCTTCTTTTTACAGCGCAAGTGGTTTAGATTTCGATAGCAAAAAGAGAGGAACTTCAAACGGTTATGAAATGTTTGTACATTTCTTTGACTCCCATAGAAATATAAAGATTTTAATTTCTTTATAGAAATTGTAATGAAAAATAGCTGGATATATGTATATCTATCTAACAATAATAGCTCAATATTAGACGATTTCATCTAAAATTTGATGACAATATATAAAAGTGCGACAACAATCGAGGACAATTTTACTTTAACTTTGTCGAAATAAAGCGTTTTAATTAATATAGACCATTATATATTTTTATGTAAAATAGAAAAAAAGTTACATGGAATTCTAAGAAAAAATCTAGTTTAATTTCATGTAGATTTCTAAAACTTCTACAATTCTAAACATTGCTTTTGTTGTAAGGGTGTCCTGAAAAATGGGACTATATTTATGAATTCCTTTGTAGAAAATAATTAAATGCTTTCTTCGTCTCGATTGGTCGTTAACAACCTATTATGGGGTTATGACCTGAGGTAGGACTTTTCACCAGGCGCCTCTGCCATTATAATAATAATGAGTTTGTGTCACAACAACAACATCTGTGATCATATTTACATATGTTGAATAAATATTTCAAGCATTTAAGGTAGCTTAAGCACTTTGCCGAAATTAAATATTCTTCAGTTTCAAATTGTTAACCCCTTTATTCCAAAATTCTTTGCAATCGCCATTCCACATCGTGCTTTGTACGCGTTCTCTATAAATAACGCTCCTTTATGTGCAACTTCATTTGAAAAATTTCTCACCGGAAGCGGATGTTGAAATGACGCGCATACAACTGGCATTAGTTGAAAATTTATGGCAAATGACCGCTATTTAATAGCGCCATTTCGAACTCTCTATCTCTCCCTCTCTCTCTCTCTCTCTAACGCGACTCCAGTGCTGCCCTAAAAATGTGATGGTTCAAATATGTTACAACGATAAAGCTTGGCAACATGCTGCATACCGCTCCTCTTAATCCGGCAGCCATAATCGTACCGAACTCTGCGCCGCATAACTCACAATCAGTTAACTTCAAGCTTACTCCTCGCTTGCTTCTGTCCTGTGGAGGAGGCCACGAAGGCTGCTGCCCATTGGCGACCGCGTGGCTTAGTTACTTTTTATGATGGCGCATAAATGTTTTTAAATTGAACAAATACGCAGAAGTAGCAAACAATCCCATAAAATACAATAAACACCGTCTATTGCCACTGACCATTTTATGCTCGTACAAGCCAGCAACAGCATTACAACAACAATAAAGGCCACATTAACAAAAGCCAGCATAAAGAAGGAAAACGAAAATAAATTTGTGAAACTTTCTCTTGTGCGCTTTTGTTCCCATTTCCGCGTGTTTTGAATTCAAATCGCACAACAAGAAATGCGCCCCTTCTTTGCTCAATCCTTTGGTAAACAAAGTTTTTTATTATGTAGCCGCGTGTCCTTTAATTTCGCTGTGCAAGTGTGTGTGTGTGTGTGTTTGTGGGATTGCGTTTATCGGCAACAAGCTTCTAAGCATGGCAGAGAAGCCATTCCGCGGAAAATCGTTTTTCGGGCAGCAACATCAGCTCCGCACGCCCCGCTGCCATGTTCGAAGCACACACTTGCGTATCACTATGCATGTGAGTGTGTCTCTATATTTGATTATGAACAAAGGGACTTGCATAATTTTAACATCAAATCTACATTTGAGCTCAATTTTCAGGCTATCCCACTTCCACCTTCCTGCCCTCTTGGACTGCGCCTGTAATAGCTTGAACCGTGGCTATAAATGCTTAGATTTACAACAAATTTCGATTAATGTGCGAAAATTGCGTTATTTATGCAAGCCATTTGGGTTAATACGTTACTGATTGCGGGCACGCTGGGTTAAGCAAAGTCAAAGAAGGTTTTGATAGCAGTAGCAAGAGAAGTGGAAACTCATTTCCATTCTTAGATGTATGGTAGTCTCTAGGCCCGTTCGTTGAAAATTTGTTGAAAATTTGAAAACGTTGTTTCTATACGCGTATTTTCTGCAAAAGCTCTGAAATTAGTAGACCATGCATAGAGCACATGAGAAGTCAAGGAAAACGACCACACTACACACACTCACACAAGGACAATAAATAGTGTGACTTGCTGACACTCGCTTTCATTTGACAAACAAACAAACAAACAAAGCGATTAACCCGTTGACAGCTTTTTATAAATGTCGCACAGTCTATGAAGTTGTCACATTAAGTCGACGCCATTTAATGGCATTTCTGTGGCTTTAGCTTGAGCCATAAAGTCGTTTATTTACTCACACATTTGCATACATTAACCGCACTTTTTCCATATTTTCCCCACTGTACGCGCTTGCTTTTATTTGCTATT
This sequence comes from Neria commutata, assembly GCA_963457695.1. NCBI lineage: Eukaryota > Metazoa > Arthropoda > Insecta > Diptera > Micropezidae > Neria > Neria commutata. The sequence continues at coordinate 3,777,311 of OY735245.1, forward strand.
GTTATGCGCTTTATTATTATTATTACTTGCTGGTGTTGTTGTTTGCACAATATTGAAACAAAAGCGCAAAAGGACAAAAATAGCAAGTGCCAACCACAACAAAAATATTTACACTCTTAATTGTGAACACTGAAAATAATATGTGAAAAGCAAATCCCAGCACAAAAGCGAATTGTATTGGCGCATTTGTGTGAGTATGTGTGGGACGAAAGGATACGAGTGTGAAACATGTAATGGATTTGATAGAGCTGAGGCTTTGCTTTCTTTATACTAAACAATTTTTGTTTGTTTCGTTTTTATAAAAAAAAACTCTGACAGGATGAAATGTCGTAGCTATGATTATTTCAACACAACGTAGTCTGGTGTATTAGGTTTCAAGGTGGATTAACTATTTTATAATGGTTTGGCTGCAACTATCACAGTCTCATCAGAGATGTATAAGTCTAAAATCTGTTAAGCTTCATACAGTAATAGACTGTTGTTGTCTTTTCTATGGTAGAAGTAAGCCTAAGAGATTATTCTATAAAATTTCAAACAATCGTCTGCTCAAAATATAATTATTTTTAAAAGCATATAGTTTAACAATTGAAATTTTACAAATATTGGAAAATTAATTTCGGTAGGATTTGAATAATCAGAAAATTCGCAATTCATGCGAGAAGAGTTCCAATTAAATCCAGCTGATAGCTGTGCAATTTTTTTTTAGCAGCATAGCCTTCGAAGCTGAGCATTATACTTATAGCAAGCAATATTTGCTTCAGGCAGGACACTGGTGGAAATCCTTGCCGATGCGCATGACTGACGTCGCATCAATGCAGATTAATTACATTTTAAATTTCATGAGCAATATCAGCTGATATATATATGTGTAATGTATAAATGACGCTTTTCAAAATCTCACTCACTGAACGTCCATGTCTGTGTGTGCATGCTTGTTTTTAGTGCATGGATGTGTTCGTATTCGCTTTCATTGAGTTAAATCGTTTAAATACAAAACGCATTAAATTCAGCGCAGCAGACGAATAAAGTTTTCCCTGCATGCGTTCCTACAGGGTGTTACAGCAGAAAAAATAACATGAGTATACATTAAAATTAATATAATTTCCATATTTTACAACTGTTTGAAAATATGTTAATAATTAGTATGTTATGAATAGTTGATAAAAGTCAGTAGGTCGTTTATTCTTCAGAATATTTGTACAACTTCTATCAACGATCTTAATTATGTATAGATATTTTTACCTTAACAGTTTGTGTGAATAGATTTTCATACAAATTTTTACAGTTAATTTACGAGGTGACAACCTTATGCTATTTAGTTTACATAGTTTATTACGCATTATTAAATTAAATTTCCAGCTTAAATATAGAGATAACTTGTGTCGAATCTATGTCTCTGACATGGTAATATTATAATTAATATATAACTGCAACCGCAGAATATTGCACAGAGATCATTAATGGAAATGGTCCACAAGAATCTGTAAATGCAAGAAGAACTATCGATGAAAGCATTTCAGGCCGTAGTGATCAGAAGACAGGGATTCCCATTCCAAAGACAGTCAAAATCTTGATCTTCATTTCGAAATATTTTCTTCAATTTGAGCTTTCATTCTAATAATAAAGTAAGTTTAACTAGTTTTGAGCAATTCTCATTGGTAAATATAGCTTCTTATATCCAGTGCAATGCATTTAAATTTTGACGCATGCAGTCTGTACTTTATAAGTAGCAAGTCTTAATTGCAAATCACCCTGTACTTTCAGCTTCGAAGGCCGCAATCAAAAACTCAATTTGATATTTTCGCTGATAGTGCAAAAAATTTTAAAAATTTCATTACAAATCGTTGAGATTTCAGGCATACAAATTCAACGGTATTTTATGTGTGAGTATTGCATGTGTATTTGTATGCTCAAAAAGATATTTCTGTATAAACACAATCCTACACGTGTGGCATTTCATTATGAAGTCATTAAAATGCATGCCTTATAGTTTATAAAATATGAACCAAGATTCTTAGTTTCAAGAAGCTCGTGGCAGGATTACAAAAACAGAGGCCGAAAGTGTTACGCTTCACTGAGAACTCATTCAAAAGCGACTGCTAATAAAATATACAGGACGACCCCTTTGGTACCCTTAACCAGCGGTTCGCCGGTCTTGCTGTGCCGGAAAATGTTAAAACCACAAATATCTACGCAAGAATGAACAAATACCGCACCAAAACAACAAAAACAACAACAAAACTACAAGCAGCAGCACAAACAAATGAAAATTGCCTTAGTTTTTCTTTAACAGACACTTCCCCACGCTCACTCACACATACAGCAGTTGCATAAACTAACATAATAATGAAATCACGCACACACGCACACACATGCGCTGGCTATCAGGCACATTCGGCTACGAGTCATTAAATACGGAAATTGAGTCAACAAACCGAAACGCCAAAACGGCAAAGCCAAAAGCAAGGCCAAGCCCAGCTTTGTTGAGTCGGCAGGGAACAGGGGTAGCGAGGAGGCCTCGCTCGCAAGCCAAAGCAATGCCAAAAGGTTACTTCGGCCGCATCCTTTCCCAGAATGCCATACACATTTGCAAACAAAATTGAACCCATAATTGAACTGAAAGCAGGATGTTCGGCGAGTGCGGAACAGCAGGCGGTGGGAGGGAAGACAAGCGACAGCGTTAGTGGCGGAGCATGACATGACTGCAAATCAGTAGCATGTGGAAGGGGTAGGAAAATTTGCTTGGTGTCTTCGTATGGCAGTGTGTGTGCGTGTGAATGTTTGGAACGAGTCAAGAGTCAAACAAATTTTGTTATAAGGACTAACATGTTGAATGCTGGTCAAGCGGAAAGCAAAGCGGAAATGGAAATTATATCCGCATGTATGTGTGTGTGGTGGGGAGAGTCAAACATGTTGCCTATGAGCACATAACAGTTTGAGCTAGAATAAAAGCGATAGGATTGTGGTAATTAAAAGTGTGCCGATGTGCATGTGTGCGTGTTGAAGAAATGTTGCCTTCAGCGCAATTTGCCCAAAATGAACCTGCTTTTTTCCAAGGCAACAGAAAGCAAACACACACACGATACAGATGGAATTCGCACAAATTTGCACTTAAATAGTTCAAAAAATTTGGATCCTAATTTCATGCACGTGTACTCACACAAAAAAAAACTGAAGAAGCTCAAACCAAGAGAAGAGAGCGTAAGGCATTCAACTGGCGGAACAACCAATTTGCAGTTGACACACATACAAACAAGCACTTGTGAATGTCGTCACACATACAGGCTACAATCTGTCACACAGACATTCTGACTTTGTGTGGAATTTATGAAATATTTAGCCCCATTATTGCCTACAAAGCACTAACTCAACTAATGCAAACTGCTGAGCCCGCACACACACTTTCACACATGCAATTCATAATTAGCATATTTACACGCAACTGCAGCGGCTGCCGGGCAAACGCACGCACACAACCACGCAACAAAGTGGCAACTTTACGCCAGACAAGTGTTAGTTTCGGCATATGCATAAATACCTCGGATAATGAGTTACGACTGCACAGTGGCGTTAGCGAACTACTTTAGCATTGAAAATTGTCACACTATTATACACGAGTCCTTAAGAATTGTTGAGAATTAATTTTAAAGTACTGTGATGCCAAGCATCAAGCCAAAATACATAGTATATACTGGCATTTGCTCACTTAAGTAGTAGAAATTTTTCGTGTATAAGCTTTGCAAACAGCTTCTTTAACCAATAATTCTCCGAACTGAAATCAAAAGATTAAAAAAAATTAGCTTCCTGATTATCTGGATATCCAACTGAGTCGTTTGTAACATTCATTTACAACTGAGCTAGAGGTATCAATGGGGTGTTATGTTCTCTTCATGGAAATTGTGAAATATGTACTTAATAAATTTAAATGATATATATGTAATCAGTACTGCAAAGCATGTCCTGTAGATATATTAGTAGAGTAGCTAGAAATTATTTGTTATGCTTTTCGTTAACAGTAAGAATTGTTGGAATGCTATGCTATGCGCCTGTCTTCAGGAAATGTTCCAATTATGCCCATTCACATATGCAATTTGATATGAAATTTTTGTTCCCAAGCAGAAAACAGTTTTTTGTCATATTAACAAGAAATTATTCAAAGATTTTCACGGTTTATCCCACTAAAGTTTGATATTTCATTGTATTCTATTTTAAAATGTTAATTAAATGCAGAATTGAAAGATTCTAGATGAGTTCCAGGTGAGGAAATATTTTCAGTGCTGAATGCAGAATCCAGACAGTCTTGAAGACTTTCAATTCAATGCCGATTTTCTTATACTTACGAAGAAGTTCAATTTCTTATTAATACTCGACATCAACTGCCAGCCAGCCCCGCTCTTTTACGAAAACTTCCTATCCTGCTTAGGACTTGAGCTTGCTAAGTTTACTCGTACCTCTCTCAAGATTTACTAAGCTGAGTAGATTCGAAGTTTAGCTCCATTCTTGGGAATGATTTGTAAATCATTAAAAGCAATCTTTGCGAGCGGTTCAATTTATTTCCATATTCAATCAATACATCCTATCATCAGGTTCTCCTTTTCAATAATATTCTCATGTGCAAATCCCTATGGATCTTTTATAATCCAACATGATGCCTTAGCTCAGAGCACTCGACATGCATGTCACAGATCAGGAAGGAAATATGCCAGCTCATGTTCTGCTGCATAACAAAAACAACAACAACGGAAATTGTTTCGCAACGTTGACGACTAAAAAATAACGATATGAAAAGCTGCCTACGTCTGAAAAGCCGCCAACTAAATGCTCCCAAAGGCACCGCACCGCAAGTGCCCAAACTCGACAGCATGCTCCAATGCTACCCCCGCAACATCTTGCGCATACCTGCTGTTACCAACGCTGTTGTTGTTGTTGTTGCTTGTTTGTTGTTGCTTGTTTGTTGCCGCTACTGCAACTCGGCACTAATTAGTGTAAACAACAGAGGAACACATGTTTGGTGTTGCCGAGTTGCCGAGTTGCCGTGTTGCTCTGTTGCTCTGTTGCTTTGCTGCTCTGTTGCTTTGTTGCTGTGCGCTTATAACGTGTTGTATTGTTGTTGCTATTGCTGCTGCTACTCCTGCTGCTGCTGCTGAGTTGTGCGTGTTCAATGTTTTAAAATGTAAATTATTCGGCAACTTTGAATTTTGCATGCCGCTGCTGTTGCTGTGTGAGTTTGTGTGTGCATTTATACGATTATTTGTGCTGCTGTTGTTGTTATTTTTGTTGTTGTTGTTGCTGGCATTGCTACACTTTTGCATTTGTATTTAAGTTGAGCAATTATTATTGTCATGGTTGAGAACGTAGGCTTATAGAAGCCAGCAACGAGTTGTGCCTGTTGTTGTTGTTGTTTTTGTTATGGCAAAGTTTTGTGCACAGTTAGAAGCGTTTCCATCGGCGTTGCTGCGAATGCGTGTGGTTGCACAACGTGAATTTTGCAGATATTGCTGAAATTCTGTTGATTTGTTTGCGAATCATTAGAAATGATGAGCGTAAATGTGCAGAAAGCTGCCGAGTTTGTTGCCTGGCTTCCGTAATTTTGACTAAAGTGGAGAAGGTAATTAAAATTATTTGAAGACTGTTCACTCAAACAGACAGGCAGATTAACAGAACAACAGTTGTTGTTGTTTTGTTATACAAACATACATACATTTTGTTATAGCAAATTAAATTAAATACCAGATGTTGGTACAGAAATATTTACGAGCATCGCATATTTGTAAAGATAACATTTGTGTATAAAGAAAACTAGTAAAGTATGCCATATTTGTTTACTTTAACTTTTCTTCTGTTCTAATTGGCATATACATATGTAGGTACATACAAATATATTGATTTGTCAAGTAAGTAAATCTTAAGGCCCAGCAGTCCAACCAATTGAACTACTAACTGATCAATCAATCTCTATCAATCAGTTGATCAATCAAGCAAGTTAGTAATAGTAAATTAGTTAATCTGTTGAAAAATCTAAAAAACCAATGTTTAGTTAGCCAATAATCTGTACATAAACAATCGAGACTTCTAAAAAATAATGAAAAGATATTTAGCTATTTTTGGCAAAATTTTTAATGAGTAAATAAAAAGATTTTCCTTACTCACATTTTCTGTACCTAGCTTGTAGAGAAGATCTTTTTAATATTAAGAAAATCTGCCAGGAATATTTTTATGTTTTCTACTGAAATTTGAATGATTAGAAAATTGATTCTAATGAATTTGTTTAGGTTTTAAGAAGATGTTTGCTTATTGCTTACCTTTAAAATTTCTTCGATCCCCCGAAAAGATTTTACTAAATTAGGCTTTTTTGTCAAATTATACGCATCCAATTTCCGATTACGCTGCATTGAGATTATTCCTGTTCAAAAAAGTTGTGCGGGGGTTCACTTAATAACTTAAACGCACTCGCGCACACACAAACACACACTTTTGACAGACCCAACACGGAAATCTCATTGAATAGCACGGCTATTTGCGTGCGTGTAGGTGTGAGTGTGTGCGTTCACAAATCAGCGCACACGTTCGCTTTTGTCCTAAATGCACACGTAGGCTCATTACTCATAAGCATACAAACAAATGCACACACAAACACAGACTCACAATCGATGCGTCAGCACTAAAGGATAATTTACATATGCGCTTCATCGAACAATGGCAATAACAACAATTACAACAATGCCACTTCGGCTGTGGCCTTTGCAATGCGATGTGCGTTTTGTTGGCAACGTAATTCAAGCGTAACGATGCAATTGAACTAATTGAACCTGGAACCGCACTAATTACGCAATAGATCCCTTCGGTGATGGGAAAATTAAAAGTGCGATGTGCTTATGAAATATTTTGCTTGTATTTCAGCTGAGGCAGCACAACAGGGAATCGTTACTCGAGACCTTGAACTTTATTGAAAATAGTCGTTAAACTTTTGATTTGTAGATTACATTTTTATGCATTGTAATGAGAGAAAAATAAACTGCAGCTCATTCGTGCGGAAAACTATAAAACACTGCAGCCATGTTCATTTCATTTGGGATTACTGATAAATGTATGCTACGTGAAATTTGTAAAATAAATATTGTTTGAAACGAGTCTCAAAAGCCTAACAAAACGATTCGAAGTTCAGAACAACTAAAATAGAAAGGTACCAGAGAAATAGATTTGCACTTTCCTAAGGTTTATTTGCAATAGAAAGTTCATTACAAACGCATTTGAAGTAGTATTCGAATGTAAAGAATGTAAAGTAATGTAAAGAAAAGAACACAGTGATGCCTCGACTGACGTCGTATCGATTTACTGTGTGAAAAAATTTTTATATCTCTGTTTATGTCGTAAGTTTTTCGATTTACGTCCTTAAAATTTCGATTCTATAACGATTTACGTTATTTTCTTCATTTACATCCCAAAAGTAACATTTTTCAAAAAAATCCAACGAAAATAATTTTTTTTATTTCTTGAACAATGGAACTCTCTTTTTTGATCGTATATGCACAATCCAATTAACTTGATTACGTATGCATAAATATATAAAATCACAAACTTTGCTTTGGAAAATTTTGGTGTAAAAAAGTTATACGATTTATGTCGTCATTTTCCGAAGCGAATCACGACCTTAATCAAGATATAATTGTATTGACGTTTATTTGACGTTAAAAAATTGAGAGCGAAGATGAAAAGAAATTTCGAAGCAGTCAATTTAGGACATTCCTTAAGGGCATGCTATGATTACAAGGAGTATATAACTTGGATATCTTTATATCGGAGGAGCATTGCTTCAAAAGTAATTGCATAGCTGCCAGCGTTTGCTGGGACACTCAATATTTTGACAAAGAACTCAGCTAGACTAGAACGTTGTACTAAGTATATAAATACAAAGGTCATCCAAAGAAGAAATTATTACAGAGTAGCAGTAAATCACACTCTGCTTACACATCACATTACAAATATGATCCGAGAGAAATAAATTACTCAATAAGTAGAAAATAACTTGCTTGGTGGCATTTTGAGGAAACGGAAATGGTGAAATAAATAAAATTTCTAATTTAGCAGGCCACGTGGAACAATGAAAAGGAAGTCTTACAAGTTGCAGTCGAAACTTTCAGCTTCCAAGCTACATTTCTACACTCACCATTACTGCAACCCTCCCACCCCGTTGTGTTCAATATTTCCGCCAAGTTGAACTTAATTAAAAACGAAAAAGAAAACGAAAACGAAAAAGTTCATTTCAAATTAACAAATTGTATGCATGACTACATATTTTGACAATTAAAGGAAAGCGCGCTGCCAGCGTTCTCCGTCGCCGCTCCGTGGCAACTGTTGCAACGCAACACTGACCAAGCCAACGATCAAAAACGAAACGTGGTCAGAAAGTTTAAACTAATTTCGCTAAAAGCTTTTGAGGCCACAACCGGAAACCGCACAAAGTCACTGCACAAAGGCAAAACATCATAATTTAAGGCAGAAGGGGCGGGGTGCGGAAGAGTGGTTGGAAGCATGGTTGGAGAACAAAGCAACGATTGGGCCAACAAGGCGCAAAGAAGCGTTAAAGCCAAAAGCCACAGAACTGACACTCACAAACAAAGAAACAAACAAACAGAGCAACAACAAACGACGATTCTTGAAATTTTCTGTTAATTCGAAGAAAATATTTTGAACTTAATTTTCCAGCATGCAAAAAACACGAATGGCAGCGACATCTGTCTCCGGAGGATGACAGCATTGGCTGCAATCGAGCAAGCTTCCTCTTGCGGCTTGGCGTAGGCCACCTTGCCGCTGACTTGGCTTACGCAAATTGTTTTTGTTGGAAGGCAAGGGCTTTCTTAGGGTCAAAGTGCGTATGCGAAGCACTCAAGCAAATGTGCGGAGTGAGACGCAGACAAGGCATGGCCTACGCCTCTCAGCAGCGAAGTCAGTCACGCTCTTGGCTGTCGCCTTTGGAAGCGCGCACGCAGCAGCGTCTGGTTTTCGTGCTGATTTATAAGCCGTGGCTAATTTGTGAAAATTAAAGTGTAATTTATGTGTGGAACGCGCTCTGCACACACACGCATGCACACGCACACTTGAAGCAGCACTCGGTGTTGGTGTATGTATGTTTGAAACTGCTGCGCGACAAGTGCAAAATACTTGCTCACGGTCGCCTTCAAAGGCAAGCGGGATGGCGGCGCTAATGCTTCAGCATTTGCCTCCAACTCTCGTCTACTGTGTAAGTGCGTATGTTTGTGTGCGTGTGTGTTGCGTCGAATTAATGTTGCTTAGCCGCACTTTGTCACTACAACCGCCCTGTCGCACACGCAGAAGGACAGAAAGGCGAGGAGCTTTCCTTATCTGCCTTCTGTTAGTTCATTCATTGGCCTTCTTGCTGCCATCTCGTTTATCAGCCCAAGTGTTTGTTAATAAAGAGCGGTGACCTCATGCGCCTTATAAGACTTTGATGGCCTCCTCCATAATGTGCTCCATTAAAGTTAAATAAATATTTGCACTATTTTAAAATATTTTAGTATCGCTACAAGATCTTCCTTTAAACTTCTTTTTATTTCCACAAATATTGTCTGCCATGGCGTTTTTTTTTCTAATATAGTGAATCGTAGTATAAGGATTATATTTCAACAAAGAAGATCAAGAAGCAAGATCGTTTGCCATGACAATGTGAGTTCCACTTCGCGTATAATCCTTCCTTATTTGCAATAAATTTATGGGCTAGTCAGCTTCTTTGTTACTTTAGATTGTTTCTGTAATTCAAAAAAATACATTTCAAGATGTGAGTCTAGTAAGAAAGCAAAATTCTCCTCCTTTTAGAAATATATGTTTTTCCCTTGTTGTTCTTGTTTTTAATATAAACCCCTCTCAGTAAATAATGGCTGTTTTTTATACGTTGGAGGCTTGGTTAGAAAGCGCTACGTACGTCTAGATTCAAAAAATAGTTTTTATAATTTTAGATGAATTAGTTACAAAGATATAGATCAAAATTTCATGGGTTTCTTGTTTGGACAGAGAACGTATACGCTCTCTATCTTCTCAGTCATATATGTATGTTCTCTCCTTTTTTTGTATGGGCGGTGCTTCGAATAAAGTTTACAGCATAGCATACTAGATTACTAGAAGGTGCTACCTTAGTTTCATGAGGAGACAGGCAAGGAGATTTTAAATTCGAACGCTAAAAAGGACAGTTCTGATACGGAACCCAGTTTGTCCGAGCCTGACTTCCACTTTACTGCCGTTTTTGCTTATAGTCAACTGTGTCTATCTTCTCACAGCAATTATATACAAATATTTGGGAATATTGGCATCTGAAAAAAATTAAGTTCTGCTTACGCTCAATACACCAAGTCCGATTAAATTTTATACTGTTTACGATTAATTTAATCTCAAAGAGCACTTACTCTTCATTAAAATGTATGTATGATCTTCTGTGTTCTTTATATGTTGAAATTGGATTTCAATGCGAATTATTTTCTGAGCATCCCGTTCGGAGAATTACAAAAAGGCGAATAAGCCATCTGCCCGATAAGCCCGCAGAACTCGCTAAAAGTAATTGTGCAGCACAAAAGCCGAAAATTCATAATTGATAAGCTGCAGATAAATCATGCCGTAAATTTGCTGCGCCACACACACATACACGCGTACATACATACGTGCTATACTGAGCACTTAAAGTGCAGCGCAAGAGAAAATGTTGGCAGCAATTTAATTAAATCGCGGAGTGACATTGCGTCCGTCTGTCATGTTGTTAAATCACGAACAAAGCGCAACATTGTTCACACACTCTCACACATGCTACTCCCCCCTGCCCCCGCCGCACACACTTGCAACGAGGCGGCCGGCGCAATCAAGAAGCGGCGCATACGACTTTAAAATGAAAGCGCAATTCACGGAAGCAGCCGCCGCGCAAGGCAGCTGCGGCAGCGGCGGCGCACCGCAATGAATTGAATCCTTTCAAGCGGCACTCTCCCGCAAAATGTTGCACAGTCAGACAAAGTCATTGTTTGGCGGCAGCCGCGCCCGCTTTAAAATCAATTTAAATTTCATTTTCGTTTTGCTGCTGGCAGCTGGCGGCTGGAACTCATTTGCGCGGTTCACAAATTAAAAACAAAGCGCCTCATATGCGGCAATTAAGTGCCCCGCGAATGCTTCATCAAATGGTGGCATTAAAAGCACGCATACTCGCATGTGTGTGTGTGTGTGTGTATTGGCGGAATCCCTCAGCGACCATTTAGCATCACTTTTGTTGTTTCCTTTTTGCTTTCTTGCAGCTGCTCACAAACCAACGCACACACAAACGAACAACACATATGTACATATGTTGTACACTCACTTATACATACACAACAACAGCCCCACAATGCGGACCACCGTCAGCCAGCCCCATTTGACATATGTCGCACTTGCTCCTGGGATTAGAGGCGACGCAAAAATGACAAAGGAATAAAAAACGGAAAATAATAAATACGCATACATATGTAATGTGCATATGTGTGTGTGAGTATGCGCAACCTAAAACACGTGGTCGCATATGCTGCAAGTAACCGTATGCCGCGGACGAAAGTGAAGTGCCTTGCCGTGCCGCGCCGTGTTGCCGCATGGTGTGAACATTATCGGTGGCAACACCTCTGACTGCCAGTAGCAGTCACCGTCAGCAGCAGCGCTGCCATCCGGCATACGGCAAGTGGCATGAGTAGGTAATTAAATTGTTGTCTGGCGCATGTTACTGCATCGGGGGAATATAGACTAGCAAAGCGAAGCATAGCTTGGGATGCGCTATTTTGATCTTCTTTTTCGGATTATGTGATAAAATGTGCGGACGTGTGCTGCAAGTGGCATATACCTACACTGAGCGTTCATCATTGGAAGCGAACAGTGAATGGAACTGGCTACTAAAAGGGACTACGAACCCTCTTTCAGATTGCTTGAGATTGTAACAGCCCCAATACAGATAGAGTATGCAGGAAAAAAATCGATTAAAATGTCTAGAACCAAATTTGAGAAGGTTGTTGGAATAGAAGTAGATGAGCCAATTTGACGTCTACAACTGGAATTAAAAGCAGACCGAATTGCAGCCGATTAACAGTAGCGAAACCGAAAAGGAAGGGAAAGCAGTTAAAAAATATAGGCACGAAATTTGTGTTGGAAATATTGATTTATTATCCCCTCAGCTATAGAAAGCTGCTTTGAGACTTAAAAAATTGTATGAACTAAGTCGCTTTGCAAGCAAGGAAGCCTCAGAAAATAACGTTAAATGTCAAAAACTGGTCAACTTGAATGAAAATCGGAATTTCTTGAGTACAATATTAACTGAAATTTGCAAAACGATTGAAACATACGGCTTTATGGTGAAAAATATTATGGACGAAATACATTCAATTTATATGAAGGGTTTGTGTAATGTTAGCTCTCAGGAAATCAAAATAAGGAATAAGCGATAGTTTAATTCAGAAGCGGAGCCCAACAGATTCCAGCGGACAACCAGAATGCGAAGAAATTCTGTAAGAAGCATACTATAATTCGGTAATGACATAACCTCACGAACAAAGCCAGATTAAAGACCTTAGTTAAGAGAGTTGGTTAAGAGCAACAGCAACAAAATCTTTGTTGCAATGCTCTGATGTCATAATATAAATTGTGGTAACTCCGCATTAAGAGGATGGCACAACTTTTAGGAATTAAAATTTTTATGAAAAAAATAGTACCGGAAGCTAAAATATAAAAACTTTTCCAAGCGAATGACATTTTACAACTCTCTCTTTATTGGGCTTGACAGTGCGGGCAGGAAGAGAAAGCTATCAATATTTCAATATGCTATTGCAACAAAAATATATATAGCTTCTGAACAGTCACTATCTACAGTCAGAGTTTTTGTTGTAATTCTTGCCCTTTTCATTTATTTATGTACTTGTTTGCGCTGCTTTTTGCTCAGTGCATTTCACTCGCAGCTAATTACCGCACACAAGAGCGAATCTGCTGTGGAAATGCTTGACTAATGTTGCAAGTCACACCCGGGCGTGTGACACTCTGTGCCGCGGCATACGCCCGCCTGCGACTTGCAACATCACGTGGCATATTCACTCATTCAGTCGCACGACAGCGTGACGCTATTTTTACACGGACAGGCACACACACACACACACATGCAGGCACTCCGGCCGCCTTGCGCTGGCAGCAAATGAAGATCATGCAACGGAGCTGGGCGCAGGCACCGACGACAGGCAATGAAATCACTGCCACACGCCGCCGCACCCCTCCTCGCAATCACTCGCCGAAAATAGCTACAATTTTTGTTTAATTTTTTTTCGGAACACTCTTCTTTCTTTGCGCTTTCGCTGAGCAGCCTGGAATATGCGCACACACACACACACACACTCACGAGCTCGGTGGCAACTCAAAAGTGTCAAGTGAAGAGTGACTGATATGGCGAGTAACGAGCACTCGAGTGCCATTAAATGCCAAGCGTGGCATTAAGCACTAAAAATCTTCGTGGTTTTTGCGGTTGCGTAAATTCTAAAAATATGCAAAAAATATTGCATGCCAGTGGGAGCAGGATGCACACATTGTGCCAGAGCGGGAGAGCAGAAACGGCAGCAGCGATAAAAAGAGTTGTAAATGACTTGTATGCCAAGAGTCGGGAATCGGGGTAAAAAATGGTGCAAATTTTTCATGCAGCGGCAAACGGGGAAGACGGTCTTTAGTGTGTGTGTGTGTGTGTGAGTGTGTATTTTCAACATGTGTGTGAGTTTTCATTTCAAGCTGTTGGCAGCATTATAAGAAAATTATGCGCTATAATGAGCAAAGAGGAATTGCTTTATCGACTACTGCAGTTGCTTTTAACGAAAACGAATTCCAATGAAGTCATTCACGATGCAGAGCAGAGTCCAAATGGTTGAGCCAATTAAGAGGCAGCTTATTTCTATGAAATTATAAAGACATTCAATAATTATTAATTTGCCATGCTTCGCAGGAAGAATTTTTTTTAATTATTTGCCGATTTCTGATTACATAATTTTTGATAAAGTTTTAGATTTATTTACTCATATTTTAATATAAAAATTTAAAACCGTTACGCCGCCAAGAGAATCCGAAATGATCAGCGTCTACTGATTTTTGAAAATAATATGTGGGAACTTCATATCCTTCTTTCTGTGAATGACTCTAGCATATTTCAAAACGCATTATATGAGCTCGGCAAGGATCTTCGAGAATCATACTAGCTTCAACTTAAAATTTGCAGGAAATTTATCTGAATCAGAGAGAGTTTTTAAAAATGTAGGTACAAGGAATTTATGATCAGGCCAAGATGTCGATCTTCCATGAATAATGTGAATTTGTATTTAGTATTCATATCAATGAATGTAACGCTTGATAAGATTTCGATTTTAAACGAGTACCGTTAGCATAGGGTAATTGCACGTTCCAGATCACACATATAGAAAAAATGGCAGCCTGTCATTATCCTTTCTAAGATTAAAAGGGATTATGCTAAACTAAAAAGCTGTAAAACAGCTGCAGAAGCCATTAACTAACTAAAATGAATACAAATCAATTTCGAGCATGAAAATCAGCATAAAATGTAAAGAATGAAAGAGCATGTGTATTTGTGTGAGTTGGACAATGAAACTCGTGCAATTGACTGTGTTCTTTGCGCACGTGTGCCAAAAAATTAAAACCCAGCCAGATGAAGGCCAATGATTAATTATTCAATTTCGTTCAGAGAGGAAGAGGGGCAGGAAGATAAAGGGTGGTCCTAATGCCGAGTATTGCATTGAAGAAAGTGTGCCAGCACAATGACATAGCCACTCTGAATTGTTTCTGGGATTTGAAAGCATTTTCCATGCCTATTTTAGTATTGCAATACAATAAATTTTACGTAGCATGCAATTTATTTCTTTATTTTCTCTTTAGAACAATTCAACCCCTGTGAAAATGTGCCACCAATACAAACGAAGGTGTGAGTTGAGGCATTGTAGGAATGTGCCACTAAGCCGCTTTTAATTTCAAATCCTTGGCACAAATGAACTCGTACACAAAGCACACACACACACACTTACAACTTAATTGTATGCTCTGACATATGTGGCACATGCACACGAGCCTGCAGATGGCAGCAGCATGCCAAATCTTCTGATGACACTTTGACAATGTCACAGAGAAATGTCACAATTACGCGGTGACGGCGGCATATTTGAGGCAAGAAGAGCCACAATGCCGATGCCGGCAATGACGCTAAGCACTGGCACTCGCACTCGCAAGTGAGCTGAGCCGTTTCCTTGAATTCGGCGTGGCTGTAAATCAAGCGAAGTGATTTGTTGGCGCTGCGATTTGCTTAAAGTATGTATCTCAAATGTGCCTGTGAGCTGAAACTGTAATTCCGCTTTGTGGCTGGTGAGTAAGCAGCGGTGAGATATCTGTGTAATTGACAATAATACCGAAGTGAAGGGGTAGCATTTAAATATAAATGCGAAACGGAAGTGAAAAATCCCATACAAAAATCAATAGTAACTATTTTTGGCATTTATCTACAGCAGTCAATTTACGTTTGGTATGAAAAATAAATGAATTAATTAATCATAGCATAAAAAAATGTTGATTTAATTACCGCTCTTGACACTGAAACAATCGAAATGTCATAACTTTTTGAGAGCGCGACAGGAAAAAAGGCACAACATACCACAAAAAAAACTAACACAAACAAAGCAAGATAAAATATGGCGCACAAGCGTTGTCATTAATAATAATTTGTTTACACTAAAACATGCACACTCACACTGTCACACACACTCACACATATGCCACACAAACAATGAAATGAACAGCACTCACACACACACATGTATACGCATGTCAAACAGCAACAATTACAATAATGATGTTTTATTTAAAATTGACAGGCAGCACAACAACAAATACAACAACAACTACAACAACAAAAACAGCAACAGTGACAGTGACAGCGACAACATATGTTGCCACTCGCTCGTTGTGAGCTCTGACTTGTGAGTTGTGATCTGTGCGCTGTGACTGAATGAGTAAAGGAGGCTGCGGCTGCTGACTGCAGACTGCAGCGGCGTCTGCGGATGTGAGGGCAGCCAGCATGGGCGCACATTTTATCAATAAACAAGCCTAAAAATATGACAAACAAATTAATAGTATGCATCACTGGCAGAAGCGCGGGCAACAACAGTTTGTGAGGCATGGCAATATCACTGCATGCACAATAAAAAAGCAACAACAATGGCAGGAAAAAAAAGAAAAAAAACCTCGGAGACTAGTTTAAAAATGAAGTGTACCGAAAAGTTGCTCCATGAGAATATGAGTGATGTGCACACAAGCGAGGGGCAGTGTTGGAATTATTTGGGGAAAGTGTTGATGCAGGTTTTTTGTCTATTTTTCGGGAATCGGATTTTGTTGATCTGACAAAAATTTTAAAACTCTACTACTTCAACAAAAATTTGTATTAAATAACATAAAGCTAAAACCGCACTAAAAAAGACAGTAGCCTAAAAGCTCATTTTCGAATCAAAATAGGAAAATGAAAAGCGGGTCCAGTTTTTAATCATAATCGACTGCCATGATATTTATATTTATTGCTACATGCTTTATATCTTAATATTTTTCTAATTAGTTTCGCTGACATCTTCGGTAGTCTCTTCTATGATGCCTTTTATTACTGAGTCTCTTATAATTTGCCCTTTTTGGCAATTCATTGGTCGTATTGGAAATATCTTTACCATTTTTTCAATCTGACAATATCTATAATATAAGATTTTTAAATCAGTTAGTATTTTGTATTCGATATGCCAGAAGAAATTGCATTCATTCACAAACCAAATTGCGAAATATTATTAAGTTTATGAAGCAAAGAGCAAAGTGCCCCCCGAACAATATTTTAGTAGAGCCTCTTTTATTCTCAAAGAATTTGTATAAATCAAATTTAATTATTATAATACATACTTGAAAGGAGCGTCAAAGAATACATTTGTCTGTACTGGCGCCTTTAAGGTCAATGAGATTGTGAACTACAAGCAGAGCTATTCATCCAGCGGTGCTTTTGGTTGGCTTTGCACTTCTCAATGCTTTTCTTTAACTTTTAAAGCTTTTGCACAAATTCTTAATAAAGTGCAGAAATTTGTAGCAGAAAGTAGAGCCAAAGCATAGCTCTCTGCAGGCATTCTTATATAGGACTCAATGCTTAAAAGGAAAAAACTGCACTTTAGTTATGAAAAGGAAGTTTCAAGTGCAACCATTTATTTTAAATTTTGTACTTTAATTCAAAATTTTATCCAGGCAATTCTGCTTTAAAATTGGGGCCATTAGCAAACGTTCTATATATATAGAATAATTCTACAAATAAAATTGCGGCCATTAGCAAACGTTCTATATAGAATAATTCTACGAATGAAAACCGTTTACCTTTTTTTTTGAAATTTAAATTAATTTAATAAGCTTTTAATTCCTTTGTAATAATACGCAACACTTTCCAACACTGCGCAACAGTGAAATCTCAACCTTCAAAGCGATCTGTGAGTGTGTTTAAAATATCACAAAATGTGGCAGCAATACCTTTAAATAAACGGAGCAGTGGCAGCACAGCGAGTCACATAAAATGGAAAAAATCGGGGAAATCGTTGGCATGCAATGAAGGGAAATTCTTCGCGTCTGATTTCAATTAAAAAGTAATTGAAAAACAATTTGATAAATTGCTGTAGCGGTATAGCTACGGATTGCCCCATTCCACACTGAAAGCCGCTTCCCAACTCCAGAGCCATTTAAAAGTGAATTAGCAATGCTCACTGGCCTGGCCTGCCAACACACACACTCACACAAACAGCAGCTCAGCTGTAAAAGCACCTAAAGCCATGCAAGAGCAATCAAAGGCAAAAATTCGCTGGTCAGCTTCGGCGACCCGCGCTCAATTCCTCGTAAGCTGCGTTGTAATACAATAAACAACAACAACTTGTAAAAAGGAAAGGGAAAAAATTGCGCGACCAACGCAAACGCATTCGCGTCCAAATGGTAACGGGTAAATCTAAATGTCGCTTCACTGCATTGTGTGTGTTTGTGGGTGTGTGTGTGCGAGGCACGAGGCAGAGTGCCGCAAGGGCTGCACAAATGCCGCGCTAGAAACGCCGACGGCGCAGCCAAACAAATACAAAGCAAATTGAAGCCAAAACAAAAAAAGGCAAATCGAACGCCGCGAAACAATGAAGCCGCCAAATGCCGGCCCCTTGCGGGGTTCATTAGGGTTTCCCGGCAGCCTACAGCTGGACGCAGCCGTTGCGCCAAAGCAGGCAGGCAGGCAGGCTGGGGGCATCGTCTGGCATGTGGCATGCGTCCGGCGCAAACAATTGCACTTTCTGTGGCACACACACACACACACACAGACACACACACAGAAGTTGCATGCATGCAAGCTAATTAAGGAATTTACTGCCGCAATCAACGCGCATTTCCGGTGGCGATTGTGATTTCAATTGCGAGCGGGCGTAAACAATGAAATAAACTTGTTTGGGATTTGAGCAAAAAAACGACACCAGGCAACAAAATCAACGTCTTTAGCCTGAAAGAGTGTTTCAACCCTTTTGTCTAATTAGCAGAAAATCTATTTGAATTTTAATGAAATTTTCTAACAAGTTTTATTTAAAATATTTATACAAACATAGCAAAACTGCAATTGAAATTTATACAACTTATTGCTTGCGAATATTCTGGTAAATCTTTCAGCTTGAACATCAATTAAAATTTTGTTAGAAAAGCTTATAATAGAGACTAATTAGATCAGTAAAAATACATCCTTCAGAAAAGATCCTAACCAGCATGTTTCTTTCTCCATTCTTTGATATTTTAGGATGGGAACCTGGAGATTATATTTAAACCAAACCCAAAATTATTCTTCAAACTATTTCGAAACTAAGTTCCTGTAAATACTCATTAGAGAGTTTAATAAGAGTGAAATGTTTCACTTACAGAAGCTTCCGAAAATATAAACTTGCAAGAGTATGTTTGATTACAAAAAAAGTGTTTCAAGATTGTTGAAAAACTAACCTTTGTTATTCAATTCTCAATGTTATAAAATCATCAACGAAACAAGATTCTCCAAATCAAATTTTGAAACCAGCACCACGAAAATTTAATTTTAAATTGAAAAAAGAAAACAGAAATTTAATTTTTTTTTAATTTTAAGAAATATTAAATCTTATTGATAGATTATTTAGGGAGTTTTATTAAAAAAAACCTAGTAGCTTCTTCGGCATTAAAACTGTGTTTAAGTATAAATCTAATACGTTTTATGATATGGCAACAAAACTTTAGTAGAAAATAAAATGACAAACAAGTTTTTTGCACAGTGTAACTTAAGTGCTGCTTGCCGAGGGTTGCCAGTGGCTGCCCCTGCACAGTGACCACACGTTGCATGTCAGCGTGCCAATTAGTAAACTGTCGCCCCTCCCTGATGCCTGACAAAAGTTTAAATGTGGCTCTGCTCGTGCGGCGCAGTGGGAAATTAATCGCCATAAATTATAAAGCGCACATGTGAGGCAACAAATCCCCACCGCCGACCATCCCCGAGGAGTCGTGTAAGAAGCCCAGGCAGCCGATGCCTTTAGTTATCTTTGCAGCGTCTTTGAACCTGTGCCTTAATCACTGTCGCTGATTTATTTGAAGCGTTTGGTGAATTTATTGCAACTGCGCTTAAGCCGCGCCACACTAAAACAAAGCCAATTTATGTAGACGCACACACTCACACACACACGCACTCGAACCATCAACAAAATGAGACAAATCCGCAACGGCTGCGTCTCGGCCGCCTGCTCTTAGCCAGTTTGCTGCTTGATAACTCAATTTTTCCGCTCGCCGCCGCCAGCGCTGCGGCATTTCATTTAATTTTCGTTTATATTCCAATTTGAAAGCAATTTCACGCGCTCCTCATTGGCACACATAAATCACACCGCACTGCACCGCAGCGGGACACACACACGTGCGTTTCTGGCTGCCCTGCGCTGCAGTTGACTTTTTCGTGAGTTTTCTCACGATTTTATTGACACCACGGCACGATTCGATATAATTTATTGGCATGTGTAGAATTTTTAATAGGCTATTTTTAAAATGTTATGTCTTGAAAAGTGCGCTGGATGCGAGTGGCGAACAAACAAAATCTGTAACTAATTTTCCAGAAATATAAAACGTTGAAGAAAATTGCTGCAAAACCATGAAAATTATACGCATTTAAACGGGGAATTCGGGGGTTTGTGATGCCCCTTCATCAAATCCAAATTCACAAAGAACCTTGATTTTCTGTATTATATAAATGCTCTTCCATTCCGAAATTGGTTTTAAATCCATTATTAAAATAGTATAATCATTTGCTATATTAAATATAAAAGAACAGAACGCCACCAAGAAGTCTACAGTCTTTTCGGTTAAGAACCTAAAGAATGAAGATTTTCTTTTGTTGATGGTTGAAAGCAGAAACTTAGTCTGTCTACATTCAGGAAGACCGGCCCATCCAAGGCCATGTTGAGAAGCAAGCCAATTGTTGCGGTTGTCAGAGCCAAACCTTGCAAGTTCATCGTACACTTTGGTTCATGAATTTAATATGTACTAAATAGACCTTTAAAAATGGGCAATCCTAAAACGCTCGTGAAAAGAATAAAAACTATTGTAGAGAAATTCAGATAGCGGTTGCATAAAGCGGTCCTTTTAAGATATAGTTAGAATTGATAATACTCGGGGAAGCCTTTAATAAATCCTTTTGCGACTATAAGGCTTGAAGGAGTGAATGAAAAGAAAGTATAAGAAAGTGTCTATGGGCTGCTCTTTAAAGCCGAATTACATTTTGTAAATTTGAGAGAAGAAATTTTCATTTTAGAAGTGTGCTTTAATTTCTATGATTCGAAATCGTAGCAGCTTTAAGAATTGAACTTCTTACTTTGAGAAAAGAATCGAAATATTTTGCTATTATAAACATAAATTCATCTGGAGCATCAGAGCAGGCCTATATAGAAGCATAGTGCATAGTAGGATTTAAATTAGCCTTTGCAGAAATACTTATTATTCCCATGAGAATTTGTAAAAAATTTTATTTAATGTGAGTGCTCACTGCATCGAAGGATCTTGGCTCTTGAGCTTTGATAATAATATTGAAATAGTACAACATGATTTTTTAAATGCTCCTATCTCATTCCAATAGCAATAACTAATACTTTGTAATTTTATTTGCAGGAACCTTTCAGCGAACGAGCCAATAAAACTCTTTGGTGCTGGCAAATAATAGCAGAATGAAAATTTCTAAACGAAAGTCGTAAGCGAGTTTTCGCAAAAAACGTGGTTAACGTGAAAAATAAAATCATTGATGAATGAAAATAACAGACAGCGAGGCAGCCAGCCAGACAGCTTTAACAACAAAGCAACGACGGCATTTTGTTGACAGCAATTCGCGAAATTCGGCGAAAACACACAAAAACCAAATGAAAAGATCAAAACAAACAACGTCAAAATTGCCAATAAAAATTAAACCATAAATATACGAGCCGACGAACAGACGAGGAAGGTGGCAACATTCCAGCGGCAGCGCACAGCAACATGTTGCACATCGCATTACGAGCAACATTTCCAGTCGAATAGCAACAAATTAGCTGGGCAGCGCCACAGGAAATCCCACACACACGCACATACACAGACGCGCAAAGCGTTGCAAGCAACAAAGTGGAAGGCGCTGAACGAGAGTGAACGTCGCTTCCCGTGCGACGTGGCGGCATGGCAAGAAGTGTTGCTTCGTGCGTGTTCGTTTAGTCTTGCGATTGACGCGCCCGGAAACGCGTACACGAGCGGAAAAACGCCAAACGGTAAACACCGAAGGTGCCCAGCAAGAAAGTGCGTGAACGACGAAGCGCGTGAAAGATTTCGTGGCACGGACGCAAGCACGAAAGGAAGCAAGCGTCAAAAAAGCGTGTAACTTGCAAAAGTGTGCGTGCGTTTTTTTTTTGTTAGCATCTTTTTGTGTGTCTTTTGTAAAGAATGTGCGTTTAAACACAAATAAAAGCACACATTTGCATTCAGGCGGAAAATACACTAAAAGGAAAGCATTCAAAAAAGTTTGAAAAAGAAAAATAACAAAATCGAAATTTCAGTAAAAACGGCAAATTACAAATTTCGCCTTAAAACGGCAAAAGCGGCAAAGCGACAAACGGAAACCGCTTCCAAGAAACGCAACATTTGCCACATTTGCCAGTTTTTCCGCAAGCAAAGGGAGAGCGAGCAACACGAGGAGCGAGCGGGATAGCAGTTTTGCAAACATTTTTCACTTTCGCTATCGCGTCCGTTTTGTCAACAACGATTGAAGTGTTATTTTGCAAGGCGACACGCCGCTGCTGCCTCCCTGCCCCCGCCTACGCCTACGAGTGAAGAAATTGCTTTCCGTTAGACTCACTTGCGAGGCGGTTTGTTGCATGCCTCTCTGCCCGCCGCGACATCGTTTCTTGCACAGACTTGGACTGCCCCTCTCCCCGCCCCTACCCATCTTGCCAAGCGTTCGCGCTGTCGCACTTAATTAGTGTCAAGTGGGCATCACGCTTATTATGCAACTCGAGCAGACAAGCCGCACGGCGCGCAGGCACGGCCTAGCAACAACCACAACCACAGCAACAGCAACAACACCAGCAGCAATGCCGCCTGCATGCACCCGCAGCGACTCCGACAGCGGCACCTTCAGCAGCGCCGCCAATGCGGAAGTAATCTGCATGTGCAACAGTCAAGTGCAATCGCACAAGTGCAACGACAGCGACAGCGGCGGCAACATGTTGGCGTCGTTGGACCGCACTGCTTGTGGCTGTTGCCGCAAGACCGCCAGCTACAATGGCCGCAGCAGCAGCAGCAACAGTTTCAGCACACTTCTGACAATTGCTGTCGTCTTGCTGCTCTTCAGTTTGTGTGGTAAGTGCGATTTGTTGTTTTATCGCTTTTTTTATAGAGCGAAAGCAATTGGAGAGATATCGAAAGAGACCGCTTTGATTGCGACTATTTTTTTTTTCTATTTGTTGTTGTTGCAATAATATTTATTTTCATTTTAAATTATATACATAAAATTTTAAAGACTTTTGCTAAGATTTTCGCCTTCTACTCCACTGTTGATCTATCTATTTCATAGTAATTGTTCGGATATATCAAAATAGATTTCATAGAAAGAAATAAAATAAGAGCTGCATTTTTATGAACGAATTGTTTTTTAAGTAACAGCTTTTAATTTACTCTTTAAGATGTTGCTTTAAATTGGTACCTTATCGTTAAGGCCTTCTGTTCAAATTTAAACATTTTTAAGTTAAGATTTCTAAATATTCGTTTGAAGGCAAGCTGAAAAGTTTAACAACGTTTTGTTTGGATTTTTTCATATCTTCTACGTCAAAGCTATATTTTTCAAAAATCAACATTAAATGTCAATATTTTTGTTAGTGTTCTTTCAAAACATTAAAACCATCTTTTGGAAATTTAATGTGCAGCTGCATAAATATGCGCCATTTTATTCAGCAGTTTATTTGAAAATATTCCTTCTATTAGATTGGGAGCGCAGCCACTTATGGGTTAAAATAAACTGAAAATACCGCCTTTATGTGTTGTACCTGCAAAAATTTATCGTTTCTCTGCAATAGACTGTTTATCTCAGGGGGGCTATGATTCGCACACTCACTACTAGAGACCAACACAGGCACACATGCATATCTACACGTGTATTTGTGTCTGTGTGTCTGCAGGTCTGCCTGCAAATTTATGTGCAAACTTAAGAAGCCGATTTGTTTTATTCATTTATTGCTGAAGCGGCAGTCTGTTGGTAGACTATTTCCATCCTACTCCGCCCCCTCAAAAGCCACCTCTTTATTTACAAGCTAATTACATTACTCTATGTAAATTATGACTTTTGGGCGTATTGACCTTTGCTGTTTTCGGTTATATCTGGCTAAAGTTTTAGTAACTTTGTTGCCCAATATTAAGCGATGAATTATTGAAGGGTTCTCATTTAAGGAAATACACATATGTATATGTGTTGACCAAGCTTAATATACATACATAATTTCAAGATAATAGAGCTGCAAATAATATGCAATTAACTGGCTCAAAATTAAGTCTGTACTTGGAAATAGCTACACGTAAAACTTTAGTAGGAAACATTAAGATTTAGAGAACATGCTAGTACATATTTGGTTTAAAGGACTTCCATTGAGGTGCAGGTGGGCTACTATATGCTGCCTGTTATTTAATAGAACTGCCAATTTTATTTTAGTTTGAGTATAGGTGAAAAAAAATTTATGCTATTGGAAATTGTAATACAGGTTATACATTTTCAATAAACACAGCAGTAGTGAAAATACTGTAAAAGCATAGCCACAAACTTTGTAATCTATGATACTTTGTTCCTAGTAAATTCTTAACGTGTGAGGAAGCTACCTGCTTTTTAAAGTGTATTTGATGTTTGGCAAATACAACTCTGTTCTTTAAGAAGAAAATTAAGGTGCGTTTTTTCTAAGCGCCAAATATGCCAAAAGATTTTGACACATAACTATTGAAAGCACATGTCCTGCAAGAGGGGAAGAGAGAGGGGCGAATGAATAAGTGCATACAACCAACCAAACTAAGACGAATCATGCAGTCTCCCACAAAGTAAAAGCATCTGCGCATAGAAGGCAGCCAAATCAGTTCAGCGCACTCGAAACATTTCGAAATCAACTGGAATCAGTTTCCGTATCCGTTATATGCAATTACTAAAGTGCTTCAATTTGGCCAAGATGAATATGCGAGCATTCAAAAAATCAAAACAACCTCAATCAAAGCCAAACTGCGCTGCAGCTGCTCCTGCTGCTCCTGCTGCTCCTGCTGCTGTTGCAAAGGAAAAACGCTTTAAACGCTTGCTTACTGGCGGAGAAGCAACAAAAAGGACTGCACTTTATAAGCGCCAAAGGAGCAGCGGTCGATGCAGACTGAACGGCGACGATGGCGCTGATATCAAACAAAAAAGAAGAAGAAGCATAAAGAGAAGTGAAGTGAAGCACGTGAAAAAGTGTAGAAAGCAAAGCATAAAATTGCTGCGAAACATCACATCAAATGGCGGTAGGCAACAACAACAAGACGCTGATGTATGCTGGCTGCAGTTGTAGCTGCGGCGGCAAAAAGCAGTGACAAAGCAAACGTCCGCTCGCCACACCCACTTTTGCCACTAATGAATGGCGGTAGATAAGCGCGATGCACAGACAAGAAATAAGAACAAGAATGCACTGAAAGAACGCCATAGAGTGTGGGAAGGGGGAAAGTGGGGGAAGGGGGATTGTGATATAAAGCCAGGCAGCAGCAGAAAAAAGGAAATCGCTTGAATGCGCGCTTAAGTCAAAATGTGAGATAAAGCTAGCAAAATGCTCAGCGGAGGCACACACACATGCTCATAAACAGTGCAGCATTGAGTTGCTTGGAGGTATAAATAGTCCTCATAGATTTGATGCGCCCTCTTTCAAAATTTACTGCTCTCTTATTCAAAAATATATCGCATATTTACTTTCTTCTAAGTACAGTTATCTCAAAATAAGCTCATATTAGTTTGTTGCCTTTATCGAAAAATTGGTTGTTCTATGAAATTTTGATTATGTTTGATAAAGAAGTTAAAGCTTTCTTAAAATATTGATATTATTTTCGAAAATTTGGTAGTTAAATGTTATTTTGACAGCGGTTTTTGAATGAAATTAAAGCAGAAACGTGCTCGATTTTGCAGATATTAGGTGAGTAGATATGCATTAAAAAAATTTTAAATTCTGCGCTCGAAATTGAATGCAGAAAGTTTTCAATGTCAAAAATAAAAAATATTTCGAAAGATCAACAATGAAAAATTCGAAATTTTCAGTTTTGAGTAGATTTCGCAAATCATAAACTCGCTCCAGCTCTTTGGCTGAGTAGGACATCTCTTGTAATTTTACCTTTTAGCAACGTTGATTCAATTCGTCATTTTTGCACTTCATTTAACAAAATAATCAATTTTAGTTTTAATTATGCTCATTAGAGAAAATTTGTATTTGTGCACTTAGCGATATCGCTGTTGGCCCTATTAATTGGAGTACTTTTAACATAAGCACCCCTTTGGCCCGTAGGGAGAGACGCCACTGCTTCATGCATATATGCCATGCACACACACACGCAAGTACACGACTTGCTCTTGCTTAAAGGAGAAAAGCTGCTGCTACTACACAATTCTTTAGCTTTTCCTTACTCTTGATTTGCTCGGACTCTGGCAAATGCTGTTGGTCCAACGCTTCTTCTTCTTTTTTGCTTGTGCGCTGTGCACTGCTGATATGCGCTAGATTGAAAGCAACTGCGGCACATGTGAGTGAAAGCAGAGGAAGAGTTGTGGCAGTTGGCGGTAGAAAAGTTGCATCCTAACACAAGCAGAGCAGACATGTGCATGTCCTTCTTCCCCTTACACTGCCAGAGGACAAATGCAACCGCTTGCCGCCAGCAGCAGCGTAAAAAATTGCCACTTGCCGCGTTGCAAAAACGAAACGCAGCGGCAACGTAAATTGACTTGTGTTTTTCATTTAAACGATTTTCCTGCCAACGTCTGCCGCGCCTTCCCACCTACCGCTTAGACACGATTTTGCTTATCTTCATCAGGCAGAGTGGCTTTGACTTTGCTTCTTCTTCCCTGGCTTTTTTGTTTTGTTTGTTTCTGGTGTTGCCAACCAAACAAACCTTGCCACATGCAACGAGAGAAACAGAACACAAGGCAACGCCAAAAAGAAGAAGCAAAGCGCTTGAAAGCGTGCTTTAAAAGTGCACTAAAATTCATTGTAAACAGGCGCGTTTGTATGTGTGCAACTGTGTGTGTGAGTTTGTGCTTTGGTATGTGTGTGTGTGATATTGCCATGCTCATCAATTAAAGCAACCAAAAATTTTATTTTTACGATAAAAATTCAAATGGCGCACATAAAAAACTGCTTTCCTTGCTGTGTCTGTGTGTGTGAGCTCATGTGTGTGAGGGTTTTGTGTTGTGTGGGAAACAAGCGATGTTAGGTTAATGTTTTTGTTTATGTTTATTTTTCAATGCCGATTGCAGCGTTTTATTTTGCAAGCACATTTTATTTATTTACACTTCGATAGAGAGGGCGAGAGGGCAGTCGGAAGGGAGTAGAACAAATTTGCAGTCGTGGTCGTGTTCATCACTTTCGGTTGCGGATTTCACCGCCAGCAGCGCGATTCCTAACGAAAGCCGTAAACTTTTTAACTTGCAGCAGCTGCTGTCAGCTCGCCGCTGTTGCCAGCACTAATTTATTTCCTCTTTAAGTCTGCTTTTCTGGTGGCCATGTATTGTTTTTTTTTTGCATTTGGTGTCTCTTTTGGGTTTGTGCAATTTGTTGAAATTTACGCTTGCATTTCATTTGAACTTTCTCATTTGATTAAATAAGTTTTTAATTTTATTGGCTTGAAGCGTGACGCCACCAAATAAATAAATCTGATCAGTGTTGGTAGCCATGACGAAAAGAGCAGATAAGTTTGAAATTGAATTTTCTGAAAAGGGAGTTTAAGTACGCCGTCAAATTGTATTTCTTAAATGGTGACTGACGTTCGTAAAAGGTCAGCTTTTATTTAAGAAAAAACTATTATCTACAGATTTTATTTAATGTAGACTACTTGAAATTACTAGGTCCGTTTTAGAATATGTTCAGTAATTATTAAATTGCTTTTAAATTTGCATATGATTTAATTAGCTTGGATTACTCTAGATTAGAGACGTAATCAATATTAAAAAGCACAACAATTTTGCGTTTTAGTTAGTGAGATGTTAATTAAGCATGAAGGAATTATTTCTGAAGTGTTAAACCGAATGTCCCTTGAAAAAATCTCATTTGTTGTAGAACAATAACATAATTTTATTCTTCAAACATATTAAAGAAATAGTTTTTATTTTTGAGATGAATTCGTTCAGATTATTGCAGTAGCTCATACCTATATAAACATAGTTTTTTTAGAATACTTTGCAAGTCATAATTTTCCTAATTTTTTGCAAAAAAACTTTTCCGTCAAGGGATTTAAACATTGTTAAACTTATGGGTGTCAGTCGTATGGATTATTCAAACTACTCTTGATAGTTTTGAAAAACTTCACATATAGGTCATGCCATGTTTCAATACGCCATTCAGACCGCCATGATTATGGAATGGTTTCCTACTTCTTACTCCTGGAAGCCTTTCAATTTCAATCGATTTTTTGTTTGGTTTTCTGGAGCCAATTTTCTTTATTGTGCACCGAGAGCCGGAAACGGTGTATAAATAAAATAAATAAAATTATATAAAAAAAAACTTTTTAAAAATAAGCTTTAATGTACTAAAAAGTAGAAAATAAGTTGTTTCCAAGTCACCTGTATCTTACTATCCCTAAAAGCTTGGGGCGCTCATGTGTTCAATATTTGTCAAACAGTTACCACAATATTTTATTTAAATAATTTTTTGCAAATAGATTCTAGTAATGAAAGATATTTTGAATATGGATATTGAGCGCACAAGCTTTTATTAATAGTAAGATACAGGTGACTTGGAAACAACTTATTTCCTACTTTTTAGTACATTAAAGCTTATTTTTAAAAAGTTTTTTTTTATATAATTTTATTTTCTACTTTTTAGTCTTCCATAAATTTAATTTTAGAGCTCTGAAATTTTTCGCAAAAAGAATTTTAAACTTGCAGAGCAGTACACAATATTTAGGGTATTCACAGTGTTTCCTATCGTCATATGTCATATCCTCAATTTAACAAATAATACGGCAGTGATCGACCCTAATATTCGTGGCATATTTGTGACGCGGTGAGTTGTTGCTATTTTGCCAGCAGGGCGCGGCAAGTAAGTTCCTATCGTTTTTCATTCATGTGTGGTGTACCTATAATTATAAACTGAAGCCCAAGTGTGTAGTTGCTTGAAAAGTGCCACGCCCCTTGTCCTACGCCCATAAAATTTTACCAGTGGGACGACACATCCAAGAGGCGACTGCATACGAAATTTCAATGCTGCACGACCTTTAGTTCCAAAGCTAATCGAGATCAAAAATTTTGTTTGTATGGGGGGTGCCACGCCCCCTTATCCAGTGCCCGCCTTATTTTCTCAGTAGAAGGATATGGATATGTAGTAAGTTCCTACCGAGTTTCATTGATGTGTGATGTGTAGTTTTAAAGTTATACACAAATCTGGAGTTTATAAAAAAGTGCCACGCCCCTTATCCTACGCCCATAAAATTTATTGATTCGTGTATTGGGCTCTAGATTAGGCATGTATGCAAAGTTCCAGATCTCTAAGTAGTCGGGAAGTGAGTGAAAAATTGATTACTAGATTTGACGACATACCACTGACATACCGACAGAAAGTGAAGTTGATATAAAGCTTATAACAATATACCTCCTCATCGCGGGTGCAGAAATACTTCATTTTGCAATGAAAGTAAATGAAGACTGACTACAGAAATTATCCTTTGAAGTATGGTCTTAACTTGAACACAACAAAGTAGAGTGTAATCACCGGCCAACTATAAACCAAACGAGAATTACAAACCACCATCTGCAATGAAAGTAAATGAAGACTGATTACAGAACTGTATAAAGCAAACGAGAATTACAAACCACCATCTGCAATGAAAGTAAATGCAGACTGACTACAGAACTGTATAAAGCAAACGAGAATTACAAACCACCATCTGCAATGAAAGTAAATGAATACTGACTACAGAACTGTATAAAGCAAACGAGAATTACAAACCACCATCAACCACACAACTACTGTCTGTCCCTACGTGCTGCTTCTTCTTCTATCTGTGCTCTGATTGGCTATTACAATTTCGCTAATTACTTTGTTTAAGGTACAAATTTTTATATTTTTATGATTGATTCATGTATTGTCAGCGTGTTTACGCATGTATGCAAAGTTTCAGATCTCTAAGTAGTCGGGAAGTGGGTGAGAAATTGATTACTAGATTCCACTACATACCTGAAGTGAAGTTAATATAAAGCTTATAATATAAAAAAGCCATTCACTTTTTTTAACAATCCTTATTTGTAAGAAGTTTGTTATCCTTTGATATATACGGCAGTACACTTTTTTTACGATGATCAAACCAATGTAGAGGAGTGACTTGAAGGCCTTTTGTTTCTCGCTCTGTCTCATCATGCTTCATCATGCCTCATAAGCATATGCTCAAAAAATCCTTTGAGCTAATTTACACCATTAGTCCAGCAGTCAAGCAATATCTATATATTCACATATAATGTAGCCAATATTTTAACTTTTCATATTCTCATTTTACTGCCTACGCCCAGAGCAACCAGCACTACATCCAACATTCACGCCCACATGCAATACGTTCAATAGCGGCGTGGTGAGCGCGCCTCAATCAAGATATGCAAATATTTATTATTAATTAAAAGTAATAAAGCACAAAAGCAACCCCATTTCATTTGCCACAAACGCGCATCATTTGCCGCACGTGAGTGCTGGAAAGTGCGGCGCGGGGGGAAGAAAGTGGAACGGCGTAGGTGGGGTAGCTTGGCGTGGGCGCGTGCTAGTGTTTGTCTGCATTATGAGTTCATATTTCAAGTAGCAAGATGCGGCAAACAAGCGCCATAACACAAACACACAGACGCCCTTACACACACACACACACAGCCGTTAGAACAATGGGTGGCGTGCACAAGTAAACAAATAAACAGGCATTAATCGCTACCGACACGCTCACGCTGCTGTCTGTCTGTCTGCTGAAGACGCTATCATAATATCCGTATTGGTGTGTGTGTGTACGCCTGTTGAGCAAGGATAATGAGACAGCATATTGACCACAAGTGGCGGTTATCTTGGCACTCACACAGGCGCACTTCAGCTGCGAAACGAGCGGCGCGCTAGTATGAAAAATTAGATGTAAATAATTTGCAAATGCAACAATACATAATTAATACATGCAACACTTTACGGTTGTATGTGTGCGTGCGTGCGTGTGTGTGTGCGTGCCTATGTGCAGCAGATCGTGCATAAATATGCGTTGATTGCATGCAGCCGCACTGCAAGTGGAATTCGATTTCGCTGGCGTTGCTTCCAAAGTGCCGATAAGCCTTTAATAGGATTCGCCTGCCACACATTGACCCCGTTTGTGCTCCATTTGCCGCAAATCACATTTGCTGCAGGCAGCCACTCTGTCCCTTGGCCACCCACAGCTTTCCACTGCATATGAGTGACCGTTATTTGTTGTTGTCTTTTGTGCTTGTGTGCACGCTTGTTCAGCTGTATTAAATAAACGCTCTGACAAAAGCATTTTGAAGCGAGCGAAAATTAATGCGAAAACAAAAGATCAAATTGTGAGATAGTTTTCAAAATTAGCTTCTGAACAAATTTATTATTATTAGAGGAGGAGGAGCACAGATTAGCTTAGTTTCCATTGGTAGGCCAAATGGGTACATACATGCGTGCTTCGAGATGTCAAAAAATTATTCGCTTATGAGTTAGGGAGGTAGCGATCTAATTAACAGAAATTGCTAGCGAACTCCAGTTGAGATTTGAGACCTGCCCCAGCCTCGTCAGCCATTGAGCTCCTAAGCAGCTAAGACCATTCTTTTATATTTGGCTGAAGGTAGAACGTCTAGAGTTCGCTTAAAAATTCTGTTTAAATATATTGATACCAATTCATGACGAGCAACTTTAAAAATTTAATGAAATTTAAAAGAAAGCTTAGTAAATACATTTTACACATATCTGTTATAATTTTCTGCAGTTTTCAGCAGGCTGCTTACTTACTAGAATTTTTTACTCTAAATCTACCAGCTTGATTTTCTTTTTATATTACCAGCTAATTTACAAATTAAAACAGGTAGCAATCAAAAATTATGCATTTGGTATTCATATATAGGTACGTGCGTGTATAGTAAAATCGAAGAAAAGTCAAGTTAAGGCTAAATGTCTGATAATTTTTGATAGAATCAAAGCTTCGATTATTGACTGAAGTGTCCTTACCACTTGTTATTAAGTCTTAGAATTTTATTGCTTACAAATCTATGCTATTATTCTAGAAATGAGCGCTTATTCCAGACAATCTGAAAACTGTACTTTTTTAAATGATACATCCCTTTTAAATATAAGACCAGTATCTTCCTGCAATAGTTTACGTTTGCAGATTTATCAACAATATGCTAAAATATTAAAATTTTTCTTTCACATATTTTGTATTGAGTATTGCCACCTGGTCAAAAATTGTTGCATCTACATTTAGGTTGAAAGGATTGTTTCTTCTTTGGATGTAGACACACTCGATTATTGGGAGTTAGTACTAATTTTCTTCATTACTCCACCCAGCAGACTAGCAGCAACTGGCAGCAGAGAACAGAAATAATGCGATTTCGTAGATAAACACAATCAATGCAAATGATGTGAGAATTCGGCAGCCTAGGCACATTTTAATTCAGCGCATTTCCCGTGCTGCCCCCTATACATGCTACACCCGTACGTGGCATGCAATATTCGCAGCATTTAGATGCATTATGCTGTAAATGTCAGCAGTGCTGCCACATTTCAACATAATTTCGAGGTTTATTATCAATTACAATATTTGCATGCATTAAAAATTGATGTACTGTATGTGTATGTATGCAATTAGGCGCATAAGCCATAAATTACGCGGCAATGGAGGCCAGCATGTACGACACCAAATTACGAATTGATTGTCAGTAAATTCTGTCGCATTGTTAAATTATGCTAAATATTTGTAAATTTGCACGCCACTTCAAACAGAATCATTATGCGCTTCATTTGAATCCTAAGCGGCACGAATTGAGCGAGAGCGACAAATATTGGCCTAAAGCCTATTTCATTATATTTCAAAATATTGTCAGTATACAAATTAAGCATGCAAAATGTGCCTGTATGAGATGAGTGAGGTCTTCTTTTTGAGTTGAATAATTTTATAAAATTTGCAAATAGAAATTTGCTCGATGTTCATTAGCTGAAATTATTGTTTGCCTCTGATTATGTTTTGGCCCCGAATGCGCTGTTCTGAACCGGTCATACAAATACTAACATGAATTATTAATTGATCTAGTTATACATTTCCAAATGAACGACCTTCCTTAACGGACTTAATATGAATTTAGTATGCTATTTTACAAATTTTTCATTCCAAATTTTAGCGAATAGCAGAGAATTTCCGCGCTCTTCAAAGAGACAATTTTATTTAGATATTTTCTTGACTTTTATTCAAATGAATTGAAATGTTATAGTTATAAAAACGACTGTCTAAATGCTATTGAATAGTTGACTGTTAAAATATTTCTTTCATCGAAAGCGGTGCCGAAGTAAACGGTTTTTATTAAGAATTCTACGAAACTAATTTGTTATAATTATTTCCAAACTGAAATTCTTTTTAAGACCTTACTTTCGAATTATATTCTTAGACGAAGAAATTATACTATTAATCATATTTTAAATATTATCTCATATATTAAATATATTTACTTAATTTTCAAAAAACTTTATCTCAACTTCGTAAAAGCAATGTCAGTGTATGACAAGCTCGTATGCTTACTTTGTTAGACAATAACATTTCTGATACTCTCTCTGCTTTTAATTGAAGCATCCTTTAGCTCAATTTATACTAAATTTGGCATATTTAAAGATATGCCGTAGGCAACCAAAACATTCTTCTACGCTACACTCTCACACAGACGACTGCTGCTCTTAGTCTTCCAATTTCTCCTATCCAAAATCCAATATGCCATTTGACAATTTTTTTGTTATCTACTCCTGCTCAAAAGCTGTGAAATCCTTTTGAAGTTGGCATGGAAAATCGAAGTAATGTCCATCTGTCGCAAAGAGTCTGAGCAATGTCAAATGCAAACAGCAAGATCTTCTGTTTCAATTATATTCACATTCGAACTATGTCCATTCAACTTCAACACACACAGTATGGAACACACACACATACACCGTCTCACACACACACACACACACATTTTGCCATTTATTATACATTACATTTTAAGCTCGTTGCCGTTCGGCACTGCATGTTGCTCTAGTCTAGATTTTAGTGGCTGTGTCTATGCTGCCCAGCTGCTGCTGCCACTGTTCTTGCTGCTGCTTATTTTCCCACTGCCTCTCATCCCTTCTCGCAAGTGTGTCTGTGCTCATGCATACGCATTGTAGGATTTATTCTCAAGTGCTGCTGTTGCTGTTTGCCACTGGTAAATATGCGTGGGCCTTCATTACATATGCTCCTCCACTGCGCCGCTCCTGTGCTTCCATGCTTCCTGCTGTTTTGTTTTTGTGCTCTTTCGCTTTTTGCTGCTGGCTTTAACGTTGCCGTATGGCACATTCTCTGTCATGCTCTTGTTGAGCAGCGAGATTGGGGCAGGCGTTGGTGCTTGTGTAGTTATTAAATAACAATAATTGAAATGGGATATCATAAGCTGTCCACACTATGTTTGCTTTCATCCTTAATACACTGCCACAGAGGCGCACACACGCACACACTATTGTGCAGTGCCGTCTATGCTTAGGCGCCTCAGTACTCAATCGATTTGAGGCCCTTTTAGAGCCGTTAAAAAATAGTTTATAACTGAAATAGGATTGGATCCATGATTGCTTAAAATGAGAAAAGGTTTTTCGTTTCTTTTGCAGAAACATTTTTTAAGATACTTTTAAGCACTTTATATATTTTCAACTGGAAAATTTTAACGTAAATAATAAAAATAATGAGTTTTTTAAAGTGAGCGAATATTTATTTGAAATTAGATAAAAGAAAAGTAAAAACTGAGTATGCAATTTCTTGCTCCTGTCATTCATGTCTGCTATGCATGGCAGAGGGGGAAAGGGGAAGTGGAAGGCACAAATCCGGGCCCTATTTTGCAAAGACGTCACTGCACATGTGTTTGTTTGTTTGCATTTTATGTTTTATTGATGGATGTTTACCGAACGTCGTGGCTAACAGTGTTTGGGAGCAGCAGCAGCGCAGCTCAAAGGCAACCACAACAACAAATTTAGTTAAATCCGAATTTATTTGCTTTTTGTTTTTTGTTAGTGTTTATCTTGCCAATGTGACGCGCAGGCAGGCAGGCAGTCCTGTCTGTCCAGCGACCGCCGACCGCAACTAATATTTCATAATTTATCATTTCGTAAAGGCGCAGTAATGAAATTATAATATTTTTGCTAATCTCATAATGGCATTTGCATGTAAATGTGCGCTGCCGCTAAGGACACGCTGCCGGGCAGGCTGTCGGGAAGTGAGTGGGAGTTAATAATGCGTGCTCCGATAGTTGCGCTCATGGCAAGGACATTCAGCAACAGCACTGCCTCATTTACATTTTGCCTACACAGGCACACGCACACATGCACGCACGCTCAATGGCATATATTCATACACACACACGCTTGAATATGCCACTTATACTTTCTCTTATTTGCGCAAATATTCACAGAATGAGAAGGAAACTGTGTATCATTTTTTACAATTGGTACTTTTGGGCGTTTTTTTTTTTTTTTTTGTAATATCCTTACACTTGCAAAAAGAAAGTAAAATCTACTCCTTTGAAAACGAATTCTTTTAAGCTGCAATATATGCAATTTTTTGCTACTTTTTTAACTGCCTTTTTTGCAGCACTGCTTTGTGCTTCTTTCCTTTATTGCATTAATATGGAAAATGCAATCGAATTGGTTGCCAAGAGAACTGCTTGCCTGTGAATGGCAGAGGCAGTGCAGAAGGAGCATAATCGGACAGAGCTGTCACAGCAAACCGCACGAGCTCTGCACTGCTGTTTACAAGGATGCGGCGGATGTTCAAGCCGAAGTGCCTAATTATGCAAATTGAAGCCAGCTCGTTGCATTTCACTTCGCTGCGAGTCCAAAGGAGTGGCAGGAGCAATCTCACTGTTTCACTGTGTGAGTGTGTTAAATGCATTTGCATTTGTGTGCAGCTAATGAAGCAGATACGCTGCGTTGCCTGCAAGCATTGAGGAAAGTTGAGAATTTTGTAAAAATTTATTTTTTTTATTTCATTTTGGAAATGTTTTACGCTGTAACAAGCAACGCAATTATGCCGCCTGCGATGGCAGAGAAACAGCACAAATTGAAATGAGCCACTTAACATTTTTGCTCCTTTACATTTTGCCCGGTCAGCACGACGGCTGCTACACTTGCACTTGCAACAAGCACACGCACAAGCCCACGCTGGCCTGCCCCGAGCGTGTTCTCCCAATCTGTGCTAAATTATGTTTCCAACCAGTTTCACAAAATTTTTTTCCTGCAGCGAATATTACACAAATCAAAAACGGCAACCAGCTGCAGAAGTTGTAAACAAGCAGAGGCGTATTCGCACAATGTAAAGTTCTTTGCTAGCAGCGAAGCGTTTTCGATCTTTCTGAAAAAATCTAAAATCCAAAATTGTAATTCTTCGAAATTCTTCTGATATTTGCAAATGCCAAATTTTTGGAAAATATTGCCTGACTATAAAATGAAAGTCGCATGACAGTCCATATGACCCTTTCGGCACTACTGGAACAATACGTCCCAAGATGATTTTGCGTCGGACTACAGGCAAAGAACGTATTGGGATTATATCCCAATTTCACTAAAGTAATGCGAGGGTATGTTCATAAATCATTCGTCATTTTAAATCTAGATTTTAATTCCAGTTCACGAATGCCCACAATTCATGCCTACAATTCATATGCAAATTACAGCCAGCGAATACATCCAAAGCTTTGTAACTTTTTATATTATTAACAAATTTCATGGCATACTTCAAAGAGCTTTTCAAATCACAGTTAATAGAAACTGGCAATTTTCCAATCATATAAATTCTCTAAAATTCATTACAAATTTAGCTTCATACGCCCCAAGGACAAGAATTCTTCGTATGCAATTTCTGCATTCTTTTGTACGATTTCAGTTCGAAAAGTTACACATACGCCCCTGTGTGCAATTGCAATAGTCAGCCACGTCTCTTTGCATTTTATTTCATGCTGCCTTTCTGCTCTGCTTGTTCGCTTGCGCCTCTTAGCTGGCAGCACTGCGCTGGAATTTGTTACTCTTGCTCGACGCCTGCAATTGAATTAAATTACATTTAGCCTGAAATGTCTTTCGTTTTCGCCGGGCGCCTGTGCCTGCTCTGTTCTGCTCTGCTCTGTTCTGCCCCGAGCGTCCAAAGTACGTCGATGCTTCAAGTCATCCGCCGCTTGTGCTGCTCAGGCTTTTCGCCATGCCAGCTGAAACAGCGTGTAAATCCAGAGTGTAAATATCAACATTCCATTGCTGAGCGGCTGCCCCTTCTTCTCCTTCTACTCCTTCTGCCATGCACACAAACATTCACAGCTTGCATTGCAGCGCGCAAACGTTTTGTGGACTAATTCAACTGTAATGAAGCAATGAAAACTTTTTTCGGTGCTTTTAAATTTGAATTGGCGGTTTTTTAACTGCATTTGTGTTTGGTATTTGTGTGTGTGTGTGAGCATGGAATTTAGCACTAAATTGCCGGTTAAATGTTGGTAAACTCTGCCTGCCTTTCACATTTCGCTCTCACTTTTAGGCACGCGGGCGCAGTTAATGGCGGGTTATTTATGGCGCTTAGCAGACGAAATTTGGAATGACGGCGAGCCTTTAACGGTTTCCAACAGGTTGAAATTTTCAAAAATTACCAGCAACAACAAAAATACAGCAGGTGCAAATTTGCCAACATTTTAGGAGCGACCAAATGTTATGAACAGTTTGTGTGTTTGTATGTGTGTAGTGGTAGTGGTAGTGGTGACCGCAACAAGCCGTTAAAGTGTGAAAACGAAGCCGCAAATAGACTAAAATTTTAAATATGTAAATTGCATAAATATTTTGCTTCAGTTTTGCTGAAGTAACCTCATTAAAAGTTTGACATGTCCCTTGCCCCTTGCCGCTTCGTCAACACACCGACGCTCCATATTAAAAAAGCATTAAGGCGAAAGTTGTGCATGTAATTTTTGGAATTTTAGTATATGTATCCGAATTTGTATGTGTGCGTTTTGCGCCGGATTGAGATAGGCATGCGGTCTATTTGCTTATGCATACTTTGCGGGTCATTCATGGTGAGATAGTGTGAATGAGTGTTAAATGTAATAATATGCACATAAGAGAAGTAAACAAGCTGCAAATTGGAAACAAATGCTTTAATAAAATGCTGAGGGGATCGGGTGGAAACTGTAATGTTTGAAGTTTGTATTTTGTTTTGTCAATAAAAGTAGTTGTAAACTGAAGGGCGTCTGTTAAAGACAAAATAAATTTTAAAACGAATATCGTGCTGGTGTGTAAATGATGTTGTAATTTTAAGTGGAAATACGAAGTGGTCGTTGAGAAGATGTAGAAAGAGATAAAAGCACGAAAAATTGATATGAAAGTTAAAAAGGAATAAATAGATTCTGAAGGATGTGGTGACAGAGATATTATATTATATGTACGCCATTCAAACGAACTGGACTAGATTCCTTATCCTTCATATCATTTTTATTACTAAAACGTTTAATGTATTAATACGAATAGAAAGTACAGCAATTATTCATTCTTTACAGCTGTTGCACCTTTTGAGAAAAATTTCTTGAAATAAAGCTTTGCTGATATTCAAGAAAGAGAACTAAATTTATAGCTTTCAACAGCAATGTTGTGTGAGAGGTAATTCAAGGTGCAACTGAGACGATGCTCAAACTCTGTAACACTGCTTTCATAGTACTAAATCATTCTGGCAATTCTTGACAATTCATAAAGATTAACAGGCACGCGGCTGCGCTCTAAATGGCAAAGCAATAAAGATTGAAATGTTTGAGCGATTATAGACTTCATAATCAATTTAGCAAATTATTATCGGAGAGCTTTAACTGAGAGCTGACAAGTAGCATAAATAGAAGCAAAATTTAAGGAATAATATTGCATGGACGAAGACTATTGATAACGCTTTGCACACTATCAACAGTCTGCTTTTGATTGCAACCTCTCCCACTTGAAGTGCTTTCGCGGAATGTTCATAAGGGAAAATAAGATGAGATATATACGCCTGCAGGAATAAATCAAGCATAATAAGTTTAGACTCATACACGCACACATATATGCCGGCACACGCACACGCTCTCATATGATGTCACATAGTTGCTCATATGGCGTTCATGCATGTACATTGTACATATAAGTATATGAAAAGCAAGTGCATCGGCTACTGTCGCTACTGATTTCACTACTACTACTATTAGCACTAGCATTACCACCACCATCACGATGATCAACAGCACGCTCCACACTACCAGCAGCTGCAGTTGCAGCACGCAAGGCAATAAGTAAAATTACGACATTATCAGAACGAGCAAAGGCAAAAAAGAAGGATGCATTGCCACTGATGGCGCTGTGTAAATATTAGTAGTGCCGCAGGGAGGGATTTATTGGCGGTCCTCTTGGAAAGCATGTGTGCGTATGTATTCGTGTATGGCGACAGCAGGAAATGTGTCGCTGTGTGAGTAGCAGGCCGTTATGTGCAGTGGTGTAAGTGCTTCAAAAGCGAATTTTTCAATATATCACATCACACACACACACACACAAATGCAGTTGTTTGTTAGGACGTGCATGTGTGTTGCTGCAGCGATATTGCACATTGTCATAATGCGGAAGGAGGCATGAAGTATTGAATTTTGCTGTCAATAAACGTTTTATGCACACAGCTGCCAAAGAAAAGTGCAGACAATTTTGTAAATCAGTTATTTTCCACATAACTCGTTGGCTTTTGTGTGTATAGTGGGGGTGCACAGTGCCGTTTTTATCTATGAGCCTAGCTTAGATCTACTCACGCTCACTTCAGATGCTGTGCATTAATATTGGGTAATAAAATGAAGGTACCTAAAACATTTTCCAGTTTTTAGTCAGTTTGCATTCTCAGCAAAATTTAAGATTTCCTGAATTAAACAAATTTATTATAGTTTTTTCCTACTTATAAATCTAAAAAAATTCAAATCATGAAAGTCAATGTCATGAAGCAATATTGTAAATCGCTTAAAAATAGTTATTTTGCCTATACCTATATATATTCCATAAACTGAGTAGGTACTTGAATGATTTTTCTTGATTTAAAAAAAAAACCTTGAACATGTTTATTTGTTCAAACATTTCAATATGGCAAAGTCAGCATTACAAATTTCAATACATTCGTTAATTTTATGCCTTGAACTGCACATTTATAATATAAGCATCTATTTTTTCCTTACAAATGTAATTTATAAAAGAAAAATAAAAGTGCATAGCAAATGCATTGCAATTGTCTAGGGAAAAAAAGAGCGACAAAAGAGCCCCTATAGCGATAGAAGCCACAGCCTTCAGGCATCTAAAGACGGCACTGAAAATATGACAGTCATAGAGAAGAAGAAAAGTTGGTATCTACTGCAGAGATGGCAACTGCGGCTTGAGCAGGCTGTAGTTCCCGCGCGAAAGGAGGCAGGAACAGAAGTAACAAAAGTTTACTCATGTATGACAAATTTTTATAGTGCGAGCGCACTGAGTGAGTGTGTTTGTTTGTGTGTGTGTGTGTGTGTGCATGCATGCGTGTGTGTCTGCATAATGCAGTCTGTGTATTGTACAAGTGATTTATTGAAAAGTTCCCCATAAGTGCTTGTGCCAGCAAAGAAAAAAAGCAGTCGGAATCGTCCATTTTTGTGGAGTGCACCATGCAGAGGAAGTATGAAAAATATAGTGCTGCATACTTTCGGGTGCATTAGGGCCATAACGCAGATTGGTTTCTGCGGAAAAAACATGTGTTTTGTCTACTTTCTCAAGTCGTATGACTTGCCATAAGAAATTGCTGCACATAAAACTTTTTCGCAAAAATTGGAGTTCCTACATTTTTGGCTTGCTTTTAGGCGCTTAAGTGATGGCATGGAAAGGAAGTGGAAACATGTGTTCGGTTTAAGTATGCTCGCTTGTTATAAATTGCAAGTTTTCCAACTATGTGAAACTGCTATATTTTGCAAAATGCTGTAGAAAATTCGTTCATATATTACAGAAAGGCAAGTATTGTCAGCTGATAGAACTAATCAATTCAATTTTATAAAATCTATGGTTAACAGGAACCTTACATACAAGATATTCAACAGAATACTTAAACGATATACTATTATATTAAAAGAAAGAAAGTAAAGAAGATTTTAATTCATTTCTAGCCATTCAAAAACTCAACATTTATTGGCTCATTCAAAGCAAAGTTCGACTTAAAAGTATCATTATAAAAGAAATCAGCATAACGAAGAGATTTCAATGGAACATCGAATTTTAATAGCAAGATACTATAATTATGTATTAGAATTTTTTGCATGTAGTTTCATTGAATTCTGTATTCGCTAGCAGAAATGGCGTGCATATAAAATATGTTAGCTGTGTGTAGTTAATATGAACAAACAACAAAAAAGTTGTCTAATGTCTTCAAAGGAAAAAGTAACTTTTTGTCATTTTAGTGTATGTATTCAGTTTTAAAAATAACATTTCTCGCGCTTTACATTTATACAAATATGTATTCCAATTGTTCCTGGGAATTTTTTTAGCACAAAGAGTAAATTTCTTTCTTCTCTGAATTTGTGTGTATTTTAATACTCTCAGCGATACATACAAAGCTATGTATGTAGGCATGTATGTGTGCGCGGGAATATTACTTACAGCATTTTCTGGCGGCCTTCAACTTATTTTTTTGGAATAAATTCTTTGATATTTTTTACAACTTCAATAAAATTTGCGCCAACATACACTCACACTTGCAAGTGCACACTTTAATTTCAGCTGCATGCATACATATGCGCTTCCTTTCATCTGTATGTGTGTAGTTGTGCGAGAGGGCGCGACCGTAACATCTGCATTTCAATGGAATATTCCATGCTATAAGTCTGCATTTTAATATTTTATCAATTTCAATGCGGAAATCACTTTTCTTATTTCATTGCAAATTCTCTTTTAGCGATAAGAAAAGAAGAAGTGAAATTGAATTTTAACTGCAAATAAATTTCCTTTTGCTCGGTTCTGAATTTATGCGTGTGTGTTTGTATGTGTAAATTTTCGAGCATATTACGCACGTGTATCTGTATGTGTATTTCACTCAAGGTGTAACTTTCCTTTAATTGAATATTGTTGAATATTTGGCTCCATTCATATTCTCTTGAGGATAGTTTATAAGAAACACACAAAAAATTGCCGAAAGAATTTAAACCTTACACCCACTTTCAATTATAAATCCAATTTATAAATCAAAATGCAGCTTCTGTAACATACAAAAAAAACAAAGATTTTTAAAAGTTAGGAAAAATAGTTTTCCCACCAAACACTATTTCAACTATTCAAGCTAACATTAAAGCCAAAAAAAAGGTAACCAATGAGCAATTTGAATTTTTGGGATGATATTTAGCACAAACATTTCCAGCAATTTTTAAAAATATTTATAGGCTTAATATCATTTCAAAATATTTTTTTTACTGAGGGATTTGCTCAGTATATTCCTTCGAAAATCGATGTGGCAGATGGTGTATGATATCCACTACACTTTAATATGCATTCTGAGCTCAACGATGCCAGATACAAATTCTAGTGTATCAGTGGCTATGAGAGTATGTGTGTGTGTGTGACAAACAATATTTCAGATGCTTTTGCTGAAATCGACACGCCTTAAACACAGCCGTCATGCTCGAAATTGCTACCGAAATGTTGCTGTCTGCCAAACGCTTTAAGCCACACAACTACACGCACACAATTCCGCACATACACGCACAAGCAACCCACCTCAATGATTTTGCTCTT
This sequence comes from Neria commutata, assembly GCA_963457695.1. Taxonomy (NCBI): domain Eukaryota; kingdom Metazoa; phylum Arthropoda; class Insecta; order Diptera; family Micropezidae; genus Neria; species Neria commutata. The sequence continues at coordinate 3,820,144 of OY735245.1, forward strand.
ATTGATTTTGCTTTTTCACTTCATCATTCGCAAAAATAAAAGTCAAAACTATAAAGAAAGCAATACACTTCGTTTGGGAGCATGTAACCGTTTCAGTGTGTTACACGCACACACTCACACACACCAAAACCAACTACTACGCCCAAACACTTTCGCCCAAACAGTCGATGCTGTTTTCCAAGCTGTCACTCCAGAAATCAATGTTGAAGCCGTAAAGATTGAGGCAGGCAGGCAAGGAAGCGGCCAAGAGAAGAATTGAGGAGCAAAACTTGAAAGGCGTACATTTTACATAAGCACCATATGTGAACTGGCAACACACACACACACACATACACAGAGTACCGGATATTACACTTTTCCCACACACACGCACACGCCCACTCACGTGCAGACGCATACATGTTATCGCCAGAGCCTGCCGCTGCTGTTGACGACGTCCCCATCAAGATTGCAGGCAGAAACAAAAACTCGGTGAGGGGAACCCGGCCATGGAGAAACGCAACAAAGTTTTCTGTGCGGCTTAGGCGTTTCTATGCGAGCAAAAAAATATAGACGCTGAGAAAAATTGCCTTTTGATGTACTGAGAATGTAGTAAAATTGAAGTTAAATAGAGTTAAATTGGTATTGTGTGTGTGTGTTGGCAACATTGCCATTTGCTAGAGCTAAAATTACATAAAATCTTATCGAAATATTAAATGTGAATCACAAGGTGAAGTACTAGAAAGGGCTTTGCAGATGGCGGCAAGAAGACAAGCCAGCTTAAAGCTTTAAGCTGCTGCACGCAGTCATGAGATGAAGATGCCAAAGTTGACGAATATTAAAAAGCAGACTGCGATTTCAAGTATCGAACCATAATCGATAGAGAATTGAAAAAGGTATTTAAATGGGAATAGAAATTTGATAAATTTGAAGACTGAGATGAAAATTGAAGAAATAAGTGGAACGAAAATTAAAAAAGAGCGAATGATGTGGCAAAATATATTCCAAGCAATTGAGCAATAAATGGTAGTGAAATCAATTGAATTTTAATTGAAAATAATAAAACGTTGAATATTGAATATATGTAAATACAATTGTTCATGAGTCCAAACAAAAAGCTTAAAATGCTCAGACCTACCTTAAGCACAATCCACTATAATCATTTAAAATCTTTGGTTGATCGGGGAAAGGTAGGTTGGAACCGTATGTACCTTTTCTAAAGCGGATATGGTATCTCGATTTCAATGCGTACGCATCCACCGCCGCCCTGCAGAAGACCTCATACAACTTACACACTTTTTTAAATTCAGCAACAATATATAAAAAAAAGTTGGAAACTCACGTTTGACATGTCATTTGTCATTTGCCAGCGACCACTGGCATACACCGAAATCGATAACACTCTGCTCGAACCCTTTACTCTTCCCCCACATGCGAGCATATACGCACTTTTAGTGGCTGTCAGGCCGAAAGCGCTTCCGAACATTTTTTGCACAACAATTTATTTTGCCAGCATCACGGCAACGGTTCAAGCATTGGCAACACATAGTAGCAACAGCAGCAGCCGGCCACATGCAGATACTCAATTCCGACATTGAGGCAGGCACGCCGATATGCAGGCTTACTCCGGCAGTCATGTGCAGCGCCCAGAAATGGAGATTTTAGCCAAAAGCCGGTTTTGGTAGCATTTTTGGGACTTAATGGATTTATGTGCGCCATTTTAGAACATGAAGTGTGGGTGGCTGCCAGCATGTGTGCATGTGTACGTGCATGCATGTATGTGTGTGTCTGATTACTTGTGCGCGCTACTCTTGTCGCACTTATTGCAACATGACCAGCAGCAGAGCAGCAACAACAGCTGTAGTCATGGCAACCCTGCCAGTGATAGTGGCAGCTCTGGCCGTTGCTATGCTGTGAGCTAACGGCGAAGCGAGCGGAATATCAATATTGTTATATATTGCCAAGTTGATGTTTGATCGATCGTAATGGGCGTTTTCCAAAGAGAGCTTGAAATTGAACATGATGGCGCCTCGGCTGAGTCCTTGTTGCTGCTGCCGCTGCTGGGCGAGAGCAGAGCGGAAATGTTGAGCTTGAAATTGCAGTTGAAATTGATAGCGTCAGCGGAGATTCAGTTGTATACGTGCAGCAGTGGGAGTGACTTGACAAAGTGTTTGCTCAGCATGGTTGGGATAGGAGCAGTGATAGAGCCTGCAAGCGCAAGTTGACCAAGTGTAATGTGAGGCAGGTCATTTATTTTTCTTTTTCTTTGATTTCGAATGGCACATCAATAAAGTTACTTAAAAACATTGCATGCTTTTAGGCGCACAGAAAGGACTTGCCTCAATTCTTGTGTTACTACCAAACAAAACGAAATTGCTTGATATTTGACACTTTTTACACAGCTATGCTCGAAATATCTCAGAAGTGCATAGCTTTAGGCGCTAGCAAAGAACTCTTCAGATATTGCAGCTCACTGCTTTTTGTCTAGTCGTTACTCAATTTTGCTGATATTCTAATTTTGCATATTTTTTCTGTTCTTCTTCGTTGCAGATATCACCCACGCTGCGCTACGCAATGTCAATTTATTCATTGAGCCACCTGCCGTGCGACGAGGTCAATCGGTTATCCTGCACTGTCACTACAATCTGGAGGGCGCACCGCTGTACTCCGTGAAGTTCTATCGCGGTCACCTGGAATTCTACCGCTACACACCTGGCGAATATCCCAACACAAAAGTTTTCCATTACCCCGGCCTAATAGTTGATGTAAGTTCGCCAAACATTTTGCCAACTTTTCCAATAATATTCTCTGAAATTTGTGCTCTTCCCTTTGTTCATTGCAGGAGAGCGCCTCAAATGCCACACAAGCACTTATACGCAACGTGGGCTTCGGTCTGTCTGGCAATTTCTCCTGCGAAGTCACCGCCGATGCGCCACTCTACTCCACGGCTACGGCGTATGCACAGATGCAAGTTGTAGGTAAGTGGCGCCGATACTCTCCACCTCCTTTCTAAAAATAAAACAAGCAATTGCCATAGTTCCGATTCCACTTGACCTTTAATTATGCGCATTTTTCATTGTTAACGGTTCGATTGGAGGAGTAGGTAGAAGTTGATGCATCGCTTTAAATGCTATGAACTTCGGAAATATAGCCATAGATACTTGAATACAGTACGGGATTGAGTGCACATAACATGATAGCTCAAATCTCGAGCACCATTAAAAGTTCTCATAGGTTCATTTTGATATCTAACTCAAGTTTAGATATAAGTAAATCGAATTATCTATTGTATATGTATTTATATGTAAGATTACATATGTAAAGAAAAGGGTCACCTTTCCTCAGAATCATTATTCAAATCAGGTGCTAAATATATTTTTCGATATAGAGTTAGATGGTAAGGTACGGTTATTTCCATCTCTTTTCCGGACAACCCAATGCTCAGTGGCCTTTATTTATTTATTTATTTATTTCAGTCTACAGAATAATTTTCCTACAGACTACGACAAAGTGCTTATAAATATATATTAAGGAATTCAATTTAAGATTTTAAACAAATTTAGCTTAAAGTTTTCTTTGCTAGTATTAAAATCTAAAAAGGATATGCCCCGCAAAATGAAGTGACAGATTTAAGAATATTGCATTATGAGATTTATTTCAATAACAGATGAGATATGAAAGCACAAGTAGGTAGAAAATAGAAAATGCTTAAGATACTGGATCTTTCGACTTGCACCATTCGAATCAGGATTTTAATTTCATTCAATTCTTAAAAATATTTTTTTTAAATTTAAATCGGCATTGAATTACCTTATAACGAGATGGAAATCAAAAGAAAAAGCATTACCTGAATACTAAGCACACCTATAAGTAACAATAAAATCAAAGTTGCTATAAAAATAATCTAGTGAAATCAAACTTTAAAATCGGATTCAGGTTTGCTTTGAAATACGGAAATAGAAAAAATTTTTTTCTTTTTCATAAAAATAAAAATTATGAAAATTATAAAAGTAAAAATTATGAAACAGAAAACAAATTTTCCAATGTCAGTGTGTGATTTGTATTCCATTTTAGAATCAATACTTCGTCTCCCTCCTTTCCTTGAATAATACATTGTCGAAAGGTACTTCACTACACCATAATTTTCAACAAATACCTGCAAATACACTTGTAATCGCCTTTCGCCTTATCACATACTCACATAGCCACAGGAGTGATTACGTCGTGCATGAAATTGTGCTTTAACAGGTCATTTGCAAGGCTTATCGCCACAAATGCTAAATACATACGCGCTTTACGCTGCTTAGCCAAAGCACCTGCAATGCGAGGTACTGGAGGGCGGGAGAGCAGTAAAATATAAATAAACAGACAAGCGATAGACTGATTAGCATAAAAGCAACGGAGGACAATTAGGCCATAGGCAAATAACTTTAAAATGTGCAAACACGAAACGAGAAGATGAGATGAAGAAAAGAAGAGCTGGAGAATAAGTTGGAAGAGACTATTAGGGATGTTAATTTGCATTATATATGTGCAACAACAAACACAGCGAAAGTGGAGGCTGCTGCGTGAGCAGGGTTCTGGTTACACAAGCCTGATGGCTGGGCTGCAAGTCCATCAAAAAATGGGAGTTTGGAAAAGTTACGCGATTCATGGGTTCTCTGAATCAGCAGCTCGGTTAACGAACCAAAAAATCGGAAGTTCTATCCCACTTTTTCTGTAAAAGAATCGAATCACCAGACAATTTTTTTCTATGAAAAAGAATAGTTTTAAGGATCGACTGAAAAACAAAAAATTACGTCCAATTAAGGATGCACTGGTTTGAAACGGGACTGCAGCCCTTCCTAAAACTATAGAAGAGAACGAGAGAAGGAATTGAAGCAACATTTGGTAGAAATTGTTAACTCAGCAATAAAAACACTAGCAATGGCACAACGAAAAAGAAAAGAAAAACAAACCGAAACAACTACAACAAGTACTGCCGTTGGAGCAGACAACAAGTTGCATCATTAGAGTGCAACTTGAACGTGTTGTGTACTTGCCATGTTGACGCACTCCCCCTCAGCGCGTTACTACTCCCACTACACAAAATCCACTGCTATCTCTGCTGCTGACAAGCAAGACAAACGTAAAAATGTGTGCAAGAGTTGCTTAAGAGGCTTCTAATAAGTTGCCGCTGTCCTTGCTACAGCCGTCGCCTGAACGTCCCCGTCCCTGTCAACCACGTTCTCGCGCGCTTCCTCGTCAACGTCTTTGTCATTGTCGCGCTCCACAGAGTTGCTTTATTGTCACCTCAGGTAAAATATTTTCAGACGCGTTACGTGCCATTCACTCCACGTCCAGGTACAACGAGTAGCTGTGCACTTCGTCCTATTGCTAACACGCACCGAGCAGATTTTCTTGCTTCAATTCTTTTATAGCTGCCGAAGAAAGGAAAAAGCCAAGAAGGAACTTAAGTAAACGCCATAAGGTGTTTGCTCTTCAATTCTGACTGCGCTGCCGTGCGGGAGTACGCGGGAAAAGCATACAAAAAGAACAAAGAGGAAGAGCAGCATAAAGCGCAGGAAAAGCATGTAATGAGAAGAGACAAGCGACGGCTGCGGAGGCTGACGACAGCACGGGTCTGCGCAAAATAGTTTTGAATGGCACAAAGCAAGCTGCATTGACAATATTTCAAAGCGAACCGGACCAAAGGGCAAATGCAAAGGTGATAGTGGCTGGAAGCAGCTGTGCTCGGGTAGTCTAACCGCTCTGACAAAAGTTTATTGCCTCCGGTGCGGATTTGCGTGGCTGTCAAGTGTGCAAGAGAATTTTTGCTGGCGCTTAAATGAAGCCAGCGTTGCAATCAAATGTTCAGTGAGGCTTGAATTTGAATTTCCATTGGTAGCAGGTATGCCAAAATGACGTCACATGACTCATCTTTGGATGCTAAGCAGCCAAACTTAAATTAAGATGGATGCAAAGTAATAAAAATACAAAGTTAATTATCAGCAAAAATAATTGCACTAATTTTTTCATTTCGCCAACTTTTTTCAAGAAATTGAATTGCAAATTTTTTCAAATTTTTCACAAGTTTTTTTTCTATTGCCGCAACAACATTTCATCTTTTATTCGAAATTTTTCACTAGTCAAAGAGGGCTTAGACAGAAATCTTTCACACACATTTTGGTACCTTTTATGTGAATTGACCAACTTTTATTTGTCAATTTGTAAAATTTGTCAGGCGCTCGAAAAATATTCACTTCAAGTTGAGTAATTTGGTTTTTTAAAGAAACGTGCTTTTAGTTTTTTTTTTCATAACATAAGAAATTTAAATATGACTTGAAAATATTGAAATATTGTAAAATCTTTTACCACAAAAAATTTATAAATGATTTCCAGTGCAGCAGCAACATTTTGGTAGCAACATCTTGTCAGAAATTTTAGGTTTTAAATTAATATATATAATCCTTTTGATATATCAATTTTCTTTTTTCAAAACTGACATCTTTTGAAGAAGCAAGTGATTTTGTAGTATATTCCAATCTACCAATTCAATTCACGCTGCTCATTTAAATGAGGACACTCATACGCCTACAAGAAAACATCTCCATACACCCAGACGTATGAGTAACTTGCAATTATTCCTCTTTTATGTTTCTACGCTTTCCCTCGACTGCAGCCGTGCATGGGCAACGCCACATGAATATCATAAATTATATATGCATATGCATGTCTGAGAGCGTATCTTTGCAATTATGACACTCCAACTGTCAATCTTCTGAAACTTACGCCGCTCAACAGTCGCGACAGCGGCAGCAGAGTAATTGCCGCCACACTTTCTTGAATGTCACGTTCCTAGTCATTCATTCCCTCACTCACTCACTCACTGAGTCACTCATTCGCCCAGTCACTCGTTCAATTCGCATTTCGCATTTGTACTCATTCACTGCGAGTGGCATTTGCATTCGAAATTAGAACATCATGTCAGACACTCGCTCGCTGATGCGTTCGAGCACGGTCACCCACACTCACACCAGCAGCCCGTGGTTAAATTCATATGTTGGCTTACCACCACTAACCACCACAAGTCTGTCCCTCTCTTGCTCCTCTCCCTCGCCTGTTTGTTGCTTCAGCTGCCCGTCTACGCCAGCGATCTCCAGTCACTCTTTCACTTCGTCCCCTCCTTACCGTCGTTCGTTCATCAATTGCTCAACCAGCTGCACAGCCCAAGCCAAGCAGCCACCTCAAAGCGCCTCCCACCGCCCACTCACTAAGTCATTCATTTCATTTGCTGCTCGAGTGTGTGCCTGCATGTGTGTGTAGTTTCTTCGCAAGTTTCCGCTTGCCTTCGCTTTTTTTGCCAGCTGGCGTCTTGTTGCTCGCCTCGTTTTAGTTCAACCGCACGACTTGTATTTGGATAATAAATATTTTCTCTTCTTGCTCAACTGTTTTGACATGACAGGAAGCAACCACTTGACGTTGTGGCTGTGCTGTGGTGTTGGTGAGCGTGGCAGCAGCGTGTGAGTGTTTAAGCTGCCTTAAGCGCAGATAAGTAAATGGTTATATGTTAATGACGGCAGTTTGTTTTCCTATTATTAACGCCAGTCGGACGCACTGTCGTATATTTACGGCATTGGCTTAAAGCAGGCGCATTCCCAAGTGGCTGGCATTTCAAGCACGGGTTGCACTTCCCCAGTACGCTTATGTACTATGTTATGTATATAATGATACATAATTTTCCACACGCCATCAGAAATCCATTGCCATTGCTTCGAAACTGTATATCCTGAATAGCATTATCCCTACTTTTCAGCAAATGATAAAAATAGTTGAATGAGCTATATGTATATAAATTTGTCTAAGTTGGCTTTGCTACTCTGGAAGGGAAGTAAGAATTTGAGATTTTGATGGGGACGTCACCATGAACGCTCGAATTTTTCAGCACCTATATAAATTTGCACAACTTATATGGAAAGTCTCCACTATGGCTATAATATTACTTTATTTAGTATTTCGATGGTGCAACTGGAAGATAATGGTAACAGCATCGGCAACCTTAAAGAAAAAGGAAGAACTGCAGTAGACACTGCTAAAACGTCATAAAAATGTGCCGACATTAATTTTCTTTCAAATTTTTGTCGATCTTTTTAACGCATAGTATATACTCGTATTCGAATAAGCAGTATTCGCTATGGTTTTAAAACTGATACAGAGAATATATTGAACTCCCCTCGTAAAATCTTCTCAACTCAAAAGTTCTATCGGGTCCCTAATATTCGTGCACATACAAATTACGACTTCATATAGAAACTTTTTTATTCAAATTGATTATAATGAGCCATTTCCGTTTCATTATCATTCCAGAGTTCCCGGAGAAGCGCCCGCTACTCTTCACCGAGCACTTGCGCTACGAGCCCGGCGATGTGCTGCGGGCCAACTGCAGCACGCAGTCCTCCCGCCCGCGCGCCGAGCTGCGATTCACCATCAACAATATGCCGGTGAGTTTAATCAATGAATCAATGCCAAAAAGCAGACGATTGTCAGCTATAATCAATTTCGGTGCAGCGCTTTGACAGCGCAATTTCGCCGCAGGAAAGCCCCGCCGCTGCTGCCGTCAACGCGTTCTATTTTAAACGCAATTTATTGCTTTAAACTCGGCAGCAACTTAAGCAGAAATTATGAGCGCTGAATTACGCAATGCAATGACATGCCGCACCTGCGTAAGCAGCGCAGGCAGCCGCCCACCGAGGCAGCGGCAACAGCAGCGGCGGTAGCAGGAATAGCGACAATGACGCGTCGATGCCAGCAATAAATTTACATTTTGAAATCGTTATTAATTGCTAATTAACGGTGATTATGATTAATTGTCACAGGAAACGAGAAACGTGACGTTGCACTTTGAAGTTGACATATTCGCCTTTAGTGTGTGAGCGTATGTGAAAGAGATCTGTATAAAAGGGTTGATAGTTATGCATGTGTTTGTGTATGCACTCTTTGTAAAAGGATATGTAAAGGGAAGGAAGTGACTCCTTCGCTCCAACACAAGCAAAAACGCAAACGCATACAAGCTAAGATGGGCACTTATTTCACACATACGCACGCACTTATGCACACAACAATACAAGCTTTGCGGCAGTAAGGCACTTCCGCCCTTTTGTTAGCTTAGCCTATGAAAGTCTCCACTACTGCAACAGCTGCCATTGCAACGCTGCAGCAATTTACTCTGCTTACAATTAGCAGCAGTCACTGAACGCCACCAGCGTCGCTTTGCTACGTGAGCTCAGCCCTAATAGCGGACAATTTCCAACAGTTTCCGCTTAAATATCACACTCAGCCACTGACTGCCAGTGATATTAAATTACAATTAGCGTTGCAGTCCTACTGATGTAGCAGTCGGATTGAACTAATTTTACGCATACGATATGTGGCCTACGCTCTGTATGCTGACGTGCTGACGTACTGAGATACTTTTGTGTGAAGGACTTAAAGTTGCCTTTCAAAGACCGCAGCGGACCACAACAACTGCCTGCCTGACTTAACTCTTCCTTTGTTACTTGCCCCCTGTCTTTAATCATTGCTGTAAATAATGCACAATCACTTAAAGTTAAGCAACAGCAATTTATAAAGCGGCAAAGATGCTGCCAACCCTAATTAAGGTCCTTTACAAGCAGGCGTAAATCCTGCTTAATTACCCTTTTACAATTTAAGCTGATGTGCACACAATGGCACACACTCACACAATCACATTCCTTGCCTTTCAAAAATATCATACGCATGTGTATTTTTAGTTTTATGTCCTTGCCCCTTCTCTGGCTTCCACGATTAGGCAAATTTTGACAAATCCTTTTTCAATGACTTCGCCTGAAGGCACAAAAGACGTGGCACTAATTCCTCGTGCGCGCTTTGTTTGTGCATATCTTCGTGTATTTGTGTGTGAGTGAACGTGTGTGTTTTTGTTGTTGTGTTTATTTATAATTTATGCCTGCGTTGAAAATCGATTAAATTAATTTGCTGCAAAAGTTAAGTAAGTACAGCGTTAAGTTGTTGAAAAGTTCGTAAAGGATCAAACTGAAGATGTGAGTGCTTCGCTGGCTTTCATAATCGCCATATAAACCCTTTTCACACATCGGTGCGTATGTAAGCGGGTATGGCAAACTTTTTGGCTGAACATAAGCGCTTTAGTTTAGACCTTATCGGATTAAGAATAGGCGGCTAATTGGAATTCTTCGCATTCGAGCCACTTCCAATAAGAAATTTATTTAATGCTGCTGGGCTGATCCCAAGATGATCCCATTATAAACCTCGCAAAATTTATTCAGAGCAAACGTGGTTCGTTGGTTTCATTTAAAATGATAGAGACAAGTTCCATGAAATATTTTATGAGATATGTTTTATGAAAACAAAAAAGTAATCTACAAATTTTGTAAAATGAGTTTCATTAAATGCAAAATTTTCTGTGTAGAGCACGAGTATGCACGCCGTAGTTAAGGCATTAATATTTCTGGCTTAAAAATTTCAAATGTGGGTATTTCTAATTCAATGACACTACGTAACAAAGAACAAAAAAAATATTCGAAATGTGTTTAGTTAATTTATAAGTTTTTTTTAATTATCAATCCCAAACATTTTTTTTCCGAAAAGAAGTGCTATTAAGAACCTGTCAGATTGTAGAATAACTTGCCCGTAAGGAAAAAAGTAACAAATGTATGGCAATAATTTTGTTCAACACTTAATGCTGCCACACAATATGCTTGGCAAGCTTCTTCTTGAATGCCTCCCTCCGTTTCGGGCTAGCGAAATATTGTGAAAGAAATGATTGTCATGCACGGGCAGACATGAGTACGCTTTTATTAGGTGTCAAAATGCTGCTACAACACACACAAACACGCGCACACACAAACACAGTCCTAGACGTGCGAGCATGTGTTAGTTGCACGCAAGCGAGGGAGCCGGAGCCGAGCAACATTAGCCGCTTACGTTCAGCGAGTCAAGATAGACATTAAAGCAGGGAAATGCGCTGAAAGTGAGGAAAAATCTGAAAAATTATACGGGAATTGTGTGGAAAGTGGCAGAAATGGAGAAGAGCGTGTGTGGCGATGTGGCGGGGAGGAAAAAAAGGAGTGAGTAGATTATAGCGTACGCATGCCATGTGCATGAGTGTGTGTGTGCTTGTGTGTGAGGTCAGCTGGTTATGCATGTGCAAATGAAATGTCATTTGTCAAGTGTCAAACTGAGCGACTGAAGCGGAATAACAATTTTGAACTTGCATTTCAAATGTAAGACGACAAGCCACTAGCACAGCCAAGCCGACGAAGTGCGGTGGGGAGCATGAAGGGAACAGCAAATGCGTTTACAGGTCGATACTCACACATGTGGAAAATAGCAGAGAAAAATTGGAAAAATGTTCCTAGCATTTTCACTTGATTTTTCATCGGCAGCTGCCCTTCAACTCCCACTCCCACTCCCGTCTTCAACGCTTTCGGTCAATATTTGCGCTCGCTACTTTCCCTGTACAAACAGCCACATACATACACCCCGCAAAGAGCTGTAAATCACATGTCAAATATTCACCAGGAAATAACAAAGGCTGCAAATCCCAGAGCTGCAAAACATATGAGCAGCAACTAAAAACACATAACAAAACTTTTTATGATGGCCATCATGGGCCATGATGCCGGCAAATCACAAAAAGATGCGCACCCCTTAGAGCTATAACGGCAGGGTGGCCAGACACAAGCAACGCCTACGCCCGGCCGGCGGCCTGAAAGTCCTTTGAAACTGCGCTTCCGTCTAATATTTCGCATTTTGCCAATGACACTTTTTGCAGCTTACCCAAGCTGCCAAAGCGGCGAAAGTGTCCCTTTTGGGCCTGGCCCTATGCCGGGCATATGAAGCGCTTTAAGTCTGTAGGCTGCACTGGGCGGCGCCAGTGGGAAGGCTTGCCGGAGCAGAGCGAAAAACAAATTTGCATAATTTATTTAGACAGCATGGGGACATATTATTTTTTATTCTGGCTTTTCCTTTTTTGTCCCCATTCTTCCTTCTTCTTTTCTGTTTTGGGAAGGGTTTTTATTTTTGTGCTTTTCCGCCTCTGTTTCTGTGCAAGAGCTGGCCCCTTTTCAGGCAGTCGTTTGTGCGCTAACCCAAAATACAAACCACATGTAAATTTGTCAAGTCCGAAAGATTGAGGATAAGCATTTGTAGGGACAAGTCGAATTGCAGCAGCAGCGACATATGACAACTTTACAAGTGTTGCTGGCAGGCGATTTGATGACGGCACGTTTCAGCTACAGCCTTCATCCGAATAGAGGGCAGTTTTTTGTAAAAGCAAAACATTTTATATGAATTTCTAAAAATAGCACAAAATTTCATATTTTTAAAAACGAACTAAGTGAAGCTATAAATTAAGGGAAGACAGCGGTATCTGAACCAAGGAATAGTAACTTCAGCACAAGGTAAAACTGGAACTGAAATTCGCAACTTTTTTTACTTACATCAAGAACTGGAAGAAAGATTTAGAACGACAAAATTTGCATGTATGAAAGCAGCACTCGAATTGGAAAGAAATTGTGAAAGTATCCTGAAAACCCCTTGAAACCGGAATTGTGCGTTTGCGAAATTCTTAAATTTTAAATTTAAGTTAAAATACAACAACAGTTGAAATTAAAATATTTTACCAGCAGTTTAAAAAAGATGACTTATATTCCATGATGCTACTAGTACCTAATATGGTGATTCAAAATTCATTGGCTTTATAAAAATTAAATCATAACTGAAAAAACGGGAAAGGATATGCAATAGCTAATTGAGAATAGAAAAAAAATTTATATATTATTAACATACGAACTATTACGTTTCTTAAATCATAAACAACCTTTTTCTTATAACAATCGCTCTTGGAACCTAATGGGGCTCTCCAGTCTTCATTATTGACTTAACAGAATATGGAAACAAAAATCTAAATAATTTTCTAAACGAAATTTGAATCGAAATGCTTCTTTGGTGAAGTTTAAAAATAAAAGTTTTATCTTAAAGAATTATGCAACTAATCTGAACTGTTATGAAATGGTAGTTCCAATCATTATCCATAGTTGACTAAAAGAATGTTGTATTCAGTAAGTTCACATAATTTCATTGAAATTAATATTAACTTAATCAACTCTTATAAATCATTCTCTTGGAAATGCAAAAGAATCATATAAGCGAAAGGCTGTGCTTAAAGCTCTCAGTTTTAACAGTTTCTAGATCTTTAAACAGATTTTTGTTGTAGTTGGATCAGAGTTTTCTTAACCTCATGCAACTTGTTACTCGATTTAAATATGAATTTAATTATAAGTTCGAACTTACTTATTAATTACAACCTATGTTAAATAAAATTATTAGCATAAGATATTCGTAAAAAGTATTAGACGCACATGTCTCAAAGAAAAGGAAAGCCCTTTTCGCATGTACCTATGTATATGTGGGTCACTTGACTTTCCTTCGCGAGCAATTTCCGCAAATTTAAGAAATTACTAAAGATATTTTCCAGCAGCCAATTGTGGCGAAGAAGGAGAAGGAGATTAGTTTCCCCAGTAAGTTTGTCTCAGTCAAATAGTTGGTCCACTTTGCTGGCATTTCATTTGGACAGAAGTGCTCAAACTGTTGACCAACTTTAGCCCGACATGTTATTTCCCACTCGGCAAACTTATTTCATTTTCTTAAAACCTTCAGACAAACGCAATAGTAAATATCCAAGCAACGTGCACAAATCAGTTGTACATACTCGTATATACGATTGTGTGTGGGCCAGAAAGGACAACATACAGGTCCATTGTCAAATTGATCAGTAAAACTGAAAATTTTCCTTTTTTAAGTGCAAAAACAAAAGAGAAAATATCTTGGCTTTTCTGCTGCTTTTGCCATTGTCAAAGTTGTTGTTGTCATTTTATATGGCTGCTGTCAGGCGTGTGTGGTCTCTCCTGGGAGTCAGGCAAAATTGCTAACGACACAGCACGCACAGCTCCGGCTCTGGCAACACCTTGCTCCACTTACCCCATTATGCGCAACAACACCCCCGCACCCAACCCCCAAATTGCCATTACCAGCGCCAGCACCAACACCACCAAAAAGATGGAATTCCACCACCGACGTGCATGTCACAAAAAGACAGACCTTCAGCGAGACGCAGCACGGCATGCGGGTGCCGCGGGGACTCGGAATAAAGGCAAAGAAAAAAATGCGAAATTATTGCATGTACACCCTATAAAAATTTATGAGCCGTTTAATAAGGTTTTTGCGCATGCAGTCAATGGCAGTGCGGGTGTGCGTGGGTAGTATGTCCGTCCGGCCAGCCTGGCAGCAGAGTGCGTGCGGAGCGCATAAAGAGAGAATGGCAAATTGAAAGTGTTGCCATAAATTCATTTAAAAGTGTTGGGGACAAAGTTTGCTTTATGTTGGCGTATAAAATGGCAAATTCTTTGAGATTATGCTGGCATATAAGGCAGCATAATTCGGGCGAGAAGAGAGCAGTGTATGGGGAAAGCAGGCAGGCAAACAAAGGGAGCGTGTCCAAAGTAGTTGCTGCCATGCAGAGGGGCTGAAATGGTGATTTAGCGTTATTAGGGGTGAAAATAGGCTTATTTGTATGCGTAGACAAAATTGATTTAATGCCACAAAATATTTGAATAAGTTAGCGTCTTCCTCTTTTTGTCTGCGCTGTGAAACTGCTTAAAGGCAGCGTGAAATTTAAATCAGATGCGTTGGCTATGCCACAAAAACCACTACAATTAACCGAGATAGTATAGAAGGAAAATTTTCATAGTCTATTTTCATAGTCTAAGCGCTGAAGAGTAACTAAGAAAGATTAAAATTCTCTACACAAGAAAACTTCAAGATAAGTGTATAAATATTTCATATGTAAACTATAATACCGCTTTTTGAATTTGCAATACTAAAATATAATGTAACAAATTTTGCTCGAAATTTTAGTATGATTGGCCTAACCTCTATTTCTAACATTGATATTCATATAGCATATTCCGAAGAAAGGTTAAAATTTTACTTAAAAGTAGTTGAATATTCATGCCTTGAACATTTTTACCATCCGAAAATCTTGAGATATACTTGTCACAATTATTTTGTAATTTTTGTGGAAAACAAAATTTCTTGCATTTGTTTAAAAATGTTGAAAAGTGTATCATTTCGTTAAATTCTGCAATATCCTTTGGTTTGCTGTAAGTAATTTTAGTACTTTCGATAAACCTTGAGAACTCCAGCGTTGGAATTGTGAGTGCAGAAATCCTGCCATAGGTGAACCGGAACCCAAAGCTCAGTTAAGCATATAAATCTTATGCTATTAGCACTACCATTATCCAAACCACCCAAATTATTTGGAACTTCAAATCGCTGAAACTCGATCTTGTGCATTGCGGGTCATTCTGAGCCCAATATACAGTTTAAAGGTTAAGCAGCTACTTTCGAAAATACATTTATTTGCTGGTTACTCCGGCCACTTTTCCAAATTCATTAAGACATGCACAAAGTAAAATGATGCCAGGCAGCGGAGTTGTTAAGGAAATAGTGAGAATTATTGTGGAAGGAGTGGTCCTTATTTCAACAAGGGTTAAATCTTTGCCGTACAATTTACACTTAAATAAAGTTCTTGAAATATAAGATTAAGGGTTGAATCATAGGGCAGCTGTGGGATATTTAATTTGCGTTCAAGGGAGAGAGGGAACTTGTGTACTTTTCATAGACAGTTTTATACTATGAATTTTAAATTATTAAATAATTAAATCATGGCATTTAAAGTGGAAATTTTAAGTGAACTGCCAGAGTTGCTTTAAAGCTATTAAGCTTTTGCGGCTCTGCGGTGAGCATTTTAAATTAATATTCTGAAAGCAAATTTGCTAAAGGCGTAAACCACTTAAGCTCAAATTAAAGCTTAGCTTTCAAGGATTTAGTGCACACATTTTGGAAAAAAGAAAATGAAAATTGCCAGCCAACACTAGCACTTCAACTACCACAACTTTCGAAGGATTAAGTTTTTCAACTTCACACAGACAAACACATTTATGCTTCCACTCACCCGGCATGCATGTTGACAAATTAATACATAATGTTATCCTGCCGATGATGAGCAAGGGGAAAATCAATAAACCGCACGCCCAAACTTAATGAATAACTAATTTGACAGAAAACCCACTGCCACTCCCACATACCAGCAATGCCACACGCCTTGTGCGAGTGTATTACAATGTTTGTTTGTGTGTGCTGCCAATAAACTAAAACTTTGTGCCATTTTCGCCTGCGAGAAAGGACACTGGAGCAGTTTGCCTTGTGAGCTGAGCCATAACTTCATAAAAGTGCCATAAAATATTTTCAACTTCCGCCAAAGTGAAGGCGGAAAGTGAGCAGAAGAGGGGACGGGGACCGATGCAAAGAATAGCACACAAAATGCCAGCCAGCCGAGAAATTAATGAGTTCTTAATAAAGCTGCCACGCGACGCGACCGTCGCGCTGCAGTTACTTAACGACAAAGCACTAAGACAACAACAACAACAACAACAACAGTAGCAATTACAACAAATTTATGCGTTACAGCAACAGCAAAAACACTAAAGGATATTTGAGCAAACTGTGGAAAATAGCTTAAACCAGGCATCACTACAAATAAAGCATTCAAAATTCATATGTGTATGTGTTTATATAAGACATGCACACACAAAAACACATGCATGCACATCCTGCATACATAAATGTGTGTGTATTTGCTCGATTTGCTGCGCTTCGCAAGCTAGGTTATTGAACACAAAGGAAAAAAGCACTAAATTGCCGAACTTTTTCGAAGGGGGGCCAAAAGGGTACATAGAGAATTTCAAACTTTTGCTGCAATGCGGCAGAGCGTGGCCAGAGGAGTTGAAAGCGTGCGGCTGAAAGAGCAACAGCATTTCGCGCGCAGAAAAAGTTCACGACTAACGAAATTTGTTAAAAGTTTTCCGCTTCCCACACCCACATACACGCATACAACTACACACATATGAATGTGCATTAGTGTGCGCAATCATGTGTGTATACGGCCAACAGCTTAAACGTGTGTGTATGCGTCACCTATGAAAGATTGATTTTTAATGAGTCTGTGAAATTTGAAAAAATTTAAACTTTTTTTTGGTTTGAAAAGCGTCAAAATTTAACATTGAACATTTCTTTCAATATCTTTCAACAAATTTGCACCAGCCAAAATACGATTCGATTTCACTTGATATATATTTCTTCACTTTCACTTTTTGTTTGCAAGACTGCTCAAAGCAAGAGGAAGCTTTTAATGAGTTTCTTTTATTTTCACTTTTGAAGAGTTATCTAATGAATTTTTTAGCATGGCTAATTGTTTGCTTTGCCTGCCATTATTGAAAAGTTCAACAGCAGGAGCAAACATGCAGAGCGGAAATTATATTTGCTTTAGCGCTGAAAGAGCACAGATTTTATGAAAACTAAAACTTGCTATTAGAAAAAACAATGTACTTTAAATCAGAATGTTTGATGAAAATTTAATAATTCGCTAATGGAGCACTGAAAGTTATTGATCCGATTTTTTTTTCTATTAAATATACTCAAACAATGCATTATTCATTTAAAAGTGAAACACTCGAAAGCATTTCATATGAAAATTAGCTCTCGTTAACATTTCGAAAACCTGTTCATTGTTTAACAGCTTAACTAGAGCAAATTGATAGAAATTAAAAGTTGAATTGATTTATAATAACTTCGCTACATGTAAACATGCATGCACTCTATTCCATCCGGCCAGCAATGAAGTGACATAACTTTTCATTAGGCATAAAATATTTCAAATGATTTTGAATTTGCATAATTAAATTTGCTGCAATTCAGGAAGGCTTATTTTAGCATTTTCAGACAACAATAAATTTATATGGAATGAGCAACAATTTCTGCATTTTATGCTTGCAGATTTTTCAAACAAAACTTTTTATTAATAGTTTTAAAGTCAATAGTTTCGATTTGTTAGCCTAAAATTAAGTTCAAACGTTCAATTAGTTAAAAAAATAAGCAGGCTTCTCAAATTTTAACGGCATTTCATTAAGGCCGAATTAAAAAGCAAAAGCAAGAAATGCCGAAATTCTGACCTTATCCACAAAAGTTGCAGGCGCAAATTGCAGCAGAATTAATTGCAATTGCCTAAGCAAACAAAACAAAGAGTTGAAAAATGGGCAGGCAAGGAAAGATGAAAGCCAGAAAGCAGAGTCTTAAACAGTGGCTGTTATAAAAAAGAAATTAAGCTTATAAGTGTCTGGTAAATCTTTGCAGATTGCTTGGTTTTGCAAGGCGAATTTCAGCTTGACCAGAATGAGAAGCATTTGAACGGATTTTCAGTCAAGTTCACTTTGTTTTTTTTTTAGTGTTTGCTATTAATTTCAAATAATAAACTCACAAATATTCTGGTCGAAGCTTTGGGATAAAAAATTGCTTAGGCGTAGTTGTTAGGAGTGCTACTTTTGAATGCTTGGACGTTGCTTGAGCTAAACGAATTTGTGGAATATGCCTTCTTGCTTGATGGTAAGAAAAAAGCACAATTTAAAGTAATTTGCAAAAGTTGAAAATTCTGCATGCTGAAAATTAGGCTGTTGTGTCGATAGAGTCTTTCAAATATTACAATGCTGTAGAAAATGAAGTGTACTGCAAGGAAATACAGAATAAAATACTACAGAAATTCAATAATTTGGAAATATTTAATATTTTTCTCTTTCAATTTTGAAGGAAAAGCTTATTTATAATATTTTAATATATTGATTACAGTATCAAGACAGAGGAAGGAAAAGTTATTTTTCTTTGATAGAAAATGTGAACTTTTGCCCATTTTCAATGACATGAAGTTTGGGATATCAAGCAAAACCTTGAGGAAGAGTTTTCACTGCACTTTAAGGAACTTTCGGTGACAAGTGCGTGTGAGAGAATGTCTTCTAAGCGAAATGGATTTGTCAGGCTTCTGAAGCGGCGGCAAATTTATAAGCTGTCTGTGTTAACAACGTCGCAAGTGGCTTTCTTTGTTTGTTTGTTTTTTTTTCCGGGCAATCAGCCTCGTCCGCCATCAGACCATCACTCACTCAATCTTCTACATATACACACAGTCTCCGCAGACAAAGCGTGTGAATTTTCGACACTTTAACTTGAGCGCTAGTAAAGGAAATATGCACACACACATACCTGCATGTTAATTTTCCAAGGATTATGTAAATTTTAATCACACAGACACACACACCCACATCAAGACGCACACAGTTTGTACTTAAAAGTAACAAGTTTGTAATGCGTGGTGTGCATGTGTGTTTTTGCTGATGTTTTTGTGTAACACTTGAACATTTCCCAGCAGTAGCAACACCAACAATCACATATATATAAACCGACGCCAGCATCGCTGATTTATCTTTGTTGTTGTTGTAGTTTTCAGTGCCTTTGTGCGATTTTAATATGCTCTTACAATTTGTGTCTAGCGTTTATGCCTATTTTCATGCATATGAATAAATGTATGCGTGTGTGTGTGTGTGTGTGTGTGCAGTAGACATGCACACGCCGAGTTGTTGCATAAAACATGAGTTCATTGTTGTAGCTTTTATGCATGGCGCCGCCGCTGTCTCTCTCTTCCTTTCTATTTACATCTTTATCTGCATCTGCATTTTCATCTCTGTCTTTCCTACTCTTTGCTACTCTTGCTACTACAGTTTTAGCTACTGTTACTATTGTTCTTAGTTTCTGTTGCTGTCATTTCTGCTTTAGTTGTTCTGCCAACTACACATACACACAGCCTGCCTACACACATGTATGTGTATGTAAATCTATGTGTATACACATACATGTTCGCTTATTAACTGCTGCTGACTTATTTATATTAATAAGTGGCCTTAAATTTACAGCCTTACCATTTATCTGCTTATGCCGATGAGTGCTTTTGTACATTAAAACTTGCATGAGCTTTAATTAACAGCTTTCGTTAATTGTAAACTTCATAAATTCATCAACAAAATTGCCAGCTTGTTGCAAATAAGACTTATGGCTGCATCGAGATATGGCATATTAATAAGCCGTAATCAATGAACAACCGGGCGTATGAGTAAAGAGATTTATTTTCTCCTTTAAATATTAATAAGAGCATTGCTAAGAAGCTTCAAATGAATTGAAAGCCATCCCTTTTGGGCGTACTTCTGCAGCTTTATGCAATAACTACCAAGAGTTCATGCTTGGAAATGGGCCACTTTATTCAATAAGCATGTCACGAACAGGATTGAGAAGATTTTCGTTACTCGGAGAGTTGCAAATTTTTAGCCAGAGATGGGGCCACGAAAAACAACAGTTTTAAAACGATTTAATTTGCTTTAATGGCACAAGTCAAGGGATCGTATGAACGACTTCTCGCACCTAAGACCGAGAACACACCGACTGAGCGACTACTTAACTAATATTTTAATTCGTTTGGAGCTAGCTAATAACATTATTATGTTATTTTCATTCATTGCTTGTTTTCTAAAATATTTCAGCAGCATCTCCTTTGTCCAGAATTATATATCTGTGAAATTTAAGAGCACTTTTGTATTTGGGCAACAATATTTAGAATCGCCTATATTTGGAGCGGGAAAACGGAATTAAAATAGAGTAAGCTCCATATTTTACTACCAAGTACCCGCATTATTTGGAAGACCTTCTGCGATCAAATAAGCTTCCTTCTAATTGAGCATTAAATAAAGGTAATCCCATTTATGTCTACAGTTAAATTAGAGGCGTAGATAATTGAGTTCCAGGATCTCTAAAACTAGCGAAGCAGTCAGTAATTTGGACAAAAGATTTTGCACCTTAAAGAATATTACGAAAAACTAACCGTTGCATACGAATTTTCGGAATTTTTTTAAATGCTTACACTTGTCGACCGCATCGCTACGTGCCTGACATACATACATACATGTGAAATAGAATTGTGCATGTATGCCCAAAACTCTGCAACATTCCACCGCTTAATTGCCGACATATCCCGAATGTTCCGGTACACGTTTCGAGCAGCATTTCCCAAATGAGCGTCATCAACACAAAATAGTCATTTGCCTGTGCCGGAGAAAAACTTTCAGACACAAACCCAACAAAAACAAGCAACCAGAGAAGCAGTTTGTAGCTGAAAGCACACTTAAATGGCAGGCAAAAAGGCGAAAAAGGACACGCCAGCAGAGGCAGCCCACTAACGGAGCCCAATAAAGAGCAAGCGAAATGACAAAACAAAACATTAAAGGCTTTATCTAATTTCCAAAATCTGAAAGCAAACACCAGCAAAATACGAGCTCACATGCTTGCAGAGGCGAGCAAAGGAGACACGAGAAACAGAAGCAGCAACGAAGAGAGAGTGAGAGGGAGAGAGAGAGTGAGTGCGCCTTTTCAATGTGTTCTTAATTAAAGTGATTTCCTTTATCCGCTGCCTCGTAAATTACTCCGAACTAAATGGCACCATTGCAGCGAGCCGGCAAGGACACGTAAGGCTGCGCGCAGAGGATAAAATACACCTGCGATAGGATGTGCGCCTGCCATGGCGATACCTTGCACCATCTTAGGGCCGTTTAATGACGCAGTGACCCGACACGAGAACGGACTGGGCCAGTGTAGCGAAGCATGAACGTAAAAGGGTTAAAGCGCCCATTAACATGAAATTTTTAAGAGCTGCAACAGCAACAAAAGCAGTTATTCCGTAGAAATTCCGTATTCAACATGCACACACATGCATCTGTGAGTGTATATGTGTATGTGTGAGTGAGTGAATATCGTATGCATTGCCTGTGATTGTTTGCTTAAATTCGTGCCGTACTTAACCTTCTTTTTCGCAAAATATTCTTCTGTTTATTGTTTTTGTTTTTGCTGTTTACATTTTCTGCCACTTCAGTGTGCGTGAATGTCCTTGCTTTTATGAGTACATGCGCGCGCGTATATCCTTGAATGCGTATCGCTTTGCAAGTGCAATGGTATTGCCATTTGTACTTGTATTGGTAGTAGTAAGAAAGTGTATTTATTGTGTTTTTATGTGAAATAAACGCTTTTGAATAGACTGCGTAAAACATTCATTTTATGTGGTGAAGATCGCAGTCTGGCAGCGCTTGTGCGTGTGCGTGTGCTTGTGCGAGTGTGTAGGTGGAGTATCATGAAAGAGCTGGCTATGTGAAGTGAAATTCCTTGCTGACTTATAAATTAAAAGAAATTTATTACAGAACGTTTAGGAATTTAATACAAAAGCAAAGAACTACGACAACTTTAGTAACTGATGTATACTTGGCTAATCAATTTAACATTATTGAAGTGTTGAAATTTAAATGCTTTTTAAATAATTTTATTCTCTGAGGAGAATAAAGCATTTTTATTTAAGCACGGACTTGCTCTAAAAAATGAAATAGCAGCAGTTTTCCTTTTTTAATGCAAAAGACATAAATTGATTTATAGACATCAAAATACTGAGAAATTAAAAAAAATGTTATTCCTACCATTATGCTATTTCCATTTTCATTAACAGTTTCAATAAATTTAAGAAACAGTTCGAAAATCAGCTGACGTCTTTTGGGTTTTTCATTTGCGGAATGTTATTTTAGGTTAAGCTATACTTGTAGATAAAATAGGTCATGCACAAACCCGATAGTTTCTTTATATATGTGTTTTTTAAGTGATTTTACTTATTTATCAAATATATAAATTTTGTTATGATTCCTTTGAACACTTAAGTTGATTATTTCTCTTCAAGAAGATGTGTTAGCCCTTTATAGAATTTGAAGCGAAAGCTGAAAAACCCCTTTTATAAATGTTCAAGTCAAACAATCTGCATTCAACTTTTCCCCTCCCCTACACAGCCTTCTCATGATATAAAGAACCCAACTGCCACAATCCTTTCTCCTACGCGGCAACTCAAATGTCTGCGGCAGCGACTGCCGCAGTGCAATTATCCCGATTCGATTGCAGTGAACTGAATTAACAGCGAAAAACCGCCAACCGCCAACCGCCGCCCCCTCTGCCGCCCCTCTGCCACCACTAATGCAATTCGCAGCCATTTGCATATGTGCAAGAAACCGGCATAATTACGGTGAAAGCGAAGAGCAATTGAAATTGATTGAGAGTGGGCTGCGCGTGTTGATGAAGTGATGGGCAGAAGTGAAGGGGAGATAGGTAACACCGTTGGCAAGTATGAAGCGTGTGCGTCTGGCTTAATTAAGGCTTGACACTGCTCACAGCAGGGAAGCAAACACATGCATGCGCTGCCAATTTTGATTTACACCACAAATTCCTAAGCTGCTTTGCCTCTAAGCTACAGCGACTTGTGATAAGAAAACAACTTCCTTCCTCTCTTCTCGCAGTTACAAAAGGATTTTTTTATTGCTGCTTGCTGCACTTTCCAATTGATATTTTTGACTGCGTGCCAGCGAAAATAATTTTCGCAAGTACCACGCATCGCAGACGAACAGTGCCGTCTTTTCCTATAATCAATTTAGGTCAGGCGCAAGGGCCTAAATAACTATACTTGCTTTGTTCTAAATTTTCTTTCCACCTAACTTTTTCCTATAGGTTCTAAAATACTAGAGTCACATGCCATTTTAGACATATATATGTATATTTTAGTAAACTTTCAAACTTACTTCTGTGAATACAAAAATATTAATTAGTTGCTGCCATTATATTGCCATTATAATATAGGAAAGTCTTCAAAAGTTCTCATTGTTGAAATAAAGTAGAGTGTCACCTCAGTTCAGCCTTCTATAGTTTCGTAATATGGAACATGCATATATCCTAGGATAATAAATGTAAATCCATTCGAGGCTGCTAGGCATTACTTTAGCGCAGTTTCTTGTCGCCAATTCTGGCATGCTTTAATGTTCATGCAAATTTACGCCCTATACGCTTTCGACTTTTGCTTGTTTGTGTCCCGAAAAAGAACAGATACACTTTTGTATGCACGTGCATGCGCAAAAAGGCGCACAATTGTTATTCCTAATTTGCGCGGTGGAGGAGTGGCGCGACGCAGCAGAGCCTGTTTGTCGCCTGCACTCACGCAAATGTCCTTTGACTGTTTTTTGCAGATTTTTTTTGCAACTCCCTGCGTCAGAAACGCAGCAACACTGCCGCTTGAATGAATGCCAACGCCTTTTCTACTGTTCTTTTTTCCGGCTTCCGCTTTTTGTTGCCATTTTGCGGAACTGTCGGGATTTATTTGCTTGCTTGCGTGTTGGTGTGCGCTGTTTTCTTTAGCTAAATGCAAGGAACTTCAGCGCGCAAAATCTGCTCTCGCAAAGCTGCCACTGCTGCCACTGCTGCCACTTTCTTTGGCATTCTCGCTGCCGCACTCAACTTAATGAGTTGCTGCTACCGAAAATAGTGTTAATTACATTAAAAACCGTTACAATGCCATTTGTGCGCGTGTATGTGTGTGAGTGCCTTGGCTGTGGCATCTGCATTTTGGAGCAACTGAAACCAGCAGACGGCTTCGAGTTGTTTTCCGCTGCCACTTCAAGTGTCAGCCGTAAGAAAAACATTGCCAACGCAGTTGAATGGCAGTTCCACTCGAGTTGCGCGGCAGGATTGCCTTTTGTGAAATGGAAAGTGCCACTGAAAAACAGCTCATTTGGAAATGTTAAATAGTGGAAAACTGGCAAGGGAGAAAATTTTATCCATAGCCAGTTTTCGCAGAACCAGATTATTCAAATATAGAAACGCATTTTCGGGCGTTTCCAAAATCCTTTTTTTATAAATAAGTACATAGAGAGTTAATTTTTATGTTAGTTTGAAGACATGGGAAGGTTTAGGCGTGCAGCTCAGTTTTAAACATTTTGATCAGCTTATTCGTGAACGCTTTTTCTCAATCTTGTCAATAAGGAAAAAATTAAATTGCTATTTGAAATATTTGAATTCTGCTTATTTCAGCTGTCATCTCTAGAAGACACCAAACTAACAGAATTGCTTTCAAATAAAGGAAGACAATTTGTTCATTCACATGTGCGCATTTTCCTTGCAATGGCATTTCTTTATTTAATCTGAGATATTTCGTTTTTTTAATAAAATTTTATGATAAAAAAGTTTGCGAAAATTGTGTATTCTTATTTTTGAAAAAAATATATAAAAGTACATTAGCTGGTTGTACTGCATCACGTCGTATACGTAACAATTAATCAAGCTTAATCAATAACTCATACCACCCAAGCTCAATTGAAAAAAAATTTGCTTTAAATATATTTTTTAAACTGCTTGGTGCACGCTCACTGCCAACAATACGAGTAGCAACAACAGCCTTAAAGGAAATTCAAATCTGACTAAGAAATGCGACAAACGGAAGAGCCACAGCAACACAATTCTCAAAATATTTTAACTGCATTTTGCTGCGAAGGCAGAAACTTCACCCGCAGAGCTGCAAGCAAAGCGGAAGGAGCTGCTTGCCGCACACCCGCAACAGCGACAACAATAACAACAACACACAAAGGAAGTAACACTTTGCAGAAAGCAGCCACACTCACTCAGTTTTCCGCTGCGGCAAATGATGCTTTACGGCTTTTGTAGTGCGCTGATGTTGTTGTTGTTGTTGTTCCTACTTGCAATTCACATTTCGCATTTCACGTCATTTTGCAAAAATCAAAATATATGGCGACCCAAGGAAGCAGAGGGGGAATGCTGAGGCAACCCAGCAAATATTGTTAGCGGGCATAAAGGAAATTGTGTTTCCTTTGCATGCTTAACGCACACAAACACACACAAAAGCACGCATACATGCTCACATATAAACACAGTGCCGTTTTTAGATGTTTTGGGCCAGGGTTTTTCGAATAAATGAAAATCGTTGAAAATATTCTTCTTTTGATAGCTTCAGGTAAATATATATATGTATATATATTTTAATTAAATACATAATTTTAAATCTGAAGATAATTACAAAAGTTGAAAATTACAAAAATGGTGAAAATTACAAAAACGCAAAAATTTTTGAAAATTCCAAAAATTTTGTGAATTGAAAAAAAATTTTAAAATCAGACGATGTTTGGAGTAGCAAAAAGTTCAATGAAAAATATTTGAGAATGCTATAGTATCTTTATTTTAGTGAAATTGCCGTGGGCCTGCTGTTAAAGACGGTCCTGTTCTTCTAACCTTACACATACTACTATCATGCACTCACATACATGCATATGTATGTATGTATATATGTTTGTTTGCATTGTGTTTTTTGGTTTTTTTTGCATTTCCTTTGATTGTGTAAGTGTATGAGTGTGTGCGTCGGTGTGAAACTGTGCAGTGAAATATGCAAAATTTCACTTTTGCGAGCAGTTTTTCTATTATTCTTCAGTTTGCGGCTTTAATACAAAAACAAACAAACGAACGCTTGCAAAAGTCAATAGAATAGCCGCATGAAAAATACATGGTTTCCAAACAGGAAGGGGCCAACAGGGAAAGCGTGGAGCGACAGCCACCATGTGAGTTTCAGTGATTCGTAGAAAAATGCTTCGGAAATGCGCATAATTCAAATGGTGCAAAAAATTCGTCCTTCTTCTCTTCAGCAACATTTTAACTGCTCGTGACTAACGCCATTAATATATTAGATATTTAGTTTGTATCATTAGTATGTCAAAGAAATATCTTATATTAAGTGGAAAAACTTAAATTATATGTAAAGGAATATGAAATTGAAAGGAAAAACACGAAAGTAGACGAGAACAGACTTTATCGTATTGGAAATATTTCTTTTGGCCTTTGCGATCTCACGTACCTTCGATATTTACAACAACAACATCAATAAAAAAGAGACGAAATTTGTAAAAAAATATGCCTTTGCCATTTGCTTATGTGTTTTATAGGAAAAGCACAAAATAGTTGAATTAAAATTATTAATTGCGAAAGTTAACAAGTTTTTAGGATTAACTCCAAGTTTTTCATTCTAATTTTTTTTAAATAATAGTTTGTTGAGCGTCTCGTTACTTCTGTCGCTTTACATATTCATTCCAAACCATTACATACTATCTCTGGCATTACCTTTTCCTGTGTGATGTTGCTGGGCTAACACAGGTTAAGACCTCAGCACAGCGCTAGTAAATCTTTAACACCCACTGCCTTCAATGGAAGTGATGTGGCGCGCATAAAATTACCAACATATGATGACAGCGGTTGTGTCCCCCCTCTCTCTACCCCCTGCTCAAAAAGGCAACTGCCCTCAACAACTTCAACAACAGCAACAACAAGAGAGCCGAGCAGTTTGCACAACATAAAAAGCAGCCCTTAAGGTCGTTACGACCGCGCTCCATGCACATAAGTGGCTTTCTGTATGTGTGTGTGTGTTGGGTTTAGTGCATGTGTGGCGAAGCGGCCAAGTGCTGGCAAGCAGTGCAGCAGCCTCAAACTCTTACCAGCAGCGCAATAACTTGACTGCAAGCATCGCGTTCGGTTGCTTGCTGCTGCTGCTGACGTTGCTGCAACGTAAATGCCCCCAAAATGGCAATTCCCCGCATAACGACTACAACGACAGCAACAACAACAGCAGCAAAAACACGAGCAAGTAACGATACCGACAACAGCATGGGCAGCGTGAGCATCCACTGCCACAGCGCAATAACCATCAGACAAATTGCAATTCATATCCACTTGCAATGGACCAACTTCACGGTTTGTAGCAAACTTTTTGGCGTTCAGCGCTGCTCGGCTACCGTAAACAGAAAGAAAATCGCATGTAGCATGCCCAAAAATTGCTTGGCACACAGAAATACACAGACACACACACACAGATGTGTCCCTAAATGCAAGGACCCGCGCGGTTTGTTGCAAAGTAACGACGCGTTGCAACATTCTTGCATCATAAATAAAGTGCTGAATTTAATGTTCTGTACTCTGCTCTGTCACAGAAGTATGTGTGTGTGTGTGTGTGTGTACATATGAGCGATATTTTTTACGCTCTTTGCGTGGTCAAATAGAGCTGACAACTGCAGTGTCAAACGGCTGCCGGAGCGAGATCCAGGCCTCAACCGTAAACGAAGAGCTATTTTTACACGCAGTTTTGGCACACACACACTTGAAGCAGTGCAGCTATACACACCAGTTTTAGCAAGCAAGCACTTCTGCTTTTGTCAGCATCTGGTTATCAAGCGGATGAAGACAAATTCACTTGTGAGCCAGGTATTCATTTTGGAAGCTGTAGGCTGATGCCAAAGAAGGAAATTGAACTTCGACTTTTCGGCACCACCCCACTCTTCTCAATAATTTCCATGAGGAACATTTAACTGAAAGACAATATTGAAGTTTTCCTAGCATCATATTACATATGTCATACAAAAGTAGATGAAAGAAAATCGAGCAAAGGTTAGTGCTATGGGGTAATGTACAAAATTTGTAGCTTCTTAAGAAGAGTGGAAAACAATGAGCGCTTTATCATAAAATTTTCACCAGGTTTTAGTATGTGGCAATTTATTCTAGTTTTCTCCCATATCATGACTGCTTCAGATTGATAGCATAAATTTTAAACTGACTACAGTTATCGGTAACTTTATGATATGAAGAATAACCCTTGAATATCTTGGAACAGTTTTAGTAAAAATTTCGACAACTTTTCAAAAAAACGTTTCTTTTATTTCTGTTGGCAACTGATGATGATGTCGGGTTTAGTAAACGAGGAAAATATTAGCCCAATTCACAATCTTGTGCAAATGGTCTGGGATTTTTGAAGGAAACTTACAGTAGTTTTGACAGTAGTTTGCTACAAAACTGTCAATTGCAAAAATCCCAGACCATTTGCACAAGATTGTGAATTGGGCTATTGTGTTTAAAGTTTTTCTATAAAAAAAGTATTAGTAGGAAAGCTCATAAGCAGTCTCACTAAAGGCAATGTACGCCTGCTCAAGTCTTTTCAATAAATATTTAAATTGTATTTCTTTCTTTTCGGACTTTTTTTATGGACTGCCAACAAGAAAGTTCTTTTCTTGGAGAAACTTTAATATCATACTCTATACATATAAGCATAATCGAAAGAATCTGCTTTGCATTATAAAGATGACTGTTTTTTTATAAGGTTGATGAAATTATTATTCTCTCCGATTTCAATTAAGCGAGTATGCATTAATTTGCACATTATTGAATTTGTTCCGATTCCTTTTAATATTTTCAACAACTCTGTTAACGTAAATTTGACATGAACTAATATAAAGTTTTTACTAGTTATTGTGAGTACAAAATATTTGGCACTAATTCACACCAACTTTAGTTAGTCTCATAAGTTATCTTTTTTTCGCTACCTTTTGCTGAATTTAGTACAATTTTGTTCAGAGTTTATTACGGCAAGAATGTGTTAAATTTAAAAAGCTTTCTTGAAAGCCAAACCAAAAATAAAAACAACAACATTAACAGAAAAGAACCATTACTTTCTTCTTCCTTCCATTGTAGCAACCAAATATTGTACTTTAAATTGCAACTTGTGTAATATCCTTGTTACAAATTTTACCCATGGCTCTTCCTTAGCAAACTTCTTATTGCTTTTGCTTGTCTTGCCTTTGCAGGTGGCTGCCGGGGAAACGCAATACATTAGGACGATTGACAATTTAATAGCGTCGAGACTGAGCTTAAAATTGCAACTGCAAGGCGTGCACTTTTCCGGCGGCAGTAATTCGCACATGATAAATGCCCTGGGCAATGGCGGAGGCGGCGCTGGCAGTGGGTCTGGCGCGGTGGGCGTGCCGTACAACACGCTGAACACGCACGGCGGCGGCGTGCCGACAGGCGGCTTAGTGCTGCGCTGCACAGCACAAATTGGAGATTTATATCAGGAGTACAAGGAAATCGAATTGGGTACGCCGCAGAGAGATCCTGTGCCCGCCAGAGGTGAGTCAAACGAAGTGAAATGAAAGTGTGCGAGCAATACAAATACAAAAGTGCACATGAGCTGAGAACGACAACAACAAAAGTGTTACAAAACCAAAACAACTAAAAATAAATTTTGCCATTTCTCTGTTGCTGTGTCCTTCTGCAAGGAAACATCATTTATGCAAGTGGTGTTTACAAG
Organism: Neria commutata; assembly: GCA_963457695.1. NCBI lineage: Eukaryota > Metazoa > Arthropoda > Insecta > Diptera > Micropezidae > Neria > Neria commutata. The sequence goes on from OY735245.1 coordinate 3,850,133, forward strand.
GCAATTGCATTTGTGTGGCTGTGCTGTGCTAAATGCATGTGCTTATATATGTATATGTGTGTGTGTGCTTGACTGTCTGCCACACTTGCAAGTGACAAATGCACATTTAATCCTTTCAGCAAATTCTAACAAGAGCACAATTTCTCATGTTTATTGTTTTAATTAAACATTTCATTTGTACATATCACACTCCCTCACACACACAAGCACGCATGCACGCATTTAAAGCTACAAACACACATGCACGCAGATGTCAAGCTTTATTTCCTTAACTCGCATTTGTTTGCTTGTGTGCTTGTGCGTGTGTGCGTAAATAAGTCGCCTGCATTTTGCTGGCTTGCCTGAGGATTACTGCTTTAAAGCTTTTAAAATATTACGCACACTGGCATACGTTTTGCTCGACGTCAAGTTTTTAGGCCTCTTTTGTGAAAGAGCTTTCACATTTTTCATAAGATTAAAAGTATTCTGCTGTAGAAGCTCAGGCAGTTCTTTTTTTATATTTAATTAATTCAAGCACACTAAGAAGTGACACATTGGAGCTTAACTTAAAGGAATTAGCGGTAATTTGTGAGTGTGAGTTTCTTAAATTTAGCACGGAAATTATGCAATTTAACTAAACGCTTAAAAGCTTTAATGTGAAGCTACGCACGAAACTGAGAGTCAACAATTGTCTCGGGCACAAAGATTAGCAAACGTTGTTGAAAGAATCCTGAAGAACTTAGAAAAAAGTAGCTAAATATTATGACTTGAAGCAGTAATCAATGGCATTTTTTTGAAATATTTATAGAAAATCATATCGATATCTGGATATGGTAACAATGTATCCGTATTAAATATAGTTAAGAAATTTTTCTAAGCCTTCTGCATATAATTCTAATTTGCTCACAAAAAGCTACGCCACTTAACGATTTGAACATGCAAATATGTTATATAGCTGAACATGCTTTCGGCTATGATGATATTAATTCAAAGATTTATAAACTAAAATAATGCATCAGTGTTGTACCAACTGAAGTAATTGAGGGCTTGCATACATTAATACATAATTTCATTACTAAGAGGAAACCATTCGCAATAGAGAATATCTAGCAGCTGCATGGAAAACCTAGAAGTAATAAGCTTAATTTACACTGTTGAGTTTTTTTTTACTTGCCATTGAATTGAATTGTTAAGCATAAAATTAATTTGATTTGAATTTGCTCTAATAATAGAAAGCAAATCTCAATGTACAATTCAATCTATTTGGAAGAGAAAATGCAAGTAACTTGTCAGAATTTGATGTGCCTTAATAAAAGTAAAAAATTGTCGTAGTATTGCAATGCAATCCAAGAAGCTATTGATCAGCAGCCCATTGTTTACCATTTCAATCCATCTTGATATACCTTAATTAATATAATGCCTACATATTTTATATTTTATGCAGAAACTTTCGGATAACTAGAAACTGTTGTGGGATTTAAAATTCGAAAGTCTCTTCCTTTCTCTTTGACACTACTTCAAGTTCAAAAAGATCCTTTCCACCGCATTTCCAACAAAATATCTGCGAGAAATGTCATGTCAAAATTAGCCACTTTATTCTTATAAAAAGGCACACAAATGAAATTGCCTACAGTAAAATGCAAGCACAAAACAATAAATAAAACTAAAAATTCCATAAGTGACTTCAAAGAAATAAATTTAGAAAAAGAGAGCAAAGCGAATGGAGCCAATTCCTGTGAAAGGCATGAAATTACACCGACAAAGCTGCAAGAAATGCTGTGATTTTCTACTGAAAAATTTCGGGGCCTACTCTTTTTCACTCATGCCAAGAAAATGCTTGGTTTAGTTATTTGCCTTTTTTCATAAAATGTTAACGGTACATATGCATCTAAAAGAGAGGCGGGGACCGCTGAGGGCTAGGCAGCTGGGCGGATAGGCGGACAGGCGTCCAGCGGCTAAAATGGCAGCGGCAACAAATGACCCTAAGCAGCAGCAACAACAATCACCACAGGCAAATAGTAACAACAGGCAACCACAATTGCAGTGACTTCTACACATGTACACACACGCAAACAAGCACACATTCACACATTCACCCGCAGAGACAGAGGCTGCCTGTCGGCTTGGCCGCCTTCCTGTATTGAGCGAAAGCGCTGCAAGTTGGCTGCTTTCAAGCCTGTTGTCCGCAAAATAATCACGACACGCAGCCAAAAACAACAACAAAAACTTAACATAAACAATGCCCGTACAAAATGAGGCGCATAACGGCGCCTAAAACCGAAAAATGTGGAAATCCGTGCAGAGCCAAAAAAAAATCAAACAGTGAAAAGGACCAAGCAAACAACAGCACCGACACACGAACACACGCACCCAACCAGTCACCACAAAAACAAGAGCTGGTCAGTGAGTGGCAGTGTATACTCACAGAAATCGATAGTAGTGCTAGCTAAAAATTTTGTATGATAACTAATTAAATAGTAATTATCATGAATAATTTATTTACAAAAAATTCTGTAATTTTGCAAAATATTTTCTTATAAAATGTAGTTCTTAATGTCTTCAAATTCAATACTAAAGCAAATGTCGGTTGAAGAGCTGGCGCCCCAGTCACTCAGTGGATAAGAGCTCGGCCTCTGATACGATAGGTGACTGAATCGATTCCAAATAGATTTATGCCATCTCAAAGAAAAAGCATTCAACTTTCAATGGTTTCTTTGCGCAATTTCTTACGATGAATTGCCAACTCTCTGCCATTAAACTAAAGCTAATCAATCCCGTTCGGATGTAGCTATAAAACTAACTTGTACGTCCTTTAACTTGTGCTAAAATTTATCGAGCACACACGAGATAGGAGAAAAAGTTAAGGACTACGGGATGACCAAACAATTGCATAAAAATTAGTGCAGCTGTCGAAGTAGCTATTATGCTACTGCTTTATTTGTATGAGTGTACTATAAGCATATGTTTGCCTGTATGTGTTTAGGTGCGTGTTTCCACATGTCCTGCGTATCACTTTACATTGCAAATAAACATGATATGGCGCTGCAGGACATGCGCCCAAAATAACACACACACACAAACTAAAAATGCAACAAAGCATAAAAAGAGTGCGGAAAAAACGTTTCAAGAAAATCAAGCGAAAAAGAGCACACCGACCGAAATGAAGGTAAGTCCTGCAGGCGAACTAAATTTTGCACAAGGGCTAAGGCAGCTTCAGAGCAGCAGCACAGGGATTTGAGTCTCAAAATTACAAAATGTGTTGACAGCATAATGACAGCGCACAAATTCATTTGCACTGCTGCCTCACATAGTCCCCTCAACTGCATCTTCTTTCCTCTGCAATTCGTATCAAAAAAGGATTTCATTCCGATTCGGAATCATATGCAGCGTGAGGGCAGAACTTTAATTGGAACACGTTCCCAAATGGCGAGCAGCTTACTAGCAGTACGCCAGCATCCCCATCCCCCTTCTCTAGTGAATCTGCCTTACCCCACACACAAGCAAAAAATTTCGTTTTTGTGCTCTCTCTCTCTCACCGCTGTTATCGCATTTGTGGTTGCCATTGTTGTTGTCCTTTTGTAGCTGGCAGGCTTTGAAATCCTTTTTATTTTCACTATTTTTCTGTATTTGCGTTGGTGTTTATGTTTGTGCTTGTGTGCGCGCTGCAAATGACACTGATGAAAGTTTTGCTGTGGCGACAACACACACACACACACACACATAAAGACAAAAAGCATGACAAAAAAGAATGGCAAAAAATTGTGAAAGAAACAAACGCCGTCAGGTGAAAACTCTGATCTGATTTATGTTTGCATATATTTCATTGTTATATGCTCTACCACAAAGCCAAAAGTGAAAATGGCGGGTGGTGGAAGGGGTTGGGAAATATCACAAATTTTAAATATGAACGTAGTAAAGCGATTTTAATGCGCTTTCTGTTTTGTGACAGCGTAATTCAAACAAAAGTGTGCAACTATTTCTGTGCCGTAATCATTATAAATATTGCAATACACTCCTGACTATCGAATCGAAATGGAGCAGACATGTCATGCAACTATTTCGCTTGATAAAAAACTTTTGTATGACATATATCTGTATTGCTTTATATAAAATTGTTCTACTAATTCGATATAACCTCCGTTGATTGATCCCATGAAAGGGATTTTGCTTTATTTTCGCAGATTTCTCTATCGCTTAAACATAAGCGCGTTGAATTAAAGTGAAACTATAGTCGTCATCTGAATTTTAGGCAATTCGAAACAATATTTATAAAAATTAAAATCTTAATATATAGCAGGAATCTTAATATTCTAATTTTAATCTTAATGCAAAGCAGTTTAAGCCATTCGATTGATGAGAGATCAATCAGAAACAAGAACCGAAATTTAAGAAATTCAAACCAAAGAACACCTGAACCACGCCTTTTTAATAAACGTTCTTCAGTTAAGAGCATTTGGAATATTCAGTAGAACATTAAAAATTATCTAAAGCACAATTAAAAGATTCTAAAATGCATTTATAATATTCGGAATATTTGGTACGTTTGGAAAGTTTAAAGTTCATTTCGAATTTTCGAAAGTACATTGGAATAATCTGAAGTTTAGTTAGAATGCTCTGAAGTACAAGTGAATAGGATGTTTTTTAAAATTAAAATAGAGGATTTTTTTTAAATCTAAGTCTCGACCCCCTGTTATTTGTTATAAATAATTTATATTCTGCCTAAAATTGTTTAAACACCACACTAACATACTTGCTGATAGGCACACATTGTATGTGAGTGTTTGTGTGCTTATTCAGAGCAACAAATAAATTTGTCACTACCGCTTAAAGCGCTAATAAATTTTCCCACACTTATATCTGACGATTATTTCTTGTTCTGTGCGGAGCAGGAATGATAATAAATTAAGCAAATGTAGCGTGATATCCGCAAAGCAGCTATGAAATTTATTTAATTTCATTATTTTTGCTGGCAACTTACGTACACAAGCACACGCACAAGTATCACTACAACAGCAGACAATAGAAAACATTGCTTTTTCAAGCGATATTCCCCCAAGGGTTAAGACAATAGAGCTGAATGACCCCCCTCAGCAACAAAATATAGAAAGTTTTAAACTGAAGTTAATGTAAACTTTGTTTGGCCAACACAAATGAAAGTGTGTGTGCGTGTCTGCTTACACACATGCATGCACACATCCAGTCACCTGGCAATCTCTGCGCTGCACTCACACACACACACTCATGCACAGCAGTGAGCGCATTCAAATCGCTTTGGGAGCAGATATTGCAAGCGCCTGTGCTCCTGCACGCCTGAGCGCCTGGTTGCATGCAACATACGCGGCAACTTGGTCTCTTTCTCTCTTTCTTTCTCCGAGTTTTGTTTGAAATGGTTTTTGGGTATGCGTGTCCCTTCCTCCCACATTATCAACTGCTCTCTCTGTTCACTACGACTTTTTGGTTTTTTTAGAGATCCTCTTTTTTTGGAGTTACTCTTCCTTGTTTTCCTCTGTTGTTGCTGCACTCTGTAGTATTGGCTTTGCACACACACACGCACGTCCAAACAAAAACAAAAACAACAACAACAGTGTACTACACGCTCCGAGCTCAATGCGCTCACGCTTATTCGCACTCTTCTGGGGTCTAATCAAAAATGTTTGCAAACTATTTTTCAACTGCAGTTGCAACTTTGTTGTTGCTGTTGTTGCAACGATATTCCCACTGTGTGTAAGCGTGTGCTCACGCTTGTCTCCCAGGTGAGCAGGTATTCGTGTGCATGTGTGTGTTTTGCTTGTTTAGAAAAGCAGCTAGCATAAATTTGCCAACAACAACAAAGCAGTAAAATCCAAATGTAATAATAAAGAAATTGTTTTGATTGTAGCACAAAGAGCGAACTAGTTGCTAGAATCACATGAGGGGTGCGGAAAGTAGAGTGCATTAGGGCAATTGCATTTAAATAGTACCAAAATTGCTGAAGGGAATCTACCGGCAAATTTATTGATTCAAATGGCATGTTTCGTAGGGGAATAACTTTAAAAGGGAAGCTTGACTTGTTAAACTTAATACTGAGTGCCTGCGCTTGTGGAAGCTAAATAGTTGTGCAGATTGGTTGAAATAAATGCAATTACATGCAAACTAAGTTGTATTGTTTTAACTAATCGCTTTTGTAAAGCTTATTAGCAGCGAAAGTGTTTCTTCGCTCAGTTCATCAAAGTTGAATTTTGTATACAAGTCAAAGACAAAGATTAGTTGAATTCAGCAGACCCCCAACAGTCTGCACTAACCAAATTTTTTGTATATAAAGGAACAGGGATGGCAGAATATCTTGCAAATGTGCATGGAAAATCGCTTCTATAAAAGAAATTATAGTAAACAGCGCTGACAAATTTTTGAATCTCAACATTTTTTACTAAATGACAGCAACTCTTGCTCTTGCATTTCATAGGCAATGCCAAAGGAAATACGTTTTGAAATGCAACTATATACTTTAAAATATAAAATCCCAACTGATTTTTAGCATGCACTAAATTTGAAGAAATGTTCTACTTTTACCTTTAGAGATTTTAAATTGTGATGCATTTTTGTTGTCGGCTAAGTTTCTTTATGTTAATATATAAAATAATCTTATACGAGTATAGTAAATTTCTTGCTTCTTAAAATCGAATAGACTCCAATAGCAGCTCTGATTCTAATTCGATTTCATATATGAAAAAGTTCGATTTTTAAATTAACCCTTTCAAAAAATTTTTTATTAACCAGCATATCAGCGACTACCCTTTACGCTGAGTACCCTCTAGTCCAGGGCCACCCAATTTTTGGGACCTCGAAAAGAGAAAAACATCTCTTGCAACGATGAAAAAGTCATATTATTTGCTGGAAATGCCTCGAAATTATCTTAAGCATAGGGCCTAGAACTTAAAAGATTTCTGGAACTCCCGCTGAAATGTAATATTGCTGAAATGTGGCTTCGTTGAAAATCATTGAATTAGAAAGTCCGTCCTTAAGTTCGTAATTAAACCAGATTGGCTTTGACAGCATCATGTTATATACCAGATACATGTAGAAAATTTCAGAACTGGGTATCAGATGCGGCCCATTGAAACGTTGCTTCCTTTTAGTTTGCACTGAATGTCAGCTTCGTTTAACATTTATAGCTTAAGTTGTCAATACTACGAACTATATACATGGCGATATCAGTTTAATCCGCTGAAGACATAATCATGCTTAACATTTAGCTCGCCTAAAGACAGAAGAGAACATAATTTGTATAATTATTTATTTCTACTACTATTTCCAGTCAATCGCATTCAATTCAATGCTTAACTTTTTTTCCCTTCATCTCTTGCAGTGACGCTCTCCTCGGGCTCTGGACTGCGCAATTTCTTCGAGACGTATTTCGCCAGTTCCGCTGCCTCGACGCAGTCGCTGAAGACAGCAGGCGCCTACGTACAGCTCTGCACCAGACTCAGCCTGGCGGCAGTTGTTGTTGCCGCATTCCAGTGGCTGCAACGTGGCTCTTGCAGTTAGTTCAAACGCTGAGCCGACAGCAGCACCGACAACAGCAATGTTGACAGCGACTGCAGCTGTCATGCAACCACAAAACACTAAAACAACAACAACAACAGCAACAAAAGCAAGTGGAAGTACTACAAATGAGCTAAATTAAACAAAGGAAAGGAAAATGCACAACAAAGCAGCGTACTTTTAGGTGCAGCGTCATGGTGCAACCGCAAAAGTGCTGAAAAACCACAAAAGTATAAAAAGCAAGCTTACAAAGTTTTTAGCAAAAGCAAATTTATACCACACAAAAATTAGTATTAGTGTTAAAAGTGAAATGCAAAGAAATTCCAAAACGAACAAAGCAAAAGTGCATGAGCCAAATAATGCAACATACACTTAGGCCTTTTAAGTAGGACAACAACAAAAAAGAAGAGATTTATAAGCGTGCGTAATTATTATTAGAGTCCGACCGAACGCTCGGTCTCGGTCTCGGTTACCGAACAGTTCGGCCAAAAGGTTCGGGTTCGGTCTCGGTTCGGTCTCGGCTAAAAAAGGCCGAGTATTTATTTAGCCGAACAGTTGAGGAACAAATTGTATAGTTTTAAACAAAATTAAAATTTTTTAATAATACTTTTTATTGATTTTTCATACATCAGATGCTTAATGTAGGTATTTATACCTCAAAAGAATTGGTTTTTATAATAAAACTAGGGTAAAAAAGCCCGTCCTACGACGGGTTCAAATCATAGAGAATAAATATACGACAAAAAATTTACTTCCAATTTTGAGATTCAATTTTTATGCAAAGGAATTAAATAAAAGTTTATTTCAATTTTATTAAATTGAAATTTTAAATTTAAAGTTTTTTTGATTTATTTTTTTCATCATCAACGATTTTCCTACGTTTTAGCCAAGTAGACAAATCGATTGCCTCAGTATTTTGTTAGAGGAATGATGCTAGTTAGTAATTAATGCTAGTGCTCTGCTACTGTCCACTGCACGAATTTACTGCATCAAATATCTCTCTGTGCCGCTATTAGTAGAGAGAATAAAGAGCATAATTTTACGAATTTTATTATTTCCCTAGCATATTTTCGAGCGCAACAAATGAAATTCAAATACAGTACAGCAAGAAAATTCAATTAAAATCGCGCGTTTTTCTAACGTAACGAAAAAGGAAAAATCGCAATTTTCGCCGCAATCCGGAAAATTTCAGGATTTTTCTGCTCTACGTAGTAGATTAAGGGTTAAGGAATGCAGCGAAACGCATCCCGGCAATTTGCGACGCATTTCAGCGAAGACGTAATCCCCCGCCTTACGTAGTTTTTTGCACGCGTTTTTTGCCCATTTTTGTATGCAAAAATTTTGCCGTTATAATTTTGGGATTTTCGCATTTTTCGTTACGTCATTTCATCTGCATTACGTAGCAACGACCAGACGGGCAAGGAAAATGTGGAAATGAAATGGATTTTTAAACAGTTTTGTAAAATTTCCAATAGAGGCAAAGGCGGTTGCGAAAAAAACAAAACGTTGCGAAACTAACAAAACAACGCGTTCAGAGACCCTCCCTGCTGCCCCTGGCTCTTTCTTTTTGGAGCCATTTTTCCAAAACTCATTTTCCGTTTTCTTGATAATTGTCACTTTATTTTTGAAAGTTTGAAAAGTTTGAAATAAAAATATTTCGAGCAATTACAGTAGATATGGGGGCACGCTTGCCTTTTATGTATATGATGTATTTTTTCCTAAAAATGTATAAATTTTTTTAAATTAAAATTCTTCTTCTTTTTTTTGCATATGTAACAGAGAACTGCAATGAGTACTCATTGCACTAAGTATACTCTGTCGAAACTCTGTTTTCTACCCTTACTCATACTTACTCATACTTAGTTGAAAAAACTGAGTAAAGCGACCTACTTACTCTGTTTGAAATCCCAAATAATAAGTTTTTAAGCCTACTCATAGTATGACGTCAGCAAACTCATTGATACTCATTCCTGCATTCCTTCCGTTTCTAAGCCAGGGTTGAGCTTATTCACAAAAATGTACTTTTTTAATACTATTTGACTTTCAATTTCAGCGCACTTTTTTCAAAACATGTGACACAAATTGCTATATACAATAGTTGGTTAATAATTTCTTAACACGGAAGGGTTGAACTTGTATGCGTGTTTGACATTATAATGATACAATTAAATTAATTTTTGTTCATCTGATAAAACTTAAAAATATTGATGTAAATATTTAATTAAATAACAGACTAAGTACACATTGGCATCCTGGCATGCTAGACTAGGAAAATTTTTATTATAAACGTGAAGTGAAAAGTAGTGTTTTTTGAAAAAGTGCACTGAAACAATTTTTAACAAAAAAAAGTTAAGTTACAGTGAAACAGAAGAAACTGGACCGAAGTATTAAAAAACAGAATCGGAATGTTTGTTATATGATTCGACTAAAATTGTTCCCTGAAATCAAAGAGTTTTGTCGAAAAGCGTAGTGTTCTAGTGTTGGCTGGAAAAGTGGAGTGATATACATTCATTGAAATGCAAACGGCAGCACCGTCACTTTTCTACGCAGATGTGTGTTCTCTCTTCCTGCTCTTCTACGCTCATTTCAAGAGAAAAGGGGCGTGCTATTGAAAAATGACATGATGTAGAGATGTAAGCTTTGATCCTTAAATGAAACCGTGACCTGCGTATGCGATCGTACGAATTAACCATATACAGCTTTCGTTATGATTATTTGGCTTCCTGTGTATAGTAGCGCATAATGCAGTAATCGAGTTACCTACTCGATTTCCATTGTAATGGGCAATGTTAAAAGCAATGGGGCAACTAAAATAAATTGACTCTAGGCACTTTTCAAACGTCATTCTAGAGCAGGCATAAGTTTACCAAGCTAGGTATATGTAATGATAATACCCAGAGTATAGAACCGGTATTGACTAACGACGAAATATTAATAGTAAAATAAGAATAACCGTTAAATCGAATTTGCTATTGCAACAAGTACTCGAGTAACGCATTGCAAGACTCTATATGTTCAACATCAACAACACGCAGGATCTGAGAGCAATATTTCACATTCTGAAGTAAGTATCGCTTAGAAGAGCGCAACTGCGAGCAGGTAGGAGCACATGCAGTAAAAGCAGTGATGTCAACTTTCTCATTTTGCAGCAGATTTAACGCATTTTTAAAACTGAAATGAATTGAAAGAATATACTGCTTAAAAATTGGTCCATAAAAAAGGTCGAATAGCACATGGAATCTCAGGGTCATATTAATGAATTGAAAGTATTTGGAAACTGGCGCGCCGGCTCCTTCTGCATATACCTGGATATGAAAATTCAACCATAATGTTATCTTGAAAGAAATTTTTCTAGAGCAGGTACTTAATCCCGTAAAGACTAACGGGTTTCTGTGGCCTTTTTTATTATGCGAAATATTTATATGGCATGTTGTGTATTTTCATTCATATTTTTATTTTTACGAATTGTTAATTGCTGGTTTACATATGAAAAAACCGCATTTCGCGAATTCAGGCCAGGGCATGTGGAAATTTGAGAGTTTGCATCACTGCTGGAAAGAGATCGGCGCCACAGCACTCCTTTAACACATGCGAATGTAGGTAGAGCATGAACTAGGATCCGTTATTGTTGTACAGTAGGCATGTATGTTCTTTTTTGCTTTAAAAAGCATCAATGCAGTGAAGTATATTCAAAGAAAGGAAACCTTAATATTATCAAAAATGTGACAACATACTACATATGTATGTCCTTTTTGCTTTAAAAAGCATGAATAAATTATGATTTGGGTAAAAGGAAATAATATCAGAAATTCATTAATACGTAGAAAAAAGTTTATGACTGCAATATCTAGAATCATTTTGTTCATCATTTTGGGACATATGTAGTTGGAATGAAAAATAGTTTTAAATCTTATTTCGTGTAAAAAGAGAATTAGGTGTAATATAAAATTAAAAAAATAATTAAATTTTTAACTGCAAAACACAGTTTATGGAGATATTCATATATGTTCTAAATTTTTTCTTTGCATGAAAAAGTTGTGACTGAATAAAGGCTAACGCGTCTTCACATTTTTTTAAACATTAAGGTTTCCTTTCTTTGAATACAAAAAAGAACATACATGCCTACTGTACAACAATAACGGATCCTAGTTCATGCTCTACCTACATTCGCATGTGTTAAAGGAGTGCTGTGGCGCCGATCTCTTTCCAGCAGTGATGCAAACTCTCAAATTTCCACATGCCCTGGCCTGAATTCGCGAAATGCGGTTTTTTCATATGTAAACCAGCAATTAACAATTCGTAAAAATAAAAATATGAATGAAAATACACAACATGCCATATAAATATTTCGCATAATAAAAAAGGCCACAGAAACCCGTTAGTCTTTACGGGATTAAGTACCTGCTCTAGAAAAATTTCTTTCAAGATAACATTATGGTTGAATTTTCATATCCAGGTATATGCAGAAGGAGCCGGCGCGCCAGTTTCCACATACTTTCAATTCATTAATATGACCCTGAGATTCCATGTGCTATTCGACCTTTTTTATGGACCAATTTTTAAGCAGTATATTCTTTCAATTCATTTCAGTTTTAAAAATGCGTTAAATCTGCTGCAAAATGAGAAAGTTGACATCACTGCTTATAAAGCGTGTGCTCCTACCTGCTCGCAGTTGCGCTCTTCTAAGCGATACCTACTTCAGAATGGGAAATGCGGCTGTCGCCAGGAACCGAACAAGTATTGCTATAAGTACTCTGAGTTTTACTTACTTACTTATTGATACTCATACTTGGTATACTTAGTTTACTTACTTTACTTACTTTATAAGTTTGAGCAAACTGAGTGTCACTTGCGTTTAAGTATAGGTAAAAACGGCACGCGTTTTCTTTAGAGTTACTTAGAGTAACGAAAATGGCACTCGTTGCAGTTCTCTGATATGTAATCGAAAGGTTCGGTCTCGGTCTCGGCCGAATATTAAAAAAAGGCCGAACGCTCGGTCTCGGTCTCGGTTTCGGCCAAAATTTCGGGTTCGGTCGGACACTAGTAATTATGTAAAAAAATCAAAATAAATTAATAGTAAAAAAATTTTAATCAGTTGCTTAAATTAATTTAAGCTGTAAACATTAAGCAGCACATGTAAATAGCATACACACGCATACAATTACACGCACACACACACACACACACTTTGGCATATGACAAACACACACACAAACACCGATTTAATTGTTAATTAATTGTTTTGTTAATGAAGCGTAAATAAATAAGTAAATATAAATAAAAGAAAATAAATATACATTAATGCATTTACAGAATGAAAGTAAAAAGATAAATATAAATACGAATATGAATACAAATAAAAGTAAGCAAGAAGAAGCAAGATAAATTGAGTGCTGCGCGCATTTTGCCATTTCCAATTCCAATTCCAATTCACATTTAATTTATTCTTTCTGTTGATTCCATTTTTTTATTAATCAGTCTGCCCGCAAATGTTAATAATAATAAATATAATAATAACTATTATGTTGTTACACCAACGGCACACATACACATGCGCGCTTTTGCATAGTTATTAATTTATGAAGCGAATGACAGCAGAGGGTTAGAGGGTGTAGCGGCGGGGGCACAGCAGCGCAGTGCAACTTGCATTTATTGTCAACATTTTCATACAGCGAAATAACAGCAACAATTACAACAACAACAACAACGACGAGCATCATCACAAATGCATCGGAATGGGCATTGACGGCGCCGTCGACTATTTGTAACTGTATTTGCATGTGTAAATGTAATTGTAAATGTCATTAATAAATAAATAAATAACAAAATAAAGTAAAACTCAATGCTCGCCTTTTAATTAACCCACTTGGCGTGGCTGGGCTGCGGGAAGTGCGGCGCGGCGCACTGCGGCTGGCATTAATGGTGCTTAATTGCCGCGCGTTGCTCAACCGAAATGCACACAAATTAAAGATGGAAAAATTATGATATGAATTGATATTTTTCTTGTTAACAGAGAGAGTGAAAGAGAGAACTTTTAAAAAGAGACGTGCTTGGTATAGCATTTTAATTTATTTTCTTGTCTATTTTCTTACGGTGTCAGCGAATGTTCATCAATTTAATACAGCAATATTTTTACAATAAAGTTTCTTAAATATGATTCTAAAGTTCCTTTACAAATATGTTTAGCATATTGGTTTAAGCATACATACAATCTTTTATTCAAAGAAATTTACTAGCTTGAAGATTCAATTTCAGACGATCAAAAGAGAAAAATGCATTACTTATTTACTTTCTCAGAAACCGTCTGCTAAAGCAAGTAGAATCTAAGTAATTCATACAGATCAACCTTAATACAATAACCAGTATATATGAGTCAAAAAAGTTTGTGTACTTCTCCAAGGGCTCCTTCTGAGAAAGGAAAAAAGCACATCCGGCCTTCCGCTCGCTTTCCTGACACACACTTCTGTTGAGAAAATTCCACACCAAAAAAGGAATACAACATTCTTTTCAAATATTTAAAGTTGAGCTAAAGAACTCAAAAACCTCTAGTCGGTTTTAAACCTGAGTTCATTTCGTCATGGAGATGCATCTAACTATCTCTTTTTTGTGTGTTTCATAGTAACAACATTAACCTTTAGAACTAATGAAGAATAACCCTTGCCATTTGGTGTTACTTTGGGCTTAGTAGGCAATTGAGACGTAGAGTCCTTTTTCGACTCACAAAGCCTACAAGAACGATAATGCCTCACCAAAGAAAGTACTCGATGCGAGACTTGTGGGCTGGCGCAGAAAAGCGAGCCGAATCTCCGGTGGAGGGACCACGCAGAAAAAGCCTTACCGAAGCTTAAAAGCTGTGACCGGCATTGATTAGAAGGCGCGCGCAAAGCCGAGGCGCCTGTAGCGATCTGGTGCATGAGGTCGAAACCAGCAATTGGAGGTAAGTATTTTTTTTAACGAGATGGAAAGCAATCGAAAGCCTCAGTGTCAGTGCGAGACTTCCCCCCGCTAAGGAAGTAAGTATGAAAATAACTGTGTGTGTTTTGTTTTGTTCTGAAATTCAAGTACGGCATTATCTCTCTCCTAAAAGGAGTGTCCACTGCATTGCCGAAAAGTAGGCTAGCTATCTGAACTTTTTCTCCGTAAAAAAAAATTTTAGTATCTTCCTTTTTTCACAAACAATTTCTAAACTGTTGAATTTTCAAAACCAACTTTTTTCAAAACGACTTTCTGCTACGCTCACTCAATCAAAATGCAATATGTCTGCTCGAGGAATCTTGGATTGCATTCAATTCGCGCACACAAACAATTCTGAGGTATTTCAATTTGTATTTGAAAATTTCAAATGCACACACTCGAAAGTGAAAGAGAAGCAATTTTGCATTTTTGAGCTGCTGTGAAGAAGATAGCAAACAAGTGAGCACTTCCGCAGGGCTACACCGCACTCCCCTCCCTATGAATTTATAAAATTGCTGCCAATTTACACAAAATGCAACCGGAAGTTGTTAGAGCAACGATTTCCTGTTATGCATAAACATAAGCGTTTCCTTCCACGACGCTATCTGCTGCGGAATTGTGGAATTGCAAGAGTGCAGCAAGCAACAATTCGCGTGGCACGTGCAAATTGCAGTTGCTGTTGTGTAGAGAAACTATCGGCATTGCCTTTTGGTAGTTGCAAAAAGCGTATGCAAATGTACTTGTATGCATCATTTTGTATAAACTACGATTTTCTCTGTTGAAATTTAATTTGAATTTAAACTCAAAGCTGCCATGCGAAATATTCGTAATATTTATCCAGCTCAAAACGCTTGCCAGCAGAGGGTTAAATTCATTCATTGACCGACTGTAAATGCAAGAACTCAAAAAATCCTTGCATATTTTTGTGCTGAAAAAGAAATAGTCAAACGGTTCAAACCTGGCCAAAACTGATCTGCTGCGTTTAGCAAGTGCCACAACCAGGCCAGCAGAAAGCGCTTATACAGGGTATTCCCAATATAGCAGCAATTTTAATTCACAGTCTGCGCACGAAAGATTTTGAATGAGGCTGCCAAAAGGCGCATAAATCTAAAAGCAGGCCAACAAAAAAGCGCCAAAGCGCTAACATAAAATTTCGAATAGTAGCTTAAAACACACAAATTTTAATTTTTCTCACTTGTTTGTTTAACGCTTTGTGGCTAATAGCCAACGCTTTTATGTATACATTTACTATAAATGTAATTTTTGTTATTTTGTATTGCTGTTGTTTATGTGGTTGCCATTGTTGTAGTAATTTTGTAATGCCAACGTAACAGTTGCATTTGTTTACGAGCCTTTTACGTTAGATTTGTTGCAGCTGAACATAATTCCCACAACACAAACACAAACACAATGGCAGTAGCAACAAAAATTACAGCAACAACAACACAACTACAACAAAGCTGTAAGTGTAAAAGTTTCATAAGCGGATTACAGCATTTTGGCATTTTGTATTCGGCTTCTTCTTGCACTCACATCCTGATGCTGATCCTGATTCGGTCTATTGCCGCCAATTGCCAACAGATTTCGCCGTGTTTATTGTTCATATTATTGCATGTGCTTCTACTTTGGAATGTTTCCCAGCAAACAATTTGGTTAATTTAGTGCTATTTTGAAACCCGTTATTTAGAGATTTGGAGCAAAATGTTCATAAACTTATATCAAAGATAATTTGAAGCGTAGTTGAGTCGTCCTTATAGCTTTCCTCGCATGCCGACCAGCCGACCAGATAAACAAATCATCGTGATGATTTGAGTACATACCATAAAATTGCTAGTTGGGTTATACACTTCGGCTTGGTGTGCGTCATAAAATATTTTATTGCTTGAAATGTTGTTGTCTGCCCGCCGCTTCATCCGCCCTGTTGCCATTTCACTTAGCATGTGTTTTTGAGCGTATTAGCCAGAGTGTTGGGCAACGTGAGCTTCGGAATTTATAACTTTTCATACAAATAAACACACTCATGCTGTTGTACAATTGCACTCACACGTAAAAACAAGCACTTGTACGCACGCTTAAATATTGAACTTAAATCGAAATAAATTTGTCAAATCGGATTTTTCTGCTTCTGTTTTTTCATTACTGAGCTTCCTTACTTTCGAAGCAGGTATTGCTTGTGTGGCTCTAATTGACATCACTCGATATTTTTATTTTTCTTTTATAACTAAGGTGTACGTTTAGCAATACTTTTTTTCCATTAGTTATTAAAGGCTCTTTATAAATAGGCCACTACAATAGCTGCTCAGTTTTAGATGCCTTCCAAAAAACATTGCCCGATATCGATACTTTGTTTTTGCAGACACGCGCTGGCAGATTCATCCTTACTTGATCGCTGCAAAGTGCATTGAAACTGTTCATGAGTGAATTGAAAATTGTCTACTATAACAACATCATACATATTTTCGTGCATGACAGCTGCTGGATTCGAATATAGTGGACTATAATCTAGTTGCCGTATAGCTCGTGCTTCTTCAATCAAGATACAAGATACTTTCGAAAATTTTACAGATAACTTTGCTCTCGAACATTCAGCATTGTCCACGTCGCCAAAACAAAATCACAATCACAGCTTTCTAGAATGTTAATTTAGGTCCTCGATGATAGCAACACCCTCCTCCCTCCCCACCACTCACCCGTAGTGCTAATTATTATGAAAGCCGTCAGCTGCCATTTTCAATATTTTCATGAAGTACATCATAATAATTAAATTCGCTCTGTTGATTTCATGGCAAGTAATTAAATAACAATTTCTAAATAGAGAGCATTGAGACAACAAAATAGCTACAGCCATGACATCAAGATTGGTCACTAAAACAAACACAACCACAACAACAACAACAGCAACAACGACGACAGCTATCAAAAGGCAATGGCGTTGCTAATATTACACAAAACAATGAAAGTCGACTGAATTTCCTAATCAAGCTGAAATGAGCGCGAGCTTACATACAAAAATACGCACACACACACACACACACACGCATACAGTTAGCAATTTATTGCGCCATATCCTTCGCAAGTGCCTTTGCTGCGGTTCTGGCTCTGTCGCACCGCCCCACAAACAAGACGCACACACACACGCACACAAAGAAAGAGCAATGAAGATGCCGCCAAGGCTGCTGCTAATGCTATCTGCTGCTGTTGTCGCTGCCGCTTCGAGCTTTCACCGCTGCTGCCCGGGCGACAACAAAATATTTTCGAAGCGAAAATTCCATTAAAAGATACAAATCGTAAAATCAATTAGCCAGAAACGTCAGCAACAAAGGGCGGTAAAACAACAACACACACACATATACACATACATACAAATGCCGAAAGCGAGAAGTGTTGCAGCTGCGAAGGAAATGCACCAAAAAGCCCGCAGAAGAAAAATTCAATAAATTTCCATGCTGTTTTGCGCACTACAGTCAGCATTTGGAGCAAATTGAATAGCCCACTGCAAGTAGGTGCATGCTTATATGGTATTTGATGTATGTATGTGTGTGTGTATGTGTGTGTGTCTGCTGCTAAAGTGTTTCTTATTTTATGCTTGCACCCGGAAGAGTAACAGCAACGAGCCAAAAGGGAAGGCAGACCAGGCGAGCTCAGCGCCGCAACAGTCAGCTTCCGATTTCCGGTTTCCGCTTGCCATATTTTTGCATGGATATTCATATATTGAGCGTATGTATACACTCCAAGAAACAAGTTAGTAATGTTAACTAAAATATTCGTTATGGTAATTAATAAAGAAATTAAATATGAGCCCATTTATTAGAAGATTAATATAAGCAGAAAATGTTAAAATATTAGCTAAAACTATCGTTTAGAAATAGTAAAATTGTTTTTTTGAAAACTTTTTAAATCGTTCATATTTTTGAATGTGGCTAATTTTAGTTCAGTTTGGTAAAAAAGCAGTAAACTATAATTTTTCTGAATATTTTCTTGCCATAAAAAATATAAAGAATAGTTGAAAACCGTTAAAATTTATTGACATTCTGCCAAATTTAAGATTCCTACCTCGAAGAAAGATATATGTATTTATATATGTACACGAATGGAAACTAAAATGATCTTCTTAAACCCCCCAAGAAATTTACTAATTCCATTTCTAAGAAATTGTTTGAGGTGCATGTGCAAGTGTGAATGCCTGATGGAAATATTGCACACTCCACTGTAGCGCTGTCAAGCAGGGCAGGCGGTACAGGGAAGCTGGGACAGAAGAGCGAGCACACTTTTTGCCTTTTTGGCTAATGGCCAGCCGCCAGTCCCAGGCAACAGAAGCCTAGCATGCCTTGCCTCTTTAGCGATTGCAGCCTGCCTTTCACTGTTCTGTTCTCTCCCTTCGCTTGTGCTGCTCCAAGAGTCCGAAGAACTTCTTCCTTGCACATTTTTACTGTACAGGTTCCTGCCTCGTTGTAAGTTTTCTTCACATTCCGCAAAAGAATTTCTGCAATTGCAACGAAATGTGAAAAATGATTTATGCAGCGGCATTAATGTACAAATTTGTACATTTAGAGGAAATTCAGCAGATATATTGCATTTTGATATTGCATTTGTGCGGGCTGCAGCGCCTGAGAGTGTGTGAGTGTCACTGTGGCAATGCTTGTGTGAGTGTGTATAAGTGCCGGAAAGCAGACGGAGCGGTTGCAGCAGACACTGCCACTTACACCCACACACACACACACACACACTAACAGAGTCACTTATGCACGCACTTACACACTCGTAAATGCTAAAGTGCAATTGTATGCAAAAATATCTACTTGTATCTGTGTGTGTGTATGTGTGTGTATCACTTGCCTTTCATAATTTTTTCTCTTTGCCATATTTTGCTTAGCATTGGTAAAAAATTCATAGCAAATATTTTTTTTCCTACTAAAATTTTGAAAGTATGCAAATTTTATTTAAAACGCACAGAGCAAAAGCATACTTAAAGGCAGCAACGACTGTGAAAAGAAAAATATGAATTTAAAAGTGATAGTTTCTTCTAATTTAAACTTATTTTTAAATTGTTGCCTTTTGCTTCGAACCAATTTTTCTGAATTTTATAATGTAGTAACAATTGATGTGAAACTGTAATAAAATTTTACAGCGTAAGCTGAGTGACACAGTGATTTCAAAGTGCTTATTTATTTATTTTAAATAATGATTAAGGATGAAGCTAATACAGCTAATCTAATCCTCTCAAATCCTGTTAAAATGCGCCGCAAATATCACTGAGAAAAGTAAAAGGGGAATGAAACTAATTATCGAAACTTGATATGCCTGCTGAGCGAAAATAATCATAAAATGTCGTCCTCAAAAATGGGAAATGGGAAATTGATTTGTGCAATTTAGGCAACGTTCAACATTTTCATGGGTAGCAACCAAAATGAAGCTCATGAAAATAAAATATGAAAACCACACACACACACACACATGCATGCATATACACACGAAAGCGCTCTCTGCACTCACGCACACATTGACCAAAGTGTAATTAACTAATTGTCAAAATGACAAAAAGCTCCAAAAATTAACATTTGCCATCAATTGACTAAAAACACTCTATTGAAATAAGTTTATTGTGTATTTGTTCACCCTTCACACACACGCAATCAATTGCTTGTATTTTACATGCACTTAATTGCTTTTGTAATTGTCACTGTTTGAGGTTAAATTGACAGGAAGAAAGCACAATACACGCACACTTATAGCATGGCAACAAATGTATGTACATATCGACACTTTTATGCTAAACAATGTTGCCAACTGCAAAGGCGTAAATGTGTTTGTGCCCGGCGGCATGCAATTTGCACAGGATTCGATTTGGAGTATTCCGAAATATGAAGAGGACTTGTATGAGTAAGTGTGTGTGACATGTGCTTTGTATTTGGCAGCATGTAAAAAGTAATATGAGCTTTTGATAAACCACACACACAATCACAACTTAATGTCACAATAGAGGCAGTCCAACAGGCAAAAGGAAAACAGAGTAAATTACTTTTGTTCGGAGTATGTTTGTGTGTGAAAGGGTTCGGCTGCAGTTGTCACACAAAGGCAAAAGCCAAGTTTCAATTCAATTTCTCTTACTTGAAAGTGGTTAGCATTGCAAAGAAATTTCGAATTCATTATTTCTGTATTTTTTCGACTTTTGCTTTGACGTTTCTGTACAGTGTGACATACTGCTGCATATCGATGATTGGGTTACCAAAGATCCCTCCATATCTTGAAATTTTAATCATACTAGCTGTAGACTACATACATACATATCTCAACTTTCTTAGCTTGTACTTAAATTAAAAAATTTAACTAAAATATGAAATATTTGCATTCGATTGTGATTCAAAGAATATAAATGAATATTAAGCCTAATAACTTTCAGGGCATCGTATTTTATGCTATCGCCTTCAGTCTGTCATTCATGAATTTGTAAATGAAAAAAATGCAAACGTCACGTCCGTTTGATTCCAATTAACTAGCAATTCCAGTAATAATCCCAACTGAATCTCAATTACAATTGCTAAAAATTTATGGAATAATAATTCCAGTTCTGATAATGATGCCTAATTTTTGTATGGCTAAAGTTCCAATTGTTATCAGCTTTCGGCACTTCCTAATTACACCAAGGCTCCAAAAATATCTTCTCTTATTTTCAATGCAAATCTTCTGATTTTATGGACTATTCAATTAGAAATCGATAGAAAGTTAAAAATGAGCCCTGTCCGATATGAGAAAGATTTTTTGCATTTGTGAAGATAAGAGACATTAAGAAAAATGTAAGACTTTTCGACATTAACATCCAAAAGTTTACAGTTAATAAAAGAACAATGTGTAGTAGGTATTTTTAATTCGCTTTCACATTTTTGTTTCATTTTGGGCTGTAATTCGGCTTCCAAATTCTTTAGCTTATAGGGCTATTGGCTTTTAAAAAGACAATTTTATTTTTAAATGTCCAACTAAATAATAAGGAAAAAGAACACCCAGCTTAATTCCAAGTGAAAGAATCAAAAAATTTCCGATGGATTTAATGCTTCCACATCGTACTTTCTTAATACCAATACCCAAAGAAATTAGTGCAAAACTTAACATTGAAACCTACAACAATATTTTAAACTTTGCAGAAATCCTTTTACGCCTGTCCGGCCGTTCGAAATCAATTTACGCGGCTGCTACGCCACACAGAAACGACGCCATTAGCAATCAAGGGACACCACAATTGAGCAATAATTAAGAGCGATTAAGACAACGTGCCATAAAAGCGCAGAACTCATAACATAATTAAAAATGACGGCGGCGGCAAATCTAATTGTGATTGCAAGTCAAGCACAGCCAAGCCAAGCCAAGCCAAGACACGCCATGGCCAGAGACCGGCAAGAAAGGAAACGGGGAGTATGAAGGGGAAGTAGATTGTGGCAGGCACGGCATGTGCTCAGTGCACTCGTGCGACAACAAAAAAGGTGCGAGAAAAGCACATTGCACATGCTCTTATACTTATACACACAAGCACACACACACACACACACAGTGTGCACACAAAAGCGCGCCTGAATGCCGCAGCGGCGATTGCAGCATAATGCCGCCATTAAAGTGTGCGCTGAGCGGGTCTTACAAAGGAGCGAAGGAAGCAGAGACTGCCAGTTTGGTTGCGCAGAAAGGATTGAGGAGGCTTACGCGCATACCTGTAGGCAGGAATAAGGAACTCCAACTTAAAGTTGGCCGTAATGCCAACAGAAATTGTGTTGCAACATTCTTCTTTGCAGTGCTTATTTCTTTCGATTGGAAGCCCACCAACTCTTCTCCCTTCACACTCCACTTCTCCATTCTCTTTTGCTGCTCACAGTCATTTGCGGCACCATGGCCAATTTGAAAGCGTCGTTGCGCGTTCACAAAAAACTGATATCCGTAACCCGATGCCTCAATGCTTCGCGCCACAGTGGCAATACCCGTCATTACGCATACATGCACACTTGTCGGTCACGACGGCGGCAATGGCGACGTCAATGGTTTCAACTATTTGCTCCAGTGGCTTCCTTTTAGCCTGTGGCCAGCAAATAAAGGGTTTCAGCGCTCACAGTCCACGGCACTTCCGCTGTGAGTATGAATGGCTTATGGTAGGGATTATGAGAGTCTGTGTGCGGCGTCACGTGGCCACTGGTACTTCCATTGCTGACAAATTGCTGTGGCATGGCACGGCCGCACCAAAACTGCCACACTTTCATTTCTCATATATTTTTTTCAACTTTCGATTTATATGAAATTTTTCATGTTTCCCGCAACTATTTGCAACTTTGAATACAATTGCTTCGTTAGCGCTGTAGAAAATTGCAATACTTTTGCAATGATTTTATAATTTCATGAGCACGTCTGGCGGCTGCACAAAAAGTGGAATAGCATTGCATACTATTAGGCGCACACGACGTGCAAGAGCAAAAGGTGTCACATTTCCATTAATATTCCAATAGGTATGTGCTCCGTTAAGTGGGCTTGTGTAGTAGTATGAGTGTGTGCAGTGCCGTCTGTAGCTGCTAGGTGGCCTTAAAATGCCTGGAAGCAGTTCTGCTTGCTCTCTTTTAAATAACATAATTTATAACTAAAATGAATGATAAGATTTATGAAGGTCCAAATGATAATATTAGAGAATTTAAGTAGAAATGATGTAATAAAAATAGTTATGAAATTTATGTTAAAATTTTATTAAACTTGGACTGAACAAAAAATTTATGAATGTCAAATATATGTATAATATTTAGTAAACATGGTCTTACGAATGAAGTCTTGAGACGTCTTAACTTTTTTAACTAATAAAATAGGAATTAGGAAAAATTTTAAAAATTTGGACAGATTTTTCCATAGTCAGACAAGTTATGAAAATTTGTCTGGTGTATAAGTGTAGATGGATTTTGATATAAAAATTAGAAAATTTCAACTGGTTTTATCTATATGGAACATAGCTTAGACTACCACTTAAAAATTTTATTTTTGGAATAAAAATTTTTATTTATTGCTTAAAGACATTTATGGTCAACTTCTCAGCTGCGTAAAATTTAATAGATCTTTCAACAGTTCAATTAAGGCCAAATTTTTGTCATGTGTCAAAAAGTTGTAAAAAATATCAAACTGAAAATTCTTTTAAAATCCTTTTCCCAGTTTGTATTTCTGTACTTCGGCTTCTAAAAGGCGGCCCATAAGAGGCTCAGGGCCCTGTCGTTCTCAGTTAAATTCGACAGTAGCTATGCATAACTATATGTGCCTGTGTGTGTGAGTGCGCGTAAATGTGTGGGCGCACAACAATGGCAGTTCGTTAGCAGGCGTTCTGCTCTGCATATGTATGTGTGCACATATGAGTATGGCTGTGTGCGTATGGACATGTAAAAATCCAATTTATTTGCCCACAAATGCAATCAATTATATTCCATTCAGATTCACAAAAAGCGAAAATTATGCAGAAAAAAGCGCATATTTCATTGCATACCCTTTGGCGTGGAAACGCTTCAAATGAAAGTGGCGACAAAACGCACAATTGAAATCAAACTTTCACTGATTACAATTCAATTACCGAGGTATGCTGCCTGCCTGTGGAATTTCCGAAATTCGTATGAAAGCTGAATTTAAAGAGCGCGCACATTGCTTTGCATAGTTTAAGGCGCCGTTGCCTCGTGGCAGCGCACAAATGCCACTTCACACTCGCTGTCAATGTCGGCTTAATGCTTTCTGATGCGCTTTTATTAAGTCATTTTACATGAAATCCATTTTCAATGCTAAAAGCCTTTTAAGCGCCGCTCTACCGCCACCCCCGCTGTCTATGGTGCGCCCAGAAGCCTTTCAACTAGTCGCCTCTGCTTCTGCAGCTTCTCTTTGGCGCACTGCCACAATGCAAACTGCTCCCCGCCGCCGCCGTCGCCCCCTGAGTCGCTGGCATGTGTGCAGAACGCGCTTTTAATCGCCATTAAATGCTTTCATTAGAATGCATGCAGTAATGGCAGCCGGAGGCATGCCACCGAGCTGCAACATTGTCATGTTTGCATGTCGTCTGGCTGGCTGAATTCTTGCCGCCGCACAATTTTTCCGCCATTTTCATCTCTTTTATTATTTTTACTATTATTATGAAATTTTAAGCCTTTTCACTTGGCGCGTTGCACGCTCGCAAATGATGCTAGTAGCGCAGTTGCACAGTGTGCTCGTATGTATGTGTGTGTGTGTGTGCTTGTATTTGCCAAATACAATACATAGCAGTGGCTCATAAACGTCAACACCGCATGACACTCATACACTCACGCACTCATTATCTGATAAGAGCAGCGCACATTTGCGTGGCAGCGCAATTTCATGTGGGAGCAAAAAGATTTCACAGCAAAATGGCAATTTATTTTATAATGCGCTAGATGATTAGCGCATTAAATTCATAAAAACTGTATGTATTCACATGAAAGAATCTGGGAATATCATACCTTTAGACAGTACGATATGGAATCTTTTGTCCAAATCCGAATGGTTCCAGAAATTTTGCCAGGGCAAAGAGAGCTACAAAGAAACTTTGATTTGCCGAATTTTAAAAAACTATAATTTTTTCAAATATTGTATCTTACAGTGAATCAGTCCAAACCGCTCAATTTCAAAGACTGCAAGCACTAAAGGGCCGTCCACAAAGCTTAACATAACTGTAAAACTTAAAGGATTAGGCGCAATGTTAGTGACATTACGTCACACAAGAAGAACACTTTGGGATTTGAACCATCAAATATTAAAATATATTTGGAAGAGGCAGACATTTTAGGAAATGGAATCTGTGTCTGTCATAAATAAGTATTATTCGATAATAAAAATTTATCAAATTTTTTTACAAATCTATAATCCAAATGAGAGCTACAATCCATTACTAAGATTAGTGAGCGCCAAATTGTAGTATTGAAGTGAATTAGATGAAATTTATTTGCCAGAACAAAAACAAATGTTTAATTAACAATCACGAATATTTGGCATAGTTTGGTCGACAAGACAAGCAACGTCATAGACGCACTAATTGCGCCTAAAATTATTCATTCAAATAATTATGCATATTGCGCAATAAAACCACACACAATATTCAAAATTTATACTAATGCAAAATTGCATTCGGCTTAGGAAAGTTTCGCAAAAACACAATTTCGCAAGTGACTCACCCAAATGACACAATATTTAGCATGCTTTTAGGAGCAGCGAATTATGTCAATTGTTTACAAAATGTCCAATGAAAATAATTACAGTCATTTGAGTTGTGGCAGCACTGCATAAATGTGGCAGCATGGCTATACAAAATATGAGTAAGTGGAAATGGCATAATTAATCAAGTGCAACAACAAATTGCAACAAATAAATGCGGACAAAAAGGATGGCAATTTGGAAGCACAATGAGAGCAGAAATTGCGTTATCTAAAATTTTGAACAAATTCACTGTTGGAAATTCTTTTAAAATCACATGCTTAAATGTGGGATGTTTCCACGTTGGCAGGGAAAGACTAAAACTAGGGAAAATATCGTCAACATACATAATTACCATGACATGTGAGTCGGGAATGCTTAAGCTTTTGAGGAACAATCATTTAAATATAGTTTCAGAGTTATACTACTTTTGACTTTGAAATAGCTAGAAAGATATTCAATTTTAAATGTATTCCAGTAGCCTTCATTCCGACCCAGGTCTTTGCTCTCTCCACTATCATGTACGTTTTCTTATACAAGAATAGGGTTTACCTACCTCATCTCCTTCTGCTTAATTCAGCTCTGTTATTTCCCCCTCTATTATTGTAACCCCTCTTCTAAAGACTCATATGTAGACTGATGTTATGAAATCCGTTATTCATTTATTATATATTGAAGAATCGAGTTACAGTCATGATCGTGACATCTCAAAATCTAGGACTTATCTTCAAAAACAGTTTCTAACGCCTTGGAATTCAACTAGTTGCCTCTAATAATATCTCAGCAACATGTCCTTACACACATTATCTGTGTGTATGGGTGAGTAAACGTGCTTGTACTTGAGTACAATTTCAAAGCAACAAGTGCCTTAAGCGCCAGCATCAACCGTTGTCAACATAATGAAGCACAATCGTTAATTTTTAATTAAACTGCTGTTAGCAACAAGCAACAACAGAAAGAGCAACAACAATGGAAGGTGCAATAATACCGCCAACAAGCAAAACAACACTGACCAACAAAAGCCATGCTGTGGCAGCGTGTCAGGCCATCGCCTGAGAAGCTCTTGAGCTGGTGCAAGTCTAGCTGCTACTTGCCACAACACACTCTCATACACACACACGCTTATTATAGTACTTGCTATATAGTGCACACCACCCTCCCCTCGGAACCTTTCTCTAATCGCCAACAAACAGATTTCTTCAATTAACAGCGACAAACTGCAGGAAAATCGTGCCACACCCGCACATACACAGCTTAGGGGGTGAGCAGGTGTGAGTGGTAGTACGCGGGTGCACGAAGATAGGAAGCAGTAGTATATTGCCCTTCATCGCTGAGATTATGGCCCCAGGAGTATAGTGTGCAGAGTGGCCGAGCTACTCATTCGCAAGCGGAAATTGGCGAATGGTATGCAACTGCCGGAACCATGAGTGCGAAGGTATTTGCGGAAATTGCTCTGCTAATGCCACAATACAGTTCCAAATGTAGATATTGTGAGTCGAAAACTTAAATAAATATCGAATTTAAATAAAACATGAGGAGTCCCACTATTGTCACAACAAAAAATTTAAAGTAATATATTTAAGAGTAAGACTGATTAGAATTGCTAAAATATCAGCAACAGAATCAAATTGATATTCCATTATAAACGATCAATATTGGCTAAACAGAAAAAACATAACATGGGAATCAAATAGGATAATGGAAGGAACCACTTGCAATCTCTTCTCAAAGAAACGAACAGACGATTCATGCAACTTGCTTTAACTGCAGCGAAAGAGCCACGTAGTCTTCCTCTACTCGACTACTTAGACTTGCAGAAGAAGCTGCTAAGTCTAAGCCTCAAAAATAATCTCTGCCACTTCATTTTTGCTTCTTTAATTTAATGCAAACAGCAAAATTGTATAACAATCTGAACAAATGCATACACATTCTTTAATCAATTTCAATGTATAAAACCTATATGGAAAAATAATACATGCACTTGCAAATTGAGGCACATCTATCCAAAGAGAATCCTTTTTGTTATATGTATGTATGAAATGTCAGCGGTAAGAGACCAACTTACTACATTTTAGCGTCACAACGATAAAACGGTACCTCCCTTCCCCCCTCAACCTACTCTTCAAATTACATACATATTATGAAAATGTTTGCGGAAGCATTTTGCACGTCTGCGAACTGAGAAACGAAACGAAAAATAAGCTAAAATATTTGAAGCAAACAGAAATCTCCAATTTGAAAAAGAAGCAGCAAGAACGAGAGCACAAGCCAATTAATGCGCACCTGTCGTCAACTCAAACTGACGTCATTTTAGCCAGTTGTGAGTGGGTTAACCTTTGCGCCGGCAAGTGGCAACGGTGAAGCTTAGCCATGCTACATACCAAGCTTGAAAGGCACGTTCAAAAGTAGCGCATAATGTGTGTCAAAGAAGAATGTGTGAGTGTGAGTGTGCGTGGGAGTTTGTGTGTGACTACGACAAACTGAGCCATCAAGTTCCGAGCGTGAACCTTTTTGTTGTTGTCGCTGCGGTGCGGTGACGACGATGTCGCTTCAGTTCTGGCATGAGTCAGACGCGGATGCCGGCAGGTCGCCAAGCCGCCAGCCAAGCGGCACATGCGACCGGAGCGTCAAGTCGACCGCGCATGTGCGGCGTGCAGTTCTATTTGTATTACAGCTCATAAGTTGTCGGTGTTGGAGCTGACGCTTATTGCGCAAGTGCCAAGTGTCAAGCGAGAGACAACAGCAACCACAACCACACCAAAAGCACAGCAATAGAGTTCAACGAACCTCAACAACAAATTTAGTCGGAATTTGGCTGTAAAGTGAATTTTCTGAAATATGGCACACTTTGTCCGAAGCGTCAATTTCGACAGAAATATTCTCGGAAATTCCTGTAGTCTGTTTTAGTGGAGGGGCGGGACGGGAAGGCACGGGAACAAAAAATGCAAATGCTCGTAACTTCTCTTGGCGTAAAATTTAAGATATTTGCGAAAAGGGGCACCGGTGCACCAAGCTAATGAGTGCGATGCAGTGGTAGATTGTGACTGCCTGACGGAGGTGCTAACAAGCGAAACATTGGAAGGGGACCACACAGAAAACGACAGAAATGTTGGAAATTACAGGAATTTTATGGGAAGGCTGCTGATAAAAAATGCAGTGCTTTATTTTGGTATAATCGGGCTTGTTTATTAGATAACCTCGCGCAATCAAGACAAAGGTACAGCTTCCTTTGCTTAAGGAGATACTTACTACCTCAAGCCACCAACAAACTTGTTCTTATTTCTATAGAATTATCTTTTTAGAAAAGACACTAATTATTTCTTCAAACATTTTGCGATTATTATTATGGCTATTGAAAAAAGGAAATTCAGTAGGAACTTATAACTGTTCTTCCATATCTAAGCTTAAAGTATGGATATTTTTATAAAAATTGCTTTCAATTAGTTTTTTCAATTCATCTTTATGAAGGAACCCTCGAGCTCTATTCAATTCGGTTCGTAGACTTGAGGTCTCAACCTTAACATAGTATAAATAATTTATCTATGTACATATAAGAGCTCGTGGGTTAGCATAACAGAAGATAAATTACTTACAAACTAACAATCTGAAATACTCTTAAAAACTAGTTTAAAGTTATTCAGAAACCTAAAGGAAAATTATAGAAATGCGAAGTATTATGTTGAGGATTTCTTAAAGGACAAGAATATTTTTTTCCGGGTTTTTCAAATCATGACTATAGCTAATAATAATAATAATAAACATAAACGAGAACAGACCATTTACGTTCCTTTCCACTATCGAAGATCCTCCAGTTTGCAAAATATCGGGAAGATTTTAGCTAACGGAAGCTTAAAATTATAATGGGATAGTGCCTGTCATATGAAATATGGTCCGTTTGTTAATATCTAGACTGAAAGATTAAATAAATGAAAATGAATCCTATAAGCCTCTTCTACAGGCTGAAGGACGAATTCTTTTGCTCGCGTGTGTACCTACGAACACAATAACAAATAGTAAGCAGCAATTGAGATAGCTGGCGGTAAGTTTGTAATTTCACACACACACATCCATACTCAAAAACACGTACAGCACGTCTCTTTGACAATTTACGTAAGCGTCTTTTGCTGCTGTTGTGGCCAACAGGAGGGACTTTACTGCTTGAATGCCTAATTGCAGCAATTGCACTCAAATGCTTACACACACACCCGCAAGCACGTAAGCAGTAATGCACACACACACACATACGCACGCCGCATTATAAACATTTGAACCGCATTTGCACGCATGAATCAACCGTTACGTTGCAACAACAACAATAATGACAACAGCAGCAGTTCCAGTCAGCAAGGACCTGCTTGCAACTTCCCGAGTCATTGCTGCCGCCGCTGCTGCTCTGCCCCCACTCCGCACATGTGGTAATTGAGTCACGCTGCAGTTGTGCCACGCCATACGACGTCGCCGTGGGTTGACCTGCAACCAGGTTGGCAGCAGCCTTTGCCACCTGCCGCCGCCAGAAAGCGGCAACAACAGCATCGCACTCATTTATTCTTGCCGCGCTGCAGCATTTACCGCTTGCATCTGTGCTGTGATTCGTATGCAAGAGTTGCATGTGGCAAAAAGGCTGCACTCGTGCCCCAACTTAAACAGCGGCAAAGCCAAGGCGAGTCAAGTCGATTTTGCATGCGCGCCGCGCATTTATTGTGGTCGCTGCCGCATTTGCATGCCTGCAACATGCGTGCTGCAACTGCCGCATGCACTGCTGCCCCCCCCCTTTCACCCCTTTTGGCAGCTGCAATTGCCCAAATTGAAGTGCATAACGCATGAAGCACGACAGCGTCTGCTACCTCAATGCATTATGAGCCGTTCTTGTGCCGACGTGGAGTGCACCCAGGCTTGCCTCTCTGCCTCGCAGACTCCGACTGGCCCAAAATTCTGGAAAGCACTTACGTGTGTGTGTAACCCGTAGCCAGTAGTGTCATTTGATATGCTTGAATTTTTCCTAATTTTAAATTCAAAAATATCAACTGTAAAGAATTAAGACTGTATAACAGATTCTCAAAAATTGGTACAATTGTCAGTCACTCCTTGAAATCAGAGCTTTCCCTAGGCAATGGATTTTATATTTTCAGTTAATGGATTTTTTTTATTTATTAATATAGTTTAGGAAATCAACTCTATACTAGCAAATGATTACATGGTCTAAACAATTTTTTCATAATAACTATAAAGAAATTCTTAACACAATATTGAATTGAAAAAAATAAGCAAAAGGGAATTCAGGGAATTCCTGAAAGCTGAAAAAAGTAAAAAATGCAGTTATTTTAAAAAAAATAGAGCTAATGCTATAAAAAGATTTCATGTTCGTATACTTCGCCAGTCAATTAATTATAAATCCATATAATACAAGTATAGTGAAATTAACGCTAGTGCAAACTGACCCTTACCGAAACAACCAAGCGTACGAAAGAGTTCAGTTCGACTTTGATGCCCGTAATGCCAGGGAGTGTTATTATTACTCTTAATTTTTTCCATCTATAATTCATTATTAAATAATTAAATACTTATAAAAATCGACCCCGCCTTCCCTTCTTTGGCTATCCTTCACGCTAGGATATTCACTTTTCGTGTATAATTATACACAATTAGTATACGATATGCGAACGTGATTCCCGTTTCTACATTTATCATTACAATTTCGTTGAAATCGTGAATTTTTTTGACATAAAATTTTGGCGGAATTTGGCATCTCTTCCAACAGTTTACGTGCTAGTTAGTTGCTATGGCTGGCATCCAGTTTCCTTCACTCGAGGTAAGGCAATCTGGCACTTCATAAGCTCAATGCGTCTCAGCTTCCATCTGCCTTAGACACTGACCCACTCAGTCCACCTCTCTCTGCTGTTCTGCTAACCAGCATTTTTCTCTCCTTCTTGCTCTTCCTTACCTCGCATGCCAACTGCGCGTTCCATTCAATTCATCAGAAACCCTTTTGTCGCTGTGTCCTTCGCATGCCCTGCTCTTCAACTCAACTACCTGTGAAGTGACCCTTCTCTGTGTGACCCTTGCCATTGTACCTTAAAAGGTAAATTGCTGATTTTATCACTGGTAAATTATTTTACTGCGAATTTATTGCATGCCATAAAACACACAACAAAAATGGCTAAATACAATTCAATTGTTATATTTTGCTCTTTATGTTTCCGCTTTTCGTGATTTCACTCCTGCCCCAACTCTCCGCCTTCCCCTATTTCGGCTGTTCTTGTTTGCACATAAAAGCATTACTTGGTATGCCCGGGTCCATTTCCGCTTCAGGCCAGCGTGACCAATAAAAGAAATACAACACTGCTCCAGGCACAACATTTATATTGAATTATATTTCGTTTCTATTTTATTTTTATTTTGAATGCTTGTTCCTGCACATTTCCACTTTAAAGTCAACTGTAACAAGCAGGAGTTTGGTTCTGGCTAACAAGTGCAGAGGGTCATCATTGAATGGGGTCAGCCAACCAACACTAAAACAGTGTTTTGTGATTATACGAAAGTGAACTTTTCTATGTTTTTTTTACTAATAAGAAAACAGCGCTAGCTCGGCAAGCTTTTGCCTTTGGCCGACAGAGCCACAAAACCGAATTGGAAACAACAAAAGTATACGGCAGAACGAAAAGTGAAGTTGAAATTCAGCACTTGCCTCAATGATCGAAGCGTCAAGCTCAATTTACGAGACTACTTTAGGCGACTTTACTCTTCAAACGATCCAGAAATTTTAAAAAGCAAATCAATCCCCTTTAGCACAAATCCTTAACTACGGGCTTTAACAGCTTGCGTTCCAAATGAAATATCCTTTTTGGTATGGCATAAATATGAGTAAAGGTAAGCAACCAGACATCTAGCCCAACCACTGCGCTCCTACGGCAGGTTATTTGTGACGGGCGATGGGCGTATGAGGCAAAGAAATTAAATGAAATTCTAGTAACTTCTCCGCACTTATTTATTTTTTGAACGCTTTGCTCAGTCGCTCACAATGGCCATGCGGTGGGGCGCAAAAGGATGAGCCGCAACCAACCCGACCGGTGAGACCCCTTGCTATGAGAGTGCCTGCCCATTGTTACGCAGCTTGCTCACTCGCTCGCTCGCTCACAACACCCGCCGGAAAGGCATGCAACAATTTCATTTCCGTGCGCTTGTTTGGCGTTGCCACAGTGTGACTAAGTATCTGTGTGTGTATGTGTGTGTGTGTGTGTGTGTCAGTGTTCAGTGGCAGTTGCATTTTTCGTTTCTTTTTCTCACGCTTTTGTGGCATGGCCGTGAATTCCTTTTCGTTTTTAGTGTAATTTAATTTAATTTAAATCGTATCTCACTGCTGCAAAAGCATCTATTTATGCTTCGACCTTGCTGCGGCTTCACTTCTCTCTCTTGTCTTTCCGGATTGTTTGTATTATATTATAAGTGGATTTGTGTTACAGTTTTTCGTGCTCTATGTTGCCTACCCACTTTCTGCCCACCCTACTCTACCTCCCCCGCCACCACACACAGGCCACTTCATCGCTACTAATCGCATTTTTCTGCATTCTGTTGCTTGCTTTTGTGTATGTGTTGAGCTGCTTTGCCTCGACGGTGATTGGAATTGAAATTTTATTTGTTTGATTTTGTAAGTTAATCTGCTTCAGATTTGATGTTATTTATTTACTTATTAACTGCCCTTCTGCTTTATTAACGGTATATACTCGCTGCCAGCACGTTTCATTGGCATATCCTGTGTCCGGACTGCCCGCTCCGGCGCTTGTTGCTTGATTCCAATTGAATTCCTGCCAGGAAAGCGTCATTTATTAATAGTATTAAATTCCTGTAACGAGAATTCCTCTCATTTAATGTAATTTGCTGAAAGAATGTAACATTTTTGCCAGCAGTTAGATTGTAGTCATACGAAAATGAAAGCGAACGAAATGTGAGTGCCTTTCGCTTCTAAACGGCAGCGCAGCAAATTGAATTGCTTCTCGTTAATTTTAAAGCAAAATTTAAGCTGAGCATTTATTCATTGTGCCTATAGAAATTATAAGTTTGATATTAAAGCAATTGAAAAAAATATTCAATATCCGAAACATTGACAACAGCACAGATATGGCAGAAAATTAAAGTCCTAAATTGCGAATTTATCTTTTCCTATAAATTAACAAATCTCGCTTGGACACATAATTTAAACTTTGCTAACAAAACTAAGCTTTTCATCTCAACCTCACTTCCATATATCTTCATAGTGCAGCTGATATATTTTATCAAGTATCTCTCATATTCGCAATGCAAACGACATTCCAATGTAATGCTATTATATATAAAAAGCATGCCTTTTGACAAAATGCAAAAATTCGTTTGCTTTATTTGAGCTTAATTTGAAAATTTCTATCTAATTTGCAGTTTCCATTTTCTTTCAATTGACATTCTGCACAAATTACGAATTATTGCAATTAAGTGCCTAATTTATCAAAAACACAAACTCAACATTTCAACAAAAGTCATAAGTATCCCAGCGAAAAGGCAAAAAGTGCAAAAACAAAGAGAAACATAAATAAAATTGCACATTTCTGAGGGAGCTTTTAGCCTTTTCCACAGAATTTCTATAGAAAACCACATTTGACCTAAATTGCATGCACGTACAAACACACACACCCACACCCACACAGTCATGTGCATGTATGTATTACGAGCACTTGTGCATTTGATGGAATGTCTGCTTGTGGAATGGCTGCGGGAATGAATAAATGAAAGCTGCAGAAGAATGCATGCAAAAACTTTTTAGTCGCATCCAATTAAGATACACTTTCGGAATGCAATGAGCATTTCTTTGGGAAATGCAAATAAAGTGTTTAAAGTGTTTTCCTACACACACACACACGCTCCCTCACTTACATTCGGCACTCGTACATTTCACATGCATGCTGAGTTATGCATACAAAAACCGACTTGAGAAGATTAACAAAATTTCAATCTCACTTCATTAGATCGCATGCGAGTAATTTCAATAGCATGCGAGCTTACAAAGTTATGTGTGCTGCCACAAAAAATGTTGGGAAAAGTGCAGGTGGGGGGTTGTAAGCATAAATCCAGTGGCAGCGCAGTGTTTTTGGCACGAAAGTGGCAAGCAACAGTGGCAACTCATATCAGATTTAAGAAACGGCGGAGGTGGGAAGAGAGGAATTAAAAGCAAAGCGTTGATTACCAGGGCTGGCGATCTGCCTGCGACTAATGTGAGCCTTGTACATATACAACTCAATTCTGAATATATATTTCATTTATATGGAATGCAAGCGATCTACGAGCTCACTTTGAACAGGAATATTTGCGAGGTGTGACGAACTGTGAAGCTCCTCTTTACTTCCTTTGTGGAATCCGCGTGCAACATCGGGATGTGCAGTCATTAAATTCAACAATTGTTGAAACTGCTGTTTGTTTGTTGTTTTCGACCTTAAAAAAACTAAATATATTGCAATTTTCAAAAAACAAAATTAATTTCTTACATTTTTTGCAGCATTCCTTCAGAAATTGTTGACGGAAAAATTCTCGAGAAATGTCACCACTTTCCCGCGTTTTTAAAAATTCAGAATACCTACTTTTTTCCGCGAGAAATTTTTCCACTTTTCGAACTTCGTTCAGAATAGGAGGAAAGGGAAAAGAGAAAAAATTCCCCCGGATTTGCTATTCAGAATTGGGCTGATACACTTTATATAACGTACATAAATTTAATTTTTCTTAAAAGTTGTCGATTTTCACTACAAATTTTATTAATAAAATCTTAATAGATATGCGGGTAAGTCTAACATGATATAAATTTAAATGAGACATAAACTTAATATCAAACACTGTTAGCTTATAATTCTAATATGACTGACAAATTACTTTAAGCTGCTTTTACTTTAGAAGAAAGTTTTATTAGAAGCAAAATTCCATGATCGTTATCTAAGTTATACATTTTGCTTTCTTCAATCGAATATATTATTCAAAAGCAACATAAAATATGCCTTCTCTCGTCTGTTTTTGAAAGTTCGGAACGACATCCCTGGTTGCTTGTGCCAGAGCAACGAAAACAAGCAAAGTCGGTTAGTGGCGTAAGGATTTCAATGGAAATGTCACGCTCACTTATGTCTCACTTGAAGCTTGCCACAAAGTGTTGCCATGAGCGCAGCGACGCTGACAGCAGCTGACATATGCGTCATATTAATGCAACTACAACTGCACATACATATATAAACGCACACACTGACAGCGCCAAGCACATTGACACACAAACACCAGGACCACAGCGTGGCAGGCGACCGCTGTGCTATTTGCCCACTTGCGGCGTTGCTCAAGAGGCAGCCGCAATTTAAATTTTCACTCCTAGCCGCCATTTTTGTTGTTTTACTGGGACGCAGCACAATTGCCCGCAAATATGTGAGCTCGACTTGATTTCCGCGCGAATTAATTACGTTGCCACCGACAGTGTGAGTGCATAAGTGCGGGTGTTCAGCGCAATTTGTTGGCACTTGCGCCGCTGAGTGCCGCAAATAGAATCTAAACGCCATGGCGGTGCTTCAAACAACACACACAAATACTCAAATGCTACATGCCTACATGAGTATGTGTGTGTGTGTGCGTGTGCGCACTACTTAAGAGCGAGCGAAATTTTTCACACAAAAGCAGCGAAGTTGCGCGCCAGTAGCCACGCACGAGTGCGGGTTGCTTGCCTGTGTGTGTGTGTCTGCGTCACAGATGGTAGTGTGTGTGAGATTTGTGGCCAAAAGCAAAAATATTGTAAAAATTATTGCAAAAATTTCATTCGTTCAAGGCACACACACACGCAAACAAACACACTCCAAAGTTTATTTTTATCCTTGGAAGTTTATGGGGAGATGCGCGCTGCGCCTTCGGACATGCCACCTACATGAGCGCTACAATGCCGCCAACATGTGGTACACACACAGGCTGGCAGGTACAGTTGCAATTGTGTGCGTAATTTGACAGCAACTACAAGGTAAAAGCGTGCGCGAGTTGGCCGACAACAGTTGGCAATATTTTTTAAGTGCTTCATACATGGAAAGAGTTTCAAAGAGTTGTGCTTTTTAAATGCTTGCACTTAAATATTTTCAAACAACTTAGCTTGCTTCTTACAGCAAAAGCAAAATATGTTTCCGGAGGGTTAAGCATTACAGAATATTCGAATTGTTCGATATTTTGATGGAAGCTCAAATCAAAAAATATGGAATCTCAATATACATACATATATAACATCAACTCACTAAACAGCTCTGAAAATGCTGAGAAATGGGCGAAAAATAGATATACTACGTTGCACTTGAAAGTCCTTACATATGCTGGAGACTGCTTGTGCTGCCGTTGGAAATATCAGGAATGGAATGAATTCTGAGTATAAGTACATTCGACCTACAGTAGTGAAACTAAACTCGCAGTCTAAAATTAGAGAAAGAAGCATCAAGTTGCCAACAATGTAAACTTTGTGCTACTTTTAAAAGGATCAAAATTTAGGAGCAATTTCCCAAAGACAACAATGTTAATAAAGTTGTTGCTGTTGCAATGTCCTTGAAACACAACAAGTGCATGCGCCAAATAGTATGCAACAAAAGCATGCAAGTACGCAAGCAAGCAAATAAACGCCATGCAAATAAAGCGTTTAGCAAGGATTCAAATTAAAGACAAGCGTAATATTCGAAGGACGACAGCGCAGCTGAGAAACAACCCCAATCGAGCAAATGGCACAAGTGCAAATGGGGGCAGAAAATCACACAATAGGGGCAAAAGAAAAGTGAGGTAAGGTTGCAGAGCAGCTGAGCAAGAGAGCCAAGAGGGGCAAGATTGTGACTAAAATGCTCGCAATATGGACATTTAAATAAATAAAGCTATAAACAAATTGACAGTTAAATTCGAAGCAGCAGCGGCGAGTGGCAGCTCAAAGGAAACAGCGGAAAGGCACCAACTCCTGCAGGCCAACGTGCAACGTGCCTGTTTGTGCAGCACTTGAGAATGTATGCTGTAAAATTGCAGCCATCCAAAATTCGAGCGAATAGTTGATCCTCCCTCCACCGCCCCTTCCCCAGCCCTTTCATATCAATGCCATGTCATTGGCAGTGACGCTGGGCAACAACAGCAAAAACAACAACTTTTTGGTAGCATACAAAGGCCATAAGAATACGCACATAGCACTTCAATCCCCTCGAGCGCCGCCACTTGTCCAGCGATGAAGCAAGCGCGCAGTTTTGTGGGTTAATTAAAATTGGTTGTTAACCTTGCGTTTATTTCAAATTGCCCTGGTTGTTGTAGTTGTTATTGTTGTAGCTGTCGCTGTTGCTGTGCCTGTTACACTGGCAGCACTCACACTCAAGTGCTACACACACACACACACACACACACACACACACAGTTTTTGTTTATTTTAATTAGTGCGCATACAGCGAAACAACCAACAATTTCCACTTGCGTGCGGCCGCTATGCGGGAGGCGTGGTGCCACAGCCGCGGGTTAAGAGCCGCACTGCCCTCGGGGGTCATCAACGCTGTGTCAACTCAGGGCTGACCAACTGTGAGCGACTGTCAGTCTGCGGGAGCAAACGCGAGGGACCGAAAGGAGATGGTGGGGGCAACGTAACTGTAACCAAATAGAACAGCCAGCGACATAAAACGCACGTCAAAACTTACCACAGTCCACACAGGCGAGAGGCACAAATTTTCCACGTACCATTGCCAGTGGAGTATGCCACGATTCGACTGTATAAAGAAACCAGATTTTCGAATAACTCGCATAGTTGAGTTTTAAAGTACAGAAAACGCATACTTTCTCAAGATAAATAGAACAAGATCTATTAGAAAATAAACTTATATTACTTTTCTGACACTATCCTTTCTCATTTTTATTTAATTTTGGAGCAGTTAAAATTTGTTGGTTTGGTAGACCTAAACCATTTATGGACTCTTTTGATTTAGATACTATGTATAACAACGGTGAGTACAATTGCCATCTGAAGCGAGCTTAAGTAGGAATATTTCATATGCGGCAAAAATCGTTGGAATTCCTCAGAAAACATGACTTTCCATTTAGTGGCGTATTGAAATTTTCTTTTAGCGAAGGACTTTTACCTTATTTATTTGCTTCGTTTGAAGTTTTAATGGAAGTGTATGTATTTTCTGAAAACTCGTATCCGATAATGCGCCCCTAGCGCCTAGTTTTGAACTATATCTCGGAAACAGCTTTACATTTTAAAGCAATACATAGCAGATAGCTGCTTTCTGTTAGGCACTAGCTTATAGAGGCTGTCTAGGGCACAGTCGGTCTGCCAGAAAGGTACACTTAGGCCATTTGTAAGCCTCTTTATAATAGCGATAGCCACTATGACATTGTCAAACTTTCAAAAATATCGGTACAAAGGTTTGATGTTATATTCCCAAGAAACGAAAAACTGAATTTCTCATTTATTTTTATAGTAAGATCATATTTAAAAAAGGTTTAATAT
This sequence comes from Neria commutata, assembly GCA_963457695.1. Lineage (NCBI taxonomy): Eukaryota > Metazoa > Arthropoda > Insecta > Diptera > Micropezidae > Neria > Neria commutata. Next base: position 3,889,275 of record OY735245.1, read on the forward strand.
CTAGTTTGATTTGCTTTTTCATTTGAACTCTTGCCTCAATAAAGAATTAAATTAATAAATTGCGATGAAACAATTTCCAGATCGAAAATGGAAAGATTTCATTGAGATATCTTAAGCATATGGAAAAATCATAAAACTTTCTAAGCTGTATTTAGTGGAAAACACAGCATAATATAAATTTTGCTTATCTCACCGTCCACCCAACTCTGCTGCCCCTACCAGGTCGCCTGGGTGGGTGTTTGGCAGTGAAAGGGCTGTGTAATTTCCACTGTTTATTAATGCAATATACTCCGCACTGTTCAACACAAAAGAGAACATTCTGCAGGCAGTTTGTCATTCATTTGCTAAGCAAACAGTTACATTTGATTGTTGTTGCTATTGTTGTTGTCAATTTTGTTTGTTGTAGTTCTGGTACTTTTATGTTGCACAAATGTTGCTGCAGTCAAAATAATTGCCGTGTAAATATGCCCGCCGAATTGCTCTATTTGCACAAGGTGTGTGTGTGTGAGTGCGAGTGCGAGTGTGTGTGTGATTGTGCTTATGCGCATGTGTGCAGTGCAAGCACTTGTAGTAGTAGTAAAACCGGCGCTGGAATAGCTTCAACTAAAAACGGCAGTGAATTCGCGTAGTAAAAGTCTCCAAATGGCGCATTTTAATTGCTAACGAGGCTAATTCGCAGCCATAAACCATTTTCATTTATTTGCACAAATTAACAATAAAATTTGGAATGCGTGAAATTCTGTCAAACAAATTTAAGATAGCCAAAGAAAAGGATTCGCTTAATTGTTTGAAATAAAATGCAGCGTAAAATTTCCAATTTAATTTAACAAAAAATATTATTTTAATGCTCACAAAGTTTGCATTTTTAAAGATTCCAGGCAGTTACAACTGCTTTCAGAAATGTTGCCTCATTTAAAAGCCCGCTACATGCCTTAATTGTGCTACTAAATGCTCTTCCCTGCGCTTGTCATCCCTCCTCTTCCCCTGTCCTTCAGTTGCAGTTGATTCACTTGGAGCGTGCGTAAAATGCAACTGCAAAATTACGCCGCCATTTTCGCTTTTAATTTCATTTCAATTTCACAAGCACTTTACATAAAATTTTAATAACAACTTTTTAATTACTTATTCATGTACTCGTTGCTCACTCGCTCTCTGTCTCTTTCGCTCGTAAGGGAACTTTAGCTCTCTCGGAGCTGGCGCTTACGCTACTTGAAGTATCTCACGATTTTCGCTTGTGTGGCGCTTTTCAAAACTATTTTCTTGCATATCTGCTTTTCCGTTACAAACTTTTACTTTTAAATGTTTCTTCATTAGTTGTTGTAATAGTTTTTGGTACAGTTTTTGCGTACGCTACTGCGATGAGTGTAGGGTCCATCAACAGTTCGGCAGTATGAAATTTATCCTTGACTGTTTCTAGGTCTTATTTGTTAAATTCAAGGCTTCTGCATGAAAATCTATTAAGAATGCTCAAAAGCCTGTTGAGTTGTTAGACCCGTTTTGAATGCGTGTTGAGTATCCGAATTTGTAAAGATTTTTTGGGGAATTTTCTTACTACTAAAATTTAAATTTTAAAATTTCGCGGTAATTTCTGATTAATATTTTTAGATTCTTGTGAGTGCTTACATCTCTGATGTTTCAAGTCTTGGTTACTAGTGAAGGTACAAGTACATATCAATTTCGCCTGGCGCATTCGCGAGGAAGCTACATCGAATTTGGCAGTTTTTAAATTTTTACTTTATTATTTTCGAAATCTATATTCCTTTTGAAATAAGATTCTGTGTAATCTATTCAAAGTTCTATAAGGCAAAGCAACTTAATCACAGGCCAAATTAAATGAGTACCTTAAAAAAAGAAATTTTCGGTCTTATACTTACTCTGAAACGGAGCCACAGATATAACCTCGAGCTACAGATATATCGAAGGTGAATGTTTTACAAAAAAGCGCAATCAAGGCAAATTTGCACAGCCACCAACCACATTTAAATTTTTTTATCCGAAGCAAGTAGATAGTGATACTAAATATACATATACTAAATCCGACTTGAAGTTCCTCTTTTGATTAGTTTAAATATCTACGAACCAACGCTAGAGCGAAGCTTAAACATTTCTAAAAATGATTCAAGTCCTTTTAGAAAACCCTTTAGTCATGGAGTAGGGCATGTCAAAAGCGACCATGCAAATAATACATACAAATAATACTAGAATTTCCTTTTCTTCTTTTTTTCTTGTTAATCTGCAAGTTTTGACCAACTCAACAGAAAGAAAAGCACTGAACACGGCAACATTTACACTCAACTTGGGAAAATGAAAAAAAATATAAACAAAAATACAAACCAACAAGCAGCAACAAAAATTACGCTTGTCTAGTATTTTGAGGAAAATTGCTCAAGTTTTTATTTGCAATTTACTTGGAGAGCAAAACTTTTGCTGTAGCAACAAATGCTGTTCGCGAGAGTGCAACAAACATAACTTTGCCGGCTCAAAACATATACTACACTACCAGAGCTGATGTTGTTGTTGTTGTTGCTCTTCTTCTTCTTCTTGGTTGTAACGAATTTTCAAAAATGAATGTTTTGTTGCGAGGCCCGCTTGTTGCTGGCTTGTTGGACTTTTCGGTCGCTCGGTGTTGCTTGGTTTTTGATATTGTTTATCCATGAGATTTGCAAGTTTGCAATGGGAAGAGGAGGAGAGGAGGAGAACAAGAGGGAAGTCTGCAGCTTAGCATGAAAGCATTGAAAAATATGCTTGAAAAAGGAAATTTAGTTAGTTTTATACATCGTTGAGCCCGATTTGCTTTTGAAAGGTTTCGCTTCAGTCTTTTCTTATAAATTTTACAAAATTCTTTAAGTGTACATTTACAAGAATTTACAACAAAAGCAACTGCAACTTCAACTATTTGTGATTTCTCATGTTACCTCGCACATTTCCTTAGACTACAAAAACGCCACCACAAAAACAGCATGTGCAAATTACACTCACACACAAACACACGAAATATGAAAGTTCTTGCAATTTGCACTTTTGTTTTTCGAACCATTAAGGAGCTGCACACATACAGATGACAGCAGCAACAACAACAATAAACTTTAATAACAAAATTTTAATGGAAACTTAATTAAAGAATTGCTTAAGGCGACAAAATATTTCCCAGAAAAGTTTCACTCTGTAAACTCTTCGAGGCAGCCGAAGAAATGCAGCTCTGTACTTGTGCCGAAGTGGTTGGCAGAGTAAGTGAGGGCCATGCGGGCATCAACGAATCTACCAGAGTATTGTATTTTGTAAATGCACAGCCTGCAAAAGTTTATCTATGAACAATGAAATATATTTCACAGATGTTCTCTACAAGTGGCAGTTTATTGTTATTGGAATATTGTAATTTTAATTTTGTTAGAATTTGCAATCACTTTTCATGAAGCACTCTTTTCAATTTGTATATGCTCAGAGAGTTGTAATAAAATGAACACAACATATTTCCGTAAAAAGAATGAGCAGAACTTCTGGCTAAGAACAAAATCATTTCTTCGATATTTCTATAAAGTCATTTAGGGAAATATAAGCACATTCAAAGAAACAGAAACAGCCACATAAAAACACAGCAAATAAAGTTTACCCAACAATGTGCAAAAAGGATATTAGGATATTTCTTGGAACAGTTTTTTGGAGTCGTTTAGAGTGAAGAAATTAGCTTTAAATTTAGTTAAAATCCTCTTAAGTGATACTTTTGAAGTCAGCTGCATAGGTAGTCCTTTCATTTTCTTGCCATAAACAACCACGATACAACGTTGCAAGGACGACCAAATTTCTGATCCTTATACGGAGCATTTGCGCACTCAATGCTTCACCTATTTACAGAACAAACTAATTGAAAACTGAAACTGTTTAAATGCCGTAACCGAAACAACAACTATTGCAGCTATGGCAACAACAACAACAATATTGGCAATATCACGTTCACTAATTGCAAGTAATCGCATACAAATGGTGATCAAAGCAAAGCAAATGGAAGCCGCGTGCTAACACAATGTAACTTCATTAATTAATTAGCTGAAATGTATACAAACTCCCAGCACGACTCACACACACACGCACGCACACGTGCAAACAAGCAAACGTATGCCGCGCGCACACATGCCGGTTTTGTAAAATAATATGGCAACCCGGTAATTTGCACATTAACGCCAGCAGGAAATCAATTATGCGCCGACCTGCTTTGCCCTCTTCTGGCCAATGTCTAAAGCCCATTTCCCTGCGTGTGCCCCTCATCAGGGCTGAGCTGACCCCAGCCCATTGTCAGCAGCAATTAGAGCCATTGGCCACAAGCAACTTGTCAGCTGGTGGCCACGACGGCAAACCTGGCCAGCTCGCTTTTGCCATGCTCGCTCATTTTATTATCATTGACTGCACTCACGCCATGTCATCGCGTCAATTGGTCGTCCGGTCAGTTGTGCGCCTTTGTGATTTTTCCCGCCGCACTCTTTCACTTCTACACTCCGCACGGTTCACTGCCTTTGCTCCCTCCTAAGTTGATAAATTTTTTATGTTTGCACTCATAAATATTCCGCACCCACGGCAATTGTCCGGTTGGTAGCGTGAGTGTGGGAGTTGCCACACTTTCGGTCCGTTTGCCACTTTGTAGGCAAGCCAACACCCTCTGCCCAGCCCGCTTCTGACTGTAGCTGGCAATTAATATTGCGCCGTGTCGAATTATTGTTGCAGATGTTTCAATTAATGGTGGCAATTTGAAAAAATTAACAATTATTTCGTTGTTTGGGCATGTCTCTGGGCTGGTCTTGGATTTGGGCTAATGAATGGGCAATGGGCACGAAGGAGTGAGACATGAACTGGCAATTAGCATGGAAATGAATTGTAAGTGCGATTAAATTAAGTTGCTAACATTTTCTAGAAAGTTGGTGTAATAATTTAGAATCAAACGCGGTCGTTGAAAAAGTTTTGAAACACTCCGAGTTTTTGAGAATCATACTCGTAAATACTAAGCTCTTTTATATATGTATGTATGCAGTCATGCGGCACTAAAAAGCGCACCTGCAAGCTAGAAAAAAGTTAGAGGGATTTAGCGGTACAAGCTTTTCTAATTCAGTGGCTCGTTCGAAAAACCGGTTAATTCGAAAACCTGTGCGACTGTTGAAAACCCGTTTCTCCGGGGTTTATGGGTTCTGAATGGGTTCTGAAAGCATTTCAAAATAATTATGTTGGGAAAACAGTTCAAAAAAGTTCGATTCTTGGTTTTGTACAACCGAATAAATTTAAAGTTGATTTTTTAATCGAGACAAACAATTACCTACTTAAAAATATTCGAAAATTCCTAAAATATTATTTTCCTAAATTTACTACTTGGTCAAATTATATCAAAAGCAGAAATTCAATTAATAGTGCAGTGCCCAATTAAAGCAGTTAAAGCAGCTACCTCATTTCGAATAGCTCACTCTAAAATTCAATCACTTCTACCGATATGATAAGCCAAAAAAAATAGCTCCGAAAGATAATGTGCTTCCATTTATTTCGAATTCCCAATTCAACTTGAACAGCTTAATGGAAAATTACTCCCCTACAGGACAGTGTCATCAGTGTCACTAAAATATGGTAACTTCATAAGCGCTTCATTAGCAACAGCTGCGGACAGCTCAGAGGAGACGCCGTTCACAAAAACTAATTGTTCCCTACGAGCAGCTACAAAAAGCAACAAAAACAATGAGACCGCACCGGCAAGTGAGCCACAATTTTTTTGCCGCCAGAGCAGAGTAATCAATATGGCAGCGAGCTGAAAAAATTATGTGCTGCTTGGTCAGTCCACGTCATGTCTCGTGTGGTTGCCACAAGTGTCACAATGAAAAATGCACAGCAGCGCGACGCTGTGCTCCGAGAGGCCAGTGGGGTGGAGTGGAAAATGTGGAAAATTTCAGCACAATTGTCGATACAAGGTGACAACGCGCTAAGATTTGTGGCGCAACACTGTCGCAAATGGTCACACCACAGCCGCAGCAAGCCAAAGGATCGAAGGACCAAAGGATCGAAGGACCAAAGGAGCAAAGGACCAACCGACGACAAACTCACGAATAGGGCAGCATTGGCAGAAGGGACAAAAGGGTAAAACGAACTCATTAGATTAATGACTGACATAATGGATTGCCGGTCAAAAGGTGGCACAATCGAAATATGCTGGCTTTCAAAGGACGTCAGAGCAATGTGCAATCGTGAAAGTATCAAATGAAGGGCACAAATTATTGGACAGGCTGTGAACATTTCTTAATTAGTGGTTGATATTGCTTTTTAATATAGACTGATGAAGCAGATGCCGAAATAGTTTCATAAGCTTCATGACATTTTATCATTTTTGAAGGACTATAAAGCTCTGTAAAAAGTACCCAAATAGAAAGATTAGTAAAATAATTAATGAGTGTCTCATACAAAGAGAGAATTTCGGAAAAAAATGCATAAAATAAGGGGAACTTAAAATCGACGTTTCCTTAAAGTCGACTTAAAGTAAAGACTGATTATGGCTATCACATTCAATATCTTAGTTAATTCTTTGTTTAAACTTTCTATTCCTAAGGGTCAAAATGTTTTCCCTTTTTGCAATCTTGAAAGTATCTTGAACATACTCTTAAGGATATTTTTCGATAATTAAACTAAGAATTATTATACTAAACAAAGGAAAAACCTTAAGTTTTCCATATATTTTGTTTTGTTTTCTTTAAAAGACTGGGTCTGGAAGTACTTAAAGTAGCCTCACAGCTGCACACAAACATACATAGTACATACATGACGCTGAAACAAGTTCATTATTTTTGTCGCAGCTCTCAACAGACCCACTAACTTAAGGTATTACAGGTTAAGCAGGGAAGTTTCGACGTATTTTAACTTTAAATAACAGGACTTAAGAACGGCTTACTTAACTTAAAATTATGTCAAATTTTATTTGAAGCTTATTTGAGCTTACCGTTTCGTTGTGGTTTTTTAACGTTGTTTCGGGTTTTTCAAGGCAACGGGGAACGCACGTGCCCGTGTAGTAAGTCAACCTTATCTCAACTGCACCCATAAAAGCCTCGTTTTCATTTTCATAAATAAGCACTTCATAATAAAGAGCGTCTTTATAAAAGATGAAAGATGAACACACGCACACACACTATCAAGAAGCATATTTGCTTTCCTTTTTGTTGTATTTCATTGCGGTTTGTGAATCCCTTTAGCAATTCTTTCTGGGTACTTTGCTGCTGCTGCGTCAAAGAAGAGAAATTGCAAATATTTGGGCCGTCTGCCGTGCGATCGGCATATTAATTAGCAGTAGAAGAAAAGGGGAGGGTGCGCGCTCAAAGTGTGAATGAGTAAGCGAACTTTTTCAACCTGCTGTTGAAAATATAATTTTTTGTCATCTCGAAAATACGCAATACAAGGAAACACGAATTTTAAAAATGTTTTTTGCTGCACATATTCTTGCACTTTACATGCAGAGGGAAAGAGAAAGAGATGAAACAAGCGCATAAAATGCTCGAAATGCCTGCACTTAATTTACCCATGCACTGCTCAAATCCCCGCCGGCAGTTGCTGCAACACGTACGCAGTTGCATGTAAAACCGCAGCAGTGACAACTCCACTTTCGCACCTTCGATTGGATTCGACTCGATTTAATGGCTCGTAAGTGATTCCGGCGGATGACAATGCCAATTGCCGTTGCCATTGTCGTATGGGCATTCGCTGCATTCGTTGCGATAGTGTGCCTCCAAGCTGCTCCTCCCCCTACCCCCTCCTGTACCGGCGCCCAGGTGTTGCCGGGCCGGCTTGTTAACCACAATTTACTGCACATTTGCACTTGCACGAGTGCGATGAGCGACGAGCCACGCGTGCCTCCCAACATATTTTTGCTCATGACATTTTCTAAGGCCTACATCGAGTAGCGGCATCGTTAGTTTGTCTGTCCGTGTGACAGTCCAGCTGTCTGCCCGTCTGGCAATACGCTTGGCCCTTGTCAGTTCGAAGCCAATCACTCAAAATGCGGCGCACGTAATTTTTATAATCATTTTGCGGTTTTATTGTGCGCACAGTTGTTGTTAGAAGCACCGCACACACACATACGCACTCTTATAAAATTGCACACATACACACACTTTGCCTGTTCGTACCAGGGAATTCAATCTCGAGAAATTTAGCAACTCCGTTAATTTTATATCAATTAAATGAAACGCTATTGCGTACGCCATGTTTTGGTTGAGTTACCGTTACTCCTTTTACATTGAATGTAGCATTGTTTTTGCACATTGTTTTTGTACAGCATTGTTTTGGGGAACATGCGATGAGAGTGAGAGAGTATGGTAGCATAGACTTGCAATGTTGTCGTGTTGTTCTCTGCACAACAACAGTAATGCCTTTCATTCCATTTTTACGGAAAAGGTATTACATTTTTGTGGCTTACCGCTAAAACTTCTAGCCGTATGGCCCCGGTTTTTGGACTATATAGTACTTTTTCCAGCGAAAGAGAAGTTTGCGAAAAATATTAGATTACAGGGGTAAAAAACAAAACTATTAAAAATAGCCACATTGGCAGATCTTAATAGTAGCCATACTTCTGAACATTAAGCATTAAGCCGGAGATTTTCAGTGTTCGGTTAGATTTCGGTTGAAAATGGTTGAAAATGGTTTAAGACACTCTACAAAGAGTATAATGCATGAAATTAAAGAATATAATAAGTTGCAGTGCAGTATAATAATCAGCCTTATATTAGAAAGTATAGTAACTCTGACTCTGCTACGAACCTTAACATAGCTGAATCTATACTGTGTCTATTTCGTCGTTATTTTGAAAAATACCATTCTTGCAGGAGCAAATGGTGTACCACTAAAAGGAAGTCCTTATCAATTCAAAAAGATTTTGCCATATTTATTTCATAGCTAAGATACGATTTCGTTGCAATTTTTGGCATTTTTCGGCTAATGATTTGAATTAACTTGTCGTATTATGATTAATCTTAACCAATCTATTAAAAACAAGCTCTTTCGAATTTTATAAGTTATTAATAATTCTGACACTAAAAATTGTGCATGGTTAGGATTCCCGGAATTGGTGTACCAACTGCGAACATTATATCGCTAGTGGCCATAAATTGTTTTACACATCATTGTTGTTGCTTTCATGTGTTGTCATAAGCGCCTCTTGTCACAAGCACTTAACCGTAGATCGAGCTTTAAAAAAACTTCATAATTCTAGCTATGTATCATTTTTGATACATAGGTACTAAAGTTCATAAAAATAATTTAAATTTTAAGTAATTTTGATTAAAACTTGTATTATTATGTTTTGTTAACATATTTAAGTGGTATTTATGCAGTTTATGCAAATAGTTTTGGTATATTTGTCTATACAACATGAGTTTTTACAAAGAGAGTAGAATGAGGTCGTCCACTTATTTCTATTTTCTCCAGAACAGAAGCAAGGTGACTCCTTGTACGGTTCTTTTGGGCGATTTATCGATTTTTGGTGTTTTTGATGGACCAGTCTCATTATTACCAGGATCATCGATAATGTGGGTTGAGAGTTTCGAAATCAATGCCGCAGCCAAATCGTTTCTTGGACGTTTTTTCTTCGTTTTTCTGTATAAGGCGATGCCAATGAAATTGCCAATTCATGCAGGAAATGTTTACGTTTTGTGTGCTTTTGGGTCTGCTTAAAATTTGGATCGATTTCATTGTATATAATATAGACATTCAAAGCAGAAATATCTATTATGTTAGAAAATAACGCCATAGTCCACCTATTATTTTTGGGTTTGCAACTGGAGCAACTCCGCCTTTTTTTGTCAACTGTATCAACACCTCCTTGTGTTGAATTATAAAAAGAAATTATTTTGGTATTATTATTTTTCGAATCGTTCGCAGTATTAGGGGTATTATGCATTGTACTCACGACAATTGTACATTTATATTTGTGGCTTATATACGAAACCAGAGTAGTATCAAGAGTAAATGCAAAGGTTGATTCATATCGCGGAATTATCTTACATTCCAATAGCTTCAGCGATCTCTTATTTTTGAGCATGGTTCCAACCATTGTTCTCTTGCAATCATTTTTGCCCAAGACTATGTGATGAAAAAAGTTGTCCATGGTGACATTATGCCCTCTGAAACCGTCAACCAAATCAAGAACAACTAGTTCTCCTTCATTCCGTTCAGAATTTCTTGATAAACCCTTTCCCAAATATGGCAAATATGGTACGGGAATCAACAAGTAGCCAGAACTTCAAACCATACTACCTCTCTGGTTTCTATGGAATGTACTGGCGAAACTTACAACGACCATGAAATCCCAGTAATGGTTCATCCACAGTAACTGAATCATTAGGATTGTAAAATATGGGGAGGCGTTCAGCCCACATTTTCCAGAAGATTCTTGTAGGAGGGAATTGATCATTACTGCTTTGGGCACGTCGGTTGAGTAGATCATCAAACCGAACTACTTTCTGAACAAATAAAAGTGTTTTTTCAGACATGATTGACCGTTCAATAACGTGCACTGCAGCATAGAAATACTTAAAATGCCATATGTATCAAAAATGATACATAGCAAGAATTATGAAGTTTTTAAATTTTTCATGGCCTACTTGCAAGAAATTTTTTAAATATGGATGAAAGCAAAGGCTATAACAAAATAAACAAAGTCACAAAGAATGGGGTATGCATATATTTTTAGAAAAAAGTTACGGCAAATCAAAAATCGAAATGTATCATTTTTGATACAAAGCTCGATCTACGGTTAAGTGTCGCTTCTCGCTGTGGCTTCTGAAACTGCTGGCAATTGAGTTGTCAAGTGGCTGAGTGGCCGTTTTTTTAATTTTTGTGGTTTGAATTGAAAGGGATCGCTTTGAATTGTTAGCAGCAGAAGAAAGTTCAATAGTTGAAAAAAGATTCTAGCCTTTGAGATCTGAAAGAGTAGTGGTGCATAGCTTATACTTAGTAGGTTCACATAAAACTAAATTCATTAGAATTTTCCGCACTAAATTATTAAAAAAATATATGCTCACTAATTTTATGGCAAAACTACAAGACAACACATTGTTTAGTAAGTTTTTACAAATCCATAAACTGTAAAATGTCAAGCAAAAATATGAGAAAAAACACACATTTTTGGCATATTTTGCTATAATACATTCAAATGAAGAGCAGTGCGACGCCTTGCACTTGACAATGCAAACCCGAGATACAGGTAGCGCTCCAGTGTTAACTTGCCAAGGGGCACACTAACGTAGTGTTTTTTATGTGGGAGCGCAAAGGGGTCATCATATTTTTTAAATAATTATAGATACTTATATTTAATGGTGCAAGAGTCCCGGCATAAAATGATTCACTTGTGTGTTCACATTCTACTTTCCATTCGAAAATATGATATTTATATACAAGTCGTTAACAGAAAATGCATACGAATAGTCACGAGATTCTTGAGTGGACAATGCAGGATATTGAAACATAGGTCTACCTTGGTATAGCATAGGATGTTTTGTATAAAATTTATAACGAAGATGAAGAAATAACAGAACACATCCTGTGTCACTGTGATGGGCTAGTAAGGAACGAACTTATGTACCTGGGTAATATATACAGTATGTATATCCAAGACCGCAGGGTATTGTGGACAAATATCAAAAGAAAATGGTTTCATAACTTTCGAAGTAACACTTACATGAGGTCTGCTTATACATGTCTGGCTCCCTACTTCAAATACAATTTCAGTCTTAATGTATTCAAGTCCAGAGGCCACATTTGTCATACTCCTCTTCAACCCACTATTTAGACTACCAAATTTCTATCTTCTAAATATATAAGAGCATTTTATAAAATTTTTTTAAATTGTTTAACTCAAAATTAACGAAGAAGATTGTACTGTACCAACAAAAGAGATCTTCCGCCTACGTTTCTGTCACCAGCGTGTCATACGTGTAAGCGCTCGTGTGAAGTTTTTGTGTTTGCTTATTTATGACAGATTTTATATATGTACATAATAAAATAAAAGCGCATAATAAACCAAAACAAAATGAGAAATGAGCAAGGAGCTGCGAGCCAAGTGCAGTTCTTTGCCTGCAGCTGCCTGCCTTTTGGCCTGTCACTGCACCAAAGTGAGAAAAAAATTGCCAAAAGTGGGTTAAGCTTGTTTACAAGCGCCTTTCGTGCATTTCTGCCGCTACTTTAGAATTTCGCGCATACGTCATGGCATCTGCGATTTGGCCAAAAGTGAGAATCCAGCCAAACTGAACAGATTCTCTGTCATTTGCATAATTTGCCACTTCTTACTCAGCACGCTGAGTGACTGACTGAATGTGTGTTGTCAGCGACGAATGTGGGCTGTGCAAATAAAAATCCGAAAAATACTCCCGGCAATTCGAATTATTTGACAAGTGAAACATTTCATTTGTGTGCGGTGCTGCTTTTGGCCGCATGAATGAAGGCTCCAAGGCAACCTAAAAGCTTGAAAAAATTGGCGCGTAATGTCGAATGTATGTATATTGTTATACAGCATATCATACTATTAGGGCCAGTTTCTCAGTGGATGTTTAAATCTAATTTGCGAATTGAGTTTAAATCTAGTTTAACTTTTCTTGAGTTTCACAGTGCATTTATTTAAATACGGAATAATGAATGGCAACTTCGAATATTTGACAATTGAACACAGCACAACTTGCCAAAAACATATGTTCAATTGTTCAATTATGGAGGCAGCGCGAGCTAAAAATTTTTCGTCGGCCGAAAGAAGTGAATTATTGGATATTCTTCAAAGAATCCACAGTTTATATTATTTATAATACTACGGGATCATTTATATGTGCTACACCATGCAGTTGTATGTTTAATTTGGCCGCTTATAAATTGCAATATTGTCGACGCAGCTTGCTTGCACATCCGAAATCAGCTGTTTATTTGTTTTCGATTGCAACTCTGTGCCGTACTTAAATGCCTACAACCGGGCATTTAAATTGTATTTAACTTCCCACTGTGAAACTGAAATTCCCTATTTAAACTGCAATCAGAGTTTAAACATCCACTGTGAAACTGGCCCTTAGCCGCCTAAGACATTTCTTAGCTTTGATCATCCAAGTACTCAGAAAAAATATTAATTCCTTATCATTTTAAATTATTTTGTAAGTAATTTTTTTCTAAAGAGAACGATTTAATTTTGAATATATAAAAGTTGATAAAATTTTAAATTTGTTTAATATGACTTTCGTAAAAAACAATCGTAAATCAATATTTTTTCGCATATGAACACTTCCAGGACAAGGTTTTAATTTTTTCTTCTGCATGCTAATTAGTCTCACAAAAATTTAAGATCTTCAAATTTGCGGCAAATGAAAATAGCAAAAGTGCAATATATGGCAACCACCTTCATTGCGCTTTCGATGCGATCCCCTTCAATTGATCGTTCTGAAACCGGGCCCATGTTGTTCCACCGACCAATACGGCATTGCTTATGTGAATGTGCGCTTCATTGGGAAACACGCGCACGTTCGCTTGTGCGCCCAAGCTGCCGTAGGAACCCACCCTCCACCCCACCCACTCCGCGCCAATTTACCGCACTAGCTGCTACTACACACGCTTCATCGCCAGTCAATAGTGGCATCATAAATTTGTTGTTTTATTAAAAATTTCACATGCAGTGACAACTGTGCGGCATGCCACGCTTTGTGGCGCGTTTGTGTGCTGCTCGCATTTGTTTCTGAATTTTTGCCTTTTTGGTGCTGCTGTTTGTCGTTTTGGTTGTTCTGTCGTTGTAATTTTTATGTCTGCTATTGTGTGCTGTAGAGAGTTATCGCAGGCAGGAACCTTGGCATATACACAGGCACGGCACGCCCCTAAGTGGGTTAGTGGAGCGCTTTTAAATGTTGTTGTCAAAAGAATCACACAATCGTTAAAATTTCGTTTTTTTTTGTTAATGAAAAAAAAAACAAAAGTTACTGCAGAAAATTGCAAATAAAAAGTGACATAAAAATGTTCTTTACACGTTTTTGAAAAGAGAAAGTACCCACGCGGCGAGGGAGTGTCGCAGGTGCTGCTGCCGTGCTGGTGCTGCACGTATTTCACGCACACACACACACACATGCATTTCTGATGTTTAGCAATTTTCATAAATTTGTGCAAAATGTGTTCCCAAGAGGGCGACAAGAGAATTCCCACAATCGCGCAGGCACGCACCAGAGGCCAATTTCTGCTAATGTTCAACATAATTCCATTTCTTTTTTTTTTATTATCAAAATCTTCATTTAACAAGAAAATATAATTGAAATTCTGCTGCCAGCACGCTGCCAGTTTAAGCGCAAATTTACATGTAAATAGTTTTTTTACTCATTGAATTTTGCTATGGAAATTTTTTTGTCAGTGCGGCTTGAATTGCGGCTAAGATGCAAATAAATCATGGCCAGTAGCGCTGAAGGCATAGAAAGAGCAAGACAAGCCTTAAAAAATGCCGTTATAAGTAATTATTACAAACAAGCATGACAGAAACTCTATAATGACAACAACAAGCAGAGAACGCCAAGCTTTTGAGTGACTGATCGACATTGACTCAACGGTCCAAAGGCTTAGAATGGTTATTTAATCTGTAAATAAATGGAAAAAGCAGCAATCAAATGCAAGCAACTGACATCTGACAGTTGTGAAATTTCGAATAGAATTTCACAAAATAACAACAACAACAAAAACAAGCGCAACAAATGGCACAAGCTAACAAACATACCATGATATGTTTGTACATGAAGAAAAAAAACAAAAAACGAAATTATGAGCAAGTAAGGAACACACACAGCGCCTTAGAAAAATGACCACCAAACGACAGCAGATTTATGGCAGGGCGTCGCAGTGGCTCAATTGCCAAGTGCTTGGTATGTTTCGAGAGGAGACTGGTTTGAAATCAAGCAAACTTATACTTTTATACATTTAAGAAAAATCAATCTAAAAAACTTCATTCCAAAATTATAAGTATATATCTTACTTTCTCGCACATACTTAATTAGCCATAACATCCCATTACCGGCTGACGGTCTGCCAAGCAGTTTCTCGCCTTCAGGCGCCTCTGTTTCAGTTGGGAAATTCCAAGTGTTTCCAGTATCAAGTTTAACTTTAAAAAATTTAATTTTCAATCAGCTTATCTATTTTGCATTTTTGATAGTTATTTCCATACTAGTCGAACTTCGTTGGCCCAAAGAGAAAGCTGTTCATTGCTTCAATGGAATAACTTTGGCATACACTGAGCTTAAAATCAATTAAATATGTTTTTCATTGATTTAATCATGTTTTTGATACATTTAAGAAAAATCAATCTAAAAAACTTCATTCCAAAATTATAAGTATATATCTTACTTTCTCGCACATACTTAATTAGCCATAACATCCCATTACCGGCTGACGGTCTGCCAAGCAGTTTCTCGCATTCAGGCGCCTCTGTTTCAGTTGGGAAATTCCAAGTGTTTCCAGTATCAAGTTTAACTTTAAAAAATTTAATTTTCAATCAGCTTATCTATTTTGCATTTTTGATAGTTATTTCCATACTAGTCGAACTTCGTTGGCCCAAAGAGAAAGCTGTTCATTGCTTCAATGGAATAACTTTGGCATACACTGAGCTTAAAATCAATTAAATATTTTTTTCATTGATTCCATGTAATTTTTCATTGGACTAAAAACAATGAATTTTCGTTAAGTCTATGGTCCGAGTCATAACCGCCTAAGTCTGTTTTAAATTTCTCAGCAGTATACATATGTAAAAGCTATTAGGTTTTTGATAGATAATTGCCGTCCTAAATAAGATACAAAAATCAAAGTGGTATAGCATATAGATTTGGACACGCTAAACACTGTCCTAACTCGAGTTTGCCTGTCATGCTTTGTGCCCACTGAATTGTGAGAATGCTTTTTTCAATGATATGTAATTAATTTTTCGGTTCAGTTTGTGTGGGCCTTCTATTTGAAAAAGTTTCTTATTGACAGTCTCTCTCGGAAGATCAAAAAATTTAATACCATTTTTTGTCAATTTCTCAAAAAAATCTTTTGCGATTGCTGAGTTGATATTGTGGCTGCAAAGGAGATGCCTTGCAGAGGGTTTGAGCCCGTACTTAAAACCAATCACTCGGCAAGTGCCAAGTGAAAACCAGTTGCAGATATCGGTCCCTGTTTGCAACAGCATATTCAATAATTTAACATGCTGCAGAAGGAAGGCGACAGCTCGCTGAGAGTATCTTGCAACAGAGCGCTTGCAGCTCAACGGCTTCATTTGCACAATGAGCGCTAAACGCTGTAAAACGGATAAATGCAAATATTGACAAAACAAATTGTCAAGCGGATCGAAGCGCGCTGTCAGCTGAGCACGAGGAGCTGCCTGCAGTGGTTGGACTGCCTTGCAGTGGCAAGTAGCTTGGAAAAAATACAAAGATGCAAATCGTCACACAGATACACACCGACAAACACATACAAAAGGACTGACAGACAGACAGAAGGGAGGGTGCCGCTGCAGCGTCGAGTGACATATTATGCGGCGGATTACGCAACTTTTACTTGTCAATTTGCCTTAAGCTGCGCTGATGCCATCACTGCTGCTGCGAGAGCTCCTGCTGCCGCTGCGAGAGCTCCTGCTGCCGCTGCTCCAATGAAAATAATAACAAAGATCAGTGTCCAGCAGCCACGCGCCTCTTCGAAACAATGGCAGCGTCTGTTGTGTGCCAGTGGCACTTTTGCTGCTGCCGCTTCGATTAGTGATGAATGACACATTTTTTTGTATTCCTTTTGTTGCAAGTTGCTGCATTTGCGGCAACGGAGTGTGGCACTGAAGCACTGAAGCCATGCAAAGGCATGCTCCGGCAACTCTGATCGCAAATTAATTTCATGTAATCCGCAATTAGTAAGCGTGATGTGGCTGCCGATTGCTGCTGACAGACAGCAGTTGTTGTTGTTGCTGCTGCCACGCAGAATCACGCCTAATTGCAGTCGCTTTGCTAATTCGCAGCTAGAAAAGAAAAGCTGCGTGAGGAAATTGAATTCGCTTTGACAGCGTAAGCGAAGCCACGTCGCTGTTGCAACTCCAAGTTGCACGTTGCCAGCACACGAACACACACAGAAACGCGCGCGCACACACACACACACACACACACACACACACACACACACATAAACTAATGCAACGCATAATTACCGCCATTTGAAGGCAGTGCATTTATTAATCATGCTGCGCCTTTTTCATTTCCTTATCGTGTTGCAACACTAGGATTTCCCTCCCTCCGTTTTCACTCCTAGCACTGCTTAATTGAACTTACTACAGCGAATGCTATTTACAGACTTTTGCTTGCAATTTGCTGCTTTTGCCAAATCTTGATTAAATTTCTCTTCCTTTGCAAGTTAATTCTCACATGAGCAAAGTTATTCGTTCCGAATTACTCATTTCTGATTCATTAGGAAATTGCGACCTCATACTGAAAACAGCTAGAAACCAGCAACATAAATCAGCATTGAAATTTCCGAAATCATGCCAATGCAGTTTTAATTACTTGGAAGGAAGTGACCGAAAAATGACGAAAATGGCAGAAATGTTGCTGAAAATAGTGCCCTGAAAATTGGCATATAAATTGGCTGAACGCCAGCAAAGAAACAACTAGAAGAAGATTTTCAAATGAAAATAGCAACATATAGATCAAAGAAGAAATAGTTGAAAAAAATGGAAGAAATGTGTGGATGAAGATGCTGAACTACATGATATTGAGGACCTTGATCGGTAACCTACAAATATAATAATTAAATAATTCGCTCAACAGTTCATGTGGGCTTAGGCTTAGCTTTCTCACATTAACTTATGTGTGCTTGTAATATTTCTTACAAATTAACGGGACCTACATTAATCGAATGAACCGGGTTGATGATCACGAGCGCGAGAATTAGAATCAACTGTGTAATGCAGGACTTAAAATGTTTTGGCTGAAAATGATGATACAAATTATTCAAAGTTTTCAAAAAACGGATTCCAAAGGAAATATACCAATAGATGAGTATAAAAGAAGAAGTTCAAATCTTTAACCTTATAATCCATCTCTACGAATATGCCACACTTTTCTGAAGTCATAAGGGCTGGGAAAAAGTATGACACAGAACTAACGTGAAAAATAAAAAGCCATAAATTGTGAAATGATTTTAATCATGTATGAATTTAGCAACAGAATTTGCATATTATTGGTGTAAAGATAGCAGATCTTATTTTTTTTTACTTAATATGTTCATCTTGCATCTCCTGAAGTAAGCTTAAACAAATCATATTTTAAACCGAGAAGCTTACCTTGTTTGAAAAGGTCCTTGCAAAATACTTTCTTTCTTTGCTTCTCTTGGCATAAAAACAAAATGCCGACTCTTTTCGTGAACTCCTCACTTACAAGAAATTTTTCAATTTCAGCTGCAGTCACAGTCAAACCCACAGACGCACTACAATTCAATTACCTGGAATCTGCTGGGTGTCCACACATAAACTGGACATAATGATATTTCAGCTCAAATAAATCAACTTGCATCGACAATAAATTGCCTTCATGCTCCGTACCCGGATCCGTACTGCTGTTTGCGCTTTTTGCGCTAAGCTGCAAATTGCCAAAGGACCTAGGAGCTGAAGGCTGCCTCAAGAAATACCTGCTGCTGCAATGCCATCAGCCTCACCAACAGCAAGCTCAGAAGCAGCAGCAAGATTTTAATAAATTAACAAAGCACAAAGCGACCAACAGGGAAAAAAGCAGCCAGCAAATGCGGCTAAAATGAAGAAGCACAAGCTGAAAATAGGGACAAATCTGAAAAATCTGCGCTTGATGCTGTTTTGTCTGCTTATTTATGAAGGCAATATGTTGAAGTGAGCTCCAGCTGAAGTCCGAGGAGCAGGCCAGCGGCCAGCAGCAGCAGCCAGAGCAAGAAAGAAGAAGATAAACTCAACTTGACAGCGGAAACAACAACAAGCTGCCAAAACGCCAAACACTCACCTGTGCCGCACGCAAAAGCGTCCTTCTGTCCAGCAGCGCCATCGACACTTCTCGCATTTGCATGGCGCGCTGCAAGATTTATGAGCGCATTTGACTTGATTTAGCTTGTTTATGTACGCAGCTAAGTTATGGCTGCGCATTATGGCCAGCAGAGGCAGCAGCAACGGGCAACTCTCCACCAACAGCGCTGCCAACAGCTGCGCAAGATAGCGTCCGGTGATGTGCGTGTGTTTGTAAGTGACCAAGCCACGCACATATTGCAGGTGCCTGTGTTTCCCTCAGCGTACACTCGGCGTAATTAGTTAGTTATGCTAACATCATAATTTTTTTGATGCTTAAGAATGTGATTACATATTAAATAGAAATTGTGAAAACAATTTGGAAAAAGTCAACTTGAAGTTAATGAACAAATTAGTAATGACAAATAAAAATGGTGGTTTAAACCCAATTTTGAAGTACTTGGAAGGGGATCCAGTCTTCTATTCACTATTGAGACGGTTCTCTATGTACTATTTACAGGTCTTCATGTATGAAAAGCATAAAATGGTAAGGCTTTCGGGATCTGTCGGCAATATTCTGCGATTATAGATATGCATTACCTAGGTAATAAAGTCTGGCCCTTAGTAGCCCATCACAGTGACGCAAGATGTGTTCTGCTATTTCTTCATCTTCGTTACAGAACATACATATATAAAATCATGTGCTATACCAAAGTAGACCTATATCTCATTACCCTGCAGTATCCGCTCAAAAATCCCGTGGCTATTTCGAATTTAGAAACATTTTTAGTGTTACAAATGAATGGAATTAAATAGGACTTTTATTACTTCCATGACTGATTTATTTTCTTGGCTGTATGAGTGTGAGCGCAAGTACAGGTGAATGAGCTCACAGTTATTCAGAAAGCTGCGTTCGTTGCTGATGGACAAACCATTTATTTTGTGCGTGTGTGTGGGTATAGCGTTGAATGTTTGTATGTGTGCGTGCATGTGTCAGGATAAAAATCAAATTCAGATTTTGCAAATGCTGCAGCAGATTGCTGCAAGTGGAGCAGTGCTAGGGCACTAGTGCGGCATGAGTCGAGCAAGCAGAGGGAATCAGCAATGTTGGGCAGTTGGCCAGTTGGCGGGTGGGGGATGTATAAGTGAGGCACATAAATTGCACAAGCGCGTGAGTTTTGCAAATTAACGTGCAGAGTAGTTCATCATTTGAAGGGAGCAGTGAGTTCTATAAATAAAATTGAGCATCCCCATTTTGGGGAAATGGCGGCATGCCATTAACATGCAATTACAGCAGCTCACGTACATATAAACAGCGTAAATGAGCTTCCATATCAGTGTTTGTAAGTATGTAATATTTGCAGATCGATCTTTATCTATGGAACAGCGTCGGAGTAGTTCAGGGTTCGTAATTTTGTAAGCTTCAGCCGAAGAAATCTTTGCCTCAGATAAATCGTGTAGTTTTTATAACGTGCATATTTCGAAAAATTTTCATAATATTTTGATCGATTTCAAAAATGAGGAATTATGAACTTTTACTTCTAAGGATATTTTGATATACATTTGAATGTTATTCTATAGTTGTTAATTCTAAAAACTGTTGTTTAGGGATTAATTTTTGCGCTAAAAAAGTCGTAAGGATACTTAAACGTACTTACTACTAAGCAGACTAAGGAAGACTGCCCATTTAGATAGGACCTTCAAACCCGATGACCCGAAAGCAGCACCTCTTGCATGTGAGCTTATTATTGCTCTAATTTCTCAGCGTATCTGCTTAGCATTGGCTCATTTAACAACAGACACATCCTTTTGCTACGCGCTTATGAAATATTAAAATATATTTTTTTAAGCGCTAAACTCTGTCCTTTCTGTTTGCTGTGCTCTTTGTTGTTGTTGTTGCAGTTGCCTTTGATTCAGTGACAGGGATAAGCGTTTAAATTTGCGCAAATTAATGAGCCGAAGTGTCAGAGGTTGCTTACCTTTTTTTCTGCACCTCGCTTGTTCGCTCATTCGCACACTTACCCACACATTTTCGCATTTTCTTGCTGTTGTTGCTGCTGCTGTTGTTGGTTTTGTCATTTGCGCTGCTGTGCGTTGCTGCTGCTGTCACTTTAAAGTGTCGCCGCAGGGCTCTATAAAAGGGGCGTTGGCAATAACGGCAGGATATTGAGAAGTGTGCGCTGGGGAGCGGAGAGGCGGCTTTTGGCGCTTAGTGGCAGGACGCCATGAGTCCTTTGGCCTTTTGTTTCAACGTGCAAGCGCTAATGCTTGTCATGTATTATAAAACAATAACAAAGCAAGCAAAAAACGCATTGTCATTCATCACAACAACAACAACAATAACAACAACAACAACAAAACAACAACGTTGCAGAAATGACAGCGACAAGAAAAAACAAAGGCACGCGCATTGTTGTCACGTTTGCACACCAAAAAGCATACCGAGCCACTCCGCCACTTCGACACTCAACAGCGACGCCATGAAGCACAACCCCCTGCTCAAGGATACAACGACCTTAAGGTCTTCATCTTTAAGCCAGTGTAAGAGTGCATGTGTGTGTGTGTGTGTTGGTGTATTTCAAGCTGAAGCTATAAGAAATTAAAATGTGTTCAGCGCCGTCACATGAAAAATGAGTTTACAATGACAATTTATTGTCTTTAAGGGTCAGCAGATAAGTCGAATCCTCCGCCCTGCTCATTAAGACAGCACAGCAGTCGAGTCCTATGCTTTTCTTACCAAAGCCAAAATAAAATAAGCGTTGTTTTTCTTGTCCTTTTAGTAGTCAGTCCAATGCTTTAAAGCGCCTTCACTGGAGAAAACAGCCCAATTTACAATTTGCCAAATTTTGACGAATTCATCAAGCGAATATGCAAATATTAAGGCGTGATATCAGCAGGAACAAATAAAGAACAACAAACACTTCAGAAATGCCTCAAGTACTTTCGCCGCAATTTTGGCACAGCTCATTCAAATCATTGAGTGCCCTACGGAATCTCCTCGAATTGACCATTAAAAGAAGCCACATTAAATTTGGCGTGTTCTTGAGCATTGTAAATATTTGGAAACTTCATTAGCATGACCAGATTTTATTGCGGCACACTGACGCTTTTTATGGCTGGCTGCGCCAAAAGATGCCAATCAGCGTTTTGTACTAATTCTGCAGAGAAAGCCATAAACGACGCTCACGATATTGCCAATGACAATTAAAAAGTGGTATTAAGGGCAATTGACTTTTAAGGACAATGCAATTTTTTATTCTCTTTGATGGGAAAAAATGTTCTATAGTGCATAACTATAAATCAAATGGAAGAAATATATATATATATGTGCCTGTATAATATATAATCATAGTTAGTTGAATATTTTTATATCGGAACATATGTAGTACGCATTAGGACTTAAATCAGATCCTTCTAAGTCTGTTAAATATATCCTTTAATTTCATGCAAAAATAATGGATTTGTTTTTACTACACCTTCTTTACATACATACATATATTGATATGCTGGAACATGGCATGGCAACTTCGATTATTCCAAATAATTTATACACACTCACCTCAATCAATGAGATATACGGTTCCAGTCAATCCCATGACCAACTCAAAACAGTTAAACATGAGACCCGACAATTTATATATTATAAAGTCCTGCTGCAAAGTAAAAATACCTACGCTCTGTAAAAACGATGTGACACAAATGATACTGCTGAAATTTATTTCCAAGAAAAGTCATTCAAGAATACTTTTGTGAGTTAATTTTAATGGCCGAACTGAAAGCGAGGCGTGTTACTTGCTGTCGTGGCGACAGTAGCAGCATGCCACGCATATGATGAAAGCCAGCGAGCCAACAACAACCACAATCATTATCATCATCATCATCATCATCATATAAATGAAAATTATCAAAAATTATGTCCAGAGCAAAGTAAAATGATGTCATTAAATTGAAACATTTTGTAAATGAGCTCAAATTACATTGTCGTGCTCGTTGTTGTTGTTGTTGTTTTTTTTTTTGTCGCTGTTTTTTTTTCCTGCTCACTTACGCAATTACACAGAAGCACATATGCACGTACGTATGCACACAAAAGCGCTTATTTCATAAAGGGACTAGCAGCCCACCGGAGGCAGGAGTATTCCCCGAAGCAATGGACTTATCTCTTTGGAGTGCCTGAAAATCCCAGTAAATGGTCAGGAATTTCGTATTATTTAGAGCATGCGAGTATGCAAACTCCCCCCTCTCTCGCATAATGAATGGACATTAACACTACGAGCAACTTCCCGCATACGCCCAGCCCGCCCTCCGCCAGCATAATGAGACCGCCACAATGACAAGCGCTTGGCAAATATGAAAAGCGTTGAGAAAATTAAATGAAACGATGATATAAACATGCGTCGCTTGGCCACAAGCACAAACATAGCAACACAATAAAGAATATTTAAAAGTCCTTAATTGTGCACCCCTCAGGGCTAGTTTCACAGTGGATATTTAAACTCTGAATGCAGTTTAAATAGGGAATTTCAGTTTCACAGTTGGAAGTTAAATACGATTTAAATAGCCGACTGTGGATATTTAAGTACGGCACAGAGTTGCAATCGAAAACAAATAAACAGCTGATTTCGGATGTGCAAGCAAGCTGCGTCGACAATATTGCAATTTATAAGAGATCAAATTAAACATAAAACTGCATGGTATAGCACATATAAATGATCCCGTAGTATTATAAATAATATAAACTGTGGATTCTTTGCACAATATCCAATAATTCACTTCTTTCGGCCGACGAAAAATTTTTAGCTCGCGCTACCTCCATAATTGAACATATGTTTTTGGCAAGTTGTGTCAACCTTCAATTGTCAAATATTCGAAGTTGCCATTCATTATTCCGTATTTAAATAAATGCACTGTGAAACTCAAGAAAAGTTAAACTAGATTTAAACTCAATTCGCAAATTAGATTTAAACATCCACTGTGAAACTGGCCCTCAGTGCTACTCCTTTCGTTGCCAAAATTGTGTGATTGGCCCATTGTGCGGCCGTGGGCTGAGAAGCATGTCCGGTCCTGCAGTTGCGTGTCATGGCGGAGTTTGTAAAAGGGTACGCCCTTTTATGCTGTCACAATTGCTGCTATTTTTATGCCACTGGCTTTAAACCCTTGCCGCGCAGCGCACATTTCTATGTTGCCCACGCCAGGCAGGCTCCAACAATTTTGCTTATGCTTTTAATTAAATTAATGAAATGTGTCCTGTCGTGATAATGGCAAATTTTGAATTTCTTCAGCATGCATACACATTTTTGTAGTTGTTGTTGTTTTTGGGTAGGGAGTGGCTTCATGCTGACTACTCCTTGCATGACTTTGAACATGCACACTTGCCTTTTATGTGTCACTGTAATTATCTCTACTGCATGCCTAACCTGTCTTAAACAGTTTTTCATTAAAACAACAGATCCTTGCTTTGAAATGTGGTTTTCCTTTTTATGCAGGAACCATGCAAAAATAATTAATCAAGAGTTGACCTTTAGAAGAACGAGTGCGCAAGGTTGACGAGTTGTTCTTCTGCCTGAGAGAGAACTCAAATTGTATATGTAAAAAAAGATTTGTATAGACAAATAAATTTGAAAACATTCAAACTGAAAGTATCTATCAATTTTGACAGTTTCATAATTAGCACAGTTCACTCATAGATAAAAATTTAGCATCTGCATCGAGATAAAGGCTACAAAAGCGAAATCTATGCAACTCTTTACTCTGCACATAAATTATTTATGTATTATAATTGTCAAACTGAATGCAGTTAAGTACAGCATATCAAGGATAATGATTTCAATTAATTTGAAGACTTCGGATATCATGGAATTGCTTATCAAATTATGAACTTCATTCTATAGCATATAGAGATATGCTGGATTTTCTATTGTTCGTTCTGCTCTTGCACAATTAACTACGCAGGCACTTCAAGTTGACCCAATAAAGCAGCCAACACATGCATGAATGTCCTTTGCCATGGATCTATATCTGCATGCAACGGCATATGTGTATGCCCATGTATGGAATTAACGGTCTCTCGAGACAGTAGCACTATTTCTAGTTATTACACTTACTTACCACAAATCAGTCCCGAGCACTCCCCTTTCTTTAGATAGGCCAGATAGTGTCCTGTTGCGTGTGGTAGGCATGAAGTTGCGTCATAACTCGTTTTTATTACATATTTTAAGGCGGACATGCCTGTATACAAATGCCGCCTATACGAGTGTATGCGTGTATCTTTATGTGCTATTATGAGTAAGTTTAATAAATTTAAAGACAAGTCAACGCTGACAGAACTGGGCTAGGTACTCCACAGCACATGCAATGTCACACATCATGGTAAAAGGAAAAACACGCAAATGTGCGCTAATTAGGGTAAAGCAATTATTCTGATTTGAATATAAAAAGGAAAATTATACTCTCGCATAACATATACGCAGCAGGTAAAAAAGTCCTTGTAATTTGTATGAAAGCATTTGATATGATAGCGAAAGCTGATATTAAAAGAGGAGTGGTTTTGCGAGCTCCTGTAGCTTAGAGCTTTGTTGTTGGTCTTTTGTTTAGTGTGACTTTTTCAAATGGTAGTAACTTATTTGTAAATACTAATATTTTTACCAATATAGTTTTCCGGAAATATTGAGCAATGTTCTTAACTTAACTTTCACTCGATAATGAAGTCAACTTAAAAATAAGCGGGTATGTGGACTTCAATTTTACCAATCTCAATTCGACCATCTGAATGCTTTTTTTCCCTAATAAATAATTTTTTTTTAAATTAATCGAATAAATGCACTTATTTTGATAGGCTTATTTTGCGCAAGATCGTTTACTTACGATGGAATGATTCAGATTTTTGGTTAGTAATATAAGCGATACCATGTGCTCCTCAGACACCACATCCTTTCTCCATAATTAAGGCAACAAACTGAAAATTGCTTCTCGCTCTTCGCAAAGATTTCTTTCAAATCCAATTATGATTTCTCTGACATAAAATAATATGCCAAAAACTATAGAAACATAAAGCCAAAGTACGTGCCATGCTCACCAGGAGCAGGCAATCTTATCACAGACACAGAAATGACCAAATAAAATAAAATTTGCATTTAATGTGTGTAACGGCCAAAAAGATGAGGACTTGATGACGTTGTGACTGTAATGTCATACGAAGTGGAGCGCAAATTCCTCAGCAAACACACACAGACACATTTGCTTGCCCAATGCTAGCCAATTCCAAGAGCCAACAGCGTCCGTTTGGGAATTGCTTTTATGCAAATGAACGCATCTGAGGGCATTGATATGCGGTGTTAATGTGTGCGTCTGTCTGCTCACTGCTGGACTGGAGCTGTCTGAGAGTGGAGCTGTGCGAATGAATGTGTGATTGTGTTGTGGCGAGCATGTTTACTTCTTGTGACTGGTAACAATAATAAAATTGGCTAAAAGCAATTGGCCATAACACATATCAAAACACAAATCGAAGCGCAGTGTTGCTTCGTTCGTTTTCACAAGGATGTAGAACGTAAGCAGGTTGCATGGGCGCTTCTCTCTGCTTGACTGACCATGAAATTACAGGCCAAAGCGCTAACGTGGCCCATAACTACTTGGCTAATTTGAGCAGTGCGCGCGCGTCCTCTGCCACGCACTTCAACACGCACTGCTGTTGTTGTTGTTCCGGCCAAGCAACGCAGCTGCCACTTCCCCTTCTGCCACTGCGACACTGCGCTGTTACACTCTAAATTTAGACCGGCTCTAGACCGGCTCCCGCTCTGACTTTGTGCTTGCTCTTTGATCTGCGGCATGCTACCGTTGTTTTTGCCGCATTCCTGCCGTTGTTGTGGCGCATTTCTTGGAACATTTGCTTTGCTGTGGCACTTCACTTGATTGCTGCCGGCATGACCGCTGCCCTGCCAGAGAGTGCAGAGAGCCTTGCGAGTACGCAAGGAATTTCTTGTGAAGTGCTCCTCGACTGCCATTTTTTATGTTTGCCATTTTTGCTCTGCTTTTTCTAATTTCAGCTACAAGTTTGACTGTTCTTTGCTTGCTTGTTGCACAAATTGAATGTTTTTAATTAGTTTTGCGGCACCTTCGAGCGAGCCATGAGTTCAGCAGAAGCATATATACAAAATTTCGTGGTAAAAACGCTGTAAACATTATTGTATCTAAGTAGGGACAGCACGTACTTTAATATACAATCGCAGAAAGAGGCCATAAAAAGTGGGCGTAGCTTTTAAGCAACTGTAGTTAATTTTGGAACTTTAAAATCAATCCTCTTTACCTGATTGCGCCAATTTTCATTGCCAAAAGCAGTAGTTTTATCTCTCTTTAAATTGAACTCCCACATAGTGCAGCCTTCTATGATACGAATATCTTTCAGTTTGACTGGAGATAGTTTGATTAAGTTGACATTCGTTGCTTTAGCACAAAAGTAAAATAAAAATTCGCTTAAACGTCAGTCATGATCGAAATACTAGCAAGCCTTAGGGATTTTATTAGTTCACAAAAGCGCTTTTAAAGAGTTTCAATTTAGAAATTTACGAGCACTTTTTATAGTAGATTAGACAGTGCCTTAAAGTTGTAGTTGACGTTCAATGAAAGAATTTCATTTTAAGTGAAAAATTAAGTTTTATTTAAATGTTCAATATTAGACATTATTTTGCATTAGTTTTACACATAATTCTAATTGAAGTTAAATATGCGCTGTGCAGTTGGCACACGGTTGGTTAATACACGGAAATAAGACGCAATTAAATGGATAATAAAGTTAACTAGTCAGGAAATGCTTCTGATTAATATGACGCTTCTTCTTAGAAAATATTTTGTATGGTATAAAACGAAAATATTCAAATTTATATTGAATGAGCTAGGATTTTCGTTGCAGTTTGAATGGAAGTAAATATGAGAAGCCTTAAATATGCTTTGAATTCCAAAACTATGCTTTTCACCAAATTTAATATGTGGGAATTTTAGTGAAATCACTTTAAACTCTTATTTAAAGTAAAATACCAACTCCTAAAATGATGCTGATAAGAGCGACGAATTTTTTAACGAATTCATAATTTCATCTCATTATTGACAACAGCACGTACTGCTGAAGCTTCTGCTGTTCCCACTCGCAAAGTGCTTACCTTTCTTTTGCTTTCTTGGAAGCCATTAAAATATATTTAAAGCAGGCAAAACATTCCGCGAAACAAAATTCAATAAGTTTATTTTAACGAATGACGCATGTCAAGATGGATGACTATCCAGCTGTGAATGCAGCTACTGTTTAAGCCAATACATGTACATAGCCCCTCCCCAGGCACAAGTAGAAATTATGCATGACAAATTAAAACGGCAGGGAGTGTTAAGGGGGAATGTCGGTTAAGTACATTTCCTTGTAAATGAGCAGCATACTTTTTGGGAACACAGAACAAACACGGATGCAGTTATCGGGCACACAATCAGAAAGACAAAATGCGCAATTAATGCGGCGACAAACGCTTGTAAAGCAAAACCGCATTAACATAACATTTTGGCCAAGAGCCGCTTTTCTGCAGCTTTGATGTCCATCGAAGCTATTAAAAAAAGAACGCCAGAAACTGAGCGGCAATAAATGCGCAGACACACAAACGATAACAAAACACCCTCGAGAACTTTCACCAGAACACTTAAAACGCATTTTTATGAAGCCAATAGAAAGTTGCGCTGTGCGAAATTCAAAAATCCCAAAACAAAAAAAAAACAAGAACAAAACGACAAAAACGGTCGCGCGCGCCAAATTTGGTCAAGAACAATTTTTGAATTTCAAATTGCTGCGCAGAAGAGCAGACCGGCAGACAGATGAACGGCCTTCCACGTACGAAGCCAGCAACGGAGAACAACAACAACAACAACAACAGCAGCAAAGTAAAGTAAACCGCGAACGCTCAAAGCCCAAGACCCAAAACGATCAAAAATTTATGAAGTTGTACGGCGATAAGCGTTTGTTTATGTGTGGGACCGCCGCACTGCTGGACGCACCTCCACAATTGCTGCTGCCGCCAGCAAGCTCGGCAATTGAAGCCGTCGGTGGTAGTACAGCAGCAGCAGCAGCAGCTGGCCACAAACCGAAAATTCGCAGCACAAAGCAATCGAAGACCAAGACGAAAACAAAAGCACAACAAGAACAACAACAAAAGGAACAACAACATGCAAGTAGTTCGAAAACAAAGCCAAAATTATTCGAAATTATTCAGCAACAGCAAAGAAATGAACGCACACAAAAGCATATTTTGAATTTTGGCTGTTTCTGTGCCAGTGACCGAGTCTTGCGGCTGAAAGCGCGTCACCATTTGTGTGTGTGTGTGTGTGTGTGTGTGTAGCTGTCACTTTGACAGCCCATCACTCATTCGAAATTCCTGTCCAGCTGTCATGAGGCGAACGGACTCGCACTTTCGCAATAGGCCACATTCTGGCCCCTTCTAGCCAGAGTAATAGGCCGACGTTTGTTACACATTTTAGCGCAGCGCCTGTCAAATTACATGCAAATGTATTTGAACCGGTAAAAGCCGGTCTTCTTCTTGGCGGTAGCGGCGTGCGCTAATCAGCAACCAATTAATCAATTCAAATAAGTTTGCTTAACTTGGCTGGCGTTGTTTTTTGCTGAACTGAACTGCTGAGGCCATTTTATCGCCCTTTCCGGGAACTGCGCCTCTCAACAGACAGTTTTGGTCCATATAAGTTATTGACTTGTGACTCAACCGGTCAGTCAACCGCTCTCAGCCACTCGGCCCGCCATTCATGCTCGGGCCACTGTCGCAAGTTTATTTCTTGTCGTTAACTTCAAACTTTGTTGTTTTTTTTTCTTTTAATTATTTTTGTTTCAAATATTTGTTGTTGCTTTTGTATGCTCATCGATTTCGCACAAATCTTATCAGCTGATCGATTACTGCCCACACACGCCCCGCGCTCTTCTTTTTTTGCTTGACTGCTTGGCGCTTGTGATGAATATTGCTGCAAATGATCGTCATTAAGCGTTATGACGTATTTATGCAAATTCAAATTGGCAACAGGATGTCTTTATTTAAACTTTGGCTTGCTGGCAATTTGTTGCTACTGGTTTTTGCGAAATGCTTTTGCTTTTATTGCCGCTCATGTTTGCAAACACAATTTACATTTTAACGCATACACAATCACGAAATTTGCATATTAATGACGCGTCGGTCGCACTTTAAAACAATTAAACGACCTTTTTATTTACTTTTACTTTTTATAATGTAGTGGCATGTTTGTGGGCGTGTGGCAGTATATGTGAGCGAGCGCTTGTTGTAAAATAAATTACTATAAACCAATAAAATTGTATACACAACTTTGAATTGAAAATGGGCTTTAAGAATTTGGCACTTGAGTGAGTTTGAAGCTCAGCAGTTTCTTTAATATTTATATGAAATTATTTTCAAAACTTAGATTAATAGTTTTATGGACATAAAAATGGTGATCTGTATCAGTTTAATAAACAGTTCAAGCAACTTCTGCAAATGCGCTTTCGAAAAACCCAGCTTCAACAAGAAATAATTTTATTTACACAAGCTTTTGGTCTGATGAAACTTTTTTGAAATTCGGATACACTCAGAACTAACTACGAAGAATCTTGGAAGAATATTTATACTATAATTCTAAGGACATACTTGCCAAAGAGAAATGACAATACTTAGTTGTCTATTTCTGTTCTGAAACAAAGCAATTTTAAGTGTACAACAACAAAGAATTAGAATTATTGCTCACATGGGCAGGTCATATAGCTATTTCGGTTTTTGCCAGAAAACCTCATCAGTGACTTTTAATGTGAATTCTAATAATTTCTAAACGACTAATTACTCGAAATAGAAGCATTAATGGTAAAGTCTGTGAAACGTAGGAGTTGAACCATGAACCTATGACGTAGTAAGCGAATGCGCTAACCATCACACCATCGGACTGGACGACTCTGCGCTGGCAAACATCCCAGTTACCTGCTGTCTATATCAAACGCATAGTGTTTGTTGCTATTGTACACTGTCTAATGCAATTGTTTTTGCCTAACTTGAGAGCTCCATCGGAGCACATACTTGAGGCAAATGAATGTATCAGTTTTTGTTTCTGTAAGAACATTTCTTCGTTTTTACATTATGTTTACTTTCTGATTTGGGTGTGTCCTCCCTATCATATTATACGAGTTTATGTTTATTCGGCAGCTTGAATGTTAGAAAGAATAGTTTTTATTCGGACTTACTTGCCAAAGAGAAATGACAATACTTAGTTGTCTATTTCTGTTCTGAAACAAAGCAATTTTAAGTGTACAACAACAAAGAATTAGAATTATTGCTCACATGGGCAGGTCATATAGCTATTTCGGTTTTTGCCAGAAAACCTCATCAGTGACTTTTAATGTGAATTCTAATAATTTCTAAACGACTAATTACTCGAAATAGAAGCATTAATGGTAAAGTCTGTGAAACGTAGGAGTTGAACCATGAACCTATGACGTAGTAAGCGAATGCGCTAACCATCACACCATCGGACTGGACGACTCTGCGCTGGCAAACATCCCAGTTACCTGCTGTCTATATCAAACGCATAGTGTTTGTTGCTATTGTACACTGTCTAATGCAATTGTTTTTGCCTAACTGAGAGCTCCATCGGAGCACATACTTGAGGCAAATGAATGTATCAGTTTTTGTTTCTGTAAGAACATTTCTTCGTTTTTACATTATGTTTACTTTCTGATTTGGGTGTGTCCTCCCTATCATATTATACGAGTTTATGTTTATTCGGCAGCTTGAATGTTAGAAAGAATAGTTTTTATTCGGACTTACTTGCCAAAGAGAAATGACAATACTTAGTTGTCTATTTCTGTTCTGAAACAAAGCAATTTTAAGTGTACAACAACAAAGAATTAGAATTATTGCTCACATGGGCAGGTCATATAGCTATTTCGGTTTTTGCCAGAAAACCTCATCAGTGACTTTTAATGTGAATTCTAATAATTTCTAAACGACTAATTACTCGAAATAGAAGCATTAATGGTAAAGTCTGTGAAACGTAGGAGTTGAACCATGAACCTATGACGTAGTAAGCGAATGCGCTAACCATCACACCATCGGACTGGACGACTCTGCGCTGGCAAACATCCCAGTTACCTGCTGTCTATATCAAACGCATAGTGTTTGTTGCTATTGTACACTGTCTAATGCAATTGTTTTTGCCTAACTTGAGAGCTCCATCGGAGCACATACTTGAGGCAAATGAATGTATCAGTTTTTGTTTCTGTAAGAACATTTCTTCGTTTTTACATTATGTTTACTTTCTGATTTGGGTGTGTCCTCCCTATCATATTATACGAGTTTATGTTTATTCGGCAGCTTGAATGTTAGAAAGAATAGTTTTTATTCGGACTTACTTGCCAAAGAGAAATGACAATACTTAGTTGTCTATTTCTGTTCTGAAACAAAGCAATTTTAAGTGTACAACAACAAAGAATTAGAATTATTGCTCACATGGGCAGGTCATATAGCTATTTCGGTTTTTGCCAGAAAACCTCATCAGTGACTTTTAATGTGAATTCTAATAATTTCTAAACGACTAATTACTCGAAATAGAAGCATTAATGGTAAAGTCTGTGAAACGTAGGAGTTGAACCATGAACCTATGACGTAGTAAGCGAATGCGCTAACCATCACACCATCGGACTGGACGACTCTGCGCTGGCAAACATCCCAGTTACCTGCTGTCTATATCAAACGCATAGTGTTTGTTGCTATTGTACACTGTCTAATGCAATTGTTTTTGCCTAACTTGAGAGCTCCATCGGAGCACATACTTGAGGCAAATGAATGTATCAGTTTTTGTTTCTGTAAGAACATTTCTTCGTTTTTACATTATGTTTACTTTCTGATTTGGGTGTGTCCTCCCTATCATATTATACGAGTTTATGTTTATTCGGCAGCTTGAATGTTAGAAAGAATAGTTTTTATTCGGACTTACTTGCCAAAGAGAAATGACAATACTTAGTTGTCTATTTCTGTTCTGAAACAAAGCAATTTTAAGTGTACAACAACAAAGAATTAGAATTATTGCTCACATGGGCAGGTCATATAGCTATTTCGGTTTTTGCCAGAAAACCTCATCAGTGACTTTTAATGTGAATTCTAATAATTTCTAAACGACTAATTACTCGAAATAGAAGCATTAATGGTAAAGTCTGTGAAACGTAGGAGTTGAACCATGAACCTATGACGTAGTAAGCGAATGCGCTAACCATCACACCATCGGACTGGACGACTCTGCGCTGGCAAACATCCCAGTTACCTGCTGTCTATATCAAACGCATAGTGTTTGTTGCTATTGTACACTGTCTAATGCAATTGTTTTTGCCTAACTTGAGAGCTCCATCGGAGCACATACTTGAGGCAAATGAATGTATCAGTTTTTGTTTCTGTAAGAACATTTCTTCGTTTTTACATTATGTTTACTTTCTGATTTGGGTGTGTCCTCCCTATCATATTATACGAGTTTATGTTTATTCGGCAGCTTGAATGTTAGAAAGAATAGTTTTTATTCGGACTTACTTGCCAAAGAGAAATGACAATACTTAGTTGTCTATTTCTGTTCTGAAACAAAGCAATTTTAAGTGTACAACAACAAAGAATTAGAATTATTGCTCACATGGGCAGGTCATATAGCTATTTCGGTTTTTGCCAGAAAACCTCATCAGTGACTTTTAATGTGAATTCTAATAATTTCTAAACGACTAATTACTCGAAATAGAAGCATTAATGGTAAAGTCTGTGAAACGTAGGAGTTGAACCATGAACCTATGACGTAGTAAGCGAATGCGCTAACCATCACACCATCGGACTGGACGACTCTGCGCTGGCAAACATCCCAGTTACCTGCTGTCTATATCAAACGCATAGTGTTTGTTGCTATTGTACACTGTCTAATGCAATTGTTTTTGCCTAACTGAGAGCTCCATCGGAGCACATACTTGAGGCAAATGAATGTATCAGTTTTTGTTTCTGTAAGAACATTTCTTCGTTTTTACATTATGTTTACTTTCTGATTTGGGTGTGTCCTCCCTATCATATTATACGAGTTTATGTTTATTCGGCAGCTTGAATGTTAGAAAGAATAGTTTTTATTCGGACTTACTTGCCAAAGAGACTTTACCATTAATGCTTCTATTTCGAGTAATTAGTCGTTTAGAAATTATTAGAATTCACATTAAAAGTCACTGATGAGGTTTTCTGGCAAAAACCGAAATAGCTATATGACCTGCCCATGTGAGCAATAATTCTAATTCTTTGTTGTTGTACACTTAAAATTGCTTTGTTTCAGAACAGAAATAGACAACTAAGTATTGTCATTTCTCTTTGGCAAGTAAGTCCGAATAAAAACTATTCTTTCTAACATTCAAGCTGCCGAATAAACATAAACTCGTATAATATGATAGGGAGGACACACCCAAATCAGAAAGTAAACATAATGTAAAAACGAAGAAATGTTCTTACAGAAACAAAAACTGATACATTCATTTGCCTCAAGTATGTGCTCCGATGGAGCTCTCAAGTTAGGCAAAAACAATTGCATTAGACAGTGTACAATAGCAACAAACACTATGCGTTTGATATAGACAGCAGGTAACTGGGATGTTTGCCAGCGCAGAGTCGTCCAGTCCGATGGTGTGATGGTTAGCGCATTCGCTTACTACGTCATAGGTTCATGGTTCAACTCCTACGTTTCACAGACTTTACCATTAATGCTTCTATTTCGAGTAATTAGTCGTTTAGAAATTATTAGAATTCACATTAAAAGTCACTGATGAGGTTTTCTGGCAAAAACCGAAATAGCTATATGACCTGCCCATGTGAGCAATAATTCTAATTCTTTGTTGTTGTACACTTAAAATTGCTTTGTTTCAGAACAGAAATAGACAACTAAGTATTGTCATTTCTCTTTGGCAAGTAAGTCCGAATAAAAACTATTCTTTCTAACATTCAAGCTGCCGAATAAACATAAACTCGTATAATATGATAGGGAGGACACACCCAAATCAGAAAGTAAACATAATGTAAAAACGAAGAAATGTTCTTACAGAAACAAAAACTGATACATTCATTTGCCTCAAGTATGTGCTCCGATGGAGCTCTCAAGTTAGGCAAAAACAATTGCATTAGACAGTGTACAATAGCAACAAACACTATGCGTTTGATATAGACAGCAGGTAACTGGGATGTTTGCCAGCGCAGAGTCGTCCAGTCCGATGGTGTGATGGTTAGCGCATTCGCTTACTACGTCATAGGTTCATGGTTCAACTCCTACGTTTCACAGACTTTACCATTAATGCTTCTATTTCGAGTAATTAGTCGTTTAGAAATTATTAGAATTCACATTAAAAGTCACTGATGAGGTTTTCTGGCAAAAACCGAAATAGCTATATGACCTGCCCATGTGAGCAATAATTCTAATTCTTTGTTGTTGTACACTTAAAATTGCTTTGTTTCAGAACAGAAATAGACAACTAAGTATTGTCATTTCTCTTTGGCAAGTAAGTCCGAATAAAAACTATTCTTTCTAACATTCAAGCTGCCGAATAAACATAAACTCGTATAATTCTAAGGACATCTCAAAATTTCACAATATTAAATGATATAGAGGATTTGCATAGGACAAATTACTGCAGAAATGAACCGATCGCTAGATGTGTTCATCTTTGCAACACTTTAGTTCCTTTTTAGATTTTAATACTAGCAAAGAAAACTTTAAGCTAAATTTGTTTAAAATCTTAAATTGAATTCCTAAATATATATTTATAAGCACTTTGTCGTAGTCTGTAAGAAAATTATTCTGTAGACTGAAATAAATAAAAATAAAAAAAATAAAAATAAAAATAGATTCTGTGATACTGGATGGCTCGCTATAGAGGCACCGGAATGCTAAGGCTCCAACTTGTAAAGACAATTTCAATTTTGTGTGCAGTTTTTATGATCATTTAAGGAATTGTTTTATTTTTATGCTAATTTTTGGTGGTCTCTTTGTCATTAATATTTGTCTTCTGATAGATGGTCAAAGTAACTACTTCTAAATACACTTTTTTTCAATTTTCTAAATTCATAATTTTGTTATTTGATGCGGTACCAATTTACCTGATTTGCAAAAAGTCTATGTCTCATTAAAAAAAAGTCGTGCTTTTATATAACGTGGTACGTAACAACCTAGGTTAAGTACGAATGACTGTAGTTTATTTCTATGGTATATGAAGCCATCAAATGCACATTAGCGGCTCTCTTCATATTTCTTGACAATGCGATTAGAGCCGATTCGCAAATTCTCACGCCATTTCGGTGAGATTCGAACGCCTCTGGCAGTCATATATCAAGATGACAATCGCTATTATTATTAACTGTACTATAATTTGCTTGTCAACACTGACAAACAAGGCGACAGCTCCCTACAATGTTGTCAGGCGAGAGGCAGTGGCTGCTTTGTGCTGTCGTCACATTATCATTGAAGCATATCTAAGCGAGCGATAATGCCAATAACTCGATACAAATTTGTTATTTTAGCATTTGTGCATTGGCTTTCTGTTCTGGTATTCGCGCTCAGACACAGGCTCAAGCTACAGCACCGCCTTCCTCTCCAGCACCGGCACCGGCTTTAGCATTTCTGTTCGCGTCGTTGTCGACTCAATTTCTCCACGTGAAATGTCATGCAAATCACGTACGCGCGTAAACAACAACAACAATGCCACTGGCTGCCTGCCTCTTGGCATTGCCACTGAAACGCCCTGCAATCTGCGCTGGCAGCGAGGCGGCTAAGAGTGGCGTGCCTGAAGATACGAGTGCGCCATCGAGCGCTACACCTGCTGCGCTCCGGCGTGTGTCGATGCGATGGCAATTTTGTTCATTTTGGTTGTTGTAATTTTTGTTTTTGTTATGGAATTTTTATGCCAAATATCGTCATTGCTGCCTACGTCGCCTCCGTCGCGCTTGCCGCTGCTGCTAATAACGCGCTGCAGTTGTAGAAAATTAAAATTTTTATGCTGTCGGCAATTTGCGTTTGCCGAAAAGTGAAATTCTCGGCAGTTCTTGAAGACGGAAGCCCTGTTGACAATTGGCGAAATTAATTTTTTATGCACAGCGCTTATGGCGCCCCACTGTATCGATTGGGAATGTCTTTTATTTATTGTTTTCTAAGTGCGGCTGATAACTCCACGCACGTTCATCGCAGATACTGTAAACTGTTGTTGTTGTCGGCGTCTTATAGGGCCAGGCTGTGTGTTAGGCGCCATTTAAGGGCTTTGGCGAATTGCACCCAGAGGATTTTGCCAAGTGATAACGAAAGTAAGAGTGAACACTTGACATCTTCAGGAACAATTACAAGCTTGCAATTGCGAATATAGTTTTGATATAAAAGTTTCTAATGAGGCTTTTGATCTCTCTTACAGGAAATCAATTTGAAATGAAATAAATTTTATTATGAATCATTTAAAGAAGATTTAAAAGCTAAACCCACTGAAATTAACAGCGTTGTGAATTTTTCAATTTGTTTTCATTGCTCTACAAATTAACACGCTTATCTCGATGAACGTACATTATCGGAGAGTGCTAACTTGCGCATCATCACAAAATATGGTGTTCGGAATTTGATGAATGATTCAACGGCGACATACGCTGAATTGCAATGCTATCGCCGCTCGATCGCAAAGTATTCAAAAAATCAGCGCCAATCGAGAGAAAGGCTTGAGAAACTAAAGCTCAGGCTGCGTGCATATGGTCATGCCATAAATAACGAAGAGACTGACTAAAAGAGAGGAAGAACAAGTAACAAATGAGCCGCCCGGGAAATCCCAAGAGAAGTTTTCAAAAAAATATGCCCAAAAGAACAGAAATTAACAAAGAGAGCGCAAACAAGAAATTATGTACTTACAATTGAAGTTGACCAATCGCGCGCCACAACTAAGACGGTTGTAATCACAAACAACAACAACAACAAAAGGCACGCTCATCAAGATCGGCCGCAAGCCAAAATCAACCAACTGCAAAAATACGATCAGAACGCGAGCACGGCAAAAGTTGGCCAAAATCGGCAAAAAGAAGAAACCAAAAAGAAGTCGCTTAAGAAGAGGCAACACAAAGCAAAGCCGGCAGCAAAGGCAGGGCAGCCGCGCTGAAGAACTTACAATTTATTCTGGCCATTTCATTACAACGAAACAGAAGCAACCGCAGCAGCGAGCGCAAAAGCTCTCGGTCGGCGAGGCGCAAACGCAGCGATCTTCGCCACTGTAGCTGAAAGCGAACGCAGGCGGCGCAGCGCGCAATGGAATTCGGAGTCGGCAGCAGAGGAAGAGACGGAATCGCAGTCGGATTCGCAGCCAGTGCCAGAGACGTTGACGGCGGTGTTGACGGCGACGTCGACATGATCTTCATCAGAATGAAAACTGAAATGAATTGAGCAGAACAGAATCAGAGACAGAACCGAGCGCGGCCGAGCCGCAGCAGCGCACTGACGCTGAGCGAGGGTTTATAAGAACCTGGCACAACGGGCGATTGAGCAATACTTGTGTCGGGATCGTGGTCGCCTGTGGATCGATCGATCGTGGATGCGTTTAGGGATAGTCGTCAAGAGTCAGAGAAACGAGCGCAGAACGAAAGCTCACTGCATCCCTACTTCAAAAAAATATTACAAGACAATCAAGAATTTAATTTTCATGTTTGGTCCGTTGAGGCGTTGAAACGTTCTTCGCGCGTGTGACTTACCTGCATTTGTAAGGATGATGTGGCCGTTGGTATTATTGGAGCCAACAACAGTGATGACAATTTTTACGCTCTTATGCCATGCAAATATGGTCAAGTGCTGACAGTGAGAACACGCCATAAATTGACATCAAGTGCATTTTCGTGGAATTTCTTGTGAACCTTTAAAGTGCAGCGAAATATCTGAGTTGATTTCGAAATATTGAATTCGAAATTCTACCGCAAATTATATTTAGAAAAAAAACAAAGAAATAAGTAACAATTTACTGTGAAATTTTGCTGTTGCTGTTCTTGTTGCTTCATAAATCGGTAAGTGAAATATAGGTCAAAATTGTTTCTTCATGAAAGATAAATTTGAATGATATCGTTATGTAAATCTGAAAGTTTTATAATGTGCATCAACAAAATATCTTGTTTAAATTAAGCAGCCAGAACTGAAAACTTTATTCAAAATTAAGGATGGGCAGCTAAAAAATTCTTCAAAATATTCGAAAATTTGTTTTAAAAACTTTGCTATCAATTGAAAACACTGCACTAAATAGGACGAGTTTTTTAATCCTTAAATTCATAATTTTGCGGCAACGCAGTTTTCCAATAAAATTTTTATTTTAAACATTTCTAACGGTATACAGTGCTCACATTGCAAGTTGGTAGATTCAGAAACTTCAGCTACTTTACGAATAAAATATTTTGATTTTATGGTTGAAAAACAAATGCCTTGGAAGTTATTCACATTAACATTAAAAAGAAATGTTTCCTTTTTTACGGAAATTGTTTACAACTGATCTTCAGTTAAGTGGCAATAAATCGTTATAATTACAACAAAGCTGCATACAAAAATATTTTAGTGTTAAGCACAGAAAATGCATCAGTTATATTAATTCGTATAACAAAAATTAAAGGGTGAGGCAAGCTTTTAATTTATATGTGATAACGCTTTTTCAGTGCCTTGTGAGACACATTTTATGATTCAACCTTATCGACCCTGTACCTCGCCATGATAACGAAGCTCTGAATTCTTTAATTTGCATGTAAAATGGTAGAAAATAGGCCGAATCGATCGACCTGGTCGAAAAGGTTAAAAATTAATCGAAGCATTCCACATAAGTTTGCTGTATTTTTTTCAACCCTTTCGCATATTTTCTAAGCGTATTAAGAACTAATAATTTCTCTAAATTATCCATTGAATCCTACAACAAATTATTGAATCCTATTTAGCAAATTTGTAGCTCCCATTAAATGTGCTTGTAATATGATAAGCACACAGAAACTAAACCAAGAAAGCTCAGACTAAGCTTGTTTAAATATTTATTTCCATTTAACTATTATATCCAAAGCCACTCCATCTCTTTTCAAGGAATCCCAACAATCGGCCAAAACTGAATTTAAAATTTAGCGTCTGTTCGAACGCATTCCCAGTTTGTTTCCCATGCTATCCCTTACCAATTGCATCCTTCTCGCCTCTCCCTATAATACACTGCCACTCAACCGCCATGTAAACCTTAATTGACACCATTGTTCACAGTTCACTTTGCCTTGTGCTCCATTAAACTTGCTCAACGCGCACTGATAGTAGCGCTTGACAGGCAGCCTTAACGACACGCAGTCTCACTCGCTGCCTGACCGGCACCTTCGCACTCACTCACTCACTTACTGCACAATGACTACTCCAGCAGCACTTAATAGAGATAATTTTAAAATGCAACGCATTGGCCGGCTTGCTTACGCCCCCACCCCATTCCCAACTCCCAATGGCTCAACTATGGACGCACACTATCGGCAGTCTGTCGTGTCGCTGCGTTAACGTCAATCTGCTCGACTGCTCTGCCGCATCAGCTGCTACACTGCTCGATAGTGGAGCCATCAATTCCGAGCACGTCTGCCAAATTATTATTATGCGAAATTCGCGCGCTGCTCAGGATTCAAAGCAAACAAAAGGATCTCTCGCACTCTTTCGCTACGGCTGGCTGGGTTCGATTCAGTGCTCGATACTCGTTGCGATTTAGCGCGCTCGGCCAATCGATGTAGCGTCAATAACGCTTACACCTACCC
Organism: Neria commutata; assembly: GCA_963457695.1. Lineage (NCBI taxonomy): Eukaryota > Metazoa > Arthropoda > Insecta > Diptera > Micropezidae > Neria > Neria commutata. Next base: position 3,930,093 of record OY735245.1, read on the forward strand.
TCGGTGCATTCCCCGCTTCCTCCAACACCGCAGCACTCATACAACAATATCCTTTCCCGCAGCTCAGGCAAGCACTTTACATTTAGTAACCACTGTGAGTGGCCGTTAATGCTCACGCACAACCACCAACACACGCGCAGTGGCGGACGCGCACTCACACCATCGCACAAACGAAAAATTTAAATTTAAATTTGATTCGTTGCGCAAACTTTACGCAACTCTGGCAGTGATTGGGAATTTTTGTGATTCCGAGCAGCTTCTTCGGACAAGAAGTGATTTTCATAAATTAAATTTCAATCTTTTTAGCCGGTTTGTTTGCATCCTTGCCAGGCTGGGTGGCCCTCTGGGCCGCTGCTGCTGCGAGTCAGCACTGAAAAATAAGTGCGCAAAATATTTTTGGAAAATGGCAGAGATGTCGACAGCACAGCGGTGGGGGGCAGCAGTGGCAGGCAACTAAACTTTTCTGGCATTTATGGCGCTGAAGCGGAATGTAGCTGCGAAACTTTGAAATTGGCTGACAAACAGCCGGTCGGACGCACGGATGAACAGATAGCTGTTGGGAGAAGCGGGCGGGCGGGCAAGCTGATGGCACTGCCGATGTCTGCTGTTGACTTTTTTGACGTTTACGGCGACGCGTCAACCGATATGTGGCACCTACTCTCCCTGCAGGCTGGCGCGCCGAGCGACGTGCACTTTGTCAGCGCCGGTTTGACGCTTGCGCCAATTTATTTCGCATGCGATGGATTAATATAAATCAGGCGACAACTGGCAGCGAAATCCTGCTGCCGGCGCAGGGGCGAAAGCAAAGGAGCATTGCGTCTGCAATGCGTCTGATTTATGTGCAGTCTTCCTCTTCTTAATATGGCGACGACAGCAATGCCATTTCTTAAGCGTCGATTTTTTGGTGTCAATCTGCACGCTTAAGCGTAAACAAAGCCGGAATTCTTTTGTTTTCTGGCGGCATGCAGAGAAGACTATACAGAAGTGCCTTGAAATACAATGAAGATATACTTTCAGTTATGCATATGTGATTTATGGCGCTTTCGACGAATTTGGCATGCATACATAATCACCTTTGATACGCTACACGTCTGAGTAGAGAACATACCTTGCCATATGGTGGCTTTACTTCCACCTCAATCTTGCATACCAAAAAAAAAGGAATTCTGAACAATTATCGGAACGCGATCTTGGCATCTCAAACAAAAATTTTAATTTCATAATATATTGACAAATTCAATCTTATAAAAGCACATTCAATATTTTCAGCATGTGCCGTAAAATTGTTTGCAGACATCGACGTATCCATTCCAATGAAGGCAAAACGGCATATTTTATAATTTTTATAAATTTTATTTAACCGATTCAAATCAAAATTCAATCAACAAGTTAGAAACTAAAATATTGCATTAAAACAAACTGCTTCAAACTCTTATATTTCAAAATAAAATGTTATTAGTAAGTCTATCTTTGGCCTAAACCGTCGAAAAGTATGCATCAAATAGTTTTTAAAATTTCGAAATTTCTAGACGACACCTGGCCATTCTTTCATGCATTTTCATATGTAAAATCTATTAAATGCGTCACGACTTTACTTTTATCTATAATTTTGTCCCAAACATAAATATTAACACCAAATGAACTTAATTGATATCACGCTCCAATTTAAGATTTCGCAACTGGCTGGCCTCTTTTCTTATTAACTTATTTTTCACACAAATTATTTGCATATGTCAAGCTAATTTGACCCAAATATGAAACTTAGAAAAACAACATAAATATAACAGTTTCTCTCTCTCTGACAGCGGCGTTTGATATCAGCCCAGACACTACAAAATAAGCAAAGTTAATAAATTGCTCAATCTCAGCGCTGATTTCTCACTGATTCCCATGCATTGCTCAGCAAATAAGAATGTACCAAGAATTTGTGTGGAAGTTGGCCGGCGAAAAAGTGAAATTATGCGAAACAATTTGAGCGGGCGTGCACGCACAGGCACCACTCCCAAGCAACCGAACAGATTTGGGTCAGTCCAGCGCTTCGAGCGGGTTGGCTGCTTGTCGCTCGTCTCACACAATTATGCAAATTTTGTGTGTCAATTGTGTGCCGATAAGCCAGTGCCATCGCGTGGCTGAGCTGGTGCGTAAACAAGCTAATAGAAGTTGGCCAAAAGTGCCATCTGCCCAGCTTGTACGCCGTCTTGTCATTAATCGAATGCAAACAGCTCGTTTGCAATTATTTTGAACAATTCTCGAATTATGTAAATTATTTATTTGCATGTCTGCGTAGTGTAAATTATTCTCCAAGCAACACTTTCTTTCTATTCCACTCTTTCTATCTCTTACTCTTTTCCGCCTCTGTAAAAAACAGTGTGTATATTTGTCAAGCAGATGCTCTGTAAACAATCAGAACAAAAGTAGCTGACGATTGGTATTAGCATTTGTATGCAATAATTTAGTACAAAAATCACAAATTTTAGCTCATGTTATAGAAAATAAAAGTTCGGTTATATATTTCAAATTCATTCTTTGTAGTATGTTCTCTATGCACTCAGTTTAATCTATAGATTTATATGTCTGATATATTCACAATGTGTTAATAGTTATGTTAAACAAAAATTTTTGCCTTGAAAACTAAATGAGAGAATGCAGCTGAAGTTTCTTACCCAGTTCCCTTTCGAGAAATTTTTTACTAGTTTTCAACTAAAGACACCTGCATTCTATCACAATTCAGTGGCCCAGCGAATGTGGATTTGTAGTCTGTCTCTGATTCGAGAGGTCCAGGCTAAATCCTGGGCAGATCAATTAAATCTATAAACAAACAAATAAATTATTATTTGCTTTAATATAGATGTGTTTGAAATTGACTGTAAAATAGAGAAAAAATAGAAAAAAATCAGATATTAGAGCTGTTTCTTTTCCCATCAGTGAGCTGACTTCACACTATACACAAAAGCATTCGTAAAGTTGACTCAGAGTCAATGGCCTTTTCAGCATGAAAGTCACACCTTCACGTATCAATCAAAAGCAAATATTTAATTTCAGTTTTTCGGAATTTTTTGTGAATATGTAAATACTTTTAACAAAAGGAGCACTCACTCATCGTTATGAAAGTGCTACAAAGAAGCAGAATTTTTGTATAATTACCAGAAGTGCCGCAAAAAAAGGGGGGAACTGCAGAAATGCTCGTACTCCAAATTGTAACAAATTCGTTAATAAGAAAATTGCTCAAAAGCAAGTTGAAGATTTAATTATACAGCAAAAAAATTTGCTAATCAAATATAAACAATTTTTAAAGCTAAAAATGCAGCAATAAGTAACAATAAGAAAAAATTTTAAAAGAAAACGCCAGCAACAATTTTCCACACGTGAACCCAAACAAAAGCAATAAATTGGCGCTGCTTCGCCGTCGCAGTCAGCAGCCACTGCTGCCGGCAGTTGTGTTTGTCGTTCATAAATTAACAGCTCAACTTGCTGCTGCTTATACAACAACAACAATGGCAGGCAGCCCAGCCAAAGGTTCAACATACAATCTTGACTTTGGCTTCGTCTTTGGCAACGGATGCCACTTCAATTCCAACTTCAGCCACAATTGAGCTGCCGCAAATCAATTGAGAAAATTAATGCAAACACGCAGATTCATAGATACAAATGCGAATACAATAGAATACGGCGGATTCGACGTACTCCACAAGCTAAAGCTACAAACGCGAAAGGCACTTTGAGAGCTGCGAATTAAGCGAAGCGTAAAGTGAGTGAACGATTGCCAACAAATGCAGAACAATTGAATGGAAATTACGCCCGCCGCTGGTGTATTTGCTTGCCAGTGCGTCAGTGGGTCCGTACGTCCGTCAGTCCGTCAGCTCGTCCGAGCGTTCCAGCAATGATCGCTGCCCTGCTGCATCTGTGTGGTGTTCACAAAACAACAAAAATTTAACATCAGCTACGCAATTGCGCCGCTTATTGCCGGAGTAAGTGCGGAGCGGCACGTGCACACTCTTCTCCATGGCGGAGTGGAAAGCATGGAACTTCATGCCGCACACTTGTGCCTGCGTCGCACACGCATCAATTACCGCACAATCTTCAGTGATGTAATCGATTATTGCAGCTCATTGCCGCCACTGCCACAGTGACCGTGCCATTGGTGTTGCCACCCGCAAGCCATAATTAAAGCGTAGCAGCAGCGTTACGGCTAATGTGCGTGGCTCAATCTTAACTGAAAGTCAGCATTACTTCAACTTTGTTGCCATTTATTGCTCCTCTTCTTGTTCTTGTTGTTGTTGTTGCAACTGTGTGCCAACTCTTTCTTCAGCCAATGCCGCAAGAACAAGCGATTTGAAGCACTTGAGCGGCATTATGCGTCTAAGCAGTCTTTAGGCTTCTTTGAGGTTCATAAGCTGTGTCTGCCCCCCACGCATGCGCAGCTCTGACTGCCCGACGTGTTGTTGCTGTTTTGTAGCTGTTGCTGATGACGATGATGCAGCAATTTTTGTCACTCTGCCAAATTTTGCCAACGATAATATTTGATGACGATGTAAAAAATGCGTTAAAATTTCAAAGAATTTTCGGGCTTAATTTGGAATTCCAAAATTTGAAAAGTGTTGCCCGTTGTTGCTTTTATACGAATCAATCAAATGAAGTGTTTAGGCATGCTTCACTCAAGTTGAGCTGCACTGAGTAAGGAGTTTTGTTTTGGGAAAGATTTTGCTTCAAATTCTTTGGTAAAGTCCTTTTGGAAGATTCTTTAAGCTGAACTTTCTGGGAACTTAAATTTGTGTAAACTGCGCAAGGAATTTTCTTTGAGAAACATTTTTTCAAATCCTTTGGCGAATTCCTAAAGCAGAACTCTTTGGGCACTTAAATAAAAAAGCTACAATAAACGTACGCAACTTCAATATAATTTGGTGACAGATCGTATTAAAATCAATTTTAATTTAGGCAGCTGACCCAGGCAAAACTCGATCTTCTGCAGCACCGATATCGAGAATGGAACATACATACATATACTGAAAACTTATTTCCTTATGTGACCATTAAATTACTCGTGACTGAGTTAGACTTCGTCTCAAAACACTCATCGAACTTTTGAATCAGTGTTTTTCGGCATCACGGATGGAATCAGGTACTAAATTTTACATGAGCTGACTTTACTAATAATAATTCTACTTTGACTTATTAGTTGTTTATAAAGGTTAGAATTTATAGTAAAAGTCACCGATGAGCTTTTCTATGGCAAGGACCCTGAATCAAAAAACTTCATTAGAATAATATTTGAAAAGATATGCGGGTTCTCACGTCAAAGCTGCCAGGTTTAAACACTTCTCAACTCCAACCAGCGTTCAATCAAATATTGTATCAATAGAAAAGATAACCCACGGAAAAGATAACGAGAGGAAACTTGGCTATTCAGATAAATGTTTTGCAAATTTCGAACGTTGTTTAAATTTCAGAATGGAGTTTAAGACCTTTATTTTCTAGACCTAACTTAGTTTAAAATACCACTTCCTCCCTTCAAAAACTACAAAAAAGACTCAAAAATCAATTTTAATAACCCGACCGTCACTTCCGCAGTACGGCTCGCATTTCCACCAATGTCATTCCTTCATTTTCGTAACAGCCAATGCAAATGTTGCAACATGGCATGGAAACATGCTGCCAGAGCGTCACAGACACTGAGGCAACCTCCCAACTGCAATTGAAGAAAATTGCATTTGCCAGAGACAAATTTGAAACAATTGAAAGAGCTTGAACGCTCGCACTGCTGCTGCTCGTACCCAGCCCAAATGTTGGAACAGGTGAAATGCCATTCCACTATTGCTGCCGCTCTCCAAAAGGGACAGCGACGGGCAGGCAGCAATAATAACACATGACATTGACAGCCGGCACCCGGCCACTCTAGGAATAGCCCAGTGCTACTGAAATGCGAGCACCGACATCGGAATCGGCATCAGACTATGCCATTTTTGCATTTTCGTACCGATAACTTGGTTAGGACAACGTTTGACTGCCAGCAAATTGTACATGATGCCAATTGGCAATGGCCAATTTTAAAATTGCTTCGATATAGGAGTCTGTTATGACCACTGCACTTTTCGGCAATAGCTACGACATGTTTTTGTTGTTGCAATTGTTGCTGTTACTGCTTTCGGTAGTTTCAATTTAGGTTCTATGAGTGACTCAAGCCGATTTCCGTTTTTATAAGGGGCATAAGTTTAAGCTATCGGTTGCTTGTTGTTGTTGTTAGTGATACTGTTATCGTTGCCACCCCAACTTTTATTGCTCTTTGTTGGTATTGCGCTTTTGTTGTTTTTGTGCTTCATGGCAGCCTAAATTGTAAATTACGATGGTATCAACATTTTAGTTGGCTTCACTTTTGGATTGCCATCTTCAGCTCCGGGACCCTCTCCACTTTTCGTAAAAGGCCTAACCTAACATTTCTTTGAACTCAACTGTTCTTTCTATAACTGCAAATTTTTCAAATTCTGCGAAAATAAAGATAGATTCGTTGCAAGAGAAAATAGCTATTTTATTACAGAGTATTACCTATATATAACTCTGATTATATTTTTAGTAGAGATACATTCTCCTAGTCAACGCGGCTTAAAAGTCAGCCTAAATATCATATAAGAATATATATAAGATATAGCATCATTTAGAAATAGAGCATGTATTTTTTAAATTAGAAAAGACAGTAGCCCATTAAAGATTTTCAGAAGATACACAAGTCTTTTTATGACAAGTCGTTAAAGTACCTATATCATGTGTCTTTCGGGCTGCCACTATTCCTGCAACAGGCAATATCTGAGATTTCCCTAGTCGACGCACTTCAAACAAGTCTGTTTGTTCTCTAAAACAGCAGCAATTCTGCAAGCAAATCCTCAGCATTCGTATGACGCACAAGAGTCCAAATAAATGGAATTGCCTTGTGAAGAACTGCAGTAGCGGAAGAGGCAGCACTCGAGTGCAACGGAAGATCATAACAGAAGGCAGTCGGGAGATATGAAGGCGCAGATATGTACACGCTCTGCAAAATGACACTGACACTTGCACCGGCAGCCCGGGTATACTAGTATGGGCGACATGGTGCGACATAACTCGACAGCCGAGCAGACAGCGCCAATATTGGAAGACATCCAAACCATTGACAACTGAAGTTGCATGTTTTTGGCGCGGTCAATGCGAAAACGAAAATTGTCAACTGACACGAAAGCAAGAGGAAGTGTGCCGCCAATTGAGGCAGGCTTAAGCGCCGCTTGGACCGCTTAAAGCAACAAACAAAATTGCAACCAAAAAAAAAAATGTCCAACAAAGATTCCAATTAGATAAGTAGAAGTTGGCATGGTCTTCAAGGTGCAGCCAATTCGAGAAACTTTGGCGGAAGAGTGGGTCGGTCGTCACTACGAAACCCCCTGCCACTACGCGCCTTTAACATGTCGCAAAGGTGCCTGTGCTGCGGTACGTCATCTCTCGAACTACAAGCAGGATCAAAGCGTATGCCCACGAAACCACTACAACGTCATAGCTGCGCTGATAGGCAAACATAAAAACAGTTGTAGGAACGGGCTGTGGAGAGCACGTATGAAGAGAGCGGCAGTCGAGCAGGCTATTCAATACCTTCCGTCTGCAGTTACGCCAGCTTCCGTGTTGTATCTGCAGCTTCCTGCTTGAAATGCAAATCTCTGTTGACGATGATGAGCAATAGGATAAGGTCGAGCCAGAGGACGAGCAAGAGGACGAGCAAGAGGACTAGCATGAGTATGGCGGCTAGAAGGAATAGTGACTGTAGCTGCTTGTTTATCTTGCAAACCGAGCGACCTACGCCCATTTTCAATTCAAAGCGTGTCCGTTGCCTCCACTTTGTGTGCCTTCACACTTCAGGACGGCCCATCCTTGCCACTTCTCTTCTACACAAAGCAACAAACGCTGCTTTTGCAGGCTTCATTGTGCCGTCATGTCATTCGATTTGTTTGCTTACATTTTGTGAAATTTATTTTGTTATGGAATTTATTGTTATTGTTGTTTTGCGATGGCACTAGATTATCCGGGGAGTTCCATAGTAGACGGAATGGCCTTCGAAGGGAGATGGAATTAAACCGGGTGATAGCAGCGACACTCTCACAGCAGCGGCTGCTGCTGGCTCTTCCGCGCACGTTGGCCACACTGCCTGTGGGCAAAGTTTCAGGGCAGTATTTGGCGGCCTACCCACCTGCCAGCACACACACTCATACACGCACACCTGTTGACAATTGCTTTGCTGCGGCTTGTCTGTGTTGTCATGTGTGTGTGTGTTTGTGTTTGCAGCAATGTTGCATGTGGTTGTTGTTGCTGTTGCTGTTGCTGCGCAGTTTGTGCGGTAGTTTATGTTTATAGCCTGACATGACAATTTCTGGGCTTCCGGTATTTGAAAAAGGGCTCTTAGCCGTGAGTTGCGCACGGAAGCTTTTATGCTAATTTTATTACACGGCACACATATGTAACTACACACACACACACACAGACTCACGGTTATTGGCAACAGTTTCGGCAATGGGCGACTTGTGTGCGCGCCGTAGCATTTAACTTAATCACAGCCAACTCGAGTGAAGTTAGTAAGCTACTGAAGTGGCAAACTTAAGCTCTGCAAATTGAAAAATATTTCAATAGTTTTCTGGCAATAGAATATAATTTTGTTTTTTTAAACTTTAATCCATTGGTGACTATTGTCTTGTATCTAACGTAAAGTGGGTTGAAAGAGTTAAGGTTCCAAATTACTTAGTTAATGCCTCTCTATGAATTTCGAAATTACGTTTGTAACGATTGAAGTTCAATGATAGCACTTTCATAGCTTCTGTGCAAATCGAGTCTGCAAGGAATCCATTGATAGCGATGAAAATATTCAATTCAACGAAGTTCCAACAACTTCCAAAGCCAACAACAAAATTAAGTTCAAATTAAATTGAAAAGACAGCACATTCGAATAACAAAAGGATCAAATTCCCAACAGCGAAAAATTGCAACCCTACTTACATACATACATACAGCCACACCACCACATCTCCAACGATAACAAAAGGCATTTACGAGTATTTGCCTAAGATTAGAGCTTCCAAGCTTGGCGACGAACATTTGGCGAAACGAAACTTTGCCATAAAATTGCGGCTTCACTGCAGAAGTATCAAGCGATTAAGGCAGGCAGTCTGTCCGTCCATCCGTCTGTCTATCAGTCAGTGAGTCAATCAGTCAAGCGCTGTTGCACAGTAACCATGATTCCAGCGGCAGACAGCCAACAACAACAAAGCGCCGAAGCATTAAACATTGTTCAAATATGAAATTTAAAAGGATTCATGCAAGCTTTTAGTGCTTGTAATTCAGAGTTAACGATGTGTAAATGCTTAGGGCAGGATTAGGGTTGCCCCCAGCTGGCAGAACGGCGCATGCAAAGCATCGCACGGAATAGAGTGGCATGCCCCGACATGCATTTGCACGCCGCACAATTGTGGCACTCCTAGATTTTAGTATCTTGTGTGCGAACTTTATGTGCGGTCCACTTGCGCTTTCCTACGCGGCAACCATATTCCAAGGAACTCCTTTTTTATAGCAAAAAATTATGGTTTGACATGCGGGCACTTAAAATTTGATGCCTTAGCTCTGAGAATAGCCATGGAACGGCCTCAGAGCAGCAGAGTGGACAAATTGCAGAGGCTGCGCTTTGCGCTGGCTCCCTAATAAACTCGATTATGCCGGAATCTGCGGCGAGCCGAGGCTATGATTTGTCCTTATGCGCAGCGGCCTCGCCTCAAGCCGCTTGTCCGCATGTGACCAGGCAATTGCGCAAGCACAAAGTGCCAAAGCGGCTGCGCTGCCAGCCAGCATCCTTTCATCCATCCGCCGCTGGACCTACACCACTATTTACTACAGCATCATTTCACTACCTCGTCCCTCTCGCAGCATTCATTCGCAATTACCCGCAATTGGCCTGCAGCAATGCTCCTGCCTGAGCTTCATCAAACGCTGCACTTTTTACGGCATCTTCTCACAGTCGAGGCTTCTTTCATTTGCCGCTGCTGCGTTGTCCTTTTTTTCTGTGCCACGCATAATGAGCTAGAAATTCCCAGCAATTTTCCAATGTTGCAAGAAAATGCAGGAAGGGCGACAAGTGCTTGGCGTATCGTAAAAACCAAGAAAGAAGCCATAAAGAAAAGCAAAAATAATGCGTAAATTCATTGCAGCGTCGATAGTGCAAGCGTCCATCCAGCCATCCGTCCGTCCATCGGTCCGGCACTGTGCTGCTGTGGCATGCATATTTTGCAACGACCTTGAGCTGGCAAAGAACAAGCACCAGCGCAGCTTGTCCCCCTGCTGGCCGCAGCTAAGCACTTGCTACAAAAAGCAGCCTCAGGCAACGTTGCCGCCAATGGTGACGACGCTGCGGCTCCAACAACAACAATCGCTGCTGCTCTCTTCGCAAGCAATAAATTAGTGCATGCGCTATCGCCCACTTTTAATGCTTGCAACGCTTGCAATGCCTTCGGCTTCTTCTTCTTCTTTCAGCTCATCGATGCTGTTGTCGTCTTGCTTTGGCTTCGCTTTGGCTTTTAAGCCATTTGCCCGCGTTTGTGCCATTTTAGGCGCGTAATTATGGCACACAGCTTACCATCGGAACAGGTTCCTTGAGTGCCTCCCTCCATACAAAAGACTTTTAATTCTGCCGCATCATGCCCATTGCCTTTCAGCTGCTCCTCCCTCTCCTTCCACAACCACGTCCACTTCTTGCAGAGCACTTAATTCATTATGTGCATTTCTTTGTTGGAATGCGAATCTATTTGGCATCATTGGATTTATTTCATCGCACAATAGAATTGCTTGTAATTCCCGATTCCTGTCATGCTGCCGTCCTGCCCCGCGAACGGGATGAGGTTCATACTGCCTGTCAGCAGAAATTATTTATAATTTTCTTGTTGCTGGTACGAGTTACACAAATTGAACAGCGATCTCAGCTTTGAGTGGAGTTCATTCATTTTTTGTTTGTTTATTTGTTCTTTGGAGACAAGCGAAAAATTATTTCCCACAAATTTGCTCAAGTTATTTCGCAATTGCTGAGCTGTGCTTGACCCCTTGAAGACTAGAGGTGGATTGGCATTATCGATATTGTCGATTATTCTGAAAGAATGTTATGTTTAGTCAAAAATATGTTTTCATGGCAGCTAGTGCTCTTAGTTTCATTTAACTATAAGAATTGTATTCTTATAATTAATTATAATAATATAAATAAATGTTTTCACTACTTCAAATTACTCACTTTATATAGTAGAACACTTTATGGAGCATTGAAAGACCATAATAAAAGTAAAATTTTGTCAGAAGATGTGTGTAAGAATTTTATATATATTTTTTTCGCAACTGCTCATCTTCTGCCTCTCATGCATGGGCATGAAAAGTGCTCTTCACTCATAAGTCACTAAAAACATGCAACTTTTAAAGATTTGTATGACACTAACTCACCCATCAATTATAAAATTATATGACGAGAGAGAAAGTTTTGCCAATTGAATGACGAAATTTATCGATGTCTTATATAAGAAGGCCTTTCAATCGAAACAATCGATTATTCATAGTTCCAACTATCTTTATTTTAACACCTCCATTGAAATCATCAGCCTTAAAGGCAGAAATATGGAATGCTGACGTAAAGCTTCTTAGACTACTCGAGTAATCGTACGCTCTTTAAATAAAATGCCAGCAACTTACAAGCAGATATTTCGAAAAACGTCCTTGACCGTGGCCGGGCAAAGGCACATAAAATTCGTAGCAATGTCTCTTTACAGTTTTATGAGCAATTTTAACGGCGGCATAAAAACGCTTAATTGTAGACTATTTCGTCTGCTGAAAGTGCTAACTCTGCTGGAAATCGTTGCTCATCCAGAAAGGGAGATAGGAAGGTACTAAATTGCTTAAGCCAAAAGCAGCATACAACTTCGCATTAAAATTGGATGAATGGGCAGGAACGGGAATTATATTACTTATTAATAATAATCTAGTAAAGGATATTTGTAGTAAATCAAGTCTAAGTCTATATTCACCAAGGCCGAAATCTAGCTTTTAAAATTTTTCCCCACAAGCCTCTTTAAACATTCTTTATAAAATGGGATTTTAATGCAATGCTTCATAAACTATCTTTTGGCATATATCAAATTTTATTGCCATTCCGACATTGACTTTTAGAACAATTGAGAAAATATTGCTTCTTTATTTAGTTATGCTTCATATGCTTAAAGATGTTTACATAGAAAAATAGATCAAAATATATGTGACTCTTCTTAAAGACACAAATCCTCCACATTCAAGCCTTGACAATTTGCTAAGGCCAATTACTCACTCATGCTGCCACAGAGCATTTAAATCACAGCCGAAGAAGAAGAAGCACCACAAACTGCTGTGGCAAAGTTATGAGTAGCACACAAATGCTGCATGGCCACAAAACTGACATTGCCACTGCCGCAACCAAGCAGAACAGTGCCACGAGCCAGACGCTGGGGTGCGACGCAGAACGTAGCAGGACAAAGCTGGACGAGCTTATGAACCACACAAGACCGTAGAGCGCTTCTGTAAGTGCTGTAAATGTTGGACTTGTGCGATAATTGGGTAACGCTCGAGCGTGTGGCAGCTGCATGTGCTGCTAAGTTGGGCAAATTTCGGCTGCAGATGTGTTAAGATGCCACTTGCAGCATGCGAGAGAGCTGTTTGCTCCAAAGTGCAGCAACAATGAATATAAAGCACACAACCAGACGAAATAAATGCGACATAAAAGTTGAGGATTTTCCACAAAAGTCAGCAGACAATACAAGAGACGGACGGACGGACGGAAGGACAGACAGACCGGCGGACTGACTAAGGTCTGGAGACCGAAATACGAACAGAGTGAGAGATGCACTTACCAAGAGTTAAACGGAATGAACACGCACACATACTGATAGACGGACAAATGGACACACCGAAGAGAAAACAGACTCGCCAACGGTAAATGACAAACAGTTCCAGACCGGAACAGAAGAGAACAAGAAACCGACGTAAAACTAGTATTTCGTTTGATCCCAAATTAAAATATTTTCGAACAAATCCTTTTTAAGTTAGGAATTTCCAAAAAAAAAATCGGAAATCGCACGAAGACAACTATTTACTTGCTTACTTAGCCGCTCGAAGGTTTTGGTCTTATGATAGGTCCTCTGCCTTCTCCACTCCTTGACTTGAAGCTTTCATAGCACTTATTTCACTTGAATCATCAAGAGTAAAGCCGTTCTCCCTCTTCCACGCTAGTCTTCGACCTTTGTATCGAAAGATTCCTTGCCAAAGCATCGACATTCATTCGCTCGGCATGCCCGAGCCAACGGAGCTTACATTTACAAATCAATATTACATCCGGTTTTGAAAATTACTTCATTAGGTACTAAAGATTTCTTGACTATTTTGGAAAAAGAGTATAGTTATTTGGAATTATTGCTTTTTTCAAACTTTAGACTCTTCCCAAGAAACTGTGAAAAGTTAGAAGACAATAATTACATACAGTGAACATAAGTGAGTGATCCTTATTATCTAGTTGCCAGGACCCTAGGAATAAATATGTCCGATTTTCTCCTAAATAGAATAGAAAATATATAATTCTTAAAGTCTGTACATTCCAGGACCTAAAAAAAACCATGTTGGTAAATACAGGCATCTTTTTATTTCGTTTTGTTTAAGTTTCAGAGTTTCTAAAAAACTAAAATGATTGAAATTTACGAAGGAACCATAAGCAAATCATTTCATGTTCTCATATGCTTACTTTCTCCTAATATTAAGCTATATGAGGTACATTGATCCGGCAGAAACTTGCAGCTGTCACAATTTACGAAGCCCTAAATTTTGGCCAAACCAACAAAAAACATCGTATTCAAAAATACAACGTAAACAGCATCACATCAGCTGAGCTTCCCGCACATGCACATGGACCAACAGACACACACACACATGCACTTACAGTCAGGCACACACAAGCAAACATTGTACATCGTGTTTTGGGCAACGAACAATGCATTTTTTTCATAAAATGCCAAATTCATAAATACAGCAAGCATATTCGTCGTAAATCCGTATAAAGCCCGTCTTTGGCGAGGCTCACTGTGCAGACTTTATGACCGGCCGCAACGGCAATGCCACACAAATCACGTGCGCATCGGCAGCGGAGGCCCGGAAGTGCGGCGGCCGACGGCAGCACTGGTCAGCGGGTGGCAGTCGGATCGGAGCGAACGCAGCCAACCGCTCGGATGGATGTGCTACGCAGATGAGGTGCCTTTGCAAGAGGGGCAGAAGTGAAGCCATATGGAGAGCAGCAGCACCTTCCGCTCAGCGCACACGAAAGAGGCATGCTACATGCGGCAATTTTTTTTCCAAATGGATTTTACAAAATTCCATTTTTCTATTTTATGCAATTTTTGTATGTAACTGTAAGAGTGTGTGTGTGTGTGTTCATGAATGAGTGTGCTGCTTTGAAAGAATAAAACTTTTGCAAGCGTAAAATTGCTAAAAATTGTGCATTTGCAACAAATGCTGTTGCTGTCTGCCCCTGCGTACCTTCGTCCCTTCGTCCATGCCTCCGTCGAGTAATGTGGCACAAAAGCTTAGAGCGAGCTCATGTGTGTGCATGTGTATGTGTGCTTCTATGACACAGCTGTGCGTTGCTTTCACAAATTAACACGATTTGAATGCTGCAGCAACGGCAACAACAACAAAGGTGTTGCTGCATGCAACCATGCAGCAAATGCATATATTTATGTTTCATACTTTTGCAACAGTTTTTGTTCCGTTATTGTTGTTGTTGTTGTTACTTGTCTGTCTCATTGTCTGCGAGTGTTTTTTTGCCCAGCAACATTTTGTTTTGTGGTCTTGCACTTTTGACCAGTGTGCTCTTTGTTGTTTAGTTGATGTTGTTGCTGTTGTTGTTTGGGTTTTGTGCTCCGAAATATGCCAGGCTGTGTTGCATGTCTTTTTTATGGCATATGTGCTGCTGTAACTGTTGCACAAGCAGGCCAACAGCTTAAAACAAAAGAGCGCACAGTTGGATTAAATTGTTTTGGCCACTCTTGCTGCGATATGCGGTCTTTGGGCCATGGGCTCCAGGCTCCATCTGCCGGCTTCCAGATGCGCCTCTAAATTAAGCTGTTGAAAACCCGCAATAGAATAACGTAAAACACAATAATGCCTCGCTTTAAATAATAAACGCATGCAATTTTGCCAAAACAGCACGCCCAATGGAAAAGCTGAAAATAGAAAATATTCCTTCAATTTTAAATTTCGAAAGTAGTTTTACTCCTTTTTTAGCCCATATAAAGGCACCTTTATTATTGAATCCCATGAAGTTCATATACTTTATCTGAAATTGTAATTTTATATGAACGAAATTGAATTTTTATACAAGAAATTGAAAAGATATCTTTGATGAAGCAGCATATTACTATTAGAAATTAGGATAGGAAAAAGTAGAATATGTATGTATTCAAAGAAAAAATAGATGTTTCAAACTTAAGAAATTTCACATGATCTACAGCCTCTTAAAAAGAGTCTGCGAGAGTATACAATGGTTTCGTCCTAAAGAATATTAGGAAAAGAAACAGTCATTAATTTAGTCTGCGCACAAATAATCAGCATAAGAAGAAGAAGAGCGAAAGAAACTCAAATTGAAAATACAAACAGTGCTTTTTGAGTTGAAATCAGACAAAAATATTGACGAATAATGCAAAAATATGCAAGTACGGCTGCCATAAATAAAATGCATGTGGCACGGAAGTGTTGCAAGATGAATTGCAGCAATGCGACTTGAACGAATGCTACTTACAAAAAGTGGAAAACTGATTTGAGGCAGAGAGCTGCACAGAAGAATACAGATGAGCTGTATTTTTGGTTGAGGAGAGGAAATAAAACATAGAAAATGAAAAAGTGGAATGAATGCATGGGTTTTTGAGCTAACAATCAGTAGTATAGAAATGAAAATAATTTTTAAATTTTTACAAACTTCAAATAATAAAATAAAATTATGCCGAGAACTTTTCCAGCCTTTTCCAGAGCTTTGTTGATCAATTTTATATGAATTGTCAGCGTACAACAACAAGAACGATTCTTGCAGCTGACAATTATTCGATGTGCTCAAGAGTGCAACTCTGGCAGCAATCTGCCGCTTATGCACAGACGCATAGGCAAGCGCACTCACACACACACACACACACACACCAGCGAGGCACTCACTTATGCAAATTCACAGCATTTTCCAACGAATTTAACTGAATTCTGCAGCAGCGCTCAAGACGCGCAAACTAACAATAGCAACAACAATTTCTACAAATCCTAAAATGGAATAGCATAAAGAAAGAAGCAGCAGCAGCAGCAGAAGGAGAAGAAGCATCAGAAGCAACTGCAACTGCAGCTTTAGCCTTTTACAAGAATGGCATAGCAAATTTCCTATGCACGTCATTACCTCATATAAGCACTTTCTACTCGACGCTTTCTATTTGCATTTGCATGCATGTCTCTTTCATATTTTATAATGTTGTCTCTTTCTCGCTTGCATGCGATGCCAGGCTGCTTTGCTTTATATTTTCTGCTGCAAGTGACAATGCATGTTTGCTTTTCTTCATATAGATATGTATGTGTGTGTGTGCGAGTTTGAAAAGTGTATGGGTGTGTGTGTGTGTGCGCGCGCTGTTTTGTTATTTAAGCTTTTGCAAAACGTTCTGTCACTCTGACAACTCGTTCACTTTGGAGATTTTCAAGAAAAGCACACATACACACGCACATGAGCTTCAACTTGCACTTCACACACACAAGCACACAGGCACTGGCTCACAGGCGGCATCCATGTTGTTGCAATTTCGGCTGCTTTTGACTGCAGTTCCGCATACTTTCCTCTACACTCCGCTTTCTTTTGTTTTTGTTAGAACTATTTTCATGAAACAAAACAAATTCATTACTTCCTGTAAACTGCAGGCAGAATCTTCTTTCTTTTTGTTTATATTTCTCAGAAACTTTAAAAAATTTTCAGAAATATACGAGTTTATGTTTATTCGGCAGCTTGAATGTTAGAAAGAATAGTTTTTATTCGGACTGACTTGCCAAAGAGAAATGACAATACTTAGTTGTCTATTTCTGTTCTGAAACAAAGCAATTTTAAGTGTACAACAACAAAGAATTAGAATTCGAGTAATTAGTCGTTTAGAAATTATTAGAATTCACATTAAAAGTCACTGATGAGGTTTTCTGGCAAAAACCGAAATAGCTATATGACCTGCCCATGTGAGCAATAATTCTAATTCTTTGTTGTTGTACACTTAAAATTGCTTTGTTTCAGAACAGAAATAGACAACTAAGTATTGTCATTTCTCTTTGGCAAGTCAGTCCGAATAAAAACTATTCTTTCTAACATTCAAGCTGCCGAATAAACATAAACTCGTATATTATGATAGGGAGGACACACCCAAATCAGAAAGTAAACATAATGTAAAAACGAAGAAATGTTCTTACAGAAACAAAAACTGATACATTCATTTGCCTCAAGTATGTGCTCCGATGGAGCTCTCAAGTAAGGCAAAAACAATTGCATTAGACAGTGTACAATAAAAACAAACACTATGCGTTTGATATAGACAGCAGGTAACTGTGATGTTTGCCAGCGCAGAGTCGTCCAGTCCGATGGTGTGATGGTTAGCGCATTCGCTTACTACGTCATAGGTTCATGGTTCAACTCCTACGTTTCACAGACTTTACCATTAATGCTTCTATTTCGAGTAATTAGTCGTTTAGAAATTATTATAATTCACATTAAAAGTCACTGATGAGGTTTTCTGGCAAAAACCGAAATAGCTATATGACCTGCCCATGTGAGCAATAATTCTAATTCTTTGTTGTTGTACACTTAAAATTGCTTTGTTTCAGAACAGAAATAGACAACTAAGTATTGTCATTTCTCTTTGGCAAGTCAGTCCGAATAAAAACTATTCTTTCTAATTTTCAGAAATGACAGAAATTTTAAAATATATAGTGCAACTATAGTGCCCAGTAAAATCTTAAAATTAATTCAGTTTTCGATTTTGATTGCGGTTTCTTTAGCTTTTCTTAATAACTATTCAGACGCCTCAGTCTAGAAAATATAAAATTCGTTCCAAACGCACTTCTAAATTTGTTACAAAGAGTTAAAAATTTTACATTTCTATAATGTCGATCCCAAAATCGCTATCGCTTTCGTAATACACTTTATTATTTTTCCCATTCAATAGTACTTTCATTGTTTTTTTTACATTACTTCTGACTTTGATTATAATTTAAAAATTCGAATCAGTTTCAAATTTCCATTTTTAAATAATTACTCATCAGCTAAAAATTCTTAAAAGAAGTTTCACTCTGTTTTTATAACGTTTGCTAAAAAAATTCTGCAGCAAATAATATCCTTGATTTTTATTTATTTCACCTTTTAAGGCATCATTTTGCTGACTAAACAAAAAAAATTATTGAAGAACGATTTCTTTTTCAAATTTTCAATTTTTTTAAATCCAGTCTTTTTTGTATTTTTATATTTAATATCATATCAAGATTTCCTATCGATCAAATTCAAACAGATTCATTATTCAACTTGGCACACTCACCAAGCCAAAATTGGCAATTCAATGTAAAGTAAATCAAAACTGAATAAGGCTAAAAGGCTCAATAGTGCAAATCTACACACACACACTTTCAAATAGACATTTAGCTAATACTATTTTGCCTCTCTTCCTTGATATTTCTCTTAAAGTATTAAACACTTTCCAGCACACAAGAGTATCAATACAAACACCAAAGCAATTACACACACTTGTAAATTACAGCATACGAATTTATTGTAATATATTCGATCATATTGTGTTCAGCAAAAAATCCCTTCAAATTCCATGTAAATATTTTTGCATTAAATAAATGAAAAATGCATAAATAAATAAAATCCAGAAATTTATATGAAATTGAGTGCGACAGACAGAGTGGCAAAAAATGTTATGGCCAGCAAATATTTCATGCAGAACAGGCGTGCAAATAAAGCTGAACCATTGCAGAAATCCGCTTTAAAGCTTTATAACAAATGCAAAGTGCGTTCACAAAAGCCGAGCAGAGGAACCGTATCACAATCACGAACGCTCCGAACATGCTGGCGCAAAGCAGTCACTGGAGTTCAATTAGAAAAGCTCATAAATACTGAAAATGCGGAAGTGAAATGAAAAACCCTTGAGCGGCACTCAAAATTGTTGTTTTTGTTATTGTTCGATGTGCGCAATTACAGAGGATAGTTACCAAGGCAGCAAACGAATGTAACACAACGCACACACACACCGATGTTAAAATGGAGCAAGGGGCAGGAGAAATATTTCTGTGAGATCTCAAATATTTGTACAATTCGAAATTAAATGTTTACCAAAAATTTCAAGTAAAACCTAAGCGAACCACCTTAAGGACTACAGCTGCAAATGAATGCTTGGCAAAGTTGAGAAGAAGCGTAAAAGCAAAACAAAAACAAAAACAAAAACAAAAACAACAACAATGGGCCACATAAAAACGCAATCGAATGAAGTCACTCCGACGAAAATTCCTACAGAGGCAAATCCAGTCGGAAGACACAGAGACAGCATATTTTATGGAATTATTGATAAATACCAATGGCAAACCATTGGCAATAAACACTGGTCCGAACCGGAATGTATTGTTATGCAATGCTCTTCAGGCCGAAACACTCCAACAATTATCGTTATGAAATACTCTTGTTCCAGACGTACCGCAAAATTTGCATGCATGCCAGGCGGATAGACGAACGGCACGGACAGACAGACAGACCGAAAGGGAAAGAAATAAGCCAAACACAGCAAAACAGATTGACAAATATTTTTGTGAACACTCACACACACACACGCACACATACAATGCTGCTTCACATAACCAATAGCCTTCGTCTTCTCACGACATGTTGTCTGTGCATTCTTTTCGTCCACCTGCACACCTCTTCAGCTGTCCGTCTGCATGCTTGTCTAGCTATTCCTACTAACGCATCAAGAATGCCGATAAAAGAACGCACAAAAATGCAACCGGAAATCACAGCTGGATTTCGTTGGTTCGGCAAAATTTTCTGAACTGCCCAGAGAGTAGGGCATTCTCCATTATACGCTCTCAAGTATGCAGGCGAAAAATACAACTCAAACAAGCTCTTGCAATTCAGCTAGGAATGTATGTGTATATACATATGCATACATGGACAGTGTATGCATAGGTGTGTATGTGTGGGAAAGTGTGTGTAGAAAGAAGTTTTCATATATGTACTATAGGCCAGAACAAACTTCTAACTCACCTGCCAAAAGTTAATAGATTTTGCGGAGCAATAATGGATTTGGTGAACTTGTGTAAAATGTGTGTATGTGCAAATGTGTGTGACATACGACTTATTTATGAAATCACAATTACATAATTGTTTTTATATCATCAACAGGCAAATACTCAGATAATTCAATGAGATAGAAAGGAGCAATGCTAAGAGAAAAGATTTGTCTTTAACCCGAATTAGTTCTATCGGTTTCTTAGTGTCGGATGTGATACAGGGAATAGAAAACATATATTTGTAAGCTGTCGGAAAGATACAAATTATGAAAATGATTTTGTTGCTCTGTCTTTTCCCCAAATTCAAATTCCGCCATCCTCGTCGAGTATCAAAATTGTTCATCAGAAGAAATGGGCACTTTATTAAAGGCCCACTTTTAGAGGAAATCACTACTTTCACCCTAAAATAGTATCAAATGTGCCACTGCGACCAATCATTAATTAATTAATCACATTTATGATGCAAAATTCCAAATATCCTTTTATTTCTTGTCTGCACAACTGCTTTGGGAATTAAAATTTTTCCTGTGTTCTTTCTCGTTTTTTTGACCATGGCCATGACCATTTTGACTGAAATTTGAATTTTTTGCGTCGGCCATTTTCTTACTTTACGCTGGGCACACGCACGTTACGTTGTTGCGTAACGTTACACCGCTGTAGGCTACGTTGCTTTGTTATATGCTGCGATTTAGCAGTGTACGCTCTACTGTTGTTGTTGTGCTCTGGTCTTGGTGTTATTTGCTTCCGACAGTTTCTTTTTTTTCCTTCATTTTTGTACGCATCTAGATTAGTTTTGAACATGCGTGTGTTTGTATGTAGTAGTGTACAGCGCATTGCACTTAAGTGCCACAACAACGTATACTCTTACCACACACACACACACGGATCTGTTTTCCTTGGCTGTATTTTTGTCCGGTGCTCTCAGTTATATCAGCCTTAGAGTCAAGTCCTTAACAGTGTTCTTACCTTTGCGGCTGGCTCTATCCTACGCCGCTTTGCTTTGATTGGCCCTTTTGCTGTTGACCTAAGCTGGCTGCAGTGAACTTCTGCATGCATAACAAATGCTGCAGTGGCAAAAAATGGAAAGATAAGAATCTCAAGATTAAGTGAAGCTGAGGAGCATGCCGCCTGTGGCTTGCATCAGCTTAGCAGCCGCTTTGTACTAGTCAACAAAGAACTGAAAACTGAACAAGCTAATCTAAGTGCGAAAGCTCAGCTCACAAAATTGCATTGCACGCCTGGAAGTATGCTACAATATTTGCAAACGCCTTGCCTCAGTCGCTGAAAATTTATTTTCCAAATTTTTAACTAGAAACTAATTTATTTTAAAATTTAAAAGCAAATTTTGAATATTAACAGTCCTTTACCAAGTCTGTTAAAGATATTGTAGATTATATATGCGGATACTATATTTGGACCTAGTTAAATAATTTAGAAAAATGTTGTTTGTGTCGACGACAAGCCAATTTCGTCCTTTAGACCATTTTGACCGATTTAGATCAGCTGAGCGA
The DNA here is from genome assembly GCA_963457695.1 of Neria commutata. Classification (NCBI taxonomy): domain Eukaryota; kingdom Metazoa; phylum Arthropoda; class Insecta; order Diptera; family Micropezidae; genus Neria; species Neria commutata. Next base: position 3,951,992 of record OY735245.1, read on the forward strand.
ACTAAGAGAAATGGTAGTATGAAAATGTTAGTAGGTATAGCTCTAGGATGCCCCTAAGTGAAACCATATATATTTTTAGGCAGCTAATACAACCTAGACTCGCAGAAAATTTTTTCAATAAAACCCATAATAAAATTATTCCTAAGATATGGTATTATTATTGCAAACTCCAAACTTCATAGGCCTATATTTGTAATCGTACAGATCATTCAGGAATTTTGTCCTAATATCTAGTTTACCTTTAATTGCTCTAAGTTTATTTCAACTTTGTGTAGTCTGATTTGGTATACTAAGAAAAAAAGAAGATCAGAAATCAATCGTTAAATATTTATTTCATAAAATCCGAGCGTTTTAGTGTGCTATATTGCATTTTTTTAATTGTATTGAAGAATCCAATCACACTCAAAAACTCAAAAGGCGTTGCGCTGCTTTAAACTTCACAGGCAATTAACTTCAGGAGTGGGTCAGAGGCGCGCACACACACAGTGATATTCGTAAAACGCCGCAAACCCTTTTTAGCAATTTCAATTAATTTTTTCCTTGCTATCCTTACTCCTACTCTTTTTTCGTTTTCTCATTGATTTGGAATCCTTTAAGAAGCTCTCAATAATTTAATTGACGGGAAAAGCTAAACAGAAGATTGGAGCAGAGATGCGAGAGTTAAAGAAGCGGAATGAAAGGAAGGGAGAGTAAAAAAGAAAGGTCGAGAGGGAAAGAAGGAAAGGGGAAGGAGTAGAAAAGTGAGGCGAGGAGATGTTGAGTGAAGAGATCAGAGGCAAAAATCCTCTAGGCAAAAGCAGTCAAGGACTTAATTCTTGTTAGAATAACAAATGCAAGAGGCACAACAGCAACAACAAGACACAAAAAATACAACAACAAAATTGAATAAAGGCAAATCTGCACAAGAAAAAGTAAGCCCACGAGCGATTAGGCTTCAACGCGCTCATTTGCAGTACAACAACAACAACAAACACAACAAAAATAGCAGCAAAACAAGAAGAAGAAATGGAAGTGGAAGCAGCTCGCCCACAACAAACATGCAGCAATTGATATAAATGATGTTGCTGTGGCAGAAGTTGCTGCTGATGCTGCTGTCGGCCGCACATACCCGGACGCAAGTCGCTCGCCCCGCTCCGCAAGTGCCAAGTGGCAACATGAAAGCTATTTTAACGCCACTTGAAGCGTTAATTCGGCAAAGGCACAGCAGGCGGCCGTCGCGCCACGGACCAAGGAGCGCAGCAGCGATTTCAAGGCAGCCGACACACTCATTCACACAAACAGCGGCAGACACCAACACAGACACAACAGCAAAGGTGCAGCCGCCTTGCCACAGCAACGCAGACATTTTTGTTTTTCTTTTTCTGTGCTGCTGCAGAATGCGTCCTTACCACGGTCGCTGCCTGCTATCGTTGCTCAGTTGGAGCGGTGCCACCAGCCACTGCTGCTGCAAGTGAATTATTTCAACGGCGCGCAAATCCCGCTCGCGGGCCACATTCGTTCGCAGCAAATAAAATGCGCAGCTAACGCGTTGCGGCGTCTCAGTTCCTCCTGCTGTGATTGCATGCATGTGTGTGTGAACTTGTCTATGTGTGTGCTTGGTAGTACGTTCAGTGATAACATCATCAATTTGTGAAGTTATGTGCTTGTTTATGCCCGTGCGCCACTCGCACAACACATTTGCAACCAAAAGCAGCCGCTCTGTGCAGTGCCGTTTCAGAGTATTTAGCTGGGCCTAGGGGCCCAAAAGGTTTTAAGCATCTTTGTTAGCTTTATCTTAAGTAGAATTATGCTTTCCTTAATTAGAAAAATTTACAAATTTTGTAGAAATTTTGCCATATTTTGCTCTCCAAGCCTGTAATATGAAAGGTTTGCCCAATCTCTCGTTTGTATGAAGTACCTACCCTTTACTGCAGATCCTTATACATAGCAGCATGTTTCTTTAAGAATAGATCAGAGGACTTTAAAAAAATGAATTTAATAGGGAAAAGTTTAAAGATCCTCTCACACAATATTAGCAGTGACCTTCTAGCTTTGGATTAAGTGCAAGTATCGACAGCAAGTTTTATTCGAGCATAGATTTCTAAACTGATGTACTCGATTCTAAGCTTATGTAATTGCATTAGATTTAAGTCATTACCGTTCCCTTATCTCCTTCCTCTCTCATTGTACTAAATTTTCAGCTATTACCTAAACTATTACTCTGATGAAGCGAGAGAACCATAAAAAGAGCATGATCCATTCTATGACAAGAAACCAACAGGTTCGCCTCGTTTTGTATAACTTTTCAAAACATCGAACTAAACTATATAAAAATCAATAATTGGCCTCAAGCGCAGTTGGCATCATAAGAATGTATCGACAGTAAAAGCTGATTGGTCACATATTAATTAATATAATAATGTGTCTACGCAGAGAAGAAATATTAATAGATATAAAAGCTTTCAAAAAAATTTTCTAACTGCAATATTTGTAGAAAAAAAACCAAAGTGAAAATTGCTCCAAAATTATATACAAATTTAGCTGAACGCTGCTAGAACCTGGCCGACAAGTAATGACGACACTGAGTGTGCATGTTCAATGTGTGCGCAACACAACAGCGTCGCCGCCCAGGGACAGTTTAGCATCGCCGCCGCATGAGACGAGTACTGCCAAGTTCCGCCGCAAAAACTCGCATTCCCGCATCCTCATCTGCTGCTGTTGCAAGTTGCTGCTGCAAGAAAGCAGCACTTGCCATTTCCGGTGGCGCAAAACTTTTGCTGCTGCTGCAATTTGCAACTCTTTGGCGGAAATTCCTCGAGTACCTTTTGGCGCTCTTCCTTCAGCAAGTTTTGGTGGCACTTGCCTCTTGCCATACCGAGCGACCCTTTGGCCACGCTTCTTGCTTCTGCTACCCAAAATATTGTTGCCACTCGAAATTGAATATTGTCAACGCGCGTTGGCCACAAACGGAAATCCTCGCCCGGGCGCGCCTCTGTTCGCGCACACGCGGCAGTTTGTTTTCACCACAAAGTGGCGACATTGTCCGCCTGCAAGCGGCAAATGGGCGTGAACTGCCGTGACGATTGCGGCGAAGGCGGGGATGGGAATGAGTTACACGGCAGAACGGTGGCAGCACCGCCACTCGATGCTGAATTATGTTTCCTCTGGCGCGCTTCTTCCGGCCTGCCTCAGTTCCCCTCGCAGTTTTCCAGCTCTCTCTCTCCAGTTTCATGTGCAGCGGCTGTGCAGCACAACTTTGCGGCCAAGTTGCGCAAACATAAATTCCGTTTAATTCTCTGAAACGCACTCGGACACGATTCGCCGAGTTTTCGAGTGCGTTCCGTGCTTTAAATTATTTCTAAGTTGTCAAATGGCACTAAAGCAGCTCAACTGAACTTCTCCTTCTGCTTCTTCTTCTGTTCACAGATTTATCACAAGTGGCGACGACTGATTGCACTGGAAAAGGCGACTTGAGGTAAGTGCTCCTTCGGCGAATGTGAAACACGAATCCAATGCTGAATTAAAAAACTTTTCGATTATTCATTTATTTTGTACATTGCTAATATTCGAGAGACTGTATATGTATGTATGTATATCTGATAGACCATAGTGCTTCAGGTGCACAGTGCAACTTTTTTAAAAAATTCATTATTTTACTTGACAGTAGTTACTAATTGTCCCTCATGAATAAAGAAGCATATCAAAGAAGGGATATTTATTATTTTTAATAACGGAAAGTCACAAAAGTAACAAGTAGCAATTCAATATTTTGTATCGATTCAAAGCATTTCGTATGCAAACAATTTTCATATATTATTTCCGTATTTTAAAAATGACTGTAGCTTAAAAATATGTGTGCTAAATATAGTAATCAAAAAAACTTCTCAAGAAATTCTTTACGGAATTTATGTACTTTTTTCCCATACTTTAGAGTTTTGTGCTCAGTAATAAAAGCGACTTTCCATAGCAAAGGATTCATTTAAAAATAAATAAAGGATTCATTTCAAAATAAGAACCTAAAACACCAAAGCTATCCAGTGACACAGAACAAAATTGTTTTCGCTTCATCCGCATTTTCGATACACAATTCGATTATAGATATAGCCCGACATTCAAGACTTTAGAGTGCAGAGATAATTCTTAGCGCATGTGAGGTTCACACTCAGGCTTTTAATACTTTCCACTTGCTATAAACAAAGAAGAGAGACTAGAACCACCAACACATTTACTACACTGATCCATCTGAGCACTATTTTTTTCAGTTTCTACTTAAGTTTAATTTTATTACAAAAATATAAAATTCACAATTTATAATTTGAACAAAAAATCCAGAATTTATCTACATTTTTTTGCGAAATATTTTTGGAAAATTTAAATTCTTTTATGGATTATGAAAATTACAAACTTACTAAAGCTTTCAAGCGTTAGAATATAATAAATAAAACATATTGCATGTAATCATCTCATAATAAAATGGTTTATTATGCAAGAGCTAACCTCAAAATAGGAACCATTCCAGCTGCACAGTAACAGCAGGTGAATGGATGGTTGTTGGCAGATTGTGTAGGCTCACATTTTAAAATTCCGTAGATGCAAGCCAGCCAGCGCGCATTTCAAAAGTTCAAAGTCATAAAATTTGCATAGAAATATGACGTAACGTCAAAAGTGTTGCGCACTTCGTAACGCAACTCATCACGCAGCGTCAACATATGGCGTCAACGGCAAGTCACACGCCGCGGCATGTGTGTCACGCTGCAAGGTAGCGTTACTTTCGCGCTATCCAGCCGGAAAACAGCATACAAGCTTGCCACAAAACGCTGCCAGCACGTCTTAATCTCAACGGCGCGCTGCAAGGAATCGAGGCACGTACCGCGAAGGCACAGCCTGTCGTTTTTATCTGTCTGCAGTGGAAACGTGAAAGGAAGTAGAGGCAAGGCTTGTGTTTGTTGCATGCCCCAACTGCTGAGGCGCAACATGCGCGGATGTATCAAAGCCACCAGCAGGCGGCAGCAAATAGAAATGGATACGATTTGGAAAGTGCGAATGAGCCGCCGCGCATAGCCGCAAAGAGATGGAGGGGTGGGTGAGGCGGCACTTTGGGTGTGTGAATGTATGGCTTTTTGTTGTTGCAAGTAAGCGATATTCGACGTGGCAATTTTTTGAAATATTGTTGCAGCATTGCAAAATATGCAAAGCGGCGCTTTCTTACGCCCCGCAGCACTGCCCTTCCGCATCCTTAGACCAAAAAAAAGAAATCCTTTCCAACAGGGAGTTGCACAATCTTGTGCGCTGAAGCGAATGCACTTTAAGTGCAGAATTTCTATTTTGTTTGTTTTCGTTTGTCAAAAAGTGTGAAAATGTCTACGCGGAAATGTATGTGACAAGCAAGAAGTGGCGTCTCACAGGCGATAAACGCCGCAACAATGGCGGCATTTAGAGTTTCTCGCAGCGCAATTTCATTGCTTGTTGTTTTCACTTCACTCACACTTACACACACTTCGTATAGTCCAGAACTGAAATAGCTTGCTGCCATTATAAAAAAAGCTTATTTTACAGAATGTTTGCATAAAATATTGATTTTTTACTAAATGAAGGCCAAGCGAACAATATAAGCCATATCAAGAGAAACTTGTTCTTCTTTTATCATTATTGTTATTATGTAACGATAAATTAAGTTGAGCCCTTTATAAGCCTTGTTTATTAGCAAGGAGCTCTTAGGCCTACTGCTCTCGTCGATTGCTTGAAATCCAGAGAAAGAAAATGTTAAAAAAAAACAAATTTGTTAAACAAAAACCATATCGAAAAATTTATATTTCAAACGCCATCGACTCAAAGAACTATAAATTGAAGTACGAAAACAGAAAATCGCTGGAAATATTCCAAATCAAAGGTCCTGTGCATTTATAAAAGAAATACCTCTCGCTAAAATAAATATCGTAAAAAGTACAGAGGTCGGCACTCGTTGCCAAGTATCAATCAAAGCAATAATTTCCGGCAGCCCACTTTCATGCGTATATGTATTCACACACACACACAAGCATTTTACATTTGAATTGAAAAACACGAATATTGATCTTCTCAAGTGCCTGCGAATTCAGCTGATTTGACTGTGCGGAACTCAAGAATATTTCGGCATGTGGAATTGAACACAAATGCATGCGCACCAAAAACGCAAAAAACACAAAAATAAATCACAAACACACACACACACTCTATAACAGAAAATGTAGCGCTGTTACGCATACACACACACATGCAAATAACGCCGAAAATGTATTTTGAAGCAAAGTTCCCAAAAACATTTTTTAAAAGTGAACAGACGATGAGGAAGTGAAAAAGAACGAAAAAAGAACTTGAAATTGAGCAAGAAATTCAGCACAAAATTGAATAAGTTGCACGCTACGGTTTTCATGCATGTATTTGTGTATTTGTATATTTGTGCAGCTGTGCAAAGTGAACTCAAGTGCATGATTGCGTGCATACGCAAGTGTGAGTGAATCAGTGTATGAATGTATTGCAATCGCCAGCTTGTTTACCTCCTTTGCTATTTGACAAATATTAATTATTCTCGAAATGTGCACATACACACACTCGTGCAACAAAACACCAAATGAAAACCAAATATGCTGAAATGAAATTGAATTTCTTTTTGACTGCGACAGTCGGCGCTGACGCCACAGAAGAGCCAAACAGCACCTGTAAAAGGATTCTGCGCGCACACACAAACAAGCAAACAAACAAATACACAACAAATATTAGACAGAACTACTTGCACAAGCCAAACATATGCAAATACAACAACAACCGCAGGCAGGATAACGCCATCGCCTCAAGGGCCAATTCGATTGTAAAGTAGAAAAAATTCGGCTCAAAGGCAAAGGAAACGAGCAATGACAAAAGAGCAAGCGTTGGGTAGAGAAAAATACAGTAAGATAGAGCGCAAGAAATGAGAAGGAAAAATAGGAACATTTACATTTCAGTCAAATTCAATTTCCGGGCGCCCATCATATCGGACCTTTGTCACATATAGGCACAGGGAGGCTTTGTAGTCGCTCATATGAAATTGATTCTGTTTGTCTGAAAGATAATGGCTTCCGCTCGGCCCAATCGTCGCTGAGCTCTAAGGTTTTTTTAATTCAATTTAAATTCAAATTCAATTCAAATTTACTACGAACTTTTCTTGAAACTCAGTTTTGCTTCATTCAGCTGTAAATTATCGATAATTTTTAATTAAAAATTGTTACTTTCAAATAAGGAAATCACAAAATTTTTTCTAAATATTGGCCAATAATCATTTTTACAGCAATCATTCCTTAAAAATCGTCCATGCTCAACCGACGTTCTGCTTTGCGCCTGCTCTCACTCCATAACTCTGACAAAATAAAATTGACAGCTTGTTATGCAAGTGTGGCAATTATTACAACTGGAAAATCGCATGCGATAATTAAATCGCATTTCCCGAAGAGTTCGAGTGCATCGCAAACAAATACACACAGATTGCTCGTTTATGGGCATGTCCTCTTTTATTGTGCACACACAAAAACAATGTAAAACGCACATCACAAAAAAGGCAACACACACACATTTTTGCTCTCATAAATACACAGACACACGTACATAAATGTATATTGTGCTTGCGCCAAAGAGTAAGCACGATATGAACATAACCGACAGCAGCCGGAAAACAACAATTCTGACCACAAACAACAACAGCAACAACATCATAAATGCTACAACAAAACCGCAATTCGAACTTTCACATATTCATGCTGCACATTGCAACACCCTCGGCACGGCCAGCGATGCAATTGCCACACTGACCAACCAACATCAATGGAAATGCGTTGTGACAATTTGCAGTTGAGTCGGTTAAGCGAGTTTTCCCTTTCGCTGTTGTTGGTTTTTTGTTGCTGTTGCTGCTGCTGCTGCTCCAGCCACAGTCGTCGTCAGCGCCACCAACAATGTTGTTATGTAATTTTTGCCATTGTTGCACGTCACACGCACACCTACACGCTGCTTGTATTTGTCGCTGTTGTTGCTGCTGCCATGCTTGCTTTTCCGCTGAAAAATTTTTTTTATTGCTGACAATTTCAATATTTCTGCTCAGCATTGCTGCATTTTCGAAAAAAGAACATTTTTTACTCTCTCTGACGTTTTTAAGCCAATTTCCGTTTGTTTGGTCGCTTCCGCACGACTGACATTGGTCTGGATGTGTGCGTGTGTGCGTTGTTGTGTGCATATAAATATAGCAATGTGCCTATATGTATGTGCATGCTTGTAGTTGTAAGCGCATATGTGCTCATTGTTTTATGTCTATTTCGACATTTTTCCAGCTTGGTAAGCAATTTCGAGTGTATTCGGTCATTTAATTCAATTGACTCGATTTATTTCACTGGAAAAATAAAATAAATAAACACAATAAAAATACTAAATGTCAAACAATGCATTTTGCAATGAAAAGTGAAAACCTCGAGTTGACAGTCCAGAAATTTACATAAATCATGAAGTGCCGAAGGAGAAATCGTTCAGGCCTATCTCAATAGTTGGTCTCAGCTTTTGTATGAGCATTCAGCATAGTAACAGATCTGCTCTCATTTTAGCAATGGAAGTAGATAGCATATGTGATATGATCCTTATATTTTATGTAGTTTTTGTATTCAAGACCACTTTTTATAATACTTGAACTGTTATTAGATCTTAACTTTGTCACCAACCAATACATTAATATGTACATATCGAAACGAGCCTCATAGAACGAGCGTCAGCCAAACTATCGTGGATGTAGAGCCAAAACAAGGATTCGTGCATTGGATTTTGTATAGCTCATTAACAGATACAACCTAAATATAGAGCTTGTTAAAATTTTCAGCATTTATTTCTCCAATAATTGAGGAATTTTTGTGAATTGTAGAAATTTAACAAAAACCTATCTTTTGCAGATTCTAAACTATGTACTTGGCTATAAATCCTTATAAAAGATACATTTTCAAATAAAAGCGATAACTCACAATGACAAAACGACATGGCCGCCCGATTTGGGATACACACAAAAATTCCGCAATTCGTAATTGCGACTGATAGTGACATTGGCGCAAGCGAATATGCCGGAAATGTGACAATTCGATGAAAGGATTATGCATTTATTTAAATTTGGTATATGGGGTTAATGGAGAGTTCAGTCGCGGCAATTGCATTTGGCAACAGCAAAATAAAAACAACGACAAAAACTCAATGATAACGACAAAAGTTGGTGGACAACCAATGAAATTAATTGCCTTCAGTGCACATTTGTGTGCGTGTATGGATGAGGGCATGTGTGAGTTGCTGCTCGCATTGATTTATTTATGTATTTTTGATATTCTCTTTTCGCTCTAATGGCAAATGTCAATTAATAGCTGTACAGCTCGTAAATTCATTTGGCATTTGCGTAATGCCATAGAAATTTATGCAGAATTAAGTCGAATTGAAAGGAGAGATATTGGATATTTAATGGAAAAGCGGCAACAGCTTCAAAGATAATAAAGAATATGTTATAATATTTGGAATTTTACAAAAAATGTATTTAAGTGAGTATGATTGCAAGAAATTTTAACATTTTACTAAATAAATTTCGTATATACCCCACTTTAAAATAGCTCTTAGATCAGTCACCTAAATCAAAGCTTCAGTGCTTGCTGGCTTTGCCTAATCAGTAGGGATATTCTCCATACACGCCAATTCTATTCTATTCAAATGCTACGGCATTTTGGGATTTTTATTTTCAAATATAAGCATTTTCACATATTACAAGCAAAATTTGCAAAGAACATATTTCAATAATAAGCTTACAACTGTTCATCATTATTATTTGAGCACACGCTTTTCAGAAGTCGGATATAAAAAATCATGCTTTGACATGCGCAAAATATCACTCACTTATTGCGATACGTTGCGGCGCACAAGAATGCCCATATGAATGACATCACGTGGCAGCAATGTTTGCCATATGAAGCCGGCCGAGTCACTAATTTGGTTGCCTATCTAAAAGGTGCGGACAGCGAATGTCCTGCTAGAATGTAAACAATATTACAAGAGTTCAGAGTGCTCTTTGGATGGCATATACAAACATATCTGTTCATTGACGTGTCTGCGCTTTGAGGTTCGACATAGGCATACAGAATGCGCATTTGGTTTATCATCAGGGCATAGATTGAAAATTTTCGATAGATGCTGAACAGCAACAGCTTTGCTAGCTTGCCTTCTCCGCCCGGTTGCTCGACACATTTCCGGTGCTGTTGCAATGTTTTCATTTTGTATGCTTTGTGCGATATTTACGTAGCTATGAAATTGATATTTTGTGCTGGCAGGATGCACATCATAAATCAAAAAATACATGCATGCATGCGGCGCCCAGAGACATCGGAATGAGATGCATGTATTTGTATGAATATGAGTATGAGGCGGAATGCGGGATGTAGCGTGCGCTTTTGACTTTTAGCGCTTTTGTATGCATTCATCCATGCATCGACTCACACATATACGTATGCATGCGTGTGTGTGTGTGCCTGTCTGTCTGTCGATGTACTCTTTCACATTTGGCTCTCGGGACCGCGTAAATGTGCATTTTTGAATTTTCATTATTAATTTCTGTAGGCTGCCTGTCACTCACAGCTCCCTTCCGACTCCCGACTACTTTGTGCTTAAACTGACACGGCTGCATTGCGCTGCAGCGCTGCAGGCATGTCACTTGATTCCTGCAAAGTAAACCCTTATGAGGTCGACATTAAATATGAATTTAAAATTAATGAAAATGTCGCCCGCAATGCTGCACACCTTGCCCACCTCCGAACTTCAGCCGCATTGCCCAATTATTGGCATGCGCTGCCTTGAAGCGATAAAATTTCAATTGAGTGTCAATTTCAAAATGAAATATTGAACATTTTATCGGCGCTGCCGAAAATTGTGTTTATATGGTGGCCATATTGCTCCTTCACGGAAAATGCTCATTTTATTACAAGAGCTCAAAATTGCCAACACTTGCGTGTATTTTACTTTCATCTACACATATGTACGTGCATGTGCGTTAGTATGAGTGTGTGTTCGTGATTCATATGCGGTATGCAAAGTTTTCTCATTTCACGCGATAAAACTTTGAACGGCAGCGCCTCTCTCGTGCAGGTCAACATGTGCGCGCAAGTGTTGGTGTTTTCCGGTGACGATCTGTGTGTATATATGTGAGTGTGGCCCATGCGCGTAAAGCAATACAAGCGCAATGCGCGCAGATACTCAGCCACAGAAGTAAAGTGCCAAGATAAGATAAACGGCTGACACGTAGCAATTTCGACGTTATAACGCCAGTGGCAAACAGCAATAAGCGGCAGCGGAAATAAAAGCTACAACAATTTTTTTTTAAATTATTGCCACACAACATATGAAAAATTGTTGGAAATTATTTCAGCTGAACAAATAAAACAGCAACACTTCCAATGAGCGCAATATAGGCAAAGAAGGCCATTAAATATGTTAGCATGTCGGGATCGTGACTCAATAGATATGTGCCCGGTCCCTGATGCCTGAACCCGTCGTTGCATCAAAATTTAACCGACTCACAACCTTGACAAAAAAAATCGTTTCCTTGCAAACAATTCGAAAAGAATCTCTCATTTCGTTAGATTGCATGAAATCGAGCCAGCGACCTCTCACAAAGACCGAGCTTGTATCCAATAAGCTTCTGCGGCGTCTTCTAGCTATATTTTCTAATATTTTTTTAGGCATTTTAAAGATTCAACTTAAGGCGTCGTGGCTTATAGCTCTTGCCATATTGTGAACCCTTAAGCTTAAAATTATGTATTACGAAAAAAGTTTTGTTTAAACTCTTAGCTAACAAGTATACTGTTACTTGCCAAAAGCAATATATCATTTGATTGATAACTTTCGTTATGTTCGCCTATTTACTTTCACAGCAACAGCAACAACAACAACAACGATTTTGACCTATTTTGCATATGCAGCAATGTTGCCATAAACGTAAACAACCGTTATTACAATACTTCAGCTACAGCTGGCCTCCTTTTAATGTACAATATATGCGCATATGTGTATGTGTGTTTCGCCAATGCTGCTGTTGTTGTTGCTGCCCATTTTGGTAATGCTGTTGGTGGCACTGATGTTGCCACAATATGCGTATTTCCATGTTGGTTTCACACGTCGTTTCTGCACTTGCTCCTCTTTGTTTTTGTGTTTGTAATACATGTTGGCGGTATTGTTGTTGTTGTTGTTATTGTTATTGTATTTTTATTTCGGATCATAAAATGCGAATTAACGTGAAAATCTGTGCGGGTTTTCTACTTTTTTTATGAGATTCTGACAACTGTGCACCAAATGCGTATAGGCATTGGACATGTGCCGGTGTTGGTGGTGGTGCTCCTGTGAGTGTGCGCGTGTGTGTGTGTGTGTGTGTTATAGCCATTGTTATGCGTTGCGCATGTGACCCCAACGTAATATTATGTTGCATGTTGCAGCGAAAATAAATGTTGGCCTCGGCGTTGCGTGCTGTGAGTGCTGTTATTGTTGTTGATATTATTATTGTTTTTGTATTTTTTGTTGGCAGCGGGAAAAATATGAAAAATCGCTTATTTGTTTGGTTATGTGCAAAAAGCGAATTGCTTGTTTGGGCGATTTTGGGAGCTGTGTGTAGCCACACACATACGCACTCACACAAGTACAAAGAGCAAATTTAATAAATACTCATGTTATTAAAATATATAATAATATATGTCTTGATGTTTGCATTCTTGCGTTTATTGGGTTAAGCCTCGAAGTCGAATACACCGTTTTCGACGACTCCGACGCTTTAGTTCGCAAAATTTTCGCATGCGAATATGAAACCCGCAAAGCCAATGCAATCATAGCAAACTACGCATGCAAGAATTTTTGCAAGCTGCCAGATAGCAGCTCTGTCATGGCGCTGCCACTTGCAACATGCAACTTGCTGGCTGCTGCTTGCCCCCTGACAGAGCACAGCGGAAATGCGCGCTAAGGATGCGACATGCACAACGACAGGGACACGGTCTGAACAGACAAACATTCACACACTCAAAGACACGCATGAATAAGGACATGTGGACATGCACTTGCTGGTGTATGTGTATGTGGGGAAATGGAATTGGACATGCCGGCAGAAAGAACATGAAGCACATGAAACTGTCGACCCCGCAACGCTCCGATTTAAGTGGATTTATTGACTTTGAACAAGAAAAGGACATGAGGAGTGAAAGATTTGCAAGAAAAAGCAAAAGCGACCTGCCAAATAAAAAAGACAGAACAATGGATTAAAAGCGAAACGAGTAACGGAGTTTTTTCACGTAGTACCATTTTTCGATTTCTCTAGTCATTTTTGTAACGGCAACAGCATATTTACAAAACCATCTGTCAATCGGTTTTCACTGAACCGCTTGAAACGGTTTTTTATGTTCATAAAAATTTTAATTAAAATTAATTAACCCGCAAAACCAAACTGCAATCAATCGATACGGAAATCAAAATAGAAAACAGTTTACAATTAAAACGAGCACCCAAATAAATCGATACAATACTATGCCTTTTTTTCGAACCGCTTGAAACTGGTTTTCATAAAAAATTAAGTTAAAAAATTTGCCTTCAGATAAAATGCTCATTACTAATCGATACGAAGCGTTGCATCAATCGGGTTTTCCAAACCGCTTGAAACGGTTTTATATATTCATAAAATTACTCCATTTCAGTTGCGATTTCGATCTCAAACGCTGCTGAACAAGGCAGGGGCAGGAAAAACGCCACAAATGGACGCACATATATTTGTTTCGACATATTTCATAGTTGCTGCCCATGTGCATGCAGTGATGCGTCATTGGGTTTGCGCAGTGTTGCATGCATAGAAACCGATCTCGTTTTCATTGCGCGCCCATGAATTCTGTTCTAATTGCTCACGCCATAAAGCAATTTCCTAATGAAATCGTGCACGCCAGTTGACATAAGCAATTTATAACAAAAACAACAACACCATAAAATGTGTACAACCACAATTATCATAAATTTTGATTAAATTCAAATTATGCACAAACGGAAATTTAATATTCTCCTTTCATTGTAAAATAGTTTGGGCAAAATTTTAAATGAATTCGGTTTTATTTTGCTTTGTAAAATTTCGACTTTTTGTGTAATATAAGTTAATTGAAAATTCTGCACAATAATTATATAAAAAACATTTGAAAATTTAATTAAAACATGGATATTTTGTAAATTTTTCAATATGGCACAAAAACGCGCACGAATACAACAACTAAACAACTGCATGGATTAAATATTTCACATAATTAAGTAGTTTTTATGAAAATACGCTAAAACAATGAAAACAAAATCTATTTACAACGCTTTAACAAAATGCGCAGTTATGAGATAAAGATTAAATTCATGGAATTGCATACTAGTGCGATTTAAAAGTGAGATAATGTGTCATTAATTTACTACGTTTACTTACTGAATGCTTTTCTTGGGGTGTTTGAGAGGAAGTGTTCCTCAAGATCTTCGTCCCGATCCATGTTGGCGAGGATCATCATATTTGGATGAAGCAAAAACTGTACGAGCTCTACGCTGACATCGACATAGTCAGTCGCATCATCACCCAGCGGCTTCACTGGCTGGGTCATGTCGTGCGTATGGGCGAAGGAACTTCAGCGAAGGAGGTATTCGAGGTAGCAGTTAAAGTACGGAGACACCGCGAGAGGTCATGCCTCTGATAGAAAGACCAAGTAGAGAAGGCCTGGCACCGCTTAGAATTTCCAACTGGAGAAGGTGCGCGCGTAAAAGGGGCACCTGGATAGAATCGCTATGTCAGGTGGTAACCCGGTAACGAGTTATTACAAACCAATCAAGAAAAACAAGAAGAACAAGCTTAAACTTTAGAAAGTACAAGTACTTTTTATTGTGTAAAATTTTTGCTTTGCGTCAAATTGGCTTCTTTGGATATCAGCATGATTTTTCATTACTCATTCGGTGCGTTCCACTATAGCACACTTTCCCCCTGCATATTTGCATCATATTTGCCATTAAAAAAGTTTCTAATAATAGCAAAACTCACAATTCTCAAACTTATTTTATGACGTGATATTTTTGCCACAGGTCATAAGTTCAGTTGTTGCGGAATTCCAAATAAATGCACATAAATAGACAAGGACAAGTGTCCTGTTAAGCTTACAAAGAGTCATGTTATGCGCAGAACCCAATTCAATTTTGAATTTAAATAAAGGCAATTGCCGACACAATCTAAAATATTGATACAAAAGCGCAATATCCGATCTATATATCTATTTAGTTAGACAGAAAATTGAAATTGTAACCGTTGACATTTTTTATATATTTTTTAACTATTCACTTTTTTATTGCAGACACAAACTAACAAACGGCTTCGGGCGTAGGGTAAGTTGCGCTTTTTTCGATTTTCTGTTATTAAAATTGAATGTAAATGAACGTAGCATGGTGATTTTTTGGGAGAAATCATTTGCGCTGGGCTGAGCAGCGGTTCTAAAAAGTGGCAATGTGCAAAAATTGCTCGATGGCTATTTTGACTCGAAGCCAGCAAGTTTCTTTCGCACGAGCATTCAGCATACATCCGCAAATTGCAAAAGACCTTAGATAGTAATGGTGAATATTTCAATTACTCATGTTTTAAATTCGTTGAATTTTACAAAAAAAAATTTCAATTTTGTTCGATTCCATTGTGCACATCCAGCTACAATTTGAATGAGTTTCACCCTAGTTTAAAATTTAAAATTTTCACTTTTTAGTAGCTGAATGAAAAACTCAAATAAATTCCCTCCGCTTTAATGTTTATTGATATTTATGGAATTTCACCAGTTTTCATTGCATATTTCTACCACATATTTACATACATACATACAGCACAGCATTTCATTCCATAAATATGAAATATTCTATTATTTCCAACATTTTGCATGTGAAAATCCCGCATACAGAATAAAGCATTCAACTGAAATTGAGAAGCATGAGTGCATTTAACACAGCTAAAATAAATAAATACACATTTTAGTTGAACACAGCGTTTTAGCACAAAATCCGATAAGCATAATTGCGGCCAATGCCGGAGCATGACATTTCATTAGCCAACATGAAGAAGGGCAGAGCCGACAAATTGACTTGACTGGCACGACAACAAAGCCACAGGAATAATGTTAATTGGAGTTGTGCCATTTAGTAGCGGCTTGTTGTTATATCATATTGGCTTTGGTATTTGAGCAGGAACACGTTAAGCTGGTTACGTAACGTAACGGCAGCAATGATATTTGAGTCGCTGCTGTAATGAGCTGCTGTCAGCACTCAGCTTAAACGTATCTAGTCTCTTTCCTTTTTAAGCTTTTAAGCGATTGGAGTTATCTTCTATCATTTACATGATATATATTGTTACTTGAAAGATGTTTGTACTAAATCTGTTCGCATTTTGAAAAACATTGCTGATTTTAGAACGATTATACAGACATCTTACATGAAGGCATATATTGAATATATGTTCTTAACCGTTCGAATTGGCAAGCACTGCTCTATTTTTTTAAACAAATGCAACTTCTTTATTCGCATTCCATCAGCCGAACGAAAACTTTAAATTTATTTAAATTGATTTCAAATAATTACTTGTCTCTTAAATTCCTTTTAGATCCAAAAGTTATGATTTTATAAAAAAATATCTACAAAATAACCAAGAGATAGGTAAATGCAAATTTTTCAGTCTTCCGGTAACCATAAAAAGAGGAAAGCTACAGCAGCTAAGGCGAAACAACAAAATTCCTTTCGCAACAAACAAATTCTCGTGGTGAATATCAGACAAATTCTCGCTCTTTCTCTCTTCGAGGAGCCTTGAGCACCAGAAAGCATAAATCTTAAAAATATTCAAAAGAAAAGAATTTGTGTGTGTAAAAACAAAAAAGGCTTGAGCAAAATTTCTGGCTACAACAATAAAAACTTCAAACAGAACTTATAAAAAAAACAAAACGAAACAAGCACAAGGATATGACAATTGGCATAAACAAGCAAGCAGGCAAGCGGCAGGGCTGCTCCTTTCGAGAACTTTTACATTTTCATACACAACTTTTTTACGCCCGGAATTGTTTGGTGGCATATTTTATTGGTTTGAATAGTGCACGTCTTTATATGGCAGAATCATGTCATTCCTCCGCACCACTGCTCTCTCTTGTGAGACGCATTCTTGTGCCAGGATATTTAATTTATCTCAGCCGGACGACAACAAATAGCAGTCAAAAGTCAACAGTCAACAACAACTATAAATGCATAACAAAAGGCAAACAGCAGCCAGCGAGGAGACGAGCAGCACCAAAACTAGAGAGAGAGGGATGCGGGCCATATAAAAGGCATCACTTGACTCATAAAATATGAAGACGAAAAAGTGTCAGTCAAGTTAAACAGCAAAACTGCATATCAAAAATGCAAATAGAATGCAAAGACAGAGGAAGGAAAGAACAGAGAGCAGAGACTCCATGCTGAAAACCAAGCGAACGGAACGAAAGCGGTAAACAAGTGCAAATGAATGGGAACGACAGCCAAGGATCAAAAGTATTCCAAGTTGTTTTGTGCAGCGGGAGAAATGGAAATGTGCTGCAAAGTACGAAATGCACAACTGCGACAGATTTCACCACAAATATTTAAAGTTTCTGACCCGGCTGACCCCAACACCTCTTTGATACTCGCACAGCTAAAGAACTGCGTTGATGCTGTGGAATTCGCTGTAATTTTGAATATTTTCATCTTTGCTTTCACTGGAATAGAGCTACCCTGGAGGGGTGTTTACCAAGTGGGAATGCAATATTGCATGCATAATGCATGTATTGTTACCTCATACATGTAAATTAGTGCATACACATACACACGAAAATCCACAGCTTGACGAATTCACAGCCAAAGTCAATCAGAATTGGTGTTCATGCCTTATTTTCTACTACAAACCAGCAAACTGTATACATTCCTTTTGTTTAGTATTTCATAAAAAATATAGATACCATTTATCATAGTAAAGGCATGACAAGTTTTTAAGAAAAAAACAGTTGAAGAATTGTTGCATACTTTCAGGCTCTTACTTTGAGTGTTAAGTGAAGTAAAATAAAATCCATTATTTTTGTATCAAATTTATGGCTTTTTTTAGCATAGTTAAAATTATTTGATTTAGTTGAAATATTTACCGTTTTACTCGGTAACTGGTTGCCATCTTGAAGTTAAATTCTTTATGCTTCTCTCGTGGAAACCCTCATCCCTATTGGCAAAAAACTAGGACAACCGATTTTCACAAGCTTCTACTTCAACCAGTTTCAACCCGTAGCAAAGCTATGCTGTATATGGAATTTAATGTGAATTTATTGTAATTTCTATTAGCTTGTAGTTTTTAGAGGTTGTTACTAGTTTTCAGTACTTATTTTATGGCAAAAATCATTAAATTCGAGAAAATTATACTGAGATGATTTTTTAGCTCCTCATTTTGGCCAATTAAAAAAAAAAACATTTTAAATTGTCTTCAGTTTTCTTTAATACATATCTTTTTGCTACTACTTTTAGTTCTACGACAATTGTAGTTAAAAAACTGCTGATAAAGAGTTTTCTTGCTCTGAAATCTAAGTAAGTATGTCTGAATCTCTTTCACTTCAAAACAATGTGAACTTTTGCTCTGCACACATACAAACACAAGCACACATACACATTCACACGCATAAAAGTTAACTACTGAAAAGTACAAGATGCAAAGCTGACAACGCACAAATGAATGAGAGTTGAAGCATTATGACTGCGACGGTGTGCGTGTCATATGCGATCATTTGTGTGCGTGTGTGTGTGTGTGTGTGCCACGCAGGCATGCAAAAAGCAAATTGCATTTACATGCAAACATAATTCAATGCCCTACCCTCCATTCGTTATGAAAATATATGCATGTGTTTTGCACACTGCCCCACAGCAACACTGCCAGGCATGCTGCACACATTTGCACTACAACGACAGCAACAAAATGTTGCCGCCATTGTTCTTGTCAATGCTGTCGCCAGTGCTGACGTATTTTTGTACTTTTTCTGGTTGTTGTTGTAAGATGGCACCTAAGCCAGCATGGAATTGTATTTGTGCCTTAGCACCTAACAGCAGACTACATTCAGGTGAAAAAGCAACAAGAACAACACCCAAAAACAACAACAACCACTACAAAATTGCACACAAAAGTGTTGCTTTAAAGTGTCTGAGGTCATTTTGCCAAGTAGTGCAAAAAAGTCTAAAGTTCACGCAAAAAATTCACACTAACGTAGGAGTGAGGGGCAAGGAACGAAGGGGAGGATTTTACATAAGTAAGATATTGCGGCTTCGCTGTTTATAAATATTGCTGTTGTTGTTGTTTGTTCAAGGCAAACTGCAAACAGAAACTTACCTGATTAAGATTTTGTCAAGGCAAGACCAGTAGGGCTCTAACAATAGGTCCCTTAATATACGATTTCTTCATTAGAGAAACAAATTGTTATTCTTTTTGAACTTATATTAACTTTTCTTTCCATGTTAAATTTGTAAGCTTCAAAAAATCGGGCTTAGCTAATAGAATATATTTAACCAATTCGAAATACAACCGTTCTAGGAAATAAAAACTTAAGACTTCCCATCGACAAAATGGCGCACGCTTTTTCTATTGCTACAATTTATTTAATTTGCATTCATTCCAATTGAAATTTTGTTCAGTTCTAGCTACAGTACCCCTCTAAATTTTAACAAATTAATTTATATTTAAAGGCTCAATCTTGTGGCGCAATACATTTTCGTTTTAAATTTTAAAGAAAATATATTTACATGACTCTTAAAATCATATAGATTAAAATCATAAAGATAAGCATTTGTCTGAAGAAAAAGGTAGCCGAAATAAATGGAAAAAAATCTAACGGGACCTGTGGTCCTCTGGCAGCTAAAGACGGCAACCGACATCAATCTTCATTCTTGCTTTGGCTTCTCTTGATACTTTTACTTGACCTCTTTTATCTTTCTTCACCTCCCTCTCACATGCTCTTCCTCTTTCCTTCCGATCCTTTCAGAAGACCATTGCCCAAAAATGTCTTAATTTTTGATTTGAGCCAAAGCTTAATGAACTCTTTTCATTTTGCGCTTCAAGTTTGTTTGCTTAATTTTTGGCAGAACTTTGAGCGTGCTGCAACTTCGATACGCACACACACAATGCCACATAAACAAGAACAACAATCACAAGAACAACAATCACAAGAACAACAACAACAAGCGGCTGCGGTAGTCTAGAAAATACCCTGCAGCTCTTTTGCTCTCACTCGTCCTACCCTTACGCGCTTAGCATACCTAATCACATTTTGCCACGGCAACACTGTTGCTCCCACTGACTCCTCCTCCCACTCAACCGTGCCCACGTTCGTAGTACGCAACAAAAGTTATAATGTGATGAGCATTACTTAAAAGCATGAATATTTTATACGCATCTTAAAGTTTTCCCATTTTTGTTGTTGTTCTCCTGACTCGAGAATATGTTCTTCTACAGAGTTGGACTTATGGGGGTAAAGCTCATTAGTGTTGTTGTATTTCGATTTAACTTTTGTTAATTTTGCAAATAATTTTGATACTTCTAAAGCAATATTTATTAAGAAATAAAAACCAACTAGCTATAAAAGTCGAAATGCATATAAGTATGTACATATGTATATATCAAATTTTAAATCTCAGGACATATTCGCTGCAGTCCTAATAGACGAAGCCGCAATGCAAAATTTTTCTCATGCTTTTTTATAATTCCTCAAATATTTGATGATGAAAAGGTCTACTCAGAGTTAACTTAAATATGCGACTCCCCCTTAATCTGTGCACGCGCCTGTAAATTCTTACTCAACTGTTTAAAAATTCCCAAATATGAGAAAATAAATCAGAACAAACTTTCAACCAAGGCAAGCAAATTTGTTTACGCATAATTTATGGACAGCGACCCTTTCCATTAACACCCCGCAACAAGCTCAATCATTGTAGTACGGCTGTCTTCCATCATCTTCAATTAATAATAATCAAATTAACAAATTCCCAAATCCACAGCAAGGGCAAACTTTCGCTTTTCCACAATATGCCACGGCACTCCTCGGACAAAAGTTTCGGCACTTCGGCGAGTGTGTCTGGCTTCTGTGCAAGCCGGCATTTGCCTGTCAGTGCCGAGTCATAATTGTCAGTAGTGTAGTAGCTAATAAGTGCGCACACACAGACAAGCCAACAGCCGAGTGTCCTGGTAATTCATCCCACAAGCGGAAAACTTTTAGCAGAGTGCAAAATCATACGGAATAGAAAAGTGTAATGAAGTGAGCAAAAGAAGGTCATCAATAGATTTGCTTGATCCCAACAAACACATTTCAGGCAAAACACACTCCGTAAAGAATGCCACCGATATGCGAAGTCATTGCTCACAAACAGACAGCAAGGCACCTTAATACACACACACAAGCATACTTTGTGGCGTTTCAAATGGCAAACATATCAAGCTGACAATTGTATATATTCGAATGCCGTAGAATTTCTGAAAGTCACTTACTACTTATGTCCCACTGTCCCTGTGCTCGATCCCACAAAGAAACAGCACATCCATTTGCACCTTGGCATTTCGCACCTCAGCGTATTGCTGTCAAAAATCACAAAATATTCGATATGTCAATTTGAACAATCGCAGCTCTCCTGCAACCCACATAAACGCTTCCTTCTTGCCTTTTAGTTGGGTCCTTCTGTATTCGTGGCGTGGGGCTTCATGCCGCTGGGGCTTGAAAATTGTCGGTATTATCACTTTGTTTGTTGGACAATGAACAATGACAATCGAATTGTGCAACAAAGTTATCGAACTCATCTCAATTATTGGACGCATCATCATCTCCATCAACATGTTAACGGCAAGTTGATCCGAGTCCATGGAGAATTTCTGTACAGTGACTTATTTATAAATGATATACTATTAAAAAGTAGTCAGAAATGTTTAATGAAAAATGCAATTATTCTTGTCATTGCTTGAAGTAGACATATTTAAGTTTTGCAATACTTATTCATTCTATGTGGCATAAAGGATGCTTCGTGCTCAACAATTTCTTCCCAGTATTTCTTTACGTACTCCCATTTCAATATGCGTGCGAATGTAAGAATCTTACGAAGATAACTACAATATGCCTGTCATTAAAGCAAGCAGATACGTAGCCAGGATTTCTTCGAAGAAAAGAGGGTTTGGCCAAGATAAGATTTATAATGAATCTTACTTTGAGACCAGATACCTGGAATGCTTAATGGACAAGCTGGGATACCGAAAAGAATTAACTCTAAAATCAGCCCCTAGTGCATAATCCTATCATCTACCATTGTGAGACACTCCAAGAGGCAGCTGAAATGCATTCCAACTTTAAATAGAATAGATTTAAATCGAACAGTTTTGAAAATTTGATTTTGTGTCTAATCAATCCGGCTTTCGGATCAGTTTTTGAGTTATTCGGAGAATCGAATAAGCCATTTCCAGTATAAAAGTCTTCCCATTTTTAAGGGTATGCCTTCAGAACCCACAAAACCTCCTCCCCTCCTGCATCTGAAGAAGAAACCACTGTGTATCGCTGGCAACATTTGCCGAGATGAGTTGAGCAATAAAGGCAAAGAGCATTTCATTAAGCAACAACTACAACAACTACAACAATGACGACAACAACTACTACACAACTAATAAATAAGGAAGTAGAAACGCATTCCGGCTTGTCATGCAAATTGACAATGAGCGTAGCACTTGTATGCGACGGTATGCCATGCAACAAGGCGCCTCCCTCCTCCTTGAGCAGTGAGCAGCACTAACGGCAGAGTGTACAGCTGTTGGTAGTGTGAGCGCCGCGTGGTGTAAATGAGTTATAGTGCGGCATATACGTAAACTTATTAAGTTGTTGTTTTGTTGTGCGCGCCGCTGAAATGGTAATGTCCCGCGGAGAGAGGAGGGTCGGCAGCATATGAGAAATTGAATTGCCAGTGTTACAACCTGGCATTACTTTCATGGCAACAACACAGACCAGGAATGGAGACGCACTCAGCGCATATGTTTGAAGTTCACAAATAAATTTCACTGTTATTGTTGTTGCTGTTGGCTAGCAGCAGCAGTGGCAGTTGGATGCGGATTGCCGGCAAGTGGTGGGTGTGTCACAATGAATTACAACTTTTTTCCACTTGTGACTCATTGTCAGACGAGAGCTTTTACATGCCTGCCATGAAATTTATTAATGTCAGGCGAAAAAAATGTGGCCACCACAGCAGCAGAAAAAGTTGTCGTCACAAAAGTGGCAACAACAAGCACTTGTGGCAAAGTGTAGCAGGCAAGCCGGCATACTTGATGCACACAATACGAAAAAGTATACACATATACAATTTTATTCCCATGTGTGCTTTTATATAATAAAAAACAACTTTAAACGTTATGTTCGTGGTAAAGCACGGCTCATAAGCAGCCCGTTTCATTCGCTCTAATAAGTCTAGTAAAGCATCCAAGACATAAAATAATTAAAAAGGATTTTTGGGATCACACTCCCTCAAAATTTGAAATATACATATGCGCAAAAATCATGTTAGTTTTCAAAAAGTTTAAGAGTTCATAAATATGTAAAATTTTATAAAGGTATTTTATATATTCAAACTCGACTGATAACATAAACTGTCGTATTATTATTATCTGGCTCGATCACTCTATTGCTCGATTACTTCTAATGGTTTACCTTGCTAAGTTGGCACGAATACGAAATTCGAACACTCGTACATATATGCTATGGAAATAATGTGCTAATCGGGCCATCTAATCCAAATGTGGTAAAAAGTTACATTATTTCATATATTTTTAAACTCTTCTCCTAGAAAATTATATTTTTATAGTTTGCCCACTTTTGAAGGATATAAACTTTATGCCAAGGAGATTAACCATATGCCCCAAACTCGTTTGAGAAAAGCCCACTCGAAAGTATCTACTTATTGCGCCACTAAATCAAACTGACGGACATATGCGACAGGAAACGTGTATGCCAAAAACTTTTATGGCGTCTGTTGTTCGGTTTTTCCGTCATTTGCCAAGCGCTCACGGTCAGTCTGTCTCTCAGCTTCCCTCCCAGCCTGCCGAACTGTTTGTGACAAGAAAGAAAACTCAATATTTTTGTGACTTTTGACTTTGTCGCTACAAATCAATTTACACATCAATTTGTGCGAATTGTCAGCGCCATGAGATTGCCCCTGCCCCCTCGCAGCTTCTGGCGCCAGCAGCTTCAAATTGTGCGAGCCACAAATGGACAAGCAATAAAAAACAGAGCAACCGGCAGGCAGCTACAAGAGCGAAATAGCAAACAAATGAAGTGGCATTGTGGCCCAACAATTCCGGGCAATTTTCGAGCATTTTATTTCTTTTCATTTATTTCGCATCTGGTAGATGAGAAATAGGCGCGTCATGATGCTACCTGCCCTGCCTCATTCGAAGCAACTCCGTCACAGTTATACGTAGACTGCTCCGCTGTGGCCTAGCTTCCACCTGTGGCATTTGCTGCCGCATTCTCCAATAGGCCTACAACAAATACGATTGAGAGCAAAGTTTTTGCAGAGGCAAGCAACATAAACCAGCAGTCACCACTTGCCACACACGATCAACAACAAACGCACCTTTATCGACAGCGAACAACAATCACCAAGTGCCACTTTATTGGCACTTTAACAATGGCGTCAAATGCGACCGTCAATCAAATTGCCGCACATTGCCGTGTGCTGGCAACACTGCCCCGGCTGCGACAACAACTACGGTTAATTGGCAACAACAATGTCGCCCAATTTTTCCGCTGGTAGTTTTTATGCTCTGATGCCGCATTCAATCAATAGACTGGACTTTCTGTGTTTATTCCCTGCTCTTCCACTTTCCATTCCGCACATCGCCAATTTCAGTGCGGCAGTGTTGTCTACCTTATTAAAATTCTACGTGCGCCCCTCTTTACGACAAGTCAAGTGCAACGCTTTTAGCCGTACGACTGAGTCACATCAAAAGTTATTCAACGCGAAAAACTCGTTAGCAATTTTTCAGTGATGCCAAATAATTAAAAGTGCGCGTCATTATCGCGAAATGAATGCGAATGAGCTAAGAACTTGAACACTTCTCTTTTTTCTTTTTTTGGGTATGTGCAGGACCAGTTGTTTAGGGTGTCACCTTTAACGACTACCGAAAATTTGGCATAAATCACAACAATTCATTTTTGTTTTAATAAAAACTTCATGGACATCCATAATAACCATTGAATTTTTAATGAACCTTTCCACACTGCGAGCCCAAGCAGAATTTTAAAGTTTCAACCGTGAAAAAAAGATTTTCTTTTATTTAACTAATATCTATCGAATAGAATTAATCAAATTGAAAATTGAGCAATATTTGGACAATTTCTACATTTATCAAAAACAAAGAATTTGAGTTAGCTTCTATTCAAAGAGTTAATTTTTTGTGTAGTCGTGGAAATTATCATCACATTTTAAGCAATTATTTAAATTAACTCGCAATGTGTAATCTGGCGTATAAGCAACATTTAATTCATATTATGCGCTTCAGGGGAAAATTGTCATGATCAAATAATTGTAAACATTTCTTGGAATAGCAGCGACTCTAAATAATTGTCTAATGCTCCAACTGCGTAATTAACTTTACAGCAGCTAGATTTTCCATTAAATACGAATCGCTTAATACTGTAGATTTTAATAAAAGCTACTTGACAGTTGTAATTAAGAGCTCAATTTGCTCTGGCTCGCACTCAGATTTTTAGCTACAGACTTCAGCTAAAAGAAAGATTCAATAATTTAAACTTTTATTATAAGCATTGATATCATCTTTGAATTAATTCAAATGGCAATGCATAACTTTAAAAATGAAATGTATTTAAGAGTGTGAATGTGTAAGAAAGTGGGTTAAAGGTTACCATACTCGTGCCTGACCCGTATCACCAACATATTCTCATACTTATTGCTTCTGTTTCGGACACTGCCTTGAGTCTTCATCACAGATCTCAGCTGCTGATTCTTTGCTAAGAATATAAATTATCGCATAAATGTTGAACCATTTGCCAAACAACTACAGCAACAATTTTGATGCAATTCGCCATGATTTCAGCGATTCACAATTGCCAATATTTGTTGTTGTCTTGCTTGGCTAAATGACGGCGTTTATTCAAAACGAAAAATTCATATAAATGTCAACAATAACAAAAACAACAAAAGCAGAAAAATGAACAAAAACGCAACCACTTACAAAATTCCTCAAGTTTAAGTACTGCTAAGCGTTGAGCAACGCACAAAAAAGGACAGACTTCATCTTTCAGCTCGAGCTGAAGAGCATAACTCAACGTCCCTTGCCTCAGCAAGGGCAAGACAAGGGAACGCGCCGAATAGCACTGACTTGGCGCACATTTACAAGACTAATTTTTGCCAATTAATAAACTTCCGCTTAAGAGCATCAAAGCAAAGTTGGAGCCGGCAGCTTCAACTCACCCTCACGCCCTCTCACCCACTATTGTCTACAGCGGAAAAACGCGGAACAGAAAGCACGGAATGCTGTGCGCGGTTAGCAGCTTCCATTTGACTACGCATTTTGGGTTACTTTGCTAGTGCCTTGTCACGCTTCTTCTGCGCTGATTCGACGAAATTGTGCCAGCCCGTAGGTTGCCAGGACAACTTTCGACAGCGCCGCTTTACCAATGAAGAAAACTTTAAATAGCAAAGCACGAAAGAGCGGCACAGAGTGATATGAAGCAAGCACGAGTAGGGAGGAAAAAAAGTCAGCAGAAAAGAATTTAAAATTCCGCTTAGAAGTGAAAAGCGAAAAGTTTGCACGCGAATTCAACAAATCTGCGTCAGCCAAGACAGATTTCCACGGCTGTTATCAGCTCGCTTCCAAGGACATGCGTCACGTAAAAGAGTAAGGCAAACAGTGATGTCAAACAAAGCAGAGTAAAGCAGAGCAGCGCAAAGGATAAGAGACAAAGGTGGCAGCAGGCGGCACGGAGTGAGACGTAGTGGCAGCAAATCGCGCTAAATGCCAACACAAAAAGTAAATGAAATTGCCTTAAAGCTCGGAAGATGTGGAGCGCTGCGAAATACCGGGTCCGGGACCATCTGAGTGCCTATTTGCTGCGGCAAACGAGGCGGCATTAGTACAATACCAGGTACAGGGCTGTCAATCTTGAAAGGTGATGCCAATTATGAGATCTTTGAGATGGATTTTAAGATAAACCTCAATGCCGTATTACTCATATTTTCAATATGGGCACTTTTTTAAACTAGCTGTGCAAATATAATGTAATGAAACTTAGTTATCCTATACAAGCAGAATAATTTTTTTGTGGAGAAACTTCAAAGATACTGAAACTAGATTCGATTAAAATCAACCTCTATTTGGTAATAAAGAATCTGATTGCTTCTAGGTTGAGTTCATTTTCAACTTCACATATTTTTCCTATATTCGTGCATTCGTTCAGCTCTCTTTTTCGTATTCCATGCCTTTTCTTAATTTTATAAGATTCTGGTTGCTGGTGTATACTTCATTAGCCACATCTTCTTCTTCATAAAAGTAATGCCCTGCTATGCCTATACCTTCTAGCTATATCATTATCAGCTATGAAAAATCTGCAGGTATAATATTTTTACTATTTACGCTCTTCCTTACTCAGATGATAGTCGAAGCTGCCATGTTCCGACGTAGATGGAATTGCCGAATTGGCCATCTGAGATGTTTCCTATACTGACCTCTCATTAGTATTTGATTTTGAATAATGAAATAATTTCATTCAAAGTCGAGAATTATAGAACTTGATCAACAAATGTTGTATAAAGTGATCTTTAACAAAATCCGAAGATTTTGTTTACATCAATACCTGAATTTTTGCCAAAGTGGGCCGGAATCCCATGGGTTTTGGAATGCTAAAATCGGCAACCCTAGCTAGCGTACAAGCAGCGCCTCCGCAACAGCCGCGAAGCAGCTTGGACTGCCTACGCAGCAGTAACTTGTGCCTTGCCTTGACGAAATTATTTGATACAGGCCAGAAGGAAGAAAGGACGTGCGAGCAACGCTGGCACAATTTTTTTGGCAAAATTTCAGCTACAGCATGTCTTCTAGTTAAAGACACTTTTCAGCTACCCCACTTGGCAGCTGTTTTTGTTGCTGCTTTTTGTTGTTTTTGTTGTAGTTGTTGCTACAACATGAAAGTAGTAAATCTTCGCTACAGCTTATCTCGCGCTCAGTCGCTGATCCATTTAATTCGCATCAAGTTAAAAAACATTTTAAGCAAAAATGTTGGAATTTTGAAATGTGCTTCGAGGCAGCGGACAAGCATTCGCACGTCCTTCCTGCTGCCGATCTCTCTTCCCCTACTACAACTTTCAAGTGCCGCACAAAAAATGGCGCACTCAAATTCGCTCTGTGAAGTATGGAAGTGGATTTCATTTTGATGGCTGCGCATAATAAAAATGTGCGTGTGTGTGGAGTGGAGTGGAGTGGAGTGCTGGCTGTGTGTAGATGTGTGTGGGCTGAGCAGGATTAATTGTTTTATGGCGCACTTTATGCAACAAGGAAGCCACTCTTAGCAGCGGATTTGTCAGCGAAACGTTTGAAAAACGAAAAAAAGGAGAAAAAAAATTGCATAGAGAGCGTAAGGAGCAGGAATAAGTTAGGCAGTCTAACAGAATGATTTAGTTAAGCCCATCAAAGCGGAGGCAGCAATGTTAACATGACTACAAGGATTCACCTTAACATGTCGCTCAGATATCACGCTTAAATATCTTTTGACAAGGTCGCAGCAAGTCTGAAAATTTTTGGACTTATTTAAATATTCCATTGCTGAAAGATCTGACAAGGTATTATCAGAGGATGGCTCGTTCAGCGCGAAATATACAAAAAGCATTTTCATTTTGTTAAATCGATACTAGCAACTAATATTTCTTAGTTAATATTTAATAGTAATATATCATAGTTTTGGTTTTATTAAAAAGAACAAACAAATATTGTAAAATGCGTGTTTGAAAAAGTCGTTCACTATCTGCGAAATTCTTCGAAGTTATTCAGTTGCTTTTAAAGCAAATCTGCTCTCTTACCTTTCTGCTTGACTTACTTCCATCTGCCCCACCTTTACATACATTAAACTGCGATGTCTGAATTGCCAATTAACGAAGCAGAATACAATTAAGAGCGATTCCAGTGTCTGGCATAAAAATTACAAATTAAATTGTTGAACATATTAACCCACTCTCTACAGCACTCATTCATACATCAAACAACGCAATCGTCATAACAACGCAACTAATTGGAAGTGGCAGGCGTAATGGGAGAGGTAGCCTCAATTAAATGCGCCCGATTTTGCCTGACAACCAGAAATTTAAATTATGCCATTAATAACAAAAGTTGGCAACACTTTGAAGAAGCCTCATACACACACGCACATACACTCACACTCATACGCTCGTGTTGCCTACTTTTCGTTGGTCTGTGGGTTTTTAGGGTGGCAAGGCAAAATTTATGGCTGCAACAGCTCGGCTCCAAAAACATTCATCATGTGAGGCGAAGATAATCATGATGTCGCATCAAAAATGTCGCTTATTAAATGCAGCCCCGGCCTCACCCCGCACCATTGCTGCCTCAAAATGAACGCTGCGACCGCTGCTGCCGCCGTTGATAATGATAATAATGTTTATATAATCATTATCATTAACACATCAGCATCTGCTCGTCATCAGCATCAACAGCAGCAGCAGGCAGAGGGGGGCGGCAGTTTTAATAAAGGCAGCATTGGCAGCAGCAGCGGCAACGGTTTGTGCTTATCACTTTGGCAAACAGGCCGGAAGTGTCATTTAATTTATTGCCTTCCTTTTTTGTGCAAGGCGTGTGTGCCTGTGTGTATGAACATGTGCTTGTGCATGTATGTGTGTGTGCCTTTGTGTAAACAGCCTTTTTACGTGTTCATTTGTTAGGCAAAAGTTTTTTCCAGCAGCGTCATCATGTGGAAAGTTTGCAGAGATAAGCGCTACCGAAAAATAAGCAAAAAAAATTACCCAAATTTTCGCATTGTTTGTGTAGTGCGAGCAGAAGGCACACTTTTAGGCGCAACAACACTAAATGTTAGTAAAAAAAATGTAAATGTTTAGCCTGAAGAAATTCCATATCACGCTGCCTCGATAAGAAATTGTGCAAAGTTACTCGTTACTCGATTAATCGTTATGCAAATGAGAGCAGGACGAAGATTTGTAGCATAATTTGTGTATGCCCAAAAGCGCTGTATTTGTTGTAATAATAATGACTGTCAATTAAATCGTTTGTTAGTAGTAAATTTTGTTGATAAATTGTATTATTTTGCATTCCTTGTTGAACTACAGCTGGATATATCAAAGAAAACAGAGCATATTCATATATATTTGTATTATTTTCTGCCCCGTGCGAGAGCTTCTCATTTGTCAATTTATTTTTCGGTAGAAAGAGATCTGAGCAGCAATTTAGATGATATTTACGTGTTAGTTCTTTGGCAAGTCGTCAAAGCTGCTCACTGCAGCTGATATGCAGCTCACCTTGCCCTATATCTAATTAAGCTATTAAAAGTTAAGTTAGTGAGTGACAAGCACTGTTAAGAAGAAGACGCGAAAGTTCTCCTTACGAGAAAAAGCTCTTCAATGTTAATGCCTAAATAAAGTGTCGTAAAAAAACTCGGCCTGTAACTTTTAATTCGTACGACTATATTTCAGTTTCTTAAACCTTCAGTTTTGTTCAACTATACTATTACCATGTTTACATACATATACGACAGTCCCAGTCGATTCGCTTTGACTCGATACGCTTTTGAGCTTGGTGTTTATACATTGACTTTTGAAGCGAATCGAAAGAAGACGGTTTGAAAAGTGTGCTCAGCTATTATTTACATTTGAGAAAAATTATTAAACAAAGAAAATGGATCAAAACCTTCTTGGCGAATATCAGCATGATTTTTACTTAAAAATGCACATAAAACTGATTTTCAAAGCGCTTTTAAAATTTTTAGCCGTTTATACGCATTTTCAAATCGACTTTTTAAGAAATCGAAAATTTAAGCACTCATATAAAAGTGCTTTGACTGGTTACGTTTAAAATTTTCAAAGCGATTTGAAATCGTGTTTATACGACTTTATTAAATCGATGCGTATTGACTCATACCGATTCGAACTGTCATATAAACAGGATATAACACGCTATCTTTCAGGCCTCAGCGACTAGACGACTAGATTCCCTACTGCAAATGCAATCAAGGCGTAACAAATTAAATCATTTAATTCAATTTACTTCAGGCCGAACTGAATTCTAAAACTTCTCGCCTTTTTTTTTTAATTTCAATCACTTTTCTGCATACTTTCGGGCGGCTAGACAATTTCTTGCATATTTAACGGCACATTCCTTCGCCGAAAACTAACAAACCAAAGCCAAACAATATCACGCAATTACACTTAAATCCAAAAGTTCATACCCTCACGCTCGCATCAAATCACTCAAATCACTGCCATTCGAGCGTCTGCCATCATGATTGAACATTTCTGCACAAGAGCGGACAGCTCATGGAATTGTCGTTCGTCCCCCAGCAGGCAGCGTGTCCGGCCAAAAGCGACGCAGCATAATCGTTGGCAAATTCAGTTTTATACATTTTATGTTTACCCGGCGTAATTGATGTGAATTTACAATTCATTTAGTGGCCCGTGCCAGGACAGAGCGACGCGCCGCTGCCGCATTGTCAGCGGTTGACGGTCACTTAAGCCCGAGACCCCAAAGCCAACAAGCCCGCCATTGGCGCGCGCCAATGAAGCAAGTGTACCAAGGCAACGCCCGCAGTAACTACAGCCTGACACTTGGCTCCTTCACTGCCACGGACAACTGCCCCTGCGCCTTTCCCGCTGCCGGCACTGCGCCAGTAGATGTGGCGCAAAGGGACCAACAACTTATGATCCCCAGCTGGCATTGACTTTATTATTTAGCCGTTCGAAAAATGTGCCTAAGCGACAAGCAGCGGCGGTGACAGCGGCCAAACGCGCCCACATGGCCCAAGTGGATTTTAATTTTTTAAAGCCAACCTTTTTTCGCCTTCGACTGCTGTCGAACTGCCCATGACTGGGTGGGTGGCCAACGGGCGGGCAGGCAGAGTGTTTAGAATGCCGACAGTCGGTCCCTAGGGGTTAACATGGCCGTAAAATGGAGCACGCCATAAAAGCCAAAAACAAAAACCAGTAATTTCTGTGTTGGAAATGTTGCTTTAATCGTTTGGAACACATTTCACGGCCTTTAATGAATCGCTCGCTCGCGTCTGACGTGCTCCGACACTGAAGGCATTCGTCTGTAATCCCCCAAAGCGCCTCGTCAGCGGCAATGACAAGCGCTAGGACGGCGACATGGACTGCGGCAAGACCAAAGGCAACGCAATTTGCTGCCCTTTTGCGCTGTTGTTGTTACTGTTGTTATTGTTGTTTTGTTGCGGCATGGCAACACGTCGATTTGGGTTTTTATAAACATTTTGTTTGTTGAACTTTATCACTTCGTGCTTCAGCATGACTTGTCGAATTTTTTCAGCATTTTTGCTGTTTCTGCTCTTTTGGGATTTTTAAAAGGGATTTTTCGCTTTGGCTTTTGCACAGCAGCAACGAATTTTTGTTTGTTTATGTCTGCAATGAAAATCATTTAGAGCCGCTTCGATTGCAAATGTCTGGCAGCGGAGCGCGGGGGGCAGTGGGTGGCCGGCTTCGAGCACAGACGCGACCCGCCTGGGACTGCTGCAACTGCCAAACAGCGTAGTTAATATTGCATTTAAATTTTAATTCAACAAATAATTCGGCGCGGCAGTGGCGTGAGCTAGGGATGCCACCCCTAGCCGCGTCGCCATTGAAATTAAAATCTCAAATTGTCACGTGATTATGTTTGGTTAATGATTTTCCCTTTTTTTTCTTTTTTCGCTTGTTCTTGCCTTTTTGATAGGCCACGCCGCGGGCGAAAACTGCAAATGACAAATGTTTGGGTAAAATCACGCAAATTGATTTTTCATCATTTCAAACCCGTATTAATTTACCCGCTGGCAAAATGTGCAAAATTAATTAAAACATTTATGGCATTGCCATTTACAAGAGAATTAAATTTTCGCGCCTGCTGATTGGACTTTTCGCATTTCTCTTTGTTGTCTTTGACATGAGATACCATTGAGGCCTTTTAATATTTAATATTTTTTTTTCGTAATTATTATACTTATTTTCACAGTTCCAATTCACTGCAATCCTGTGAAACTCGCCGCTGTGCTTGTGTAAAGTTCATTACGAAAATCATAGCAATCTTCAGAAAGTCACGTTTGATGGCCAGACAGGCTGACCTTAACATTGAATGTGTGCAGACAGCTTTATTATCGCGTGGTAGACCTCACGATATATTGACATTTTAAATGTCTTTTTATTTGGGCGGCATGCGTGTTTTGTTTTTCTTCTTATTTTAATAGTATTTCTTCATTTATTTTCAATTATCTGAAGCAGGGTGGCAGGGTGGCCAAACCTAATGATCTCGCGAGCCGCATATAAGGAAAATGTTCAGAAATGGCCGGAAGATTGCACGGAACGAATGTTCAAGGCGAGAAGCGGGTTGGTCACTCCTGTTCTAAAGCGTATTTTCTGAATTTAATAACAAAATCAGAAGCTCAAATCTCAAAAGCAGATTTCAGCGAATAAAGTGTAAAATATATTTATTTATTTGAACTGAAATCATGAATATCAAATTTTTAGCGGATAGAATCATTATATATATTTATATAGACTCCAATTTTATTATCAGAGCAGAATTACAATTTTGAGATATGAGGCCTGATCACGAATCTAAAAACGGTTTTGTTGAATTATTTATTATTTATTATTATTATTATTAACCTAATTCTGTTCACATATAAGACAGAGTCTTTTCCATGCTGTAAGTATATCTTATAAATAACAACGAGTAATAATCAACACAGAAAATATAAGGGATAATTAAAAATAACTTAGACATTAATTACAAATTTTTTAGATAAATAAAAGATCTAACAATTTTTATCAATAAAGTTTTATCTAATATAGAGAGATATAGTATAGGTTAGAAAAAGAGGGAAAAGATAGAAGAAGAAATTAGCAAGGTACGTTCAGGAGAAATGTTGGAAAATAGCATACTTAAAGCTGTGCTTACTTTTGATACTTTTTATATTTAAAGGAAGCGAGTTCCACAATCTGATGACGTTCACAAAAAAGAGTCTGTCGGAGTTTAAAAAGTTATGTGCAGGGATTATGAGGTTTAAATTTCTAGCTGACCTACAAAACTGTAGCTTATTAAATAAGTAATCAGGCGTTTGTGTATAAATTAAGCTATGCAGAAAAATACAGTTTCTGGCTTCCAAGTACTTAATAACATTGCAACCAAGTACTCGATTGCTCAAATGACTAATGTGGTCAAACTTTTTCAGACTATAGATATATCTGATCGCATTATTAAAAGCGAGCTGTAACTTAATCTTTGACCTAGAGTCCAGTTTGCTATACACAACTTCAGCGTAGGAAATGATTGGCACTATGAGTTGGATCACTAGCTTTCGTCTGGTCTCGACAGGCACAAATGATGCAGTCCACCTTAGGTTCCGTAGGGTACAGTAAACCTTACAAACCACGGAATTTACATGATCTACGCAAGACAGGGAGGAGTTTATAAAGAAGCCAAGATTTTTAACTTTTTCGACAAAATTCAAGGCTACACCATTCAGAATAATTCCTGGTATATTTGAAACAGAGTAGTTAGATTTTGAAATCGGCAGGACATATGATTTGACGGGGTTAAGGCTAAGCTTATTCGCTTTAGACCAATCTTCGAGCTTTTTCATGTCTTCATTTACTTCAGTGCATAAATCTTCAACAAGGCTGATTGGCTTGGACAAGTAGAGCTGAAGATCATCAGCATATGCATGCATTGTAACATGACGGCATGTGTTGAAAATATCATTGAGGAACATCGTGAATAAAAGTGGACCAAGGACTGAGCCTTGCGGCACTCCACAGGATAAATTACTGAAAGCAGAGAGGCTATTTCCCACCCTAACTCGTTGAGTCCTCCCTACTAAGTAATTATATATCAGACGGACCGCCCCGCTAGAAAACCCAAAATTTAGCTCTAGTTTTTGACAAAGGATGTAATGGTCAACCGAGTCAAAAGCCTTTGAAAAGTCTAACAGACAAAGCAAGGTAATGTGCCCCAGATCATATGAAAGTCTGATGTCATCCAGGATCTTTACAATAGCTGTGGAGCAGCTATGACCAGGCCGAAAGCCAGATTGAAGTGGGGACATAAGATTAAATTTTCTGATGTGTTCCGAGATTTGCTCACTCAACAGAGACTCAAAAACTTTCGATAAAGATGATAAAAGGCTTACCGGACGAAAATCACACGGGTCACGTGCATTGGTTTTCTTAGCTATTGGGATGATTGTCGCTGCTTTCCAAGCATCAGGGAAGCAAGAGCTTGTGACACAGTGATTCAAAATGTGTGTCAAAGGGCTAAGGATGTGCGGTAAAATGAGTTTGATGAATTTTATTGGTATCCCATCTTCACCCACAGCATTTGATTTTATATTATTAACGCAACGGGCAACATCGCATTCATTTACAGCAGAAAACTCAAAATTATTTGGACAAACGACATTAACAATTTTCGTATTATCAACTGATGCATCGTATTTTGAAGTGGAGGTGGCAGTGAAATAATCGTTTAGAATATTAGGATCAAGCCGACAATCATTAGAACTCACATTACAAACTCTTGCCCTTCTTAAATTGTTCCAAAGATTTTTGGAAGGTTGTGCTGTACTTAGCTTGGACATGAAGAAAATGCGTTTTGCCAATTTGACAGTGTAGTTAGCTTCGTTTCTGGCTCTTTTGTGCTGTTCCCAATTAGAACTTGTCGGGTTTCTTTTCCAGCGGTTATATGTTTTATTACGTTTTTTCAGGGCTAATTTGACATTATTTGTGAACCAGGGGCAACTTCGGTTAGTGACTCGGTGAGTAGTTAATGGGACATGCGACTCAAACAACTTAAAAATTTTATTCGCGAAGATATTCAGTTTTTCATTAACAGTGCTAACGAACCAACATTCGGACCAATTTATGATGGACAGGTCATTATGCAACGAATCGAAATCGATTAATTTGTAGTTACGAAAAGAAGCGGTATTCACAGTTACAGCTGGTGTCAGAATTATATTCAAGGAACAAAAAATAAGATCATGGTCAGATATGAACGATATTTGGTCAAAAAGCGACACAGTAGAGACATCTGAGACAACAAAAAGATCTAATAGACTTGGAGAAGCATTGCTTGCATAGCGTGTAGGAATACTGTTATTTACTACTTGGAGCCCTACTTCAGTAAGACGATCGAGGAAATGACTAACAAGATTATCCTTAGATAAAACATTTATATTTAAATCACCACACAAAACAAAGTGATCGTAGTCAATTGCACAATTCGACAATGTAGTAAACAATAGGTCCAGAGAACAGTTACGATACGGATTATACACACACGACAAGAAAACTTTTGTACGATTATCATAAATTTCTACATTGAGAAATTCCACCTCAGAACCACTGGACATGCCTAACAGTTTAACATTTAAGTTACTTTTACAGTATATTGCAACTCCCCCACCTTTTTTATCATTTCGAAAAAGTTTATAGTTAAGCATATTCAACCGAGAGTCATTTATGTCTTTGTGAAACCAAGTTTCGGAAACACAAATAACATCAACAGCTGAATTTTCAAAGCAGTGCCTGACATAATCAAGCTTTGCATCGTTAAGGCTTCGAGAATTAAAATGTATGATGTTTAGCCCCGAATGTTGCTTGCAAAGAACGTCAATCAGGGTTTTATGGATATCTCTAGTACCAGTTATAGTACAAACCTAAAGAAACTATAAAAGTAGCACAGCTGTAGGCATCATAATAGGCATAGAGATGGATAGTGAAACAGAAGAAGAGCAATAGAAGGCATGGAAGTATTATAAAAGATAAGCAATGAAACGATAAGTTATTAATTAATAAGATATTCAAAATAAAAATAAAAACAATGTTATAGTATTTAATCTGCACTAGCAGCATCAGCTGCACCAATGGCATTCTGCAACTCATCAATATTGTTAACCTGAATCTTCTTTCCGTTTTTTTCCAATCTGATGAAGACAGATCCTCCAAACGTAAACGCATTAAAAATTCTTTTGTTGCGTTTGCTGACAATCGCAGCTTGAAGCACTCTCCGAGTATCAGCTGGTATGCTTTCATGCACATAAATGTTATTGTCGGAGTCAATGCCAACGCCTCTTAGGTTAACTGCCTTTTTAGCTTTTCGGCGGTAGTCGCCAAAAGCCTTTAACACCCGATTTCTGTCGTATGGTGTATAAAATTTAACAATAACAACAGCACTTGGGTTGTTGTTTTTCGACTTAATTCGGAAGATGTCTTTGACAGGTGGCGATTGAAAGTCGATGAAGCGGCAGATTAGATTGAAAGAGCTTTTGAGATTCTCTTCAATCGACAAAGGGAGTCCGAAGAGAACAGCATCCGAAGAGTGATCGACTCTGTTGCTAATATTGTTGTTGTTGCTGCCTTCACTCAGCTTCTGGGTAAGGTGATCACACCGTTTAGTGAGTGAACTTACTTGCTCCTCCAGTGAGAGTATTTTTTTATCACTCTCGATGAATTTATTTTGAAGAGAGCCCACTTCACTTTCCAGTCTGTTGACAAGCCGATTGAACAAACTGTCGGTATGTTGACGAAGACGTTCCTCCAATTCCTTTAGTTCTAGTTTTGCATGCGCTTTCAGCCTTTCTTCGACAGCAAGCAGTTGGGCGCCAAAACTATTCACACCACTGCTTAACAATTTCGGCGTATTTTCGGCTCTGTTGTTGTTGTGGCCGCGTTGGCGAGTTTGCATTGGAGTCGGTGTCATCGGTTGTTTGCTTGCTCGTTGTTCCAAAGTTTGACGCTGCGGCGCCGTGAATTTTTTTGTCCGTTGTGGAGCCACGAATTTTTCGCGAGCTAATTTTAGTGCTTTCCTGACCTTTGTTTGGAAAAATTTCATAAAGCCCGGTATCCTTCGATTATAGTGCAACGTTTCGGTGTAATTTGGTAGCAATTTGTGTGAGAATTCGCTGGGAATTTGCAATCGAAATCCCAGCACAATCGCGAAACGCAAACCGAACCGAACCAGCGAATCGCGAACATTCAATTAGCTCTTATTTTCTGTTAGCTTGATATTATAGAAAATAATTTCTAAGGGAAACGGATTCAATGTTGATCTATCTATGTCTAACTATCTTTTGGTTAATAGATTAATCCATTACCGCCTTGCTATAATGTTTTTTCAAAATTTTAGTTGTATTTTAAATTGCATTTCAAACTTTATTATTTGTTATAACTTTTTCTGATTTTATTCAATCATTAAACATATTTTGAAATTTTCTTTTTGTTTATAATGTTATCAAATTTCGAAAATACACCAAAATTACTTACTTGATAAAATACTTATAGAGTGCTTGCAAGCATTGACCTTGAACTAACATTCCGCCGTTTTGACTGCATTTAAGCATGCACACACGTACAGTTCACATATATCCTAACTGCTGTCAATAATGGCGGAACTTCGTTACCTGCTTCTGCTTCATTTGCCACTGGCACGTATTGCTATAAAGTTAATACGCGTTGGCGCGCCGCTCTGCACACATATACACACTCAGCAATGCACTCTCGCATACATTTAAATGCACCTGGCGCTAAGAGTGCAGTTCTCGTTGCAAATGTGTGCACTTTTTGTTATCGCTTAAGAACGTGTCAAAAATGGCATTAAACAGCTTAATACAAGCTCCGCCCGCGTCTGACAGGCACGATGTGTGTCTGTGTGTGTGCGCTTGTGAATATGTAATTTTAAAGTAGTGTGCGTGTGGGTGTGCGTGTGCAAATTGAATTTCATTACGCGCTGTCAATTAAAGACTTGTAAATTTCAATCAGTAGCGACAGTTTTAAAATGCAGCCGGCGTTGCCAGTGTTGCCGCCATGTCGTGTCTTCCCCATGCACACACGCAACATCGCAACTGGTCGTTGTAATGAGATGGGAAGCGACTGATAACATGTCAAACAAGCAGCGCTACAATGTGTTGTGAGACGCAGATATTTTGGAAAACATAAATCCCTTTACATTGAGCGTGGGCGCAGGTGTCCATGCAAACACAAAATATAACAACAACAAATTTTGTAAATTTCATTGATGATAAATTCGCGTTGAGTGCATGTGAAATGAAAGGAATTTATTAAAGAGCCTGATATGAAATTTTCAGTATCGACTTTGCTTGTTTCATTGGATGAGCTCACGGTCGGGTGCAAGCTCTGTACGATTGCAGCGTCATGCCAGCATATTAACTGGCATTTTCCGTGAGTATTGCTCGAATTGTTAAGAGCTTTCGATTTAAAAATATGTTAAGAACCGCTACTTTAGATGCACCATTACTTAAACTACTCTTAAGTAGGGCTTACCCTATATTGGCCGTTATGTCAAAATATTTATATTTTTTATTGAAAACTACAGTAAATAAATTTAAAGATTTTGAAGAAATACGCATTAAGAATGAACGATAAAAGTGAGATAATAAAATCGCTGAGTTTCACGTAAAATAATTTCACAATAAAGACAAAACTAAAATCACGAACTCTGCGGCTACTTTCAGTCCACAAGCACATTTCCTAAGGCTAATTCCGCTGCTATTTCTTAATAAAAAAAGATGAAAAGAAATAGAAAAGTTCTACTTGCACTCCTTTTTTTTGTGCCTTCTGGAAAAGCATAAAAAATGCACTACAGCCAACTTCTGCGGCTTCCTGGCGCAGAGATACGTACGTACGCTTCCTGTGGAGAAGTTCACAAAAAATATACAATAAAACAGAAAGCAGTAAATTTCTGTGATTAACAATTATGACAAGTCTTCGCTTCCGCTCTCCTTGACTTCATTCTTTTTTCTGCATTATTATTTTGCAGTCGACAATTTGTACCATCACCAATTCCCACCTCACCCGCTGCTGCACTATCACTGCTCATAGTAAGCTTGCAAGTGCTGTAAGTGCTGAAACTAGTGGCAGAATTCCTCTTCTCCTCTTCTCGCTGCCTCTTCTACTTTCTTCTTTTATTACACTTTGCTGTAGTTTGACTTTCCAGTTTTTAATTCCTTGAGTCTTAATGACTTTTGTAACAAGTTTTCATTTCTCATAATTTCATAATAGAATTTGCCGCACTTAATACTCCTGCGGCACAGTGGAGCTCATAAACAATTTTTCGAAAAATTGAGCAACTGTAAAAAATAATTAAATACGAGAGAGTATCAGACACGAGATTGTAATAACCCTTTAGAAAGAGCTATTAAAACTCTAGTATGCGAAATTTAGGAGTTATGCTAGAATACTTTATTAGAAGCTTGAAACGCTATGCTAAATGACTTGTGCTTGTAAAATATGGCGGCTAAGGAATTTGGAAAGTTAGTCATATAGCTCTGGCCTCAACTCCTGTAGTTCCATATACTAAATGATCTATTAATAAAAGCCATTGAAATGCATTTTTATCTAAGGATTTTTAATACGATCCATTAATCATCGCCATCAACCACAGTACATGAGTGAGAATTCAGCATTGCAAGTTATAATTACAAAGTCGCAGCGAAAGTATAGCCTGAAAGTCTATAAAAAACAGTGCCGCGCACGTCTTGCCCACCCGCTGCTGCGACAATTATGAGCACTACTCTTCGCGGCATGGAGTCGAGTCAAGTGCGAGTAAAATGCTAGAAATTAACCGCGCGCTTCAATGTGCAACTAATGAAAAAGGGAACGGGTGAGGTTGAGGTTGAGGATGGGGAAGAAGCGCGCATTTAGCAGACAGCAAAATGCAATGCGATAAAAGCGAATGTCAATGCGGAACCGCGATTGCCCAAGCACTAAAAGCGCAGCATATTAATTAACTTATTAAGTGGGATTTTCAGAACGTGCTTGAACAAAAGATTTGTGCCGCCGACCAGGCACTGCCATCATCCCCACTTTCCTGCTTCACCTTCAGCGCCCACATAGCAAATCACCATCTATCGTTGCCAGCTGTAACTGACGGAAACGGAAAGCATAGAAGTGATTTCACCAATTACTTTTCAATTTCGCTGAGAGATGATGCTAAATCGGTAGAGGCACGCAGGTGGTGAAGGGTAAAGGGTGCCACATGCTGCAAGTGCGCAATGCGCCTAATTAAGCGGAAACTCTAGATATAATTTTGCGTATTCGCTATGCTTTCTAAATTTTCCACAGCTACTATTGCAATATTTTTAATCTCTTAGATTGCAGCAGACTGTGGCGGAGGAGGAGACAGAGTCGCAATTAGCTAAATTGATTTGAAATTTATGGCGCGCAAAATGATTGCAGCAATGTTGCTAATTGAAGAAAAACTTGCAAGCACTCAGAGTGAACATCTATGTATATCGTGATATCTTCATCTTCCGCTAAACTAATTTTATATAATTATAATTTTCATTTTTGCTTTTTCCTTGCAGTTAACTTCATTTCTGCAGTGAACGGGAACGTCAAAAGCATAAGGAACGTTGCTGCAGTCAAGCGGTTCCATATCACCCCGAACACACTCATCATCGCGCCATCACACTCATAGCAGCGCGTTATTTAAAATGGCGGCAACGATGTTTCCGCTTTCAAAACGACGATTTAACCGCAGCATCTTTCGGACCACGCTTTGGACCCTCCTGTTTGCATGCAGCGCTCTAACGACGGCAGCAGCTCAGGGTAAGATTTTTATAATTTCTTTAAAAGTTAGTGACAAGAAGGGAGCTTAGGATGAAATTAAGGTATTTCGAAAAGCTACTGCTACAGTTTAGATTATGTAGCGTGTCGGATTTTTATCGACCGAAACCACCAACAATTTGGAAACATCGAATTGACTCCCGTTTCGTCTTCACCGCAAGTCCTCTTGGTCCATTGTTTCTGTATTCCTCGTTGTCTGCCCTTTCTTCTAAAAAGTTTTTAAAATTCATTTGGTTGAGGACTTATAGCTACCAGAGATCTGAAGTGAGTAGTCATGCGTAGAGTTTATACTAATTTTTTCTTTAACTACCACTCACACAAAATCACTGATATTTGAGTAGTACTGGTAGCACGGCTGTGAATCTTAATTTTTGAAGTCTGCTTCTCACTCTAGCTCCAGAGTCGATGCGATGGTCGGTAGTCGGTTTCAATGAGATGCATAAGCCTGCAACTAAGAGCCTGTAGTTCTCTGAATATGAATTGAAAAGAGAGTTCTTCTTCATTGCTATGATTTGCACAATTTTATTTTAGTTCGAGATTGCTCTCAAGTGGAAACTGGCAAGTCTATTGAATGTTGTAACTCATACTATTTCGACAAGTGGCTACATAAAGTGTTCTGCTGCATAAATATTCCTGTGCCTTCTTATTGCATTTGTAAGAAGTTTGTTTAATTGTTGGTGTCTATTTGCAAAGTACATATATATCTATTTTGCAAAGTGAGAACCATTAAAGTAGTTATGTAAAATATATACTTCGAAACACTTTTAAAACTGCTTCGAAAGTGTTGCCAAACATAATCAAATGAAATTGCTTTATTCAAACGTTTTAGAGGCACTTTCTTTTGTAGAAACAAAAATTTTTAAATATTCCACTCAAACAATACTTTTTTTCAAATATGCCATATTCCACTTAAGAGCACAGAAAATAGCGCCTTTGAAATAATGGCAGCCTTTCCTTCCCTATATTTTTTCCATTTCTGCGCTTGGCAACAACGCCACTACCACAGCTGAATAGCCAATACATGCCTGCATGTGTGGTTGTAATAAAAATTTGCCGCGTTGCCATGCACTCATAATTTAACACTCCAGCGCCTATGGCACTCACGTGCCGCCGCACTAACACACTGACGAATTTCCAATATACTCGTATATACGATTAAAAAAGAAACAATTTATATTCAAAAAGATTGGCAGCAGCGCCAGGCAAATTCTTCTCTAGAGCGGCTGAAGCGAAAGGCACAAACGAAGTGTCCAAAATGCTTAAACAAATTGAAATTTCAAACGTGAATTGTAAAACGCACACACACACACTCGCATACTCACACACAGGCGCAAAGGCGGCGTAGCTGTTACCGCTTGCAATAATTTCGCCGTTTTGCAAAATGGCGTTTGTCGTCCTTTTTTATAGCTTGTACTGGCGACACAGAGGGCGCTGCTGTCGCAGCAAACGGCAACGGACGCCCGAAAACTTTTTCCAAAATATTTCATTTTTTATCGTTGCACATTTCTTCTGTTTTTCCTACATGCACTTCCTCTTTTATGTGTATGCATATTTTTTACGCCATTTTGGACACACTGTCACATCGAAGGGGGTGCGGCGCTGAGGGCTGATGTTGTGCTATATAACGATTGATTGCGCTTCAATAGCAAAAATGGCCTTCTCATGCCACTTTTTGCCTTCGTGTGCTGCCTTTTATCGTTCGAGTGGCGCTCACAGTGTGTTTCAAAATTGTATTGCTTCTTTTTTTGGTTTTTTTTTGTAATTTTGTGCACTTCATGTTGGCAACACTGATACAGACATGGAGCCAGATAACCTGTTATTTTAACCGAGCGCTGCCAACGTGTCTGCCGCTGATAAATTTTTGCATATTTTGCAAAAGGGGCCAGTGTGGGCGGACAGCACAAGCGCCACAGCTGCTATAGAGGCTATGCCACCCCGCAGCACCCCCCGAAAAAGACAGCACACGCATCGCTGCTTTTATTTATATTATTTTGGATTGGGGAATTTGCAAATATTTTTGAAAATATTTATTTTGCATAGAAATGCAATATTTTTAATTGGTTTCTACATTTGCACGATAAAAGCTTATTTCAATTAAAGTGCATTTCATTGCTGGGGTCGCCATTTTGGTGCGTCAGCTTTTTGGTTTTTCCTTTGGTACGCTGCACATAAAGTAATTAGTTTTAAAACTGGGG
The DNA here is from genome assembly GCA_963457695.1 of Neria commutata. NCBI lineage: Eukaryota > Metazoa > Arthropoda > Insecta > Diptera > Micropezidae > Neria > Neria commutata. Next base: position 3,996,121 of record OY735245.1, read on the forward strand.
CAGCGATATAGAAATTAATTGTATATTGCTTAAAATTTTGCTTGCAACACTAAAACTACTCTTATTTCGAAATGCTATTTTAGAAACTTTCGATAAAAAAAATATTGAAAAAAAACCGATAAGCGCCATTAAAATTTAAGTTACCATATATGTACATAAATTAAATATGTACTATGCACCTACAATATAACTTCCATTAGCCTATATCATTTTCTTAATGTGAAAATAATATACAAATGCCTTTTTTAATAAAAACTGAAACAATTGACATATAAAACTCAATTTCAATTGCTTTTAAATCGGTCATTTTGGATCACAGCACATTGTATTTTTTGAACGCAGTTTTGCTGTTATGCTATAATTATTCCAAAAGAACAAAAACTGGTTGCCACTAATTTAAATGCAATAAAATTAAATTATATGTTTTAAGTTACAAACCGATTATAAAGCTTTAAAAGACTACTTTCAATATAAAAAACCACTTTTTACTATGCTCAAATTTCAGTTTGTAACACGAATGAATTAACAACACTTTTTTTAAACGCATTAAATGCAACTCTGTATCGACACTATTTAATATTGACGCTGCTCAAGTGTTGTTGTTAATATTATATTAATATTTCCAATTAACAATGAATGGAGGGCTTATCTTTTTTTGGTGTTGCGCATGCCTTTTTTATAAATAAAATAAAGTGAATATGTGACAGTCATTTAAATGTTTGCTCTCATTAGCGCGGCAAAAAAGAATTTAGCTTCAAAGGCGGAAAATTGTTTGATTTAAATGTCAATCAATGGCGGCGCCATACAAACTTACGCTAATTTTATTTGCATCAAAATACATTTTTTGTCCAATTGCTAATTTAAAATAAGCATATCAAATACTCATTTTTATGCAAAATGAACAATTTTTAATGCATGAGTATGTATAAACTGCTAGCACTTCCTATTTCGACAGGTTCCATCATTGGTTTGGACTAAATTATTTCACTTAAAGTATGCTAACTACGAATCAACTAAACGAAGTTAAAGTGAACTAAATTGCAAGCCTGGAACCACACGCTTCGTAAGCAAGAAATTGAGAACGCACCCTACACACTCACACACCCACCCACCCTCGGTTCGCGCTGTCACGTGTCAGTGCACAAATTAAAATTGAATTAGCAATTCCGCAGCGAAATCCTTTCGACGTCATCAGCTCGTTATCGCTCGCTCACGCCTTACGGCCTGCCGCCGGCCACTGTGCCAACAAACACTGCTGTGCCTTGCCAACCGAGCCAGCGAAATCACCTTCCCACTTGACGAAGATGCAGACATGCGATAGCGCCATCAGCCTTACCAACTGTGCAGCGGAGCCTTCACAGTTTCTATATCAAATTAGAAATTGCAAAATATCAGCAGCTACTCTGACATTCTGTCAACTCTGCTCGGGTGCATGTAAGAGCTGCTCACACCAGATGCAGCGATCTGGAAATTGAGTGAGCGTGTGGAATGCTGCATGTGCTCGCTGGCAGCAGCGGTGGAGCCGCCAGCAGTTGCCCATCACCTTAAGACAAATGGCAATTTTATTATGACAAATGAGCAAAGTCAAAGTCGAATTGATGTCGACGTCTTTCGTTCGCTTCTTCCTTATCGCATTTAATGCGAAAATTTTCCAAAAATTTTAAAAATTCTTATGAGCACTGAGATTTTACAACAATGTTAAAAGTCAAACAGAAGATACGAACTCCAAAGCAGGTGTAAGTGGCATATACCACCACATAAGGAATAGTCCGAATATTAACAAAATAATATTTACGAATATGAATAAAAATTTTTGTATTTTTATCATGCGTTGAAAAGAATAAACTAAGCATTTCTAGTTTGACTGGGAAAGGGATTGAAATATTTTCGTATATCTTTGTCCTTGCATCCCGTAATTTTTCTTTGTATTAAGAAACAGGATTCTTGATACACGATAGATATTTTTTATACTGAAAGATACAAAGATTTTAGCAATTTTTTGAAAAATGTGGTTTCGAGATGCTTCAGTAATCAACTAAATTTTATTTTAAATTAGTATAATATGAAAAACACAGATTTGTTTATTGTTTCCCATATTTTAATAACATCAGTCTAGATAATTGTGCGGTATCCCAAATATTTAGTAGGATAATCAAATTTCAAGCTCCCAAAGAGACAGCTCAAAAGAGCACCGGATCGAGTACCCACCTCGCTACTTTCACGGCACTCTTTCGCACATTCCTTAAATACTCGTATGAATATGTGCTACATAAATTTTCTTGTTTTATGACTACATCAGAGAAGTGTATAATTTTCCTGGCTAATCTTAGATGAAATCAAGATACAAAATAAACTTTAAGATTCAAGTCAGCACCTTTCGCGCTTCGTTCTCAATTTCCTTGTCAACGATGCCTATCCAATCGTGTAGATAACGCAGTCACCGAGATATAAATAACGAAGTTGTTAAAATTGCAAAACAGAAACGCCATGTACTTGGACTTGTATGTAGTGCTGCTGTCCCTCCCCATCACACCCCATCTTGCTCTTGCAATGAAGATATAAAAACAAAGTAAATTGCTGGCAGCCAGACTATGCCAGCCTTGCTCCAAGAATGCAGCCAAGGCATCAAAGTACAAGAAAAAAGAAAAGGAAGAAGAAGAAGAAGAGCAAAAAGAAGCAGAATTGTGTCTGTAAGCCAGTCGCTGTTGAAAATGTGGTTCAATAAGCAATGCACGTGTTAATTTTATAAACAGCCGCGTCCAATCGAGCTATTCCTTACTCAAGCAACGAGCCTGCCTGCCTGCTCATTGCTCTTGCCTGCTCCTCACGCATAGAATTCAATCAACGCAGTGAGCCGCCATAACAACAAGCTGCATCTGATATCGAGAGATCTGTTGTTGTAATGACCAATGGAACCAAATGCGGCCGCTAGCGTCAGACTAGCAAATGGCCAATAAATTGCTGCATTCTGTTGCTCCACAGCCACTTCACGTCGAGGCAGGGCAAGGCAAGAATCCTGCGTGCTTATGTGCTCGTAAATTTCCCAGATTATTATTATTATTATTTTTCCTAAGCGCAGCGCAAACTATCAATTTACGCAAATCTCGAGCCGGAGCAGCTCCAACGAGGCAAGGAATGTTTATTTTTAGCGCAGCGCGAAGCTTGCAGAAGCCAGAAACGGAGCCTTGGTTGCATTTGAGTCCAGTGAAGCGCAGACCACTGCCATGTTTAAATTAGAGTCAACAGTTCACAGTGTCCAGCACAGTTGTGCGCATGCGCAGCTGTCATGCCCCTGCTGCCCACTGATTGCAAGTGGAAGTCTTCATTTGCTTTGTGCGCGTCCACGCCTGCTCACTCAGCGCAGTGTTGGCAATTACATGTGTTCCCTGCGCCCAGTTTGCATGCCGGGAGGGAAAACACAGATGCTAACAAATTGTCTACTTAAGTACGGCTTTGCTCCTACCGCGCTTCATGGTTGAGTGTTGCAGATCGCTTGTGAATTTGCCACGATCTGTTGAGATTGCTGCTGACGGCAGTTGTTCCGGCTAATTTGTTTTTCCTGCAAGTGGCCAATGGGAATTGATGCTTGAATGCTTTGTCAGAAATGCTTTCGATATTCGATATCATTTCGCGTGAAGTCAGTCGAGAGAACGTGTTGATATTCTCGCGGGGATTAAGGTACTTATGTGACTGAGCGAATAAGCGAGACACTTAACAGCTCTTGCACATAACCTCAAATTTTGCATGCCGAAGCGAGTTCGATGGTTTACCTTTGTCGGCTATGCCAGCAACAACAATGGAACTTTTTGATTAAATATCTTTTTCTCGACAATATCTACTCGTAATTTCTACAATGATGAGCTTTTCGAGCCCTAAACCCTACTCTCAATTACTTTGCTTTGGCTGAGATCGAGCATTTTCGAGTTGTTCGATTGGAATTCAATTTTAAGAAGAAGTTGACAGGCCGAATATTAGAAATTCAGCAAGCTTTGTTATGATTCACTTTCAGAGAATAGCTATTTATCACGATAGTTCAAGACATCCAAAACAATTTTTTTTTGTATCGAAAGAAACACGGACTCGGACTCGGAGTTCAGAAGCCGCACACTTATTCATTGAGCCATGCGATATCGCCTCAAAAATCTTCTTCCTTTTTCGCATATCCGTATTCTTATTCACGCATGTACTGCTACCATAAAGCATGTTTCCGTTTCATCTTATATTGTTGAAGAGTGGCAGAACAAAAGTTGTAAATGTATTCCATTCGCTGGCAAGTAGAACAACGGAAACTTCATCAGGCACGGTGCAGCTTCAATGCGCAATGCAGAAATTACGAGTATTTCCATTAAAACTGAACAAAGAACAATGAACAATGCCGTAATCAAAAGTTGGCCAAAATATTAAACGCTTTCACCGGCTGCTCCCTCTTCCAGCGGAAAGACACACACTCTCTCCGACTGCAACATTTTTAATGAGAGCCATTGCAGTTTCAATTAAAGCGCACCTCCAGCAACGCTGAAAACAAAAGCAACCGTCGGAAGGCGCTCCCGCGGTTTGCTGCCACTTCCGCTGTAGTCCTTTGCCTCGCTGCCATGTGGAGCGCGCGCCGTATTGCTGATGAATTGTGTTTGACGGTGTTAATATTACAATAACTAACGCTGTTGGCAACATGCTCTGTTGGCGGTTTTGAAATTTTTTTCCAGAACGGAGCAAAGTTGAGCTGCTACAAACGCCCCTGCCCCCGCAGTCAGGCAAGTTGAAACTTTTATTTCACTTTGTTGCCGAAGTGAAATGAAGTTTTTGCAAGCGCATACACTTAATATAAGCATTAAAAAAACTACGAGGCCTAAGTTACTAAAAGTACGTAAAATTTTCTAAATCGGTCTGCAAAGTATATGCTATTGAGTTCTGTATGATTTCCTTTTCTGCCGAAGTTTCACAAAAAATTTTACATTTTTATTGTGAGAAATTTTTCTGAAGAGCCGAATAAGTGTGCTTCTTCTTCATTTATTTTACAAAGAATTTAAATATGCATGTTTCAATATCAAAGCTTTGGGTTTTCTCTATTGATTAGAAATACATACATAGTTTGAAAGCTTTCAAGCTAGTTCTACGAACTTCTTAATATGAATCTTTGATATCAAGAAAAACATTTCCAATTGCAAATAATCTAGTCAATAGCCCAATTCACAATCTTGTGCAAATGGTCTGGGATTTTTGCAAATGACAGTTTTGTAGCAAATCTACAGTAGTTTTGACAGTAGTTTGCTACAAAACTGTCAATTGCAAAAATCCCAGACCATTTGCACAAGATTGTGAATTGGACTAATATTTCACCAAAAAGTCCAAATACTCTAACAAATTCTACCAAAATTTTATATAAATATTTTAACTAACAAAACACAAACAAAGAGAAGCCTCTCTTAAAGACGATCACTTCTTTCCCCTCATATGAAAGCACACTTTTGACACTAAAACTCATTAAAATTTGCCTAAATGTTCTCTAACCGAGCCACACCCTACTGTCGGCAGGCTGATGCCATGACAAAGTGCCATGAAAATGCTTTCATTACCGACAAATTTCTGCCTTCATCTGAAGACTGGTGAAATTTCATAAGACTCTTGCTTGCTGGCAACATTCGGAGCAGGAGCAGGCCCAGAGCACAGCAAACAAGCGAACAAGCAAAACTTTATTAAATTTCTCATTCCTAGACAGACGACCTTCACCTTCACTTATGGCACATCACGCTGGCCTGGCCCATAGCAGAGACATGACGCTGCTTGTGCTCCTGCTCCTGCTGCTCCTGCTGCTCCTGCTGCTCCTGTCGCCTCGTCTTCTGCTTCGTTTTATGTTGCTGCCATAAATCTTTTACTGCTGCTACGCCATAATTGCAGCATTTGTTGCAACAACAACAAAAAACTCATGTGCGCACGCCACACCAGCGGCTCCTCCCCCTTGCGCCTCTGATATATGCCTTTATGCGTTGCCATTGTAGTAGTTGTACTCTAGTAGTGCAATTAAATTAAATATTTAACTTAATTACTGCAGACTCGAGTATACGAGCGCGCATGTCGCCATTGCCAAGCCAATGCCGCTGATGATGCTGCTGCTCCATCTGGTCCTGCCACTGCCAAGCGGAATGTTGCTCAATAATGTAGCGAATTCCCTAGTCCGCACACACTCATGCTCACTCTCACTCTCACACACGTGCATAACCGAGTGGAAGCCGTCTTGTCTCACTGCATTCTCATTCCTGCCTTCTTAATGACTAGTCCTTGCTTAATTTCCTGACGGAAATTCAATTTAATTAACTTTAATTGAGAGCCTTCTTACCTCATCTTATAAATCATGCGTCGGAGCGGAAACTCTTATCAAAAATTGTAATGTCTTGTGCATTCTTCGAAGAGAGAGGCAATTTTGAGCTTGAAAATTTTGCATGCTCAAAGGATTCCACATATTAATCTTTTAAAAAGAAAGTAAAACAGCATATCTTAATTTTTCAAAATTTTTCCTCAAGACGCTTCAAGAGGGCGAAAGCTGAGCGAAAAAAAGTTAGTGTGACCAAAAATAAAGGTCGCATTTTCCAGTCCACACTGAAAGAATGACAAATGTTAAGCAACAAGCAATCCAATCCTTAACGATTTAATTTTTAAAGTGTTCAAAATTGTGCAGGCCAATGTCTTGGCACATCAGTAGCATTCACTAAGGAACCGCACAAGTTTGAGCAATTGCTCAAGAAATCGCCTTAAAGAAAAATTCTACGAAAGAAAAAATTGTAAATATCATTTTCAATTGCAAAATGTAAAATGATATGCGAAATTTTGCTGTCGTTTGAGTTGAGCACTCTTTGTTGTTGTCGTTGTCGTTGTTGCTATTGTTTTTTCTGTTGCTGCGCTGTCACTGTCGTTGTTGTTGTCGTTATTGTAAATACGATATTGAATTACTTTTGAACTCGCATTCTCTGCTGCTTTCTTTTCTATTGCTCCGCTATGATACTGGCTACTGGCGCTGTCCACACAGTGGCTGTCCACATCTTGCCCATAGGATTCTTTCGCCAAGCTTCCTTCGGCTCCTCCCCTGGTTCATGCTCATGACTACTGTTTCCAGTTGCATTTTCCGTTTTTTCCATTTTTATTTTGCTCGTGTCCTAGAAGCGCTTAAATTACATTCATCGTACACAGGCATTGTACGTCTTAAGAGGCGCAACAACAAACTCAATTTATTATTGTTGTATTGTGCTGTTGGCTGGTGTATTGTTGCTGTTGGCATGTCCATGACACGCTTAAACATAATTTGACATTTGAGAGTTGAAAGTTGATAGCAATACAAAAATTACAGACTTGACTTTAAATTAAAATTAAATTAAAACTACAAGTATTGTTCCTTGTTGTTGGCATTTTAGTGGCGCCTTTAAGGAGATTTAACACGGAAATGAAAAATTCGCCTAGTTTGTATACAATCGAAGAATTCGGTATTCTTCCGTAGATTTTACCATTAACCCATCAACTTTCAATACAATTTTTTATCGGAATGTAATCAGTTACAAACTACATATTTAAAGCGAAAGTACATCTTCAGACTTATTAAAGTTATGGTCAAAAAATGTGATACCTCGTAATACCTCTGCTTCTGATCTCTTTTATATAATGCTTATATTCTAAGCATATTTTTTCCTATCAAACACAACAACAAATTCCCATTCCAACGATTTGATTGCGTTGAAACCACGACAAAAAACCAGAAAGCACGGCCATATCATTGAATGCTTATGAACTTGGTCAATGTCAATGTCAATATCATCAAGCGATCATAGCATAAACACACAGCCACACAGCGTCGCTGTCAGTGGGAGCCATTTAGCGGGTAGCAATATCAAACGACAGCATAAACAAAAAGGCCTTAAACTCTTTCGCACTTCTTGTCTGCACAGCATGCTACAACAACTACCAGACTACGCAGCTGCAGGATTGCATTGCAAGAGCATCATAATTGGAAACTTGTTTCTGAAACGGGTTCTCATGTTTCACTGTCACTGCCAGCGACTGCAATTCGCGCCTCTGGTGTGCCTCTCAAGCGCAGAACTGAAGCTAGCGTGACTTGTATAAAATTGTCGCTTTATATTTAAGGATTTTGATAGACGTATATTTTATTGCTATAGCGTTACTAAGAGTACAGCTGCCCCATTGAAGCACGCTTGTAAATCCTCTGAAATAATCAAACCTCTGACAAAAGCTTAAACTTTTTGATAGAAATTTCAACATGTGAAAGCAGCTGGAAAACGAAATTATGCACACATGTGCATATATAATATGCCTTAAAAAGGTATGGAATTAATTTGTATGTATGTGTGTGTGTGAGTGCACTTCCGTTGCACATTAGCGAAAGGAAAGTTTCCCACTTTTGGCAGCAAACCTCAACAAAGTCCACTGCACACACCCGCTCAGCGACAACAAGCAGCCACCAGAGGCCCTTCACCTCCCCAACCGATATTCAACAATATTCCCACCCCTTCAATTCAGCCACGGGCAGCGCGAAAGTTGTGCAGCAATCCTTGTAACAAATTGCAAAAAAGTGCATAACTTTTATCAGCGGGGTGCGCGGTCTAACCTCTCTTCGTTTTTTATAAAATATGAGTTCAATAATGAAGTTGCACATCCCTGCCTTGAATCGCCCTGCAGCGACAGCAGCCACTCATCCTGCATGCGCCACGCCCCGAGCGCACTTGCACTCACTCATCTGACATTTTCAACACGATCTTCAACTTTATACGTTTTAAAATTTTACACTTTACTGCACCACTGCCCACCTCCAGCATCCCCAGCATAGTGTGCTTCAACAGCTGACGCCTGGCATGGCCAAATTGGCTGCACTTCAGCGCACGCTTATTGCGTTCATCATCGTAAGCGCACATTTCCGCTTCCGCTGCTCTCGTTTTTGTCGCCCAAAGCGTTCGCCCGCTTGTCCCATCGTTCGCTAGCCTCAACGCTCGTCCAGAGCTTGCGCTTACTTACTACTCGAGTGGTGTTTGAGAAAATTTTTCATTTCATTGAAATTTGCTGCCATGAGTGGAGCAGCAGCACCAGCAGCTGCAGCGATTCTTTTCCGCGCACTTGCCACATTCCGTTTCATTCCTTTTCGTTTCTGAAGTGCCATAAACTAAACATTTTTGTGACTTTCAGAATGTTTCTTCTGAGTTGTAGCATAAAAATCTATTGGAAAAGAATACTGGTATATGCCCTGTACTCGCACAGTTACAGACTCGAGCTATTCTAACTAATTGATAGGAATCAAACTATCATTTAAAAAATAAATAACCCTCTAAAATTTACTGTTGATTCCAAACAATTATCGGAAATGAAATCCTTTGTTGAAATCCATTATCAAAATGTTTTACAACTTATTATAGAATGAACACTCATTGACACGCAAGTCATAACAGATCATAATATCGCTCAAACTAATACACCGTGAGTATAGCGCACAAACACAGCAACACAGTGAGCTGAATTCAGATGACCAACAAAATTATTAACTTATAACTTCGAAATGGTGTGTAGAAGAGGGCATCTGCTTCCAACTGGAAAGGGACTCTCGTTACAATCGAACGATTTGTTAGTGTTTCGCAAAAGACATTTCATACATGATAGAAACTTGTCTAGTTAAAGAACAATTTTTAGGATCCTTTGACTTTACTGTTTAACAAAATTATAGACATAATAACTTGTACTATAGCTGACGTACTTAATTTGCCCCTGGCTGCCTTGATTTGATCATTAAATGCATTTAAGTACACTGCCACACAATTTTATAACTCGACACTTTTAACTGTTGCCTACAAACTTTGCTCTTCTGCAATTTCGTTGTGTTGTAAAATTGAAAAAGGTTCAAAGTTGCAAATCCTTCTGCAAGAAAGAGAGACGTTCAATATTGTAGCATTTAATATTTTTCAAATAGTCTCATAAATAAGGCCCTCTCGCTTCATGTGACTGCTCCATTTGAGCAGTCCATAAGACTAATTAATTTTCTGGCTTGTGCGCTGCTACCCCCGCTACCCATGATGTCATCGCAAAAGGGCACACTATAAAATTGAATTTTAAATTGCCCAACAACAATTCCCAATTGCACAATACACTAACGACGTGTGCGCATAGCAGAAGCAATTTTCAAATTTATGCTCACCGAACCGCACCGCACTTAATTGCCGGCCACTTTATTATTGTGACATAAAATAGCAAGGACCAAGCCTCTGCACTCGACCAACTCCAAGAACCAAGAACCACTCATAGTGCCAGCCCCCTACAAGTGCCTGCCTAGCAAGTGCAGTGCGAGCCATGGATTTGCACAAAATCTCTGCTCTCAATAAATATTTAATTGCCTACTGGTACCCGCCCTCGCCTGCCTGCCGCACACCGACCGCCAGCAACCAGCAATTTACTTAAAAGAGTGTCTATCTATTTTGTGGCCGGCAGCAAGCAGCAAAATGTTGGGTATTTTGTATGAAATAGCAAAAAAAAACGATAGCAGCTACAGTTGTTATAACCACCACTCCGGCAACCGCTCACTCATTTACATATGCCTGTGCAACTGTATTCGTACATGTGTGCATGTGTGTACACGCTATACGGTGCGTATGTGTAACATTTGACCTAATGGCTTATAATTTTATGCTTTTACAACCGAATTTCAGATTTTGCTGAGGCCTGGTCGCAAATTCTCACGACGCCTCTTACATATGTCCGTGTGTGCAAACATGTGCTTATGTATGTGTATAAAATAGTCTTATTATGGTAGTTTGCAATTTTACAGGCAATAGTACCCTTACTCCTGTTCATAAATACGAACAGCGTTATATGCTTCCAATGCTTTTTGACAGAAGAAGGCATTGATATTACAATATATTATCAAATATTTCCCAATTCAGACGAGAGTCACAAAAGTGACACTTTTCTTATTATTCAATTATCAAATATTTCCCAATTCTAACGAGAGTCACAATTCAATATTTTCTATCAATTTATTTTTTTCCAATGAATTATTATTTTTTCAATATGCATATTTCTAGCATAACAAATTCAATGGTAATCAAGCGTAGAGCCCGACTCGAACTTCGCCCTTTTTTTTAATTTTCGACCGAGATCGAGACCGAACCTTTCAAACATATGTATGTATAAGGAAGAAAAAAAAGAGATGATTTTAATGAAAAAAATTTCATATATTTTTAGGAAAAAAATACAATAATCAACTTCAAATTGTGCACTACTTAAATTAGCTTACGTTTGGAATTTCCTAAACATGATTATAAAAAATCATTTGAATCTGAAGCCAAAACGATTTGTTTAAATTTGTTTTTGCCAGTATATCTAGATTTGACACATGAATTTATGTCTACTTTTATTTACATGCATATAAGGCCACAAATATATGTGTGTGTATGCAAATAAAGCATATCACAATTTCCGGCATTTCGACATTCCGGCTCAGTTGAAGGATAATTAAACTTTATTGCCATTTTATGTGCAATTTATTTGATAAATTGCTTTATTTTGAACCCGAATCCATGAAATGTACAAAATTATGAGTTTAGCCTTACATGCATGCCTTAATGATAGAAATCCTCTTAAAAAAAACCCATGCCCAAAGGCGCTAGCGAGAAATTATGGCACAACTTTCTGCCATGCAGTTCGGTTTTTTTCTTATTACTACACTGTAAAAATATCGGGCGGAATGAATTTCCGAGACTTATAATAAGCATAAGCTCACACATAGTCTAAAATTTATTTTTTAAGTGTATCTACTTATACGGAATTTACATAAAACGCATATTTCTGCACAGTTAAGCCAAGCCAAGAACGAATGAGCTTTTTATATTTTTCACTGCTAAAAAAGTAGAAAAGTAAGGAAGCCAACCAGAAGTCGCCTCGCAAAAATTCGAACGCCATTTCATTTCGATATAAATTCGTTGCGGCTACAACAGATCATGCGATTTAAATTTATTGTGTTGGCATGTTTTGAAAAAAATTTTATGATGGTAAATTTGAAATTTGCAAAGAGCTTGGCAGCATTGCCGATAAAATTGTACGGAAAAAACAGGCAATTTCCCGTCGCAATGGCGTCGTCAGATGGCTGGCTGGTAGCCCACGTTTAAATTGTAAGGCCTCAATTCATGGAGAAATAAATACGCCTGCATAATTAAGATAAAAAGCTGGTTTTTGATTTTTTTACTAGATTTTTGCAACTTCAAATAGCAAAGCTTCAATAAGCAAAGTTTTTGCCAGTGCATTTATTAGATATTTTTAGCCACTGCCTCACAGATTAACTGTCCAATGTATTTCTCACTCTCACTTCAATCATAATTAACTTGTTCACTGCATCGTACTCCTACTTGCTCCTATTTGCAGACATGTTGCCGCCCCCCTCAATTTACCCCACAGACTACAGGCCGTACGCTGTACAGCCCACAGCCTTCCTCTGCCCCTCCGAGGGTCTGTTCGCCGATGACTACGACTGTCAGCTGTACTATCGCTGCGAGGCGAAGGCGAACGACTACATCAAGCCGTATCAGTTCGCCTGCAAGGAGGGCACGGTGTTCTCGCCTGCTCTGAAACTGTGCATGTCCCCTATCTTGGCCGGACGCGAGGAGTGCATGCACTACATGAACGAAATTGACGACACAGACACGGATGCAGATACGGACAGCGGCGATGATAGCCGTCTGATGTATGGCATCGCTGGTAATGACCATGCCCTGCCGAACACCGGCGCTGCCGCACACAGTCAATTCCAAAATTTTGGCCTGGCAGGTTTGAGCGGCGTTTCGGTAATTTCCTTCTCCACTACATCGGCACGCTCCGCCAACGCCGCTGATGGCACGCCGCCGTGTGTGGATGACGGATTTATGAGTGATCCGGATGACTGCACAGTGTTTTATCGTTGCATTTCGACGGGTAGCAGTTTCAATAAGATTGGCTTCCGCTGCTCGGACGGCACCGCTTGGGATGATACGCTGCAATCGTGCAATCACTTGACGGCGGTACGCGGCAATGGCGGTTGCCAGGGTAAAGTCAATGTCATGCAAGATGAATACGCCGGACAGACATCTACGCAGTCTTCACAAGCGAACTACCAGAATACGACATCGTCATCGTCGAGCAGTCAGTCACAACAGAGCTCTACGAGTTCGTCGTCCAATTCGAGTTCGTCATCTTCTAATTCATCTTCCAATTCCTCCAACAATCAATCGAATAATAACAACAACAGCAGCAGCAACAATAACAGTAACCAGCAACAGTCAAGCAGCACCGAGAGCTCGACTAGTTCTTCGTCGAACACGCAGAGCTCAACATCGAGTAGCCAGCAAGCGTCTTCGTCCAGCACAAGTTCGAACAATTCGTCGAGCTCGAGCACTCAAGGCTCCAGCAGTGGGCAGAGCTCAAATAGCAATCAACAAGCATCAAATGGTAACCAGAATTCCAACAACACTCAGCAAAGCTCTAACAATAATCAAATCAGCAATCAAGGCTCAAGCAACAATGAGGGCTCTAGCAACAATCAAAATTCGGGCAACAATCAAAGCTCAAACAATACTCAAAGCTCGGGCAGCAATCAAAGCTCGGGCAACAATCAAAGTTCGGGCAACAATCAAAGCTCAAGCAACAATCAGAGCTCGGGCAGCAATCAAAGCTCAAGCAACAATCAGAGCTCGGGCAGCAATCAAAGCTCAAGCAACAATCAGAGCTCGGGCAGCAATCAAAGCTCCGGCAATAATCAGAGCGCAAGCAACAACAATAGTACCCAAAGCTCGAATGGGAATAAGCCAAATCCGACTGATTGTCAGGATGAAGAAACCTACATTCCCGATGAAAAAGATTGCTCAAAATTCTATCGTTGTCGAAAGGATGGAAACGGTGCTTTGGAAAAAGTTCCCTTTACTTGTGGTCCAGGTACTGTTTGGAACCAAAATGAGAAGGTATGCGATCTGCCCACAGACTCACAAAGAGAAAAATGCAAAAGTTCGTTAACAACGTCAAACCATCAAGGTTCGTCGTCATCCTCAAATCAACAAGGTTCTTCTTCTTCATCATCTATTCAACAAGGTTCATCCTCTACATCGAATCAACAAGGTTCTTCTTCATCATCATCAAATCAACATGGTTCGTCTTCATCTTCGTCATCGAATCAACAAGGTTCATCTTCTGCATCAAATCAACAAGGATCTTCTTCGTCAAGCAATCAACAAGGGTCTTCATCGGGAAATTCAGGTCAACACAATGAGTCCAGTGGCAGCAATCAGACTTCTTCCAACAACGCAACATCGTCTTCTTCTAACAACCAGGGTTCAAGCAGCAGCAACAATCAGCAGTCTACCACACAGAAACCATCAAATCCGGTTGGTGGCTGCAAGGACAGTGAGACATATTTGGCCGATAAAACCGATTGTTCCAGATTCTACCGCTGTGTGGACAACGGCAGTGGTGGATTCGATCAAATTGGTTTTGATTGTGCCCCTGGCACAGTTTGGGATCCGGACGCAAAGGGCTGTAATCATCCCACAGACGTCCAGAAGGAAGAATGCAAGGTAATGGCATCAGGTTCCGGTTCGGGTGCTTCAAGTGGAAGCAATTCGCACTCACAGAGTGGATCTTCGCAATCGGGTTCATCCCAATCCTCAGGCTCCAATAGTACTGCATCGGGTTCGCAAACCGGCTCAGGGCAGCAGTCGTCAGGAGGCAATCAATCCTCGTCATCCTCAACGGAATCTAGTTCAACCCAGTCATCAGGATCTAGTGGCAGCACATCGGGTTCTCAAACTGGATCAGGCCAACAGTCTTCAGGAGGCAATCAATCCTCGTCATCATCGACGGAATCCAGCTCAGCTCAGTCGTCAGGATCTAATAGCTCCACTTCTACTTCTCAAAGTGGTTCGAATCAACAATCTTCGGGAAGCAACCAATCTTCGCAATCAAGTTCATCTCAATCCTCAGGCTCCAATAGCACTGCATCGGGTTCGCAAACCGGCTCAGGGCAACAGTCGTCAGGAGGCAATCAATCCTCGTCATCCTCAACGGAATCTAGTTCAACCCAGTCATCAGGATCTAGTGGCAGCACATCGGGTTCTCAAACTGGATCAGGCCAACAGTCTTCAGGAGGCAATCAATCCTCGTCATCATCGACGGAATCGAGCTCCAATAGTACCACTTCAAGTTCTCAAACTGGTTCCAGTCAGCAATCTACTGGAAACAGTCAAGGAACATCTTCTTCATCTTCAACGGAATCGACTTCAACACAGTCCTCAGGATCCACTAACACAACTTCAAGCTCACAAACTGGTTCCGGTCAACAATCTTCAGGAAGTGGTCAATCATCTTCTACATCGACAGAATCCAGTACGAATCAATCATCAGGAAGCACCACTTCCGGCTCCACATCGCAGAGCTCAGCTGGCAGTAATCAGCAATCTAGCAGCGGCCAAGGCTCAAGCAGTAGCTCATCATCGAGCTCAGGCACCTCATCCAGCACAACACCAGGAAAACCTTCAGGCAATTGTGACAAGCAAACGCAATTCCTGGGCGATGAAAAGGATTGTGCTAAATTTTACCGATGCGTCGACAATGGTAAGGGTGGCTACGATAAGGTACCCTTCACTTGCGGCCCTGGCACAGTGTGGGACAACGACATACAGGCCTGTAATCATGCTTGGGCTGTCAAGAATAAGAATTGTGGAACAGGTGGCTCCAGCCCACCACAACAGCCGGAGAAGCCAACTACCCAAAGCACACCAACATCAGGCACAATTCCCACGAGCAAACCAATGGAACAGCCACCTACACAGGCTACTAAGCCAACGACCAGCAAACCAGTCACTGCACAGCCTGGCACCACGTTAAAGCCCACCGCAGCGCCAGGTGGTGGAGTTACGCAACCACCTACAGTGCCTCTTGGCATATGCAAAGCGGAAGGATTTGTGGCTGATCCCCAAGACTGCAGCAGCTTCTATCGTTGCGTTGGCAACGGTAAAGGAGGATTCACGCAGTATCCCTTCAAGTGCGGCGACGGCACTGTTTGGGACAACGAATTGCAGACTTGCAATCACGATCTCAATATGTGTAATCCAAATACTGGTGGGAGCGGCAGTGGTGGTAGTGGACCCAGCACAGAATGGCAGAAGCCTTCTACCTCGAGCACGATAACCGCAGCACCACCCACTACGTCCAATCCGACACAGCAAACGAGTCAATTACCCGGATACCAGCCGACCACACAAGCTTCTTCAACAACAACCACACAATATCCAGCAACAACGACCACACAATACCCAGCAACAGCAGTTACCCCAGAAGCTGGCAAGTATCCAGAAACAACAACCGTTACAACATGGCCACCCGCGACAGCAACAATGCAACCAGCAACAACAGCGAAACCAATCATACCTTCTGAACCAATTTCATCCGGTGCAAAATGCACTAAGGAGGGCTTCTTTGGTGATGACCAGGACTGTCAGAAGTTCTACAGATGTGTGGATAACGGTAAAGGCGGCTTTGAAAAGTACTCATTCACATGTGGGAACAACACGGTGTGGGATGCTGAAATAGAAGGTTGCAATCACCCCACCGCAGTGAAGGATCCCAGATGTGGAGTGGAAAGTACGACTGTGTGGGGCACAACCACTGATGGCGGATATTATCCCACAACTACGAGTAAATATGACACCACTACAAGCAGCCACAAGCCCACAATGACCACCAGTTACCCCGCGGGGTCCACAACACCCGGATATCAGAGCACAACCAGCGGATACCCACCGACAACGGTAACCACTGAGAACAGCAGCACTAACGACTACGGCACGACCTCACAAACACCAACAACGACTGCGGTGCCAAACCTGCCGCCCGGTACGAAATGCGAGGGCGAAGGTTTCATGCCAGACCCCAACAACTGTCGAAAATTCTATCGTTGCATCAAGGAGGGTGCCACCTACTCCCGACATGAGTTCATGTGTGGCAAAGGCACTGGTTGGAGCGAAGAGAAGCAGACATGTGACTATGCCGAAAATATTGATCGTTGCGCTGGACAGACAGAAGAACCGGAAACTGGTACTAGTGCCAGTACAACAGACTCGCCGACAACAACAACACCAACGAAATACCCGAGCACAACTCCAGCGTACGAGAGACCCACAGAAACGTCAACATCGAGCTTTGAACCCACAACAACCACCAGCACCAATAAATATCCCACTACTATCAGCACCACAACAACAATATCAGAAAGTGAAGCCACCAACAAACCAGAATACACTTCTACCACCACCACCTCCAACAAGCCAGAATATACTACCACCACAACCAAACCTGAGAACACTCCTACCACCACCAGCACCGTTGAATCAACCACAACGGCACAGGAATCTTCAACGGACTATACCACCACTTCGCAGCCAATTTCCACCACACCCATTCCAAATTTGCCACCTGGCACAGAATGCAGAGGAGAAGGCTTTATGGCTGACCCGGAAAATTGTCGGAAATTCTATCGCTGCGTTCAAAGTGGAGATAAACTGGTGAAACATGAGTTTATATGTGCTAAGGGCACTGGCTGGAGCGAGGAGAAGCAAACGTGCGATCATGCCGGAAACATTGATCGTTGCGCTGGACAGACAGAAGAACCGGAGTTACCCACAACCACTGAAATTTGGACGAAGCCAACAGAAACTTCTACCAGACCCACAGAAATGCCAACCAAGCCAACGGAAACGCCAACTCAATCTACAAATATGCCCACCAAACCCACGGAAATTCCAACAACTCAAAATCCTCCAACCACATTATATCCCAGCACAGAGAAACCCAGCTACCCGCCAACAACAATGGTCACAACTGACTTGCCACCACCGACAACAACAGCAACAGCAACTCAACCCACGACCGAAGAGTACCCAAGCACTACTCCGGAACCCATCAACTACAAATGCACCAATGAAGGCTTCTTCCCCGATCCCGACGATTGCAATCGGTACTATCGCTGTGTTGACGCAAGTAAGAATGGGCAATATCAGATTTACAGCTTCCGTTGTCCCGCCGGCACTGTATGGGATACTTCCGTGGAAACTTGCAACTATGCTGACCAAGTTTCCGGCAACTGCTCTTCAGGTGCTAGCACCACAACTGCGTATCCCATTACTGGTAGCACCACTACGGATAGTTCTACTTCGGAGACAACAACAATAATTGTTTCGACTGGAATGACAACAACAACCACTGCAGCTTCCGACACATCCACTGCAGCTCCTCTTCCGACCAGTACTACTTCCTCTGCTACCACTCCTACCGTTAAGCCAGAGGAGACCACAACATCGACTACAGCTGTTCCTACTACCACTGTAGTTGTTTCTACAATCATGCCAGAAGAAACCACAGCAACCTCGGAAGCTACTCCCACCAGCAAGCCCGAAGACACCACAACAACCGGCAAGCCAGTGGAAACCACCACTATGCCAACAGAAACTACCACAATGAAACAACCAGACACAAGCACTGCCTCTTCACCAGAAGTGGAAACAACAACTCCAACAGCAATCGATACTACGACCAACGCGCCACAAGCGGAAACAACCACAACAAGCGAATCACCCATAACGAGTAAACCGACAACACAACCGCAACCTGTCAACAATGGCAGTGCACCTTGTCCACCGACGAGCGAGGGTCAGAATCTCTTCGTCTGTCCCACGGGATTCCGACGTCACCCCAAGAGCTGCGACCTGTTCTACCAGTGCACGGAGAAGGCCGATAGCCACGACATGAACGTGGTCGTATTTGAGTGTCCCAGCGGGTCGGTCTTCCACGAGGCACGCAACCTCTGCGACCTACCCGACAAGAGTGACGAGTGTTTGAAACGCTCCTGGACACGCTCAACATTTTATGAAGATCAAATGCGGCGCATGAATATGGTAAAGATTTGAAAATTAAAGCAACAAAAAATACATATAAATTATAAAATCTGTTTACAGGTGCAGATACGTTCCAAAGCGCCACTCTGTCCGGGCGAGGGACACTTCGCGCTGAACAACGACAATTGCGGGCAACTTTTCATTAAGTGTAGTCACTCCTACGAGACGGGACGACTGGAGGGCGAGATACGCCGCTGTCCACAGGGTTTCGCCTACTGGTCCGTAAGTCGCCGTTGCGAACGTACGCAAAAACTACAGAACTGTGCGCCCAGCAACCGCGACGTCAGCAGCTCCATACCAATGGAATGGGCGAACATCGGCAATAGACGTCGAAATATTAATATTTAGATACTAGTGAAATTTGTAATGTCCCATTAAAGCAACGAATTGAATTGTCCGTAGGTTATGTTACAATTAGGTTAGTTTACAGTCAGCTAACAATTTAGTTTACGTTTAGCATTTAAGTGTTTGCTGCGCATGCGAATTACAAAACAGAACTGATTAAAATTTAGTTAAGCATTTTGCATGCACAGCAAATCACATTAAGCGGAAGCCATAAGCAATTAGGACCATTCATTTAATCATGGTGTTGGTGTCTATTTATTGAAAACTCATTGCGGTTGGAAAACCATAAACTCCACAATCGAATTGTAATGCTTAAGTTTCTGAAGTGCATAATGCATGTATTGCCAACAATAGTCAGTAAGTTCAACAGCAAATCCATACATAATACGCGAATATTTCTTATACATACATATGTAAATGAAAAATATAAAATTGTAAAACTTATTTACAAAGTGTCTTATTTTAGGGCTGCTCTTAAAATATAAACAACAACTTATATGCTCATCTCTTGGGCTTAGTCACAGGAGCCGAGGGGTTCTCTCCTTTGTAGAATTCCTTTAGCAACTCCATAGCTGCCTCGGCGCACATGCCGCCGCGTATGGGTATTTGCCTGCCCACCACCTGCGGCACATCCACTACAGTTTTACCACCAAAGCGATCATTAGCGCAGCCATAGACTATTTCCTTCACGCCGAGAGCATGCAGAGCAGCGTTACACATGACGCACGGCTCCACTGTGACCACGACTCTCACGTGCGGAAACACCTCATGCTGTTGCAGGCTGTTTTGGTTGCAGTATTCCATCACCTGATCAACGCACACGAACTCTGCGTGCCGTGTAGGATTTTTGGTCGCATTCACGTCGTTGCTGCCGCGTGCTATGATCTCGTCGCGAAAAACGAAAACACAACCGACTGGCACCTCGCCTACAGCGAGCGCGCGACGTGCTTCTTCAAACGCTGCACTCATTTGTTCCTCAGTCATCCTGAGTATCAGCACAGCAATGGCATGGCGAAAAATGGAAATCTCTATATTAGATTTGTGAATATCACAGCATTCTTTTTTCCACAATGCGATATTTGGAATCAACCTATTTTAATTTTGCGATCAGCTGTTTTGTTGTTTACCTTTTTCGGAAACATCACGCCACCTAGCGCCTAAAATGTAACAATTTTCAAATGAAAAATTATATTTTTCCAATACAAATTAGGCAACTTCCAGAAATCTTGCTTTTCTTCCAAACGTAAATATTTCGTTGAAGGTACAATTCAAAAAGCCACTTGCTGACTGAGCGATTCAATATACATATTCCGATTCAGATGGTTTGCGGTTGCTTACAAACCAATAATGATATTAGAGTAAACTTGAGGCATGACGCGACGCCAACAGTTCAACTAAATGTAAAAATTATAAAAAAAATACAAAAATTTACAATTATGAAGGCACGCTTCAGTTTCAATAGCTGAACTTAAATATCAATACTTAATATTCAAAACGAACTCTGCTCGTTCTTTTTTTATATCTATTTCAAAAATTAATGCATATTTAAAGAAAATAAAATTGAAATGGGCTTTCAGTCATGCCTACACTTAAGTCTCGTTGCGAATGTACTTGAGCAACTGATTTTGTTCGAGCATACGTTCTGCCTTCTCTGGCCAATTCTGATTGTTGACCGAACGCGGACTGGGATGTGGCAATTTCAATACCTGAAATTCACCCAAACACGCAGATTTCTGCAACGTTGTATGTATATAGTCACCCACAGCAACCACAACCTCCGGCTGCAACAGCGTGATTTGTTTATCCAAAGTGCGCAAACAGTGCTCACGAATCTGCGTTTTATAATCACCCTGCATGAGGCATTAAAGATATATAAATTGTTAGCCAAACATGTTGTAACATTTCGTACCTTCAATTCCGTAGGTGTTATGTTCTTGCCGCTGCTATCGAAAAATGCCAAGGGACAGAAATTGTGCACGAAACACTGCCGTGAAAAAGTGTCTAAGGAACCGCCCGCCAAGCGCTGCAGCAGCGTCCAAATGCGTACACCACTCGGTTCCTCCGTGGTGCAATTCAATCCGGTAACCGGTCGCTTCGGATGCAAACTCTCAGGCTGCAATACCTTACCCGACAGCTGCATTACCTCGCGGACAGTGGATATATTGCCAAAGGGTACCTTCGAAATTCAGGAAAGCCTTAATATAACGAAAATTTTACAGAAATTTCGAAATTACGCCAGTCTGGCCCATGCCATTTGGTCCTGGATTCATACCCACGAAGAGCAGGAGTTTTGGGCCATCCAAAAATCGTCGCAAATAGGCACAGTGTAATTCTGCGGCATATTTCAGGGGATTATAGGTGTGTGTGATGGCAGCGGGTGGCTGCAAATTCGCCAACTGCGCATTCAGCACGCACTCCATATCATAGAATTGCTTCCAGAAAGGTGTAATGAAAAGATTTGAAGTTATGATTGGTGCGATTCCTCGAAAGTCTGCCGCCTCTTGGTGTTCAGAGGTTTCGCCAGCGACAGTCTCCACCGACACAGCATTGCGAGCTAATTTCTTCCTTAACATTTCACAAAACACTTATTTCAAATGAATGCAAAGTTGCCGTTACTTTATCGTTTATTTCCTTCTTTTAACTATCGGTTTTCTTTGCGATACGTGAATGTATTTGTTTATAAACGAAATTTCGCGCGCGTCAGAAAACAGCTGTACTGTTAAACGTCATCTCGTTCAGTGGGTCTGGAACATTTAAAATCTACACAAAACGCATCTCATTTCAAAAAATTTTTTATATTTAGAAAATAATTTAGCAGTTAACTAAATTCCTTATTTACTAATACTTTCACACTTTCTTTTCGCATTTTGTCGGTGCAGGTGCTTTAAATGTACGGGCGTGACCGACTTCCGTCGGTCGTTCTTCAGTTGGATTTAAACATTTACTTTTTGCTCATAAACTTGTCCAATTCTTTGTTGGCTATTTTCCTTAGCCAATTCTTTTTGTCCTCCAGATTCTTTAACTTTATATTCTTGAGCACCACACCAAAAATATTTATTAACTCCTCTACCTGAACATGTTTAGAGAAAGAGGAACTTTGATACTGTTATTTATATCGAGTGGAGCTACTTACGGCTAAATCATCCTGCTTACGGCCAAGCTGCACGAATGCACACTGTGGCGCATGTTTTGCATGCTCTTTCCACGGGCAATCAGTGGCCTCCCATCCATCCAGGGTCTTACAGCACACAAAGCAAGTTGCGGTATCTGCCTCACGTTCATTACCACTCCAGTAAAATCCCGCTTCAGCCATCTGCGAAAGGTTAAGTCACAAAAATCTAAATTCATCTTATATCAATGGATCAGCTCCAGCAGACCTTCAAAATACTACAATTTGTTTTCTCGTCAAATGGCCAATCCTTAAAACTCTCTATGCGATGTTTCTCCAAAAATTTTAAATGTCTAAACTTATCGAACTTATGCTCGCACATCATCCTGTAGTATACTTTGTCGTGAGTATATTTTGAACGTTATTTTTCTATTTAGTTCACTACGAGTTCTTCTAATTAGCTAATTTACTAAATTTTTCAGTAATTTTTTAAAGAAGAGCTTCGAATGACGCGCTCAAGGAATTTCCTAATCAGCTGCTTGAAACGTTCGCTGTCAATTTGAAAACTGTTCCGATTTCATTTAGTGATGTACAGGGTGTTCCATAGATCCAAATTATAGAAACTATTAAAGAATTGTCAAAAATTTTTTTCATAGATTTAATATAATAATATGAAAATATTCGCCGTTTTTAAAATGAGCTGACTCATGCATGCAACTTTTTATGAAATCTATTTAATTATTAGTTTCATAAAACTCAAACTTTTTAATAGATTTGTCAGGTAATATTCCAAAAGTTCCTAGTATTCATGTTTGATTTGGAAGTTTTCCATTTACTCAAATAAGTATGTATATTCTTTTATAATATAAATTATATATCATATTATGATCTTACTATTTAACAAGATTATTTTTAAACGCCCGGTGCTAATTCTTCCTCAACTGCGTTCCACGCACGACAGTCGAACCATGAGATGGAAAACAAAACTACTTTTCTATACAATTTTCCCAAAGGAAATACGTACATTTATTAATAAAGCAAATTCCAAAACACCAGATTTTTTTAAAATAATAAATTTTGGAATAAATTCAAATTTGTAAAGGGATATCAAAATTTTTCAAGTAAAGTGCGAAGATTGATACAAAAAAAGAGGATTTTGGTTCTCCTGATCTGAGCAAATGAAAAAGAGACGAATAAATTATTTATCTTTACAAATGTGATTTGCTTAAATCCGGAAAAACGTGTCGGTATTTCGTGAAATTATTCAAATTGCAAATTTCTGACCAAAACGAGACGAGCTATTTTGGTTATAACCACTTCCATAATTGCAACTTTCGCTTGTGGGCTTGGGCTTGTGTAATAATAAGTGGACAGTTAGTAGAGTCACATTTGTGCGACAGCACGACGCCACTCGATGCGAACGCGTATGGCCGGAGTGGTTGAGCGTTTGTATTATCGTCACACTAATCTTGGCTAGCCACTTAGGGATATCTAGGATTGGATACAGGCACAGCAACAAACGAAGAAGTCTGATCTCTACAGTCTACAGCATTGTTACCACCAACACTGTGTCCATGTACAACTCGCTCAATACAACGGCGCAAAGTGCGAAAAGCCAATTGGACGGCAGCTGGCTAGCCGTCATTGCGCCTAGCATGCATCCAAAAATTGCAAAGCTTAATTATGAACTCATCGAGGAGTGCAAACGCTGCACAGAGGATTCTACACTGTCCAAAGGCATACGCGAAGAACTGGAAAGGTACAAAATACCTGCGCTCACTCTTAGTCGCACTTTCGCGAATTCTTTCCACTTTCACTGAATTTTTGTGTATTTGGTTAACTGCAGCAATTTTAATTGTATAAATAGCTTAATTTATTAAGCAATCGGAAGGTTGGTCCCCTTGCTCGCTGAGAGCATAATGTTGCGCCTTCCTTGCATTTATCTATTTATCTGTTTGGCAAAAATTCTTCGGCCCCTGTAAGCAACTTCACTGTTTTTCAAAATCTAAAATTCTTTTTGAGAAACAACCACACGATAAATTTATCTAGAAAACCCGTGATAAACGGTAGGAAAAGTTTTAAAAAGAATCTTATACTCTGACTATACTCTCAAACAAATAGAACAATTTAATAAATTTGTTTCCCCTTGTTGATGAACTGTAAAGGATTAAGTCATACTAGTAGCTGTTATAAGGTCAAAATGTTAAGCTCAAATTTGTCATTCTTCTTTCTAGCCTCTGTCGATATTGGCGCCGTGAAGTGGTGAAAAAGGTGCGCAATGGTTGTGCTCCACTCTTCGTTGCCTGCAAACGTGGGTGTGTACCCATTGCAGAATATTTAGTAACCGTATGCGAGGCCGACATCGAACAGCGTGGCCTCTACGAAGTTCCCGAGGATCGCACATTTCACTACGTTACGCCGCTGTGGTGTTCAGTGGTCTCCGGCAAGCTGCCCGTCGTCAAATATTTGGTGCGAGTTGGCTGTGATATCAATGCAACTTCCGACTCGGGGTCGACACCCGTAAGAAGCGCTTGCTTTATGACACACATGGATATCGGTAAGTATTGCAATATCATATTGAACTATTTATCTTCTACAATACTCTATTACTTTACCAACAGTCCAGTATTTGGTAGCCAATGGTGCAGATATAACAAAGCCCAACATCAATGGCGGGACTTGCCTGATCAACTCAGTTCAATCGACACAATTGTGTTCATATCTTATTAAACGCGGCGCCGATGTCAATGCCAAGGATATACAGGAAAAGACTGCGTTACATTATGCCATACAGGAACATAGGTGCGTGCTCTAACCTTTATCACATTGTTGCTTTACATCAATCTACTTATTTGATCTTTTTCTGTCTTCTAGACTGGAAACCACCAAATTGCTTCTCGAACACGGTGCAAATCCGTATGCAAAAAGTCGCTATGGTGACGATGCTCTTCGTACTGCGTGCCTAAAGGGAGCCCACCAAATCTTCGATTACTTAAAGGCCAATTTAGTTTATTCGCCGGAACGTTTTGCAGAGGCACACGAACTAATTGGTGCGTGCGTTAAATTCCTTTTGAATTTTATATCCTCTTTAACACAAATTGTATGCTTTCAGGTTCGACTTTCCTCGATGAACACAACGAGAGTCGAGTGGCGATATTGCACTGGCGTTTGGCACATCACATACGTGCTTCGCGTACTCCCTATATAGGTGAGTAGGGGAACATACTTAACTCAGTAGCTTATTAGACAAATTCTGAGTCTTTGATGCGAGAGGTCGCTGGTAAGAAACCCAGCAGACTCATACTAACCAGAGGAAAGATAATTATTTTAAGAAGTAAGAAGCTCTCCTCATTCTCGAGTAGGGAGTCGTGCTCGTGGTATTTAATTATTAGGCATCGCTCAGTAGCTCTAGAGTTTGTGGTCATCGCTCAGATGCTTCTTGAATTTTTTTTATATTTCTTAACAATTACATTCCAACTAGAAAAATCAACTCCTGCAAAAATTGCGCTTTTCTAGGAATTTTTGGCTCATTTCTTATCAAATTAAAAGCAGCTTAATAAATTTCATAAATCTATATGCATAAAATAATAATTTATTATAAACTTCCAACTATTTCAATAGAAAAGCGGCCTCAAGTTTCTCTGCGCCCTGCCTATAGCAATGCCGTTGAATTCACTACACTCGAAGAGCTGGACAACATTGCCACCGACATGGACGGCATGCGCATGCAGAGCCTACTCATCTGCGAACGCATTCTCGGCATAACGCATAAGGATATGCTCTTTCGTCTGATGTTCCGCGGTGCATCCTATGCGGATTCTTTGCAAGTGCAGCGGTGCATTGATTTGTGGCGTCTGCTGCTGGAAGTGCGTGTGCAACACTTCTCTATATTGCACTTCGATACGTGCTTTGCTGCTCAGGCGCTCGTCCGTTTAATGCTCGATCTGCATGAACGTCACAACTTGGACCGCCAGAACCAAAGTGCCCACGACAATGAGCTGCAAACATGGCCACTCTTTGCCGATGTTTTCGCTGTGTTCCAACTTCTTACCAGCACCATAGCTGAAATGCAGGAACTGCTGCAAGTGCGACCTGTCTCGCGTAAGCAACAGGAGAACATGGATCGCGTGCTGAAGTGCATTGCGCACCTAATTTATTTGCTCATTTCGACGGCACGTACGCATACGGAAAAGAAATCGGTGTATTTGGCGGTACGGCACTTGGTGGACGCAAACATACGAAGCGCTTGTACCTGCGACACGCTGTTGCATTTGTGTGTGTCCCGCTTGAATGTCATCAAGGGAGGTTACCTCAGCGATGACAGCAATGTGACTGTAAGTGAAAGTGTCACAACTTGAACAAATGAGACTCTAATGTGCTGACTTGCAGGTTGTGTTTCCCAATGCGGATGTAATTAAGCTGTTGCTCGATTGTGGCATCAATGTGAATTCGAAAAATGAAGCCAAGTCCACGCCACTCCATGTCGCCGCGCAACCCTACAATTATCGCAATGCTGTAAGTGATTTTATCGGCACTCTCTGCCCCACCGACCTCATGTTCTAATTGCTTTCTGCCGTTATTTCAGATTGTGCAACTGTTGCTGGATCATGGCGCCGATTTAGACCAGCCCAACAAAGCCGAAGATCGTCCCTTCCAACTGATCGCCAGCAATCCAGCTAACCTGATACCACTCATGAATTACATCAGTCTCAAGTGCTTAGCTGCCACGACCATAAGTAAATACAAAATTCCATATCACAATCAAATACCGAAACTTCTGGAAGAATTCGTCAAACAGCATGAACCTTGAAAACCAACACTGTTATATTAAAAGTCGTGAAGTAACGACAGCCATTTACTTAAATGAAAAGATATATATATAATATATAAATAAAATAAAATTAAATAATGCATAATAAAAAATTAAACGTGATACATGGAACTAAACTAACTTAAGCGTATTGTAAACCATGAAATGTATGCTACAACATGCCATGCATAAGCATAATTCAACTATAGTCCTTAAGTGTACAACTGAAAAATACTAATAATGTGTTGTTTGTAATTGTGCTTTCGAGCAGTGCGATTGCAAAGTTGGTATAAGCCCACGATGTTCTCTTTAATAGTAAACTTATGATAACCACACCCACATATGCACACTCACAGACACCCCAATAACGCCAATATTTATATACATATATTCATTCATATATATACATAACTACATGCAATCATCGATATACATGCTTATACTATAAGTAAATATACACATAATATATACATATAAATTGTTAATTAATTTTAAATTATGTATCCTTGTGAAACATACTGACGAAATATGCATACGTATTTGATTATACTCAACAAAAACAACAAAACAAAACCCACACGAACAACTCAATTTGATGCCAGCGCGCAGTTAACAAGTTTTGAAGCAGCAAATAAAAATTGTATTTCAATTTTAAAGCGTTTATCTATTTGAATTTATTTCTTATCTACATGCAATCGAATGTAATAAATAACTGTGACTTCTTAGCATTCATAGGAGTATTTATTTATACATAAAACATAAACTACAAACACGCTGCTGCCAACGATATCACTCCGCAGTCCGGCAGTTGTGATACATCATCATCAGTCTAAGAGAAACGCGACTGGGTATCGGTATGGCAGCCAGCTGCGCGATCAGACTTGCCGCCTCAGCAGTGCGTGCAGAAGAACCCCCGTCAGCAGTAGGAGAGTTCCGCCGGCGCTGCCGTTGCTGTGGCCGGCGTTGCGCAGACTGTTGTAGTTGTCGATGATGTTGATTTTCCAGCCCATGTTGGCGTGCGTAAAGCTATTGTAGTAGACCGTGTCGGGCCAAGTGATGTTCGGCGTGATCTCCAGCACGGCGGGCTCTTCGCTGCTGCTGCACACCGTAGTCAAGGAGCGATTGAATTTCTTGAAGCTGGGAAAGTAGTCGTCCAGACGCCGATCGTAGTTGTCCGGATAGCGTGACAAGCACAAGGGGCCAGCTGCTGTGGGCTTGGGCCGACCGCGACGTGTGAACTCCACGCCGGCGAGCACGCGTATCTCGCTCTGTTTGGCGTCGCTGAGCCGATCGTAGCCGCCTTGTGGCTCATCAGTGATCACCAGTGGATGATAGTGCTCCGGCGAGTGTGGATTGTTGCCGCCACGCACCTGCAAGCCAAGCGGCCGTCAACAAAAGCTGAAAGAGTGGCACATGCAAGACTCACCTTGAAGGCGTACGTCAGACCGCGCTTCAGATACAGCTCAGGTATCATGTAGCCATTTATGTACCACGCCAAGCCGCTGGAGACGTGACCTACAAATTGTCAAACTTATTTAGTTAAAAATACAAAATGAGCGGTCAATTGGCGCGCACCTGTGATGCCCTGATAACCACGCAAGCCTCCCGAAGGACCCAAATAAGCATTGAATGTGCGCACAGTCCTGCAAAAAAAGCAAGTTCCTGCCATCAACGACACATGCTACCAGTAGAATTTTATCAATACTCACGGATTTTGTAGTCTGACCCGCTCCCACAGCTGCACCGGCGCTTCCTCCATGCGCTTCGTAAAACTGAAGCAGTCATTTATGGGTTCCGACGTGTTGAAGTCAATGAGTATATCGCTCTTGGGATAGACGTTGTGAAAGGCGGGTTCATTATTCGAATCCAGCTGACCCAAAGCCCAGACAACGTAGTTACTCTTGTCCAATCGTATTTCCTTGTCGCCGGAATCAGCTGAAAGCAGTGCAGAGCAGCTGTTTTCAGGAGCCCCAAACTAAGATTAAGTACATTGTATACTTACATGATATCAAGGTTCGGCGGAACGTGATCGTATTTATGCCATCCTTGCGACTGTATGTGTTCAGCTGGAAGCTGTCCAAACCACCAACAACATCGTCCCGACAAACGCCCTTATTCTGGCCCAGCACTTGCACGCACTACAACGAATCGGAATTAAGCATAATGGAATGTACTTAGAGAGCCCCTCAGCGGGACTTACAGGCGCGAGGGAGGTTATGTTGTAGTCCACCGAATAACCGCGTATATCGTCGATGTACGCCACCACCACATCTGCGCCGATCATCTGACTGGAGGTCTCCGAGCCGGAAACGCCAAACGACATGTAGTCGTACTTCTCCACCTGTCCCGACAGTTGCACCGTGATTTGTGGGCCGAAAACCTCCCAGGAGACTTGCAGATTCTTGTGCAGCTGCCGACAATTCGGCAGCGAGAATTCGTAGGGCGTGATTTGCACCAGCGACGGCGGCACATTCAATTGGTCAGCTATCAGCACATGGCCGTAGTTCTCATCGTCGGCCAAATCATAAATACTGATCCAGTCTATGTCGAAGATGGTCTTATCGCCGGGCAGCTCCAGCGTAATGGTCTCCTGGTTATAACTGCGTATGGGATCCAAGCTGCGAAACGGGTTTGGTGGAATGTATAAAGCAATTTCTAGTCTGGAGGCGCCTCTGCACTTACTATCCCATTTCGTCGGGTATTTTGCTGCCGCGCGCCGAAGGCTGTGCGCCAACGCCGGTCCAGAAGAAAGTGCGTTTGCCCAGGCCATCGTACGTAAAGTTCTTGAAGCGTACGGTCTTCGAGTCAAGTATGATGACGGAACTGCTGCTTACGCCATGACTCTTCGACGTTAGTGTGCCTGCGGTCTGTTCTTTCGGCGCCGAAAAGTCCTCCTGTATGTAAACGTCACCAAAGTTATTCTGATTGTTCAAATCGTAGACGGCAAGCCACTTTATTTCGCTGATCTTCTTGCGATCCGGCAGCGTCAACGTGAAATCCTTGTTGTGATAACGATCCAGTATGTTTGTTCTGTGAGATCGCGACAGATAGACGCTTAGAATGCATACTAAATTTTTGTAGTATCATGTACTCACTTTCCATACTCATCAGGCACTATGAAGCCTTGTGGTCCGGGACGATTTGAGGCGCCCGCCCAAAAGAACGTATCCGCGCCATTGCCGTCGTAATTGAAACCGACTATCAGAAAAGTGTACTCGTTAACGGCGTACACTTCCCCCGAAACCTAAATGTGCATGAGTAGTAGAAAGACCGTGATATTAAATGGAAGGGATGATTGGAATATCTATATCTAGTATTTTACCTGATGATGGTAGGAATTGAGCTTGTCAATTAATTTTCCTCGATAAACGCCTTCCTCGTCGTCTTGAAAGGCAGCTGTAATCAGAAATTATGTCATTATTTACCGGATTCTTTGCTATCTAAGACAAGGAATCATCCGAAGGGAGTAAGCAATTTAAGTGGAACCTTTGCAAGGCAGCAACAAATTGTTTTATATTTGACCATTGATAACCCTAACAAAGAAATAATGAAAATATAACGAATAACAATTTCTTCAATTTCTACTCAGCTCAGCGTTCCGTCGTCATTCTCAAAAAGATCCTTGCACGAATATTTTCAAATTTGGAATAGTTTCTGATTCCTCAAGCCGCTGCAGCCAAGAATAATGTTGGCATTTCTGCTACGGCAGGAAGTACGAGTACATACATAAGTATGTAAGAAACCCAACAGCTCTAGCAGTCTCTTAACTAGCTCCAAACCTTGCATGGCGAATTGCCAACTGGCATGATCGCCTACACAAAAGTGGCTATGTACCGGTGTGTATGTTGGCATTGTATGTACTTGTACTCTCATCGAATGGTCACTTAGCTATATGTATGTATATCCAAAAGCAACGTTATGTGCATGCTCCCACCGCTGGCCAGTGGCCATAACCAAATGCAAAGGGTACGCCAGAAAAACGGACAGACAGAGAGAACGCCAATGCCCGGCAGCAAAGTAGGAAAAACTCGTTTCAAAACAATGAATTCCTCGATACGATTGCGCAAATGATTTCGATGCAATGCATAAAAAACAACAAACCAAGAAAAGAACCACAGTCACAATGACAACAAAGCAAAAACAAAGGAAATATTTAATAGGCAAGCGCAACGTGAAAGAGAAAAAGCGTCGAGTTTGTTGCTTAAGTTGAAGTCTTTTGTTTTTTCGACACGCAAATTTTGGCTATTGTGTAAAAATTTTATTTGTTTAAATTTGTGCAGCAAAAATTGCAAATTATGCAACATTTTTTTGGGGCATTTCTCAGATTAATTAATTTTCAAATTAAATTTCACTCGAAAATGCAGAAAATGGAGTTGAAGAGGTGTATGAGAATTGAGTGCATAATTTCCGAGTACAAATTCAATTCTCATTGGAAGGTTCGTTTTCGAAGGAAGGGCATGAAATCATTGAAAATGCGCAACAACAAAAACTGACAAATGTTCATATCTGCTTGGAAGTCATTTTAGCACCTTCACGCTTATCGCTAGACGCTACGCCAAAGCGGCTTATAGCAACCGAGCATATAAATTTCAAATGATTTAACTATTTTATCTATAGCCTTTTGTTGTTTCCATTTCACAGCCTCAAGGTCCCCTATCTGCGGTTTGCTCTCATATATTCGCCGGATTGCTGAATGCTATTTTGCATGCGTGTATCTGCAGCTGCAAACGATCGCGCATGTTCGCCGATTAAGTGACAAACTCTAAGCAATGTTTTGTGGCTTGCAGTATGCGGCGGCAATCCGTCGCTCGTCGCTCAATCCAATTCGACTTGCTCCATTTTAACAGTTTTGCTCGTTTCTTTGCTATTTGCCTTTGAAAGTGTATTCGTTTCAGGTTTTCTCTTTATATCTCGCGTTGTTGTAATTTTTCGCATGAAAGTGAATTGGAATGATTTTCTCTTTCAAACACGCTCACGCGCCAGTACCTGTTACCTGTGCCGCTTCAGTTACTTAGAAAGGGAAACTTAAACTTTTTCGTTCGTCTGTCTGCCCGCCTGCCTGCCGGTTTGTGGGCTCGCCTGCTTGCTAGCATGTATGCTTGCGTATTGCTTTGCATTTTCATACAAATGTAGCAAATTTCTGCTGCAACTCGGCAGCAAATCGAAACAGACCAATAAACTATATAGTGCATATATGATTAAAAGTAATTTGAGGTTTGGTGTAACTGGTTGGATTCAACATGGCACTTCATTGAACCACACCATCTTTCTGCCACTGCATTACATTGCATTGCAATTAGACGCTTAATTGCAACGATGGAAAGTAGTTTTGAAAGACTAAAAGTTTCTAGACCTCGTTAAGGCGACTTGAAACAACTTTTTAAACGAAACAACAAATCGCACAGTGAGTCAATCACCTACAACGACCGAACAAAATTAGGACTGCTTTGTCTTCGATCAAATTTCGTATGCTGTCTGATGTATCTAATTTCGATTGTTTCAAATAAAGCTTTTGATTTTGATATATACTTTAATTAATCTATCTGCATGACGAAGAAGAGCAATTTTTGTCGATTCATTCTCAAATGGATTTTTATTATAAAACAAACTACATATATTGCTGAAACTTTTAAACGTCAAACGTTCTAAATTTTTTCTTCTAAAATTTGCCAAATCTCTATTCAGTTTTCAAAAATACTTTAAATTGGAAACAACAATTTTTCATATCTTAGCCAAAGAGTTCAAATAAAGCTCGCCTTATAAATTCTAAGCATAAAACTATTACTTTAGGCAGGTTGCTACTTAAAGCTTATTTTGCAGATATTTTTTACTTATCGAGCTAAAAAACTTAAATTGCATGTTCCAACATTTTTCAAAAACTTGCACTCTTGCACCAACACAACAAAGTTTAAAAGTTTTCTTAGCTGAAGAATTCTTTTGAACTCCATACTCTTTATTAATTTAGTCTTTTAAATCACTGTGGATGTGTAGAGGCTTCTTTATAGATTGATGCTTCTACTCAGCCTAACATTTGTCTCGCTTCTGGGTAGTATCATTTTGGTAGCAAAAACATACATATATTTTTGTAACAGCTAGTAAAGTGTCTAGCTTTCCGCACTTACTGCATTTGTCCACTGCGCCTAAGCTGAGCAACGCCAACAGCAGATATGCACTCCAGCCGCGACAACAACTCCAAAGACTTCCGCCAGAAATTCGCATTGATTTCAATGCCATGCCCGCAACGTGTGCTGCTTGTTGCTGGTTTGCGTTGATTACGTGGACGGATTGCGCAAACAATGGCCAAAATGTAAAAAAGCACAAAAAACCCAAATGACGATTTCGTAAGTAGACAAAAAAAATGGCCAGCAAGAATTTGCTTTTGTCTTTTGTTTTGCTCTCGAATTTGCATGCACGAATTTCTCTTCACTTCCACTGCAGATAATTTTAAATGAAATTCTCTCGCGCTCTTTTGTATTCAACTATTAATTTCTTAAATATTTACGCACATTTTTATTTAAATTAAATAAAATGTGAAAATTCTTCTTGTGGCATTTCATGCCTGTGAATCACTTTCCCAGTCAAGACTACACAGCGAAGTCTGCGCGCACGTACCCCGCTCGGCGCACCTCACCGTCGCTCCAACTTGCTCACGCAAATCGCGCACTCACGCGAAACGAAAGGCGATGGTGTCTTGGGCTTTGTTGAAAACAACACCGAACACGAAACCAGTTTCCAGCTGGCACTGCGCATGCGTCCGTCGCCCGATAGTCGCAGCTCACCCGCCCGCTTGTTCACTTGCTGTCTCGCTCGTTGCTGGTGCCTCCCTCTACTACACTTCTGTCTGCCTTGCGGAGTGGCCGAAATCGTTGCAACGCTTTTGTACCGCACACGAGCAGCGCTGTTCTTGTACTGAAACGTCAACCGAAACCGAAACTGCTTGCCTTGGCTCGGCTCTTTCGGCGCTTGACTTCCCAAAGTGGCCACCAGCGAACCTACCCATCACTCTCGAATTGGCAACAGCTGCCCCTCGTTCAACGCTTTACTGACCAAGCCAAGCGATCTCGTCGGCTGTCTCTCTTGCAAGCAGCCCCACGCTCTGTTTTGAGTCAACGGCGAGCGTTTTCGAATAAAGCTCGTATCACGATAAAGCCAAGTTGACTAACGGTCTCTTTGTCGGCTTGGGTTGAGGTGCGCATGCCACTGCCCACATTATTAATCACAACTCTCTCTCTTAATCTCTCTTTTTCCAAATATTTACACATTTTTTTAATATGTACATACATACATACGTCGAAATAGTATAACCAATTCAGGGACAATTCAAAACCATCTTATTCTGCAGTCCGAATAAACTCGACTTTCGTGTTTCCTTATTAATTAATTTCCGAAAAACGATCAGTTTGAAATTTCATCAATACGATTCGAAATATAGTAGAACACAAATCTTAAGATTCAAATAACAAAATCCGTGCTACGAAGCATTGTATAATAGAGTTTATTACTCTATGGCTGTGTCCGCACTTGGGATTAAATGATGTGAAGCAAAAATCCCTAATGTGAATGTGTTCCGACCGCAAAGCATAGAATTTCCGAACCCCCTCCCCCCTTCCCACCCTCAACTTTAAATTAAACAACATACATTTTTTCTATAATATTTTTGAGATATTCTTAACGTTTTCTTTTTTGCTTTTCTCTCTCATTTTTTTTTTTATTATCATTTGCAAAACTAAATAAATTTATTAGCATTTATTTTCGTCTTCCTCTCGAGTTAGTTCAAAAACTGCACACTGCTTCAATATCTTTCGCTTTTCTTTTCACTTCCGTTCGCTTTGTTATAACTAGCTTAGTATGCGTGTATTTATGTATTTTTGTGTGTTGCTAGCTTTGCATGTATTAGTGTTTTGTTAATTTTGCTCTTTTTATTATTATAATTCATATATTAATAATGCTCTGCTTTTTTTATATACAAACATTTTCATATGAAAAAATCATAAATAAAAATGTACTTTATTTTAATGGCAAATCAGCTTTTGCAAAATCTGTCGAATTCTGCCGTATGAATTTTACTTTCTATATTATTTTTACTGCGACTTTGTAAATACCTTTTTTATAATAGTTAATTTTTTAAGAGAAAAATCTCTATCTCTCTTAAAATGCTTTTTAAGCTAATTTTTTTATACAAATTAAAAAATGGAGTCTCAACTTTCCGAAATACGAGCCAACGGGCAAGCGAACAATCTAACTAGAATGCTCCTCAAAGTAGGCCACGATTTTGTGCCTTATTGCATAGAAATGCGTTGGAATAGCTAGTGCCCGATTTTGCAATGCACTAAGTGGACTAAGTGGCTTCTAGGTAAGTTCCATTGGAAACCAGTGGTTGCTGCCTCTTGAGCTAACAAAAAGCATAGCACATGGGCGCACTTCTTCAACTCGCAGCAAGTAGCAAAGAAAAATTAAAACTTTTATGCAGATGGAGAAGTTGCAAAAGGATTTCAATTTATTCAAATTTCATAATAAACAAAAAGCGTTTCTATTTTGAATATTTTTTGTGCAACTTAGAGAGGAGGAAGAGTGCCGTAATGTGCGACTGCGTTATCAGCGAAACAAAAGTGCTCTCCGAGAATTGCCTTAGGAATGGGACGGTGCATTTGAGGTAGTTTAAAGCTGCTGGTTACTTGAGGGAGATGGAAAACAATCAACAGAAAAAGATTCAACGATTTGCATACAAACGAAATTTCCATGAATGAATTCTTGAACTGAATGGCAATACATGCAATCAAAAGAAGACACACACAAAATTGAGCGGAGTTTCAGAGTTATGTTGAGGGGGAGAAGGGCAAGGAAAAACATAATACAATTTACATTTGATGCATGAATGTATGTATTTCCAAAAAATTCACATTTTTCACTTTCTTGTTACTATTTCTATTTATACTCTCTCATTAATATATTGTATTCTTGTATGTATTTTGCATATTCTGTGTATGTATACACGCGTATGTGGTATAGGTATTTTAAATAATATTTTATATAAATTGTTAAATGTTCTCTGCTTTAATGCTAAGGTTTTGCTCTTCTCTTTTGCGGTTTACGTTTGCTTGTTTTTTGTTTGTTTTTTTAGCCTACAACACGATGTTTCCCATTTGTCCAAGAAGCACTGAATTTGAGTAAATTAATTAATTTATAATTATTCATAATTACTCATAATCATAATAATATTAAGCTTAAATTTAGAATATTTCATATTTCTGTTTTTTCACTTCTTCGTGTAGTTTTTACCCTAACTTATGCGCCGCTTGCATTAGAGCTGGTTTTTGTTTGTGTTTCCCCCTTTTTTTTGTTTTCGGTAATCGTAATTAAAATAGAAACATTTTGCAAAGAAACAATAAAATTTTTAAATAAAGCCATAAACTAAAACTATTTTGCAAGAGTTGAAGAAGAGACCAATCCTTCAAGTGTTTGGTGTGAAAAGAGCAGAACAGGCTCGTTTGCAATGAAGTTGGCGAGCAGCAGACGATAAGACAAGCACTGGCATTGGCGCCAGCAGCAGTACAAACCATAAATTAGAATTCCTAATCAATAATAATAATAATAATTAAGTCGAGTTGATAATTTTATTGAACAGAAATGCGCGTATAAACTAAATTTGCTTAAGCTTAAACAACTAAAAGTAATTTGCGAATTTTTCGTTTGCTTTTTGATTTTCTAAATTTTGAGTGGGTTGCAAGACTTTTTTGTCGTTTCCGTTTTTCATGTGCAAATATGAGCATTCTTTAAATCATCTTTTATTTTGTCGTTCAATAAAATAAAATAAAAATATATGTGATTGAAATATTAAATGACTGATATTACGGAGACGACGTTTACATGCAACAAAATTTAAATTAGATACATACTTTGTTTTTGCAAAGTGCAATAGCAATAATCGCATAACGGAGCAGGAAGAAGTGGTTCAATACAATTATTCAAAATGTTTGCATTATTTTCACTTTTCATAGTTGCAGTTTTAGTCGAAGTAGTAGTTCTAATAGCATTAACAATTGTTTCTTTGTTTGTTTTTTATTACAAAATAAGAAAAGAAACCATACATTTATGATTTACTGCATATACATATATATTTTAGTTTTTATTCTTACTCATTTTTATCTCATTAACATTACATAAAAAACGCGCGCATCAAAACGCAGCTACATTAGAAAGGAAAATAGAGTACTTAACGCAAAAATAATAGATATGATAATAGTACAGTTAAAATTAAAAGTTTTTACTATGGCAAACGAAATGTGTAAGTGTAGGGCGAATATATGTAAAAGTGGAAATAAAAATAAAATAAACCAAAAGACAAAGAGCAGGCAGGAAAGACTATGAAGTAGGTTCATTTCATTGTGCTGGAGGATATTACAAGAGTTAGAAGTTAGGGTTAGATATATTGATAGTCAGCGCAACAAAATTTATTTGCAAGCTGCTTACAAAACATCGAGCGAACGCACGTGTATGTAATGTATGTGTTTGTGTACAATGTAGCCTAATTAAAATGTAAAAGTAAAATTATAATATATAGCAATAGTGTAGACAGAAGTAGCAATAGGCCATAATGATAGATATAATTTTAGTAGTAGTAAAAAAACCGATGCATTTTAGAATTGAGCATAATTAGTAACAGAGGAGTAGATGAAGGTGAATATTCTCAACAAGATTGTTAGCTAAAATTTATCTTGAAATATAAAAAGGTTGTTGGTTGCCGCCACAGCAATGATGTTCTCCTGCGGGTGCCAGGCGGTGTGCAGTATTTTTTTGTTGAAATCGAGGCAGTCCACGCTAATCTCGTCTTTTTTCCGTTTGCCACCCGTGCAAACTTTGCGCGGCTTCAAAACGGTCTTCGGCTTGATTATGTCACGCGAAGCCTCGAGTGTGACATCCTTTTTCGAATTGCGATCGAATACTCTGAAGAAGTTGTTGTAGCTACCGGTCATAATCGAAGTGTCCTTACCATTCCAACAGCATTCGAACTTATCGAAGATGCAATCGTTTTCGTACAATGAGCACAGCTTAGCGCGCAAATACTCATGCACCTGTGCCAGGCATTCGAGAGCGCCGGAGGATTATATAAAAGAGAAAAGAATCAATGGACAATCAGTATGACTAACTTTAGGTAGTACATTTTTCGTTGTTGGTAAAGCTTACCGGATACGTTTCGATCGGTCTTGTTTCCATATGTAAATCCCACACTTTAATACTTAGATAATCTCTGGAGATCATATAGCGTCCGGAGTTGCTCAACTTCACGTCGCTTATCGAGCTGATAATCTCGCTAAAGAAGCTGCGGTTCGTTGGATTCTCGGGCTCCTCGAATTGCTTGCTATGCCTGTCGCAAAGCGCCGACGAGCGCATATCACATAACCGTATTGTGCCCTTTGAGCTCGAGTATACGAACACATTGCATTCGGTCGGATGGAACTCGGCCGCCGTTATCACCTCGGTCAGCTCCTCCATGTTCGTTGGCTTGATGTCGACGATGTTGAAGCTTTGATCGGTCACCTCCAGGTGCCACAGGTTGATTCGCAAATCGTCGGCCGACAGGAAAGTCTCTTGGTCAGAATTAACGCTAATTGAATTGATGTGATAGGTGTGTGCATTGGCGAAGATGCGGCGCGGCGACGCTTCCACCATCAGCGGTATCTGCTTCACTGAAGGAACTCGTAAGGCGGTTACATTTTGTGGGTCTTTGTTGAGGCCATTCTCCTCTTTTGTGTTGTAGCCCTCGAAAGACTTGTCGCGTTCGCTGACCTTCCACAATTTGACGGTCTTGTCGTTCGTTGAGAGCAGGAAGTGGGCAGGATTCTTTCGTCGCAGCCATCGTATCTTGTTGATTTTCTCTTCAATCTCTAATGACTTCAGGTAGTCGAATTCAGGCTCGTGCGACTGGAATGTCGAATAGACATTGTATTCACCACGACGTGGTATGGCGGTTTTAGATATGGGATCACGCTGCACAAGGACACAAAACGAAACAAAACATCGACTATTAGCAATTCCATTTAAAGCGTAATTCATGACGTAACCCACCTGGAAGATGACAACACGGCCGCCCTTGTCACCTGTCGCCAGTAGCTCACCATCGTCATTGAATTCGACGCAGGATATGATGTCCGCATCGGTGACATCATCGTCTAAGGCGCCTTTTATTTGCGAGAAGCACCAAGACGCTTCTCCATTGCCTGCAAGAAATTGAGTAGAAAAAAAACCGTTAAACTTCTCAACAAACGTATGCATATCATGATTCCGCTGCTTGAATTGGGGAGTGTATTCTCAGGGTATCGTAAGGCCGAAGTGGACCTGTACACTGCATTAAGAAGCGACGGCCCGCCCAACTCCGTCACAGCGATTGGGCTATTTTTAGAATGCGCCGCAAGAACGTCAACAGAATTGATTAGAGCTACGAACGAGGCTGCTGAAAGTAGGGGAGGACCGGCAATTCGAAATTGCAAAATCGCAATATGAAGTGAAATAAAGTGGTATGCAGAAAATCCGTAGGCAGCTGAAGGCGCTGTCGCCTGGCTGCAACTAACAGAGCTGTCGATATATTTCTGATATGTTTGCATACGGATTTACGTCGCTGCGAAGGAAGCTGAAAAGCACGCGGAATCAGCTTCGTGAAGTAAAGCAATGACGTGCTGTGGGGTGAGAGGCTTTCTAGCTTCTACACACGCACACATTGACGTATTACATGTGTATGCCCATGACGAACAAAGCTTTTACACATTACATGAGCAACATAAACAATGACGTTGCGTCAACAGCGAAGGTAATGTAAAATTTTTAAAATATATTACTACATACGTTTAGATAAAATGTGTGTGTGTGTGTGTCTGTTTAGAAAGGGCCGCATAGAGTTGCCAGATTGAATGAGTTTGCAAGAAAAGTTTTCAGGAATCATCCATCATCAGTTTGCATGCAATTTAATTTTTTGGAATATGTATTCGTATTTTAGAGTTTCTAGATATTGCTATTCTAAAAAATAGTTTAAACTTTAAAGCATATTCAGCAAGCGGTCTACATATTAAAATCTGGCAAACCAAGACCCTTACATATCAGATAGACGATAGCAACCAGTCGGTCGACGGCAAATGTGATTCACAGCTCAACGTCATTTTTCCTTTCTATGAACAAGTGGCCGCAGAACCCTCCGTCTCATAAACTCATGTCTGTTGACCTCTCTGTCTCTCCCTTCCATGCTCCTTTATGATAATTTCTTTGTTTCTTTGTTTTTCTCGTCCTTACGGTCATTCACAAAATGGATTTGATTAACTTCCTTGATTTTGCTTCTCTATTTTATTATTATTTCGCTGCAAGCTTGCTTGCAAGCCATTGCACACCAATACATAGACAACAAGCACGTAGGCCGCCACTACTTCCTACCGGCAATCAGTCAGACAGACACTGGCGACAATGTAAACGACTGTGGGGCTGGCTCCCCCCCACGACCAGCTCATACTCAAGCCAAAGTACATGCACACTCATTTGTATATTGTTGTTGTTCTGTTGCGGCAGTTTCAATTTGTTATTGTTGTAGTGTTTGTTGCTGCCACTGCCGTGAAATCATAATGATGATGGCAATAATTGTTTATGGGTGGTTGCTAATAAATAAATTCTAAATATAGAAAGCAGTAACCTGAAACAGCCATGCCTGCACCATCGCAATCACCAACACACAGACACACGCCCAAATCCATAGCGCACACAAACACGGACAAACTCAAAGCAACATACGGACGGAAGGTGGCTGAACTCATGCTATGTGGCAATACGGCACTGCCAAATGCTTTTGCGAATCCGGGCAGCGGCATGCAGGGAGCTTCGTGTAGTGCTGGTCCCATTTTTTCGTTCCACATTTGAATAATAATTTGGAAATTTGTGGTATACGAATTTATTTTAGTGCGGCCGGGAGACGAGAGCGAGAGACTCGAGAGGGACTGAAAGTATTGCGGCGCAACATAATCAGTATTTGACAGTTTTATGAAATGTTTTAAATTTAGGCCGAAGGAAATTTGTACTTCCGTTATCAATCGATATTAGCTCTAGCTTGCTGCATACACAACAACAAAAATATGTTCGAGTGCCACAATTTGGGAATTGAGGGAAATTGTTCATAAAGGGAATTTAATATAAATGCTACTAAGAGCTGCTGAGGGAGGGGCTAAAAAATATGTTTTAATTTCCTTCCGCATATTACTTCAATTAATTAGTAGGGTTTTGTAAATCAATTTCTAACTTCAAAACGCTTATAGCTATGCAAAAGGAATGTCCAACGCTCACATTACAAATACAAAAAGGCGCACAAAAAAGGGTCTTCATTAAACAGTTTGATTAATTACAAATATTTATTAGGCTTGATAAAATACCACACGGCTTAAAAGGCCTTATGTACTCAAGAGTTGTTTTGTAATATCAAGCATTAGCAATAAATAACGATTGGTTGACGGATGGACAATTGGGTAACCAATTGAAAAATGCCTGAATTCAACCGACCTTGACCGTTAGTCACTGATAACTTTATTTTAAGTAATGATAGAAAATCAAAAAGTAATAAATATTTACGCACAACTAAATCTGCTCTAGCTTATGTGAAAGTGTGAAATGCGTGTGTGCGTGTGTGTATTCCGCAACTACACATGCGTGCTCCAGCAATGTAAAAAGTGTTGTTCTGCGCTGTGGTCTTATCTCGAACAAACGAAGTCGACCGCACTGCCCCTTTAGCTCCTATTCGGGGTGGAGAATATCTCGTA
The DNA here is from genome assembly GCA_963457695.1 of Neria commutata. Lineage (NCBI taxonomy): Eukaryota > Metazoa > Arthropoda > Insecta > Diptera > Micropezidae > Neria > Neria commutata. Next base: position 4,038,121 of record OY735245.1, read on the forward strand.
CTGCCCCGTCCATTGCAAATGTACGATACACATATGCGCTATTGTTGTGGTATTTGCCGCTGGTTGCAGTAAAAACTCGACGAGGCGTATAATTAAAACATAAGCAGTTGTATAAACAGAACCCCAGCGATAAACATACCAATAAATATATTAATTATGCAGAGGTGAGCGATTCGATTCGATCCTACGCTAATCTTTTTACAATTTCGAAATGCATAGAGAGAACAAGCAACTAAGCCCGCACACCCACACACACTAGTGTATACTTCCCACCATTTACTTGTGGGATGCATAACCGCTTTTATTTGATTCTGTTTTTTTTTAGTTGTTTTATTTTTCGATTGTTTTGCAATTCTTTGCATAGCTATTAAATTCTTTGCACCGACCGCAGTCTGGCATGCCCCCGCCTATCTTCCCAGCTCTCTGTCTACTTGCCACTTCGATGTCGATTTCGTCTGTCTAGCGACTGTGTCAGTGCCGGCACCAATGAATCGTTCCCGTGGCCCCCCTTGAGGACCGCGTTGAGGTAGCGCGTGCACGGCTATGTTAAATAATTGTGTCAATATTTGTCGCTCTTTCCGATACTTTGACATGCTGTACTTCCCCCACTTGTTCGCTCCCTCTTCCTGCACTGCGCCATTTCATATTCCATTTAACCTAACAACGAACAAGTGTTCGGCCTAGACTTATCGCCAATGCCACTATTAGCACAATTTTCCGTAGTTGTGATTTTGTTTGTTTCGCTTTTTTGTTATTTTTATATCTTTTTTGACACTTTTTATTCGCCCGTATCTTTTTTACAATCTTCGCAAGCAAATAAATTGGCTTGCATAAATCTAATTCGCTTAGATTCGCAGCTACGCCGTGTAGAGCAATCTTAAAGCAGTACATACATATGTATGTAGAAATTTGATATGATGTAATTAAGTGGACAGTTTAATTAATTTATGATTGGCTTTAGTCAGCGCAGCGCCCGTTGAAGGGCAAGGTGATAATGTTCTAAGCAAACATGTGCAAGTGAACATGACAGCGGCAGGGGCAGGGGTGATGGCCGCGTTGAATATTTGTGGATTATTTGTGCGGCGTCCGAAATGCGGTTATCAGGTAGAAATGGGTTATTTTGAGGGGATAATTTCGAATCCTGGCCATGTATTTACGTCTGCCCAACTGAAGCCATAGTAAAGGACCAAAAAGCAGTTCACAAATAAGAAACAAACAAAACTCCCAGATTTCGAAAAGCCACCGCTACTGATATGCTCCTCAGAACGTTCAACGCCTCCGTACGGTTACGTCATAATCAGTTGTTAGCCTCTTTCTGGCAGCATTTATTTTGGTCGGAATTATATAATTTTAACACAAAAAATAAGCAACAAAAAAATTCTTAATAAAAAGCAAATGATAACAAAAGCAACAGAAACACCCCGTTTCGGACGATATACACGGCAGCAGTACGGGATGGCGACGCTGTGCAAAATGCAATGCAACGCCTTGACCTGGAAATGCGCTGCTCAATGTGTTTGTTGTAGCCTTTGGTGTAGTGGCAGCAACATGGACTGACTGACTGGCTCACTCACAGACGGAACGCTAGTGTTTTAGATTTTGCCACTATCGTTCTGTAACGCCCTCTTGGCTGATGAGCTGACTGCTGCAATTTTTCATACAGCGCTCAGTTTTTGAGTTTTGTGCAAATAAAAAGCGTGCTTTTCTTCTGTAGCACTCTAATGCGCTGCCATTTGCTTTGTTGTTGCCTTCGTTTGGTTTTTTTTTTGCTCCCACTGAAGTGCATTGACTGCAAAAGTGTCATAAGCAGCATCGCATCCACCCCCGCAGCAAGAAGGTAGTGTGGTTAGTTAGAAGCATAGCTGAGTATGAATGGTAGGTAAATGGAGAGGAGAGGAAGTATACTGCGTGCTAGCATTAACAAAATTCTGCTGCATGCAATTTTCATTTCAGCAATGCACTAGATACTATGTATGTACATATATGCTATACATACCACGACTTCAATCGATATCGAAATTGAGTTTGCTTGTGCACACATTCACTAGCAAACATGAAATCGTTTCAGCGCTCCCATTGCAGCGCAGGTAGGTGAAAGGAACGTAGCCTATCAATTACCAATTCAATTTCAACACTTCATTCTTACTGATCGGTCTAGAATCAAGATTTTAAGAGATCATTTTAAGAGTTTTTTTAAAGTACGGTTAATTTCGAAATAGCAGGAAAGAGAGCTTACAAACCTTCGGATATTTTAACAAACTTCGAAACTAGTAGGTAACTAGTGTATCAAATACCCGAACTTAAAATTAACTATCTCACATTGACCCTTGAAATTGTAAAAATGTTATAAATAAAACGAAGTGATGGATATGTAAAAACAGGAGAGAATGTTAACCTAACATCAAACGCAAAACAACGAAAAAGCGCCACAAAATATGAGAGAGCTGCACAAGAAAGAACAACAAATTAAACGAAAAATCAGAGGGAAGGCAGGCGAAAAACTTACCGGCCATGACAGTTTGCTGGACAATGTCGACGACAACGAAGTAGGTGTAAAAAGCGAAGGAGGAGGTATGTAAAAACAGACGAAAATCAGGCGCAAACAACAAAAAAACAAAATTCACTTTTTGGATTTGTGTTGCGCTGCGCTGCTGCTGCTGCCACTTAGGATTGCGTTGCTTTTCCTTTTTGCTACGTTTCTTTTCGCTTTACTTTTCTTTTCCACACGTTGTTATTGCTTTTTTTGTTTTTCTTGTTATTCGTTTGCAGCGAATTTATCGGCGTACTCCACTGACGGTGCCAACCACAAAAACAGCCGCAAAACTGAGACCACTAATGTAAAAGGGGAAATGGCAGACAGCGCGATAGTGAGAAAGAATGCGAACGGAAAGCGTGTCTGCTTCGGCGGAGGGGAATTTATTGGAATGCGAAGAGAGCACGATGCTGATGGCGCGCCGGTGGTTGCACCAGAGGGAGCATGTAGTCTTTTGTTTTTATTACTTTTACTTTTCGATTTACTTGTAATTTCAGCGTTTTTGCACGTCAGTCAATGCAACACAGTGGCGGCTGGCTGTAGGAGGGAATTCTAGAGGCAATTAAAGAAGGACGCTGCTTTCTGGTTCTGATTTTGTTTGTTCTTTGCTGTTTTCTTTTACTCGTGCTTCGTGCGATTTAGCTTGCTTTTGGCAGTTTCTCGTGATGCGAAGTAAAACGAAGTGCGAGCGCCTAACCTTCAAAACTTTAACGCGAATCAAATTTTTCTTTTAATCCAAATGTAATTCAGCTTTTCACACTATTTTTTCAATATTTCACTCAACACGAACACTATTTGCGTGCAAAAATTTCGCCTTTGCTACCAAAGAACCGCGTGACTTTTGCCTGTCGTCGTTTTTGCCGTCTTCGTTTGGACTGCGTTACGGTCGCGTTTACGAAGCAGCAAAGGAACGTATGCGAAAGGATCAATTTAGTTCGACGATTCTAACCTTTTCTTTAAAATTTCAATTCACAATTTGTAGTTCTTGGCTCAACTAATTTTGCTCACGGTAAACAATACTGAAATTTTTAATTTATTTCTAAATTTACAAAACCGCAACTTCACCGAGTATAACGAATTATAAAAAAATCGCAATTTTCACGCTCGCTGTTTCGCACTCGTATGACAAGTCAAAAAAGCTGAATTTTCTATTCCTTTTCGAGCTGTTTTCTCAGGTTTCGGTTTCGTTTCTGCCGTTCTGTTCAGCAGCAGCCGACGATGTCTTTTCGCCTCGTTCTTACGACGATTCTCGTTGCTTCGTCGCAATTTTTTTCGGCATTGCGGCTCTTCAACTCACTATTTCTCTGCTTTTTCTATTGCCTATACCTTAAGCACTATAAAGACAAACAATAAAACACTTTGCACGTCTTTTAAAGAAAATATTCACTATTTCCGCGCTTTTCACATTTGCAAATTGGAAGTACAAAAATTATGCGATTGATTCCGCCGCGAGACGATTTCTACGAATGAAGGCGAATGTCAAAATTTGCGTTTACAGCGGCTTATCATATCATCAATTAGCTATCGATACACTCTGTGCCGAGAAAAAACTCATTTAAATCACCCTGTTACCTGAAACATAGGTGAAAAAAATCGAAAATCTTCCTCCCATTAGTACTTTCTTCTTTCCATTAGTACTTTTCGATTAGTACTTTATTTACCCAGAAACCCCGTATTTCCGCATTCCCCAACCAAAGATAGATACTTGTAAAGGGCCGTATGTATTAAGCAAAGATAATATTATCTTTGGCAATTATTAAAGGTAAAAGCGGTAGTATTATTTCGAATTAGAATTTGCAATTTGCAAATTCGTAAAGAATACTTGCAATATTACAATAAGCGGGCAGGCGTTTTCAAATTTACAGTTATTGCAAATTTGACAATGGTTAAATTTTTCCGGAAGTTCGGATACATATAAAGTTTTCTAAAGTGAAAATATTTTACCTTTAGAACTTTTATCGGGTAACCATAAACCGTTATTTATTTTTATTATGGGTTAGTACAGACACTACCGCAGCAATGTCATGAACCTATTAAAGGTAAAAGCGGTAGTATTATTTCGAATTAAAATAACGCAAAACGTAAGCGGAAAACGGAAAACTCGCAATTTTTGCCGCAAATCCTTGAAAATTTCTGCATTTTTCTGCTCTACGCGACGGCCAAAAGGTTAAGGAATGAATGCAGCGAAACGCATTCCGGGCAATTTGCGTGCCATTTCAGGCATTTTGGACGCAAAAACTACTTTTTGCGCATGCCCACTTACGTTCGTTCCTTATGTAGTTTGGCGAAATCCGAATTCCGAAATTTTAGCAACAGCCAGTAAATTAATTTAAAACTGTAAAATTGTGTTGATGCGATTTGCAATTGGTGCGGTTTCAATTAAAATTTTTAGATTTGAATATTAGAAAGTGATAAAGCAATTAAAATGTTTTTATAATTTCAACATGTTGTTTGGTCGTTAGATGATCCATAATAAATTGATTTCGACCACTATCTACGACTGTTAAATGCCAACTAACAATTGTCATCCAAACTTAAATGGCGGCCAAACACAATTGACCTGAAACATAAAACGCACCCTGTATAAAACGCAATTAGCGCTCGTATTTAATTTGCACACTGAATTATTTATTACTTTGTATTTCCTGTTTCCGCCCATTGTGTGACTCTCTCTTTCTCTGAGAGTTGACTGGTGTTGCTTTAAAATCACGAAGGAACAGCGAGAGGTATACATAATCATATACATAAAATATATTATAAGTCTTATTACCGGAGATGTTTGTTTTAAATATTATACAGGGCATCAAAATTTTATAAAATTCAGAAATTTTAGTCAATCGATTTGGCTATTTGGCAACTGAATCAATCAATTTGCACACAACGTGACAAGCTTAATTCTATCTAATAAGTTTCGAAAGGATCGAGATCGAACTGTAAACAATTAACAAACTGGTTTTGTGTACTCACTTTGCGGTTTCTTCGTGCCGTTTATATTCATGGCGGTGTTGAGCATGTTGCCGATTTTCGTGAAGCTCGATTGTCGCATGAAGGTGCGCGGTGGTATGGGCGGCGGCGGTGGTTCCGGTTCCAAAACGGGACTTTGTCTGCCCCAGCGACCCATTTTGCTATGTTTCTCGTTGGTGAGGGGCTTGGAATCTATGTTTTAAATTCTTCCAGTTCTAAGCAGTTAAAGTATGTGGAATAAGAAAGAGAAATGGAAAATTTTTGATTATCGTGGAAAGATTCCATACAAAAAATGTATATTAAAAATCAATACTTGCAAACTACCAACGTTCGCGTTGCTCTCTTCAGCACCTACTATTCAAATGAAGAGCAAACAACAAATTAGCAAATACCCGCGAAGGTGAGAATTTCCTGTATAATCCAGACTTTTCAATTCTTCTCTTGAGCAAACAGACGCCGTAGCGTATGAGCAACGTTAAAATTCAGTCCAATTGGCCGCATGAGCGTTTCGCAAATGGACACCAATAAGGCATACAAATATTACTCATACACCTTCAAGCCCTAATCAAAACTTTCGCGTATGCACATCGTCATTGCCACCTTTGTTGCTGTTAATTCAAAATGTAAACAACAAAAATTTTGTCAAATTCGAAGCTACTGTAAAACATGCAATAGATACGTTTGCTTGTTATTGCTGTTGTTGTTGAAAAATCCAATGGCACTCCCCGGCTCCCTAGCCTTTGTTTAATTAGCAGATCATGACTGACTGTCAATATGACAAGTAATTTACACCTTGCCAGCATTGTGACTGCCATTTTCCTATCTTGTTGTTGTTGTTGTTGTTGTCTTCGTTATTATTGTTTATTTATTGGCATAAGCAACAGATTTCGAAATTGAATACATATATTTTAACAACCGAAGTGGCCAAATGCCACTCCATGTCTCCACGCACGCACGCACACACTCTCGACGCGCCTTTAGATTGCTTCACTTGAAATTGAATTTGTTTTGAAAATTCGCATTCTCAAAGATACATATGCTAACGGTTCGCTCAAATAGTATCATGTTTTAATTTGTTTACATGAAAATTACGCAAATTATTTTCTTCACTGCGCCGCGCCGAGTCGGACTGATCTGTACCACCTGGGGTTATGTGAAAACTATAAAAACAAGGAGTACTTGAACCAATTTGGTGGCGTTAGGGAAAGGCAGTGATCTCACTCAAACCGTTTGAAAAACCTTTGTCCTTGTTGTTTACTTCATGCTAAATGCAATTCGTTCCAGCAGCTCCAGTTTGTATATGCGCAAATGACAACTAGAAACTGCTTGACGCCAGTTCGGCTTAGAAGCGGCTAACGTGTGAGCGCGAGCAGACGTTTTATGGGCAGCATAAACAATTCTAATGAAGCGTTTCTAACCAGCAAATAAAAATGTCATAAAATTACGTCCGTGCAATAGCAAGAACACGCAGTGCGAATAGGCTCCAACGAAACCAGCTCAGAAACAATATTCGACATGCGCAGATAACGATAAAGTCGGTAGTACTTTGCATATACTGCCGTGTGAGCCATGCAATATACATATAGTAAATGTGTAGGTGTAAATGTATATATATACTATTGATAATGCACTATGTAGTTTTAATTACATAAAGGTAGTAAATAGCTTACTCTAATGTGACAATGGGTTAATGTACCTTGTACTGGAATAACTACGAGTATCGAAAAATTCGAGAGTAGGAGTCCAGCCCACATCTCAGTTAACTAAAAATGACTGCTCGCTCTTGGTTTTGAATAATAGCCTTGGGATTTTCACAATGATTTCCATAAAATATTCTAATTGAAGCTTGAGTTTCTATATTTTCTATTTTGTGTTTCACCCTAAAAAATTCCATTATTTTTTATTTGGAAAGATATAGATCATTTCAAGAATCTATCTCTGAAGCCGTTTGCAGAAATGCGAGCAATTGAGCGAGCGATTGTTGGGCCGTTACGAAACTTAGAACTCCCTTCAATAATAAGCCATAAAAAGTGTTCGTTTTTATTTACCTACATAGAATATAAATCACGCATTTAAGGCCAGTGTAAGTGCTATCTTTTCGATCCATAAGCACACACCATTTAATTACTTTTCATATTAAAGCGACAAAATTTGCATGAACGCGGTAAATGTGGAAAGCCACACTTGTAAAATATCAATGTCAAAATTTCCATTTCCACGCTAAAGAAAACTTGTAGCGAATTTTCAGCTGGTCATGGAAAATTCGAAAATAAAGCATAAGCTTAAAAACTGTTTCACACTTTCTCACTAAAAAACTAATGCGAACTTAACTCTTAATCAGTATCGCAGAAGGGCCAAGTGCGACAGTGCGGGTGCGGGTGATAGTGCATGGTGGTGACCGCGACTCCTCAAGTGGGTGGGCAGACACACGGTTCGTCTGTCGCAAACAAAACAAAACAAAACAAGTCAAGACAAGCAAAAATAAAAAAGAAAACGTGCAAAGTCCATGTAAATTACAGGTGCCTTCAAAAGTGTGGCGAATGCGCCAATCCTCTCCAGTGCTAACCAACCGCCCACCTATCTGCTTCGGGGGCTAGTTACGAAGCATTGTCTACTATTTTATACGTTTTCTTTATTTTTCCTTATATTTTTTTTGAAAAATTAGCCTGCAAAAATACAAAAAGCAACAAAAGTGCAAAGCGTGCAAATGTGAAAAAGCAAAAAAGTACACATTTTCTTCGCCATTTCGTTTATGCCAGGGGTGGTGGTCTTCTGGCATGCTGGCAGCCTTATTAGAATGTGCCGATATAGGAAAATTTATATTATTAAATTCGTTGAATGCATTATTTCAATCATGTGTATAAATTCGCTTTTATTTATCTGTTTTTCAGTTTTTCGTAGCATTAAATAAGGTTATTTTTAACAACAGGTTTTTTATAGATTTTATAAAATCGTTTATTCTCGCGTACTTCTAATATTATAGGTGTTTTCTCTAAAGAAATATTTTTATTCAATAAAAAATTTTGGCATCACAACAAAATTCTGTTCTGTTTTTTAATGGGCATTAGAAAGACGAGAGAGTTTTCGAGAGAAAAGTGTTCCGCAAGATATTCGTTCCGATCGGCGTTGGCGACGACTAACATACATATGTACATATGTATCTCGAAGAATCAGGAACTGTACGAGCTCTACACCAACATGGACATAGTCAGCCGAGTCGCGTCACCAGCCAGCGGCTTTGCTTGCTAGAATTATTGACGAAAAACCTCTCGCAGGCATTTGAGGTGGCGGTTGAAGGACAGAGACGGCGCGAGAGACCGTGCCTCCGACGTTAAGACCAAGTAGAGGAGGAATCGACCCTTTCTTCTCTCTATCAAAACTGATCTTTTCAAATATGGCAAGAAATTATATCAAAAATGAATAACCGATTACGCTTACATAGTCAAAGTATGTCCAGTCCGTCCCAAGTTTCAGACCAGAATCGTTGTGATGTCTGTCATACTCTCTCTTTTTCTGTTTTTCGAAAAATTTAAATTGAATGATGAACATTGTAATAAAGTTTTCAATACTGTGTCAAACTTGTACTTTAAAAATGCATTACTTAATTTTACCTCCAGCTATAGCTAAAGTTTTCCGGTTTGAAAACCGTTTGACTTTTTAATTTCGGTTGATCAGAATAGTCGGAATCATGCCATCCGTACCCCATCTTCTTTCCTGCGTGTTTTTCTAGAATAATTAAGTTTATTCCACTTTATACTTCAACTTTAAAATTTTCTAAATTACTCGGTTTTTACAAAAAAAACCATAAACACAGGCTGTCACATAAGACCAACGCCTCTTGAGCTCCACTCCACTCTTTGAACGTGTCGAACCAGATCGCTTGCTATTTGTGTCTCTTTTTGTTAAAGACTGTCTTACAATTTAAAAGTGAGCTGCCAGGTTAGAAGGGTTTCCAACGCCTGCTTGAGGCACTATTGTTATTTTTTGCGCAATATAAGCCGATTACGAGGAGGTGCCATATGCGCCCACAGATTTCGAACATCGAAAATACGAAGAATAGGTAACGTGCAATAAACAATGACAGAATGCAGCAGAAAGACAGCGAGAAAAGGCAAGCGAAAGTAGTGAAACTGCTGCATAAACAAATCCGAAGAAAATGAAAATAAATGAACGCACTTCCTTGTTGCGAAACATAAACACGGCAATAACAACACAACAGCCGCAGCTGCTGCATCTATGTGCTACAGCAACAACAACGACGAAATGCATGAACATTGCCGCTAATTAAAAGTATCTCAAAGTAGTTGCATTTAATAATATAATTTGCAAGTGCGATCATGGTGCCCGCTGCTGGTCCCCTCCCGCCCCGCGTACCATTGCACCACCGGCGCTTCGGCACTTGGGTGTATGTGCGCCGGTCCGTTGGGTCCGTTGGGTGTCATTCAACAACGCGGCAGCGTGCCTAAAAATCATATACATAAATGCCTTTTTTTTATTTGATGAAGTCAGCAACATTCGCCAAATGCCGACGCCAACGCTGCCGCCTACTCCTGCTCACCCTCCCCCGACCCTTCTTCTGTTGCATATAAATAGAGCGGCCAAATGTGTCATCACCGTACCACCAATGTTAGCCAAGTCAACTCAGCGCAGCAGCCGGCGACGGCGGCGGACGGAGGATTTTGCACGTGTGGACCAGAGATCTGCAACGAGTCACTCAGAAGCAAATCGGATTGCAGCCTGAGCACGTTTTTGCTTGAACTGCACTTCATCCTCACCTTCTAAAGTGTGAGCAGGACTGCAACATTTTTTCCAATCTTCAGATTTTAAATCTCCGTTCGCCTTGCTTCTCTTCGTTATGTTGAAGTAGACTCACACCAAACTGAAGCTAGGCTCATGCTTCTGAGCCGAGTCTCTTCGAAAATAATTTGTATGTATGCCGCGCAACACCAGATGTTAAAAACCACAGAGCAGTGATGCCAGTTTGTAAATATAACACCTCTGAAAGCTGAAGCTGAAAGAGAAATGCGAGGGAATTTCCGAATTGTTCACTTAACAGCGCAATTTGCACCCGAAAATTTATTATGCCGAAAAGTCGGGTTCTTAGGCAGAATGGGAAAACCAAACGCAGGCGAGTACTACATTTTGCGTGCTTGAAATTCTATTTTTACCCTTTGCTTTTTGCTCACAATTGAAAAATCAATACATGCCTGGCATACTTATGTGAGCGACTACAAATACTTGTTTAGTTTTTGTTTTGTTTTCAAATTTTAAATTGATTAAATTGGTACCAAATTTGGTATTTTCGTGCATCCCTGTATTGAAAAGATGGCATCACTGTGAGCAAACCGAAAACAACGTTATCTGTCTTTGTCGCGCAACAAAAATTGTCCGTGCAAGGCAAGGGATGGTTCGGTATGCTTCAAAATTTACTTCGTTCAATGTTCAGCTATCTTCGTTGAAGATAGCAGTCTGTGAGGCTGAGCATGAGAGTCATGTTTTGGAAGTGAAGATTTCCTGCTCTTGACTCCAAAATGCTTCCAGTCACAGCCATAGGAGTCTTACTTCATATTAGGACTGGAACTTTGGTTGAAGTGCTTCAGCATAAGTCGCAAAAAAGCGACTCGCTGCAGATCTCTGGTGTGGACTGCTCGGTGCGACGTAGAGTGCTGAATGCGGCACGAGATACAGCCACATTGTGACTTGGCCGCTGCGTTTATGTTGGCGACAGCAGGAACAGCAGCAGCAGCAAAGCACTCAACAAGTTGGTGTATTTTTGGTCTCAAAACAAATTTTTGCATCGACCTCACTCGCAGCCCTTTCGCCCGTCTGCCTGCTCGCCTGCTTGCACAACGTTCTCGTCCTCTCGGCTTTGGCTACATCATATGTTGGCCATTTAATTCACCACAATATTTCAAAGACGCGGCGAATAAAGCGAGCGTATTTTTAAAGTGATTTATTTTCGGAGTGTGGCTGTGTGCGTGTAATGTGCGTTCTTATGTGCCTGCGCGGCGTATGCGAATTTCTACAAAGTTGCTGGCTCTCCTTCATGCTGTCTGCGCTGTCAACAAACCGTTGGTGCGCCACCACTTCCGGAACCTCAACCTCAGGCTTAACGCTGACAGGGCAGGTGTGTTGCAGCCACATTCGCATGTCTGATGATAGACAATTGAGCAGCAAACGGCAGCAATAACAGCAACAACATTATTCTCGGCGGCAACAGCAGCCAACTCTCATTTTGGCTCCGACAATTGAAATGTTTAAAGTGTTTTTGTGGCATCAGCGAAATTTAGCGATGTGAATGCGAAAAATAAAGCCTTCTTCTATTTGGCATTTTGCATAAACTTTTTATTTTGTCTAAAAATTTCCCGAGATTGCAAAGTGATGGATTGATTACTCGCTAAATGGGCAGACAGCTTGCACTGAAACATATTGTAATCACGATTTGTAATCGACTTGATAAACCCACGAAATGAGTTGATATTCAAATTAATGAATATTGCAGGTTGACGGTTATACTCATCGGTCATCGACACTTCCGTTATCTTTAATATCAAGATATTATCACTACATATGTATGTATGTATGTACATACATATATCAATCTGCAATGTCATTAATTTCAGCAATAAATTGTAAGCCCCAGAAGTGCAAAACCGAAATTTTTGCTTTCGGTTTGGTTTCGAATTATTGCTTCCATAGTATGTGAACATTGGCATAAATTTATTTGGCAGATGACAATCTGAAACTGATTTGAATTTTGACATACAAGAGACACAAATATACCATTTCGCACATACATACATATGTATCAATCACGAAGAAGAACCCTACTGCTGTTCCCAAATGCTGCTGCGAATAGTGGAAATTTACACAATTGGCGACGAAAAAATAATGCAGTCTCACTCAATTAGTGACGTATGTATGATGTTGTCAGAGATGTTCTGTTCCAAGTGGACGATGATGCAACAAGTGTAAATGCAAAATATTGCGGAGCGTGGAAAAGAGGCCTGCACAGACATAAGCAAATGAATGCAATAAATTGTTAGAATTCAATGAATGTGAGTTATCAATAATATTTATAAGTCGCACTGGATGCAAATAGCTAAGTCAACAATGAAGCTCAGCTGAAACAACAATAGCAGCAGCATTAATAACAACGATAACTATAGCAACTGTGACAGTGGCAGTGGCAGCAATAATACTTATTAACAATGTTGTTAACCTCTAACCACAAAACTGAACATCGTCATCGACAGGCAGCTTTCAGCGAGAGGGACGAGGGGTAAAGTGGTAGCGTTGCAGCTGCTGCCGAGGCATTGCATCAACAGCAGCAACAATAACAACATGCACGGCAGCACAATTCGAAACGCAAATTCGTATTTTTATCTTAAACTCAATTAAACCAAAAGTAATCGTTTTAGTCGTTTGAAATATGATAAGCAGCCCACAATCCTCCGCCACCCCTCACACTTGCCGCCAGGTTTACACGAGTATTTGCACATCTACAGCGGTTTCGCATTATTTTCAAACGTACACAATTTTTAAACGAATCTTGAAATGTTGCTGGAATTTAAGTGACGGCGCTCGCTGATTACTTACCGCTTACAACCAACACGCGCGCTCCTGTCGCTTTAAGTGATTTCTATGGAAGTTAATTGCTTCCGATTTTTAATCCAATTCGAGGGATTTGTTGTGGCTGCTCTTGCTTCGTTGTTGTTTTTGTTGAGCACGTGAAGAAAATGTTAATGCGTTTGTTGCTTTAATTGCATTTATTTTTAGTCTGTGATGCTTTATTCACACTCTTTTCTGTACATTCGAATTGTTTGATTTTAAAGTTTTTTTTTATATTTCTTATATTTTTCGCTTCGAGCTAATCGATTGTTTCAAATTTTTTTATTTGGCATTAGTCACTTGAGAACTTGAGAGGCAGAGGAACGGCAACTGTTTCCATTTTCGTGTGTTAATTTATGTCAAATTGTTTAAAAACTTCTTCGCAAACCGCTTCGGTTTTGGTTCTTTTGGTTGTTGTGTATTTTGTGCTTATTGTTGTTGTGGCTTTAGAACATTTTTTCGTATAGAATTGCTTTTGTTGTTTTTCGGCTTAGGTTCTATGTATTTGAGGCACAGTGGAACGTATCACGTTTTAAGCGCACAACGAAAATAAGAGTGAGCTACTACGAGTTATCTCATAGGCATTTATGTATAGATAAACATTTTTCACTTAAAAATATTTGCAAAATGTTCGTTGTTAAAGGTTTGTATTTCTCTCCATCAACTCATCAACTATTGAAATTCAGCACAATTTTTGTTTACCAAATTCAAAGTTCACGTCGCTACATTATCAGTATCGTCTGATTATCACATCACTTCACCTTACAACAATCCCACAGGGGTGCCAAAAAGTGGCGCACTATAGAACAGTTCCACCAGTTCCTTACCATGCAACAGCTAACGCCTGTGTAATTCTTTCGCTCTTCAAACTCTATTAATGAACTGTATTAATCCACTTGAGTCGGACTACTTACTCGCTCTCGGTCCCCGCGTTTATTTCGCATTGAACTGAAGGAAACTGAACTGAATTGCTCGCTGCTCGTTGGCGGCTCTCCGGTGTTGTTCGTCTCGTGTTGGTAACGAAACTGTCGGACTCACTGCATTCAAATTCAAATCAGCCAACAACCAACCAAAACCGAACCGTCCCTCTACCGCACGCGTTTGAGTCCATCCAACCAACCAACCTTTCACTCACTCGAGAGTCAACACTCATCAGTGTCAGTCGAGTTCGTTCGACGTCTCTGCGCTCTCTTGTACGCTACACCTCGGCTCGATGGGCACATTTGACATTTGCTCCATTTCTTTTCGAAATTCTTGCATACATTCAAGTTACATATGAGTCCTTTAAAAACCAAATAATAGTTCTTCATATTTATTGAAATAAATACAGAATTGTAAGCAGTGGTATGCAGAATTTACGACGAAATATTTGAAATGGTTTTTATTATTTATGGCACAACTGCTGAAGTAAAAAGTATAAACAAAACTGTTTTACGAAAAATGGAAGCTCAGACTTAAAAGATGAAGGCTCTGGTTACACTTTCCAGGGACAAGTAAAAAAGTTCAAGACATAAACTTTTTAAATATGGCTCCCATCAATTGATGTAGGGTGCAAATTCGCAGGCAGACCCGACCATAACGATTATTCTGCTTGTATCTCTCGTACTCACGTACTCTCTGGCTATTGTTGTTTATTTTACAAATTTTGTTATTGTTGAGTCCGAGTGCTCTATGAAGACATGATGGTCAATAAAATTTGGTCACCTGTCGCGCTGCCATATGCGTTTCACTATTTTTTTTAATGAATGCACAAACATCGCTCTGTTATACCATGTGATGTGGTTGTTGTTATAAATGAAACTGCTCGCAAAATTGTTGGTAGGTACTTTTTTACACAGTTGCTTTGTTGTTCTTGTGTTTTTGGTGTGTTTACTTGTGTTTTTATTTTTTTAGTATTGTTTGTTATGTGGCTGTTTTGATTTGGAATAATTTTGTAAACAAATTGTATTTGGCTGCATATGAGCTCCGTGTGATCAAAGACAAAGGATTCTCATAAGACACATCATTGGGTGTGATAGCGTTGTTTTTCGGTTACTGTGGTATGCAAGTTCCAAGGTCTCAACTATTAAAGTTAAGTATGTAATGAAAATGTGTATAGATTTCGAGCATATACCAAATTATGCTCAAATTCATCAATCGAAATTTTTTTACATTTTTTACACATTTTAGTTGTACGTTTAACTCAAACAGCGACATCTTAAAGATGTAGAAATGTTTTCCAAAATCGTCTTTGTTATCAAATGATCATTTGTTACCTACTCTTAATCGTGATCGCAACTTTCTACCAAATTGATTGATTCCGTACAATACCGAAGAAGTTTTCATATTTTTCTAAAGCAGTTTACGAGGCTCAAACGCATTTTTGCTAAAGCAAATATTTACTTAAATCAAAGAGTATGTTAAAATAACATATTATGTTTGTCTTTGCTTAAATTCTTTTCAACTCGCGAAAAGCTCTTTCCGGCTCCGTTTCCTGTACTGCCGCTCACACAATTCAAATGGACTAACTTCATTTCCAAGCACACTCGCATTCGCCTTATTGTCCACATGCGAAAACATAGGAACACGTACACTTTCCATTGTCACGTCATAGCAGCACAACGCATTTTCAAGGTGTGCCGCCAAAGCGTCAAACCGGCAGCCCTTTGAATGCGAAAACGGGTTGCACTCTTTGCCGATATTTCGACACATATGCCAAGGAGAGAGTGTGAGTATGCCGCGTATCGAATCCGATCTGCGTTTCGCATATCGCATTTATTGGCATTCTTGGAAAATAATTTATGCGTTTGAATGCGAATGCGAAGAGGCAAATATGGCACTGAAATTATTATAAATCGATGGAAAAATTGAGAAGTTTATTTCGGCTGCACGCCAGCGAAACGCAAACGATGACGACAACATGTCACACTAACATGTGCAAGCCATACTATATATCAAGTGGCCGCAAGTGGCACACAGTGTACGTTTCTTTCTTCTTGGCCATGTGTTGTATGGCGTAAGAAATAGAAATTCATGCCACAGAAGGAAAACGCAGAACAATGTAAATACTTACGCGTCGCACGAGACGCAAAAGTTGCCCTCCCCCTCACCCACCCACTTGAATATTTGAATACATTGCGGTAGCATGTATTAAAAAAGAGAGCATCAACCGAACATCAATATGGACACGCAAAAAGATATGCAAGGACAAGCAGCGAAGCGGAGCATGTAGTGCAACTGGGATCTGGGTGGGGGCTAGAAGCGAAGTAGAGCAGTGTTACTTGATTGGTGCCTTCTCGTCGGCTCCCGGCAACGTTGATTATAGAATATAGAGTCATTTTGTGCATCTTATATTCTAAGAAACCACCATTTAAATTTAAGTCGAGCTACGTGATAAGCAATTCAAATAAAAACTAACATTATAACATTTCGTATATGTGTATTTTGCAACAGTTATTACGCGAGAATCCTGATTACCAAATATCTCGGTAACAATTAACCAGCACTTTAATATCCTTAATGGGATTATTGTATTTAAAGCGTAGGCAATTCCGAAAATTCTCTAAATCCTCGATGCCATATGCAAACATTAGCTCGATGGCAAGCAGTTGTTCATATAGCACACTCCAATCAACACCAATTGTCTGTGCACAGGTCTCTAGCAGCCAAAAGAATGAACGGGTTAACTTGCCCTCCAGCACTTTCTTTTGCATATCATTGAGCGCATGCATTTTACCCAATAGTAGCCAGCAATCCATCTTGGATGTTATAAGCGTCACGTCCCCGCAGTTTTCTTGCTCGCCATCGTCCTCTCTCTTTTCAGCATTATCAACAGCTTTCGGGTCTTCTGTGGTGCCGCCTTCAGCAAAGCCTGATGTATCATTGCTCAAGGGTCCAAATCGATTTATGGAGTCCAGTTGCCTGCGCGGTGCCTTCAGACTTATGTTTTCTAAAGGGTCCATATCAGTCTCATGAAAGATATCAATGGAGTGCATGCTGTACATATTGAAATTCTGACCGTCTATGACAATTGTTTCCTGGCCGAAAGTTTCTGAACACTTGGCCGGCATCTAGAAAGAACAAAAAGAAGTATATTAGCGGTAACAGCATTTTCCAGTACATAATTTAATTCCATTACGATTGTCTCGTTGTCTTTTCCGTTTTCGAAATTACGCTCTCGATTTTTTATGCATTTCAGCAGCCACGCGGGATTATCTCCGTCTCCACATTGCGCACGCTTCTGTGCCTGCATCTCCAGCTTCTGCATGTAGCGTTTGTCATAGCTGTCCAGATTTGTCTTGAATTCCAATTCCTCCACTTTGGGTTCGTCCTTTATGCTCTTCAGCCATTGCTGCTCGCTGATTTCGAAATCCGCCTCCTGCACACGCATCGAACGCGCTGCAGCCGGTAACTTCTCTAAAGGCGTACGAAACACGCCCACGTAGTTGCGTTTGCTGATGCAGGCAATCGGACGCACTGTCAAGTTGCATTGATGTGCGCTGAAATATTGAACAAGTGCTACAGCGCTTATAAACGGCTGCAGCGTGCGTTGGTCGTGGTCAACGAGCGCGGAGGTCGTAGCTGCGCTGGGAACGTGTAGCAGGATTCGCTTGAAATAGGTGTGCGCCGGAGTGAAGCTGGGCGGAAAAAACGAAGCATTTCTGCTGGGAAGCGCAGTTGTGGGAGCCGCTGAATTGCCAACCGCGTCGTCCTTAAGCTCGTGCTTCTGCTGGAAGTTGTTGAAAATGCGTTGCGTGTTGGAAACCTTAGCAGTCGGCATCTTGACATCAACAATCCCAGCTTCCGCTTCCTGTTCACTGTCCTGTTGCAGCTCTTCGCTGTGTTCCTGCAGCAGCTGCATCACACTCTGTGACTGCTTAAACTGACGGCAGAAATTCGAATTATACTGCGACACAGTCATCTTACGCAGCTCAACGTATTCCACCCATTCACTCCAAACGAAGAGCGCCGGATGTTGGTTGTTTACATCGCCGAAGTGCTGCATTTTTCGATTGACACATTGCGCCGAGGCTGATATACACTGCTCCTTGTGACCGTCGAGGCCAAACAGCAGCTTCAGCACAAACACCACATAAGCCATGGCGCGTGCCTCATACTGCGGGTAGACGTACTGCGCACGCGTTCCCATTTGCGGCGGCAACAGGTTTATCAGACGTTCCACAAAACTGGCCATGTCCGCCGGTAGATTCAGTTCGGTGATGTAGCGCTGCGCCAACTTGTAAATGTTGGGTTTTTTGAATGCATCTATGTGTATGCATTTGGCCAACAAACTCACGTGCTCGCGCAAAACCTGCGAAAGTTAACAGAAAACGTTTAAACAAGAATCAAATCTAAAATGTAATGACGAAAATAAGCACCTTATCCGTATACTTCTCTGGATACAAATAAAATTCAATATCACGCAGCAGCTGCTTTGCATGTGGTGCTATATTCTCTGGAAAGTACTTCAGTATTTTTTTCGAAGACACATGCCCCTCATCAATGAAGCGCACCAGATCGCTCAATTGTATGTCGTCCTCCACCAGATTCAGCGCGATCGTCAATATGGCGTAGAGCTGTTTGATGTTCATTGTGGTCACGGCATGCTCCATGCGGTTAATGCTGCGAACTTTCGGCTGGATGATGTGGCAATCAAGTTTACCCTCTCCATCCAGTTCATGCTTGGCTAAGTGTTTGGTCGACATGACGCGCTTTAGGTATTTCCGCGCCTTTAGACTGAATTTCAACTGTATGGCACGCCTGGTTGTGCCGGTGGAGGACGAACCAGCGGCAGTTTCTAATACTGAAAGGTCGCCGCCAGAAGTTTCAGTTTGTGAGGCTGAATACACTGACTCATCCAGTTTTCGCTAGAGTTATAAGATGCAAGAAATACTGAAATACATTAAAATTTCAAATTCGTTCTTAAATGCTTATTTATAATATACTAGCTGATCCACCCGGCTTCACCCGAGTGCCACATCATACGGGGAATCTGTGTATGTAGATTACCTATTCACGAAAACCTATTCTTCCTGTACATAATTTTCATATTATCAAAAAAATTCCTACCATAATTCAAATACATTTAAAAACAAATCTTGGAATAAAATAATTATTTTAGGCAGAACAACGTTTGCCGGGACAGCTAGTACATATATAAAACCCAAATTATGTAAAAATGTTTACGTGAATGCATGACTAAATACTAACAGAATACAAAATTTTAATGTTGTATGACATGTAGTTTTAAAGGTATACCAAATCAAATATTTAAGTTGTATGAGGGGTGCCACGCCTCGTGTCCAATGCTCATCCCATTTTCCGAGTTGAAGGATACGGACATGTAGTAAGTTCGTAACGTGTTTCATTTATGTGTGCTGTATAGTTCTAAAGTTATACCCAAATGTATAGTTGATTGAAAAGTGCCATGCCCCTTCTCCTACGCCCATAAAATTATACCCGTGGGACGAAGCATCTAAGAGGGGCCTGCATACGGAATTTCAATGCTGCGTGACTTGTAGTTTTAAAGATATGCCAAATCAAATATTTAAGTTGTATAGGGAGTGCCACTCCCCCTTGTCCCACGCCCCTAAATTTTTTTAAGCAAGAGGGCACGACTAAATACTAACAGAATACAAAATTTTAACATTGTATGACATGTAGTTTTAAAGGTATACCAAATGAAATATTTAAGTTGTATGAGAGGTGCCACGCCCCTTGCCCAATGCCCGTCCCATTTTCCGAGTTGAAGGATACGGACATGTAGTAAGTTCGTATCGTGTTTCATTTATGTGTGCTGTATAGTTCTAAAGTTATACACAAATGTATAGTTGATTGAAAAGTGCCACGCCCCTTGTCCTACGCCCATAAAATTTTACCCGTGGGACGAAGCATCTAAGAGGGGCCTGCATACGGAATTTTAATGCTGCGTGACTTGTAGTTTTAAAGATATGCCAAATCAAATATTTAAGTTGTATAGGGAGTGCCACTCCCCCTTGTCCCACGCCCCTAAATTTTTTTAAGCAAGAGGGCACGACTAAATACTAACAGAATACAAAATTTTAACGTTGTATCACATGTGGTTTTAAAGATATACCAAATCAAATATTTAAGTTGTATGGGAGGTGCCACGCCCTCTTGATGAATCGAAAAATTTTATATACAGTCGCCTTCCTTTGGTCTCCAACATTATTGATATAAAGTTTGGCTGAAATCGGTCAACGCGTGTAGCTTTGTATAGCCGGACAGACAGACAGACAGACAAACAGACAAACAAACATTCATTTTATAAGCTTTATATTAGGTTCACATCCGGTATGTATGTCGTCAAATCTAGTAATCAATTTTTCACCCACTTCCCGACTACTTAGAGATCTGAAACTTTGCATACATGCCTAATCTAGAGCCCAATACATGAATCAATAAATTTTATGGGCGTAGGATAAGGGGCGTGGCACTTTTTTATAAACTCCAGATTTGTGTATAACTTTAGAACTACAAATCACACATCAATGAAACTCGGTAGGAACTTACTACATATCCCTATCCTTCTACTGAGAAAATAAGGGGAGCACTGGATAAGGGGGCGTGGCACCCCCCATACAAACAAAATTTTTGATCTCGATTAGCTTTGGAACTAAATGTCGTGCAGCATTGAAATTTCGTATGCAGTCGCCTCTTGGATGTGTTGTCCCACTGGTAAAATTTTATGGGCGTAGGATGAAAGGGCGTGGCACCCCCCATACAAACAAAATTTTTAATCTCGATTAGCTTTGGAACTAAAGGTCGTGCAGCATTGAAATTTCGTATGCAGTCGCCTCTTGGATGTGTTGTCCCACTGGTAAAATTTTATGGGCGTAGGATGAGGGGGCGTGGCACCCCCCATACAAACAAAATTTTTGATCTCGATTAGCTTTGGAACTAAAGGTCGTGCAGCATTGAAATTTCGTATGCAGTCGCCTCTTGGATGTGTTGTCCCACTGGTAAAATTTTATGGGCGTAGGATGAAAGGGCGTGGCACCCCCCATACAAACAAAATTTTTGATCTCGATTAGCTTTGGAACTAAAGGTCGTGCAGCATTGAAATTTCGTATGCAGTCGCCTCTTGGATGTGTTGTCCCACTGGTAAAATTTTATGGGCGTAGGATGAGGGGGCGTGGCACCCCCCATACAAACAAAATTTTTGATCTCGATTAGCTTTGGAACTAAAGGTCGTGCAGCATTGAAATTTCGTATGCAGTCGCCTCTTGGATGTGTTGTCCCACTGGTAAAATTTTATGGGCGTAGGATGAGGGGGCGTGGCACCCTCCATACAAACAAAATTTTTGATCTCGATTAGCTTTGGAACTAAAGGCCGTGCAGTATTGAAATTTCGTATGCAGTCGCCTCTTGGATGTGTTGTCCCACTGGTAAAATTGTATGGGCGTAGGATAAGGGGGCGTGGCACCCCCATACAAACAAAATTTTTGATCTCGATTAGCTTTGGAACTAAAGGTCGTGCAGCATTGAAATTTCGTATGCAGTCGCCTCTTGGATGTGTCGTCCCACTGGTAAAATTTTATGGGCGTAGGATAAGGGGCGTGTGTATAACTTTAGAACTACAAATCACACATCAATGAAACTCGGTAGGAACTTACTACATATCCATATCCTTCTACTGAGAAAATAAGGCGGGCACTGGATAAGGGGGCGTGGCACCGCCCATACAAACAAAATCGTTTATATAGAATAGCTTTGGAACTAAAGGTCGTGCAGCATTGAAATTTCGTATGCAGTCGCCTCTTGGATGTGTCGTTCCAATGGAAAAATTTATGGGCGTAGGACAAGGGGCGTGGCACTTTTCAAGCAACTACACACTTGGGCTTCAGTTTATAATTATAGGTACACCACACATCAATGAAAAACGATAGGAACTTACTTGCCGCGCCCTGCTGGCAAAATAGCAACAACTCACCGCGTCACAAATATGCCACGAATATTAGGGTCGATCACAGCCGTATTATTTGTTAAATTGAGGATATGACGATAGGAGACACTGTGAATACCCTAAATATTGTGTACTGCTCTGCAAGTTTTAAATTCTTTTTGTGAAAAATTTCAGAGCTCTAAAATTGAATTTATGGAAGACTAAAAAGTAGAAAATAAAATTATATAAAAAAAAACTTTTTAAAAATAAGCTTTAATTTATTTAATGTACTAAAAAGTAGAAAATAAATGGTTTTTAAGTCACCTGTATCTTACTATCAATAAAAGCTTGTGCGCTCAATATCCATATTCAAAATATCTTTCATTACTAGAATCTATTTGCAAAAAATTATTTAAATAAAATATTGTGGTAACTGTTTGACAAATATTGAACACATGAGCGCCCCAAGCTTTTATGGATAGTAAGATACAGGTGACTTAAAAACCATTTATTTTCTACTTTTTAGTACATTAAATAAATTAAAGCTTATTTTTAAAAAGTTTTTTTTTATATAATTTTATTTATATATTAGATAGTCTAACGACATTCCCGTGAGTTTTACTAGTTTTACTGATGCGAGCATGTCGCGAAAACTGTCATTATCCATTGTCTACTGTCATTCTAATATAATTGATGACTTAAAAGTTCCCCAGCAGCCTAATTGCTCATTTTTACAACTATAAAAGAAGCAATGTCTTGAATGTTTCTTTACTATTCGAAAGTAGCACCAAACTTAGAAGCAAGATGAGAGCAATGCTACTGTTGGTTATATTTGCTGTTGCCTTTGCTGTAGGGAAAGCGGCTGCGATTTCATCAACAGATGCACCTGCTGGCGCTGATGAAACCAACCAGGAAAAAGGCAAGTTATATATTATAAAATTATGCCGCAATTTCACGTTTAATGCTTGCAGAGCCACTAATGGGATTTGCCAACCTCCCCCAGCAATGGCAACAACAGCCGGAATCAGAGGGCCTCCGCAAAGAACCACGCACATTCTCTACATTGTTCCCACAACTATTGCCACAATTGTTCGGCTAAAAATTTATATCCTATATATGTGTATATAACGGAAGGTAACTCCACTTCTAAGTTGTTATTGTAAGAAACAAATAATAAAATGTATGTGTTTTAAAAGTTCAAGCAAAGGTTTAAAGGTTTTCTCATAGAAGTTTCTGAAGTTTCTTACTACTGATTTTCGCCATTCACGTCCACTGGAACCCACGCTGGCCATTGAAGTATCATTGGCGCGTCTGCGCTTTTTACGCAGCTCCAGGCGATGATTGTACAAAGTACGCGCATCTCTACAAAAATCAGTATATATATTTTAGTTTAACTCCCAGTAAACAATCAGCAGTCAGTGTAATACCTTTTTAAGAAACGCACACCCAATTTGGGCAGCTCTGCATTCTTTTTATTGAAAAATGCCACCTCCATGCGTCTTAAATAGGCAGACCAAACCTGCAGTGCCATCAGCTTCAATTCCTCCTTTGCGCCCAATAATAGCAGCTCCTCCACAAAACCTCGCAATATGTAGTTGTAGCATTCCCAAGAGGTGAGCTCCGCTTTTGGACGAAAAATTTTAAGGCATTTTACATTTGCGCACTTTTTCGTAATTGCATCCCATGCTTACGTTTCTCTGTTTTAACCGTTTGAATTTTCTGCCTTCTTATGTGTTTGATAGTGTCGGTGAATTCCACATCATGCTCCACTTCAATGTGAACCACCTGTGAGTTACAAAGGACAAAAAAACAATAAAAATAAGAGCAGGCTAAACATCAATACATATATGATGAAAAGGTAGAAAGTAAGAAAGTAGGTACCTGATCTTGTTTTGTTCCGCACTCTTGGCAGTAGAAGTAGCCTTCGCGCAAGTTGAACTCACCTCCGGAGCACACATTGCAACGAAGATCTGGATCAATTTTGACTTTTGTGTCTTCTTCCATTACAATCCTCCAATATATTATTTACGCAAAATTCAGGAAAGAATCTCTTCCTTTTAGTCTTAAAATTCCTGCAGAAAACAATTTTCCTTTTGAGCAAATTGTATTTCTAAATTAATTATTGACCTGAACTTTTTTGCGTGCTGGTTTTTTCCGCAATTTCCACTTCACATTTCGCAAAAGTATATTTCAATTTTACACAATAACATAAGCAAATTTAAAATTTTAAAAGAGCTGCGTTGATTTTCTGATTTTCCGTGAAATATTTAATTTCATTAACTTTACAAAATGCTTCTTCTAGCAAAAGACAAACAGAAATTCACATAAAACCTGAACAGCACCGTGTTGAATATGAATGGATGGTGGATTTCGCTTGGGGCGGAAACTAGGTACTAGCTATTCACAATAAACAGAACTCGAAAACCAAAATGATAAAGATAAGTAAAGAAGAAGTCGCAGCCCCGGTACAGTACGAATGGAAATTATAAAAAATCAAGCCTGCAAAAAACGTTAATTTTTAACCCTTAAGCAATAGCATAAAATTTTTAAAATTATTTTCATTTACTTAATATTAACAAAGTAGTTTATCAAACAATTTCATAAATACATAATACCCGATGGACTACACGTGACAGTCCATTTTTGTTTAACCAGGTTTGAGTTGGCTCTACCAGGTTTGAGTTGGCTCTACCAGGTTTGAGTTGACTCTACCAGGTTTGAGGCACATGGTTCAAATTGTAAATATTATTGTTTTTCAGATTGTAATAGATTCAGTTTCGGAAAGACAAACAGCTGATTGCAGACATATGATTCAGATGAGCTGGCAACTGTCAAGCAAATGTCAATCAGGTTGAGCGTCTAACGCGTCTATAGTATCCAACGAAAAGGATTAGGTCCTTGGAGGATTGTAATGGAAGAAGACACAGAAGTAAAAATTGATCCAGATTAGAGTTGTGCCGTTTAGTTCACTTGAGCGATTAGTTCAAGCCTAAACTATACCCAGAGGGCAAACAGTCCAGTAGATTCTAACCCAATAACGAGTCTACCAAAACAAATGCCTAGGTGACGTCATCCTTGCTCTCCCGAGAAGAGCAATTCGTTACCACAACAACGGGAGAGCAGCTGATAATTTCTTAGCACGTGGACAATTTGGAAGAAGAAGCGCTAGGTAAAATATTTACATTGCTCTAGGTAAAATATTTACATTTGCCGAAAGTGACATTTATAACCATGACCTATCCCAACATGACATAACCCCACTTACTCAGCTGTTCTGCGGAAAAAACGAGCGTGCACGCAAAAGCTCAATAATTAATTAAGAAATACCATTGTTAATATTACTAATTGCTCAAAAGGAAAATCTGCAGGAATTTTAAGACTAAAAGAGGATTGTAATGGAAGAGCAGAGAAATCAAAATTGATCCCTGCGTTCTTCAGTTCGGAGTTCGCGGAAGAGTGGGATTAGTGGATTACATTTTAGATTTGTCTCTTTATCAGTTGGAGTTGGCATATTGGCATTGCACCATAAATTGAACTGCAATCAATTACCAAAACAGCAACAATTCGTAATACAAAGACGTGGGGACAGTGGACACAAAACTTATCGCAAGTATGGACCATCACTGTCCGTGGATAAACAATTGTGTGGGTGAACGCAATCAGAAATTCTTTCTCCAATTTCTAGTATATGTAGGACGCTTTGGTAGTTGGGTCTGGCCATGGAGGAATGTAGCGCGAATACACTTGAGTCGCAGACGAGAATGTAAGTAGAGTTCCATAGCAATACTAAAATGGTAACTAAATTTTAATTTTACCTATAGTGTTATACTACTGATTGAATCGGCGCTCTTCGGTCTCTTCGTAGTGGCCATAATGGTAAATACATGCCATACTCTATGACGAGACGTGGAAGCAGTGCAACAGAAGGGCTTTTATCGAATGTAAACAATTGTACAATGTTTTTATACGAAATAAGTAATTTACAAAAGTTTTGTCAAAACCGGTGTGTTTTGTACCGATTAGAAGCCGAAGATATAGTTTACAGTTATGAAGACATTGTGCAAGCGACCGAGTTAATACTACGTAGCTTTCAACGACTAAAAGTTACACAATTTCAATGTATTGCTTTAAGGATTCAGGATAACAAAACCCCGGGTACGATTGTGATTCTATTGGCTATTGGGGTAAGAACTTTGGAGCTGTAGTAAACGTAGCCACGAAAACTCCTAGCGAGTCTATATCCAGCCTGCTGAAACTAGATAACTCTCTATTATTTGTGCTTTTGATATAATCGTTACAGCATTCTGAATCATCGTTGTCACTTTTGCCCATTAGAAGCCAATGCACCGCTTGAGGATATGTGGAAGTATTTACGTGACAGTGGCGCCCGCTTTCTCATCTCGAATAGCGCCGATACACATAAATTTCTTTCGATCAATGTTTTGGACCATCTTAGTATTTTCGGAGAAGACTTTTATATGAGCATTGTGAGTCCTGCATCTGGTATTATTCCCCCTTCCATTGCCAATACCATTTGTTATACACTTTCTACATCGGGTAGCACAGGAAATCCCAAAATGGTTCAAGTGCCATATGCCTGCATCGCGCCCAAATTAAGGCGCTTAGGTATTTCACTGTATAGTATATAGACATATAGTTTTTATCTTACAATTACATATATTCGCAGTGCGCGCCTGAAAATAACGCCTGGAGATGTGATTTATCTCTGGTCTCCGTTGACCTTTGATCCATTTGTGGTGGAATTCTTTTTGGCACTGCAAAATGGTGCTACACTACTCATTATACCGCAAAGACTGCGTTTTAAGCCATCGAAGTTGGTGCCACTCTTATTTCCTGCCGCATCGTCGAATCGGTGTGGAGTAACCGTGCTCCAAATGACCCCTTCGATGTTTCGTGTGCTTGGTGTTCAAGATAGGACTATTATATTTAAAAGATGTAGTTCTTTAAGGTATATGCAATAAGGGCGCATACAGATTGTACACATCTCATACCTACTTCAGAGAGCTTTTGACCTTGTAGCGAAGTGGTACAAGGTGTATAGGACTGAATGTATTCTTATGCCAATGTCTTGCAGGGTTTTACTCTTAGGCGGAGAGCAGTTTCCAACAACAGCAGAATAGAGGCAATTGGAATCAACTTTAAATGCCACAAGAGGGAAGTGCATGGATAGAAGATGCCCAAACCACTCACATAATTACCAAAAAACCTAAGTTGCTCCAACTGGAGCCCGTTCCAAAATCCCATAAAATCGTGCAAAAAATTAAATTTCATATGTTTTTCCGTTGCAGGCACTTGCAAAATGAGTAGCCCGACCATAGATGTCATGGTTGCCAGTTTTCGATGCCAGTGAAAGCACAT
The DNA here is from genome assembly GCA_963457695.1 of Neria commutata. Lineage (NCBI taxonomy): Eukaryota > Metazoa > Arthropoda > Insecta > Diptera > Micropezidae > Neria > Neria commutata. Next base: position 4,065,492 of record OY735245.1, read on the forward strand.
CACAATCAAAGGAGTATATGCCGGCAAGAATATTTAATATATATGGCATTACGGAAGTTTCATGTTGGAGCACAATGCAGGAATATAACTTTTGTTGTAACGATACTGAAACAACTCTGCGCATAGTAGACAGCGAAGGCCTTGTGTTGTCCGGCGCAGGACAAGGCGAATTGCAGATTGGAAGTGCCACTCGCATATGCTATATCCCGACAGTTAGTGAAACAAATAACATAGTGAAATTTATTTAAATAAAACGTATTTTTATTAATATGTATCAACTTGAAATTGTATCATTATGAATATTTATCACTATTGAAATGTTATTTGGTGTTCTTCAGCATCTTCCGGCTGCGGGCGCCACGGTCCTATATTTCCCTGGTTGGGCATATGCATGGGCATGGGGAATATCATGCCCGGTGGAAACAGCATATGCCCAACCGGCCGCAGTATGCCCTGTGGCGCCGCCAGCGGCTGCAGCTGGAGCTGCTTCATCATCCGCTGTGCCTCCTGCTCCCTCATCATCCGCTGTGCCTCCAGCTCCTTCATCATCCGCTGCGCCTCCTGCTCTTGCTTCTGGACCCGGGCTTCCTAGCCGATGCCATCAGCGTGTGCGCAGAGAGATCAAGCCTAGAAAACCCGGCGATTGCAAAGAATGCGGACGCAACGAAGCATTTTGTTCGCACAACAAGTAAGATGTTTGATATCGTAAGCGGAGACCTCTATCGCGGAGATGATGAAACAACTTTCTTGAAAAACTACATCAACCTCTTAGAGCGATCACCGGAAATAAATCACATGACACAAGGGCTTAGGTGCTCATTGTTTTCCGCAGCTGTATAGTTTGAATATAAATGTTTGTAAAAGCCAGTTTTATAAAAAAATTAGACAGTTTTAATTTAATATAATGTTGGATGATATTTTATATGTACTATATTTCGAAAATTTATTCCCCATGTTATTTTGACCCCGGATAACCGCGCTTCCTTGTACTGTGTATGCCACCTGATAATCGCGCGCCGCTTCACTGTCCCACTTGGCCCAAGTTGCCGCTCTCCGCTCCATCCATTCTTAATTCGTAATATGGTTGAGATCGATAAGCGCGGCAAAACCATGCATTGGCATACGTCGCATGTCCCACAATCAATTTTCAAGCATTTCGCAACCATAATCTGCGATTATAAACACAATGCGATGAAAGGGTTGGTGGTACTGCAACCACTGACCACTGCTTCATTGTCAAGGCGGCAGTCCGCAAGCACGGAACAACGTATTCGATTAAACTTGATTAAATTACTACGGAAAGTGCAAGGTCGATTGCATGAATTGGTATAGTTCGCCAAACGCGTTGATGCATGAACTTTGACTGGAATTTGTCCATTGCTTGAACCGCGGTGCCATTGTAAGTACGCTCGATTGTGCTACTTTTTACTACGGTTCATAATTTATTCGATTCGCTTTAGCGCTGGAATGTAAATTTGATGGTAAATAACTTAATAACAATTTTTATATTTTCAGTGGAAAATCCTTATATCAAAAATCGCTACCCTCAACAGATTGGACTGAGTAACCGCTTGCAACGCTGAACTGTGAGTGCAATTACAATTCGCGATTCAATCGATCGCCAACGGGCACAGCACGCATACCAGTCATCTGCAACGTGAATTCCGACGTTGTGCTCCACTCTCTCTTTCGTTGAGCATTAAATCGCAAACGAACACAAACGACGCCAGTTTGTTTTGATAGATTAAAGCGTTTAGATCGCAAAATCTCTTTGCTTATATGTTTTTGCAAGCCTGCAAAAAACAAGAAAACGATCTAAGTAGGACGCACGGCTAAAATCGCCTCTGCCTTGTTATTGCTTACTTGCTATTCAAAAGGCGTAGATGTTGCTCCAAAACTCGAGAGTGATCACCGGCAGTGCCACTGACCCGGACAAGGTGCAGAAGCAGTTGCAACTTATTACCTTGTGGCTTGAACAGAATCCGCATATAAACGCTTGCGCCGCCAGCGAAAACTTGCGTTTCTTTCTACACAGCGTCAAATACGATGTGGATCGTGCCAAGAAGAAGATAAAAGGTATGTGGGTTGTGATTGCGATTCCGTTCAAATGCGAATGACCCCAAGTTTCAGTTATGTGTGTGAAAATATATTTATATATAATTATCTAGCGAAATTCTAGTCAAGCAGATTAAAGTTCCTGGCATCTGCAGTGATAACAGTGTTACGATTTTAATTGAATGTATATTCTTGTCTAAAACAAATTGTAGAACCTCTCAAACAAACATCCCCACTCGAACTTACCCTACACTAAATAATTTTAAATTGATACGCAATTTTTCTTTAACGAGTACCGCCACTACTCTCCTTTATATAATCCTTTCAAAATCAACCAGTGCTGTTGTTGCCCAAATTGGCCAAACTTAGGAAGTAATTAACCGACTTTTGATTCGAATCTGATATCTTGTTATTGGAAATCGAAAGAATAAATATTTCTGATCATTTCTATGTACTTATGTACATATACATATGTATATTTATGTCTATACCAGACCGCCTTGCTTTAAGGCATAGCAATTTTTGCACAAAGCTGATATACTCCATTACCATTGGTGTAGAGTGTATGTATTTGATATCATCTAGTTACGCTTTCGCTTACATTTTTCTTGACTGTCACAGGAACCAGTTTATCGGCAATTCGATAAAAATTATTTCTTTCGGCGTTGAAGACGGGCTCAACTGCCTTTCGTAACTCAATTTATGTATATAAATGTACATATATTTTATGATAACGGATTTAAATTTATTTAATATTTTTAAATTTGATTGTTGGTTTTTAAAATTGTAGCTTTCTATCAGATGCGTGCGGAACGCATCGAATGGTTTGCTAATCGGGATCCATTTCTACCGGAAATACAGGAGATATTAAACCTCGGTGTTTTCCTGCCTGTGGATGGCGTTGATGTTGACAATCGTAAAGTGGTAATAATACGAACGGCAGCACATGATCCAAAATTGCATACTCAGAATAATGTTTTCAAAGTAAGTACAATAAGAGAAGAATGCACTTCGATGGCATTATTCAAAATTGTGTTTTCGAGTTTCCATAAAATGTTTACGTTATAGAAAAGTATGGATGATATTTCTGTTTTCATCTGTTTTTACGTTTTTAGGTAAGTAAGATGATATTGGACCTGTTGTTGAAGTTTGAGCCGGACAATTGCGGCCATGGTATTGTGGCCATCTTCGATATGGACGGTGTGAAATTGGGTCACGCTCTACAAATGAATCCGAAACTGATCAAACGTTCAGTGGACAGCTGGCAGGCATATCCCTGTCAGCCGAAACGACTGGAGTTCATAAATGCGCCCAGCCATGTAAATATCATTTTGAATACTTTTCGGTGAGCTTCGAACGATCTGATCAAGACCTTAAAGTTTGATCTAATTCATATTTTAAACATTTCATAGGGTTTTTATGAGTCCCAAAATGCGTTCTCGTGTCGTTGTGCAGAGAGGAAAGTGCGGAAAGTGCACAGTGCAATGTGAAAACCTGCCAACGGACTTAGGAGGCAGCGGTGCCAGTTACCAGGAGCTCACACAAAGGTGGAGGCAAATAGTGCAGGAAAACGCGCGTTTTTATGTGGATTATGACAAATACAAGAGCATTTTAAGTTATTAATATACAATACACATTAAGTAGAATTTATAGTTAACATTTTGACTATTTGAAAAATGTTTGGCTTAGTTTAGTGCTGAAAATTCATCTTTATTGAGCATTCGAGCTAGAAGTGTTAATGGCATTATCGTGTATAGCTATAAGCAAATGTTGAGTTGATGTGAATAAAAAGGATCTACAAATGAATTTTTTTTAGCAATTTCCCAAAATGTTATGTGTGATATATTTATGCTTACCGATCGTTTATATTCAATACTCACTATCTACAGTTTTCACTTCTATTTTCCCATTTTAGTTAATATTGTAGTACTTTTAGAAAAAGCTACAAGTTTTTCGCTCCATTAAAAAAATTGTTTTTGCATATGAAGAGTATAAATATATAAGCTCTCTAAGATCTACTATGTATTAGGGATGACTATAACAACAAAATATAAGCAATTTGCAAAAGCGCTATGCACTCTAATTATACTGTTATTATTTTGCTCACATATGTAGGTACATATGGGTCAGGTATAATATTTACCGGTCTGCACGGTCTGCACTCTGAAATAATGTATCCCCATTAAATGTTAATACATACTTATAAACATTCAAAATTTATTATTGTTTTTTTATTATGCATATAAATACATATGAGTCGATTGGTAGACTAAGCATACATATACCATGCATGAAGTTATTACATATATATGTATGTACATACATACATATGTTACATATGTATCAGCTCTATCCTTATTATCGTACGTTTTAATATATATATGTGTATACATCGCTCATAATGCCAGTAATAATATTTATTGCCTTATCATATTTTACACAAATATTTACTATTACTCACATTACCGTTATCATCATATATGACATATGTGTGTATGTGCATCAAAATCGATCCAAAATCGTTGCCGAAGTGCATAAAATCGTATCAAAAATTCTATTTAAGAATATTAAAATCTGTTATAAATATATGTATGTATGTATGTATATTTTTAAATACGCTATTTGTCTTGTATATTGAATGCATTTACATATGCATATGTATATAATATAAAAAGTTATTTTATTATTATAAGTCTTTGTTTATGTTGTTTTTGTTGTTGCAGTACTGCACCTACTTTCTTTTGGTTGATTGAGTTGTATGCCGCCCGTAATACGAAACCCGACAACAACCACTCTCACCCCCACAATGTGCTGATTTAGCTAGGCTAGATTCGAAAAAGCTCCAAAGAACGCAAAAAACAGCCATTAGTCGATTTCATAACTAGGGAAGAATGTTAAGTGCAGCATGATAGTGAGTCTACCGCAAGGGGAACTGTATGTGGTTGGTTGCTTGCTTGTGCTGCAATCAATTTCAGATTGGGCTAAGTGGTTTGAGTTGGGATTAGCCCCTTTTACACTTATATAGCCACGCCACAGCAGTCACCCCACGGTCTTTCGTTTATGAATTTACAAGTTTACAAAGAGCGAAGAAGCACAGCTTTCGAGGACGCCCCAAAGGACGCCGGCGCACAGTCCACAAACAACACTCTTCCTCACTGATAAGACGGGTTGGCTCTTTGATGTTTCCAGCGGCACTATTTGCGACGTTGGAAGTAAAATTTATAGAGTAAAAGAAAATTCTATAAACGATCGAAAGCGGCAATAGGAACTCTGCAAACAATAACTGTAATAAAAATGTATTTCTTAACTAAGTCAAATAGCTTCATATTTGCTTAAAGTTTTTCATATACATAGGAAAAGCATTTTAATTATAATTTAAATTGTTTCTTCAGTTTTATCGCCTCTTTAAACTGTTTACTATATTAATTTAGTAAACTCGTGTGTGAAAGATTTTCTGGTTTTTGTATTATTTTCAATCTATATTTTGTTTGTGTTTCTTTTGTTTAAGCCTAGAGTACCAGTATATATAAAAATAGTGTGGTTACAGTTAAAAGATCATTTTGAAAAAAATAAAATGTACGAAATAGAAAGCCATCGCTACTGCTAAGCAACTTAAAAATTAGCACATCGAAATTTTAATGTTTTAGCAAAACTTCTACAAAGCTGCAAAAACAATCTAAACCTAAAACTACAAACTAAATATACACATACAAAAAGAGAAAGCAGTAACAGAGAAAATATTGCGAATTTGTATCCTTTTAAATTAGGTAAATCAAAAATGTTCCAAACTTAAAGTAAGGCAAAACTAAACAACTAAATTCAAATTTTAAAAATTAAATCAAGTTTTATTGTTTAGTGTTAGATTTCGAGTTTAGTGTTAGTTACTCCCCTAATGAAAGATAATTTCATATCTTACACGAGCAGCAGCTACATGTCGAATTTCGCTATCAAAACAAGAAAACCAATTTGCATGCGAGTCAACGAGCCAATGCCGACGCGCTCAAACTCAAAACTTCAACTGCATCGCAACTTGCATTAAGTCCTATATTTGCCGCTCGTCCTTGGCCGTCAACTTGTCGATGAGTTCCTGCAGCGGTGCCAGTTCCCGCCGTTCGATTAAATTGAATTCTTGCACAAAAAATATAAAATGTTTGAAGGAGGTGTTCAGATGCGCCTCCTCGCCCAGTGTGACCACCTCGGAGAAATGCTGATGGTAGATGTGTGCGTAGACGCGGAACAGTCGCTTCAATATGGTCTTCGCGTTGCCGAGAAAGTTCTTCGGAAAAGGTATGCCTATTTTTGACGGGAACAGCGTCTCGTCGTCGAGCTGATCCTGCACCCATGTCATAAGGTAGTCGATATATTTGGGAGCGCTGCATTTTATCGGCTTTTTAACCGTCTGTCCGTCTGCCCAGTGGTACTCGTATTTGGGTCCGGCGGACATGATTCCGCAACTCTCCTCGGTGCAAAATTCGGTGATTGTGCCGTAGAGCATGTTGATTTGATTGAAGAAGTCCACAGCTGCAAGAGAACATATAATATTGCATTGACAAAACTATTTCGAAGAAAGCAAGTAGAAATGGATCTGAACTCACTATTCACTGCGACCCACTCGTTGAGATCCTCCCCATCTGGCAGTGCTACGGCATTTCTTAAATTACCCGAGCCCAATGTGGCGGCGGCATGTTTCATGAGATCATATTGGTGGGTTCCTTCGGGAATATTCTTCTTCGGTTTGAATGTTTTGCTGGACCGCGAGCCACTGAAATATGAAAACGAATTTATCGTATGTGATTTAATGAAAGCAATGATATTGTATGGTGTTATAATATAAGATATTAATTACTGTTTTCACACATTATATCATTTTTAAGTGACTAACTGAATCCTTTAAAACTCATGATAAACTAAAATAAATCTTAATTTTAGTTATTCATGGAAACAAATTAAACCCTATCATCTATGTTTCTGCATACTTTGCAGTGCAAAACACAACTTTGTGGAACCTATACAGATATACAGACATCCTCCTTACCTTACCTTGTCCATTTACGGGTAAGAACAGGAGGTGCAAAGCTGGCAATGAAAATATCATGAAACAGCAAGACAGAACAAACATAAGACAATGGCTCAACAGAGCACTATGAACAAAGGCCAGCCACCGCCTTGCCTTGCTTCAATTTCACTTTAAGAATTCGAAAACTTTTCTGTCAAACCCACTTCTTCACCAAATCGAAAAGTTAAAAGAAAATAATTCTACTTGACTGTTCCATTCCGTAAAAATTCCAACATGGTGGCAACTTTTTATTGCCAGCAGGTCAAGTTGAAAAAGGTTTTACGGCGAGTAGGGAGTAGGGTCACTGCACTTTCTATTGGAATAATCTCGAAAGCAGAGAATAAAACCAACTGCAAACAAATAAAATAAGATGTTCTCCAAATGCAATACTCACAAAAGAAACTCCATCTCTGTTCGCAACGATTTTGTCAGTTGTTGCTGCTTGGATTAATAGTTGAGAGCAGCGTGAAATTCGTTAAAATCGCAAAATTTGCAATTTAGAAATTGAGGAACACTTACACGACTTGGTCGCGCTTCTGGGCGAGTAGCAAATTGTGTTTATTTTTAGCGTTTATGACGAATTGACGAAGCAAAATAAACGAAATATTTAATTAATAAAAGTCGTCGGGGGATAGGGGAAGGAAAAGTCGTTTCTTAGTTGTTCTATTTTCCCGAAATATACTAGTAATTTATAATTGCGATTAATTCGATGAGAAGTGGCGCCGGACAAACTCGGATTCCAAATCACTGCATTTGTTTGGAAAACGCAGCGGAAAAACACATGATTATTCTCACTAAATTTATGCTTTCCGTTGTCGTCCTCAGATTCACTGTCTAGCTTTTTAATTCTTCTGACAATCTGGTCTCGTTCGGCTTCGGCTAAAATTCGGTGTTGACTTCCGCTTGGGCCGGAGACTAGGTAGTAGCTATTCACAATAAACAGAACTCGAAAAGAAAATTGATAAAGATAAGTAAAGAGTAGAGAAGAGAAAAAGCAGAGAAAAATGTTAAAATTGAACGTCAGGCAAAAACTTGAACCGCATCGGATTGAAAGCAAAAATTATAGATAATTTAGTCGGTGGGCAATTTTAGAAAAACGCAATAATTTTTCAACTCCGAAAGTGTGAGTGTGTTAGTTTAAAAAAGATAAATATGTATATAACAATATCTTTTTCGCGCTTGGAAAATATTTTCGAAGTGTCAAAGTTGGCCACATGTTCCATTATTTGTGCGGAGGCACGCGGATGATAAGTTGCCCTCCTCCGAATCAGATGTATTTGACATTTCATTATGGTTTTGCATTCTAAACATAAATGTACACTACGAACCAAATTATTTTTAACTCAGAATTAAATGAAACATTGAACATAATAACCAATTTCTGCAAAATAAAGAATTGTCGAAAAACAATAAATGAAAAACATGTCGGCAATGTATTAAAGAAAACACCTGGCGGCGGCTGGAACAGCCAGTCCGCACCATTCAATAACCTTACGTTTTTAATTAACACACTTGATAAATTGATAAATTTGAGCAATGTGCAGGTTTATCTGCTTAAATGAATACCCTTAATGTATATCTTTCAAAAAGTTTTAATTCAAATGCACACATTTATGTAGATTTTATTTGATTTCTTTTTTCGAACCCACATTTTAGAAAGGAAATGAATTTAAAATTACATATAGCTCATTATGTTTCTAAATAAATAAATAAAAAATGTTTTCGAAACAAAATTCGCGAAATCCACCACATCGATTTCATATTCAACACGGTGCTGTTCAGTTTTTCGGTCAAGCGTCAGTTTTGGTGAATTTCTCGGTGCGACGTGCGACGGAGTTTCGTTTCATTCGCTTTCGGAACACGTGGAGGAAGAATTAATTTTGTGTAGTAATTGCGACATATTTCGCTTGAAAATATGGTAAGCTATGCTAAATTATAAATATTGTAGAAATTAATGTGTGAATAACAAAAAAATTCCATTCCTCTATAAAAGTTGAATGTTGATTAACCTCGAAAAAGTAAAAATAGAAAAATGCTTCATAAACGAACTTAATCCCCTTCAATCTTTTTATAGTCAAATCTTTACGTGCTCTACGAGCACGCGGCGGGCTATGCGCTCTTCTCCGTGAAGGAGTTCGAGGAGGTGTCCATGTTCCTGCCTCAAGTGGAGTCTTCCGTTACGGATCTGAGCAAGTTCAACTCGATCGTTAAGTTGGCTGGATTTGCGCCCTTCAAAACGGCCATTGCTGCGCTGGAAAATGTGAACGCTATATCGGAGGGCATAGTGCCACAGGATTTGCTAGTTTTCTTGGATGACTTCTTCTCGAAACTAAAGAAAAAGAAGTGCACGCTTGGCATTGGAGATGCAAAGCTGGGTGCAGCTATAACCGAGGCCATCGGTGTTCAGTGCAGTCATTTTGGTGCGGTGCCAGAGATTCTGCGTGGTGTGCGCTATCATTTTCCCAAATTAGTAAAAGGTAAATGAAATGAAAACACATGTTTGTGTGATGACACCTTTTAAAACTTGTTGTTTATTTCAGGTTTTACCGCTCAGTCGGCTGGTGTGGCACAACTCGGTTTGGGTCACAGCTACTCGCGTGCCAAGGTCAAGTTTAATGTGCACCGTTCAGACAACATGATCATACAATCGATTGCGCTGCTCGACCAGCTGGATAAGGATGTGAACACGTTCTCGATGCGCATACGAGAGTGGTATTCATACCATTTCCCAGAGTTGGTCAAAATCGTACCGGACAACTACATATTCGCCAAGTCTGCCAAATTTATCAAGGACCGTAAATCTTTAACCCAAGACAAACTTGAGGAACTAGAAGAGATCGTAATGGACTCGTCAAAGGCACAAGCGATCATTGACGCTGGTAAAATGTCGATGGGCATGGATATATCTATTGTGGATCTGATGAACATTGAAATGTTTGCTGAACGCGTAATACGCCTCTCCGAGTACCGCAAAAAATTATCCACTTATTTGCACAATAAGATGGAAAGCGTCGCACCGAACTTGCAGTCGCTTATTGGCGACCAAGTGGGGGCACGTCTCATCTCGCATGCAGGCAGTTTGACGAATCTGGCCAAGTACCCAGCATCAACAGTACAAATCCTAGGCGCTGAGAAGGCGCTCTTCCGTGCGCTTAAGACACGCTCCAATACACCCAAATACGGGCTGCTGTATCATTCCTCGTTCATTGGACGCGCCGGCCTTAAGAACAAGGGGCGCATCTCGCGTTTCTTGGCGAACAAATGTTCTATTGCCTCTCGTATCGACTGCTTCTTGGAGCAGCCCACATGTATATTTGGCGACTCGTTGCGCCAGCAGGTGGAGGAACGCTTGAAGTTCTACGAATCGGGTGCAGTGCCTCGCAAGAATATCGAAGTAATGAAAGAGGCTATAGAGGCGGCCGGCCAAGAGGCAACACAAGCAGCTGATGCTCAAACACTCAAAAAGAAAAACAAAAAGAAGAAACGCAAGTCAGAAGCAGAGCCGATGGAGACGAATGGCAATGGCGCAGCTGATGAGAACAATGGCACCATCGTGGAAGAGCCAGCGGCAGCAGTAAAGAATGGCGACGGTGAACCGAAGAAGAAGAAGAAAAAGAAGAACAAAAACAAGGACACCGAGGAATAAACTTCACTGCTGTGGCAACTTACTACCAGCAAATATACACTTTTCTTAACGCATTGCCGAGAAATCATTTTAAAACAATGCAATATTCTTTTACTATAGCTTAAGTTTTCGACAAAATGTTGTTCTTTTAATCAAAAAAGATCTACTTAAGATAAAATAGCTGCAGATTTCGCTGAACAGCAAGCATTTGTATTTTATGTAAAGTTAAAAATAAACAAACAAAAATATAATTGTGTATTCCAGGTGTAGTTTCGCTAAATGAATTTTAGTGCACAAGATGGGTCACAAATTTATAGACTGCTGCAAATTTTTATTAATATTTACGTATTTGGAAAATTTATTAATTTTTATACTGAATGCAATTTTAAAATCCTTTATAGAAACGGCATTTATGGCAATGCTAATCCTAAACAACCTAAAACTTCTTACAAATTTAATAACACGTTTTTTTAACAATATACATAACTTTATTTTCTCGTCATATTAAATTCTTAATCAAAGTTTGTAAATCTGTATAACGCTATTACTTGGTATTATTGTGTTTTAGTATAGCATTTATACATTTTTTGAACAATTTCCTTGGCGCATTTTTACCAAAATGCAATTCAACGCAAAAATATACAAAACATCAAATCGTCTAATTACAAAAATAAACAGCATAGAGTAAATACATACGTTACGAATCAATAGAACGCTATCACACGACATACATAAACGTGCATACGTTTGTATAGCATATACTTGTATATAAACATGTACATAGTTTTTTTTTATTTTTTTTTCAAATACGTTCCAGTTAATTGGGATTTATTTCAAATCGGCGTCTTTTAATTTAATTTTCTGCTAATTTATCATGCCGCTTTTTACAACTAATCAACTTCCATTTTGAAATATGCTTAGATTTTGCTTTTGACGCATTCGTAGGAATTTATTTACAAGTAGATTAAGAGCCGATCTTTCGGCTTTCGGCCGTAAGATGAGCTTCCAACGAAGAGCATATATACATATTTAATCGTTGAATAAAAATCTTAAGCTTATTCGACTATTATAAAATCCGCCAAATGGAATGAAGCTAAACAGAAATAATTGAAAGGAAAACGTTTTACAAAAGAAAATTAGAAAAAATCCGCTTGAATAATACAATCAATTATCATTTTGTGGAGAGGTTAATTTAAAATAAGAGCACAAATTATTCATCTGTATACTGAAATGCTGTAAAGTAGGTTATTCTCACAGAATATTGCACTAAAATTGCTAAAAAGCTGAATCCTTCAATAACTACTCGCAACTAATTTTTTAATAACAAATTAAATTATCTAATTTCCCGCATAATTTCACTGCTCCGTAGCTTTTGCTTGCTTTCTTTCAACATTTTGTGATGCTAACAACACAAATACATAAAAAAACGCTTAAGAACTAAACTAAAATAGACATGCAAAGCAAAAATGGACACACAAAAATATAAACCAACACCAATATTTTCTTTAAGTTCTCTCTACTAACGCAATACAAAGTAAAAGCTTAAAACTTATTGTTATTTAATTAATTTTCTTATTATTGCTAAAACGTTTCTTTATGATAATTTTTGCATTTGCTTTCTTTTGTAATTGTAATGCCAAATAGAGGAGCACAGCAAAAGTGCCGAATTCCGTACAAAGTTAAGCTCAGTATAAAACTCCTCAAGCTCGACAAAATGGACTATCTGTAATGCTTCGACGGTGGTCCAAATACTAAATGCACTTCTCAATTATATTGAATCCCGATGATCCCGACCACAACTGCAGAAAAAAAAGTTTTGTTTAAAGCTTTATCCTCCAAAGAAGGAAGTTGCTATTGGAGCGCACAAAAAGTTCGAAGTTGCAGAAACAGATAAAAGGATTGAAACGTTCTCCAAACGAACGATTGTATTTTTATTGTCAAAAACAGAAATTGCAAATAATGTTTCATTGCATTATTTAATATCAATATGTGACTAAAACTTTAAATACTCGCTCTCAAAACAATGCCAGGTGGCAAAAAACCATTCAAAGATGGAACAAGATTAAAATATGTATCTAAAATTTGTGCTGCAGTTTGCTTGGAAAACTAAAGCATTGGAAATATTTAGCTGCAAGTTTCTCTCTATCTGTTTACACAGGAGCTATAAAAGGCGCCGGCATTAGGGTGCCTCGCGCTCCACACGGACAAAAAATAATTCTATATCCTTATAAAAATTAAACTTAGTTAATTTTAAGATGATTTCCAAAATATTACGGCTCTAGCGATAATCAACCCACAGATCAGCTCATTTTAGACACCACTTTTCCGTGAGGCACCCTAATATATGTACATTTACCTTGAAATTTGGCAGAAACATGCTTTACATCGTTTTGTTATTTGTGTATAAACTTTACAAATAACTTTTTTTTTACCATCAAATGTAAATTGCAAAAGCAGACGAGGACGGAGTAGGAAATCTTTGTATGTGTATAGGTAAGTACCTATACAAAAAGAACATCTTTTACACACATAATTAACGTATTTAATTAATAATACAACTTGATTCCATATACACAAAGTTATAAAATAGAGAAAAATATGTTTTGGAAAAATTATAATCTTTACGACACAATCTTAAGGGAAAGATTGACAATTTTGTGATAGAAATTAATTTGCTTTGGAGCAGTCTGCAGCCGGTAGAATTGTTGTGGAATAAAGACAGTCTAATTTATTTTTTTAAATTTAATTGGCCAGTCGTCATCGTCATGATAGTTTATATGTATTTTCATCGAATGGTTAATCGCCAAGTTGTCTCAAATTTGGTATTTCTTTCTTCAATCCAATGATGGTTCTTGAATTAAGAATAAAAGGAAGTTGCCTAGCTTGAAATTGGCATTACTTTTGAAATATGTATAATTTTTGATTTTTCACAATTCTCGGGCTTAACAAAATATTCCACAGCTTCACCGCACTGCCAAAGCAAATTGATAACATCAAAAATGCTTGCAGACACAGAATTGAATTGGAATTATGGTAAGAAATCGTAGAAATTTTTCTTAATTGGATTATCGTACAACAACTAGTTTAGGCCAACTTTTACAAAATATCATTGAAACAGATTGATGTTGTTGTTGTTGCTGCTGAAGTTCCTCTGCTGTTGCGGCATTTGTGATGTGGCTGCCATGTTCATTGCATTGAAATTGGCGAACATTGCTGGTTGTTGCATCTGCTGCTGTTGTGGCATTACTGGAATGTTTGTGTTGAAGAAGGCAGAATTGCCGCCGGCGGCCATTGGAGCTGCAGCTGTTGGGGTAGCGCTGAAGCCCGGACTGGCGAGCGGTGAGATGCCACTGAAGGCGGCGCTGAAGTTACTCATCGCTGGTGCCTGTACGACCGGATTGTTGGCGGCGACGACCTTGCTGGGACTCTGAACTTTGAGCGCATTCATCGACAGTGCTGGTGCGTTCGATTTGCCCGATTTACTCACGAGCAAATTGTTCAGATCGATTTTCAAATGGCCTGCATTCAAATTGTCAGACCAGGTGGCGCCCACATTTTGTGCTGCTGCTGCCGCCGCTGTGGCAGAGGCTGCTGCTGCTTCGGCGGCTGATTGGGATTGTGAATTGTTGTTAGCGGAGATGGGTTGCAGAAGGTCGTTGCCTGGTACTATGGGCGGAAGTATATTGTCTGCAAGGGAAAAATTTTCAGTTTGAGTGGGGGAGTATTTCCAGAAAAATCATATGACGATACTACAAAGTTAAAAACTACAGTTTTTGTTTAGAATTTATTGTATAGAGGCTTTCAGATGTTCAGTTAAATTCGAAGCATAACGGTAGGGCATATTTCAAAACCGAATTGGCAAATTTGTGTGAGTGTGCTAGAAAGCCAAAATTCAAATAACAAATAAAAAACCATTTCAAAAATATTTAGTGCTGGGTTTTGCATTGATAGATAAAGTGAAGTGGAGAAAAGCTTAAAGAAAATTGACAAATGATTAACAATAAGTACATACTTTAATTTAGGAGCAGCACTGAAGCAACAATTATTTTTGATACTGATTTGTAGGAATTGAAAATTTGCGAAAATTGTTGGAAGATGTTTTAGCTTTTGCCCTGCAACAATTTTCATTCATTTAAACACGTTCCGAATTATTTTTGCCAAAATTTAAACACAGGCAATTTCAGGGGTCAGAATTACATTTCTTAGTGACTAGAAAAGCAATAATAAAAGCGTTGCAGAGTGCAGTAAGCTGTTGCATAAGCAGTGTAGCGATGGTGAAGAATCAAAGGCAACAACAAAGACAAAGCAAGGCAGCCAACATTTATCCATAGGAGTATCCGTTGAATCGGGTTTACCTAATGCGTCCGCGGAGGAACTATGCCGGGTATGTTGAGAAATGCTTGTTCGGTTTTTCGATTTTTGTTCGTTTTGGTTAGTTCGTGTTTGCATTTAGTTTACGATTTTATATTGCAAACACGTTGAATAGTAATATCCACAAAATGCCAAGCAAAATCAGAAGAAAATAAGGAAAAATATTAAAGATTATTAAATTGTATTACAATATTTTAATTTTTCAATCGCAATCATAATTGTAAAATATATAAAGTATGCAACAAAACGTCCTTATAGTTTAAGCCAAAGTAATATGTTCATATTCAAAGTCAAATTGTTCCCCTGAACTTCCACGAATTTACTCGAATTCCAGGGTAAGCGACAAAAAAATGTTTACCAGCAGCCATACTTCCCATTCTAGATTGAAATCGATCGCAATGTAAATTGAATCGTATTCCTTACATTTTCGATTGAAATGGAGATGTAGAACATGGCAATACATATATGTATGTATAGTAGATCATAGTTAATTAACAAAGTGGTGGACGTAGAGCTAACACTCTCTTTTCAGAACTCTAAACTGACGCAAAACTCTCTTTTTCTCTGGTTCCTATCAAACATTTGTCAAACGAAACAAATAAAATTAATACATAATTTTAAACTGTTTGCGCTGAAAAGAAGATTATTTATAAAGATTTGCTTTATATGCCGGGGAATACATGCAGCGTTAACGGAGCAACGTGGAAAAGAAGTTTCCATGCTTACCGTCCCAACATTGGAAAATCATGTTCACCACTTTGTATTTTCACTATTATGTAGACTACTATGAGTCGCGAAAAAGAGAATCCCAGGATTTTTCGGAATTCGTAAAAAATATTTTAAAAATTCATTTCGAAAAAATATCTAAAAAAGCACAAAACATGTAAAGCAGAATAGCGAAAAATTACATGTTTTAGGGATTCAAAAAAGAGTTGTTAAAATATTAACGTAATACAGTTTTTTGGGATTCGAATATGTAAAAATTTTAAAAATAATTATATAATACCGAAAAAAGTTAGATAATCTCAGTCAGCAAAAGTTTGAACCACTATCAAAATGGATTGCAAAAGCTTCTCGGATTGATTTAGTATGTTTGTATATGAAAATCCTAAATGCTGTCTTTTACATTGGCTCACATACAAAGTACCATTGTTTACCTGTGAACTACCTTATCGAAGCTTTCGCACACAAAAATGTACCGAACTTTAGTTATTTGTACTAAGAAAAAGACCAGCTGAGAAGCAATAAAATTTACATCGATCTTTCAACAAAATAAAACATTGCATTATACTCCAAAACATTATTCACAAATTTATTCTTATTCGATATTTTGCACGCAAATTCATGACTCAAATCAGGCTTAATCCAAATTCATATGTTCAGCATCTTCTGTAGAGAAGAGCTTGTAGCAAGTGCCCAAAATCTGGTTGGCCATCTCGCGACATTCCTCCGATGTTTCGCCACCGACTAACGGAGATTTCACAAAGTCCTCGAGCCAGTGTCGAATTTCAATTAAACGCTCGCCGAATTGCTGCACCAGAACAGAAGGTGGTGTTGTCACGAGTGTGACGCCGATGAGTTCCAGCGTGGCGTGACGCACACGAGCCTCCGCGCTGAAGCGCAGAAAAGCGCACAAGTCGAAAACTTCGCGTGCCATAGTCGGCAGCAGCAGGCAATTCTGTGCGCCCAGCACAATAATGGAGACCGCGTGCATGAAGTTCACCAGCAGCATTGTGTCGATGTCGTGCGCGATGCTGTCATACTTGGTATAAATCATTTGCTGGGTGCGCGCGCCACGCACTAATCCAAAGAAGAAGGTGCCCACTACGGCATGGAAGCGACTTGGGTTCGCTGCTTTTTGCTGCTGGCTTTGGTTGGACAACTTGTTGAAGTAGCGTTTCGTCTTCTCCTTCAGGCGGGCACGTACGATGCGCTGTGCCTCCTTAAGACGCGTCATGTGTGCGTCTTGGAAGTGAAATTTGCGTAGCTGGTGTTGCTGATTGTTGCCTCTGTTTATAAGCGCTTTCGGTGTGTCCATCCGTTCCTCCGCTGTGACTGCAGTGAAATCTGAAAGCTCCTTGGCGGCGGCGGCCAAAATCTGCAGCATGAGTATGCGCAGGTTGGCGTTGTAGCACTCATTGCCCGTGTGGAATTCGCGAGAGAGGTACTCCGCACAAGCGCCAGGGTGAGCAACACAAATGGCCACGCAACATTTGAATTTGGTGCGTTCAAAATCCTCGAAATAGTACTGCATTTCGAGCGGCAAGAACAGCTGCATCAGATCCACCGCCACACGCGTGTCATTTGTGGGTAATTGCGTGCGTATTAGCTGCTCGGCTGTAGCCAAAGCACTCTCGAAGACTTCACAGTTGTCGCATTTCGCGTTCAGCGTATGCAGCAGATCAAGCAAAAACTTGGGACGCTTTTCCAGTGTACTGGAAATGTCATTGGACATGTCGTAGGGCGCAAAGTCGTCGTCGTCCGAGTCAAGTTCCATAGCTCCAGCTGGCGGGGATTGTGCTATAGCAGGCAAAGTACCGTCGTCAGTCGCTGCCGCCGTCATGCCATCACAATCGCTACCAAATGTAGCAATTGTTTCATTTGCTGTCTGCGCAAGCATGAAGCCCGCCAACAACTTTTCCAAAGCAGGCGCATCCACTGTCAAACGTAGCACACTTTCAATGTCAGATTTTGCACAGTTATTCGCGAGCGCATCCAGCTGCGAAACTACATCCCCTCTTGTCGATTTCACAATATATGTGTAATCGAAACGTAACCGATCCTCCTCTTTAAATTTAACATCACTATCCATGAAATTCAAAATTATTTCGACCGTTTTCATGCCTATATAACGTTGTATAGTGTCCGGTGTTTCCAGATGGTGCCGCAAGCCCTCATGCAGGCTGCGCTTCAGTTCATAGTCTGCATCACTTTCGGGCATTTCAGTGGCTCCACCAACATACAGACACTTCGCACTCACAATCAACAACTTCGACATGATCAAATGCTCCTTTGTGGTGAGTTTCTGTAGTGCAATACGTTTGCTCCATATGCTAAGCAGTTCTGTGAATACCTCTCGCAGGTAGTTAATCATTTCAAGGTACTGCACCAGAGCAATTAGGGCTGCATCCTTCTCTGGCGCGTGTTGCACAGTCAATTTATGGGTCATACAGAAGCGCCAAGTCTGCGAGTGGCGTACTGTCTCGCCGACCAGCAAATACAAGTGAACATTTGCATCGAGCATGGCCACGCTAACTCTGTAAGCAGCATTTGCATCCAACTCAAGGAGTATGGTTTGTATGATTTTACGTGGGTGTGTCGCCTTGGCGAATTCATGCAGTATTTTTATAAATGCTATGAGCTGCTCATCTGCGTGGGATTGACTGTAAAAATTGGTTATGACGCGTGCGAGAAATTGTGTCAGAAAGGCCAAATCGAAGTGTGTCACTTGCTCGCAATGGAAGATGAAGTTCAGCGCCTTTAAGTAGTGCTGCAGCAAAAGCTGTCCGTAACGCTGCGACATAAAGGTGTCCGGCATTTTTGCGCCCAAGCTATTGGCCACACAATTCGGCAACGCGATTATCAACTGCAAATAGTCCAACGCAGTGGCATCGAACTGTTCTACACTTGGCTCGGGCAGTGCCTTTATTGTACCTGCATATTTCTTAAGCATCGCCGCTTTTTCCCGGCAAATGTGCAGCAGGCTCAACGCAAGCAGCTGCTCATCACTCAGCAGTTCGACGAGCAACTCTGCCGTGGTGACCGGCTCTGTGCGCAACCGCTGGTTCAGAGCGTAAAAAGCCTCGTATATGAAGGCGAAGCTGTGATCCAACTTGAAGAGGTTCACCACTGCCACATCGCCGGCATTCGAGCGCGGCCATTGCGCATTGAAGAGCTGTGCGAGACTTTGAAGTAGATCGGAGTACTCGCTTGCTGCTAATTGCTGCCAGTCCAGCGCGTCTTCATCGAGTCCCATGATTTGCTCGGCTGTGCTGTAGCCGGGCAATGCTCCACTTCCGTATAGCTCATTTATTAAGCGCGATACTGCAGCAGAATCAGCTGCGCAAGTGATTTGAGTTATAGCCTGCAGTTGAACTATGGCTTTTCTGAGCGAACCTCTTATGCTCTCGGGTACGTTTGGCGGCGTTTCTTCGGCTGAAAATGGAAAAATTTGTGCATCCAATTGGAATGTGTTTGCTTCCATAACGAATCAGTGGATGTAAACGAGAAGACTGCGTGTGTTCGTAATACAAAAACGCGGTCTCATCGAATTACTTTTTAAGTTGAATTACAAAAATACTTCAATTGCACAATTGTCTTTTCGGCAGAATGATACTGAAAACTACCACAAAGCATGCACATTGAGTGGCTCGTCTACGAAAATTATAACCCCTTCAGCGCCAAGCGTATAAATTACATTGAAGCAATCAGTCATCCTCTATTCTAAAGTTAAAAAAAGTTGCAATAAGCAATTTTTAAAATTAAATACTTTGGCACAACTTTTCGCTATATTGGAATAAGAAAATATACCATGTCTACGTAGACAGGCATTTGTCCATTGTATTGATAACTTAATTCCCTTTTACTGAAAACTTCATTATCTTTTTGTAAAGTAGAGGATTTAGGATGGTTGCAAGGACCATAATTGGTTCTCACCGCGTCTGACTCCAACAGCTGTAATCGTGACCTGAAAAAGGCGAGACACTACCATAGAAAGTGAGTTGGCACAACTTACCCATTGGCATACTCTGATGTATGGACAGATCTCCTAGACCAGCCAAAAGATCGGTAGCAGTCGTGGCACCGGCAGCCAAAGTATTGTGCGACGTCGCCACACTTGTCTCGAATAAATCGAAGGCAGCATTGGCCGGTGTCGCTGTTGTCATCAGCAGACTGTTATCGAGACCACCCACGATGGTTCGGCTGTTGGCGGAGCTGGTGGTGCTGCCTTGGAATGCAGAGAAGTCAGCAAATTCATCGGTGGTACCGCCGGTCAAACCGGCAGAGGGTATTTCCGCTGTTGTTGGTGCATTGCTAAATGCAGAGGCAAAATCTCCAAATTCTGATGGCTGCTGCGGTTTCGGTGCATCTGTGGCGCGTGGATTGAAATCATCAAAATCATCAGAAACAACTGCGGCACTTGTCAATGTCTGTTCGCCTTTTGTCGGACATGTTTTGAAGAGATCATCAATTAGATCGTTATTATTGTTTGAGTTTGGTCTTTGCTGTTGCACATTGTTGTTGCCTGTTGGCGAGGTGTCCCCAATCAAATCCACACTGCCCGAGGGTGTGTCACGATGCGTGGGTGAGTGTATGCCTGCAGCGGACGAGATCTTTCCGAAATTTGCTGCCGCACCCATATCGATCTTTTTTGTGCCAACAACAGGCTTATTAACAGGCTTCGTCACACTGGCAGCAGCAGCCCCAGCCCCAGCCGCTGCAGAGGAGGAGGTATTGATTGTGCTTGAGGCAGATTTCGGACGAATGTTCATATTAATGGAATTGGGTTTGGCTTCCACGCCGATTTCAGCAGGACTTGCACGATCGTTGTAGCGATTCTTCCTTCTGGTTAAAAAAATCATATGGCAGACGTTAACTCAGTGGCTTTTACTTCATATTCGGCTTCTTAAACAATTTACCTAGGACTAGGCGAGTCGTTGTCAGAAAATTCTTTTTCACCTTCGTATTGTGCATCTTCATCCTCGTAACGATCTCCCGTACGTGCGTCGGAATCTGCATAACATATATTATGCTATTCAGTAGAGCGCATTAAGAAGACAGATCCAAGGTACTTACACCAATTGTCGCCAAATTCATTACGAGCACTTCGCCAGCTATCGTTGTAGCCACCACTGCCACTACCCATGCTGCGCATACCCATAGCATCACTGCTCATGCCAATGTATTTATCTTTGTTTTTCTTTGCCTTCTTGCGTTCCTCACGCAAGCGCTCATCGTCCTGTATAAAGTCTATTAATTCTCGAACCTGTAAAAGAAAATATCATATTTTATACATTTCGAAACAAAAAGATAATTCACTAATTTACCTTATGCCTAACGTTAATACCCTGATCCTTGCCACCCTCATCGGTGAAGGTGTAATTTTCGAGCGAACGTAAATCATAAATATGTTCTCTGGATGAGGTCACAACACGTTCGGAGCCATTTCGCACCAAATAATTTAATAAAAGTAAGCTCTAGAAAAATTTTAACTTTTCAATTACAAAAACCTGGTCAAAGAAAAAACTATCAGGTCAAAAACCTTGTAGGTGCGTCGCCAATTAGTCTTATTGTCTTGTAACATTCGTTTCCACAACATTGACATCACTTCGGGAAAACTCTCGTAGGAGAATGTTGCGTGCGCCATTTCTTGCATGAGCGGGCCCGTCGGACCCCAGGGATCGTCGTTCGTTGCCTCTCGTACTTTGCCCTCGATTTCTGTGTAGTTCATGACGACATTGGTGCTGTGGAGTAGACAAGACAAACATTTTTAAAGATTGTTGATGGGAAAGTTGTAATTGGAGTTTGTGTTGTTGCCGTACATAGTTCTACTCCGAACGCGGTAACCTAAACAGCAACAAAATACCCAGTTGCTTATATGGGGCGGAATTAAACGGGAAATATACGCAGCTGGGAACGGGGAATCTAAAATAAGGTTTTTTCAGTTCGTACGAATTTACAACTTTACCGAAGTGTTTTTTCATATAGTAGTGTATATTTATAATTTTATAATGGTTTAATAGTATTTACATAAAATAATTAGAGCTGATAAAGCTTGACACAAGTGTTCCACATGCAAATAGTTTTCCCCTTTAAAACACACATGGATGTTAAAGCGTAATTTAATAATTATAAAAAAAACACAATTAAACGTGGCAAAATTAAAGCATCAAACAAACACTTTCAAATTAACTGATAAGACAAGCAATTTAAAAGGGAAGTCAAGCAAAACCTTTTAGAACATTTCAAATATAAACTTAAAACGAAAAAAGAGAACGAATTGAATAAACAATTCGAAAAACAACAGCGAACAAAAGAGATAAGAAATTCAAACTAAGGAAATGAAAATAAGCAATGGCTGTAGTGGGAAGTCATGTTCTTGAATGTAAATGGTTTTTATTACAAAATTTATGCAAATATCGACAGCTTCACTATTTAGCGAATTAGTGAATTTTTACGCTTTTCATTTAGCCTATGTAAAAAAAATGCATGGAAACGCCAACCCTCACTCTTTTCTTAAAGATTTAATTTTAATAGTTATCCTAATCTTCAACAGAGCCGTCTAACAGTGACGCGACAAAAAGACGAAATTAAAAAAATTGCATAGTGTCAAAACTAAACAAAATCAGAGAACTCTTAATTTAATGCCATCGTTGTATGGGATCGAATTACTGTGCGTCGGTATGAATTTGCATATAAAAATTACACATCGATCGGATAAAAGATGAAATTTGCGCCGTTTTTTAAAGCTTCGCCCATTGAGTAAATATAATTCAATATTTTTAGTATATCAAGACTTTACCGCTTTTGAGGTATTTAACACTTTGTTAGCACCTTTCGTTTGCGATCATTGACGATCCGATGTGGCGCAACACATTTCACTTCATTGAAGATAAAACTTTTTTTTAATTAAATTTTAAGAGGTTCACTAAAAGAGTGTAAATAGAAAACTTATCAGTTTGAAGAAAAAACAGCAAAAATTAGTTACGATAAAGCGCTTTTGCTCTACAACAACAGCAACAGTTGAATATAATGTGACAAGCAATAGTATAACATTCTTGCCATGATCCCCTTTTACAAAAGAAGACATCGAAATCCAAAGCGGCTTTTTGCGGAAGTAGATCGGCTTGTTTCCGCCACGTCACAGAAACGACAGTTCTCCGCCATTGTCTTATTGTTTTTGTGCTTGTGGTTGTATTGGTTGTTGTAGATTTAAAATACAATTTGCCAGCAAGTTTGTATAAAATAAATTGCAGAGCGCTGAAATGAGTCAAAATTTCAACCGCACAAAACGCTTTGCGTGGGAACTTGGGAGGAGATTGTGAATAAAGTAGTAAGGGGTTTTGTCTTAAACAGGGCGAATGAACGCAACTCTTGCTGACGCTGGGCAGTGAAATTGCGGCAGCAATTCATATTTTAATGGAGAGGTAGTGGAAGTACCTATAAAGAGCTGAAAACTATGATAATGGAAATGTTTGTATTTACGGAGAATGGTTTAGTTAAAAGTTATGAGCTTCACTTTAAAATGTCTTACAAGAACATTAAGAAATAAATATGTATTTTGATTCCACATTCAAGTAAAACATGAAACATCTTTAACCAGTCATAAATGTCGCTCGACTAAATTTCACAAACTTCTTGCTTTCATTTGCTGCGCTTTTAAATACTACGTGCAATAATCGAAGTTTTCGTTTTCAAGCTCTTTGATTTATCAGTTTTTTGCCACCTTACTTCATAGCCATAAACATAATCAGAGACTCATTAACGGCACGGAAATGCCACAACTCCGAATAAACGAGGAAAACCACGAAAACAGGTGAATTTGGAGGGAGTCACATGAAATATACGAGAAAACGCAAAGCAAGTTACATATGTATTACATTGGTGAGGAGCAGTAAAGTAGAGTGGTAGCTGAATTCACAGTGAGATGCAGTGAGTAATGAGGACAAGCCGAAATGCATGGAAACTTAAACAAGTTTTACCAATCGAGCAGACAGGCGGCGGGCAACCTTGAAAGCTGGATTAATGATGAAGGCAGCATAAAGAATCGGTAGAAAAAAGAACGGCCCATTGAAAGGTTGGAAGCAAGAGAAAAATCTGCAAATATGAACAAGACAAATCCCAAGAGTAGCGAATGAACGGCTGGCGCTAGTGCAGTCGCACTTGTCGCTGCCAGCTAACTCAAAGGTGTGTTACTAGATGTTGCGGGGAAAGTGCGGGTGTGCCTAGTGAAAAGGAAGATACTACGCTCTGCCTCGCCTATGACCATACACAGAAATTCATTTTGCTGATACATTTCCCTAATTCAATTTTCTAATGTGCATCGAAAATATGTTGGACTCACACTTCCTAAAAATGGAAGGGGGTGAATTTAATGTGTTTCTCATTTGGCACTTACACTTTGTCAGCCAATTCGCGCACTTTCCACATACTTATGAATTTTTCAACCATTTTTTCGGAATTTATCTCTTGACACACACTCAAATTGCAAAACTTGACTTCGTGATTTTCGTTTGCTTCCTGATATGCTTTTCACCACCACGTAGTGCAACTTTGGCAATATTTTAACTTTTTTTTTACATGCGAAACACTGCGACCTTTTTAAATAAAATTTTAAGAAATTAAATTTCAAACAAAACTAATGCGAATTTAGAAAGAATTTGTAAGAAATTAAATATTTTTGTGATTTGGCTTTCGTCCGTCACCATTGAAGACAGTGTTGTAGTGTGCTCTGTTCAGCAGCGTTGCAATAAGACCGCGTAAAGTAAATATTTCTACCGATTGATGCAACCTTGAAAATAGACCAGAAAAGAAGCATGAAGTTAGTTGCGGTTTCGGTCGTCCAATCTGGTTAGACATTTCGGCCCAACCCAACCCTGGTTCATTTGACATTTCGGCGCCTGGCCTGTTAAACCCGTGGAAGAAAAAGTAAATTTAATAAAATAGAACTATGAAACATTTATGTTTTGATTGTGAAATCCGGCTTTTAAGTTGATTATCATTGAAAGTGGCTGTGGCTTTCGGCCGGTGACAGGAGAACAATTTTAATCACTTGTCCCAAGCAGAGAAGGTTATGTCATTTTTATTTGTCATTTTCAGCTAGCACACAAAACTCCATAAAACACAAACACTCAAACAAACTGTGCTGCAAAAAATATGTTGGGACTTCAGCGCTTCGCAGTGGCAACGCAGCTGTTCCGTCGTGCTGCCTTCAGCTGCAGTGCCTCACCGGCAAAAGCAGCGACCGTGGAAAGCAGAAGTGTTGGCGCGGACGGCGCGGACACCGCAGACGCTGCTCAAGCGGCGGAGGTAGCCAGCAAGAAGTCGAAGAGTGAGAGGAAGCTGATGTGAAATTTAAAAGTTGTTCATTAATTCTTTCCATACATATAGATCCCATGGTAGCGGCCGCATTCAAATCTCTCACTGATGATTCCAACTCTCCTAGTGGAACCGCGACCACCGCTAATTCGCATGCCGGTAGTATCAGCAACATTGATGAGCGCATTATTAATGCGAAAACAGTGAACGGTTTGCTCTCAGTTTCTGAAATTAGTGGACCTATCTCCCGCAAACACGCGCTTAAAATTGTTTCTATACTGGCTGAGTGGAGCTCCATAAACCGCGTTAAAATAACCGAGTTTGAGAATGATACGCGTTTTTTACGTATTTGCCGGGTGCTGGGACGAACAGTGCCTAAGAATAATAACAACGGTGGCGGTTCTGCTGGAATAGCGACGAATGGCAACGGTAATGGACAGAAACGTATATCCGGTTTTCGCACCGATGACTTAAATACGGTTTTGGGTGTCGCTGGCGATGATGAGGCAGCCAAGCTCATTGCTAGCATCAGCCTACCCCAAATGGTGAAGGTGATGAGCACACTAGCACAGCGGAAACGGCGGAGCACCCCACTTCTTCGTTCACTGGCCTTCAACATTAGTAGCACCACCGATCGACTGGATTTGAAGCAGTGTGCGGATGTTTTTTACGCCATGGCTACGCTGAATTTCAAAGATTCTGTACTTGCGGCGAAATTATGTTCGGACATACAGGATGGACTGTCAAAGAATTCTGATAAGTCTGCCGTTGTGGGTTCAATTCTTACCAGTTTGGGTATTTTAAAGTACCGTGATTTAGACATGCTTGAATCACTAACGCAGTGGACGCTAAAAAACAGCGACATTTGTCGACCACAGGATCTTAGTGCTCTCTTCCTTACCTCATCTACGTTAAACTTTAAAAGCGCCAAAATTGAAGATGTCCGCAATAAGCTAGTCAAGGCGCTTGTGCGGGAAGATTTCACCAAAAACGTCGATTGGTTGAACCACGTATGGGCGTTGGCGATGCTCGGCTTGGCGGAAAATACGCAATTGGAAACGGTGCTAAGGTGTGCGCAATAATTCGCTGATACTAAGTGGCATGCTTCTATACTTTGTTTTATACGCTTTACAGTGTTGAATTTGTGAAGAAAATGCAAGCGGACAAATTTGGCCTCTCCCCCACCTCCAAAATGAAATTATTGAACTTGAACAGTTTTGCGCAGTTACTGGCAACCAACTACAAAGGGCCATTACTGCCGAGCGATAGTGTGGTTTTCGATGTTCCGCTGGCACATGCGAAATCCAAGCAAGTGCTACTTAATGGCGTGCTCGACGCGCTGAAGAATCTGTTGCCAACCAGTAATCACGTCAGAAGCCTAGTAGATAGCAAGATGGGCTTTTTAATTGGTGCGTCATACTTTTCTAAATGTGTTGTAGTAATGCTAACAAACTTTTGTAATGCGTTTTACAGATGCACTTTGCCTCTTCGATACCAAACGAAATCCTTTGCCCCTGGATAAGGAACATCCGAATGCTATTAAGTGAGCACTTTAATATTGAAAACCTTGATTTCAATTTGCCTGATTTTCTGTTTGTGTTTGTTTTCATCCCGCAGAGTGGCGCTCATGATTGTAGATTTCAATGACGTCTGCCATGGCCCACATCGCGCCGCTGGCGGCATAATAAATCTAAGCTATGACCTGCTGGAGAAGAGCGGTTACAAAGTGATACCCGTGCCCTACAACGAATTCAATATCAGCGACAAGCTGCTTAAACGCGTGCAGTATTTGGAAGGAAAGTTCAAAGCGGCTGTCAGTAGTAAAAATTGAGCAGCTTTTCGTAGTTCGAGGAGGAGAATTTAGTTAAACCGATTCTTATGCTGAAAAATCTGCTAGGAAGAAGCTGCAACAAATACAGCTGTTACTTTTTCTGGAAATTTACCACAAAATATGAAGCACCGCAATTTCAATTCGTACCCTCAGTTGGATTTTGTTGTTTGCTGCATTCGGTATCTTTTACTCCAACTCTTCCTATGTTATAACGTAACTAAAGTGTTGTTGTCAATTTTAGTTGAAATAGGATTTTAGCTATTATTTTGTTGATTTTTTGCTGCACGCAATTTGGCTGCTTTAGTTTTTCAAATTTGATATTTTTTAAGCAACATAAGAAGTCTGAGCATTATGCTGCGAAACTCGGCTTGCTTTCGACTATAAAAATCAATATAATAAAATTACAATTTTTAAATACAAATTATGTTAGTTATTCGAAGTCATAGTAAAAGGTTATAAAATTTAAAAATGAATCAAAATCGTGTTTGCTACTAAGCTCGAAAATCGTTTTTGGTGGACACCTTGCGTTGTTTATTCATGCCCACTTTCCACCACTCGCCAGTCTCTAAGAACTCTGTGGCTACGGCTGCTAGCTTGTTGAAGGCGCGTCTCGCCAACTTGTGCCGATTGCCCACCTCTTGCACAGTTTTGTGATCGTAAACCTTATCCAAATCTTCGATATTGTAATGATCGCGTGCCTCGGTTTCTAAAAGGCAAACGCAATTCCACGGCGACCAGTCATCGCTGCGAATCCAACGTGGCAAGCTATCGAAACGGATTTACAGCGCAATCAAATCAAAGGCTAAACCTTTAGGCTTTTCTCGTGCTCTTACCGCAAAGAGCTTAGGTCCGCAGTCTTGCTTAGTATGGAGTGCCGATGCCAGATCTGATCGATGATATAGCGTATGTCGTCCACTTGCATGACGAACGCGAACGAGGCATTGCATCGTTTCTTACGTTCCTCGCGCTGTATGGAACGCAATATCGAGGTGTACAAATTCAAGTCATCGGATGGTGCCTTAAAGAAAGAGGGCGTGTTAATCCGTAAGAGAGTTTCATAACTTCTGAACGCACCTTCAGGTAGTAGCACTGTGAGCAAGTGTCGACGACATTCTGGCGTGTGCGTACCGCGAACTGCGAGATCGGCTTCACGTTCTTGCACACTGAGCACATGCGCCTACCCTCTTCTGCAATAAGATTGAAACACATATAGGTATTGTAATGACCAAAATTGTTGGGCCAATTTTGCCCATACAATTCACTGGTCCAAAGGTACACCTTACCCTATACCCATCAAATCCCCCACAAAGCAACAAGAACAGTACGCATAGGTAGCCATAGCCAGCCCATAGCATGAAGCATGCGTAAACGTAGAACAATGCATGAGCATTGTTACAACAACAACAGGCACGGCAAGACGATGCGCATAGGCGAAGAACAATGCATGGGCATTACAACAACAACAACCACATGCACGGTAAGCCACAGCATGCATTACAACAACAACAGCATGCAGAGGTGGCCCATAGCATGCATCACGCGATATTGGGGAACAATGGGAGCCGCGCTAAGGGCGCAACAACAATTACAGGCCTGGCAAGCTCGGCTCGGCCTATAAAAGAGGAGCCGCGAGCTGGTGGAAGGCAGTTCTTCTCGGGTCTCTGACCAGCACGCATCAGCACTGTCAAGCGGTATCGTACGACTAGGCGTGTAAGAACTGGTACCTTTAGGTACAATTTTTCGGCTCTGCTAGCGCGGAGCTTAATACATAGTAGTGTAGTTTTGTAGTTTAGAAATCGTAGCAGTTGCGCCAACCTCCCAAAGGTATCTACGGGAGAGCGGCCACTGCTTTTCTGTGAGCAGCACCGGACTGATTCCGACTGTGCCTGCTAGTGGCAATTCGAGTAGTGCGCCAATCTCCCAAAGGTATCTACGGGAGAGCGGCCACTGTTTTCTGTGAGCAGCACCGGACTGATTCCGACTGTGCCTGCTAGTGGCAATTCCAGTAGTTGCGCCGACCTCCCAAGGGTATCTACGGGAGAGCGGCCACTATTTTCTGTGGGCAGTCGCTGGCACAAACGTGACCAGACTAGCCAGAGTCATTCAGGGCCGCCATCCGGCGAAAGGTAAAATCTGGCCCGTCGTTTTCACGACGACAGATCATAAAAAGAGATAATAGGAGAAATGGTTATCATTTAACAAGTATTCAATAAAGAGATAATACGTACGAATGGAAAAGTGTTGTCATTTAATAAGAAGAGCTCATACGTACAAATGAAAGATTGTGGTCATTTAATAAGTAGTCAATAAGAAGAGATGATACAGGCGAAGGGGAAAAATGGTTGTAAATTAAGAAATATTCAATAAAAGTACATTTTCTAGAGCATAACCAAAAGACTGGTGTTTTCCTTAAGTCCCATAAAAAATATATAAATATTTTGTTAACGACCCTGGACAGCCGCTGAGGCTTACCTCAGCCTAGGAAGTCTTCCGGCTCAACCGGAGACTCGACGACGTGGGAACGTCGTTACAAATGGCGCCCGAGCAGGGACTAGAAGGAAAACACACGTAGGAAAATACAAGCGAGAAGAAATATAATGAGCATATCAAAGACTAAGGAACACAGACTAGAAAGCAGAGACAAGGTATAAACAAATCAAAGACAACGCGTGAAGACAAACCAAGCATAGAGGACATCTGCGAATAACAACGAGACAAGGAGTACAAGCAACTTTAAAATAGACAAGAAAAACAACGAGAAGACAACGAGAACATGGCAAACCGCAAAAGTGTGGAGCACGCGCCCCCGCGAAAGCCATTAACATTGGGCCTAGCAGGGAAGGCGCCAGCAACTCCCAAGACTACGACGACTCCAAGAAAACTTGTCACCACCAGCACCCAGACCGAGTCACTAGATACGGCACCCGCCAGCCACCTAACAGTGATCGATACCGTAAGAAAATGGTCGCTTAGGTTCGACGGTGGACGGGACGTACTAGAATTCATCGATCGGGTTGAGGAGCTGGCGGGAGTTTACGAGATCCCGAAGGACCAGTTGGTAAGGACCATGCCATTGCTGCTCAGCGCGAAGGCCTTGTTATGGCTTCGAAATAACAACCGCGCTTGGAAGTCATGGTCCGCGTTCAAGGCCGATTTTCTAAAATTTCATCTGCCAGCTCGATACTGCGACCATCTGGAGGATGAAATCAGGCAGCGAGTGCAGGGCCCGCACGAAAAATTCAAAGACTACATGCT
The DNA here is from genome assembly GCA_963457695.1 of Neria commutata. Lineage (NCBI taxonomy): Eukaryota > Metazoa > Arthropoda > Insecta > Diptera > Micropezidae > Neria > Neria commutata. The sequence continues at coordinate 4,095,723 of OY735245.1, forward strand.
GGCCCTCCAGAACTTGATGCGACGTGCTGGATTCTCGCATGCCCAGCAGCTGGAAAGGCTTTTCCAAAACTGTCAGCCGAGCTACCGCTTACATATCAAACGGAAGGATTTTGTCAGCCTGGACGAGCTTGTTGCGTTAACGGAAGACCTTGAAGATATTCGGACAGATCAACAGGCAGCAGCATGCACCGAGCGGCGAAACACAACGCCAGAAAAGGTAGAGCAACCGCCCACGAGACCGTGTCTACGGGGAGACTATCCCACGGCCTTCCAAAGAGGAACCCCGCCGGTCTCTAGCAAAGCAGTGACCAACCCTTTCAAGGTAGCTACTCACGAGCAGCTGTACAACGACAAGTGCCAGCGCGGGCCTATCTCAGCCCGCCGACTTAAGCCTTTGCTCCTCACACACGGCGAAGGTTATAGTGTTAGACACGACAATAGGGTTGCAGCCGCGAAATCGCGACGAACTACCACGGTGGCCTCTGAGCCCACACCACATCGATGCAGTCCCCCTAGCGTCACCAGCCCGAGTCATAGACCATCTAATACGTGTAGTAACGGGTCGCTTAGGCGGATTGAAACGGTTGCCAGTCTAAATTGCAAGTGGCTCCGGAAGCGCATGACAGAGGTCCTGCAGAATTCGGCTAGGCTCCCAAACTACAAACTTCAGGATGGGCAGCTCTACCGATACATTTCACGGCAACACGGAGACCAGACGAAGCCCTGGAAATTATGCGTTCCCCGAGAGCTTCGAGGCGAAATACTTCAGGGGTGTGACGAAAAAGCATCCACTGAACACAAGAGCATCCGGAAAACCATCGCGCAGCTAACGGATCGCTTCTACTGGCCTGGCATGATCCGAGACATTAGAAGGTACGTAGCCAGGTGCAAGTCAACGACAGTCAACAGGTTGACCCACCGAAACCGAGCCGACTCGCAGACGCAACGAATCGCGTCCCAAAGCGAGCAAGAGGCAACCCAGGGCGCTACCACTGCGCCTGCCCATCAGAAGCAGCCCACAGACAGCATCCGGAGGGAACTAACGGCGCCAACAGTGGTACATCCTCCACACACCGCCAGCGTCCCCACAGGACTAGGATTTCCTGCTGCAAACGAGGGACATCGACCCTTCTTGTATCGAAGGTGTCGACTAGCCACCTCTAGCCATGATGCCACAGGCATCCATACGTCAGAAGCGGAAGCAAGACGCCATATACCCAGCGGAGACAAAAAGGTGCCACAGCAACGCGTAGCAGATGGTTCAGCGCAGGATTTGCGTCGCACACTAGTACGCCACGTAAACAGCGAAGAGCGAGAGCTCCACCGCCAATGCTCATCAGATGCCTCAGCTATGCAGAGATCAACACAACATTCGCCACCGCGCTCACACGGACGAACTGGCCCACTTCTGCCCAGAGAGGCAAACAACATTGAAGTCAGACTCCGATCATCGGATGCCAGCCACCTCAACCGTCCGTCTGTGAACCCCAATTACGCAGGAAAAGTGCCACAATGGCGCCATCGCGCCTCACCCCGCCAGTAACCATTCACACTGCATGTAGAGGGTGGTGAGGAATACTAGCCTCGTCATTTCCCCGGGAAGTATAGGGGGGGTGTAATGACCAAAATTGTTGGGCCAATTTTGCCCATACAATTCACTGGTCCAAAGGTACACCTTACCCTATACCCATCAAATCCCCCACAAAGCAACAAGAACAGTACGCATAGGTAGCCATAGCCAGCCCATAGCATGAAGCATGCGTAAACGTAGAACAATGCATGAGCATTGTTACAACAACAACAGGCACGGCAAGACGATGCGCATAGGCGAAGAACAATGCATGGGCATTACAACAACAACAACCACATGCACGGTAAGCCACAGCATGCATTACAACAACAACAGCATGCAGAGGTGGCCCATAGCATGCATCACGCGATATTGGGGAACAATGGGAGCCGCGCTAAGGGCGCAACAACAATTACAGGCCTGGCAAGCTCGGCTCGGCCTATAAAAGAGGAGCCGCGAGCTGGTGGAAGGCAGTTCTTCTCGGGTCTCTGACCAGCACGCATCAGCACTGTCAAGCGGTATCGTACGACTAGGCGTGTAAGAACTGGTACCTTTAGGTACAATTTTTCGGCTCTGCTAGCGCGGAGCTTAATACATAGTAGTGTAGTTTTGTAGTTTAGAAATCGTAGCAGTTGCGCCAACCTCCCAAAGGTATCTACGGGAGAGCGGCCACTGCTTTTCTGTGAGCAGCACCGGACTGATTCCGACTGTGCCTGCTAGTGGCAATTCGAGTAGTGCGCCAATCTCCCAAAGGTATCTACGGGAGAGCGGCCACTGTTTTCTGTGAGCAGCACCGGACTGATTCCGACTGTGCCTGCTAGTGGCAATTCCAGTAGTTGCGCCGACCTCCCAAGGGTATCTACGGGAGAGCGGCCACTATTTTCTGTGGGCAGTCGCTGGCACAAACGTGACCAGACTAGCCAGAGTCATTCAGGGCCGCCATCCGGCGAAAGGTAAAATCTGGCCCGTCGTTTTCACGACGACAGATCATAAAAAGAGATAATAGGAGAAATGGTTATCATTTAACAAGTATTCAATAAAGAGATAATACGTACGAATGGAAAAGTGTTGTCATTTAATAAGAAGAGCTCATACGTACAAATGAAAGATTGTGGTCATTTAATAAGTAGTCAATAAGAAGAGATGATACAGGCGAAGGGGAAAAATGGTTGTAAATTAAGAAATATTCAATAAAAGTACATTTTCTAGAGCATAACCAAAAGACTGGTGTTTTCCTTAAGTCCCATAAAAAATATATAAATATTTTGTTAACGACCCTGGACAGCCGCTGAGGCTTACCTCAGCCTAGGAAGTCTTCCGGCTCAACCGGAGACTCGACGACGTGGGAACGTCGTTACAGTATATATATATCATGATATCACATAAATATATATATTCTGAAATGATTCTTATATAGCTTGCATGATTTTATAAATGAAATCTGGGCCGGAAACTTGCAATGAACACTGAATCAATAGCTCCACACTTTTTAAGGGAAGTGTGCGAAAATAAATTTGAAAAATTAATATCTTAAATGTCTAGAAAAATTGCAGGTCTCCTTGAAACAAAATCGCATTTTATGAAGGCGGTCGAAAAAATGTACATACATATGTATTTAAAAATTTCTTAAAAAATTGGGCGGGTCTAATGTGTGTTTACACATAAAACAAAAATTCCAATTACTAGAAGAATTTCTTCAGACGTACCTACTCCAGACAATAGAATTAAAATATTTAGCCGAAGCTAAAATATTAAGCGAACCCGGAGTTTCGGTTGGACACTAGTATTTACTGGCCTATTTAGACGAGAGCCACAATTCAGCATTTTGTATCAATTGATATTTCTTCCTATCGGGCCAGAAAACGGATGCTGGTAATATTCCCGATTTTAAAATGGGAACTGTATATACTCCAAATATGTTGTACAGTTATATATTTTTATAGGCCAAGAGTGTCCGAGATAGCCAACTTTTGAATTGCTCACCTGAAGGTCGGGCTTCCTTGGCGAATTTGATTAATTCCAAGAAGAATAGATTTTGACGCTTGCGCAGTATTTCCACATCACAGTACTGCGTATAGAGTAACAGATTCTTTTCCCGGTCGAAGAGATCGAATAGCTGCAAAGAATCTATCTACCATTAAAAGATTGTTGCATGTAATCGATGCTGCAAACCTCGCCAAAGTCTGGAAAATCTTGCTCCTTCACTAAAACCTCTTTGACTTTCTTCAGCAGTTCCAAGCGTGGCCCCTTGTCCAACGGCTTGCGCAAGTCCTTGTAAAGTTCGCTTAGGAAACGAACACGTTGTGTGCGCATTAGATCGAGATGTATAACGCGATCTATTGATTTAAAGCTGCTTGTGAAGAAGTGCGATCAAACAAGAGGAAGCAGCAATTTTGTGGTACCTTTGTATCCTATCCAAGTAATGGGCTCGCCTAGCTTTTTCAGCATCTGATCATCGCGAAAGTCCTGCAAGGCCTTGAACACGATCGTGCGCTGTCGCTCAATGCCGTTCAGCATCTGTATCTCCTTGTCCAACAGAATGTTGATCTCGACAATTCGCGAGGCGCCCTCATACATGCTCGCAATGCGCTTCATCTCGGCCATCTTCCATTTCTGCACCTCCGAAAAGAGTAGATCGAAGTCTTCCCTGGTGCGTGGAAATTGCTTCATGCGGTGCTCACGTTGTATGCGTTTCTGGGATTCCTGCTTGAAGTTCTGCTCGTCGGCCAAGCGATTGGCCACCAGACGCCTGCAGGCGACAAAGGGAGAAACACTTAAATGGGCTGCCTTGACAAAGGATGCGGAGTGCCAGTTACCGATACTCCCGTGCGGCGTTCTTCATGTAACGCACGATCAGGAAACGTCGCCAGTTCCTTTGAATCAGCTTGATCTTGGCCAGCTTGTTCTCAATACGCATTTTCTGCGCGTAGGTCTGGTACTTGCGTGGCACTATTGTGAAATCCGTAGCCGCCGACACATACAGCACGTTGTTGCCATCGAGAAAGCATTGCGACGTTTGATCATGCATGGTGTCCTTTCCGAGAATCGAGCGTAATAATTCAATAAATTCATTTATTCACGTATACTTACAATCAGCTTCTGCTTGTGCTCGAAGGTCTGCGTGTCTCGGCTGATGTAACGTCTATACTTCCACTTATCGAAGTAGGGACCCGTTTGTGTAAAGGCATCCAAGTACTCGATGCCTATGGAACAAAAATTGCAAGAGATTAAAATGTTATATGATGATGAAGATATGATGACACAATCAGCTCATTGGAATAACAAGCGATTCCTGTAGATGCTCTTACCCGTAGCTTTATCCTTGTAGCCACACAGAAATGGCTTCTCAATGGCTTTATTCTGTATTTCCACGACAATATCCTTGGCATTGCCATCGTTTGTATCCTCGCCAGGTATATGCACCGTTATAAAGTCCGGCAGACGATATTTACTGTATACATACAGAATTATGTGAGCAAATCTTAATCTTTACTCCTACATTATAAAGTCAAACGATAGCTCACTTGTAGTACACATTTAAATCTAACTTGGGCAAGATTTCATCACTTTCGCTGGTTTGCACCAGCAGCTGCAGCATGAACTCGTGTATGCCAAATTCGTCGCTGCAGGTTTCCAGCAATAAGCATTCATCCGACAACTCCTTGCCGCACTGCTTCAAGCTCAGCTGCTGTGGATCCACTTCGAACTTGCTCGCAATGTCCTTCCGAATTTGCCCAATGTATAAGCGATTCGGATAGACCTGAGCCACGATGTGTGCATCCGAAATGCGAAACTTCACCGTGACATTTACAATGTCCACAATCTCCTCGACAATGTCATCGATTATGTCCTCGCCTTTGACGCTGCTCTGCGGAGAGGTTTGCGTTTCAGCCGAGTCTTCGCTAGAGTTGAAGACCACCGCGTGAACGTTGGACATATCACCGCAATACATGCCTGTATTTTATCAAATCTTTATTGACAGTTGATTTTCGTATATTTTTGTTTGAAAAATAAAGTGAAATATAATTGATAAATTTTCAAGATTTTAAGAATATTTTTTGGAGAATTTTTTGAACCAAATTTTTAATTCGATTTTTAAACAAGCTTGGACTCACTTTGAACTTCTTTACTTGGTGGTTACCTTGAGGATGGCCTCAACTTTTTCGTTGGTAGCCAACGTGTATTTGTTCAATAATGGCCCCCAATGCCCCAAAACTTTCAATAACAACGGTCTCCATGAAACAAATTTTTTTTTATTTATTTTTTTTTTTGTCGGAATATGAGAAACCTACCAGCACGCAGTCAAGTATTTGTCCATTGTACTGGTAAGCGAATTCCTTTTACTGAAATCTTCCTGAGCTTTAATAAAAAACGAACAAAGTTATGTACTTTTTGAAATATCGATTCTAAAATTTTTTACATTTCAAATTAATTTAGTTTATAAATTTAGACGCTATAGCAATCATGTTAGTATGTCGATTTTTGAACGAAAAATTCTTTTTAAATTAGTTCGAACTTTTTAAAATACTTTCTTATGTATTGAAATCATTAGGTGTGATTTAATCGATTGATTTTGAGCTTTTTACTAAAGTTTCTTGTTCTGAATATGGCATATATTTGAAGAGAAACTATAAGTGATTCGCTGCAATGTGGTGACTCATTATCCACTAGAAACTAGGTGGAATTCCTAGTAGTGTGTGATTATGTTGCCACGCACCATATCGCTACACAGTGTCTATTAAGTACATTCGTTCCGTATATTAGCAACATTTTGTTTGGAAACTAAGTACTTAATTATAAACATTGGCAGATTATTATATAGGGAATGATAGAATTAAATTTGTATTAGTCTGTTGAAGAAGGAGACGACATTTTATGCCAAAATTTCTGTATAAAAAGGACATTGACAAGTGTGCGGCAAATTAGTTACTATTGGGAATACGAAGAACCAGTAAAGTTGGGTGAACTAAAGGACGCGTGTGAACAAAAGCTTAATATATTAGAAAAAGGGTAGGTTCCTACGTTCTGACAGTGCCTCACAAAAGTATTCAGAATATTTATTATGCAGAAAACAGTTCAAAGATTTGCTTAAATACAAAAGAGCTCCGTATTGAAAATCAAGTGTATTCTTTATTTAAAGAAGCTAACATCATATTAAATACGTCTGATTTAATATTACTTTACTATAAAGTATTTATATATTCATATGTACATTTTCCATATTTTAAACAATGAAAATTTTGGTTTTGAAAATACGAATTTATGATGAAATTCAAATAAAAAAAGTATGTTCGTATGCACTATATTTGCAGAGCTGAGGGCATATTTAAAAAAAAGTGTAGCAAAAAATCTTGTAGCGCATTTAGAATCATGATATATGCGAAAGAATTGGTGCAGTATAAAGCAAACCATTTAAACTCGGGACCAATTGGCTTGCAAATATTCGACTCCCAGCGACAGCTTCTGCGTTCGAATGGGGCCAAGTATTGGCATCTACTGCGCCAATGTGGCCAAAGGGTGTCCAGTTTGCACGGCTTGCGCTACGTGCTGGCACCGAAGCTGCGCGGCGGAGTGCGCGCTTTTTGGGCGGTGATTGTATTTGTCGCGCTCTGTAGCTGCATAACCACTTACGTGAACCTGTCCATACGCCACTATCAGCAGCAGCTGAGGACCGTCGTGGAGACTACACAGTTGCCCATTTACAGCATCAAGTTTCCAGGCGTGGCAGTGTGCCTGTGGAATAATGTCAACTGGCAACGCTGGGAAGTGGCGGAAAAACGTTTCATACCTCCGCAGCAGCATAGCGAACTGCGAGATGCATTCCGACATTTGCTGCTGATATTGGAGCAGCTGGACTTTCGAGATTTTGGCAAGTTGAGTGAGCTCCGCATGCAGAAATCCCTACTGCAAATGGTCGACGATACAAGTCTTACGGAACTGGCCAAATTTCTGGCGTTCCGATGCGACGAGGTCTTGGTTGATTGCTTCTTCGAGGAAACCTACTATGACTGCTGCAAGCTATTTGTGCTGGAGCACACCGAACGCGGAATCTGCCTGGCGTTCAATTCGCTCACTTCAGCGGAGTCGAAGAAGAAGAAGGTCAGTTGTTTTTGTTGTTGCTTTCGAATAGAAAATTGCATCAGTATGTGTGAAATGAAACATCACCGCAGCTCTCCGATATGTTTTATCCTTGGAAAATCGGCAAAGCTGGCGAGGGTACGGGCTTAAAATTCACAATACGTTATAATGCCAGCTATTCGCATGCGGAAAATAGCACGCGATTCATGGTTAATGTAAGTATCCCCATCTTGAGCTAAAGCCCCATGTACACACATACATATATAAATGCACTTGGACTCAGTTCATGATTAAGGAGCCCGAAGAGTGGAGCGAGGAAATTACGCATCCATTGTACAAGAACACACAAAACCGCATATCGATTTGGCCGCAAATGACCGAGACATCGAACAACACCCGCGACATGAATCCCAGCAAACGCCGCTGCCTCTTTAATGTAAGTGTTGCCACCAATAAAGAGGCCGAGGCCGAGTCAATTTGGCACACTTTCATTTGCAGGAGGAAAATTTGAATCAATACGGTTCCGCCAAGGATTTATCATATAGTCGTCAAAACTGTCTTACCTTGTGCATGCAGCGACATGTGCAGGATATCTGCAATTGCACAATGCCACTATTTTTCCCAATTACGGGTGAGTGCAACTAGGATGCAAGTTTTTAGCAAGTGCTCTCTGAAATCTCGCCGTTTACATTCCAGCTGAAGAAACACGCGAGTGTCGGCCGCTGGATTTGCTTTGCATATATGAACATCGCGGTAAGATATTTGTCGAAGCCGACAGCTAATTGACGCATTCATCTTCTTTGCCCAAAAGATATTTTCAGCAACATCAAGACGCCCTCCCAGGATGCGTACATCAAGGATACACGTCACGGTCTCATCTGTACCTGCATAAACAACTGCTACTCTGTGGAATATCTACACTCACTGACCTCCAGAAAAATGACAGGGTAATTGAATGTGAACATTGAAACTCTGTGGGATAAAACTAATCAGTTTGAATCCGCTTAGCATAAGTCGTGCCGCTCCCATCATTATGCTCGACATTCACTATGGACAGCGCGTCATGACGAAATATGTAACCGAATTGGAATACATTGATATGGATCTGTTGGCGCACTTTGGTGGCGTGCTGGGTCTTTTCCTGGGCGCCTCTATGCTGAGTCTCACCGAGATATTGTATGTACTCATCAAGGTCACGGTTATGTTCATACGGGACAGACGCATCAATTGGAGACGCACGAAACGCTTGAAGCTGCAGCTCGCACGAAGCACGTAAGCGAGCGCTGAATAAAGACCGCGTCCACTGAGGTCTCTGAGTGGCGATTTCTTCTAATACATTTGGCTAGAGATCAATCGTTTCGAATTGGTTTAAAAAAACGCTATGTGCTCATAAGTTAATCAATAAATAAAATTTTTATTAAAATACAATTTTGATTTGAGATTTTGGGGCGTGAGACGGTGCTTGGGATGCGCATGCGCCACTTGCAGCCTTGCAGGGCGGCCGTTAAAGTAGTAATCGCCGCGTTGCAAATGAAACACTTTGCTTTCGCCGCTACCATTGTCACTGGCTTCCGGTTTGGCAGTGCTGCTGGCACTCGGTGGTGCTGCTGTCACTGGCTGCTTCGGATAGAATTGCTGCGGTTGTTGCTGTTGTTGGTACAATTGTTGCTGCTGCTGCTGCTCCACCTGCAACTGTTGTTGTTGTTGCTTTTGTTGTGTTTGCGGCTTGATGCTGATAGAGCTGGCGCTACTGCCGACCGCTTGAGCGTCCAACGTGCCCAGCAATGGCAGCGCCGGTGCCTCCTGCATAATAGGATTGATTTTCATGGGCTGGTAGTCATAGCCCACTCCAGGTATGAAGCGATAGGGCAATGGCGGTATGGGAATGTAATAAATTTTGGAATCTTTCTTCGTCTTCTTGCCTTTCACGCCGCCGGCGTATTTGCGCAGCAGCAGCGGCTTGGAGGACACCAGAAACTCCTTGTACATGTTCTCAACGGAGGGGCTCTGGTAGATGACTTTGGATGCAAGCGCAGATGGGGGCTGCTGGACATGGCGTTGTGCAGGCGCATGCGCCTGGTTAATGACATAAGCTGTGACTAAAGGGACGCTGGCCGTGAGGCTGCTGAGGAGCACAGACATGAGCACTGTGCGTTGTGCATTGAAGGATGGCATACTAAAGTGGCACGCGAAAAAGAAAGCAAAAAGATAAAGATTTTATTACTTCCATGTATAAATTATAAAGACGAAGGTCTTTTATCTATATTAGTTAGGCACTTGAGCAAAAGCCAAGACATGAAATGCTTATTAGTAACTTTAGAGATTATGATAGATTGGTTTGTCCTTATTGAGCCACTGTTGAGACGTACTGGATAGAAGAGTAGTGCGGCCGACATAGATCGCATTGATCAAGTCTGAAGATAAAGTTTGTTGATGAGTGGAATCAGCCATGGATGGAGTAAAGAAGCGGCGGTGATTCGCGAGCTTTCACAAGGCAACTTATATGAGCTGATGATTTATTTATAAATCTGTCACTGCTTATAAACCCAATTAGATATTAACACTTGCTCGATCAGCAGCACGATCTGTTCAGTTTCGGTATATGCGCACCTTATATGTATGTATGTATGCATGTGCTCATTGTTCGCTTCTGCGATGTTAGATATGCCAAAGCATATATTCTTAGTCTAGCTTAATCTGCACTTAGCCCTTGACTAATAAAATCATAGTGCATGATTATATTTTAAGACTATAAAATCTCTGCGAAACTGAAGCACGTGTGGCATATCCTCATATCCTGAATAGAAATCTTAATAAAATGTATTCTGTTGATGTTTGCTATGGTCAACGTTTTCTGTGTATGTGTGCATTTTCGAAAGTTGTTTTGAAAGCCAACTCGTTGAGAAACAATTAAACCAATAGCTGGCTAAATGTCGATTGCGAAAATTATTCATCGTTCAATTTCACCTGTCAATTCAAATAGAAGTATTTATGTATGTAGGTGAAAACAAGAGTGTCAATGAATAAGTGCAACGCCCACCGCGCACGTCCGAACAGTAAGCTGTATGTGCATGTGTGTGTCTGCGTCTGTGTAGTTGTTGAGCGTGCTGATTAATGACAATGCGCAGGCGCGCAATCTTCACGATCACCGCTTACACCACCCGCCAACCATTATCGAACAAGCCGGCGCACAGACATTTCAGGTATTTTTCATTAATTTGAAGCGTTGAAGCTGCAAAAACTAAAAATTAAATCACGGCAAGCAAATATTCTCACGATCAATTAAATCGCTGAAACACGCAAAATACAAAAAACGAAATTTTCGTTACCGTTTCTTAAATTTTTATTGTTGTTGCTTTTTATTTGTTTCTTTGAATTTTGATTGATTTTAAATCGAATTATTAATGCACGCGCAGGCGTGCGCTAACGCTCAAGTATCTCGCAGATACAATAGGGCTGTCCGTAGCGTTCGACTCGCCGGAGCTATTCTCGCACTCAGGCGCATATCAAATTTCAACGCTTAAGTGATTAATGAACAACACTAAACGATTGATTAAGCCAACTCGAGTGGCCGGCTGCGCTTGAATAAACAAAGCGCCACAGCCGCAATGCCTCATTGCCACCGGTGGTTAAGTTGTTAGCATACACGTGTGAATGACAGACCGATCTACCTTACAGAATTACAGAAGGATAGACCGGAATGCGGGCGACACACAGAAGTACGTAGATGGCGAGAGCCACATACAAGCAGCATTCTCGGACACAGTTCAGCTTATGCAAATTGCTTCTGCAGAATACACAAAAAAATTGACATATTCAAGTGGAGAAGGAGGAGTTGGAAAAGAACAGTTAAGTTAAGAGCTGTATTCCAATTAATTTTATGCAATTTCGCCTGATGAAAAATTGAAGAAAGTTCATAAATGTTGTGCACAAACCCACCAATAATAAACGCACAAAAGGGGAGAAAGAAAAAAATTTCAAATTAAGTTTCAACTTATAGCGAAAAAACAGCAGAGATAAACAAAACATTAGATATACATGTGTAGATAATATTGCGTGGAGTATTTCAGAAGCTACCACCAAAAGAACGCCGACATAATGAACGACTTTATGCCATAAGCCAAAGATTTATTCCATCGAACTGCAAAGCCATTCATCAATTTAGATTTTTATCACAAAATTAAGTGAGCTTGAAAAATTGCGATTATGGCTTATTAACTTGTAGGAAAGGGAAGGTTTGGATCTGTCTACATTCACATACAAACTGTAACATGCATATTTCTTAACATATTTTTTTCGAATATTTGTGCTTGAATAATGGGCGTACAGAGTTAGGAGCAGGGAAGTTCACTTGTCCCCCGGCTACAGCTGGCACGGCTCAAGGGTTTTATTAAGTCTTCTCAGAGCTGCACGCAATGGAGAAGGATGTTCCGTTCGATATTCATCTTTTGCGCGTATGAATATAAATTCATTTAGCTTCAATAAGTTAAGAATAGCAACCAGAGACTCGCAAGATAACTCAAGGTCACGACATGTGAAATAAGAGATTGTGGTTTTCCATTGCCCTAAAGATTATGGCAGCAGGTATATGTACCAAGATTATTCCCACAGTAAGATCATATCGGCAAAATAAGCCACTGCGACCTAAAGATCTAATGTGGCCCCTCTTTTAAGGATCTACTATCTCATTAAGGAAGCTGTATGCTGCTTATTTCTAGATTGATTCTTCGAGCAAATATTATTGCAGAGCATACTTTCAGATGATTTTCATAAATTTGTTCTTCAGTTTGCAATGTCAATGTTCCAGTAATAATTCTTTAAAGCGGTTTTGATTTTATGATTCTTGGCGTATTTTAGATCTAGAAGCTCACACAGCTATAAGCTGCTGTGTTACCACTTTTCTCTTCATTAAGATATTGTTAGCCTCTTCGCTAATAGCAAAGAAAGATTCTGGGTCTATGAAAAAAGTAGCAGCCTGTTCGATACATACTTTCGTTTCCTTGGTCGGGTGCCCATAGTACATATGCATATTAACGCTCTTTTGCACACCAACCAATTTACTCTGTTTAAGCATTCCCATGCCAGTGAAGCGCGAAAACAACCGCTTTACACTCCGATAGAATATGTACTGACTTTTTGGTTGGTATAATTCTTCTCAAGGTTGAAATGAATGATTCTTGCCTTGCTTCCGCCTAAAGGATGCTAATGCTTTTTTCCCAAGGCAATTCGAGTATTTTTTATTCATTTGCCTACGCGAATATGAAAATTAAATTGGATTGCCAGATCCAAATGCCCCAAAGCCCCACTCAAAATGCACAGGAATACGAAAAGCAGCACTCACTTTGATTTGGTTTGTAGAGTTAAAACAATTTTTAAAAAATCACGTGTCTTCAGGAATTGTATCCTTTTTTTGCAATTGAGTTCTTGTCGTTGCCTTTAATTATTAATTAAAAACTTAACACACACGAAAACACTTTTGACTTTTTCAAATCAAACGAAAGTTGTTGCCACTGATCGTGAAAGGATTCTCGTCGATGGCCAGAAATGAGTAACGAGCGGACGAACCAGAGCGCGGCGATGTCTGGCAGCAATTTTGTGCGATCGCCTTGAACAGTGGCAAATAAATGAGATCCGCGCTGTAATATAATTTTTCTTAAAACAAAAATCACTGCTGAAGTTGGTGCTGCTGTCGCTGCTGCTGCTGCCATTGCTGACGATGGTGTAGCTCTGGGTGTTTGTGTTGGTGCTGCAACAACGCCGGCAGTCCAGCGTCAACAGCTGAGCTGCCGCTGTTGCCTTTGCTGAGTGGAGAGTGGTGGTAGGCAACGCAATCTTGATGGCTGCATGGAATGGATCGGATCACTTCGGAGTGAAGCGGCTGGTTGATTATTGTTTTTGTTGCTGTTGGCTGCTGTTGGCTGCTGCTGTAGGCGCGGCGTCTCGTCTAGTCAAAGTCAGCAAGCAGCAGTCGGACAGCGCCGTCACACACCAATGTGACGAACAACGTGAACGTGTTAACAGCGTTGGCTTGGCCTGGCTACGGCTGTATGGCTCGCTGGCTGGCTGACTGGCTGACTGTTGTTGTTGACGACGTCACTGCCAACCAGACCTTTGCATTGTTTGCTATTCTTTTGTGTTTTTATGGTTTTTGTTGTCATTTTCACTTAAAGTTTTTAATATTTAATTTATATAGTTCATGTTCATAGGAGAACGTGGAACGAAGTGAAGCGATTTAATAAGAGAACCTAGGCACACTTTCCCACCGATTTTTCGCTTCAAGACATGACTTTATCAAGATTCATCTCTTCAAGGAAATCCCAGTACTTTGACTTGATCGCCTTCTCCACTATTTTAGATGCCCACACATCCTAAAATCCTTGAATATCTCTAATATAGTTCTATATTCTAAATGAATTTCAAATTTGAATGAATTTATTCATGATTGGATACTGCTTATAGCGGTTGCATATTTTATCATTTTGTATCGTATCATAAGCACAACCGCGTAAGGCACTCAGACCATTCATTTGGATCCATTATACCACAATCTAGGTTCCTTATCTTACTTCAACAGATAAATTGACAAATTGAGCAAGCTCATCAGAAGCCTGATGTCCAGATGCAACAATCTGCATATTCAATGAGAAAGCAAGTGCAGGTTTTCTAGTTTCTTTTTTTTGTGCTCAGATTGAAGCGCTAGCAGGAATTCCAGCCATTTAATTATGATCTCGAATTAAAAAGGTAATCCATCATGTTTGAGCTGCACCGTTTCCACTCCACTCTACGCTCTCAATTTGTGTAAGATCTTTAGCAGTTTAATCTATGATAAATGCGCGCCGGCAGACTAAGGCAACAAGTTTACCAGGCCGCATGACTTCTCCAAGCGGCGTGTCGTACGAAGTGCCACTTTTATGCCGCCCGGCACAGCGCCGACAGGTGAAGCAGGGTGAGGTGATGTGCGGTTCAGCTGCGCCTCTGCGAAGGTTTGCCAGCCGCTTACGGCGCGATGTGAGTGTGAGGTGCGTACAAGTTCAAGATTGCACCGGACGCGAATGCAAATCTGCTGGACGGAGTAAGATGTTGCAGCAACTGTGATATTGATGTTGCTGCTGCTGCTGATGCGTTGTTGATGTGTTACGCTGCATGTGGCGCGCTTCCGCGCAGCCAGAGGCATGCCTAGGGAATTTAATATGCTGTGGCTCGCTTACCTCCTGGTGCTGTTGTTGTCGTTGGTGCTGCTGCTACTGTGGCTAACACTAAAGACACTGTGCCCAGTGAATCTGATACTTTTTATGTGCCTGTGCAGATAAACGACAAAAGCGTTCGTAAGAGCATGCTACAACAACAACAGCAGCCGTAGTGATCTAACAATAGCAGCAACAACAACGCCAAAACAGATCACATGCAACTTGTATACTTGGCTGCAGCGAAATTTGTATACAATTTGATTCACTGTGGTCGTCAGTGGATGCCACTGCAGCCAATTGTTGCCGTTCGCTTTTGGCACCAAGACCAGACCAAAGACCAACGCCGGCAATTAGCAGCTATCATGTCCATCGTTAGCTCTTAATTTTGTGGCTAAATGAATTAGGCTTTTTATGATCAAATTGCCCAGCTTTATAAAGTCCACTTTGTGCAGCTTTTATCTGATTTGCAGACTCCCGTGCAGTCTCTAAATGCACTCAATAAAAATGTGCAAACTTTACGCGTATCACTTTAATTGACTATCGAAATTTATTCAACAAGCCCGAACTTCTATTAAGACCTTAATGAGTTTCAGCTATGCACGTGGGGTACTCTACTAAACTAAACGGGCACATAGGCTATTATATTTATTGTCGACATTCCAGAGATTGAGAAAGTGTTAATATGTAAATACAATACATATACAATTTAAATTGTTGAAGGAATGCAATTTCAAATTGTTGATAAGGTACAGCCCGCGGATGAGTTTGAGGCACGGTTCTGACACTGCTATAGAAAAAATGTGTAGATGCCCTTAATTTGTGATTAAAATAGAATGAACACACACAACATAATGCGAGAAAGGTTTGTGTGGCTTACTGGGCTGGAGGAGGCGTTAATGATGGAAACCATATCTCTAATGAACATTCGCTTGAAACTCTCGTATTGTGGCAGATCACTAGTTCCGTGAATTATAAACGAATTAAAATCTGGTAGATATATATTTGCCCTCATTTTTATCTACTTCCATAGTGTGCTCCCAATTAACAAATGCACTTTGAAAATGCACATCCAAATAAGCAATACATATCTTATGGAAATCAAACATTTGCGCGACTTTTCGCTTCATTTTTATCGCAAGCAATTTGTATAGTCTTCAGAAGGTTCGTATACATAAGTTTTGGAATATTTCGATGGTCCTAATACAGGCTAACTGAGCTGTCGAATTTTCGATTTTTAAATTAAAGGACGGCAATTATCTTTCAAAACCTAATAGCTTTTACATACATATGTATATTGCAATGAGGATTTTAAACTTTTAGCTGCTCTCCTAAAAAAATTTAAAAACAAGCGTAGGCGGTTATGACTTGTTACCACAGATATAGCCCAATTATTCTTCTTTCACTTAACATGAAAATGTTCAGGTATAAAGAAAGTGATGGTAGCTTAGAGTTAAAGCAAATTGTTTATATCATGTAAACTTTTTTAAAGCCCAAAGCGTTAATAATTATTATAATATATCAAATATGGTACGGACCTTGTTGCACTGGTATAAAAAAATAATAAATAAATACAAATAAATACAAGCATTGGTGGCTTAAGTAGTTCATTAGCCCGCACAAGAAATTGATTAATTCGATTAGCAATTTCATGGCGCCTTAGCCTTATTATAAATGACAGCAATAGCACAAGTTTCAGCTCACAATTGAACAATCACCTGCAATTTGATACACTCTCATCATTATTCGTCTAGTTTTATATCCAATTAACCTTTTAAACACTTTCACAATGAGCAAATATTGAAATTACACACAAAATAAGAGGAAGACGTAAATTCAATCGCTATCTACCCGTGCTTACTTACCAATGAAATTGAACCACTTTTTCCTTGGCATTTCACAAAGTCCAACGCAAGATCATTCAATATTACTCGCAGTCCGCGTACTTTCTTCGAAGGCCTTAATTGGCAACTGACCTGATTGGAAACGATCTCAAAAGCGAAAGAACCCGCTGAATTATCGCGATGCATTAGTCAGTCGTGCAGCGGCGGGCGGCTGAGGCTGAGTTGCCTCGTTGGCCGTGCTCAATGCTCAATGCCTAAAGCTTATTGTTTAAGAAAGCCAAACAAATAACAGTGTGTAGTACGGATTTGTGCAAAGCTGTCCACTCACTCTCGCACTGCCTCCCTCTTGAAATGTTGAAAATGCAGAAATACAAATTATACGAAATTGCATATTATGCAAAAAATGCTTAACTGATTGTTGAGT
Source organism: Neria commutata (assembly GCA_963457695.1). NCBI lineage: Eukaryota > Metazoa > Arthropoda > Insecta > Diptera > Micropezidae > Neria > Neria commutata. The sequence goes on from OY735245.1 coordinate 4,112,823, forward strand.
AATGTGTCAAATGAGAGCTTCATCATGATGTGCCAAAGAAGGAAGTTCAGTTTGATTGTTAACTCTCGATGATATTCGAAATAATATACAGAATTTAAGGATCGTCAAGACGCGTGCATGACTCAGAGGAATCTTTAATTATTTCTTTAGAAATAAAGTTCATTGTACTTGTGCAATTAACAATATTTTATTGTTAACGTGTTCGTGTTGCCTTGCCTCTTTAATGTGCCCAAATGGCGACTGCCTTTAATTGGTACTCCACTGCATATGTGAGATAATTGCAATTAAGAAAGAATCCTGATCTTTATCATTGTATATTTACTCTTAATAATTCATTAGCAAATTACTGCCATCACACACACTCATACATACCCGTGCATTGAAAAGTTTAAGCCATGTCTTTAATGCATAGTTTCTCAGCGCATGCGCGAGCGCCAGCGCCACCGGCAGTCCGTGTGAATTCCTCTTCGCCTGGGTGGCGGTGGCTTGTTGCCGTGGGCGTTTCATGACAGCATTTACAATTAGTTGCAATGGTTCTGCTATTAAAAAAATTCAAGTAAGGAAGCTTCAGTCGGGGTAGCCCAAGTAAATATATGGTCCCAAACCGATTTTCACAAGACTAATCTTATTTTGTCATATAACTTCAGTAGTACTAAAGCGATTCTCAATATTGATATCAGCTAAAAGAAGAGAAATGGCCGATTTTTGAAAGTGCCCATAATTTTCCTACAATGTTCATTTTATGTAAAAATCCGTTACATTTTCAATACATAGTAAATATAAATGGCTTACTCGCAATTAGCACAATGATCATATCGATACTCAATACCAATTGAACTGTTTACTATGCACCTGTTCTAATATATGTACGTAGCTAGCAGTCAGCCGGATGTGCCACTTAATGTTTGTGGCCCGTGCATCACCCTGAAGCGATACAAAAGGCATTTTGTTCAATCGTTGCCCGATCACAAAGAGATATTTGATATTGGATGCTCTGCAAGAACTGAAGCTGAAAAAGAAATCGAGAATTGGCAATAAAAAAAGATATTTCAAAGAAATTCATTTGCTTTACATTAAAGTGCAATAATTAACAAAGCAGAAGCTACAGACTAAAAGCTGATCAAAACAAATTTATACGATTAAAAATTTGGTTTTCTTTTTTTTTGGAACCAAGCGAGAACGTTTCGAAAGCTCTCGGGCAGAGCCATAAGATTCATAAAAGTGAAGAATTTCAAAGCCCACAGCGATTTGGCGCAGGTTTGTTCAAATGTATGTATGTTTGTGTGTATATACATATATCTTTATGTATGTGTGTTTTCGACTGAAAACGCAACCACCGAAAAGGCTTGAAGCATCCACGCAGTAATTTTTTGTTCGTTTTTTCTCCTTTCAACATTTCGATTGAAATCTTTCAATTGAAACGAGAACGAAGTTTTATTGCATATGCACACAAATGAAATAAAATGATAATAGCAGATGCCATGCTGATACGTTGACGGCTGGCGTAACACCAAAGATGATTTGGCCTGTGGCCTGGCTAGCTTCACCAGCCTGTTTCCCTCGCGGGCATAAAATACAAACGATCGACAGCAACATCAGCAAGGGCAGTAAAAGCTGAGCCAGTAGACGTTCTTGTTCTTGAGAATTCAGGGTCCACTGACATTGACCGATAAGCCAAGGTAACTAAATGGCATTGGCATTGGCCATTAGAGGAAAAGTTAGCCAAGGTCGGACGGAAAAAAGTGTAAGTACTCGTATGTCGGATCATGTGAGTACGCCGCAAAATGGATTTCATGAAGGCCACAAACAACTGCACATTTACATGGTCTACTTTCTAATAAACTGAAAAAGCAATTGAAAGTCCTAATGCAGCACAACCTCGTTAAAGGCAAGTTTTAAAGAGCTTACAGGCCAGATTTACAGGCCTTATGAGTAAGATACCAAAGATTTGGATTTGCAGTTATAAAAAGATCATAAACATTTAAAGATTTTGTTAATATTTTATCTATGATCCTTTCTAAATCAACAAGTGCTTTGCATGTATAGGGGGCATCCCCTGAGTGTTGGTTTAAGCGGAAAAAAAAATTGCCATAACTCACAAATTGGCAAAATATATCAAACAAGAAAGTTTACTTCGCCTACTTTTCTGAGTTAATACGCTGGAACTAATTGCAATAACTTCTTCTGTTATTTGAGTTCACTATGCTCAAAATATTTTTATTTGTAAGCGTTGCGTTTTCTACAAAAGCAAATAAATTTTTCGAGTAATTAAAATAAATTTTTCTAAACCGTTTTTAGTGGCTCGTTAAAGCATTAAACCCAGCATAAAAAGAAGAGATTGATATTAAATGGTATCTTCTGTTTTTACTATGCGTGCCTGTGCAAATCAAATTTATTAACTGTTTCGGCAGATAAAATTTGTTAACTTATGTTTTGGCAGCAATTAGCAGCATTGAAAGAAATATTTGAGCCGTTCAGTGCACAAATTGATGAACTCCATAAAACTAAAAGATGAGATATACGAAGAAATAATGTTACGTTTTTCAGTTTGTTCCAGGCGGACACCACTTTTCAGTCTCATGAACTTTATCTTATGATAAGTGTGTATGTATGCACATAGCAATTTTTCATGAGATAAAAATTTAAGCTTTTATGAAATTATTTTAAAGTTCTTCTTATTATTATTATTAAATCATTAACATACATATTTCATTATTCCCCACTGAGTAATCTCAAATGAAAGTCTCTTATGCTCTGAAAGACACAAACCGCGTGCGGTAGCGGCGGCGGCTGCTGCTTTATGCCAAGGAAAAGCAAAGAGCTTAGCTGCATTAAATAAATAAAACCACAATCTCAACCAAGGCAATTATTAACTGCAAATAAGGTTAATCATAAAGTACCCTAACCTTTTACATCAAGTCAGCAATAATGTCAGCAGTAATTTGTTATTGAATAGCAGAGAAGTTATTGAAAAGCAAACAGCAACAACAGCAAAAATCGAAAAACGCCAAGTCATTTGAGTAAATTTCGCTTTTAATGTAAAGTTCGTCGAATTTGTGTGCGTGGTTCCCAAAACTAAACCTGATTCATGGCAATTCATGGTGTACATTTAAGCCGGGCCCGCTAATTTTTTACGCTTTTCACTTTTCACTAGCGTGTAGTTAAAAGAAAGGCAAAACATCAAAAACTGAAAAAAAACAGGCGTTGTGAACAGAAATTAGTTTATATATGCAATGTTTACATATGCTCTCATGTATACAAGTGTGTAACTTCAAATAATTACGGCGAACTTTTTAAAAGCCCTCTGTTGACTAATCGTTTTGATCTGGGATGCCAAGAGTTTCCGTTTGGAGAATATCCAATTTGGACATATCCAATATTTTGATTAGATATATAAAATAACTATAAAGTCTATATATGCCTATCGGCTGTAAATTATAGATTCAGTTAATTTTAGTAAAATATTTAAATAGTGAAGTTAATTTTTGTCAAGTATCAATTTTAATTTGCGTTTTTTCAACATTTAACAAAGTTTTTAAAATGATCAAACTTAGGCTTAGCCACCAGATACATATGGCTTTTCATTCTCTGAAAATGATAGAAAATGTATTGCACTTTCTTTAATTCGACGGCAGATCGAATTTAATTGCTGGACGCTTTTAATCGGGCACACTTTCCAAAGTGAACAGCGTATCAAATATATCGAAACTAACATTTTCAAAAAAGTTCACTCAGTATAATTTTCAGTCAAACAGTCAACTTGCATTTTCTATATTGAAACGATAGGTTAAGTTAGTAAAATTAAAATTTTTCTTATTATTAGATATAATGTTGGCCTAGAGGGCAACTTGGCATCTCTGGTACTGACAATTTGAATCGTAGCTGCGTGAGATTTATCGAAAACAAATATTTACCCTATTGATCTTTCTGATATTGCAATGGTGTTAAATGGTGTCAAAGCATGCATAATCATTTTTCAATGTGATCAGGGAAAGGGGTTTTTTTTCTCCATACTCTTTTATTAAATTTACGATAAAATGCAGCAGTCATGCAAACATACCACCATAGCTTCATAAACAAAACGTGATCCTAAAATTTGTAAATAGTAATTATACATTTTAAATGAGATCGCCGTCTTCTCACCGATTGTGTGAGGCAGCATCACCAACACACCAACACCATCGCTAATTACTTCACGTTCGTGTCAGCTGACGAGTGTCTAATACATAGCCCCAACGCGCGGACTTAAGCCTCACGGACTGACATGCTCACGCCTATATTTTGGTATTTAATAACAATTAAATCCGCTATGTTGCAGACTTACACACATACATATGTACACGCAGAAACACCTCGCGACAGTGTGTATTTAACAGTTTCTTGTCGCTTTCATGCAACGACATGGAAATGCCAACAGAAGCAGTTATTTGCGCTTAAGACACGATCTCTGCGATCTCTGCATCTGGAGGAATGCCTCTAATCTCAAGCCACTGCTAACAATTTGCGTTTGTTTGTGTTTTCTGTTGAGTTCTTATACTACTTTAGAAATTCTTGCAGCACAAGAATGAAATAAAAATAAAGGGAAGATAGTAAGGCGTTAAAAAATTGTTTCAACAAATGTGTGCAACTCTTTTTAAGCAAAGTTATAGTTTTGGTGTGCGAAAATAGCGGCAATATCGCAGTGAATTCTTCTTGTAGCACATCCTTGTTTTAATTCAGACACGTCGACTTAAGATTTTACAACAATAAAGAATCTATGTTAATTTTTCAAAATGTTTGTACCTTTCCGTAAACAGTGTTAAAACAGGACTGGTTTTTGTGTCCGTTTAGAACAATTTTTGAAAGCATCCTTCTCATATCTTTGGCATTTTTGCTCAAATCGCCTTAAAATTATGGCAGTTAGGCGGCACCAAAATATATTATTAAAAGCTGGGCTTGAAAAGCTTCTTTATCCGCACTGCAACTAAAAATTGCTTGCCTCACTTTGAAAAATGACATTATCGTCTTCTGTTCAATGTGATGTCGGTAAGGTAGTTTACAAGCTATTTGCATTGAAATGTTGCATTTGGAACAGCCTTGAACAGCGACGAGGTGGCCGAGTGGTTAAGGCGTTGGACTGCTAATCCAATGTGCTCTGCACGCGTGGGTTCGAATCCCATCCTCGTCGGGTTATTTTCTTTTAAAGGTTTTATACACCTGTTAATTCGGTTTTTTTACTGTTTTAAAATATGTGTTTTTTACAGACAATTAAATAAAAGAAATGAAATCATTTCAATTACCGAAAATTGAAAAAAATGCTATCGACGAGGATGGGATTCGAACCCACGCGTGCAGAGCACATTGGATTAGCAGTCCAACGCCTTAACCACTCGGCCACCTCGTCACCGCTGGCGGCCGGTTTCTAAAACACACTTTTTGTATATTCGCAACTCTATAAAATTGGTATTATCATTTTATAGTCATAACGCGCTTTCAGTTATCTATCGATATCTCAACTGCATGGTAAAATCCAATCACAAAATTTCCCAGAAAAAATAAAATTGATTATAATAATGAGTGTAGTCCAACGTATAGACTTCTATTATACAACTTTAAGTTTACTATAATTTTAGGAAAATAGTATGACTTCATCTACAAAGTTCCCGAAAAATATGGATACGATGAAATGTTTTTTGATTTTAATCTCAATCGAGTCTAAATCATCTCACCAACCCGCCCTACTTTAAAATGAGATCTTTTGATTGCCGTCATCAGGTTTTTGACATCTCCCTTAGTTTCTGAGATATTCAGTAGGATTTTTGAGGATGTATATTCAAGGCAACTTTGTCGTTATTTATTCAAGAGATATACATACATACATTCAAAGCACTGGTTGGATTGGAAAGGTGTTGGTGATATACATATGCAGTTTATAAACACTAACATGTATCAGTATTAAATAAAATAAATATATATAGTGATATACATATTAGCACAAGACACCAAGACCTATAAATTTCTTTTACTGCCGCGGGATTGATAAGCTTTATTTTCATGGCAAAGTATACTACAGGAGAGTAGCCAACTAGCTCGTGAAAGACGGCGCCGCGTGCAAAGGAACGAAGATTCTTTTTGTTAGATGTTAATAAAGTCGGCTGGGATTTGAACAAGTGACTCCGCTCATCAGCGATCAGGTGTGTCTTTCATCCGTTTAAAACTAAAGATTAAGGTAATATTTCCTGAAATCATGCTGTAAGTATAAATAGTCGCTTGGTAAAATATTTTCGTCACCGTCATTTTGACGAATTTTTGTACATTAATTTTAATACGTACATATGTACATATGAAAATACATACATACATATGTATGTGTGAATATACATATATGTATACATATGTGGATGTGTACATATATGTATGTACATATGTATATACATATAAGATTAAAATATGGCAGCACTTTTTTAATCGCGCCTTGCGCGTTATACAAACAAGCTTCATTCCCTATATAAAGACGCCACTGCCTTTATCAAATTTCGCAATAAAGTTCAATTCGAGGTGAATTTGCCGATAAGGCAGTCTTCACGAGTGCAAGCTCTTTTCCTTACTCAATGAATTCTATACCATTTAGTAACAGTATATAAACTTTTATATAGTATATTTATAATTATTTTCAGAAATTATATTTTTATCATGCAAAAAAGACAACAAAATTTAAAAAAATAATCCGACGAGGATGGGATTCGAACCCACGCGTGCAGAGCACATTGGATTAGCAGTCCAACGCCTTAACCACTCGGCCACCTCGTCTGTTTCCTGAGCTTTCACTATTTTCCTTTTTGTACTCTTTCAATGCAAATTGCTATTAAACTACCTTGCCGACATCACATTAAGCAGAAGACGATAATGCCATTTTTCAGTGAAACTAACAAACGCACGCGATGATGATTAAATGAGCAGTTCGTCTAGCAACTTCTCAATGGACGCAATACAGGTGCACACTCTTTATATAACATAGCTACTTACTATATATTCTAATATTCCACATCGGATGGTATAGTATAGTATATGTTACTTGTTTCCTAAGAAGTATTAATATTGAATTTTTTATTATTTTTCCTATAAGCATATTGAAATGAAAATTTCAAAAAATTCCGATCCTTTCCAGTTGTTTTATTTCAAATTAAGCTGACGTACATATACTTATTTCCATACATACATACATACATATGTACATACATACCATATTTCACTGGCCTTGCTTTTAACATATTTATGTCCATCGCAGCGTGAACGGATTTGCGAAATGTTATTGCATATTAAATGCAGTGTTACGCTCAATCTCGAACTCTTTTATCTACATACCTCAACGGTTGTCAAATGCAACTGTCAAAGACGTAGAAACGTAGGCGAGTCAATATTTTGTGTGAAAATAACGTATTTGGTGTCGTATTGCTCAATTAGCGAGTTTTTCAAAATGTTTGACCTTTTTTGAATTGCTTGGGAATTCCAGCAAGTCTAGTTTAGGTTTTCCAATAGTATAGGTACTCCCACACAATCACACAGTGGAACCGTTGCATTCGCCGCCTAATTTTCCTGCTCTTGTAATTTTTCATGAATGGAGATGGAAGTTTTACCTCTTAATAGTATTGACACTGAGAGTGAAATGTAAACATCTAAATATCTCGCAATAACAGCTCAATTGTTGGAATTTCTAAGGTTATTTTACTTCGCGCTCAATTTTCTGCAAGAAATACTTTCTTTCGATATTCTTTCAAAAATGTTCTATACATATTGTTTTCAAAACTTATAATAAGTTTGATTCTGTCTCTGTTTCTATATTTGGATTTCGTACTTGGTAAATAGCTGAAATGCTCTCTTTGTTGCAAATTAATTTGTGCCTTCAATAGTTTCTTATTCATCTCTACAGATCTCATTAGAGCTAGTCCAAAACGCTTTAACCACCCGGCCACCTCGTCTGTTTCCAAACTTTCGCTATTCTCCTTTTTCTACTCTTTTACACCTTTACATCAATCAATCCAATCGCACGTTTCCAATGTTGCCGAAAGTTCTTTGCGCACTTTTGCCAAGTCGCAAGCTGCCTCAAAGTGTCTATGCAATGTTGCTGTTGTCAACTTGGCGTCTGGCGAGCGGTTCGGTTTGTTGCCGGCCTAAAGGCATGGGCTTAAACGTTGTACATTTGTTATTGAGATTGCCACTTGTTGTCGATGATCTGTGTTTGACTTTCAGTTCTTGTTTCGCCTGTGTGTATGATCACTTTTCTTGTTTTGTTGTTGTATTTTTTTTTGCGAAATTGCTTAAATTCAAACAAATTAAATCATTTTCAAGTGCAGCTTATTGAATTGCCACTGCCGTTCTTATTCCTATTCAGGTCTTTTTTTCTTATACAAGAGAATGTCTTTAAAAATTCATTCGCTCATTTGAGCTTATATTTTGAGAAATTTTTCGTGTTTCTTTTGTTGACCCACTTTTGACGGGATTTTAGCTCGCATTTATACAAACATACAATTTATTTACCCATGTCACTTTTCATGCTTAGCTACTTTTAATATTTTTTAATATGCCATACAATTTAATTTTGTTATTTATTTGCTCGTTTTACTCGCTTTTCTTTCAGTTTGTCGCTATGAAGTAGAAATTTATGAGCCACATGCAACAACTTCGCATGTCTTGTTTCAATTGTATTTTGGGACATGTTTTTGCAGCATTATTAGTGCAATTATTTTTTCCAAACACTCTCATCTGTTATGCAATCATGTGTATGTGTATATGTGTATACGGTTGAAAACATCGACCATCGACGTGTCTTTTCCTTACATGCTTTTTAATAACTTTTAATTGTTCGCGCTTTTGTAAATACTTTTTTTTTAAATATAAAACTGACTTATACTGAATATGTTGATGAAAGCCTAAATGTAAGTTCATAATTCGGACAAGTACAAAAAGACAAATTCAAAATTCCTTCCTCTCTCCCAATTTTTCATTAGTGTCTCTCTGCTCACCACTGTGAGTGCCTATTTTAATAACTAACTCTTGATCCACCTGTCTGCCAATAAACTAACAAGCTTTCTATAATACAGCAACTTTCTACCAATTTTTTCCAGACTTTTTCGCACATCAAGAATCCAGTATATGTATTCTCTAAACAATCTCGGCACTAAAAATCTAAAATTGCTTCTAATAGTTGCTCATATAAAAGTAGTAGCGCCAACAAAGTTTTATGATTTTCTCAAGCTTGGCTTTATTGCTATTAGCACCGAATCACTGAATTTCCGACTGACTCGTTAACAAGCCCTATAATGAATGCCATTTCTTCAAATATGTGGAAGAGTTGTTGGACAAAACAAAATTACTGAAATACATACTTCAATTACTTGTGCGATTTAGCAGCGGAAGGCAGGGTAAGATAAGGCAACATAGTTGCTTTAAGCAAACCACATTCCCCACGTGCTACACCAACACATGCACACACAGAGTGACACTCTTGCACACTGCAGTAGCTGCATCTAATGCGTCGATATTTTTAGATCTCTAACTACGCTGGAATTTAGGAGCCCTGCCGAAGCATACTTTGCATTCCTCTGCCGCTGGACAAGGACATGCCAAGGTTAATTATCGCTGAGCGGCGTGGCCAAAACAGTAGCTCCGCACAGATTGGGTTGAGAAGGGGCGTGCTGCATCCGCGTTGATTGCGTAAAATAGTTGCTTGTGGATTGCCATAGTTAACGTGGCACGAAGGCGATAACTTGCCGGCATGCAGCAATCGCGATCGCGTATCTAGCATCACGCATCTATCAGATGCACCAAGTGAGTGAGGTGAGTGAGTGTGTGCGCGCTTGCAATAATTGGTTGCTTGCGCCGGCATAGCACAGAGGATAATTCTAATCGGCATATGACTTAGCTCAAACCGCTAATCAGATTAGCCAACGCCAACACATGCACACATACACGCATGCAGAGGCAGTAAATACTAACTGGTATCCAACGACTGTGCGCCAATTTTGAGTATGTACGTCATAAAATTTAAAGTGTGGAAAGGATGCCAGCAGAAGATAGAAAAGCACATAAATATGCATACATTTGAATGAAATGTTTATCCGGTGCTAGTACAATTAGCCGAAAGCAATTGCAAGCGAGCATCTGAGCGCTCTTCTTCTTCTCTGCTAATGCCACTGCATTTCAACTGTTATTCACCGTTCGCATTTATTGCGGTTCATTAAAAGCATTTCTCGACAATTATACAACATCAAAATAATCAGTCAAACGGATTAACCTTCTGCGACTGACGTGGTAGTCTGACAGGCACCAATGTCTTTTTGGATAATAAATTTAATATAGTTAACAACTTCTATCCTTAATTTAAAAACAAAAATCATAACTGTAAGTGTACAAAACAAAATAATGTAAAATGAAAGCAATCGAATTGGTGTCTGGTGTACTAGACGTCAGTAGAATTGTGAACACTAAATCACGTCAGTCGCAGAAGGTTAATTGTCTAATGACTTGCAGTGGTTGCAACTTGCAACTAACAGATCAACTATCAGCTGCTACTATCTGCTGCTCACTTCGCGGCGCGCGCAATAAGTCAGTTCTATTTTTTGTAGTTTTTAGATGGCTCCTAGCTCCTATCGTGTGCTTAAGACACTCACTTGAATTAGAACTTTCCACTCCATCTCCAAGTAAGTATCTCATTTGCTTCGCCTTGAGCTACTTGCACATATGAAGCCGATGCCAACTTGCGGATTGTACTCTTTTCCAAGCAATTTTTGCGGCGCTTTTCCTTCTCTCCTTTTGATTTTTGGCACAATTCTACGGCAGGTGTGAAATGAATGCAGCTTTTTGTCGTCCAACAGCAGTAGATATCTCTACCGTCTGCCTTGTTCACATCTTTATTTTTTTATTTTAATGCAATTCAATTCCGCAAAAACATGGAGGAATAGCATGTACGATACCTATGTACATATGTACATGTGTATATAAAAGGTGCTCAGTATGCACGTTGACTCCATCGCTTAGATTTTTAACAAATTGGATTCTAATGGCCTCAGCTTCATTCTAAATAAATATGATTTATAAAACTATTATCAGAGAATAATTCTAAATTTTTATTATTCTAAGCAGGATGGGTATCATCGAAATCCAATAGCGCGAAAAATGAGGGACACTGAGATGTAGGGAAACTCTTAAATATCGTGGATAAATATAGTGGAAAAAAAGTAGGGTTGTATTTTTGTTGTTTTGTTTTTCTCGAATAAGACACTTCTGTAGCAAATCCTCCATATTTTCACAAACTCAAATTCATTTGAATCGAAACATATTTCGATCGTGTACCCCAAAGCGATCGCACCAATGTTTATACAAAATATTTTACCACATTTATATTTGAAACAATTTGATTATACCTTTGGCAGTTTCAGCTTGTGGCTAAATGTTGTTACATATTTTTGCAAATGTTGTTTTTGTTGCTTTTATTATTATTGCCATCATCGGCACCAACAATAAGAGACATAAAATATTGTAATAATGTGTGCATGCGCGTGATTCTTGTTGTTGGTGTGGCTGTTGCTGCAGTTGCTACTATTGCCGCTCTTGTCGTCACTCTTGTTATTGTTGTTGTTATTGTTGGCGTTGCTGTCTATGCTGCTTCTGCGTGTGCATGTTTCTGTTGGCTGAAACGAAAATAGGCTATTCTGTGATTCTTTTGCGCATGCGTGCGCAGCACTTTCCGCAATTCGCAATGCGCCTCTCTTCCCGTGATATTCCCATATAAAGAAATATCACGTTACCAACTCGAAGTCATTTCAATTTCGCCAACTGACTGGCACGCAGCTCTACAAATCGCGGTCGAGTTTCCACATTTCGTTCAGCATTCTATCAGTGCAAATTTTGGATTGATTGTAAGAAACTGTGAAGAAAGATTTTAAATTTTTAAAGTGTGACTAGTGCTAAGTACCTACTTTTTGGGATTTGATGAACGAGCGAAAATTCGAAAATTATAAAAATTTAATTTGTATAAAATTACTGGTGAAATATTTCAAATCCAAAGAAAGTATAACATGTACATATGGCTGTGACAAAAAAAATATTTAATAGATACAAATTCTATTGAAGATATTATAAATTGTTCCTAATAAGTTCTAAGACGTTTTATAAATAATAAGTTAATGACAAATAGATAAACTAATTATCAGGCGTAGCATTTTCTTTCTGTTTCAATGCAATTTCTGCTTGGCAGTCGCTAAAAGTTACTATGTACATATTTACATACATACATACGTAGATACAGAAGTTAATTTACAGGAACGCCAACAAAAGGCAATAGAACAAATCTCACTCGTAATTGTAAAATTTTTCTGCTTTTTTAAAAATAAATCTAAAATTAAATCTAAAAGCATTTAAAAAATTTTTTTATAAAATAGGACGACAAACGATAACTCTCTTTACACATAGTGTTCGCCGTCGAAAGTTTTTCCAATTTTTGACATTAAACAAACAAAAATGTTTCAGTGCTAAATAAGAGTAGCTTCAGAAGTAGGTACATAGTGAAGCTAAACAATATTTTTTTTTGTTTCAATTCAACACATTTCAATTATCGTTTAAAAAGTTACGCACTAAATTGGTTTTAACATAAAAAAGCTTGCACTATAACGCTAAAATCTAACGCACTTACTTATTTTTAAGTTCTATTTTATAGGTATACTCTGATGTCCGAGCGATGTTCATTATATGTATGCCATAACTTTCACATAGCTTAAACTTTTGTCTGAAATACGTAAGACATTTTCTTCAGATATTGCACTAACGTTTTATGCAAAAATGAATTTTGAATTTTTCTCAAATTCAACAATTGCATTTCCCCTTCATTGAATACCAACTATATGCAATCTTGGGAAAAAAGAGCATTAACATTTATTGCCGATCCAGGTCAGGCTGAGAACACGTTTACGTTCATTTTCCCCTTCCCAATTGTATGTAATATAAGTATACATATGTATGGCAATATAAGTTGAATAATTCCTGGTAATTTTCTCGCTGACGCCAGCAACAAATTGGCAACATAAGTTACAACATATAAAGTATAGCAGCCATAAGTTATGTATGTAGTAGTTACATACAAGTGATAAAGATTTCACTTTCCATGGCACGAGTGAAAAACTCCGCAAGTTACATCATACACGCAAAAGAAGCAGTCGGCTGCAGAACAAATAGCAAGACCAACAGTTGCTGGTGTTGCTGCTACAACAGCGCAATACAAGGAGGAAACCAAACGCCAGCAATCTAAACAAATCGTGAATGGCGTGGCACAAACTGCTGCAACTGGAGCTTCCTACGACTTGCAGCAGACAGAGTGGCACTAGGCTGCAGTGAGCTAGTGGAAAGTATGTCAAAAAGGCGTCAGCTAATCAACGGATCGATGCGCGAAAACGTAATGCAATCCATGCGAACCGATGGCTACGTGTAACCGAAAAGCGGTGAAAGAACCGTAGTTGCGGTTGCCCGCTTTACTCTTCTCAGAGTCTGCATGTTTATCGATAGATACTGCAGTTAGAGAAATTGTTATTTGAGGCATCAAAGAACAAACATGTGTAATTATAAATATGTAAAATGTGGAACACAGTCGACAAAAAACCATAAGTTGCAAAGTTTATTTTTAGCACCAGATTTGAATAATGCGACGAGTTCAACGAGTTGGGAAGCGTTCCTGAAAATTGAATGTGAATGAAAACAATAAATTGAAAATAATTTCCACCAAGTTGAAAATGAAGGAACTTTTGATTGGTATGTTTGAAAATATAGGCAATTAGCTATTTTCCCCACATATTCGCCAACTGCTAAGTTAATCCCTTTCATATAGACAAAAAATAGAGCAGCTAGTTATCAGAAGCTACCTTACATGGCTGCTCTATTTGTTGACGACTGCGAGCTATCGATATACTCTGAAGTTCGTAGATCGGTTAAATTAATTAAATTTGTAATTAAAGCATGTTTTAAAATCATTTTTTCATATTTTTTTGTTAATACTGATTGTTAAAAAATATTTATGTTTACTTATAGCTTCGTGAACTAATCAAGGAAAGGAGATGTTACTCTCTCAGAAGATCTCATTGCTGCATATTTTAACGTTGCTGTTAGTACTGAAGCAAAAAACATGGCAGATCGACGCCGCTAATCTTCCGCAAGCGAAGTCACAACAACAGAGCTCGCAACAACCGCAACAGCCAGCCCATTCCAAAGCACACCATCATCAGCCAGCAACATTGCCACAACAGCAACAACAACAACAACAACATCAGCCACCAGCGCAATATGTGCTTGAGAAGGATTCCATGCCGGAAGTGATTAAAAGTCTACATTCCGAAGAGGATCTCGGTGATACGAGTTCGTATCATCTACTGAGCGAGCTGAAGCATGAAGCCCGTTTGGCGCCCACGTTTGCTGCGCCTTTCCCCTGGAACCCTTACAGCTCACAACATCAAGCAATACCACAAACACCCACTGCACCTACAACGACAATTCCGCAGGAGGCACATCCCTTCGGAAGTCTGGCCTCGTTGCATACGCCAAAATTTATGCCTTTCTTCGGCTACCCCCAACCCGTGTTCATACCGTATCCACTTTTCATTACACCGGAAATGTTCTACTCCAGTTTTCAGGGCACGACGAATGACTTCGGACTTGAGGATTCTATGGGTCGCGCTGCTTCGGGACACCGCGCTGCATCGGCTTCCGCTGCAGCTTCAAGTGCCTATCCACGCAATTCTCCTATTTATTATGTGCGCATGCCAACGTCGCCGTACATGTTTCTGCCCGGCCTAGGCTACAGTGCACCCCCACCCCCACCGCCCCCGCCAATGTCATCAACTCCTTATAGCACCGGCTTCTCCTCCATTTTACCATATCAATCCTCAATTCCCACTTTCTCACCGTTTAGTTCGATATTTAATTTACCCGTGAATTTCCTGGCCAATGGCAAACCTTCCAGTATTTATCAAATGGGCGGCTCTCCCAATGACATACAGAGTTCTTTGCCATTCCCGGGCTTACATGGTTTTGGTAGCCGACCACCAATTCCTTCGAATCCCTATAGACCGAACAGCGCTACCGGCAGTTATCTGGCGCCGCCTTCGTATAGCATAGCCGCACCCCCACCACCACAACAGGACTCCAAAATGACGGCGCTTAAGCGGCCCTTCATCTTCAACGGGCGACCCGAGGACATTTACATATTGCCAAATAACTTCAATCCACTTTTCACTGATTCCGGCTATTATTAAGCAGCATCTGGCGTTGATGAAACTTAACAAGACTTCATTCCTTTTATACAGAAAGTATTGAAAATAGTTTACTAAAATTTTAAGATACATTTTTCAGCATCCCAGCCAGAAAAAGCTAATCAAAAAGTCCAAGCCGATCAAAATGTGTTATTCAAAAGGGATTCTCTTGAAAATTACTTTAAGAAATCTTATTAAACCGTTTCTGAATTTATAAAAGACTATTAAAAAATTTTCTAGAATGACTGTTTGAACTCTACCAAAAGATTATTTAAAGTAAGTTAAAAAGATTTGAGTTATATTTTGCAATAATGGTTAAAATATTATTTTAAAACGCGTTAAAAAAATTACCATCCCAGAATTAATTTTCACCAAAAATATTGTTTTTCTCTCTAAAGTTCCCGTGTCACATGTCAATTTAAACACTGAATTTAGAGTATCGGAGCACCGGAAATATGTATGTTTTTCTTTAACTGAATTCTTTACTATTTATAGCAAATAAGTTGCAATTTTAACTGAAAGTATAAAAGAGTGATCCATGCGAATAAAGAAGCTCTAGGCAGCCCACAGAATGGTTCAGCAGTGTCAGGGGAATAAATTAGAACTTTGCACAAGACTTTAACCAAAGAAAATGTATTTCATTTTATTTCCTTTAACATAAAATCGGAGTTAATAAGATAAACCGCCGCAAGTGGATTTAGGCTATTCTTGAACGGCACCATCCATATATAATTGCAGTAAATTAATGCAAATGACGATACTCTTACTTTCATTCAGTAGATGCCTAAATGGTAAGCCCAACATGTTGGAATGCCAAATCTTTCATGCATTTTCATTTTCGCGTTTAGTTGGACTACAGCCAAGTAGCCAAGTGTAATTGACGTTCAAAGTCGAGAGACTCCGTACCGCGCCTTGGTCAAGTTAAAGCTAGGCAATTATTTACGATGAGGCCATATAAATTTATGTCTTCGATTAGTGCACACGTGATTTGTAAAGAAACGCTTTAGAAGTGTCATCGAATTGACACACAGGATTTATTAAGTGTGAATAATTGCAGAGGGAAGAGTTGCATTACAAGCGTTTTCTTTTAATTGAGCACGGTTTTTTTAAAGCTTACAAACTTTATCAAACAAAGACGCGCCATGGTTTCTGCCAGGCTTTTTTCATTTGTGCTGATCCTGGGCATGCTGTTGTGTGCGAGCATGTGTGAGTGCAAGACGGCACACAATGCTGTGAAGAGACAGAAGAAGGTTTCCTCGAAAATTACAGCTACATTCAGAATGCGTAAATATTACTTTTTGTGATAAATTTTCTTTTTTGAAAATAATCCTTTCTTTCTTTCTCTCTTCTTTCATTTCAAGTACCTCCCAAAGATGCCATCCCGCCGCAGCGCAATCCAAAGATGAACTTTCACAAGTCGCACACAACGACATGGCCAGCGTCCAGCTACTCAGCAGCATTTATGCCACAGCAAGCAACTCCTTACATATATTTACGTTCACCGCTGACTGCTTTCCCGCGTTGGCCTGGCGTTGCAGCACTCTCGCCCATTCGGAAATTCGATTTTCCTACAGCGGCGTTAACGCCGTTCTTTTCTCAAAATGCTCTGAGACGTTCCGACGACTTCCTCAACCAGCCGGATTGGAACATGACCCCACAAACATCGCTTCTCGATATGAGCGCTTTCAACGGCGGCTTCTTGGGCAGCGCTGATATGCAGCATCAACTGTTGGCCAGAGAGCTTCTCAGCGCTGAAGTTCCTTTTTGGCGTCCCAAGCAATTTTCAAGCGACTCGAAATTCAATCTCTTAAATGGAGCCTTCAATTTTAACGAGCATTTAGATGAGCCTTTTGGTGCAATGTTTATCTAAAGTGAATCGAATAAAGTTTGCACGGAGGTTTTTCAAAGTCCGGTTTAGATAGTTTTTTCTTTACGCATGAATTTTAGCACTCAAAACCTTTTCCTAGTTTTGGGCAGTGCTGCAATTCCGCTAATATGATAACATGGGTGTGGAAAACATGCGCATAGAGAAACTGAGAAATTGAAGATAATAATAACTTTATTATCGTAAATTAAGTACGTTTTACTTTTTGCTTGTAAATAAGAAAATTATTGGAATTGAGAAAAATTCCTCTATAAATGAGCTGAATTGCCAGATGCTTGCTGTTAAATTTCTCTGCTACAGCTTCAAAAAAATTGCCAAAAATTGCAAAACTTAAAATTAGTGGCTCCAAAACAAAAATTGGCTTCATTAAATTAAATCTAATATTTTTTTGCAAATAGACTTATAAGCAAATTTTTTACAAAACTGTTTAAAAAGTAAATCCATTTCATTTCCACATTTCCTTGCCCGTCTGGTCTGTTACTACGTAATGTAGATGAATGACGTAACGAAAAATGCGAAAATCCCAAAATTATAACGGCAAAATTTTTGCATACAAAAATGGGCAAAAAACGCGTGCAAAAAAAAAAATACGTAAGGCGGGGGATTACGTCTTTGCCGAAATGCTTCGCAAATTGCCGGGATGCGTTTCGCTGCATTCCTTAACCCTTCTGCCGTCACGTAGAGCAGAAAAATCCTGAAATTTTCCGGATTTGCGGCGAAAATTGCGATTTTTCCGTTTTACTTACGTTTTAAGTACACTTCGAACAAAACAGAAAAACCGCGCGATTTTTATTGTTTCTCTAGCATATTTTCGTGCGCAACAAATGAAATTCAAATAAAGAAAATTCAATTAAAATCGCGCGGTTTTTCTAACGTAACAAAAAAGGAAAAATCGCAATTTTCGCCGCAATCCGGAAAATTTCAGGATTTTTCTGCTCTACGTGACGGCAGAAGGGTTAAGGAATGCAGCGAAACGCATCCCGGCAATTTGCGACGCATTTCGGCAAAGACGTAATCCGCCTTACGTATTTTTTTTTGCACGCGTTTTTTGCCCATTTTTGTATGCAAAAATTTTGCCGTTATAATTTTGGGATTTTCGCATTTTTCGTTGCGTCATTCATCTACATTACGTAGTAACAGACCAGACGGGCAAGGAAATGTGGAAATGACCAATTTTATTATTATTATATTAATTATTATGGAAAAGTGTAACTAAAATGAACACTATGAAACTGAGAAATTGAAGATAAGAATTTAACAAAGAAATAAAATTGTACATTCGGTATGGGGTTTCAAAATTAAATGGCTTCGATAATTTTTTTAAAAAGAAAATTCCATATAAACTCATGATCTGTTACTAAACCAGACATAAACAAATATAAAAGAAGTAAGAAACGAATTTAGAAAAGTCGTGTTAAATTCAAAAATTTTAGATTTCGACAGTTCGTATTTAAAAATTGGGAAAACCCGATTTTCAAAAAGAAAGAACGGGGTTTTCAATATTTTTTTGTCAACTATTTCGTGTTTAAAAACGAATTCCCCTCAACATATTTTTAACTGCATTCGCAATTTTATATATGTACATACATATACATACATACATATGTACATATATCCATCTTGCCGAGTAATCCAATTTTACAAAACGTAAATTTTTCCTACTTCCAGAAAATTATTATTACTTCATATTTCATCCTACTTTCTACCATTTTATTGAAAGATCATATATGTATGTATGTATTTACATACATGTGTAAAATACTGATGTTGTTAAAACGGTTAACATTTTGAATAAGAAATTTACATACTATTGTATGAAGATATTTGTGGATCATAGGTCCATTTCTTTAATACATCAATAAATCTCATATTTTTCAAAGTGTGTGAGAGGTCGGCTTAGCGCTTCATGGCCCAATGTCAGGCACACGGGGTCGTCCTTGAATACACCCTGCGATTGTAGCACGGCATGTGGCGCGCATCGCCAGGGATCCTCCGTGTCGATTTGCCACTGCCACAAGCGCTGACGCAATGCGTCCAGTGTTTTCTGATACTTCGGCTTGTTCACTAAATTTGAGCCTTCCAATGGATCTAATTTTAGGTCGTACAATTCCCACTCGGGCCGTTGATAGTAGCTGAGCAGCGACCTGTACCAGGGCAGAGGCTGCTTTGCGATTGTCGCATTCAGTATTTGCTGAAATGTGGGTGAGGTGTAGAGATCCTGATCGATTGGGAAGTAGGACCAAAAGTTCAAATTGTGTATGAGCTTGTAGCGTCTGTTGCGAATCATACGCATTGGATAATCCATGGTAACCTCGTGGTAGTTCTGACTGCCGAAGACCGCATCGTTCTCGTCGGATGACGGCTCTGTATATAGTACGGGTATCAGCGACTTACCGGTGGCATTTGTGCTGATGTTCGGCTCCGCGTAGAGAAAGGCATCTAAGACAGTGGGGAAAATGTCCAAGAGGCTGGACATGGCGGCGGTTGTCTGATGATGACGTGCATTTGCATCAGGCGTTGACATGATCAAAGGCTCCCGTATGCCGTAGTCGTAGAGATTGGTGCGTCCGCCCGGGAACGCTGGACCATTGTCCGAAGTGTATATGACCAAAGTATCGTCAGTGTAGCCCTGCGCCTTTAGCTCCTGCAACACAAGTCCCACACCTTGATCCAAGCGCGAGGTGGTCATATATTGGGCGGCCAGTTCCTGCCTAACTACATCTGTGTCCGGCAAATGTTCCGGCACCTCCAGGTTGCGCCAGTCATAGTAGATTGGTTTCCAGTCGGGTATAGTGCCCATGTCCTGCTCGCCGGAACCCCAGCGTTCGCAAAACTCGCCGTACTGTGGCGTTATGTGACCGCAGCGATGCGGATCGTGAAAGGCCACCAGCAGAAAGAAGGAACGCTGCTCCGCCTTGGCCTGTGCTAGGAAATCTCTGGTGTATAGCTTAATGTTGGTAATATTACGACCAATCTGGTTGATGGAATGCTGTTCCTCGGTCTGCTCAAAATCGAAATGAAAATTCGCGGATGCGCCCACATGCTTCTTGCCAATGATGCCGCTCAGTATGCGTCCCTGGGACTTCTCGCGCAACACATTGGGCAGCGAGCTGACAGCCGGTAGCACATTGAAATTGTGCACGCCCTGATGCAGGCCGTACATGCCGCTGGCATGACTGGCTTGACCCGTCAGCAATTGAGCGCGACTCGGCGAGCAACTGCTGGCCGAGGTGAAGGCGTTGTTGAAGAGCAGACCCTGGCTAGCCAGCGCATCCAAGTTGGGTGTTTGGCAGAATTTATTCAGGTAAGCGCCCATCTCGAAGCCCGCATCATCCGCCAAGAGTAGTAAGACATTCTTCACGGGACTGCCGGCTCTGCAGGCCGCCAAAGCGCCAATAATCAGAGCAACAGCAACTATTGCCTTATACTGCGACATTTGGTTTAGTTTTGCTGCTTTTTTTGTTGTACACAGAAGTCGCAAAGTTAAAAAACAGACACTTTCATTCACTAAGCCACCTTCCGCTCTCAGCTAGAGCCGACTTTGAACTGACTCAAATCCATTTGAGCTCAGCCTTTTCAATCCCACTTTCTTTTTGCGCGCACTTTTCTGCTCGATGAATAAATCCAGTTCTTTTACTCCGTCGGCAGCACAGCTGAGCGGGAATGTCTTCAGCTGGCACTGAATCATCCAATTTCAGTGCTTTTGAGCGAGTGAATGGAAAAAGCTTGGCTGTATATCAATGGTTTGAATCTGCCGCGGAGTTATGTATGCTCTTGTTGTATATACCTCTTCCCCCCTTACTGACAACAAGAAGACTGGGAAATATAAGGCAATTTCACTTAAAAGTGAATTAATCACAAAAAGGCAAAACGGCTTAATTTTAGTTGGCGCACCCTTATAATCTGTTGGTTAACTACGTTTCTGCAGGCCTTTTATTTTTCATTATTGTTTTTAATTAAGCAGTGTCGCAGTGCACAGAGTTTCCATAGAAGAGATCCATTAAAAAAGATCAATCATGATTTTCATTAGATAATTATTCGGCCGAAGTTTTGGCCGAAGCCCACAATTTATTTTTAAATTAGTCAAACTCAATTGCGAACCATGGCAATAATGAACAGGTACGTTCGTAAATGCAACCCAGCGGTTGCACTGCAAAGCAACGCGTTCGTAAAAGCAAAATGGCGCAATACTACTGCGTGCAACGCGTTCGTTAATGCAACGGCTTGGCACCGCAGTGACAAATTTCTGCAGTTTTCGCAGTCATTATCCTACTGTTGCCGTTTGCAAAACACGAAATGGAAACGTAGAAAATTTATTATAAATGGATCAAAATTTGTTTGTCATCTTGTATAAAGATGGAATACATCATCTGGATAGGTTTTTATTGTTTTAAAGTATTTATTTACTTTCGGGATCGATCTTTTTTTCTTTTTCAGCTAGGTTTTTAGCACGACACATCTCTCTTTCACTCGTTTTACCCTTTCTTTATTGAAATTAATTATAAGACTCTCACTTCGAGTTTCGCAATTATCAATTAATGCCTTAACCAAAATTTCCATCCTGAATCGCGTTCGTTAATGCAACAAAAGTTTCTGCAACCAACCTGCAAACGAAATCAGCTGATCGGGCAGTGACAACTGAAGGTGGCTGCACTGCTACTGTCACTGCACGAATTTACTGCATTTACGAACGTACCTAACGTTTCAAATGTGTTGGGGTTAATTGAAAAGAAAATATTTGTTGGATACAAACAAAATAATGAACGTACATACATATGTATGTATCAGTGTTAACAAAACTTCTTGTTTTTTTATGCAAATATCTATAAGCTTCAAAATAACTTAAAAGTAAATTGTGCACTGACATCTTTCCCATTAATTATATGGAAAATCTGTATATTGGAAAAATCGAATAAGCTTTGTCAAACCTTGACCCAAAAAATTTTGTAAGAGAAGTGCCTTTCAGCAAGCAGAACAGGTTCTATAAGATATACATACATTGATGAGTGCACGTGAGCGCTACGAATTTGGCGCCAAACGGCATGATTCCAAATTCGCCAAATTCAATAAAAACGCCACTGTACGAGTAAGAATAGCTCTGTGGAACCAATGAAAACAGATGCCAAAATTCGGAGAAGAGATGCATACATTTAAACACTTGAATACATTTCCAGAGCTAAGATAAAAAATTGAGGTAGTTGAGGCAGCTCACCTCCCGCTAAAGCTCGTGACCATGTATCAAAAAATAAACATTGATGTTTTAGTGGATTTGTTGGTGTATGTCTGCCTTCGTTTAGTGTGAAAATGTAATAACAATAAATAAACAAAGTTTGACAAGTTTCTCTTAAATTTCAAAATATTTAAATCTAAACATTTAAGAGAAAGAATATGAGAGCTGCAGCATGTTGCAAGTATAAAGCAGCAAACGCTGCACTTTGGGATGAAGGCTGCTGCAACAGCAACTACTCTTGCGTCAGCTTTTGCTTCAACGCGCCGCGCCGCATTTTATTTTTACAAACTCAAAAGCGTGCGCACAGCAACTGAGAATCTCACCAACAATATTCATAGTACTTTTGCACTTTTGCTGTGGCATTTGGTTCCGTGATGTACGCACTGGTTCTTGTTCAGCGTGCCACTGGGTGTAAGTGCGAGGGGTTACCAGGAGGATCGCACCTCAATGCATTTTAGAACAAATTAATTCGATAGCATTTGCGCGATAATTGAATTTTCAGCTGCGTTCACACTACCCCTAGTGTCAAATGACTCTCTCACAATGGGAAACAAAAACAACAATAATCATTTGGTATCTACATAGTATGAACGCGACCTTTGCGATTACATAATCGAAATAACGTAGACTGATAATAGCTTTAGCAGCAAATAACATTGGATTAATTCATTGATATGGAGCGCATATTAGCGTGTTTGTCCACTTTTAGAATTGCTCCCGATCGTCGATATATCGACTACGCGTCTGTGAGTCATCAGCTGGTGGTGGTGGTAGATTAGTTGTTGCCGAAATGACCCCACCGCACACCTCACCGATCTATGGCGAACGCCGCCGCCAGCCACGCACCAGCAGCGCAAGGCTGAGCGTGTGACTAAGTGGCGCAGTGGTGGCCACTCGCTTGCTCCCTAATCGTCTATCTACATCTGAATAAGTACAATAATTATATTGTTCGTGTTTACTGCTCGTGCGACTGAGCTTTTTCTTGATTGCGAGCAAAAAAGCCGAAAGCTAAGTAAAAACGTCAAAGCATGATGATAATGCAAATTTTGCAGGCAAAGGTAGCAAATTCCGGTTTTTTAGGTTAGGTGCCTTGCAGATCTATTTGAAGCGCCGCACTTTGCTTGGTTAAAAATATTTTTTGTGCATTTAGCGCATGTTATTTATGTTATTTTTAATTTCTTATTAGTTGTATTTTAGGTTATTGTGCTTTCTATAGCGTACTTTTAGTAAGGCGTTGGAGTATTTGAAAAACAAAATAAAATTATTTTGAATGCTTACACTGACACCTACAGAAGGGCTCTTAGTTTAATTTGCATTTTAGATTTTTCAATTCGATTATTTTGAGTGGTGGTGCATGGTATTCATGAATTAAAGCATTTCATAAGACAAATTCAAACTCTCAACCAGACCGTTGTGCTGATAAGTAAAAAGATAAAGTTTACTTTCCATAAAAATGTTGAAGGCTGATGAATGTATAAAAAATTAAAAAACTTTACATATTTTAGCATCTTGAGGTTCTGTGATCAAAAACAAATACTTATATCAAAATATGTAACTCGATTGCCTGATTTATGAAAGTCTAAATCGATCAAGAACAAGGTTAGTTGGTTTATGTGGCTAGTCCTGACTATCAATTAGCACTGAGTGCCGTTTTGTTACCACGCCTATTCAAAGGTTATGGAAGTATCTTTTAAAATTGAAATTTTAATTAATTTAGACGACAAATATGGCTGCCAGTTCTTCGAAATGGTTTCGTTGAGGATGGCAGAGGAGGTATGGCCAAACACATATTCCCCTGGTTACGATAATGGAAATCGGAAGACATTAAATTAACTAGACAGAGTATAAATAAATAGCTTCCAAGTTCAAAACACCCAAACACTAATACATACAGATCTACAATTGCAGACACGTTTGACGTACATAGTTAAAATTTTAAATGTTCTGAAGGTCATCCCAAATGTGAAATTTTTAATTTTTATACCTATGCAGACGTATACTACGTATACTATCTGGCTATCTGGCGTGAACAAGACTATGAACTATCCTATGGAATTTGGCTAGTCATTGGTATTTGTAAGTAAGTTTGAGAAGTAAATTTTCAGTTCGCGCGGGGTAAAACGAAGTGTAAGAGTGTAAAACCTCATCGATCCCTTTCTCGCTACAACTAGGAGTTTATAAACAAAAATGCAAGAGTGCAAAAGTCACGCTTCGCTCTCTTTCTCGCGATGACAGCAGAACACCATGCGAATTAAAAGTGCATGAATGCAAGGGCTACGCTTCGTTCTCTTTCTCACGGCACTTTGCCAAAAATTTATACAGAAATCGTTGCTCGTTTCACAAGTAAAAGGGGAGCAGAGGCAGTCGTTGGAGCTGTATAGTAGCGATGAAAAACGAGTCTTTTGGTTTTCAGTTCATGTGCCGTCGTCACCACTGAGCTTATTCACTCATTCAACGCTACGCAAAGGCAGTTTCAAAGCTACGGTCAACGTGTACGAATGAAAATTCTTCCGCTGGAGTCAGAGCAAATAAAGGCAACGACAAGGTATTAAAGTGGTCAACCCCGAATCAGCTGAGCTGCGAAATACGAAATTCACATAATTGTGAGTGATTGAATAATGTTATAGAATTGTGAAAGAGGTGTGAGAAGGTGTTACAATTTCAAATTCACAGTGAAAACTGAGAAAAGTTGAAAAATCAATTTAACCAAGAGTAAATTCCGCGCATTTGTCAAACAAATTGGCCATCGATTTAGTTGCTGGCTTAAATGGCATCACTCGCTTGTGAACATAGGTACAGGGATTTTATTTTCATAGCAGTTTGAAAATTTTCTCAGTGTCATTTTTAAAACAAAAAAGTGAAAAGTGCATACAGAAGAGCCGCAGTAAAGTAAATTTGCGAAGGACGGACGCATTCAATTGCCCAGACTGAAACAATAACTCAAAAGTATCTCAGATACAAGAAATATCTAGATACGCTCTCAATACGATTTTGCTCAGAAAAATTCGACTCAAGAGTTGCCCGCCCATTGTGTGAGTAATCTGTGAAAAACATTGCATACTTTTGTGCGCGCAGACAAAGTTCTGCCTCTCGTGCTTGCCATCTGCTACCTTAACTGCTGTCATTGTGTCATTGTGACTGACGCAACAGCCCCAACTATAACAACAACAACAATTATCCTAAACAGAAACACGTCGTCAATTGTTGTTGTCGCACGCCCTTCGTGACATCGTTTCCAGTGCTATGCAACATTTGCGCGTTTGCCATCAACAAGAGCAGCAATATCGTCAGCGCGTATCTATGCGCTACTACTTCCACCATCACTTGCACGGTTGGCAAGGCACCATCGGTGACGGCGGCACTTATAGCGGCAACATTCAACAATTCATGTTTATGAACTTTTTGCAAAAGAGTGTTTTGAAGCGAAAGAGCATTTTGTCGTTTTCCTCGAAGAAGCTAAGAACTAAGCAGCATCTGACGAAGAAGCGCACAACGATTGGGAATCACTGTCGAACGTCATCAATTTGTTGCTGTGGCCACATGATGTGTGCCGGCAACATGATGCGCGGTAAGTTTTAACTTCAGTACCTCTTAAAGCTATGCAGGATCCGTAAGTAAATGGACAATCCTTTCGGGCCACGGTGACTAGAAGACTAAAATCCTACCCCATATGAAATAGGGTTATTATATTCTTAGATATGGTAATTCTCTTAATCCTTAATCCCACAGATGTGGTAATTTTTTTAAATATGGCTCATGGTCAGCACAATTGGATTTCTAAATCATCCTTGATCACATTCTTGATACTACGCTTCATTTTGGATGTTACAAACATTTGCCCAAATCTGATATGTATGTTCTGATACCACGAGATGGTGGTACACGAAGAGAACAATTGTAGTTTAATTTTTGTCAATGGTTTATTTGACTCATCTGTATCTATGTCCGCTTTTACACGATGCGACACGCGACTCGCGACATTTTGACATTCCGCTTTGAAGTCGCTCCTAGCTTTTACACAAGCCGACACGATGCATGCGACTCCTCATAATCATAGGTGAGCAAAGCGAAACGTCAAAGTGTCGCACCAAAATGCTGCCTGAGCGACTTTGCCTGTTCCCCTGTCGTTCCTCCCTTCTTTCCAACATTTTTCCGTGTCGCAAGCGACGTGTTGCCTCGTGTAAAAGCCGACTATGCTAATTTAGTGCAGCTTTTTCGACCCTGTTGCAACTACCAGGCGGGAAACTACGGTGAGAACTTCAGCTATTTCTCCGACGGATCTCAACATTTACGTTGAAAAAATTTCAACAGCGGATTCCAAAAAAAGATAGTCGTATATAACTAAGTGTAGGGCATCTCGCACACTCTAGTCGCACGTGTCTTAAGGAGAACTAAAAAGCACATTAAAAGGTCACTATAAAACTAGTACTTACAGGATGACCAATATTGGACCATGACTTCTGTGTGGCGACGAAGAAACAGTGGAAGCGGCATAACAGTTCCTCTGAGACTGTCCTGCACTATAAAAGATATTTGAACAAGTATCTTAGAGCCCTCTTTTGTCATAAGCAACCAGCCTAACCTAACCTTTCGAAAGATATACCTGTTCATAAACCGATTTATTTTGGAAACAGATTAGGTATCAGACCGATTTGTTTCAGCTATTCCGCATTTTGAAGCGGGATTTCCATATTTGATTTTAGCTACGAATACCATTCTACTTCGAATGCGAATGAACCCTTTAAATTTGAGTCGGGTTTCGATTCCGGTTGGCATGTTCTTGAACGGAGCCGCCTATATGAAGTGTAAAAGGTTTCCAGAGTCGAGTTCAAACACAGTTGCAACATAAAAAATTTTAAATTTTAAACAAGTAACACAAGTGATAAGGAAGTCAACGGACTTTCATAAAGTTTTCTATTTCTGCAAAGGAGCAAGTCAAGTTTGGTTAATTATTTGAATGACATAACATAAACATTTGGGACTGTGTTCTGAACCATTAAAAAGATTTATTCCCTCCCTAACATGCTCGGGGCATGCAGCTGTCCTTTCTATATAGTATATAAATATGTAGAATGAGATTTTTGTTTCCTCCGCTTCGATCATTTTTGCATGACGTGCCAAGATCTCGTGCTGGCTGGTGGTACCAGTCGCCAAATGGCAAAAGCTTTTCGATCGGAGCAGAACAAAAACTAATGAGTAGATCAGTCAATCTCACTGAACTGCCCATTCTCTTATGATGTGGCGTAACTAATTAACATGTTATTCCATTTGGATTTAATCTGAATATACCAATGTGCAATGTGTTTGTACTTTGCTATTGCCAAAACAATAATTTTTAATTTGGTAAAAGAAAGAGATCGTAATCTGTGGCTATATAAATGCGTAGTACATACATACCAATGCACTTGTAGAGATATAGAAAGTCGCCACTTACAACCGCCGTGTCCCGCACGGACCGCGCGTCAGCCACTCAACATGCCGTGCCCGTCACATGATGGTTGCTTGCGTGGCCATTGCTTCTTTTGGCCCTGCTTGTTGTGTTTGTGGCTCATTTAGTTGGCCGTTGATTTGATGACTCATTTAATTGTAGCTTCGGGTTGATAATTACTTGTTTTTAGTTAAAAAGCTGAGTGATTCCCAGAACTGAAGCTCTTCCGCACACACACAGTTAAACGCGAATAGCTTTCGTGCTGGAGCTTTCACCAAAAGCACTTGCCGCACACACGCGCACATTAAATTCCCATTATTCTCATCGCTGTAAGAGTGTGTGTAAGTGCAAAACTTTATATAAACAGTTAGTTTTTTTTATTTGCTTACTATTTGATCTTACGTGGTCCTTATGAGTCCGTAACCTTTTTTAGTACTACCTTGAAATCATCAAATCGGCAGCTTTTGAACTTTCAACACCTTTTGAATTCATGACCTTGCCCACTTTTTTGTGTAGGAAATTTATCTCATAAAATATTATATTTTACTTAATTTGTCTCAATGAAAAAACCGCACGTGGAGACCTGTTACCCTTAAATTTAAAAATAACAGATTTACAAGCACTTAAAACGAATTGTTTATACATAGTTTAAGTTTATATGATGTTTTCTACTTTTCCTGAGAAATAACTAAATTCTGAGATAGAGCATTTCTACAAGACATGACAATCCAAACAATCATTACGTTTAAACACTACAATTTTGCCGACAAGTTTGAGAAAATTTTAAGATTCTCTTAATAGAAACATTAATGAACAAAAAGTGTTGCGTAAAAATGTCTGATAACTAAGAGTATCATTCCAGCTTCCTTTATCTCTTACACAGTAAAAAAATGCTCAATAAAATAAACTAAAATTTGCTTATGCTAAAATTGAATTTAGCGTTATAGCAAAGAGTATGTTAATATAATAGAGTGCGCATCTCATACAAAATTTTGGCTGCGAAAATTTTGTACGGCAGAGCCATTAAAACTAGAGCCCGACCGAACGCTCGGTCTCGGTTACCGAACAGTTCGGCCAAAAGGTTCGGTCTCGGCTACAAAAGGCCGAGTATTTAGCCGAACAGTTGAGGAACAAATTGTATAGTTTTAAACAAAATTTAAATTTTTTAATAATACTTTTTATTGACTTTGCATACATCAGATGCTTAATGTAGGTATTTATACCTCAAAATAATTGTTTTTTATAATAAAATGTATTTTTTCCTAAAATGTATACATTTTTTTTCATTCAAATTCTTCTTCTTTTTTTGCATATGTATTCGAAAGGTTCGGTCTCGGCCGAACATTAAAAAAAGGCCGAACGCTCGGTCTCGGCCAAAATTTCGGGTTCGGTCGGGCTCTAATTAAAACTTCCACATCACTCAATTTCCGCTCTATTTGTGCTCCGTCACTCAACCTCATTATATTAACATACTCTTTGGTTATAGGCTTTTCGAAAAATCGAGGGATAAGGCCTTTGTGCATTAACCTATACTTATAATATGCGCAAATCAAACTGTTACTTTTTAAGCCAAAAAGATTTTCTATAATGTTATATGAGCTCTTTATATTTACATATATGCACGAGTATGCACTACATATTTTTATTAAAACAAACAAAAGCCGGCAAACCTATTGAAACGTGCCAATGCCTCTTTTTATAAGCTTTATTTACCTACCGGATGCTAAGAACGCATTCCATTGTTTTAAATTTTGTGTTTATCTCAAAGCAGACAGAAGACGGCAGTATGGAAAGTGCGAATTTTGGTCGGACGTAGCGAGGGACGGACGAATATTATACGTATGGGAAAACAAATGCAAGAAAAATAAGCAGCAGATAGCATATGTAAAAAGGGGGAATTTTTCTACCCTACACTTATTTTGCCAGAATACTTTAAATTTGTGATCAAAATGTAACGTTTTAGAGGTGAGCTGAATAATATGTGTAGTTCATAGAGCTGGCGATTCCATCGCTTGCTGTTCACACTGTTATAAACCTAGCTAATACGTTTCTGTGTCTGTAGAAAGTTCCTCATACATACCTCCTCACCTTTGTCATCGCTCAAGCTTCAGCTCCATAAAAGAGACCCTCGGATATCTACATGAATGTAATGTAGCGAATCGAGCTGCCGGCGCAAACCAGCTGTGCCTTTTTTCTTGGGTACTTTACGTAGATACACAGGCAGCATGCCCACAGACAGTCTGTATATGTGCATGCTTTATAGCTGTATGCATTTGATTTTGCTTGAGAAAGCGGCAATGTTTTTATCATCATGGCCCCACTAAAGTCACACACAACACACACAAGCACATTTGTTGTGCATGTGTGCATGCATTTCAGAAATTCCCAAAGCTCCAACAGCCGTGCCGATTGTGCTGTGTGTTTGTGTCTGTGTGTGTGTGTGTATACTATGGAAACCAGTTTCGACATGCAGCACACGGTTTGTGAATTTCACAACGAAACTAAATTCGTTCGTAGCTGCTGATACATACAGCCCGATTTGCCAGAGACTCTTGCCGAGTTTTTCACAAAACTCACTACGAAATACAAAGCTAGAGCATACGGTTTGGTGTGTCGTTCTTTTGCACAAGGTGATTGCAAGGAAATAAGTGAAAATATATATGCCGAAGATAAAAGGCATTGAAGAGTGAAGAGAATTTTAAATATCCAGTGAAAACTAAAGGAGTTTAAAATATAAATTGAAATAAAGTTGAAGCAAAAGTACAGAGCAGTTTTTAACTTGCTCGATAACGTAACGCGCAAAACGTATTATACGGTTTTCCTTGGTGGTCGGATTCACCACCGCGTCTATTGCGTCGCATTTAAAAGTTGAAGAGAAAATTTTCTCAGGCGGTCGACGGTTGTTTTGTCGGTCGTCGTAGCAAGAGGCTAAACAACACCCCCACCCACCTTCGTCTGAAGCGCAGTCAAAGAGTTTTACGTAAGTCCTGCACAATTTTGTAAATTTCCATTCAGTTTTAAGATGCGGCAGTAGGTATAAAATAGTTATAGAGTCCATATGAGTTAAGAGAAATGGAGAGTGGGGAATTTTAAGAGGGGAGTTGATTATATTATTCGCACTCGGCAATACTGCAGATTTAGGTGTGCATATGTATTTAAGAAATTGTTGAGTCATGACTCCTCTCAAATGTAGAAACAATATGGCGTCTCGTTCAAAGTAGCAAATTTAAACCTACTGATGTTTAATGCATTTTTATTTGAAGCATACACCTTATATAATAATAGTAATAATATGTACATAGTACATATAAAATTAACCACATCAAATTTAATATAATTGAACTGGCTCGTGTCTGACATATGGTGGCCGCCATTGGAAGCTCTATTCACCCATACATCTTTGCTTACGAGCTGCGAATACCACAACACTTGGCCGCCATATTGATAACCCATAACTGCGTAAAATTCGTAGAATTTGAAGGTGTGTGAGCGTTTCCACCGAAAAAAATTTATCTTTGCCGTTAGCAATCAACTTGGAACATGCACAGTCAGTATGAGACATGTACGAACATGTTAACTCCATGGTAATTTCGAAGAGAGCTTTTGTTGTGAAATAGCCCCACAGAGCTTTTTCCCACTTCGCACACAAACAACAATACTTTTCATCAGGTAGAAAACTACTCGAACATTTCAACTGTTGCTATATGTACCTACTACTTATCTTATTTAATTGCGATAATGGCATATGATTGTTGAAGATAGCAAAACACGACTAAGCGAATATGTTCCTACAGATATTTAATTAGTATTGCAACTTAGTATTGAGGCCTCTAAAAATGCAGGGTAATTGGAATTTTATTCATTACGCATATGCTTATATTCAAATATATACATATGTATGTATGTACATGTATGTATATAACGCAACAGGTTTGAACCAATTATTTAATGTATTACCTACACACTCTTTTTTGGAGCACAAATTAAGAGCACCCACCAACTTTTTCTGTATCCGTATCGAGTGAAGAAGTTTTACCAAACCAATAAATATTAGAGAAAAGTCAATTCATAGTAAGAGATGGATCAGCCAATAGTTAGAATTTTAGGCAATCATCTTAAGGATCATTTAAGGAATTTTTAAGGATCATCGGCAAGGTTTTGGACCTTAGACTCTTCCCATCCAACACCGAGAGTATTTGTTTTTAGTCATACGACGTCCATTTTAGATGAAGTGAAATCATGTCATCACCACAGTCCTTTATGTCAACCCAGTATCTTGTACAATATAGTGAGGCGCTAATATTCAAGTTAAACTAGGGTTTGAATTGGGATCCTTAAGAGTATAAAAATATACATAATACACTCTCTCGAAACATTGTTCAAAATCGAGTTCGTCCAAACGACAAATATGAATTTCTTTGACGGTTAAATTGGAGAAGTTTGTTTTAATTCAAAGAACAAACTAAGCTAGTATTTTATTGAACCTTTACCGAATGAGGTAACGAAAATTTGCCATTAAAAAGGGAACCCTTTAGCTTAGATTTTAGAAAAACAGCCGACTAATTTTACTCTACTTTATGAATACTAATTAGCCTATTTTTCAATATTCGAACTCCGCAGAGTACATAATATCTGCATATTCTATATATTTATTTATTTTCAGAATTATACATCAAATTATTCAACAAATGCCCTTCCTTTGTTTTTTCATTACAGTTTGAAGGGAAATTGCGTCTAAGACTCTTTTAGAGGTCGTTTAGAGGTTTCCTTACAATTTCATTGTTTCTTTCCAACGGTCAATTAAAAGTAAGTATGAGCATCTTAGCAAACGAACAAAATCGAAATGGGTTTGTTCGAAACCTAAGTTTATGTTTTCTATGATATCGCAAATGCACATGATTCCTAAAACCTGATTTATGGAGTAACTGTGCGGATCATAATATATCTTTGGCATTTGCTCTGATACAATAGTAAAAAGCATAAAGTTGAGTTTCATAAATGAATGAAGTATTTGTTGGTTCAGTTATTAATTACGTTCTAATGATTATTCACAGAAGATCGTTTTCTCCTTAGCAAAACTGCATACATACCTACCCAATGTTTCTATTTATGAGTAATTTTTGAGGTGGAAATTACAAATAACAAAATGCAGCGTTTGGTAAAGGAACATCAACAGCAAAGATAAACTTTAACAAAAAGCAGAACTTGTGCACAAGAGATATCCTATCGATGGAAAAAATGAATCTTATGTGCTTTTAAAAAAATATAAAAAATATTTCAAATATAGAATCAAGGTTTAAAGATGCAATTCAAATTGCTGAATGATCTTTAACTTTCTTAAACGAAACTATTTAATAAGTCTAACCGAAGGCTTCGATCAATTCAATAATTAATTAGTCTCTGTAAAAAATTAACTCGAATTCTAACATATTGGATGTCGTAGCCTAAGCTGAGGATGTCATCGTGGCATATGTACTTAGAATTTCAAGGTCACTTCCAAATTCTTGAGCTATGTAAAAAAGCTGCTTTTCATGCATGCATTTAAAAATGTTTTCAATTCCTATTTTTAATTATAGTATCGCATTTAAAATTATATTTCAGCAATAAGTAGCTGGTCTGTGACCATATACGTATGTAAGTCCACAAAAAACGGATTTTTGTTCAGTCTTTCCGGTATTTAATACAACCTTAATTCATTATTTTCCGCTATCGATTCGTTGATTATAACTTTTCTTTAAAGTATGATTTATTTCCAATATAACTCGATCAAAATGTTACAATTAAATTGGAAATAATTCATTCTTTATATAAATATACAATCAGAAAATCAGTGTAAAATAGCGCAACGAGCTGGTATAATATACGAGAAAGACTGAAAAAATCTATATTTGTGGAGACGTTTATGCGATTAGCCTAGTTATTTTTTGCTAGAATTCCCTAATAAATACGCGTTACTAAACTTAAATATTGCATTGAAAGTATAATTTTTGGCAATTTTTTAATTGCATGTCCGTAGTGAAAACATTTTTATCCTAACTCATGATTTTGGGGGTGCCCCTGAAATTCAAAGTGTGCTACGATGACATTCTTAACTAAGCCTACAACACCCACTACTTTTAAATCTGGGTATATATTTTTAAATTTGTAACATGGTGTAGTGCTCATACGCGATATCTCTTGTTATTAATGTTATAATTGTTATATACATATGTTTTTCTCAAAAGTTCTATATCGTTAGGCTTATGTAGGAACCAAAGTTACTTCTGCGCAAGTTCCTTAATTAATATACTTTTTCTTTTATCTATTTTTCTTCCATATCAATACGCGATTGCTCCACTCATTATCAACAAATCTTGTCAACTTGAATCTCAAAAACGAATCTTTCTATATCCTCTTCTCTGTGCACGAAACCAATTTGCAAACTGCATAAATTTGCCGTCCCTCTGCGCTCTTGTTGTCCGATATTGCTCATATAGCCCCGTTCAAAATGGCATTCAGCGTTGAAGTCCAATCCAGCCAGTCACGGCCACAAAGCGATACCAACAACAATACCGTCAATACTACCAATAGCAACAACGAGCAGTGCAGAAAATCCGGAGGATATATTATTGATGATCCAGGATCACGACCCACAACAGCAACAGCAGCAACCACAAGAACAAAGCTCGTACAAACATTTGAGGAACTCTTGCAATTCTTATACGGTTACCGAGATACAAGCGCTATTCAGCAACAATTGTGCGACCATACCGATTGCGCTCAGGCCGAACCAGAGAATTTTGTTGATCACAACTCAGACAGAGAAATCACTAGAAACAGAGGCGCAACAGCAGAGCATATTTGCGAACACACGAGTAATAAGTGTACCCTTTTTACCAAGGTCGGTACCCAAGACGCCTTCAGTGAAAGAGAATTTGCGCACAGAGAACGATTCAGTAAAAAAGCCAAATCCGGTGACGTACACGCATCACGGTACGACGCCACTGGTGAATACAGTGAAAAAGGTGAATACCTTGACAGGCACCGCCTTCCAACACCAGCAACAGCCGCAGCAGCAGCAAAACAATTCCAATTCAAGTCCCCATTTATTGCAAGAAATTGTGGTCAAGAAGTCGCCACACACGTCTCCGCTGACATTGGCATCAATGGCTGGGATTCAGTTGACAGATGCCGACGCATCCCTCCTGCAGGGTATGAGTGGAGCAATGCCTACTGCTACAGTTGAAGAGATAAATGTTCCGGTATTCATAGATGGTGAGTACTGTGTGTATGCAACTGTGCAAATGTGTATGTGTACCAGCCAAGGAAGGGCGCTTCACATAATCCACCCAACCTATGCGCG
This sequence comes from Neria commutata, assembly GCA_963457695.1. Taxonomy (NCBI): domain Eukaryota; kingdom Metazoa; phylum Arthropoda; class Insecta; order Diptera; family Micropezidae; genus Neria; species Neria commutata. Next base: position 4,147,980 of record OY735245.1, read on the forward strand.
ATATTTACATGTATCACCCACTCACCTACTCATACATTTGTCAAAAAATGTTGCCGATTCTTTGGTGCAGTCGCCGTCTATGGTCAACTGTCTGACGCCGTCTTACTTCCGATCGCGTAGCCATCTTACGGTGCGCCCGTGCCGGCAGTAGCGGTGCCGACAGTGGAGCTAGTGGTGACTCGTCCGAAATCAGGCGGGGTACATTCACATGCATACATAACCAATGTCGAACGCGAAAATGCAGCACAGTGCAATGAGCCATGCTTTTGAACAGCCAGGAACAGCCAAGTTGTCGTCGTGTTATATCCGAATGTTTTTAAATCTATTTTTTTACATACTATATGGTTTCACTTCTTTATTATTTGTGTTTTTTTGTCTTTATTTCGTACCTACATACATATACATACATACATACATATGTATATTGGTTGAAAGAGTGTGCGTACGTAATCACCTGATTATCAAAATGACATAATCAAAGAGTGCAAACACTTAGCGTGCTTCGAATATAGAAGAATACTACCTAGAATATAGTTAAAAGTTTTAAATGGTGCTATTATCCGGTCTTCGTTTGTCATAGTATAGAATAGAATTGGGGTGGGTCAAAGATCTCCCTGTTGATCAGTTAAACTCCTTAAGCTATCAGGTTATGAAGTCGACTGTACTTGATTAATCCAAGATAAATGTTGAAGAAAGGAGAAAGTATTGGATTGTAGCAACGAGAGGTCAAGAAATACTGCGTAGGTTAGTAGAGAGAAGGAGAGAAGTTGACTGCTTTTCAAATCCAAAAGCCCGTCCAGAGCAAGAGAATCAGGACGGTCCATTCTCAGAATATCAGAAGCTAAAAAACAAAGCCTTAGGATCATGTAGGCGAGATAGTGAGAGAGAAAATACCGTTGCAAGTAGGATCCACCTAAACTCTCAAAAAAGGACTCTGGAAAAAATTTAGTAATTTTAAACGCCAACAAGAAAGTGCAATAGAGGTTTCTATAAAAAGCATGCAGATATGTATCATATTTACAACGATTATGCGAATTTGTATTCCAAAAACAATCTTTAAATTTCTTTAAACTGCCCATCACATTTTTCGACCCTGCTAAAATTCAAATTTTGAGTGTTTAACATGACGTGTCTAGTTGTTTTTCGCAGAACCCCTAAAAATGTTTCCCGCATTCGCACCTGTCTATACCTAATTTGCTAACTGAAAAGAGTAACGCCACATCAGGAAATTCATTATCGGTAAGACGTCGAAATATTTGTGTGTGGTTTATTTCCCAGGGAATTTCCGGAATTCGCTTCTGAAGCAACAACAAACCGGTTTTTTGTTTAGGATTTTAGAATACATAACTATTTATTACTTCATTAATAAATTTCAGCATTTTATTGAATATCGGTTAGACTTTATAAGTACATATTATGCATAATAACCAATCAAAACTCCACTCCAGTCAACTAAAGGTCTGCAAATTTGATCCCAAAGTCTTTAAAATACATACTTACTTAATAATGGCATACAAAATTATCAGAAATTGCTTAGGTTTAATGTCGATATTTTTGGATTTCCCTCTCAACACAAACAAATTCTCATCCAATTCTCTGAATAAATAAAAGATATGTAAGACGAGTGACAAAGTAAGGTGTAAAGGGATAATTGATTTAAGAAAACCTTTAAGGGGAAAACTGGTAATTTTTAAATTTATAACTAAATTTTGGGCAAAAGTATGTAAATGGTAAGAATGCACATTTATTTATTTTATGCAGACATTTAAAATTTTTTGCTTTTCAGTACATAAATCTATGGTTTTCATTCCCCTTAACGTTGTCACTCAGTTTCTACACTCTACCTATTCCTTTATCAAGGTTGCTCTACTAGAATACTGTGTGTGAAAGAGCTAGTTAATAAGTCATAGTTGTTATTCTCTTTCACACTTTCACATGCACTGACCATTGCAAAACAAATGCAACAGCGTGAATCATGATCAGCATTGATTCCAACAACAATTCTTTTACGCATTTCCCCAATTTATTAGTGCAAATGAGTCTGCTGCTTTACCCCTGTTGAGGAGCGATGGCGCTGCCGCTAGCTTAAAAAGTAGAGCGCAGTTCAGCCCTAAGCAGTAGCAGTCGATCTTCCGAAGAGTAGCGGTATAAACTCGGACCTGAGAGGTGAAGAAATTAAATAATATTCCTAATTTTGCACAATTGTTAAAAATCAATATTTTAGTTCATATTTAGCATTACCATTGACCAACACAAAAGCAAAAACCGTTCGTGGTCGCAAAAACTTTAAAACAAGTGCGTCGCAGCTGAACAAATGTTTCGCAGATTTTTTGAGTGAGGGAGGGCTTGCAATGTGCTAGTAAAATTTCTACTTAACAATATGCACCGACCGAAGAAGAGGAAAAACAAGTTAACTAACCTGCAGACGTTTAGAATTTAAAATATTATTTTATAAAATTTTTAGTGCATATCTTTTAATATATGTATGTATGTATAGGAATTCTTACATTCTTGATTTTTTAACGTTATAAAACTGATAATTATTGAATCGCGGAAATTTTTGGAATTGTGTCTGCACTTGTCATGCACTAAAGTCAAGGGTCTCGGTTCAAGGCCATAAAATAATTTTTGGTAATGAGGTGACTAACGCACTGGTTAAAGCCGGTTCGATAACAAGATTCACAATCGTTCGGTGGAACAAATTGGGCAACTGCAAAGGTTAATAGAGACTCGATAGAAAATTACTGGCGCAGATCTTCTTGGGAACATCTCCCAGGAATATGCCATGCAAAGAAGTTGATAAAGCTATATACATATGTATATTCTTACAATAAGGTATTTCGCAAACTGTGCAAAGAAGACTTTAGGAAACTGACAGGTTTTCCCTCATGCCACTAGGATCTGAGATGTGTGTAAGGACGAAGAGGATGACAAACCAACGGAGCACATTCTCATTGGATGTGTTGCCCTTGCTAAGACTGGGCGGCTAGTGTTTTCAGAGATTATTTTTTAGCATCGAGAATGTGTCTGCAATGAAAGTTCTTGCTTTTATCAGGAATTGACAGAGCACAAAAACGATATTTTACGGTCGTAATGTCCGACTTTGACAAATCTAGCACCTACAATAAATTCATTCGTTCACTTCCTCAAACTTTTTTTACCTGCTTATCAGAATTTCTTGATCTCAGAGTTTTTTCTTTTGCAAGTCTTTATTACTAAAAGTCATCGAACACTGTTAACCCACCCATAGGCGCTCTTTCAAATCAAATTTAACATCTGTGTCTCCTGCATGCGCTCGTATAAGTACTTCATTCTCAGATACTCCCGAAATGTAAAAGAAGATAGACAAAACAAAACATGTTTGTGCTTGCACAATTGTGTGGCTGCCTTGCGCAGACTCTCTTCTCTTTGTGTTTACACGTATGCCTCCAAAAAGAGATTAATATATGCGATAAAAGAGAGAGAGAGAGAGAAACCGGCAGAATGAAAATGTTAATACGTAGAGTATTGGAATTTACCTGCTCTAGGTGCATGCACATGTTGTTGTTGTAGGCAGTGTTGCCAGAAAAAAATATCCCAAATCGTCAAAATATTTAAAAAAATCGTCATTTTGGGTGCTAAATCGTCATTTCAATGAAAAGTAAAAATATACTAGTATATTTTATTTCTGATTAACGAAAATTATATAAAAGTTCAGATCAAGATTCAAACATTGTATTATAGGTATTATTCACAAGAAATTCATTAACAACTTTGTGTTTTGATTTTTCCCCGTTTATCCCCCTAAAAGCTTTCAGCTGCTTCGCCCACTAGGGCATTCCAGAACTCATCGGCACCCCGACTCGTGGGGTGTTAGTTCCACATTTCAACTAATTATACAATATTTTAAGTTGTTTCCAGAGTCTTTACATATTTGTGTAGGTAGAAGTTACCTATACTATGTACATATGTATGTATATTCGAAATATTTTTTTATCAATATTCTTCCATTGATGATTTTACATTTTTACTGATATATATTAGAGCTTAATTTTTTAGTATTGCAAAAAAAAATTATTAAATTCAAAAAAATCCTGAGCTAATAAAATTCCGTGTAGAGCTTCAGTATTTAGACAATTTCTATATTTAGTTTTGTTGAAATTAACTTTTGAAAAGATTCCCTTAACATTTGCTGATGAGTTAGGTGATAAGTGAGAAAAAATTTTCGGGAGAGTTGGGGAAAACAAAAGAAGGATCAGAGTATTTTGTCCCAGATAAAGTTTTCCAAAAAGCTGGTATTATTTCCTCATTTTTGTGAAATACATTTCGAAAACCGCAATTGTTAGCTCGCTAAACTCGTTGTTAATCGCTTGAGCAGTACTGTCTTCAATTAGGTTTCGAAAATCACGAAGAATGAGTTCTGAAGAAGTAATTTCTTTTTTTATAATTTTCTGCGGACTAATAAAAGTTAAGTTTTTTAAGACTTGATCACAGAAGTCATATCGGCTTTTATTCCACGCGTGGGAGTGATAATTCGATTACTAAACACATCAGTAGTGCTAATCAAATATGTTGGCAAAAATAAATGCTCAATAAGAATTAAGTGACTGACACAGAAGCATCACCATCGTTATGTTGTACGTATGTATGTGTTAGTTTGAAAAAATGCTTTCACAATTTTTTCAATCGACTTAGCAGCAAGAGCACACATGGCACATTTCGCAGACAGAAAGTCATGGCTAGCACAAATTTTCATGCTTAGCAAATGAAGCTGAAGTTGTAGAAAAATACGCTTAAATTTGTATGAAATCAAGCAATCGATTGTACGAGATATTCCAAGGTAGAAAAGGCAGTTATCGTGCATTGCTCGTTCCTGAATAATTGGGAATAACACAAAAAAGATGGATGAATTTGAAATTGAATTTTTTATCATTACAAAGTTTCAGAAATCGTCATTTCTGCCTTTGAAACCGTCCATCGTCATTTAGACCTTAAAATCGTCCAAATGACGACCGCGTCGTCCATCTGGCTACACTGGTTGTAGGCCGCAGTTTTGAATTGCCTCTTATTTTTGTTTTGTTCTTATTTTTTGTATCTTTCCAATTTTGAGAGAGCGAATTAAGGAGGACTGGGTCAAGCGAATGATTGGTTGTCCTTTTTATGCACAACTCTCGATATTACATAAGTATCATTGGCTTCATTCAAGTTCGAAGAATTTTGGCTTCGGATCAAATTCCTACAGTAAAATTTACGATTTCATACAGAATTTTAATATATTTGATATAAAAATTTAAGATTTCGTGGCTAAATATCAGTAACTCCAACTTATTGCTGCTCCAATTAATTTAAAAATTAAAGGATTTTTGCAATTGACAGTTTTGTAGCAAACTTACAGTAGTTTTGACAGTAGTTTACTACAAAACTGTCAATTGCAAAAATTCCAGACCATTTGCAAACGATTGTGAATTGGGCTATTATGTTTTTACAATAAATTGAAAGTTTTGCTGTAAGCAATGGCTATATTATCGTCTCCAATATCATTTCCAATAAGAGTGGCTTTTGCAGTAATATTTTGTTCAAACCACCCCTACCCCACCAATTTTGATTTAATATTTATGTATGATAGTTTTGGAAAGATCCTTCGGAAATTAAGTTTCAGGCTGATGTCATGTTTAAAGATTATGTGAAAAATTAAGAGTTAATGAGAGATTATTTATGAAAATTCTTTATACAAAATTGGTTAAGGAAATTCCTATTAGAGTCTGGCAAAAAGGATTGTTAAAGAAGAATTAACGATCACACAGATTTTCCCTCTTTGTAATTACCGTTGTATGTGCTTATATCCAAAATTCAATTAAAATTTTCACGTATTTACCTATATCGCTAATTTGTTGTGAAATTCACGTGTTCTCAGTTCTCCCAAATCTTGCGCTGTGCTGTTTAGAAAAGCTGTAAAAAGAGGGAGAAGAAGATAGAGTGTGCGAACGATCCTATCATTTCGTCTCATTTGGATTTCAAACACGCATGCCCTCTCTTTTTAGCGCGGATTGCGGCACACTCACATCACGCATATGCTCAATGCATGAATTGCTAGTGAAACAGTTGATGGGGGAGGGCGCGATCAAGTTCAAGAGCGGAAACGCCAAAGAGTATTGATGCATGTACTTTGTTAATGTATGTATATTTTTTTCACAGAGTTCGAAATTGAAATGTTGATGGAATGGAGCAAGCTCCAATCCAATTTGAGAATCTCCTTATTTTAACCAAATACGGTGCTCAAGATCAGCTCCGCTGACACTTCACTCACGTACACGTACTTGAGTAAAATTTGGTCAACACCACTCAAGCACACATTCGTGCTAAAAACGCACAACCCTATCTCTTTCTCTCTTACTTGTTTGCTCTGTTCGCTACATGCCCCACGATCGAGCATGCGCAAAAAGGTTTGCTCTTGCAATACTTCTCCTCTTCATATATCGGCTGAAAGGCGAATACACCATCAGTTTGTGTTTGGCCTTTACAGCGGCAGCAGCTTGGAGACAAATAACGGAACAAGGTACATAATTATTAACGTTTTGTTATTGTTTTCTAGTATTACAACTGTATTTGTTGTAAGAGAGGAAAATCATGTCGAACTTTTACTTTTAAAATCTATTTACCTTTTTTATTTCGCAGTATAATTGGAGAATTTTCGATGAAATGAAATACATATATATTCTTATATGAATCTTATTTTGATTATGTACATATGTATGTATGTTCATAAACGAGAAAAATAGTTTAGAATAGAGCAAGTTAACAGATTACCATGTCTTAAAATACGTACCCAGCATATATGATAGCAACAGCAACGTCAGAGCTCTTCTCTGTGGAGCAGGGGTCGCTCTGAACCAGAATCAAAACATAGTCAGCTGTTAACGCGACATATACCCATGTTTTTCCAAACCAAAACATGTTCAAACTTGTCTGCAACCAGCCGCATTACCACTGCTTCTCCCGTGTGAAAGACAACAAAGCTCAATAAGAAAACAAACTGGCCAATGCTATATGTATGTTCTAGAAACATTTTAGAAGCAAGCTTTGCGTGCTTCCTCTCTTTATGCCCCTCTCCATTTACTCTCTTCTCGACTATCTTACTTGGCTGACGTAGAAAATCAGTGCAGAAATGCTGCGTGACTCACATTTCGATGATTGCCAGTTTTTAGCAGCAGTGGTTGGTTAGAGCCCAGAATACCACTGTTTTGTTGTAATGAAAACAGTCCGAGCAGGGGGATTTAAATCGAATTGGGCACCGTGGGTGAAATTCAGCCGGTAACAATGAGGGGAAAATTTGGCGATCTGGAAAGAAGCTAGAGCGGTAAAAATTGGATATTTGTAGTTTATATATGTATCCGTTACATAGTTGGTCAGCATTTGCCATTTCGAGGAGAATACAGGTACGTTCGTAAATGCAACCCAGCGGTTGCACTGCAAAGCAACGCGTTCGTAAAAGCAAAATGGCGCAATACTACTGCGTGCAACGCGTTCGTTAATGCAACGGCTTGGCACCGCAGTGACAAATTTCTGCAGTTTTCGCAGTCATTATCCTACTGTTGCCGTTTGCAAAACACGAAATGGAAACGTAGAAAATTTATTATAAATGGATCAAAATTTGTTTGTCATCTTGTATAAAGATGGAATACATCATCTGGATAGGTTTTTATTGTTTTAAAGTAATTATTTACTTTCGGGATCGATCTTTTTTTCTTTTTCAGCTAGGTTTTTAGCACGACACATCTCTCTTTCACTCGTTTTACCCTTTCTTTATTGAAATTCATTAAAAGACTCTCACTTCGAGTTTCCCAACTGTCAATTAATGCGTTAACCAAAAATTCCATCCTGAATTCTTATTGAATTTGTTTTTATTTGCAATCCAAACTGCGGCTCCGACTACTTTAATAAATTTCACAACGGATAATATTGTAATAGATTAGCTTTATAAGCTGCGAGAAAGTGACAGCAGAACCTGTTGCTGTATAGCCGAGCTACTTGCATAGTCTCTAACCCTCTCTCTCTTTCTAAGCATAGGCCCAAAAGTATGCTACAATTTTATTTAGAAGCATGATAGTGGCGCACTTACAAATACGTAAGCCGGAAAACGTGAAAATCGCAAATTTTACCGTAAAAAGATGAAAATTTCTGCACAGTTACGATATCTGCACGCATGCGATAAATTTATCCACGTTACGTTACGTTTGCGGCGAAATCCAAATTCCAAATCGCATGCGTTTTTCGCCAATTTTGTATGGAAAAATGTTTCCGTTATAATTTTGTGATTTTTTACGATTTTCGTTACGTAATTTCATTCGCATTACGTAAGAAAGTTGTATTCTGGAGGAAAATTGTCAATTTTAAATAAAACTGGAGGAGGGAAAAATTGTATATATAAATTCAAATAGGTTAAAAGTGATAACCGTTTAACCGAAACAAGTTTTGAATAAAATTCATCGCCTACAACCGTTATTGGCCGTCATTGTATAAAATCTTGCTAGTTAACTTTTTTTTACAAACTAGCAAATTAGTTGATGATGGGGGAGGGGGGTGAAGGGGGCACTTACAATCGTGGGATTTTTTTCGAATTCTGCCGCTGGGGCTACACATATACACATAACACAACTCAATTTTGTATCAATTTGTTTATAATACATTTTTTAAAGCATTTTTTGTATAGTTTACTAATGTTAGCTTGAATTTTTTAGAATTCCTACAAGCAACAGCAACAACATCAGCAGGAACTATCAACAATACTAATAACAACAACACCAACGAAAACGGCAACGGAGACCAACTTTATATAGAAGCAAACGGATATTTTGATATTGATATGATTGTGGGAAATCACCTGCAAGCAGAGGAACAGCAACAGCAGCAACAGCAACAAATCTACCAGAACATGAGCAACAGCAACAGCAACTACAACTGCATTGACGACCTGCTCGAAGACAATTTATGTTTTATGCCTGATGAGCTGAAACAAGAGGAGCTATCACAGCAATACCGTAATTTACCAAACGACAGCGAAGAGTTCTTCAGCGAGGACTCATTCAACATCATGGATTTTAACGGATTCGGCGAGGCAGCCGTCGATCTAACCAATATGAGCAATGATCAACTACTGTCGGAGGTCTTACTCAATTCACAAAATAACCCTTTACTCGGGTCCGCCGCGCACTCATCGCAATCCACACTTTCATTGAGTACTACTCAATTGTTGCTCGCCAACGCCGAACCGGCTTTGGCCAAATGTGACGAGCTTGATTACAAGTTCAGCACCTGTGACAGCAGCAGCAATAACGGCGTCGTGGATAACTTTTACGTCGTGAAAACAGAAATAGACGAGGAAAAGTGCGATGGCGGATATGGCTTGAAACGATCACACTCGGGAACGTCGAGCAGCATAGCACAGAAGAGATCGAAGCTACGTTTGGACACTTCGCCAGTTTTTATGCAGGAGCAGGTCGTACAACTAAATACACCGGATGTTGTGAGCTTGGTCGTTGATTGGGATCAAAATAAGGTAATTACGATTTGGCACACTCTTGTTACCTCTCCTCATTGTACCGCGAACACGCGCACATTTTTGCGGCTATTCAAAAATAAGATTTTAATCGTTTTATTTCTTTGCAGATTCCAAATACTTTCCAAAATGAGGACGCAATCAGAAGCTTCCTTGGCATCGAAATATTCACAGAGGACACATCATCTCTCGTTGATGCTCCTGGTGAGGACGACGAACCGCCTTGTACGCCGCAGAGTTGCACTTCCTCCCGTACATATAACACCACCTACACTGGCGACGGCTACTCCACCTCACCCAACTCACCAGCGCTTTGTACAAGCCGAAAGCGGCGTGGCCGTCCCTCGAAGCAGCACAGCGACCGACCTGATCCCGCGCAGCTGAGCCATCTTAGCGAGACAGAACGCAAACGCCTGGAGGATCGAGCAAAGAACAACGAAGCAAGTCGTGTGTCGCGCCTGAAGAACAAACTGCGCGAGGAGGAGGAAATAGATAAAGAAAACGAATTGCTAAGGGCAAACGAGTCCTTGCGTAAAGAACTAGAAATGGAAATGCGGAAGGAGCGGAAGTTGAAGCGGGCAGTGCAGCAGTTTGTGTGTCAACGCCAGCCCGCCCGATAAATGAGAGTGAATTTCATAGTTGGATAACTAATTTGGCCTTTTAAACTCAGTACTAGAAAGCAGCAAAGCTGTTTGCTAAAATTTCCACATGAAGTGGAAAATTCAAACCTAGAATATACACACACATAGCCATTCGTAGACGGATGCATATTATTGCTGTTGCGAGCTTTAAGCTAAGATGAGAGATGTATACCCATAGAGAGCTTGCGAGCGAGCTCGGGATTTATGCTTGGAAATTTGTGCTACAATAAGATTAAAGTTGTACACTTATGGAAGAGTAGAAACAAATATTTTTACTTTTTAATAAGATTTATATAACATACATGTATATTTGCACGTTGAATTATTTTGTACAAGATCAACATCGCAAACTAATTTTTATCTGTAGTTTTGTTAACCTTATTTGTTTGTAATCAAGTTTAAATTTTATAAAATACAAGCTGTTGAACTTGATCCTACTTTATATAATATTTTGTGTACATGTATGAAATCAATTAGAAAGAAATGTTATATAAAATTTAATAAATAACACTATTAGATTATATGTTCCAAAAGTGGACATAATAGAAAAACACAAAAAGTTTAGTATTTCATTACAATGGAACTTTAATGGGTGTTGTAGATATGTCGGATTTCGTACTTCAGTAATACTTCGTCACTTAGAAACTAAAAGCATTTGCTGCGTGAAGCCGATTTATTGGATATGTCGCCGCGCGCCGTTGATTCATGATCCAGTATAGTTTCATCGACACTCGCATCATCGGGAATTTCCTCGTCGCTGTCTTGGTGCGTGGCAGCGCCGTTCAGTGAGGCGGTCTGAAAAGGAAAAAAGAAAATATAAAAACAAGCGCCGATATTGGAATGTATGTAAACTCGCCTGTGACATCACTTCTTCGCCCTGCAGATCGGTGTTCTTTAGACAACCCATCCAAAATACGGAAGCACACTTATTCGCAGCCAGCAGCGCCTTCACGCGAAAAATAATATTTTCCACCGTCTCGCGCAAAAATGGTATTTGACTAACAATAGCAATTTTTTTAAGTGCCTGACATTAAAAAGAGGAACCTATTTAACACAACTTTCGTTCAGTTTGGCGGCAAAGTAAACCAACCTTCGAGTGTACACAGAGGCTGTGTAAAAATCTCGTAGTCTTTTGCAGAATCGTCAGCACATCGTTCACACGCTCTGGGCTCTGACGCAGATACTCTTCAAATACTGCCAATCCACGCTGAAGCACCAGCTTCAGAAACAAATGAGCATACTGTAACAAAGTGAAGTAAAAGCACCAAAGTAAATGAAAACCTGTCGACGGCGTATACAAGTGGGCACGGCACAGCACCTTAAGAAACAATTGATAATTTCGTGGTACAACTAACGTTTCCACAACCTCCTGCAGCTTATTCAGAATACAGGAGCTCTTCTCCCAAACTTCCAGTTTATCACCGGAACTGACATCATTAGAGCATACTTTATTGCTCAGCGTAGTTAATAGAACTTCACACAGGCCACGAAAGAGAATTGGGAAATTCGCTCTGCAAAATAGAAACGGCACATATGTTTATCAAGTCATACGCTCGCTGCCAGCTCACTCTTGCGGTCGTACTTCTTGATGTTAGGAAATGATTTGAGAGAGCTCTCTTTGCCCGTGAGTTGCTTGGACTCTTCGAGTATGACGAGTACAATTTTACGCTGGCGATGGAAATCGGAATCTCGAAGAAAGCCCTTGACGATTGTATCCAGGTAAGTGTTGCATGTGGCACCCTTTTCGAGAGTGCCCTGATAGTTGAACCACTTGCGGCAGAGCAGCATTTTGCATAGCACACCTGCAGCAACGAATATTGAAAGAGCATGTGTGAACTTTTGAACTGACAAATACTTAAGCTAGCCGCAGCTACTAACGGATCTCACGAGTCTTCTTGGACACTTCTGCCGTGCTTTTTTCCAGCGCGCCGTCAGCGTGTGTGGAGTGTCTCTTCAGGGTCAGCAACAGTTGATACAAATACACCGCTGTTTTCAGGTCGACAATGTAAGTCTCGTAGCTTAAACATTTGCTGAAAACTTCCGTGGCTAAAAAGGCGATGCTTCTGCCCCGCAGTTGGCACGATTTTTTGTGTTCTAAACAAGCCAGCAAAGATTCTGGAATAAATAGGAAGTTACATATTTTCCTAACCATGCTAGAAGATCACGGCAGTTCACCCTTCAGCAGCTCCGCTCGAGCAGTGTCCTTAAATTCGCACCAAGAAAAAAAAGCCGCTAGCAAACGCAGGCACAAGCCAAAGCATACTTTTAAGTAACAGAATTCTTCATTTAATAGATCCGCGTGACTGTAAACATACTGGACGCTTTGCAAATGCAGCTCTATGGCCGTAGAAATCTATAGTAATATTGGAATTTAATAAGCAATGGCTAAAGTAATCAAAGTCAGCAAAGCTACTAACCATTTCCATATTTTCTACAATTATGGACAGAAATTTCGACAAATCGTACATGAAGAAATGCGGTTTCGCAATGTATTGCAGCGTTTGTTCACTCTGAAAGTTTTGCACTCCAGTCACAGATTCCAATTTACACACCAAGTCCGTCAGTATAAAACGCAGCTCCAGTAAACCAATGGCTTGGCCAATATCCTCTTTAGGCAGAGGAAATTTCATGCTTAACTTCTCACGCAATATCAACATGATATCCGAATCCATTTGCCTGGAAAAGCACAACACTAACGTTGTATTTATTTATTTTTTGTTTTTTTCAAAAGCCAACCTGTAAACTTCCTTCGGTCCATACAAATGCTCAAAATTCGTTTTTAGGGCGAATGCTTTTTTGCCAACGCCTGCCAGTTTGGCGCTTGTAATATCGCCGAAATGTGTGCTGTTAGCAGTTGTCTCATTTAGTGTCGAATGTTGGGTTTCGGTTTGATTGCCCTTTGCTCTGCTGCGATTGTCCTTCTGCGGCGCAGAATTGCCAGAATTGCCACAAGCAGCTGGTCTTCCACGCCCTGTGGAATACAAATACAAATTAAGATAAACATATGCAGTAGGCTTCCTATAAAATAAAATATTTCTCTTTTATAATAACTGTTGGACCCTAGTTCACATAAATAAGCTACAACTGCATATGACTACCTGTCGCTTTGGCCGTGGTGCTCGCGCTGATAAACTGAGACATTGGAGGCACATAGTCCGCAGGTGCACGCAACAACAATTTCCGTATTTTCTCTTCGATCTCGATCAAGTCAGCCAAGCGCTGTAGCACCTTATTTCTTATCATGCTCTCACGCTGTGTGGAAAACGAGCTCACAGTTTCGCGCATCCAATTCGCACAGTGAAAATATATATCCATGATTTTCTTTTCCTGCTGTTCATCGTAGTTGTAAAATATGGCATCTGTGTTAGGATCGTCAAAGAAGCTGGGCAGAATAATGGCGCAACCAAGTAGCGCATTGATCTGCTCCAAGCTACCTTCATTGCGCAGTGAATGCAGCACACGCATCAAATTGAAATGTGGCGCTAAGACAAGAATCGATGCGGCGGCTCTGCAATTGACAGACATAACGGATAGACATTAAGGCATATACATATAGCTATAGTATACTAACTCAACAGACGGTTTCATCACCAATTCGGATATGTTAATAGCCACTGACAGCACTTCAGACTCCTGATTCTCGGTGTCGGTATCCGCCAATAAGTTTATGCATTTCTGATAGGTCAATTCGAGGCCACTGTATTTAAGCACGTATATATTACGTAATATTTTCTTTGTGTAAAACATAAGGATCACTCACCACACAGTGTCAGGAGGAGTATGTTCAGTCACGAAATTATTCTGAAAAGCATGTGTCAGCAATTCGCAGAGCCACATAAGAAAGGGCTTGTCGTAGTTGCTACCGTTGGTGCGATCCTTAGGCGAGGCAGCGCAGACAGTAGCCAATTCGTCATAGAACAGCGCTAAGGACTCAGCACAATACATGGCCGAGGACTGAATACGCACTGGAAACCAATTGAACATTAATGCTTGAGTGATTGTCGCTGATCATTAGCATACTTATGTAAGTGGCGGCAATTTTGCCACGTCCGTCCGGCAAGTCATTTACTGTATTGAAGGTCGTATTGAAATCGTCCATATTCAGGCAGGTCTCCTCGACACGGGCAATGCAGTCGATCAGCTGTACGCTGCCAATTATGCCTTGCTTTCTTACACTAAAAGCAAACGGGTTAAATACGATGTCCCAGCGCCATAAATGTTATACGTGAGCTTACAAGGCATTGCGGCTGATCATTTGCTTCTTTACCAACATGTCTATTTGATCGTGCAGGGCAGTGCACTCTGTAAGTGTGGGTGCTGGAAAGGCAACTGAGCAGAGTATCTCCATGATCAGCCGCGTTTGCGACAGCGACACCTCGTTCAAGCGATCAAGTAGAGGCTAGAATGGAATAACATGAAATCGGTATGACTCGTATTATCAATTTGTACATACCAATAGCAGCATGCCCCAGTTTTGCACATCATTGGCATGTTTGCGCTGCAGCTCCTTTAGCAATTCCAACGCCAAAGTCGTCATATTAGTTGTAGACTTGTCACAAGTGAGTTCCAGCAAATTCTTTAGAATGCTCTTTTGAATTGAATCGCAAAGTTGAAACAAAATACTGTGAACACAAAACAGATATCTGTGGTCAAAAGCAATAACGACTTAAGTCGACTTAAGACGAAATTGAGTTGACGTTACCACTGTATTCCTGACGTTGATGCGCATATTTTGTTCAAACCCCGGTATCTGTACCCATCTCAGAAAAAAAGTTATTTAAAAAAAACACATGCACTTATGTACATGCACTTATGTGCATTTCAAATTTCGAATTGCATTTTCTCGAAACAGTTGTTTTCGACTTAAGTCGTTATTGCATATGACCACAGATATTTCATCCGCTGCAGACATACATACATAGTTCATAAGACTCATAAGACTCACCCATACGATTCTCTGGCAAAGTCGTTTACTAGTTTGTTTTTCTCTCGCAGAAAGTCATGTAGTATTTGCATTAAAGTGTTCGTATGCTGCTCCAAAATGGCTACGTACTTGCATTTAGCCTCATTGACTATCTCCACGGATATGTGTTCGAGTTTTATTCGACGTCGCAGCTGAGTTACAATTGAAGCATAAGAATTTATTTTATTTATGCATACATGCATACACAAACAACTTACAATGTTTTCAATGTACAGCGAGTTGTCCTCTTTGATGTGCACAAACAACAAAAGCATAATAAAATCAAATGACCTACAATAAAAGGTAATTCAAATGAATAGATAGTATGACTAAAAATTTTTGTTGAAGCTACTTGAACTGAGCCGCAGGCAATGTGGCAATTGTTTTCTGCCAGATTTGGTAAACCTTTTTAGAACGTATTAGAGTCTGCTGAATGCAAGCAAAAAGTTCAATTTGGGTTGGTCGTTCAATGGCGCCCGTCGATCCATTAGCTTTAAAGATCAGTATTTCACGTATGGTAGTGACCAGCTGAAATAGTGAGTTCAGATTTAAATAGTGCAATTCATATTAATTTACAGCTATTGTGCACCTCACACACTCCCTCGTCACTGTCCTCATTAAGGTTTTTAAGTAAAAATTTTACAAGTATGGGTAGCATCTGCAAAAGTTGGAGGAATAACGAATGTGAGCGAAAACTTTATAGAAATAATGTAATTCGCACCGATATTGGGCACTGATCCTCTTTGATATAAGCCAAAACTTTGCAACGCAGTTTCCCTTGAATTCTGGCACTTAGACAAAGACCGGTAAGAGTCTGTATGGTGGTTGCATGAAAAAATTCGCGACCGCCGGAAAGATTGTCGCTGCAAGAGACAGAAAGAAATTGACACATTAAATAGTTCCCAGCTTTGCCTATCTCTCTGGAACACACTTACAGCAAAAGTTGCACAAATTCGTCGTGTTTGCTGGTGTCTAACATAAGTTCAGCATTCGCTATAATCTCCCATTTCGCGTTCTCACTGGCCTGCTCGAAAATGTGCTTGATACTTGTGTAGATGAGATCGCCGTGCCGTGAAGCTGAGACGTGTCGGAGCTGCGCCAGCATCAATGGCAGTAGTGGTACGTTGCCATTTGTTACACGTTGAGTGCTTGTGGATCAGAAAAGATTATTTTTGGATTAGAAAATTTTTGCCAATAACAAATATCTCTCAACAATTTAAACTTACTTTTCTTTCGCAGCTGCTTCTATTTTCTCCAGCAGCACTTCTAACACGTGATCCCGCAAAAAGTCGATCATGAGAAAATTAACTATCATGCTGTCCTGCGATTGATACACACTTTCTTCACCCGGCACATTGATGGTGCAACCGCAAAGTAGTTTCTGTGATAGCTTAGATTTGCTGGCTAACGCATCTCGCAGGCCGGCTTTGAAAGTCTCCACATTATCGGGATAATTCTGACTTCTGACGAATATTTCGCGAAACTTTGTCACGAAAGTCACATGGTCACATGCTAGAATAAGAAGCAGTTGGAAAGTAGGGTTTTCCCATAAATGTTTAGCTTCTGTTGGAACTCACACAACACGAAACTGTCGCCTTCGTCCAGTTGAGCTCCAGCCTGCATCAGCACAAGTTCAAAATAAGTGTTGGGTGGTCGTTGTGATATGTTGCGCGATTGTGTGCGCGTCAGGGTAGTCGCAATGCTGCGCTGTGATAGATATCGTTGCGTGGGCTCTTGCGAAGCTGGTATGTGTTCCTCGCTACTAAACATTTCTTCGAGGCCTGCGTCATCTTTAGGTGGTTTCAAAAGATGTAATGAATTAATGAATGTGTAAGTTGTTCTTAAGTGAAAATTTCATAAGATGCAAAGTAACTGTGGAAGAGCAACAAGTGATGTTGGAAATGCCAGCACTTTGCCTGTATGCGAGATTGGTTGCCGCCAAGTCTGGGACGACAGCACCAACAGCAATCGAATATTAGCAAAAGCAGATGTAGAATCAATGGATCCTGGGTGGACCCCGTTAAACATATTTTATTTCCCTTGCTTTTGTGTAATTTTTTAAGTTTATAAATGACTCCTAAAGGACTGATTTCTCGAATTCTCTGGCGAAAACTTGAATTCACTTTCTCCTTTACTCGTTTGTACAATTGTATTTACAATTGTACGTTTTAAAATTTTAAACCAAATCTAAAGAATTGAAATTTACCTTTATCGTTGCTCTTGGAATTTGCGCTTGTCCGCGTTAGCTTTATTGTCGTATCTTCGTCGATTGGATTCAGCGGTCTCTTGTTTACGTTATTTTCTTTATTCTTGTTGAACTTTCGATTTTTATACATTTTTAATTTTTTAATAGCAATCAAGTTTTGCAACGCGCGCAATTCAATTCCACAACACAATCTGTCAGTTCTGAGCGTCCGTTCGGCTTTTATATGTTGCTATAAATAGTAAAACCAATTTACCAGCATCAAAAGACTTCAGTAATCAGAATCACACAATTTTGAATATGCAACGTTATTATTATGTGAATTATGCGTTTCTCTTTGTAATGCGGCCCCGAGACGGTCAAATGGTTTGAGTCAAATGTGAGCATGTGTTGGAGAATATTTGTATGTATGGTAAAACAGACAATGTTTGACCAAATATCAAAGTGGTTTAGATATTTGTGACGCACTGCAGGGGCCAAAGCAAAATTGCCATTTCGTTTTGTTCGTCGTGATGTTAACATCGTGCGCATGTCGGCAAACCAAACAAGCGACGCGGAAAAACAATTTTTGTCGCGAAATTTATGCGATAACTGACTTCTTTTTCTTAAGCACTGTTTAATCCGAGTGCTCTTCTCTTTATTTTTTCACTTTTTAACACACTTTGCCAGTGCAAAATATGCGATACAATCGTCCGTGTCACTCATAGTATGTCTGCACACCACAAAGAGTCGGAAATTATGAAGATTTGATGGCAATGTTTGTTTTGTGTAAGGGATAAACATCAGTTTACACGGACACATGTTTGACTCAAACCATTTGACCGTCTCGGGGCCGCATAAGAAGTGAAACACTTTGTGCGATAATAAGAAGAAGACGCCAGGCAACTAAAAATCAGTGGACCAACTCAGTGGATGACTCACGATGATGATTTTACTTGCTCAAGTAAAAATTTTACAAGGCGATTTGGCATTTTAGTTGCTTCAGGTATTGAGCGTGTAATGGTCTAATTAGTCCAGCGGTGTCGGATTCAATCGTGCCGGATAGCAATTTGCCCAGTTACTCTAACAGCTAACCGGATTGCAGCTGTCAGTCTATTCTTTTTGCTAGTGCTGCCGTATAGTTTTGTGCACAAAAGAAACACACTGTTTATTTTCTTCTGAGATGAAATTTTACATTCTTTATTAATTTTATGGCACAGAATTATCATAGTTGTTACATCTCTATATTGTGTACTACTTTTTTTTAACTAATTTCGGCAAAAACAATCACTTCTTTTGTTGAACTAAAATCGAAGGTCACTGGCAACACTTTTCTGCAACAGAGTTCACAAACAAAATATATCGTGAAAAATTAATTCAAACGACGAAATAATTGACTCAATGTGTTGAGTGTTGTGTAAAATGTACGATGTGTACAAATTAAAAGCAAACGAAAGCGCAGGTGGATTGTATTTCCAATAAATATTCCCTCGTTTTAATCAGTGTTGCCATATTACCTCTTGCATAGGAAAAGCATTAATTCTATTTCAATTTTCAACGAATTTTTTGGGTGGCAACATTCTTTTCACAGCTGACACGACTTTTGCGGTAGTTTTCTAATCGACGCAGAAATTTCTACTACTCAATCCGGTCAGAGTAATAGCGAACATTGTGTTCGGGTAAGATAGATTTTGTCAGCTGACACGATTTCTAACCTTACCGCTAGAGTAATTCTACCATTAGTGTGTTAGTAAAAAAAGCGTATATGAATAGCCGAAAAGCGCCGCCATTAGCAAAAACCTGCCCGTGTAGAAGCGGGTTTGGGCAACTTGATTTGCTCATTTTGACAGTTTCTTAGTAAAAAAGGGGGACAGTTGACCGTGCATCTCACTTGCACTCACTACAGAAAAGTGTGGTGTGCATGGCCAAATGGCTACCCCAAGGGTACTATTGCGCACCAGTGTTGCTGAGCGTCCGTTCGGCTTTTATATGTTGCAAGTAGGCGGAAACCAAGGCACATTAACATTAATGTTAATTAACAGTAATGTGCCTTGGGCGGAAACTAGAAACTTTTTCCTACTTTCAATTTCTCAACACAAATTAGAAAAAATGGTAGTTTTGTTCGAAGAAAATTATTTATTTATAAAATAAATAATAACCCTATATAATAATAATAGCCACCAAAATTTAAAATTCGGCTTCGGCTTCCGCTTGAGGCGGAAACTAGGAACTCGAAAACAAATAGCACCAAACTCCAAAAAAGAAACAGCTTATTTTAAAGAATTCCCCACATGGTGGTAAACATCTTCAAATACGAAAGTAATTTTTTCTTCGGCATTCTCTTCCATTCTGTGTAGTCAAATTTCTTCACTAAAGCATAGTGTTGTTCCGATACCGCCTAGTACTCGATTCCAGTACTCAAAAAAAGTATCGTTAAAAAGTATCGATGCCAAGAAAATATCGAGCTCAAGTACTCGAGTACTTACTCGTACTCATTAGTCTCGGAACAACACTACTAAAGCGCCACTCTAGTGCACCCTGTTCTTCAGTTTTGGACGTGGACGTCGTGTAAAAATGTGAAAGATAAAATCGGAACAATTTCGACCAAAACGCGTAAAATATATTTTTAAAACGCTGTAAAGGGTTTCAAACACATAAGCTGAAGTAAGTGCCCAGAAAATAGTTGAGAGGAGGTAGATGTGAACCCATAGAACGGTTTGAAAACAAGTTCCAAGAAACAGCAAAAACAAAAAACGGTGACGTCGCTGTTAATCGAGCAGAAACAGTCATTTGGGCGGAGACCAGGGTTGCACAGAAATTTTGTAGTTAAAAAGCACATATGAAGAAATAGAAATAGCAGCCACTCTGGCCGGCGGCGATAGTGAATTTGCACTTGTAATTTTTCTTCGGTACTTGCAGAGCATAATTTAATTTGTCTGGCGCGCAAATGGTCATGGCCAGTGAAAACATTATGGACGAGCTAGCATCATTGATTCGCACAGAAATTCCCGATGGACGCCAGAGCCTGCGCGATAGTTACACCAATCTGGAGCGTGTGGCCGACTATTGCGAGGACACTTACTATCGGTGAGTCAAGGGAGAGAGAATACGATTGAAAGTCCTAGTTAAATCTTTAACTATCCTTGCAGGTCTGATAACAAAAAGGCCGCTTTGGAGGCTACTAAGAACTATACCACGCAGTCGCTGGCCAGTGTAGCGTATCAAATTAATACACTAGCGTACAGCTACATGCAGCTGCTTGAGCTGCAAGCACAGCAACTGAGCGAAATGGAATCGCAAATGAATCACATCGCGCAGACTGTACACATTCACAAGGAAAAGGTTGCCAGGCGGTAAGTATTGCAGGCCAGAATGCTCAGAGAATTTATCTAATGTTGCTGAGCTCACCCTTGCATTTCAGTGAGATCGGTGTACTGACTGCCAACAAAGTGAGCTCACGTCAATTCAAAATTGTGGCTCCAATTAATCCGGAGAAGCCCATTAAGTATGTGCGTAAAGCTATCGATTACTCCATATTGGATGAAATCGGCCACGGCGTAAATGCCTCGCAAACACGGCAAAAGCATCGCGGCTCTAGCCACGGGTCCATACAATCGCTAGCCACTTCTTCGTTGGCGCCGTCTGTCGGACCACCACCGACCACTAAGCCGCCCACTCCACCGCAAATGTCGCGCGGCAATACCGGTACGTTGGGCAAGTCGGTCAGCAATACCGGCACGTTGGGAAAGAGTTCGCGGGAGTACCGTACGCCGCCGGTGGTTAATCCGCCACAGGTGCCATCGCACTATGCACCCAATTATCCCATTGGGCATCCGAAGCGCATGTCCTCGGCTTCGTCCAGCACCACTGCGACCACTGGCGGAGGGGCCAGTGGCAATGAACGTGCTGCAGGCTATAGCGCCTTGCCCATGCCGCCGAGCCAGCAGATTGCCACTCATGTGAACCTACCCTCGGCTGGTATGATGCAGTCGCTGCCACCACCGCCGCCCACTACCTATGATGATCGCAGCAGCATGCCGCGTGAGTAGACTGACGAATTTTGGAGTTTGTTGCTCTGAAATAATTACAACTTCTTGGTTTGTAGCCCCACCATCTCCACTTACGGTTTCGCAACATGAAATGACAGAGCAGAGCCACATTGGAATGCATACTCTGGGCAGAAATATTAACAGGTACGAAAACAAAATGTTAAAATTTTTTTGCGTTGTTAAAAGTCGTATCTTTTGTATTGTGGCATTAATTGAAGGAATGGCAACAGGTAATTTTTAATATTGACACATTGGACATACTACATGTTTTACAGTTTCTAATATTTCCATTTTTTCTAACTATTGCTTCCAACATAGGAATCACTTTAGCTTGAATTTCGCACGACCCGGATCACAATCGCCACCCTTACCGCCACCACCACCGCCGGAGGATGAACATCAGGACTTTGGTCGTCCACGCACATCGACATCTCATGGCGGCCAGCTGGCGCCAATAGTGCCAGACGATCAGAATCTACCCGGCTGGGTGCCAAAGAACTACATTGAAAAGGGTAAAGACTAACGAAAGACTAAAATGAAAGACTGAAAAATCACTTAAGCTCTTTTGTGTGCTCTTTTTGTGTAGTGGTCGCTATTTACGATTATTATGCCGACAAAGATGACGAGTTGAGCTTCCAGGAGAGTTCTGTGCTGTATGTGCTGAAGAAGAACGACGACGGTTGGTGGGAGGGTGTTATGGATGGTGTCACTGGTCTGTTCCCGGGAAATTATGTGGAACCATGTGTTTAGAGCGTGTGGAAGCGATAAAGCGGCACTCGTCTCAGATTCAGCTTACAAATTTTAAGCTAGTTTACGACACAAGCAACCCAATTACGCATTAAACAGACGTATAAATCGCGGGGCGGATAATGGCAGCAGGCGCAATATTCGGCATATATTATTTCCACTAGTGCTTTATTAAGTTTTAAACTCTATGCAGCTTTTTATCAATGAGTGCATTCGGTTTTTGCGAGTATGCGTCGTTGTGCCCCGCAGCAACACCCCAAAACATACAAGTTAAATATGAAAAGTAAAGACAGCAAAAGGAATGAACGTTATTTCAAAATATTTAACAATAATTGCAAATTCTAACTCTTAAACTCGTAATCGCACGAATATCGACCTAATAGTTTAATATTACATAATTCATAGAACAAATAATAATATGCCTTTTGCACACAATGAACGAAAGAAACGAGAAAACTATAGATTTTCAAATTTTTACTACATTTATTCTACGTAAACGAAATTACCCACAAATAGGAAATAATTAGACAAACGAATAATTGTCCCAACAAAAAAATATCAAAATTGTAAAATTTGAGTTGCGAATGTTTCTGTTTAAAATTGTCTCGAGAATTTGAAAACAATAAGTATGTTTCAAATTCTAAATTTTTTTCAACAGTTCTTTTATATATTGAAACCTAAAAGATCAATTTTGGTTTCTCAACTGCACGCGAGATTGAACATCATGTCGCAACCAAGCAAAGATCACATACATACATACATATACTAAGCCACTAACAAAGTCTATAACGCATAAACGTAATGCATTTTCTATAATTCCTTTTTAAAATTTGTTAAGCTTATGGAAATGAATATTTTAAACCTCTATATATTATTTAGCTAAAGTAAAATTTATGTTGCTACAGAATATATGAATATATAAACATATATGTATTAAATATGCATTATTACAGCATAATTAGATAATTAAAATTATAATAAAGTGATTCGCTGAAAATATGTTTTACTTTTATTACAGTTTATATAAAATGATAGAGTAAGAGTAAAAGTAGAAAAGTAGTCTTTGTTTTTTTTTATTTCCTATCACTCTTCTATAAAAAGAAAATATATTTTTGAAATTTCATCTTTATATGAATGCTTTACTGCCAAATCGATTAAATCCAATTTCTGAATTTGATTAAATTTTAATTTCAAAATACTTATTGACTCCTAACTGTATAATATTATCAGAGAAATTTGTTTTGGATATTATACGGTTTCAAAAAATTTTTAAATTAAAATTTTAGAAATATGAGTTAATTAATTTCGCAATTGAAGCATGCATATACATATGTATGTGTGTATACTGTATTGAAAAATATGTATATGTATGTTAGAGCAAAAAGAATAATACTTTGCTCAATTCAGTTTGAAGTGCTTTTCAATTTTTGTCATAAAGAATACGACGTCAGATCTGTACACCTAAAAAGTATAAAAGGGAGAAGTTGAACTGAAAAGTTTGTCATTTTTTAAAATTATTTGGTGGTGTACAGAATTGAAAAATAATAAAATAAAAAAAAAAAAGGATTCCTATCATGTATATGTACATATTTTTCCATAAAGTAAAATATTCCATCTAACTGCTTTCTATCCTTTTCTATTCCACTCTTCAAATAGTCTTGGAACGTATCTTCATATTTGTTCAATTTGATTTATGACGATTTTTTTATGCAAACGGCGCTTACTTGTGTAAGACCCAGCATCGTTCAGCTGTCTGCTTGCCGCCAATTCTTCTAACCACCCACCAGACATTGAGATTCCACAATGATGAATAAGGGAAAGCCAATTGACATCTTCCATTAAAACATCGTGCCGCGACCAGTCCGTATATATTTCACATGCTTTGCAATGCGTTGACTTTTTTTTTATTTACATTGGACAATATTTCAAAGGTGTATCGGTGGCGCACAGTGATTCGTTTCATAGAGAAAATTCAAAAAGGTAGACAATTGAAGCCAAACCATTTGGTGCCATTCTAAAAGTAACATTCCAACTATAAAAACCCTGCATTGTTTCTAATTTGAAATAACTTACATAGGACAATAGGAATAAGGTGCCAAATTTTAGAAGATACAATTTAGAAAATATGTATGTGCAAATAGGTGCTGGACTTTTTTAATTTCAGTACGCAATTTCCTTTATCGTAATAAGCAAAATATTCCCCGATATCTTCCGAACTAAAAAAATAATTCAATCTAAAAATACATACATAAGTCGTTTTTCGACAAAATTCCATTTTCAGCCCAAAAGCATGCAAACATGTAGAAATGCGAAAGTATGTAGAATCGTGTTTTCCAAGCCTTAAAGATTCCTACCAAAATTGTTTATGACTATGCTATCAACATGACTAGATAAAAACCTTTCCTAAAAATCTAACCTTTCTAACCTGGCCAAATATGATGAAAATTAAATTTTTCAACTTTAAGCCTGTTTTGTGGCCTAACCAAAACAGTTAAATTAGGTAGTTCAGGTAGTGATGATAAAATATGAATTTCAAATAAAAGAAAAATTCGTGGCGGTTCCGAAAAGAAAGTATATTGTAATAAAAGTGAACTAGAATTCGATTCGATGTGATTTTTTTACTTTATTTTGTGCGCGTGACTGCAAATAAATTTATTAACTGGCATTAAATGGAAATCCAATTTAAATGCGAATTCGAATTTGAATAATTTTAAAACTTTAAACTCTAATCGTAAGTGGTAGATCGTGATGTGGTCGTTCCGGAGACGACCCTAGCAATTTCCCTGAGCAATTAAGGCCTGCGCGTTATTGGTAGAGGCCCGCCGCGTGTTCCTTCGAGTGCGTCAGCAAACTCTTGAGCAGATTCTAAGTGGGCGTGCGTTTCGACAGGCGCACGGTGCGTCGTGACGTTGACGACGTCGAAGAGGACGACGTTGAGGACATCGGTAGTTTCGGTAGTCGCGCATTCACCGCTGGTCCCATGTGACGATCGGGTCCGTCGTGCGGTGCAATTGGTCCAGCAGAGGCGGCTGCTATTTGTCCGTCAATCGGTGGCAAGGGTGAGGAGGGCGACCATTCCGAGGAGCTGGAACTCGAGCCCGGCGATTCGGAGCTGCGAAGTTTATAAAATGCAAAAAGTTTTGGTTATTTGCTTTGTATTCGCCCGCTTACCCAGCAGTGTAAATGGGTGGCAGTTTCTTTTCATACGCCGTGCTCGGTGCCACTGTGCCCGCGTGTATCTCCTGCTGGTACAGGCCGTACAATTCCCGCAGCTCATCCGGCAGCTCCACGTTACCCTCTTCGATGAGTCGTCGCTGTGAGCTGATGATGTCCTCGCAGAGGCGCCGCTGTCTCTCCGCCCGCAGCAGTTGCAGATCGCGCCGACGCAGCTCGGCCTGTCGGGCCAGCCGCTCGGCTTGCAAGGACACTTTATCGGCTTCAAGCTCGTGCACGCGACAGAGCAGCGCCAGCAGTTCGCGCTCCTCGTCACTGCTTATGCGCTCCGGAAGCTCCTGTAAGTTGAAGTTTTCGTCAATTAAAAAACTTGTTTTTCTTTCACTAAACTGGCGACACACTCTTCAGTGCCGAAGATATTAATGCTGATTCATAATCAGAACAGAAGTCATAACAATCAGTAAGATATTCGATTTCAAAAGCGGAGTAAAAGTTAAGACTCCAAGTCACCGCGAATTTTATGAATTGCAGGCAAATTTTATTTTCGAAGGATATAAGGAAATCTTTTTTTGGGAAGATTAGCTTGCTGGAATTTCTATATTACATCTCTGCTCGCACTTACATCTTCCAGTTGGACGCCCTTCTGTCGGCACAATTCGAGCTCCTGTTCTGTGCGTTCGCGTATCTCCTTGTATCGCCGCGTCTCCTTCTCAATAGCGGCCAATTCTCCCCAGGCATTCTTCAGCGCCACCGAGCCCTCGGACTCCATGTCTGTAAAAGTCGAAAAGCAAGAGTAAGAAAGAGCCCAAAAATTAGACAATTGTTCTCGCAGAAAACCTGAGAAACCTTTAGAACCCACCATCATCCGCGGGCGTGTCGTACAGCTTGCCCATGCGTCCCTGCCAGTGCGATATGATCATATGCTGCCGCTCGGCATCCAACTCCAAACCAAGCAAATGGCTCTCCGCTTCGAGCAGCTTGCGGCGCAGCTTCATCTGTTGCTTAAAGGTAAGCACGATCTGCTCGCGCAAGTATCGCAGCTCCGTCTTGCGCTTCTCGTCGTCCTCGGTGGAGCGCGATTGCGTGGCTGCTGCGGCGGCGGCACCACTGCGTGGCCGTTCCGTCAGCATTTTCGAGCGTAGGCGAGTGACCTCTTCGCGCAGCTCTGAGACCAGATTCTGGTAGTGGCGCGTCGGAAAGCTCTTCACCTCGTCGATGTAGACCGAGTTCTGGAGACGCGTTGTGATGCTGTTCGCTCGATCGGCGTACACCAGCGTGTTCTTAGTCTCATCGCGATGCTTGCTCTCGGGCGAGACATGCGCTATCATCACCGTCTTGCACTTGCCGCTGAGTGCCTCCTTGAGCAGACGCGTCAGCTTGGAGTCGCGGTAGTTGACGTAGCGTGCGCCGCCGGAGAGCGCGTTTATGCAATTGCCAAGCGCCAGAAGGCTGCGATTGATGTGTGCGCCCTCTTGCAGGCGTTTGCCGCGGTTCTTTGTCTTCTTGGCGCGCTCCGAACCGGCCAGATCGGTGAGGAACAGACGGCCTTGCTTGGTGCCGAGCGCCGTTCGGCGTTGCACGGCGATGCTGAGCAGGGCGTGGCTGCGCGAGGAAGTCTGGTTGGCTGCCGTGGGCTCCATTGTGCGTGCCTTGTTGCCCTTCAGCAGCAGCGAGACCACCTCCTGACGACTGGAGGTAGTGATCTCCGACAGACCGGCCACGGTTATGCGCTGGCCGCGATTATCCTCGCGCAACTCCAGCGGACCACCCGGATTCAGCAAATCGCGTATGAGCTCATTGTAGATCTCCAAATAAGAGATGGTAACCTGCAAGACGCAATCTATTGAGAAGGGAAACCCACGGCAGACGCTCACTACTCACTTTGCAAGAGTTGGACTCCTCGGCCAACTCAATTTGTGTGAATATCTCCTCAATCGCGCGCACCATAAGGCCGCTTTCGTTGCCACTGGCGTCGGCGGCATCATAGCCAACAGCACCCGCTGTTGCGGCACGATCCGCGCTGGCCAGTGTGGCGGTGGTCTTCTTGCGACAGGGGCCCAGCATCGTGTGCGTCTTGCCGGAGCCAGTGGCGCCGTAGGCGAACACGGCTGCGTTGTAGCCATTGAGCACGTCCTTGACCAGCGGCGCTGTCGTCTTTCGGTACACCGTTTCCTGTGTTGTGCGAGTGGAGAGAGACGGCGGCTTGTAGCACAGTGAAAAATCTGTTCGTATTTGTTTATCAACCTGCGTGTCGTTCTCCTTGAAGACATGATCGTAAGAGTACTGCCGCGGACGACTCTTGCCGCCGTCATCGAAGAGCAGCGCCTTCTCCGAAATGACCTCAATACAGCGTTCGGTGTTTTCGAAACTGGGCCGCACGCGCACTACGACCTTGAAAAGCGTTCAACTCAAGAGCATCAGCAACTTGCAGCAAATTATTTGCAGCGTTCGACTTACCACCAAGCGCTCCTCCTGGGGTGGGGCCGCAGTGGCGATGCCGCCTCGACTTGCGCCCGTTACGGAGGACGAGCTGCCGCTGCCACTAGACCAACAACCGTTTTGAGTCATTGGTAGCGTGCCAATCAACGTCGTATGAGGTCCTTGAACCACACACACACAAACGCACACACGAAACCTTCAGCTGTAAAGAGTAGAAAGTATAAGAAAATGTGAATTGTGTGTCTGCGGCCGATAAAGCCGAATAAGGAGGTCATAGGGATTGACACGCGCCGTGTAAATTTGTTGACAATAAACAGATGAAGTCGGTCATAAGGCGCACGACCATAAACTCTACTGCCCTCGGTCCTGCGTACAACACGTTCAGATACTTATTGAGCGTTTAACGTTCCTACGCATTGACAACCACTTAAAAAAACGAGGCAATTACTGTTGTTTGTCTTGTCACTAGCATCGATATTCAATGAAGTGGGTATTGGACTTGGTCGGCTTTCTATGCCAGATGGTTTTGGTCTACAAGAAGGTTAAGCTCAACTTCAAGTTGCTAGAGCTAAAGATAGGACAATTTTGGAGCGGCACAATGCCTTCAAATATGCATTGCTTCTCTGCTTTAAATGCACAGGTTGCAAATAAACGTCATCGTTCTTACTCTACCCACTAATCGAATAGTTTTCCTTTGGCCACAATCTCCGTCTACCGAAATGTCTCTATCTCTTCCTGTTCTATGTCTCTATCTCTTCCTGTCTGATGGCACCACTACACAGCAATTTTGTTAACTCAAATTATACCATTGAAGTGACAAAATTGTTCCATGTTCATGTGCCCAATCAATCAAATTAATGTGGTTAATCGATTTTGTCGTTAAAGCGTGGTCATTTCTAGATTTAATAATATGCATTTGTTTACTTTTTCGCCTTATACGAGTATGTGCCTGGGCTCCCGCTGACCACTTCATCCAGTTACAGCAATCCGACAGCCAGCCTTTTAAATGATTGTAGCTGCCTATTAAATTCGAATTGAAATTGTGAAAATTGTTTTATAACACGAAATGAATGGAGCTTGTCAATGTGTCCTGCGGGTAGCTAGGATTGCATTGTTATTGTGCAAAAGCTGTCAAGTTGATTTAGGCGGTATTCGAGTTGAGCGCATGTGCCTAGATAGGCTGGATACTACTTTGTATCCATCGAGCATGTCATTTTGAGATATTTGTATGCACATACATTAAATTAATTGCTTTATTGGTAATTGTTCTGGGACTTGTGATCTCAACTGTGAAATTAAATTTATTTAGTAACAGTTGGGGGACTAACAGCAGTGAATGGCGCGTTTTCGATCTTTGATATCATGTTCATAAGCCCACATCTCCATTCTTGAAAACCTGATATTTTCCTATTACGAGATTGGAATTTAAGAAATTGTAACAAACATGGCGATTGGCCAAGTCCTAAGTCCCATAAAAATGTTTCTAATATAAATTGTAAGAAAGTGGTCTTCAGTCCGAAAACTTATTAGGAAGTGAGTCTGACGTAATACTACATATGTACATAATATGTTATATGCTAGTCACACTTAATGACTCAGAAAGATAATGCCTATAAAATAAATTGCAATTTTTGTCAAAAAAGGATATTACAACTGTTATTGTAGGCCGAATGATTGAAAACTAATTGTTATTCAAACATTTTTACCAAAAAGGCTTAACCGACAGTAGTGATGTTCCTGCGGCTTCGACGACATTTTTTCTGTCGACAGGTTGAACTAATTGGCTCTGAGTGCGTCACTTTTGACAAGGTTGAGCAATTGCTTAGTTCCACACACACTTGAACACAATTTTCCCTATTTTATTCGATCAATTAATTTGACTTTCTCCCTGTTGAGATGCTAGCGATTAACCGGAAGCGCGCTCCTCACGGGAAAACGCTATATAATGGGCTTAGCGTGCTTTGGTTGGGGACCATCGGCGAGCAACACTGCGCGCCTGTCTCTGCGGCGGCCATCACGATTCGCTTCTGTTTTGTTTCTTTTGAATTCTGGCGTTTGGTGTTGAGCAATTTCTTTGTTTTTGTCCGACGCGCGTTGATTATTCATGCTAGATAGTGAGCGCATTTGGGCGCACCAGCGGCAGCTCGGCATATAAGCTCGGCGTCCAACCCGCTGTTACAATAACGTGCTGTGTCGTTCGTTGTTGCTACATATGTATGTATGTAGTATATATCGTGCGCTCTAATGGCCTGTGTTGCGCGCTGGGCGTTGCGGTGATAGAGGGGAGTATCGAATCCTGCGGCATGCTGTTTTGTACAATACAACAAATTTCAGTCATGTCTGGTGTTTCCTTCTTTTGGCGCTGAAATATATTGCTTTGCATGTTATTGTGCTGTCACATTTACCCGTCAAACCCCACCAATGATAGCTTCTATTTCATTTATTGATTTTAAAAAGAAGTAGTGCAGATCCTTGAATGATTTGGCGAATTTTTTCAAGCGAATGCCCATTAATCGACTGACAATGAACGAGGTTATTATCACTTTTAGCTTGGGAAAGGTTCAGCCAGTATCGGGCTTTCTCTATTTTCAAAGCGCATCTTAGAAATTATTGTTATGAGGAGCGTCAAATTTCCAATTGTGAATATTAGTTTCGTCTATGATAAATACTGAGTTGCAAGGCTGAGTTGCAAGATATTGAATTAAGATGGTACTATATGAAATTTATATGGTCTAAGTCTGCAAGTGATTGATTCTGGGCCCTCTCGCACTAGCGACCGCAGCAAATGGTAGTTCGACTTGCTCTTGAGATGATTAAATCTTAATCGGTTTGAGTCTTTGCACCAAACTCTTCAGCTTCTTATACTTTGGGACCTCGAGGAAATTGGGTATTCATGGACATGATGCTTTTGGGAAGGCGATGCTTTCGATTGGCCGAAGACGCTGGTTAATAAATTTATCAAGGCAAACAAATAATGTATTCGTAGAAATGGTTGTTCATGCCGAGATATCTGGAATCAAGAATATATAGAATCTGGAATCAAGTGCATAAACCCTTGTCAACTAAGTCAGGCCGCGTTATATAACAAGTTCGACGCAGAAACCTGAGGAATCAAAGAATATCTGATTAAGATGTTCTTTCGGGAAGACGATAAGAGACCTCAAAATAAAGTGCTATGCAGCGTCATCTCCAAATAACGGTTGATTTTGGTAAATGCTTTCTGTAGAACCTGTACAGAAGAATCCTTTGAATATTTCTTCCCACTAGGAAAAGAAATATGGTTTCTCGTAAAATTTGAGCGACTCCCAAGTACTCAAAGTTGTTGCAGCTCAGTCAGGAAAATTGAAGAACCATCACGATGCGCTCAGCAGACGCAGTATTTTTCCAACATGCTATTAAGCATGATATGCTAATTAGCAGCGAACATTTGTGAGCCATTGTGAAGGTTAATTGGTTTTTCTTAAGACTTGTTGTGAGGGTGTATCCGCCCGAAATCAATGCATAATTGAGTACACTTCTCACTTGAAGTGCTGGCTAATGGACAGTATCGACAGTATCGACAGTATCCATCACTAGCTCCACAAGTACGAGCTAAATTTGGTAATTATTGATTCCATGTTCTTATTTTTGCCGTTGTTGCTGGCCTTATGTAAATTAATATTTTTGTAAAAAATATAGCATGGAACGAGCGGCACTGAGAGCCTCAAAGGTCAAGCTTTATATGTTGTTGCTGCTACTTCGGGTACTCTCTGCTTGCTGCCTTAAGCCGCGATATGCAAATTAATTCATTTTTCTATAGTTTAAATTTGCATTTTAATTGGTCGAAATGCATTTTTGCACTTTAAATCGACGTAACACATGATTGCGGTTACGGGTTACGGGAATACGGGTGTGCCAATATGAACAATTTGCGCCTGCAACATCAAAATGGCCAACCTACGGAGAGTGGTTAATTCAAAATTCAAACAGTTGAACAAGAAGTGACGGAATTGAACGCGGAAGTGAATAAAATGTAAGTGTGATTGTGCATGAAATGTGTGCATATTCAAGTAGGTCAATGCGGAATTAGAACGCCCTAATAAAAACCGCAATTGAACTACTTGCCAAGTAGTCGCGCTTTTCAGACATGCAAATAAAATATTTTATTTCATAACTTGTGGCCACATTAATAAATGTCCCTACCCTACCACGAAAAAAAAAGAACACGTTGAGACTGGCGAAAGCCAAGTAAACTTAGCCAAAACTTCATGGGGGCCGCAAGTAGGTCAATTAAATACGGCTTGAACGTGCGAGCGTAGCTCACGTCAGGAATATTTGCTACAGGCCAGTGCTGGCGCAATTTGTTAGCTAGATCAGGACGATAAAATTCCTGTGTGAAAGATTACGTAAATGTAATCTGCGGCAACCTGGTCAACTCGAAAATTCCATTTTCATAGTTTTTACATGTGTACGAGTATATTCAATTCTGAACTTACTATATACTACAACAAAAGTAAATTTACAACTTTACAACACCACGACACTATTAACCGTTTCGATTAAGAAGTCGCGTTTGATTAATTGTTTTTGTTTTTGGTTCTTTTCTATTTTCCGTTAGGATTTCAACACTTTGTGTAGTTCGTCCTTTCACCTTAAAGTTCCAAACTCAACTAAGTGTTAGTACGCTCTACTAAATACAAGCAGCTATGGTCAACAGTGGCTAGCAACTAACAACAGCGAGCTGCCAACTTTCCGCCCCTGTTCCGCCTCCTGCTGGCAAAGTTATGCCATATGTAAATATGTAAGGCACTAGTTTCGCTGAAATGTGCGCCTAAAGAATATGTCAAGGTGTAGTTGTGTGCGCCGATATGTGTGTGGCTTTGTGGGCTATTGAATTCAGTTGTAGCCGGCGCGAGAGGCATTTCAATGTATGTGTTTGGCTGTGTGTGTGTGTTGTTGGTATGTTAATGTGTTAAAGCGCCATTTTGCATTTCACTGACTGTTTACATTTTGTTTTAGAGTGTGTGTGTATTTTAATTCAAGCCTAACATTATGCAGCAAAAGTAACTAAATTCTCATGCGTATTTTTGCAATTTTAACATTATATTCAAATATTTTCACAACTAATTAAAATAAGCGTATAAGTTTGAACAGTGCGCAAATTTATCAGTTTATCAAGTGTTTGGCTGTCAAAAAGAAAAAACTAAAATGCCGAGAATCAGTGAAAAATAAAGATTAATGTTGGAGCTGTTTGGAAAATATGACTGTAACCCTTTCGCGTTTATTTTGATTGTTTAATACTAAACTTTTATCATAATGTTATGGATCATAGCTAAGCAGGGTTGCATTCGTTGCCGTATAAGTTTACAAGCATCGTTTGCACAGCGAAATCATCGCGCAAATTTATCACATACATATGTGCAAATGAACTTTAATACAAAATTTGGCTGTTCGTTTATCAGGTGATAAATTTGTCAAGTTATCAGACTTTTGCGCGTGTAAAAAAATACCCCTATTCAAATATTTTGTACAACTAATTAAAATGTATTCCAATACTTTAATTAATCAAAATTTGTGATATATGCATATATGTATGTACACATTTTTTTCCTTAGGGCTGATTTTTCTATAGTCAGATACGCATTATTTATAATTGTCTATGCTCAAATGTTTCTTATTGCAATTTTCTATGAACCAATTTGCACGATTTTAATATTGACTATTTCTTGAGGTGTTACAGCACTTGAAATTGCATTTTTGGAGATTTTAAAAAGATGGAATTTAAAACGTGCCGCATAATGTACATACTTATAAACGATTACCCTTCAGCAAGGCTCGCAAGTCTGCCTGCTGCCGTTCAGAGCAAGCGTCATTGGTAATGGGAGAGGTAGGGCCTGGTAACACTCGAACTGCAAATTAAGTTCTTTTCTTGAGGCCCTGGACTCTGTATGTGTGTGTTGGTTAGCACGCTGGCTATTGTTAACTGCGACACTGCCAAAGTATTGCCAATATTGTTGGTAAGGCATGCTAAACAGTCGCTGCCTCGTGCCTTGATGGGCGGTTTTTCCTCGTAATATGTTTTTGTTTCAATAGTGCAGTGTAGGCGTGGTGTTGGGTTAGTTGCTGTTGACGTTGGTGCAATTTTCGTCATCCTCGGAAGTATTTCATGCCACCACTCTCTTCGTATAGCTAACAACAGACCGCACTTAGCACCTTCACATACGGCCCCTTCAACACCGCCCCTCATGCATTCCCACTGATGATATTTAATTCATCAACTTCCGCTAGAAATTGCCATGAAGTGACTTCAGTGAATTAAATTGGAGCGTGAATGTGTGACTTATGACGATTTAAATATTTATTCGCAAATGCAAATGGCAGCCGATTAATCGAAAATTTTAAATTTCTTCGACTCACTTCATTTTGAGGTCGTGCTTGCATGAAAATGCGAAGGATAAATTGTCGGAAATTTTTCGCTTTCAGAGCGAAAAATTGACTATTAAATGGTGCCAAGTTTGAATCGCATGCTATAGGGAGGACATAGGAGGGCGGGGGTGAGGGTGATGTTATTTGGTCTTGGCAAGTGAGCGACAGCGAGGCACATAGCATGGAAAATATGCTGAAGGTGCAAAACACTAAGAGCTGTGGAATAGCTGGATATAAAATTCGTACACGGCTTTTATAGTAGTACCTTGATATTTGAAAAAAGTTCTTTATCTACAAATGCTTTAATTCAAAGTACAGTGGAGTCGGGATATAGTGAACTAATTATTGCAAGGCCTGTTCACAGTATCAAGGCTGTTCACTATATCAAGGTTGACATTTTTTGTTCAAAAACCCATTTTATTTGTTCAAAATTGACATTTGTGTATATAAGTGCAAGAGATCATTAGAATATGCACTCGACAAAAAACAAAACAAGCAATAACGTCAAGAAACAGCTGATTTTGCAGCAATCAACAGCAAAAGTACAATTTAGGGGATACCCGCTTTCGTTTCTGATTCCTTTTTGTATTTTTTCGTTCGTTTCTGCTTGAAAATGCTTTCAAAAATTGGTTCACTATTTAGAGGTTTTCGATTTTTCACTATTTAGAGTACTCCATGTAAAAATTTAGGTGTTCACTATATCGAAGTGTTCACTATACCGGGGGTTCACTATATCCCGACTCTACTGTATGTAGTTGTAATTTAGTAAAAAAGTCTACTATAGCGCAGAAAATAATCAAAGCTCATGAATTCGATCGATTCTACTGATTATTCTTTTGGGATCATACTCTTTCGATTGTGACTAATAGTTGGAGGACAACTACTGTTGGTCACATAAATATTTTATTTACATATTTATTTGGAAGAAATTAAATGGAAGAAAGTATAAAATTTGAATATTTTTTATATAAAATGAAATATTTCTTACTGCTCTGATAGATTTATTCACCAAATCACATAGGTAAAATGTAACTTTAAACCGCTCCTGTCTTATGAAAAAATAAAAAAAAAAGTGGTCTTAAAGCTGCTTTGAGTAAAGTAATCTAATTTAAAAGGGAATTCTCTCTCAAACACTCTTCTTCTTGAAATTCGAAGTTGCGGTGCAATAGGGAAAGAATGAGCACGCGCAAATCGTACTATCTTGATGTATAGCAAGGGGGCTTTTAGGTCACCACTTGTTTCTGTAAGCAGAGGTGTAGTCATGTATAAAAAGGTTTGCGAACGCAACTTTTATTAAATGCACAAGGGAAAGTGGAAGAAAAAATTACATCAAACTTTATTGAAAATTTACAAATTTTAGTTTAAATTTATTTACAACGGAATCATGATTATAAATAATCATGAAACAAAGAGAAGGCACTAACCAAAAAGGCTTTTTCCCTGAACAAAATGATTTTCACAATCAAATATTTCCTACAATTAAGGCATTAATGTAAATATGTTTGTTTAGATTGTCAAAGGATTGCATATTTTTATGGAAAAAAAGATTATTCAGAAGAAAATATTAATTCGAGCTTACCGTATAGACATTTTGCTGTTTAGAAAAATTGCGTTACTGTTCCTTTTCTTTCCCTTCAACCTATCTGTAAACTACGTGCCTGTCTTCTTGTCTTCTGGGTGCAATTCCTCAAAGAGTACATGTATGTAAGAGTGTGTAAGTATGAGCGAGAGCCCAAATGAGATTTCCTCTCTGCGCTGGGAGAATGATTTTCGAGTTTCTGGTTCCGAGTTCTTTCATGCCCTTTGTGTGCTCGTAGTATTGATAGATTTGTTGGACAGGTTGTTCTCATCTGAAATAAAAAAAGTTAAAAATAGCAAAATATTTTTATTTCTATGCTCAAATATAGAAGATCGACCTAGAAAGCGAAACTGTGGGATAGCTATAGTTAATTCATAAAATGACCTGATGCTGAGCATGAAATAAATAAAAAATACGCTGCACTGTTTTGAATTGGCAGTGAAATGTAAAGAATTATGTAAAAATTTAAAGTGAATTAACATTTCATGTGTTTTGAAGAAGACGAAGGAAAACGTGTATTTTCATGGGCTTATGAAAAGGGGAAGAAAACAGGATTGCCGGGAGAAAGAGGTTACAGGCAAGTGTGTATTACATATGTATATTGAAAAATCGTGTGTCAAATGAAAGTAGTAAAGTACTGCCAGAAAAATAGTAGAAAAACGGATAGATAGAGAGAGTGAGAGAATACGTGTTTCTAAAGTGTATGAGTTGGTCAATGGCCTTTGTGTAGAAAATAACTCGCAAAAGAAAATTGGAAAAACAATACTCAAATTACGCATTACATGACCAAAATATAAGAAGAGTTGTTTAATGTAAATCATGGTACATATTTATTTTTATTCACTCTAAGTTTTTGAGAGGTTATTTATATTAAAGCAAACTAACTGGATACACTGGGCTTCAGTTGATATATTTTAATAATTTCCAATAGATATCTTTCAGTCTATACATGCTGGTTCACCTGCTGTATTAGCTCTAACAGTAAGGATATCAAATGATTTGTATATTTATACGAAAAATAAATGCCACGGTCCACTAGTCTCTAGTAAAAATCCTTCAACAAAAACAAACCTGAACGGTTACTATGGGCTCATATTAGTGTAACATACAAGAGGTTGACGACGGGTCTGCCTTCAAATTATAACCTAAAAATTTCATAAAACCAAAATAATAAACTACAACAACAAAAATTTTTCATTATTGTAACTAACTCTCCAAAATTTGTTTCCGGCTCGTTAGTGGCTCGTAGGTACCCTCACATAGTTTTTGTGCAGCTAAGAAAACTGCTCATGGGAAAAACATTGAACTTTCCACAGACACGAACCTTAGCAGTTTTTCGAAACTATTTCAATATCATTGCATTAATCATTTTTGGATTTCAAGCCGTTACAATATTTAAAATGATATGTGTAGACAAATTCATGTGCGTTGTATTCCGTTTCTTCTTTGTCTTTCGGACTGATTTCATTTGGCACATTATTTTCAAATTATTAATTTCTCTAATCCATTTTATTGCAGAGCTGCCGAAATGTCACCATCGGAGCGGGCACAGGAACTGCCGACGGAGCTGTGGATCAAGGTGTACGGCTACTTGCCACACAGCGACATGCAACAAGTGCGTTTGGTGTGCAAGCGCTGGCGGCAGATTGCGCTGCTGCCCGAATTCTTGTGCGCCAGCAAGCTGCGGCTAACGGAGCACAACCTGCGCGACATAAGCAGCCGCCTCAGCGAAGGCCACACGCTGTTCCAGCACGTGCAGTGCGTAGAGCTGGACGGAGTCAGGAGCGGCGAGGAGCTGCGATCTGTGCTGCGCAGCATCGGCAAGCACGTGCGTAGTTTGGGACTGAAGCAGGTGGACGTTTTCGGATGCTGGAATGAGTGGCACGGATACCTGCCCAATCTGCAGGAGCTGAGTGTGAATTGTCTGCACGCTGCCGCGGAACACGACGCTTGGACGCAGCTGAACTTTAGCGACTTCCCCAAGCTGCACACGTTGGAGTTGACGTGCGGTTCTAACCTGCTGCAGTGGCGTCACGCCCTGCTGCTGCAACTTACACATGAGTGTAGCAAGCCACCGCTGCTGCGGCGTTTGCAGTTGCAACTAATGTGCGAGGCCGAGGAGGAGCTGCTGCTGCAGGTGCTGGAAGCGCAGGCGGCCACGCTGGCGCATCTAAGCATAAATTTCCTGTGTACGCCGCGACTGAATTTCGCCTGGCGGCGCCTCTGCCAGCAGCTGCAGCGGCTGGAGAGCATTGGCTTGTGTGGCAAGTGCAGCAGCGAGTGGCTGGAGATCGTCTTCAGCAGCATACCCAACGCAGCGCCGCTGCAGCTCGTCGATCTGAACGGCCTGCTGCAGGCCACCAACGTGCTGCTGCGCCTGGTCGCGCAAAAGTGGCCGCACACGCTGCGTCACTTGGAGCTCATGTTCTGCGTGCAAATCAGCGACGCCGGACTGCGGCAGCTGGCGCATGTGCGCCACAACCTGCGCGTGCTGAATCTCGCCTACTGCCACAACGTGACGAAGCGTGGCTTGCTGGAGGGCATCGCCAGCCAACGCAACACCACGCTGCGTCAGCTGCACCTGAGCGATCTGCAGCAGCTGGACGAGGAGTGCATCTGCCTGCTGGCGCAGCGGCTGCCCCACCTGGAGGCGCTCAGCTTGAACAACTGCAGTGATGCCGTCACAGACAAGGCACTCGCTCACATCTTTCGCCATCAACTGCGCCTGCAGAGTCTACTGCTCGACGACTGCATACGCATCAGCGACGCCGGGCTGCTAGGCTGCCGCGAGGCGCCGTATGCGATATCCCGTCTGAGCGGCCTGCAGACACTGAGTCTGCGTAGCCGCAGCAGCCTTTCGAATAGCGCCATGCAGGCGCTGCAGTTCCGGGAGCTGCGCACACTCCAGCTCGGCTACTGCCACAAAATCTCCATGGCGGGCATTGCGCAGCTCGTGCTTAATTGCCCCACACTGGAGAACTTGGTCATCTCGAGTTGTCTGATGCTGGACGACGAGGCTATTTTGCACATAGCGCAGAAGCTGAGGCGTCTGCGCAAGCTGAACGTCAGCAACTGCTTGAATATCACGGAGCGGGCGGTCGACTACATCGTGACCTTCTGCGATTCGCTGCAGGAACTGACCATGTGTGGCATCGACTCGTGGGAGGTGTGTGATATGCAGAAGCGCCTGCTCGAGGTAAAGCCGCGACTCAAGGAGCTGCATCTATGAGCAGATGCATTGCGGGCGCCTTTCCCTTTTCAGTATGACCACAACAAAATCTATAAAGTCAAATTTTACTTTCACCGACTTTTCTATAATGACAAAATAAGTAAGATTCTGTGCAATCGAGTTTTGTATGGAAACATTTTTCTACATAAAATTCATGTATTATACAATTTGTAAATTTTATGTACATACATATATACATATTTTTTAAGTGTATTTTTAAATTTAATTGACTAGCTTTTTTGTTTGTTTTAGAAATAAATTAGCAAAAGCTGAATGCAATAATCGAAGCAAAATTTGTACTTGTTTAGTAAAAATTTTTATGGGGAAATAAAATATTTATTGCGCTGCTGAACAGCCGGACGGCTTGCCGTAATGCAGCTATTTTTCACCTTTACCCTCAGTGTGTACTAGGCCTGTAAATCCCGGGATCCCAAATCATTAACAGACCTCAATGGCCCTAGGCATAGAAATGATCAGAAACATTTCTCTTTCGATGTCCGGTTGTTCGACAATCCGTCTGTCCGGGACTGAACTAGAAAGAAAACGGGTAGTCTGATTCGAATAAAAAGCCGCTACATGGACATTTCCCTTAGCTTAAAGTCTGGAATGAGGCAGTTTGGATAATGGACAAGCCTGAAATGCAGCTATAAAATGCCTCTATCTTGCCTAATGGAGTTCTAAGCGAATGAAAATGGTATTTAAGTCAAGGTATCAAAAGCGCTTGGCCCATCGATAAATCTTATATGCTAAGAAAATCCATATTAGATCACTATAAACATTAAACTTTGGTAGGCGGCAATTTGAATATGCTTACATATATCATTATTTCTCTTAGTGTCATCAAAACATTATTATTTAAAAGTACTCTTTAGTATTAGCTCGCATTTGATCAAAAGTTAACGAAGGCTATGGCGTGGCACAGCGTTATTATACCTTGTTACTTGGCCCATGATATTACTCTGGCGGTCAAACTCGACTGTTGTTTCTTATTTTTCTGTTTCATGAATTTAACTATATAATTCCTTCTGGCTGGAGTTTAAAGAATTTTTTTTAATGGTATTAGGTTGAAAATTAAGTTAATGCATATGAAAAATTCCGATACCGAAAGTCGCGGGATTGATAGCTCTTAAGCATTGCAAAAATTTTCATAATTATTGCTTTGATATATGTACAAATGTCGATTCAAACACGACCGAGTTTTAGTTAAATGTAATGAAATTCAATTCAAATGATTTCAGCAAAAAAATTTGCAATAAATCTAAATCAAACAAATGCCAACTGACCTCTTTGCAACCTGTAATTAAGTCACTAATCGAATGCAAAACAACTTAAATATTAAACGCATATCATAGTCGGTTTGCTGCTTTAAGTGGCTTTTAGTCGACTTCGAGTCTGCCACGAAGCTTGCAGATTTTTATTTTAAAAGTTCGACAAAGTGCTGCCCCTGCTTCGCCAATGTGAGACCAACACTCAAAAGCTCCAATTATTTTATCATCCCCAAACCAAAATAAACATGAGCGCTTACGACTATGCAAAGCTCATTGCGCCACGAATGCCGTTAGGCGCCCCTAGGCGACGAAGGACCGCGCGATTTGTATACTTATACATAAACGCGGCATGTAACCGTAAACGCAATCGAATTAGAATTCGGAAATGCAATTAAATGGAAATCACAAAGTGTGGGGACGGGGGCGGGAGGGAAGTTGGAAACTGCTGTGTGTACGCCACGCCAAGCTCTTGGTAATACACGCAGCGCAGATATATCTGATCCGTTTGAGATACAAGTTCGATACGCGGATAAACGTGTACGCGCGCAAATAATTCAATTCGGCAGCTGCTCGTGCATTCAGAGACCGACGACGTTTGCACAGTTATCACTGACACAATCGGCCCAATCCGTGATATCTGAGTGCGGCCCAATGCGCTGCCGAACTGCAATCGCGTGTTGGTAGCAAAGGTCCGGTCAGTCGTCTCGTAGACGTCGAAGTGTTTGCTTGCGAAGAAGCTACTTCTTACTGCTTGCAGTCGCCCGCCACGTTCATTTGAATTTGTTGTGCAATAAAATGGCTCCGACTCGAAATTAAATTGAATGCCGAGTGCACGCTTACGGCAAATTATTGTAATTTGCATGAGATAACGTGGAAACTTTTGTGAGAAAATTACAGGTAGTGCACAGATTAGAGGGATTCCCCATACTCGTGGCAGCACTTGCAGTAGCCGTTAGAGAGTGGCGGCATGGACACGGCGGCACGGCATGTGAACTGCAGCAGCAATGCCTTTGCTGGCAACAACGCGCCATCCCTGCCGGAACTTAATAGCACTTCCGGTGATGTGCCACTGTTCACACAACAGCTGCTCCAGCTGGTCGAGCAGCAGTCCAATGACAGCGCACTGCCCAACAACACTTACCAGTACTTCAATCCGGGGTCCAAGCGCGACTCGCTCAAGATCGTCGTGCCTGTGACCATCATCTACAGCCTGATCTTCGTGACGGGCGTCATCGGCAACATCAGCACCTGCATTGTCATCAAGAAGAACCGCTCCATGCACACCGCCACCAATTACTATCTCTTCAGCCTGGCCATTTCCGACTTTCTGCTGCTGCTCTCGGGCGTGCCGCAGGAGATGTACTACATCTGGTCCAAGTATCCGTACGTGTTCGGCGAGTACTTCTGCATCGGACGCGGCCTGCTGGCGGAGACTTCGGCCAATGCCACTGTACTCACCATTACAGCCTTCACCGTCGAACGCTATGTGGCCATTTGCCATCCGTTTCTGGGGCAGGCCATGTCCAAGCTGAGTCGCGCCATACGCATCATTGTGCTGATCTGGATTCTCGCCGTGCTCGCCGCCATACCACAGGTAGCTCAGTTCGGCATCGACAGCTCCGCTGGCTATGAGCGCTGTCAGGTGGTGCGCATCATTTTCGAGCACTCCTTTCAGCTGGCCACTTTCATCTTCTTCTTCGCGCCCATGTCCATCATTCTGGTGCTGTATATGCTCATCGGACTGCGGCTGTACCGCTCGAATATGATTGGAGGCGCTGAGCCTGAGCGCTCGAGCGGCGGCAGCAGCAAAGCGGGTCGCTTGAGCGTCAGAAGCAACCAGAGCAATAGCATTTTGTACCGGTACGCCGGCGGAGGCGGCAGCAGTGGCAGTGGCGGCCCGCAGTTGAGCGCTGTACGCGGCCGCATGAACCAGAGTGGCACGCGTCGAGTTCTCAAAATGCTGGGTGAGTTTTCCTAAAGTGTAGCAATGATATAAAATGTTTTGATGCTTTTCATTTCAGATGCAAGTTTTTTGTTATGAAATTTTACTTATCTCTATAATCTGCAAGCAATTATTCGGATTATGAAACTGCTATCAATTGTGGTAATTGCTGTTGAAAATGTTAATCGGTTTAATGAATTTTCGAATGAACGATTGTTTGTATTATCGATCAGTACGGATTTGTACACATAACGACGGCTTCGTTTAAAATAGACTAAATATATATAAAATTTTAAATATTGAGTTAAACTCTTTTGTGATTCGTTTTCATAATTTTATGAAGTAAAATTTTCATTATAAATTTGGATTAAAATATAAATTTTAATGGAGTATATATGTTTACAATAGAAACCAATCAAGGAAGAAACGTAAATTGTTCAATAGTCTCCTTAGCCTCTTTTAGATCGGATATATACCTACACACAAAAAACAAGCGACAATTATTGAAACCTGCAATGCATCTTAATCAGATCCCAGCTGATGGATTTTAGGTTATACATAGAACATTTGTTGAAATCAAACTCATTTCAATTGAAAAGCGAATTCAATATAGTTTTCTGGTTCTCCAGGCAATTCTCTATATGCCATCATCCATTCACATGTAGTGCACTTTTCATTGCCTATTTTTGGCGCATGTATTCCATATGCCTAAATTGGCTCTTTCGCTATAACTAACCTCATTTATGAGTATGGATACGGCAATTTGATTGCTCCTTCTGATAAGGAGCTTTTTCTTTTTCTTCGCAATGTTCTATGTGAATCGAATTATTGTCGACCTTTATCGTTGTCGTTGTCGTTGTCGTCGCCGTCGTCGTCATGTTAGCTTGTATGACAGCGACGAGCGGGTAATTATGACGCCGACATGTGTATTTATTGCATTGTAATTGCGACATATTATCGCTTTATTAATCCTTTATCGCACTATCGATATTGTAATGTGTTTAGTCATAGAGACGAGTGCGTCCCTCTGCCGATACAATGCTCGATAGGCTGTTCGCGATGCAGCCAGCTGCAAACTGAAAGTTTGCAAAACGTATGAACGCATGCTGGGAGCGTGACGTTGCCCAATTTGCGGCTGAAGTGCCATGGCGCGAAATGTAATTATGTAATTGTGCGTCAAGTGTTCATGTCCTTTTTGGTATTGTGTGCTTTTGCAGTTGCCGTGGTTATTTGCTTTTTCCTATGCTGGGCCCCATTTCATGCACAGCGTCTGGTTGCCATCTGGAGCCACACCAACCCCGACAATCACGACAACGAACAGCACGAGTTCATCTACCACGTGATGACGTATATATCCGGCGTGCTCTACTATCTGTCGACCTGCATCAATCCGCTGCTGTACAACCTCATGAGCAATAAGTTCCGTGAGGCATTCAAGGTACGCAGCATCTCATAGCATGTTGGTTCTTAAGTTATTGCTTATAATCTAAAATATTTTCAGGCCATATTGTTTCGCAAAAAGTCGAAGGGAACGATGAGCTCGCGCCGCACCCACGAGTCACATCGTCTGCGCCGCAATCCCACACTGACCTCGAGTACTCAACGAGAAAGCAGCGATTCAGAGCTGCATTCCAAGCCCTCCACGCAGCAGGTAACTTATACATACCAACAAATAAAGCTTAACATAACAACAATATTTCTTTAATTCCACAGACTGCTCTGCATGAACGCAAATCAACGAATCCCTTACTCCCATAAAGCATCAAGTTTTATAGAATTTAGAAAAAATATTTGTGTATTGTCGAATAATGTGCCAGCAGCACAAGTAGTTATTGCTGAAATGTACTTAAAATAGTAATGGCTTTAATATGGAAAGTATTTACTTTTTCAACAAGATTTTATTTATGCTTAATTTTTTGGAGCTAATGTATTTGAACATATTTTCAATACGATCACTTTATAATAGATACCACAAGTGAATTGTATGAATATAATATAATCAAACATTAATAAAACGTCACATTAAAGACCCAAATATCTTGTTATTAAAACAGCGAACATTTCTGGGTATCAGATACACCCGCTGTCTAAACTCAGTAGCACACTG
Source organism: Neria commutata (assembly GCA_963457695.1). NCBI lineage: Eukaryota > Metazoa > Arthropoda > Insecta > Diptera > Micropezidae > Neria > Neria commutata. Next base: position 4,192,240 of record OY735245.1, read on the forward strand.
CATTGGAGTACTAAATCGGTATAAGGAAGCGGTCTAGTGCCTTTTTTAGAAAAAGTGCAAACATCGAGAGAAAGACTTTCACAAAACCTACTGAACGTAGAATGTAATAGAATAAAGTTCAGATATTAGATAGATTCTAAACTGAACAAACAGAAATCTGTGGATTGGAGGAAATAGAGCTAAAACTATTAGAAGTTTCTAAGCAGGTCCTTATATCCGAAACTCATTTCATCTATGTATGCATACCTAAGAAAGTGCTAACTATCGAATCAATCCTACGCAATACTAAAACAAAAAAATTTTGATTTACAATTCTTTAGCTGTACTTAAACCATTGAAGATTTTAAAGAAAACCATTGTATCCAATTAGTACAGAAATTATATTTCTCATCTTTCTTGCCCTGCACACTCCCCGGCCTTTAAGATGAAATGCGCACGGCACTTGTGAGGATTCTTATTAATTTTGGCATTCTAGATGCTTCAAAAAATTAACTATTTGCATACATAAGTGTGAGTGACCAAACATTCTTATTGCCCAGACGTGAGTAATCTTATTGATTATTTTCTGCTACTTAAATGTGGCACATTTGCATTGGCCCAACAACAGGAACGAACACTGACATTGTAAGGAAACGGAAATGCAATCAACTTAATGGAAATTGGTTTATAGCAAAAAATGGCGCTGATGCCATTTGCATTATGAACAAACAGAAATTCAAATTTAAAATATAACACCTTCTTTATTTCAATGATTGTTTTGATAATTTGCAGTGCATAGCTAAATTGCTCATAGTTGCATTTTGGCTTACATGCACTCCCTCTCACCCCTCTAACTGTTGCACAAAAAAGCGCAGCCACTTTGTAAATTGTCATAGGATAATGTTTGTATTAATGTGCATGTCATAATCACCGCTAGTATCTGACCTACAATGTGTAGCAAGGGGGCGGCATAAATGCTTATGCCTTGATCCTCTACTTCCGGGAAACGGGTTAAGTAGGGAGCAGCGGCTACAGCCTGCAGTTACCGTAAAATGGCGCGCTTATGTGGCACCGCGAAAGGTAATTAAGTCGCTGCATGTAATTGAGTGAAGCTGGGCGGGCAGAGCTTGCATAATTCTCACTGGGTTCCTTTAACCGTTGTGTCAACAGCTGTTGGGTTTTATCCACATCGACAGTAGATGTACCCGGGTACTTCATACGTTTTGTATGGCAGATAGTTGCTTTTGATATACAAATATTAACTACTACCTGGATTCTTGTAATTTTCTGGTTTTTTTTTTTTTTATTTCTTGGAAATATTGTCTAGTTAACAAAACTTTTATCATAATTTGGGAAAAAAAAAATTTGGTACCTAAATAATCCATTTTTACCAAAAATGGGAATTGCCAAAATCCATAAAAATTTAACAATTTCCAAATTATTTTTTAATCCTTGTAATTTGATCCCTTTTTACCAAGAAAAATAATTAACATTGAATTTTCATTCGCAAAATTCCGTTATATTTGAACTGAAAATCAACCCCTCTTGCTCATAGTGCTATTTTTAGTACCTGTGCGAATAATTATAACTCATAAAATATTTGTTCAATGTAAACATTTTTTTTTTGGAATGTGTAGGAAAACACGTCTACTAACAGGAACAAAAGGGTATTTGGGAATATCTTGCCTACCTACCCTTGCACAACCAGTTTTGCAGGCAGAAACATGATTTTTTGCGCAGGTTTCGTTTTGAGTAGTTTTGTATGCATAAGTCAGTTTATGTGCGATTTTTGAAGTGTAAAGACCTAAAAATTTATTTTGTGCGGCAAATATATAAAAAGTGAAAATAAAATGGCAGATGGTGAGTGGCTAGCTCCGCGTCGATTGAATGCACTACCGTATGAGGAGCAGCGTGACTATATACGCACATTTGTTGAGGCTTCTGACTCCGAAGAGAGTGACCACGAACAAGAGGTAGATCAAGAAGACTTAGAAGGAAATATTGATGACATTGGTGGTGAATCATCTGACGCTGAACAAGTCCAGGAAATTGAGTATCACCTAGAGGACGAGAGGGATTCAGACGAGGAGTATGAAGAACCGCCACTTGAAACTGGTGATTATTATACGGCAAGAGATGGCAATGTATGGTCGTCAATACCACCAATACCTGGACGAATACGTGCGCACAACGTTCTAAGAAGTCGCAATCCTGGACCAGTGCCATCGACAAATGGCTTGACAATGGCAGAAACCTTCAATCTTATGATGTCAAATGAAATATGTGATGTAATTATTCGAGAATCAAATAGAAAGGCAAGGCAAACTTTTGATGCGTACAATGAGCAGCATCCAGATGCGGAACCACGAATATGGGTGCCTATAACTGAAGTAGAATTTCGTGCATATTTGGGTGTGCTTTTGATGGCTGGCGTATGTCATTCCGGTTATGTTCATACCACTGACCTGTGGAAAACAACTTCACATCCATTATTTCGTGCATCAATGAGCTTACGCAGATTTTGGGCAATCAGCCGCTTCATACGCTTTGATAATGGAAACACTCGGAATGCACGCAAACAAAATGATAAGGCAGCTGCAATTACAGACGTATTCCTGATGCTAAATGCCACTCTGCGCAAGTATTATATATGTGGCACAAACGTTACCGTAGATGAGCAATTATACCCATATCGTGGTGGAACTGGCTTCACACAGTACATTCCATCCAAACCATCCAAATATGGAATAAAAGTGTGGTGGGTCTGCGACGCCATTTCATCATATCCCGTGCAGGTAAATCAGTGTTCATACATTCATTTTATTATATCAACTTGTTGCAAATAAACTAAATGACTAATTCAAATTTCATTTTTCAATTTTTATTTTTTCAATACAGGGTCAAATTTATACTGGAATGGCAGCGTCCGGCGAACGTGAAAGAAACGTTGGTGAGCGTGTTGTGAAGGACTTAGTTGTCAACAATTTTGGTGGAAGTGGGCGAACAGTGGTATGCGACAATTTCTTTACAACATATAACTTAGCAAAAACTTTGATGGTGGACAACAGTTTGGCTTTGTTGGGCACTTGCAACAAAAGGCGTATGTTCGTGCCAGCATCATTTGCCAATCCTAAAGGACGTGAAGCAGAGTCTACGCTATTTGGATTCTGTAACAACATGACGATGTGCTCATACGTCCCAAAAAAAAATAAGGCTGTTGTGATGCTGTCTACTTGCCACGACACTACAGAAACTGCAGGTCCAAAACGGAAACCATTGCTCATACTTGATTATAACAAACATAAAGGCGGCGTGGATAATATGGATAAGTGCTTGACTGAATATTCAACCAAACGGCGCACAAATAGATGGCCTTTAGCATTTTTTTATAATATGCTTGACGTAGCTGCGTATGCTGCGTATGTTATATATATGGAAAACAACCCCCATCTAAAACCATCTACCAACCGCCGTAGGATATTTCTGCAGCAGCTCAGCGATCAGTTATGCAGACCACAAATCGATATAAGAGCGGACAATAGCCATATTACGCGCATATTTTCTACTAGACACGCTATGGAAGCCATATATGGTATGCCCTTGAAGATGAATGTTGGTGCACAAGAGGAAGAGGAACGTGACAGTTCTGGCCGCATAAAAAGAAAAGGAAACTGCTATATTTGCATTGCAAAACGCCAAACGATGTGCAAACGATGTGCAATTTGTAATAAGCCTGTGTGCGCAGAGCACTCGAAGGATCATCCACAATGCCTCAGATGCTGCTAAAATTCATAAAATATATTTTTTACTTTCATTATAATGATTTTCTATAAATAAATAAACAAATTTCCATAAAATAAACTAAATATTTCCATTTATTTCTATATATTTGTATGAATTTTCATAGAAGTACCTGGGTACATCAGCTGTTGACGCTAGGTCATTTTCTAGTAACTGGGTTATATTTTCCAAACGGTTGGTCCAATTGACCTGAAATTTCACACCAATATCAATTACATATTTCCAAGCTATGATACGAAGTTTCATCAAGATTGGACCAGCCGCTTGGAAGATATAGCAATATAAAGTGAACTTTGCCATTTATTTCTATATATTTGTATGAATTTTCATACAAGTACCCGGGTACATCAGCAGTCGACGCCATTCCACTAACTTGAATTTGGGCTGTATCGACTGAACTGCTGCTCCAATCTTGATGAAACTTTTCCACATGATGCAAAAGTGTATGGTTGAGGATATCATGAAATTTCAGGTCAATCGGACTAACCGTTTGGAAGATACAGGAAAATTAAAGTTGCAAATGTACCCGTGGGCTCTACGATCGACACAACGGTTAATAGTTTATAATTGACATGGAAAAATTATGGCTTTGGAGTAAGCATACAAAGGTAGCATGTAGGCAGTGGGCTTTTGCTTGAATTGATATAAATGATGGTCTGTAGTTAGTTAGTTGGTGGAGCTAGCATACCACACGCGTTGTTTTGAATGTCATTCTTTACGGTAGAGATCAACATGCTGCGCCTTGGTAGGTGTTTGCATTTTTACATACTGGCTGACTTTATTCATTAATTCTGATTGCAAGAGAAATTAATAGACTGCTTTACTCGAAGTGATTCAAAAGATAAAGGCATTAGTTCGTCAAAATTATACATAAACAAAAATGCGTCTTTTTTAATGAGATTTTAAGAAAATCTTTTTTTTAACTAACAAACATAAAAACTCTCGAATCTATCATTCGAATAACCCTAAATACCTAATACCCTAAACCTGAGTAAAAGCCTAATACTTCTTTTTGGAGGATGAGATTCAAACGAGAAATAAATATTTGATAAAAATATTTTTCTATGCGGTTTGAAAATCGAGAAGAAAAGTCATAAATACGCAATAATAACATTTAATTATTTTTTGTTGTTGCTGAACTTAGGTTTATTCTACAGTCAATATCATATTCTCTTTCAAGTCCAGTTATAATGCTACTATGTTTCTAGCGGAACGCAACTTACACTTTATGGTTTATAAAAAAAGACGATTTCAGAATTCAATAATATGTGCAGGTTATTTGAAAAAAATTCATAGTTAATATTATATTAATAAGTTAAATACTCTATTATTTATATATATATATATATATATTAATTAAGTTAAATACTCTAAATGAAACAACAAAAACAAATATTCATAAAGAAAGCTTCCCTTAAAGTATAAAGTTCTGCTTTTAAATTTATAAGCTGTCTGTATTACAGGCCATCCTAATGGTTAATAAGAAATTTTTATTCAGAAGTTTCATGTTTTTATAGAGATTTGAGTAGAATTTTATCGGGTACATGGCAACAATGGAAGCGGTAAAGTTCCACGACGATTTGTGGGAGAATTTCTTGCCATAAATGCGTTTCCGTTGTCTGCCTGCGTCATGATTATTACGCATATTGACAACCATAAAATGGAAAATAAAACGTTAAGCGAAAGTGTAAAGAGAAAGTAAGCGATGATTTCGCAAGCGTCAAATGACGTACAAAGTTTTTCAAATTTACAACAGCAACCTCAAAGCCGCAAAGCGGCAACCGAGCAAAGTTCACAGCTAGATAACACTTACAGGTGGTCCCGCCTGAGCGGAAACTTAAAATCAGTGCAAACACACACACACGCGTAAACATGGCTACAATGTCTCAATATACCGTAGTCTCTTTTCTTTCTGAGTTACCGGAAGAGCACATGTTGCCGTATTGCTTTCGAGATGAAAGCGCTTTGCTAAACCGACCCATGAATAAACGAGGATGCTCTAAGAAAATGTGAAACTGTGCCAACAGAAGCCGAAGTAACTTCTCTTGCATCCAGCCCAATTTAGCTCAGTTGTGGAAAAATATAGTTACACTAAAAATTCGATAAATTTTTTTGAAATATTTACTTCTTATGGTCACCTCAGTTTTCTGGTAACCCAATAAACAAAAAAGGAACGCTAGAAAGCATTAGAACATCAGCAACATCGACATCAGCTTGTGACATTTGTGGTTGTATGTGTGTGAAGGCAAATTCGAGTGGATGTGTGCTATGCGTGAGCGTACAAAGCCGTTAACCATACACACATAGACGTAGGGAAAAACTCTCTTAACACTTACACACACATACGCTTTTTGTGTGTGCATGTATGCGTATGTGTATAGCGTGTGAAAGCGCGGGCTTGTTTCGAACGTCGCCAGCAACAACCTGTACGATATCTATGGCGTGCGCCTTTATCTCACAGATGCATCCTGCAACATGCGAACTTCACCGCTGCGTGTCCACCCTCCGCCCACTCTGTGCACGCCGGTGTCTCCTCCGCTCGTTCATTGGCGTATCGCTCGGCTGTTGCTTCGTTCACGCTTACGCTTACGCTCACGCTCGTTGGCGTTTGTCGGCGCCAACGATTGGACTATGGTATCTTGCAGGTACTCCAGCTGTGACCTCTAACGGTATCTGGCAGGCCTGGCATTTTCCTATAAAAGCCGTTGGTAGACCACGTTTTCCTGGCCAGTACAAAGTGTGCATCAAACACTACAAGTGAAAGAAGTCCCAAACACCAGTGACGAGGGTGAACTTAACTCCCGCTTCAATTCTAAAATATTGCATAATTCAACAACAGTGAAATGTTTAAAATGTTCTTTTAAAGTTTTTTTTCTACAAGAAAATCAGTTTTGCATTGAGGATGTGGTGGTACAAACAAATTTATTCGATTATATTATTTTTCTTGGTGTTTGTCACCGTTATCAAAGGTAAATATCATCCTCTACTTTTGAATTTTAAGTTGGATTAATAGTTAAAGAAGCAAAGACTTTTATTGCATTTTCTAACAAACAAACAAAGAATTATTTGCTGCGTTTCAAAGATAGGCCATGAACAAGAAATAAAGTTAATTCGTGCCGAGTTCAATTTCTGCTTAGACACGTATACTTTCATCACAATTTGACGCTTCTTCTTAGAACTTGATATATAGTATTTAATTGCCTGCTGGTTAATAACATTTTTTTCTATAGCCAACATTTTATAGTTTCTGTCAAAAAATATACATCAATGAATTACATCATTTTTGAAATTGTACCTCGTTAAAAAGTAAAAAAAAATTGGCCTGCAAAAAAAATAAATAACATTTCGCTCGAATGTTAGAGAAAAGAGCAACATCATCACATAACTGCAAAAACTATAACTTTTGTGATCTCATATACTCTTTTTGGATTCTTTATTTGCTGTCAAAACAGAATATGGCGTCTTTTTATTTGTTTGACAAAATAAAAGCTTGCAAGGCATTTCCAAAAAAAAAACTCACAATTTGAGTTATGTCATTTTGGTAGCATATGATAAATTTTAGTCTAGCAAACGAGCGATCTGCAGAAATATTACATACAATGATGTGCTAATTTTTTTATATATCTTTCCTTTGAATATTGGTGCACATTATAAAATTTTACGTTTTCCAAGATTTTGCGAAGGAACGAAAAACTTGAAAAATAAAGTGGAAAAAGCCTTACAAAAGCACTTGTTACTTATGATGTATTGTTTTCAGATAAATTAAGCTATGATAAAATGGTGTTTGCTTTTTGTTTGCAGTTTAACTCGCATTACTCGAATATGTCCTATAAGGCACTATAATAACAGCCCTATTCTAAGCCACAAAAGCAACTCACAACTGATTGCTATTGAATTAATAATAATAGGTAATAATTAATTGGCGCAACAGCCCGTGTGGGCTTAGGCCCAGCTTTCTCTTCTGCTATTAAAATGCAAATGTTTAATACGGAAAAGATATTAGCCCAAATCACAATCTTGTGCAAATGGTCTGGGATTTTTGCACAAGATTGTGAATTGGGCTATTGAATTGTGATTTTCGTCATAATCGAGCTGTAAAATTCAAATAAAGAATTTTAAAAAATCTTAAAAATGCTAGCTGCGTTGTTTTTTCGGCAAGATATCGATACTATTTCGAAATCTTTTTCAGAATATTTGAAGAACTAAATATTTCTGTAATTACCAACCTAAAATACTATTTAATATTTTTTCCCACGAAGTATTATCATTTCCACAATTCTCGTTTAACTTGTAACTAAAAAAGTCGCTTGATTTGGTTGTTTTGTTGTGGTGGTTCACCAAAAGCTGTTTACAATACATATTATTCGCTTTACGGCTGATTTCAAACGTAGCCCAGATTACACCTGAATTTCGAACTGGTGCTGTTCTAGCCAATATCAATGATACTTCACGTGTCTGAGCGCCAGTAATGTGTTTTATAAAATGCGATTTAAAAGAAATTCCCGCACTGCAGCATACGTTTAATGTGAAATATACGGAAAGTCACGCTTTCTCGCAGATGCAAACCAACTACACTTTGGATTTAGATCGTTAGATAAAATTAATCACAGCGTATGATTTTATAGGGAACAGCTTTTACAGCTCGAACCTGGCACTGTCGTCATGAGCTTGGCTTAGGTATATGTACTAAGTATGAGATCATTCCCAGTGCCCGCAAGTGTTTGAGTACAAATCTTCGCTGCACTTCAAGTTCAAGAATTAACTTGAGGGTGAAGTATGAAGTGGCAAGACTCACTTTAAATTGTGCCCAAATTGAAATTGGCTGTTATCTAAACGTTTTCTTGAAATTCGCACCCCATCTTCGACATTTTTTGTTGTACGCACCAACGTGTTGCATTGCCATTTTACAAGCAGGTCCAAGTTTGCGCTTCTCCGCTGCACGCGAAATTCCCAAATCGGTGATAAAGTGCGCAAACAGAAAAACCGCACTGATGGAATTTCACAACTGGGTCTAGTGGTGCATGCCTGCCCACGGGAGCGGGCCCTGGTGACATGCTCGCGTTCGGCAGGTATTTCCGCACAGTTTTCCGGTGTTTGCATTGCTGAGGAACGGGTAGCAAAAAAATCAGAGAAAGATTAACAACAGCAACTACGACCTGCAACAAAATGAAACACTTTTAATTGCTGTCGTAAATTAATCCCTCCTGGAAAATGAACAACGAATAATGCCAACGCCTGAGTCAGAGCCAACAGCAACAACAATTCGGTGTGAACAACTCAAGCTGTCCGAATCTAAATGCAATGCAAACATCAAAACAATTGCTGCCGCCGTGGCGTGCCGCAACGTGGCAATTGTCGCCATCGCGTCGCCTCGCTCCGCATATGAAGTTCGTTCCCAACGGGTTACAGCGCACAGATATGGTTGCGGTATTTTTTATGGACACGCTGGAACCCTATCTGGATGCGTAATATCACAAAAACGTTGATACTCGTACAACGCCTCACACGCACTTCTTGTACGTGCATTTCCTCTGCCTGCTGTCGAGCGCGTTTGCGCGCGTGACCGAGCTCGATCTCCGAAGCAGCTCCTGCAAGTCACGTAAATCGTTGTGAAATAATTTTCTTCTGGTTTGTTTGCCTTCTTATTGTCAGTGATATTGCAGGAGATTGCATCGCTTGCTTGGATTGAAAGTAAATAACTTTTGATTTTATAATTATTGTCAACTATTGCAATTGAATGGAATTCATTTTAAATAATAAATTTATCATCATTATGAATTATCAGTGATAAATTATCATTGATATCTTTATAATTGCAAGCATGAACGTTTTGTATATATGAATTTTCATCCAAAACTCGACTGTTTAGTTATGAGCTGGTAAATTTAGGCAGTTCATAGAATTTATGAGGCATTTTAGAGCTTTCATTAATATCCTTTGTGTTAACAGCGGTCTTTCATTCTGTAAAAGCTAAATCGGTTTGAACTTTTTCGACTATATACATATTTAATACAATGAAAGCACAATTTCAGTTTACGAGATCAATATAATAAATGCATTGATCCAGGGAAAAATATAGGCGCTCAATAGAAAAACCATATTGAACTGTTTTATTGGTTTATGTGACAATATTCTGGCGCAGAAAAATCTTATACAGACTCACATTTCACAAACTTTACAGGTCATCCTTCATAGCTTCCTTTCGGTTTGGTACAGAGTATAAACTTCCCACTTAAGTTTTTATGCTTTTGTATGTCTTTGACTTAATTACGCAGGCTTTTAATTAGTACTTTAATTAGACTGTAACTGATAAGAAATTCTAACAAACGAAAAAATCTTCAAGTGATGTCAATTTAAACTGAGTGAATTAATTTGAAATTGTTTGAACAATTCGCAAACACGTTAAGAGCATGTGTAAGCCAGCAAACATGACGACGGCTTGTGGAGTCATTTAAAAACTGAAATCGTAAAAATGCTCATTAAATTGTGATAATTAAAGAGCTCGAATCAGGCGGCCATAAACATGCATGTCAATTCAGCCAGCAATGCGGGCCAAAGTGCGGCATATAGTATAATGAAAGCGATGGTAGGCCGGGACTAATCCAGGGCTCAGCCGTAATTGACAGAACGATTGCCACTAACCGCTAACATGACGCATGATAAGAAGCAGGATGCGCTGTGTGGGTGTGGGCAAGGATATGAGGCATTAACTTATCGATGATGCGAATACTTGAGTGAAGTGCGGGCAAGGAGTGTGTGGAACGAGAAGTGAAGCTGCATGTATGTACACACTTGTTGATTTCTTACATGCGGCGTTTTTAATCGCTTGCGGGCATATTTTTTGTGAGCAGCGTGCCGCCGAAATCAAAGCGAAGCCGCTAATTCATCAAATCAATCATTTAATGCATTGCCTTAGACATCAAGGAACAGCTCTTGTGTAAATACGCATACGTACATTAAAGATGGGTAACCCAAACAAGAAGCATCATCAAACTTAACCTTACTTAGTGACGTTCTTTGGATTTTATTTTGTATTTTGTGAATAGCAGCAGCAACTGTTATTCAGCTAAAAAAATTGAGATTCTTTGTTGCTTTTATAATCCGCTATGCCACTCATACAAACACAAGCGCGCACACACACTAACACATACGATTTATATTCATATAAAGCAGGTAGGGTTCAATACAGCGAGAGTAACCTGGAAGCTTGATTTGTTATAGTGTAAAATTTTATTAGTTCATATCTGACATTGTATTCGCTAGCCCTTCACTTTAAAAAAATAAATAAATAAATTATTGACAGCAACAGCTTGCGAACGAGTCTTAGGTCTAGCTTTCTCGCATTAGCTTGTGCCCCTCCTATGCATTTCTTGATATGCAGTTATCTCTGTTCCTTAATATTCCCCTTAAAGGACCGCTCGCGGCCATCTTTGCTACATTTAGATGCCTTTCTATTATTCTTCTTCTTTTCATTTTGCATAAGGGAAAAAGTCACATGTGTTTTGTGCTATTATGCCCGTGCGTCAGATACTCGTAGCTACCAGATACAAACTCGTATATCCTGTTGTTGGTGGTAGCGACACCTTATCTCATGTGCGAGTGATAGAGCAGAAAGTGTTGTTAATCTTAGCAGCAGCACAAAAAACACATGCAACGCGTTTGCCTCCTTCCCCCCTCGGCCTGTTTCTACTATTTACCTGCTGACACAATAGTAATTTCTATGATTAGTGCCTTTGCGGCTGTTTGTGTGTACAGCGCATCTAAGGATGTATGTGTGAAAGTCGTAAAGGGCTAGCAAATGCAGTTGCCACTAGCAGACTTTAGTGCAACTTTAAAAATTTGATTTGTGTTTATGTTTGAGTTAATTCGCACTGCAAGCTCCAAGGAAAAGACCATTTGCACTTTCTGAGATCTGCGCGCTGCCATAAATAACCGTAACATTCCGTAGTGGCACATTTTGCCATGCCATATTAGTGTGTAGTTTTCTTCGGAGCGGCAGCGGTGTGGTATGCTTTTACGCTAATAGCGGCATGCATCATCATAGTCCCTTCAGTGATATTTTTAGAGTTAAAATGTTGTAAAGAAGAGCTTTGAATACTGAAAAAACTGAAAATGGAAATAAATTCTCGCATCAAACAAAGAATGGAAATGTTATACGTCAGCGTAACGTGCTGATAATAAAGTTTTAAGATGTTAAAATTTCAAAAGCATCTTTCAAAAAGATCACCGTATGTACTCGCCATACTTCTATGTAGATGATATGCTAATGATTCATTCAAACGATACACAAAAGAAGAGGATTTTTAGGTTATCACTTGGAAGATAGAAGAAAGATATCGCTGAGCTATTTTCCAACTGTTAAAGAGAGGTTATTGCCAGATAATTGTCTGGAAAGCCCATAATTTTCAGCCAAGCTCCCAAGACCGTCTCTAGACTACCTAAATCCCGTAGGCTGGTTTATAGTCTATATGAAAATTTTAAGTTATTGCGGCGATATCTTCCTGGTGATTTAACGTACAAATGTTCGATTGATTGTTTTTCATAAATAGGAAATGGCGTGTAAAATTGCCTAAAATGTTAAAACGTTTGAAATTCCACTAATTAGATTTTAAGGGTTATAAAACTTTTAAAAACATTGTCAGACGTGGTTCGACAGCAATTTTAATCCTCAAAAATACAATTTTACATGCAAAGTAATACGGAATTCTGTTGGACCATTTGACTTAATTTTAAGAAAATAACCTCTGTGGAAACCAAATATGAGCTCTAATCGCTCCCAAAGTAGCGAAAATGTGTATTTAAAAAAAACCGATATGAAGCTTCCAAAAATATTAAATATCGAAATAAACTTTGCCAGCAGTTCTTACACGTTTTAAAGCTTATGAAAGCAAATACAATTTTTAGATGCGTTCAAATTGGAATTCATATTTGTTTATGAAATTCAATTCTGCTGTATTCAACAAAACAATGCCACAATTTGCGGCGGGGGCTTTTTGCACTGCGCCTTGTTCCTAAGATTTAAGCGCCAGAAGCTGCAGGACACCATTTACAAAGTTAACAGCAAAGTAAATTAATATTTATGCTTGCCGTTTGCTCTGCATGTGTGGGTGCAGAGTAGCGCGGATGAGATGAGAATAATGTAGGCAACAATTTGTTGAAAACTCGCATCTGCAGCCTTGTATCGGAATCTGACAACATTATGAATTTTTCTACTTTTAGGCTCTTGCTTGGAATATGGACACTCATGCTGGGGAGGTAAGTCAGCGACTTAAATTGACTACATGCATGCATTAAACTTATAAACTTTTTATTGTGCTCCTTTACAGCTCATGGCAAACGCTCCGGCACGGGCAGCGGCAAGATCTATCACGCCGGCTCCGAGCTGCGTTCCGGGGATTTGAATGTGCTGCCCGCCAACGATGCCAATAAGGTTAGTGCTCCGTTCCCAAGTTTCTTCTGCTTGCATTTATTTCTATTTGTTAAATTAAAAGAATTTATATAGCAACAATGATTATATACCTTTAGCAGCTGACTGAGGCGACTGAGGCTTTCAGTTGGTTTTATTACCAATTTGACTTTTCACTTTCATTTCAGCAGCTCTTCGAGGACTTCAACGAGCTCAGTGCGCCCGCGGAAAGCTCTGCACATGCTGACAGTGCTGAGGAAAACAGCAGCGGCGCGAGTAACGCCTCAAAATTTAAGAATCTGTTGAGAAAGCGAAAGTCCAAGTATCGCAATAGGAATAGCCTGGATGATTCGTCCGAACCGCGGGAAAGAAACGAAATGCAACACAACGAGGAACGATGGCAGGCATTGCCCGTTTTCAATTTGAAGCGTTTCGACAAATCCTCCTTGAGCGCTGGGGAGCTACTGGGGCGATTGGAGCGTCAGGCGGCGGCGAGCAGAAGTGCGGCGCGCTTGGCAGACGAAGGCAACTATTACGAATTGAACTAAACAACACACGACGACGACAGGACGAAGCCAGACAGACGCTAACTACGATATTCTCATCATGTCTAAATTTTGAACCAAAATAATTGATTTAAATTGAAATTGAAAATGATTGCAAATGCAAAAAGCAAAACTAAAACCAAAACAAAAAAATATCGCATGCCTCAAACCAATTTCGCTCCCTCTCTCTGTATGTCTTTCCCAAGTGGATTTTATGATTGTAGATAATTGGTAAGCCTGAAGGTGATGTGAACAAAAAAGGGCCAATATTGATGCATGGGCTGGATGCATCAATATTTCCAAGAGAACTAAACCAAAGTGTAAAATATTTTAAATAAACTACGGAAAAGAATTACCACAATTTTTTGTTTTCATTCTTAATTTATTTGCTTAAGCTATTGCTTCTCACTTAATTAAAACAGAAAAGATGTGCTTTAGACCACGAGTTATCACAAAAAGAAACGAACAGCTAGATCAAATAGAAATACCCTCGGTCAAGTGGACGGCACTTTAGGCCTTGATCTTGGCCGGTATCTCAAAGCAGACGGCATCGCCCTTGGCATCGCTGAGGCCCCAATGTATGACCAGACTCACAGTGGGGTAGATGGGCAGTATCTTAAAGCTGTTCTTGTAGATGTACGTTTCGCCGGCCTTGAGGGGGCATCCCACCTTGTTGTTGCCCTCCGCATCGTAGATGTGTGGGCAGGCACTAGTGCCGTAGTAACCGGGGAAGGGCAGTGGCACATCCAGCAGAATGCCCTGTATATCGGAGTTCAGCTCCTGGAAGTCGCGCTGCGGCACGATCTTCATCTCGATGCTGGCCTCGGTGTTGCGCTTCAGCACGCACTTATTCTTGGGGCAGCTGGAGATGGTTACATCGCCTGCTTCCAGCGCACGCGCAGTGCCTGTGGGTTAAAGAGAATAGAGACGTGAAGCATTTCCGAGATGTTGTTAGCAAATGGCACATTGAGGAAACTCACTTTTCGGACAGGATCTGACTTCTGTGCCCATGGCATTGGCCAACAAGACGAACAGAACAACACAGCTGGTGAAGGTCTTCATGTTGTGCAACCAGTGAGCTGATGTGTTGATAAAAACTGCAAGGAAGGTAAGAAACGGTATTACAACTTTTCATAAAAATATTCTGTTGCAAATATTTGCTAAAATTTTCGAATGGTTATATTGCATTTGGTTTATATATCGATATATCTTCTCAAAAGCTAAAAGTGCATTTTTTTAAATTCATATAAATTTGAATTTATTTTGGTATATTTAACTATCATTTTCTGAATACATAAACTATTTGTTCGAAAGGAAGTTAAGGCCCGTTGTGAACATCAGCACCAGTTCAATTTAATTTTATAAAATTTTTATTTGAGATTAACAGCCTTATTCTGGCATTACAGATACAATTTATTGCTAATCAATTGTTGTGTTATTCATTTGGTTTTTTCCTATATATATTTTTATTACACAAACCAAAGTGATTTTGTGAATAGAGTTGTAAGTTGAATTTCATTAAAGTTCTACACTGTTTCAAGATTGATTTCAGAAATGTCCAAATTGATTTCAACGCTTCACTGATCTCAGATATTGTTGAACTAATTTCAGATTGACTAAACAAAATCAATTATGCTCTAACGCTCTCAGCTTGTAGCTTCAATTACATCTTAAGTACTCGTATTAAATAAATAGAGGTATAGAAAATTCAAATCTGAAATAGATCAAATGCATTTCTGGCTAGTCAAATTGATTTCAGAATTCAGGACTCAAAAGTGTTAGAATTGCTTTAAAAAGAACACACATTTTTGAATAAATTTGCAACTTTTTCGAATAAATTTGGCTATTTCTGAAATCAAATCGATTTATCACAAATTTTCTTCAGAATCAATTTCATTAATTAAAAATCATTTGTCTCAATTGGCAAATCTGAAATTCATGTGACCATTTCTAAAATCAAATTGGACTAAATTGTAAGCCATTTCACAGTTTCTAAAATAAATTAAACTTTTCTGATGTTCATTTGACCATTTCTAAAATCAAATTGTCTAAACTGGAAGCCATTTGATTGATTCTAAAATCCTGATATCAAACTCAGCATTTCTGAAATAAATTTGGAAATGGCATGAAAAAAATTTCGAAATTTCGTAAACACTTGATTCGATGTTTATTTGCATACATACTACATACATACATACTCATGTACATACATATATGTATATCACAAAGAAATGAGTGCACACGTTTGACTTTGCTTGTAGCATAATTCAGCTATTCAGAATTAGAATTGTGACTTTTGCTCGGCGGGTAAAACCAAAAAAGAAATTAAAATTCAGAAAATTCAAGAAAGTATGTTAAATTATTTATGAACGTACACAATGAGTGCTTGATGAGCTGCCTGAATAATTGTTCATCAATTATTTTAATACGTGTTATGTTAATTATGGGGTATGCAGGGGAGGCGTGTAGAAAGAGTAATTAATTATGCCACATTTTGCTAGAATTCATCATTTATAACTATTAAATCATAGCCAATGGTAATTAATTATCGACATTTCTCACTTTTTATAATTGCTTGCCAAAGTTTTGTATAGATTCACATCAACTCTGCAAACTAATGTTGTTGTTATGGCGCTGTTAAGCAATCAAAAAATTGATTTGCTATTATTTTATTTGCTATTTCATCTCTATGCCAGTAAATAAACAAATTGGTCGAATAAGAAATTTACTTTGCGGCCCTAACCTTGAACCTACAACAGCAACAACAATAATAACAACAGCAAACTATCGAGCAAATATTGAAACCAATTTTAACGTTGACTTTTGATGTTGGTTTTTGTTTCAGCGGATGCGCAACACTTTTATTTGCCAATTCACTGCAAGTTCATAAATAAAGTGCACACAAAAAAAATTCCGGCACAAAATGCTAATTTCGGATTCCAGCGGCTCGAGGGGGTCTGTACATAAACAAGCTTTTGCTTTTGAAGTGCGACATTTGACTTAGAAAGAGCTCGATCTCGAAAATGCTTGCACTAATTAAAAAATAAGTGCTCAAGTTGGAAAAAACAATTTATAAGTCAGTGCCGAAAATGCACTGTGTTTTTGTATTTTTTGTTAGATTGCTTTATTTTCAGCATATCTATAAGAGCAAAATTTTATTAAAGACGCATTTTTTACACTTTCTTTTATATTTTTTCATAAAATCACAGTTTCAATAATAGACGAGTTTCGCTCAAAGGCTCAAAGTAAAGTTGGCTAAAGTAATTACCAATTTCGAACGATCGAAAAGGAAAGTGCTGCGAGCAATTAGCAAGATAGATCGACAACAACTTGAAAGTAGGCGAATCGGGAAGCAATAGTTGCGGCGCGTCGGCAATGGACAACTGAAGCTCCGCACGCGTTGGTGCCTTTATTTATAAACTGCAGCTCGAAACTGAGTAAGCCGGCGTCGACGCGGGAGCGATTGTGAGCTACAACATTACTCTACTGTGTTACTAATGATAAGTAACTTAGCAGTTAGCTGTGAGAGTGGCTAAGAGCGGCCTTTTGCTTTGTTGATAGGGCTGTCAATCCGGAAAGGTTTTTGTATGTCCGCCATTTTCTGCATACAAAATATCAATTCCGACATCGACAGTTTTCCACAAAATATAATAATAATAATTAATAATTGACTGGCACAACAGCCTGTGTGGGCTTAGGCCTACCTTTCTCGCATTAACTTGTGTGTGCTTCTTATATTTTTGCACAAGTTAACGGGGACCTATTTTACCGAATCCGAACGGGTTTTTGAGAAGCTTTTCATGGCAAAGATTATTCTCGGAGAATTGCCAATTCACCGCGAGAAGTGGCGCCGCGCAAAGAAACAATTTGCAAACAAATTTTCTTTTTATTAGATGTTACCGGACCGGGGAGTTGAACCCCAGGTCCTCTGCGTTAGCGTCCAAGCACTTAGACCACTGAGCCACCGCGGCGCTTTCCACAAAATATACTACTTACAAATGTTTAAATAAAGCTTAATTTCTAACACAATTAGTAAAAGTAATAATTTAGTTAAAAACTAAATATAAAACTAAAAAGATAAAAAAATTTAAGTTCTGAAAAGCACTTTGATTAGTCTTTTTCATAGCAACTTCCGAATTTTTTTAGCCTGTCAATTTGAAATAAAATAATGATTAAGATTGTGCTGAAAAAGGTATTTTTTCCTGAATTTTCGGGATTCAAAATTTTATGTATCTGGTTAATTCAATCTGTTGATTTCCGGATAAATAATTCCAAGTTCGACAGCCCTAGTTTTGCATGAATATGTGAGGCGTTAACTGAATTCAAATGAATAGCAGTGCATTGAAATGCCACTTGCGTGTGGCTGTTTGGGCTGTCGGCAAGCTGGGCAGGAAGGGCGCAGAGCGGGTTGGCGTGTTAAAATTACTTAATGAGCCGCAAGCCGAACCTCGTTGCTCTTCACTCGCAACTTCCAATTGGCAAATATGTAAAAAAAAAGCGAAGCTATGAGTAAATCTGAATATCGAGGGTTTGCAGATACTTTTGTATCTACAAGTGCTTACCTATGAGAAACGTGCGAATCTGTCTAACAATTTGTGCAAATATGCAAAATAATTGCGTGTGTGTGAGCTCACTTTTTAAATTTTTTCCAAGCTGAGAATTTTCCTACTTTATTATTAGCAAGACGGACTTGTAGTGCACCACTTTAATAAACTTTTAATTTGCTTTTGAAAAATTTGAGACTTGCGTGTTTAGGGACAAGGTAACAAACTGATATTTAAATTATCTTAAAGTGACTATAACATGTCTAAAAAGAATGGCACCACACTTACAGAAATCATGGCAGTAAAAGGGAACAGTTTCCAGCTGTTTTTGCAATTTTACAGTGCTTGCATGAAAACTGTTAATTCAACCAAATTTCTGTTAGGTTGAAGCGAAATCAGTTGAACCGACTTTTCGTTGAAAGTACATACAGTATTTCTTGATGCGATTATTTGATTCTAAGTAATATCATAGATGACAGCTATTTTAGTTAGAGGGAATTAAATATAAGCTGCCGATCGATATGTTTTACTATAGCAGAAAGAGTTGAAGCAGTTCACTTTCCCATAGCATGCGCGAAGTTCGAATCCCTGGGTTACGCGCTTCTTACTCGCAATTGAAATGCCAAACGCATGCGCTCTGTTTCGCTAGAATTTTATGGCTTGTTGTTGCGATCGTAGTCTGTCTACGATTTCGACATTTAGGTGCAATTCGAGCAATCAATTCCCTACGATCGCTTTTGCACTTACGAAGCTTTGTAGTATACACAAACTATGTAGATACTTGCATTTATGAGCACGGAGATAGAGGTATCAGTTTTCGTATGCGTATTATACGCTGCTTTTGTTTGCCTGCTATTATTAACATAAATACCCCGCACTTTGCTTATTTTATTATAGGAAGTTAAAAGTTATAGGAAGCAGGAACTTAATTAATGTAATCTCTACTCCCACTTTTGTGCTATGCATGAGCTCGGTCTATTTCAAATGCCTAAAGCAGCCACTACCAGTTAACCTCACGTGCAATCTTTCCTTTCATGAAACTGCTTTTATGAAATTTCTTACTTTTTCGATTTCATAAAACTTATTTCATAAAATGTTTTATATATTCTATGAAATCAGCGAGCCGTCATCTTTCACATTGAAATTCCTTTCCTCCTCTTACATAGAGATAGCAGATATTACAGTTTCACTTCTGAGTCGGTCTTGACTACAGTAATATGAATTAAAATTAATTTTTTGCCGAAAAGTTCCACGTGGAGATCTTGGACTAACGATCGTTTAGATTTTCTATAAATGATCAATTTATTTTATATTACTGCACAGTTACAAAATTATCTGTCACTATAACATTTCCCTTTGGATTGAAATTGTAATTGATGGCATTTTAAACTGCATTCAATCTATGAATCGATGAATGACTAATTAGTAAGTAGTAAAAGTCAGCATTTAATAGCAATTATTACTAGTGAATGGAAATAAAAACTATTGAAAGATTTTTTCTGTGCTGAGCTTGTTATTTACATTTCATTTTCTCTTTTATGATTCGTGCGAAATCGATCTATTAAATTTAAATACTTATATATTTTTCAAAAAAATTTTTTTCAAACTTTAAGCAAACACACTGAAAAATTTGGCGTACCGTTTTTCGACCAGCGAACGAACTATTTGGCTCGAGCTGAAAAACTTCACTGAGTTTCTGGTTTTAAAAAATGCAGTAACATCGCCCACGGATCACTAAACCCGCGTGTCAGGGATTGCTACTACAAAAGCAGCACTAACGACAACAACAACAGCAACAGCAACAACCACAACTAACAACAGCAATGCTGCATTTTACATGAAAATTTAACTAGCAAATCGAGTAAACTGAAATGACGGGGGAGGGAACCCAAGAGAGGGTAGTAGGAGCGCATCAGCTCGTATTTTTCCATAAGCCCGTGGTTGAGCCGTGATTTTTGTTGCCTTTGTTTTTCTGAACTTCTTTTGTGTACATGTTTATAAAGACCAAATGAAGCGGTTAGGCCAGGCCGGTTTCTGAAGTTGTTTTTGGGTTCGATTACAGAAGTTTTGTTGTTGTAGATGCTTTTGTAAGTGCAGTGTACGAAGTGTCAAATAGCTGCCATGTCGAATAAAGAAAAAACCGTATGACAAGTAGAACGAATTGAACAGACAGGCAGGACAGAGAAGACAGTGACACTAAAAAGTTAATCGTCGTGCAAATGTCAAATTGCATAAAAATTACATTTCCCGAAGTGCAGCAATTTGCCTTTCATATCTTTCAAAGTACGTAACTAATTTTGAATTAATGTTGAGATTTTATAAATTGTATTGAGTATTCCACTGAAATAATTTACCTTTATTTCTGAGACGGCTTTGTGGAGACTATGAAATAAAGTACTGATTGGACGTAACTTTAAAACAGAACTTTAAACAAACTGTTCGCGCATAATGCAAATGTATTTTTTCTAATAAAAATGACATTGAGTCTTTTATATTTTACATAAAAATACCATTAAACGCGCATATGATAAATATTTTCTAGGTTTCCGATAAATAATTATATAAATTCTATATATATGTATTTATTAACGTTTTCTATATTTTGCAATTAGATTAAACAGTCCTATAATTATGACCAACTTGATTTACATAAAAGGTGTATTGTAGTTTTTCTTTACATCATTTATATTTTATGCTTAGGGTAAAAAAATTTCCATGTGTAAATGTGAAATTACGATACACAGTTCAATAATCGAGGTCAGCTGTTAAGTGCTTTCCACCATCACAATGACTTGGTAATTTTATCAGAAGCCTATGTACAAAGCAATCGCTCTATGTAAACAGTAGAACATGTTTGTACCTGGTCGATCGTACACATTCCTTTTGCGTTTTATTATAAAATTTATTGTATTTACGAATTTATGTACTTTCAATAACATTTATGTCCTATACATAAGTTGCCGTTCAATAAGAACATCAAAAACATATTCCTATATTTATAATTTAAAATAATATTCGTAGTAAAAGTATTAATGCCCTGGAGAGCGCTTAGAAGGAATTTGAGTCCGTACCTCTTAAACCACTTGCCAAAGTTGAGCTCTGCTTGAAGGTTTTGCTGTTGTTACTATCTCCCCACTAATTTCCTATTGGACTAAGATCCGGATTGTTTGGAATCATTATCCTGTTAAAACGTCCATTCCAGAGACAATTGGCGTAAGAAATATTACACTTTCCACATATACAGTTTTGTCTATCATACCCTGTGGAGATTGCTCATGCTTTTTTTTAATCTCTCTTGTTTGTTAAAAGTTTTCGCAAAATGGAAAAAATTCAAAACCACAACGTAATGCAAATGAAAAATGCGAAAAAAATTTCAAAAAAAAAATGTTCATACAAAATTGGCGAAAAACGCATGCGTAATAAATAGTTTTTGCGGCGTCATTAAATGCTGAAATAGGATGATCGGAAATGCATTTCGCTGACATTCTTTAACCCCATTTGGCCGTCGCGTAGAGTAGAAAAATGCAGAAATTTTTTATTATTTGCGGTAAATTTCCAATTTTTCGCCGTTTTCTGCTACTGCTGCAGATTTGGCCCAAGACCTGAACCAAAACAAATGCTTGGGTCGGGGGTCGAGTCTCGAATAATTTTTATTCGAAGGAATGAACATTTTCGAAATGTACCTTATGCTTCGAAATCGAATTCGAATGTACCTTATGTTTCGAAATCAAAACAAATGAAAAATATTTCGTGTTAAGTTGGCAACGCCGATGGATTGTCGCTCGAAAGGCAACCAACTTCATGCCTCAGAGTTGCAATAAAAGGCGTGTTCGGTTAGTACTAATATTTTACCTTTAGAACTTTTTACTTTACCTTCAGAACTTTTTACTTAACCGCTTGTACCATACCGCATTACCGACATTAGAGTGGCATCAAATAAACCTATTAAAAGTACATACTTCAGTAAATATTAATGAATGGTGGAATTAGCTATTGATGAGATTTCTCGATTTGCAATTGGTGTATGCATGTTTTTGTACTACATTATTAAAGAGCTGCCAGGATCTCAGGAAATCGAATAATTGAAACAAAGTTCAAATTAAATGATGGCGGTAAATTTTTCATTTCGTTGAGTAAGTGCCGTCAAATACAACGTTGCATTCCTATTCGGCGAACATACAACGTTGCGCTGCTGCTCGTATTCTGCTTCAGTTGGCATTTGTGTTTTCTGGAAATGGCGTTAAGGTCGGATTACGAGGTGAGTCCGAATCAAAAGAAATTAATTTATTATTAATTAATTAAGCTGAATCTGTGCAAATCTGACATAATTCAATTGTTAACATGCCCGTGACAGGGTCTGCAGTGCATTTGTGGCAAGTATGCGTGTGAAATCTGGTATAATTGCAGTGGAAATTTTCGAGGGAGTGGAACTGTTTTGCAACGTCGTCGTCGACGCTGCCGTTCTGCGTTGTGTGCACAGAAGAAATCAATTGTTGGCTGCTGGCCTGGCTGGTTAGTTCTTCTTGTTTATTTGTTGTGGCTCTGACTCTGGCTCCAGCGTTGACTGTAAGCGAGAGTGAGAGCTGAATTGACTGGCTCCACGGCGACGCCCTTTCTCGGCGCGCAGTTATTAGTGTTGGCGCTGTGGTTGTTGTCGGCCGCCAGCGCTGCTGGCCCCGTGAACTGGGTGGGGACGGCAAGACTACGCGTCTTACTGACTTATTGACCTGAAAAGCGTTATTAACCGCTTCTGTCCTAGAGACAATGCTGCACCGGCTGAACGAACAACGGACAAGTGCATCTCCTGGCCACAAGCGGCTGCTTTTGTGTCAACGCTATTTCGCTGCACCTACAGTGCGCGCTGCTAGGCAACCACCAACCATCGACCGTTCGTATTCGTTCAATCGATCAACCGTGTGGCACTGCCGCTGGCGGCGTCTGCGTCGCGTTGCTGCTTTGAGTCGTGCATGTTCGGCACACATGATCAATAATGTTGGAAGTGGTTGCTGGAATACAAATTTGCTCTTGTACCTGCCCGCATAGCTGGCCTGCCTGGCTGTTTGGCCAGCTCTCTGCAACTTTGTTCCGAGCGGCTCTCTCAGCGCGGTGCTCTTTTCTGCGTTTTTGTTTTGTTGTTGATTGCTTCTTCGCCCGTTCGGGCGCGCCGTGCACGTTGCAGCACCCGCACCCAGTCTATCGTCGCCGTCGTTTGTTTGGTTTTGTTTTTGCCACATGTTTTTGTTGGAGCAAGTGGTTCTATGTATATGGTTGCCACTTGTACTCGTTTAATTGTTGGAATTTTTGTGCGCGCTGTTCGTGCTGTGCAGCTGCTCCATTTCTTCCACCCCTAAACCAAGTGAGCGCCACGCGCTGACACACTCGCCACTCTCGCGAGGATGCCAGCGTAAGCTTTGGTTTGGGGGTGGTAGGTGCCAAGCTAACGAGTTGAATTCTTCCGACGAAGTAGAGCTTTTTTCCTCTTGTGCGGCTGTGGCTTTTAAACTTTTAGAATTATATAATCGGAATTTCTGTATTGGAATTCATATTTTTTGCTTTACTGTTCTTGTTCAATTGGATATTCTCAATTTTCTTTTGCTCTTGGCATTCTGCTTTACCTGCCCTGCGCCCGCCTGGCGACTAAAACTTGCCACGCCGGAATCGGTGTCAATAGGACGGGCGTCGTGCTCTGGCAATTATTGACCAAGCCGCCAACAGGCCAATGGAAGTCCGTCCAAGTGCGCTTATGCTTGGCCGCTCCTGCAGCAGTGTTCGCTGGCGATTGCCAGTTCGCATACGTTTTGCCTGGTTACTTATGTGGCTTGCTGCTGATTTGCTCATTTTCCTTTTTGTCTTGCCATCAATTACAGTGTCGCTGTTAATTTAAACTTAATTGCAGGCGCACGTTAATGAGTCATAAACCTTGAAGCGCTGCGAAACGCTATGCTCACTCGCTGCTTTCCTCACTGTCCATTTGAGCGTAGAATCTGTGCGAATGTACCGACGCCGGCCTCCCTTAATCCGTCCCGAAATAACAGCATCAATTATGGTCTTATGCAACGCGGTCAGTCGAGCGGTTCCTCCGGTACGGCTTGCGGCATCCACATGTACGCTTTTTGTCGCGTAAGTGCGGCTTTTGGATTTCAATGCTTTTTGGGATTAGATGATTCTATTTCCTTTTTATTGCTTCTTTACAGCAATTTTAAGCAAACATTCATTTGAATGGATGTTCGATTATTGGCATAATGTCCATTCTTCCATATTCCTATGTATGTATATCATAGTAAGACATGAAGACCACATAGGACACGAAGATGGTGACGTAATCGACATGGTTTAGAAGTTTTTGTGGGTGTAAAGTTTTGCCAATAGAGGTATAGTTCATTGCCATAATATTGGAAGTACATAGCTGTAAATAGCATTTACAAAAATGACACTTCTTCGCAAATCAATAGACAAATATCTTAGACCGAATTTTGTACGCGCTCAAAAAGCTATCTATGTATAAAAAATATCTTTCTAATTAAAATCTTTTTGATATAACGACATACGCAAAAACAGAATTGGAAAGAGCACGCTCAGCGCCATAACCTCGTCTTTATTTGAATTGTGGCGCAATTTGAAAAGTGACACTTAAAAGTTCAGCCTAGAAGTATGCAATTATTGCATCAAGCGTTTATCCTGATTCAAATCGAAATCAGGTGAATTTATCGATTTTTATAATTAAAAGCGCAAAATTTCCAGTCTCCATAAATTTGATTGCTAGCAATTCAATTGCTAATTTTGTGCTAATAGTTTAAACTGGACTCCAGGATATAGCCTTTATCGCTGATTGCCAAGAGCTCTAGAATAAGTGTGAAGGTTCAACTTTTGTAAACAAGTTAAAAACTGCCTAATCAGATGACACAACTTCAACGGAGGTCAAGCAAGCGATTCGGAGCAGCAGGCCTTTATCATATTCTGATTATCTCTGCTAACTTCACGTGTTGGAGATTAGGCTCGATCCCTTCTTCTGAGTTCTGACGCTATTCACTGAGAAATATTTTAATTTGTTATGCGGGTTTTCCCTGCAGTATCGTGCATGAAATGGTTTTTCACAGCGCTTATTTATTGCCTTCAAAAGTTCGTATATACTAGAGATGTGTCGATACTTTTGAGTATTCGCTGCTGAATGTTATCTTTTATTTGTAGATTGTATTTTAATGAGGATCCAGTCTTTTAGTAACCACGGCCTGCAAAGACTTATTGCGACAGTTTCCCATTTATGCCTTGTGTTCCGCTCTTAGAATTTTGTCGTGTCTTTTCTTCTAATCAATTTATCGGGATTACCTAAAATAACTGTTTTATACAGGAAAAGCAACACAACAAGAAGAAATTATGTACTTCATTTTTATTGAAGGAGCCCTGGCAGCTAGTGCTCTTATTTTCCATTTGATTATTTATGTATATAAATTGTATTCATTATATGTAATTAACAATAATAAATAAATAAATTATTGAAAGAATCGAAAACAACGTGCATCCTCCTGCTGAACAAAAACTATTTTAAGGTGTTGCGAATCTGTAACATAACAGGCTATATCGTTAAAGTTAATAAATTCTTCGGAACCCGACCCACATTCTATGCAAAATATCAAAATTTAACATAATGACGGCTTTTTGAAAAAAAAATTAATTTTTAACTTTAGATCATACGAAAAATGAATAAAAATTGTGGTGCCGGTTCCGATTGAACGATTCTGAAGAAAAGTGTCGTCCACTCAGACAAATCTTATTTTGATAAAATCGCGTTAACACAATTTCGTATTAAAATTTTTACATATGCATGTATGTATTTTTATGTGTTATCTTCAGAAGGTAGAAACACATATGATGCGCCCAGAGCAAAAACGACTTTTATACCTGCACAGCGCATGTGCGCAATGAGGCGAAAATTGACACTCGAAGCGTTTTTGCTCTGTGCTCGTCATATGAGGAATATAAAAAACAGCCTTATAACACAATATTTTACATATCTTGAAGACACGAAGAACAAATAGAAAATTTTAAATTTTGAAAGCAGAATACACCCTTAAAAGAAAATGTTAACTTGTTGTGCCCAAAATTTTGCTTTAATCTAGGATTCATTGCTTATGCAACAAATTAAACACTATTTAAACAAAATAGTTCAAGCAGAGTATGTTAATATATATAGTTAAATTATATATTAACATACTCTTTGGTTCAAGCTTTACACTCGTCAGCATGACTGGAATTGAAACCAATTTGAATTATTAAAATCGCAGAAAGCATATAGCCGCGAGTTTTGCCCGGACGGCCCTCCCGTAGCTGGCAATAATTTTTCGCAGCTTTAAACTTCGTGCGGATGATTAAAGCGCTCTAATAAATTCATCTTGGACTTACGTTGCTGCTTCTCTTCGCCCTCCTCCTCTGGCCCCGCCACGAATGAAACAGATAAAACATTTCGTCGTGGCTTCTGTGCAGCGGCTTTAGCATTTGCCCCGGCGCTTAAGGAGCGAGACACGACTGTCACTCATCACGCCCAGCGACAAGATACGCCATTGCCAGATTTCAGACTTCAGTGCTGCGAATAATATTGCTTAATTGCGGCTAATTGCTTTTGTTAAGGCAGTGCCTCTAGCTGCTGCAATTTCCTCAGCTCGTGGCGTTGCCGGTGCTTTCGCCTGACGTTATCAAAAGTTTCCTACACACTTGAGTAACATTTCTCCAAATAAAAAAGTGCTTTATTGTTATTATTATTGTGTTGTGATGTGTGTGCGCTTTTCCTGCTCCCGTGCTGACATCGAGAAAAGGTAATTACCGACTCGCTTAACCGGAAAATACCAGAAATTTTTAGTAGTGGCTTTTGCAATCGCACTGGCCCGGCCGGACTGGGCCGGACAGGGTCGTGCCGGATCGGACGGGCTGTGCCGGCAGGGACTATTTGTTGCTGGCTGGCTGGGTGGCTGGCTCGATTGTGGAAACGACACTTTAATGAAATTATAATTCAATAAAAATCTAATCAAATGACAATGAATGAATTAACGCACAGCGGCAAAATATACTTTTTTTTGCTGTTGCCGACTTATTTGTAGAGCAGCGAGACGGCGATGAGAGAGAGAGACAGAGAGTGAGATGCTCTTCTATAGTCGGATAGACAAATGTTACATGTATTAGCAGTTGGGCGAGTTACGGCTGCACGGCTACAAATGGCTTAATTCGCCGTTGCCGTTGGAGGCGCAGTGACTGCAGTTAGCGTATATCTTCGTTGTTGTTGTTGGACGGACAAACAGTCGTTATAGTCTGTCATAGTAGTTGACACTGTCGGCTAGAGGCAGTGTTTAAAAACTATATGTACATATGTGCGTCCGTCTGTCTGGCTGGCTGGTTGGCTATGTGTGTGCGCTTGTGTTTGTGTGCCTGTGACTTTGGCGTTCTCATGCCTTTATGCTAATTTCCTGCATTTACCCGATTTAGACTTGTTATTGTTTCTGCGCTGTTATGTTGTTGCTTGTAAGTGCAACATATTTGTTGTTGCTATCTCTGCGCTCGTTGCAAGGGCAGCACGAAAATTGTGCACTGAATCATGTGCAACGTTCGAACGCATTACGTAACGTCGAACAAATGTTGGGTTTATATGGCAATGCCTTCATTTTAGGCTCACTTCTCGGCTTGATAATTTAAAAAAATTGCAATCATATTTTGAAAACCAATTACAGACTTTAAATAAATGGTGATTTTTTTCGAATATTATAAAGTAAATATATTACATAATTTATTGCTCTCTAAATGCTTATGATTTAATTAAACATTTGCGCCATTTCTCGCTCCACAATCACTTTTATTTGTATTTTCCTTTGCCGCACCTTGCTTCATTTTGCTTTCATTCGATGTGCTTTTTGATAAGTGTGGCTTGCTTTTTCTTTTTGCCCGTTTCACGCTTTAACACGCTGAAAATTGTTGGTGTGTGTGTGCGTTGCGCCTATAGGAAACGCCACTTAACTTGCGGCATATCCCCACTCGTCGCAACTCGCCCACTTCTTGGCAGCGCCCCATCTCAAATATACATAGTATTTCAATATCTCAGCAATCGTTGTCACTGCAGCACACTCGAGTGCGAGTGCGAATTCATTTATTGATTTAATTTTATTACTTTTCCTTTTTTTAATAATGTTATTAATTTTGTTGTCGTCGATTCGATAACGGCTTTTCGTGCTATGTGATTCGATAACACTACCTCAAGTGCACCCATTTCGTAATCACTATGGGTGACACTTTTCTTTTAATGCTCATACGAGTATTCGACATGGCCGTGTGCCAGGCACTTCAGTCCCTTTTTGTTGGTTTACAGCCCCTGCTCATTTTGCACGGACGGAACAATTTCAGTTTCAGTTGAGATTTTATTATTTTGTTTTTCTGTACACCTGTGAAGCAGGCACTACACGCTGGGCCATAAAATTTGCCAGCTGAACTAAAGCATTTGGCATAGCTTGGAAATATCTGGTTTTATTGCAGCAGTGCATTCTTCACATTGCTCGAGTTGTTGTGCAACAGTTTACATTTATATAATATTTATGCCCGTTTTTGAAGTCTTACTAAGAGCCAGAATATAGCCCATAATGTCAATGTCATTGGAATGAGAAATAGCGATGTTTAAATGCTACTCAATTACGAATTGCCTTACTTTAAAATTCATTTGTTTTCAGCTGCATAGATTAATGTACCACAATTTAACTTTGCTAGATTGATATTTTTTTCTATTGCTATTTGCGCGTCATTATCAAAGTTCTATCGTTTTAATGATTAACGAAATCAGTTCAATAACTTCCTGTACTTACACACCTACATACATATCTGTACTTACATATGTACGTTCTACATAAGTATTAGCAATTTTAATAAACATTTAATCATATGGCATTTATTTTCCGATAGCTGAGGTTTTATCAATTAACTTGCGAACTCTTCCATGCCTGCTCTTCTCGCTCTTATCAAATCAAACGGCTTGAGGGCAATAATCGGCGAAATATTGTCCATGATAATCTTATAGACAATAGACACGCTTTTATGATTCCAAATGATTCTCGACGGTAATTTTTCAGGGATTTCGTGCACGTAAGTGCGTTGTAAAATGTTGCCATAAATTCGTCTTATTTTGAATGGTTTTGATTTTAAATATATTTTCGTATGATCGTTTTTCAATAAAATTTTAGCAAAATGGGTTCAGTAATTTTTGACATATAGTGAGTGATAATTTGAAAAATGCGCTTCTGAAAGTCAAAGTACAAATTAATTTAGCTCGAAAAACCCTTTAACATATTCACAAGCTTTATAGAAGAGATTTATGAGAACGAAAGTTTAAATTTGTTGAACCATCTCAACAGACGACCGACCTCCCTAATATTCGAATAGTAGAATGAAATGCAGTTATGAGCCTGTAGTAAAGCCATTACAAAGAATGTTCTCTTTTCTCTAAGCTCGGGAAATTTTCAAGCATATTCAACCTTTTTTATTTCTTGTCTTACTATAAATTTTAAAATAATTTGCTATTGTTTACTGTAATAAGTTTCGTTTGTTATTAAAGTCATTATTTGTCAAATAATTATAGTAGCGCTTTAGCAATTACGTAGAGAAGGTAACACACTTGCATAACACTTGTATTTCATATAGGTACATATAAAAACAATCGTACTACTATGTTTCTAAAAAACAAATACTGCTCCTTACGTGCACAGAAGAAAGATAGACACATTCCTTTTTAATGCAAATTTTACGTGCTCATCGGCAGTTAGCGATAACTAGACTCAGCGCCTGTGCTCCATCTGTTTGGAATTCGCCATAAAATTCCGGTTGTGCACTACTTTAATTTCGTTGCTAATTAAATTTTGCACAATTCATTGTCATGTCGCTGTCCGACCCCGCCCGCCCGGCCATCTCAACTCATCGTGCGTATGCTTTTTGTGCGCTTGTGTGTTTTATGGCGTTTCATTGGCTTGCCCTGCTTCACTGTGCAAAAACACATAGCATTTGGCAATCCCTGACCAGCCCTTACCTACGAAATCCGTTGCTATCGACTCGTATAGATTACGTAATTTGGTTCTGTTTCGCTTGACGATGGACTGGAGTGCATGTGGACGGCGGTTATAATCGAATTTTAATAATTTCCAACACCCAGTTTGTGCTAATGTAGGTACTACCGCCTCTGTCGCTGACATGCATCTCTGGTATGTGTGTGTGTCTATTGGCCCAGATTGAGTCATAGCTATTTTTGCTTAGTCTCACATTACAAGTAGTTCGATTGAAGTGGCAGCGTATAAACGATATGCTGCTTGATTTTAAAATTCTTTAGAAAATCGGCCCTTAGCAAAGAGTGAAAATATTATTGCGCCGCAGTGATTACGCACAAGTTCGTATGTACCTACCTATGCAGGTAGCGAGGGATCAGTCGAAAATCACCGCCGCCTTGGTGAAGCTTCAAGTTGTAGCCTAAGCGGTCCATTTGCAAGCACGTTCGACGACGGAACCCAGCGGGTCTGCGATTTACTTACCCGGTGTTAATTTCTGGCTGAATATGTTAATTCATTAGCGAATCGCTAAATAATCAATAACGTTTTCACGCTTGAACAGCGTATGGCAAGCTGGAAAACAACCTTTCGTCTGTACTTGGCCAGGTTCGTACGAACGCAGGCAGAACTATTGCAACACAGAAGCTCACAAAAAGATTCATCTAAATTTTGCGTATCTCAATTCAAGCACATGCCATATGAAAAACAATATGCAAAGTCATACGCGTATTTTCGTTTCCTACATGTGATGCGGAAGCTAAGATACATATTTCAAAAGTGCAATCGAAAAGTTATATGATATAACACTGTAAATTATTAAACTTTTACAGCATTGCAGGTACTTCGTATTAGCTCGCGAAAATACCTGAATTTCCAGTCGTTGTTCTTGTAAAGCTGGGCAGTTTGGCTTGCACGAAACCGCAGGGGGGTTTCGCTTGATAAGGAGAGACCAGTTAAAATAATTTAAAATTATAATAAGTGTCATACAGATGAATCACGCCAATAATGTACTAAAAGCTTTTGCAGTTATTGACTTGAGCGCCATTCTGGCTTCCGGCAGAGACTTTCTCACAGCGCGTTCGGTCACGTGCTGCTGCGGCTTGCCCTGTGCGGCTGCATTCTCAAATCGATTTATTTAAACAATTGCATTAGAATAAATGAAATTAGATAAAATAAGCACAAAAATATTGTCAAAGTGCCTGTCGCTGCAGCTCGCTGGGGCCGGTGCATTTCCATTAGCAGCCGGACTGCCTGCCATCACCGAGCAATGACAGCGGCGACCAGCCAAGCTCATTCATTTTTCTTGATTAGAGCGCGTTCATGCATTTTAGTGTCGTGCTAGCGCTTGTGTTTGATTGTTTGTGTGTGTATGTGTGTGTGTATCTGTGTAAATGCACTTGGTGCATTTTAACGATACCGCTGCCTGCGCTACTTCGCATATGATTTCCTCTGTCATTGTATACCCCAAAAAAGTTGCACACAATTCCAATTCCCGCAGTTCCGACAAGTTTAAAAAAGTAAAGCAACAAAAGTGAAAAACTAGAATTGCACCGACCTTGCAAAATAAAGTGGCAAAGGCAGGCAGGCAGGCAGGCAGCCTCAGCAGTAAAACAAAAAGCGGTTAAAAAAGAAACGGCGCATAAAAAGGCAAAAACAGTACATAAAAAAAATATGTATTTAAACGCTGTTCATTGCCATAGTGGACTATCGTTTTGTGCGATGCGATTTCATATCATATCAATGAGGCAGTAAGCCAGGCGGGCCGGGCCGTCAGGCAGGCAGTCCGCGAGGGAGGCAGGGAAGAACAGAGTACGGCCGACGGAAAGTAATCTGGAACGGAGTGAAATCCGAAAATTAAAAAATAAATACAAACACACACGGTTTGATTTGATGATTTACGCGCGTTTTAAGAAAACACCCACCCTTGCGCATATATTAAATACACGTGCACACATACATACATATATCTGTCGTCTAGAATTTAGATAATAGAACGTACCAAGCTTCTTCAGGCCTGTAAATAATATTTAAAATAAGTTGATGAATACTGCTGTCTGGGCCAGAGCCGGAGAGGGATTTCAACTCACAATATGTTGGATTCCTCAAATCCGTTTCTTTTTGATACATTTGAATACTAAACACAACAAACACTGCAGATATGCCCAATGGCCAATTATGATATGACGCGTCGTTCTACTTGGGCCAAATCATTGGAATTATGTGGTTTCTAAATACAAATTTTTTGATCATCTTTATTTTATGTGGATTTTGGTCATATTTTCCTGCTATTTTCTCTATTACATTTTTATTCCATACACTCAACTCCAAAAATGGCGATTGGGTAAAAGGTAAACGGCTTATTTTCTAAACGTCGAATTAAAGCTTAAAAAGTGTCGATCTAAGATAATGCGCTTTTGTCATAAGAAAAAAAAAACACCCCAGCATCGACAATTTCTGAGAACGAAATGGCTTAATCACAATTGCTCTAGTTTATTCAGTGGACTTGAAGTAGTGCAATTTCCTACAGGCACTCCTTTCACTAACACATGTCGACAGCAGGCAGCATACAGGCTCTGAGAAACAAATGAACTGAGGAGGAACTTGCGAATTTGCATATAAAATAATTGACACGCTTATCGCGCTATCTCCAAGTCAGATATCGCGCAAGATAAGCTGTGATTTGCAAAATTCACACACAAACACATCCAAACTTACATCTACACACACACACACACATACATTTTGCCTTAATTTGTCGCTGTGAGCTTCAAGTGTAGAATGTTTTACTTCAATTGTGCGAGTATCTTGTATCTCAGCGCTTCATTGCGCATATGTAGCTGTTTGTAGTGCCTATCTTTGGTTGTTGTTGTTGTTTTTGTCTGCTGACTTCCAGCGGGGAGACAGGCGTAGCCGCTTAAGTCTCATCATTGATATGTGTTACAAATTTTCAAACAAGTGGAAAATTATGCACCTTGTATGCCGCATGCGATGCCACTTCTGCTGCTGCTGCTACTGCTAAGCCTCCTTCAACTGTGCCTTTTAAGTGACAAGTGGACAGCAGCGGCCACTGTACAGCGGGACGCAGCGTTGCCTGCCATCGACGTCGTGCTCGTCGCACGTGCGTGTGTGTGTACCTTCTTAAATCATAATAATAAATTTTTATTTAATTTAATGCACGCCTGTCTTCCCTCCCAACCTGCCTGGCTGTCGGGCTCTGTCATATGACGACAATGCTCGCAATTGTGGCGCAGCGGCAGACAAACGTGAACTCGGTGCAAAGATTTCATTGATGTGTGTGTGCGTGCGTCTCTGTAAATATAAAGAATTGAAAAATGTTGTCACTTTGTCATTTTGCACATGAAGCCCCAAACACACACACATAGACACACACAGCCACTTTGCCTCATTCACACACACTTAAAATTTCTTTTCATTTGCCTGATATGCTATTTCCCCCCTTTCTCGATAAACACGCTCCAAATGCTAATGAAAACACGAAAGACGTCATCACTTAACGGCGGCCGGCGGTCTTAATTAAGGCCGCCATTTCTTCAAAATATCCGCTGCGACGATGCGTCCACATCGACTCGACAACAATCAGCAATTGATATGCCAAAAAGTTACCGTATCTGCAGTCGGCGCGTCTAATAATAGCCTCACTTTTATTGATAGGCGGCGCGCACCTTCTTTACGTTCCATTGGGCGGGTTAAAAATTGAAACAAATTTATTAAAAAAATACTCTTACGTGTGTACAAAATTAATCAAAAGTCTGACGTGCCTGCGCGACACTTTCTTACGTTGTATCTGCTCGGAAGCTTTTCATAAATTCCGCTTGAACGGAATTGCTTTCGTCAGCAGTTAATAATGATGACCGCTATTAACACGATTTGAGGGCATTTTGTGTTTTCGGTCGCCTCGCTTTTGACCATAATAAGAGTTGTTCATGCATGTTGTAAGACTCTGCGATAAATATACTGAAAAAGTGTGAATTGAACTTAAATTTACAACGACAAATTGACAATTTCATAATGGATCGTGATTCCTCCATTTAGTCATTGCCATTCTAACAGCAATATTTTAGTAATCATAATAAAATTTTAGACATATTTAAGAATATATATGTTTATTAGTTCATTGAAAATTGCTAAAGCTCGGTTGGTTTAATTCAGGGGCGGAACTAGAAAAAACGGCTTTTGGGTCGGGATGGGATTTAAAGTTATTAGGGGGAGGAAAGTGGGATTTCACATTCAAGTGCAACAAAATATACTTCCTTATAAGGTTTTGCCAATACTGGACAAGAAAAAAATGCCTACATTGCTGAGTAAATGATGCGTTTATAAGTATATTGATTAAGTATATATTCTACGTCAAATCGATTGAACGGGTTTAGTGTAGAAAGTGATAATGACAGTGACCTGCCCACAAACTAATTGACTTATTGACGAAAGAAAGTTCTCTATTTAGAGTTCTCACTTTAGAGTTTCAATATATGTTTTATTAAAGATTTTGTTGATAGTTTTCGTTTTTCATATTTCGTTAAGTTGAAAATCAATATAATTGGCTTAATTACATTATTTTAATGTTTTTTCATGATTTTTGAACTTCTTTGGACTGCTTTTAAGTTTGATTGTTTTGTTGCTACTTCTTTTTGCTTCAAACAATTGGTCACGTTAAGTACTCGTTTGCTTAATAAGAAGCATTATCATTTTTGAATGAACTATTATTGTATCGGAAAGGCTTAATGAAATCGCCAAATATTTGATTAGTAGTCTGTAAACAGTTATATGTATGTATGTATATGTAGTGTGTACGTCAATATCAAATCATGTTCTGCTTGATATCAATAAATTTATGTCCTACAATATCTCTAGACTGTTGTTGTTGGTGGCATTGTAAAGCTGCCACCTTCTTAGCTCCAGTGCCAGAGGCAGGGCTTATCACAGTCAAGTGCTCGGCGCGGTTCATTAATAAAGCCCAATAGCTTGTCGGCGGCGACTAGAGCGCCAACAACAAATAAATAAGAATTTCGCATATATCGGGGAACGTGCTTATTGGTTTCGAAACAGCTTGACAGGTTTTGTCAGTCGTACTCATTTATAGATTATGTAAGTCTACCTGTGATTGATACCAGAATGGCATCATGATCACTCAATACTCTATTTTGTTTTTGTAATCTCAGAGTCGTGTAAAAGCACATGCTTTTTGTGATAGCTTGAGCTTGATTCCTCCATTATTGCGCGACCTTTAGACCTTTTGAGGCAATTTAATGGCGCGGATCTGCATCAGACGCGGCAAGAGCGCTTTTCATTCACAGCATTTTTGCCTTTTAGATTGTAATTTATTGCGGCTTATCTGGCGGCCGCAAATTAGATGTTTCCTTAGTTTTTCATTTCAATGTTTTCTGACAATTAGCTAAAGCACACGGGAATGTGTTATTACGATGGATGTGTGTGTGTGTGTGTGTGTGTATGAGCACGTGCTAAGAAGTCCTTCAAACTCAACAACTAAATTTCTTAAAATGTCTACAAAAAAAAGAATACGTATACAAGCCTGTTATGTATATTTTTATCCAACAACAAAACGTTCGCAGTATTAAGCTAATTAATTAAAATATGATTAGTTTGCTCGAAATTTTTATGCGTTCCCTCAGCCACTCTGTACGCGTGTGTGGCTGTGGTTTTTTTAAATAGAGGAGTAAAAGCGTCGAAAGACTTGGTCAGTGCGAAACCGTTGTGTGTGAACTGTGCAATTAAGTAATAAAAACATATTTAAATATGGGCAGCTACTAATTCCCCTAGTATTAAGAGCTCAAGCTACTTTAATACGATATTACGATGGTATTAGTTGACAGTTCCGTTATCAGTGATTGCTCATAGGGATGAAAAATATTTGCAGGCACATGGAATTTCAAAGCAATTAAGGGTTTCAATATATTGCCTATGCGATTTTAAGATTTTTCACATTGAAAGTGATCAAAATTTGCTTGAATGTTCAACAATATGAAATGAAATTTCTATGAAAGCCATTTTTTCCTCCAAATCATTCAGCCCACTCTAAGTACAATGTATGTACATAATATATGTACATATACGATTGTATATAAGTGCTTGTGCGTGTATGTGATTTTTTGTCAAATCTTTTACAGTTATGTTGACATTTTCTTATACGCTTTATGCTCGCTTCTTATAAAGTACTTGGCTGAAGCAAGTTAATTGAATAATTTATTGAATTCACATGGTTGTCACATGCTGGATTTGCGCTGAGTCGAGCGCGGTTGAGTTGCTTTTGCTTACGCAAAGTGGAGCAGCTTTTGCTCTTGTCATATTGTATTATAGAATGAACGATCTTGCGGTTTCTGGAGCATTCCATGTACGTGCTAGACTTCCATTGCGTGTTGGGCACATCTATACATACATGTTTTCCATTCGTTGTTTCTCTCCATAATTCTCACTTATTTTATTTGAATTATATATTTACCTTTTTAGCAGAAGTCGAATATATTTATTGTTATTTTCTTTAAATGATTTGGGGGCCAAAAACTTTGGGCTTAACCGTTTTGGAGACCTTAATTTTTGTGATCATGAACACAGAAGATAGTCGGCAACGTAATTTTTTTGCGAATCAAATTTATCGGAAGACTTTTATTTTGTTATAAGTTATTTATATCTTATATTTTTTCGGTTAAGAATAACAGTTATTCTCGTATATTAAGTTTTCCGGTACTCAAATTGTTGCTTTTCTAAATATGTTGTTGCTCATATGACTGAAATCCGTTACTGAAATTGTTTTCTAAACTTTTTAAGACCAACATTACTCTAGTGGTAAAATAAGTATTTATATGGTCTTCATATACTTCATGATTCTTAGTGCTGCGTCTGCACTGGCAAGAAATGATTTCACGAAAGATTTTTGACAAAATCTAGTTATTCGTGAGATAAATTTCAGATGCGAACCAGTAGTACCGAATGAAAACTTGCCTACGGAGACGCCTGGTAACAAAAAAGCTTAAACAGCTTTCAGTTATTTCATGCAAATGTGTCAATTAATTTTACAGATATTCATATATAAATCGGTTTTGATATGCGTCTGCGTCAAATTGGAGCGATGTCCCTGCATAAATGCAAATTGATTTGTTTTTTCGCTCAGTGCCACACCTTATAATTTGCGTTTACGCTCTCACATTTCGAAACGTTTAAAGGTTTTCCTTTAATTTTGAATGATTAAAATTTATTGCAATTTTTTGTCGGTCGTCGCTTACATTTCAACTCTCTCAAAAATCGCTAATTTGTTCATGCCAGATTGCACGGGCGGTCGACATACAGCCGGGCAGGCAGACAGCTACAAATACACAATCGGCCGAGCGGCGAACGGAGCGGAGCGACCTACGTTAGTTGGTAAATTAAAGAAAGACACTACAATTGGTTTTTTCCGGGCATTTCAATTTTCGCTGTACGTGTGCTGTGCAGTCATTGTTCTTTTGATTGTGACGCTGAGCGCTACTTCAGCCGAACCTCAAGATTTCGCTGCTGATTTACAAATTAAACTAGTAAATCTATTGTCGCTGTCAAGCCTAAGCAAAGCTGCGCTCGACAAAGACACAAAGCCACATTTGCACATAGATACAAATTGAGATACATTCCTCGCATGCCCATCCAGCCACCTACATAGATTGTCGGGCTCGACATTCTAGAAGCTGGCTGCTGAAGTCGCTGAATCTGATTCTGTAAATCTGAGTGTGTGATACTGATTCAGCTTCCACATCACTTGACAGTGCCGTGTTTTTTATGCCTTTACATTGAGTATAAAATATGTGACTTGTATTGCTCTGTCTGTAGGGGAGAGAATGGGTTTTTGCTGCTCAATTTTTGCGTAAGTGTTTAAGCAGCTCTCAAGAACGTCTTCTCACCGTCTGTGGGCCTAATGATGCATGTCGGTTTCAATTGTCTTCGTCGGTGCACTTTATTAGTCACTGATTATGTTGTCAAGGCGGACAAACCTCAAACGCATTTCTTCGGTCATGGTCATGAGCAGGGATTGGATTTAAAGCACGAAACTACACAAAAAATTTTAATTTACTTAAAAATTTCATGAAAGGAGGGATATAGTATGTATATACATTTAAATAATAAAAGGTGATGCCATACTTATAGTGGAATTTTCATTTCAGTGTTTCAAACTAAACCAAAATGTCAAAAATTACCTTTAAATTTACAACGATATAAAATTACCGAAAAATAAAGGAAAGTAGATGCAAATCCGAGCTAAAAAAAACTAAAATACGAAAATTAGCCCAATATATAAAAGATTACGAGAAAAGTTTCCGGAGCAGCAGAAAAGGGATGACGTCATTGATACTCTAGCGCTGGTCCTGACGTTTTATTAATATTATTAATAATTTTTGCGACACGAATTTTGCACTTCTCTGTCAGTATTTCGTTAATTCGTTTCGAGCAGCTGTACTCATAATATTCGTCTGGCTGGTAATTGCGTAAATCGGATTTCATTTTGCACGGATCTGGACCGTCCCGTGGTCGCAGGAGCTGTGCGCTGCCTTGTTGTTGGAGCGTGTCCGGCGTGGGTTTTGCCAATTAACGGAAAGCTTCCAACTGGCCTTTGTGCTCATTGTCGGGACGTGCACACTTTTCGCGTATTCGTCTTAAAATTGCGCACTTGAGCGCGTTTAACAGCTCCACAATCGGCTGGGCTGCCCAGCACTTGTTTGTCTGCGAATACTTAAAAATTCAGTTTTCTTTTTATCGAACCGATTTTTAACACTGTGCGAAAAATCTCATTTCTAGCTTTATTAATAATTTATTACAGGCGGGGGCCATTTGGGCGAAATCATTTTTTTGCTTCGCCATCCTCCGAGCGTTCTGTTTTTTTTGTAGTAGTTTCGCAAATGTATTTTTATAACTGCCCTCTTTCATATTTGTACTTTTAGTTCTTGACGACTTGGTTGCGCTCCATTGCCGTCAGGCGCGCACACACAAAAAAAAACTATATATATTTCTGATTATTTTTATCGATTTTTCAAACAATCGCACGGACGTGATTTCTGCACCTTTTCACGTGAATTATTTTTAATATACAGGTTTTTGAGGCTGGCTTTTGTGTGTGCCTGACGTCTTTGGGCCTTGTGATGTGCCACAGGGCTTAGTCATCCAAGCACATTGTGTACAATGTACAAAAAGTGTGAAATTAAAATGCAGCGACCTGCCGAAAATGAGCAACATTTTCCCTTGAGTGTAGTTAAGGTTAGGCTTTTATATTTTTCCTTGCTGTATCTTTGTTTGTAATATAGAGGCATTTTATTGTCTCGCTACAGCTATTTCAGCTCGCATTAAACAGCTGTTACACTCCTTTAGCTGTTATCCTTCGCATAATCCTTCATGCATATCTATTATTTCGCTTGGGATTGTCTGTTAATTTAGTTGACAGCTTTTTGTTGGTTGGAAAAGTTTGCAAAGTGGCTGAAATTTGAAATGGGAGTAAAGGCATTAATATTTCCAATAAGATGAGATATTTTCAAATAATTTATAATTAGGTAAAGTTAGGTGAACTTCTTGTGAGAGAAAGGATTTGTTGAAATAAATATATGTTTTATCCAGGTTCTGCTATGAGCAATTCAAATAAGAGCACAGTTATCAAATTTTACAATTTCAAATCGATTGGTTTATTAGCTTTTAATATCGTCGCCAGAGACGAGATGTTCTTCTTCTAGTGCTCTCTTTGTATCTTCCAACTTGGTATAACGCCCCAAAACGTTGACGATTTTTATTTTAACTGCATATTATACAGTTAAAGTCCCGCTTGTAAATTTTTCACTTTTTCACTCTTTTAATTTGCTGAAACCAATTTATTGCAATAATAAAAAAAAAGGAATTTTCAACATTTCAAAGCAAAAAAGTAGAGACCGGCCTTGTTGCAAACACGCTTGTTTTATTTTTAGTGTCTCTACTACAATCTAAAGCCCGCCTAACTTTTTTTAATGCATTTAATTCCTCTCACGTTTTGCATTATAGTCTGCCACTGACTTACGTAGCATATAAACAACAGTTATCAATTATCTAAAAAAACGATGACTCAAAGGCTGCCGTCTGGTGTCTGCCGCCATCGAAACATTTGCTAATACATACTCAAAATATGATTAATTACGGAAATGCGCGCATTCTCCATTGGATTTTGAGGGTATCGACTCGGTGCTCTACTTTGGTTTTTGCAGCAAAGCAAACGGCATAGAATCGAAATTAAGTTGTTCAATCTTGTGAAAAGTTATAACTTAAGATCCGACATAGCATTACTGCTGATATCATATGATATAATATTAATTCAGCAAAAATCTGAAGAGCTTTTTGTACTTTTCGTGTGCGTGTGTGTGTGTTGCTCGGTTGCATAAACAGAAATTTTATGGCCCCACGCTGCTGCCAGGCAACTACCCTTAAGTGGCACACACCACACACACACACCCGCACTGTATATACTTATGTGTGTATGCACTTTTATGCATATGCATGTATGCATTTATGTATGTGTTGGTGTGTTTGTACTAGGTCACCCGTTGGAGTAATACTTAGTACAATTCAGTACGAAGTTTACTACTATTTTCCGATTTGTTTGGCACACGTTCGTTTGCTCGCTCGCTCGCCATATCTTTGCCTTGCTTTGCTTTGTTACTTTGAGAAAGTAAGCATTTTGCCGTCGCCCGAGCTGCCTGCCGTACTGGCTGCGCTGCCCAGCGGCATTGCATAATGCGGCGCACATGTTCTGAAAACGTTTTTTGGAGCAAAGTCGTTGCTGAGAGGCGCCCTTCTGTGCGCTTTCTTGCTGTCTCACGCGACCACTCTGGAATTCTTCCAAACAGCAGTCTTGCACACGTACAGCACGCGCGAGCATCGGCCGCATACACATACACACATACATGCATATGTACATATATAGTCCACAAACAAAATGTCACATACGCCTGCCGCCCTTTTGATATTATTCCAGTTGGTATTGATTTTCAACAATTTTTACGTAATTATCTGTGGCGGCGCACGATGTTCGGTCTTCGGCGCAGTCAAAGTTGTCCAGCAGAAAGCGTTGACATTTTGAGTGTTGATTTCCTTCTCTCGGCCACTTGCTTTTCGCTTATGTGTGTGTGTGTGTATGTGCCACATTTTCAATATGTCAAAGGTTTGGGCATATCTTATGTTTGGTATCTGTTAGATACAAAACATGGCATTCCGTTCGGGGTAAGGTACAAAGTACGCGTTATGTTCTTCAAATAAGTTCAACCCGCCATAAAGTGGGCCAAACACTTATAATACCAGCGGCGTTAAAATGCTCGAAATGAAGCACCGCAGAGTAGTCAAAGAGCTGTGCGCGGAGTAGCGGCGCGATAAATAGTTTGAACGCTTTTGATATCGTTCAAATCAATGCTGAAGCGCCGTCGCCTCAGGGCCACCGACCGTCGTCGCTGTTTGGCGTTTTTCTTGTCTTGCCTGCTTTCTTCATTTTACGTTGCGGTGCGCGCTCATGGCGCACGATTGACATCATTATTGACGCAGTGTGACGTCATTACTTATAATATCATAAATAGCACGAACAGCGTATCTATTTATTGCAAGCGGGCGGTGGTACACATACATACGTATATGCAGCTAGCTTAATGACTGCCAGATAGATACAGCAAGTGTTTTTCGTGTTGTCAAATGGGATTTGTTATCGCTCTTGCGGTTCTCATATCGATAACTGCTTGGAGCAGCTTGTTTCTTTTCCCATTGTACGGGCATTTTCTTCAGCTGCTTATGTATTTTCTTTCCTCTGCGCGTGTTTGACATACATTTTCTTCATATGCGAATACGTTTCTAAGCTCTTCTCATCCCTTAATCCGGTTTTAATTCACTTCACTTTCTTACTGCTATACTACTTGTCTCTACGTTGCTTTCGTGCTCTCTTGATTTGTGTGCCACAAGAATCTGCGCATGTTTCTTGCGCATTTGTCTCCCACGTTCTAGCCAGCAAAATTGTTTCCGTATTCAAAATGCGGAGTATTTACTCAAAAGCTCAGCTGCAAGTAGTATTACACTATAAAATCTTTGTTGAATTTGTTAATTAAAAAATAAAATAGAATGTCAAGTCATTAATTTTGCAGTAAAAATGTATTAACGTGTACCAATCCACCAGCCATAATTATGCTCTTGACTCTCTTTGCATAGAAGGATTAGCATATTGCAATCGAAATTCCTCCAATACAAATATTTAGTATTAAGTAACATTTTATCACGAAATCTGCATAAGTCAATGAAAAATTCAAAGAAATCGAGCCTACCGAGGCTACCAATAATATTGTACAGATAATTGCTACAACAATTTTACGGGCTCCCCTCAGCCAAGGCTGCAGAGCTCGATAATGTTTCTGATTTTCCAAGTTTTTTGATTAGCTGCATTCGTTTGATTATGTTGCCGCCTTCGCTTCATGCAGAAACTATACTA
The DNA here is from genome assembly GCA_963457695.1 of Neria commutata. Taxonomy (NCBI): domain Eukaryota; kingdom Metazoa; phylum Arthropoda; class Insecta; order Diptera; family Micropezidae; genus Neria; species Neria commutata. The sequence continues at coordinate 4,235,055 of OY735245.1, forward strand.
TTTTCGAGAGATATAAATTCGGATTTTTCATTTATTGTTTTGCATATGCAAAAGTAAAAACCTGTTTTTACTGATAAAAGTCAGCAGATAAGATTTGAGCACTTTATGCACGAAGTAAGATAAAATCCCCAAAGTAATTAAACGCTGCGGATTTCTGCACATAATTTTACACACACATTTAATGAGCTGAACAAGTGAATTTTATAAGTTTGTATAAAGGAAGACAAAAATGCTAAATCTAAAATGCTTATTTGAAGTTTATACATATCCAAGCACGATTTCATAAGTGTCTTCGAGTGTTATGAAATGATTGGTGCCTGTGGATATTTGTTTTTGTTCCACTGTGCGTCACTCAATTGCCACAGTGCCACACATTTCAATTTGTTTTTCTGTTTGATACGAATTCAAATTAAAAGCGTGAGCTTTTCTGCATGCAATTTTAGCAGGCTGCGCCACCCTGCCTACCCCACCGCACCACTGGTCGACCCATTTGTGCGCGAGAGATTCGCGAGAACGCCGAGCAGCGCAGCGATTAACGAATTGCGGCGTGTATCGCCGTCAATTCCATTGGGTCGTCCGTTCGCAGATCCGTCCGGTTGTTTGCCTTCCCGTCGAGCTGATGACGCCAGAAGAGAGCGCATTCCGCTCGTCTCATGTCGTCTCGCGGCCACAGTGCGCTGAGATACGGCGAGCGCGTTTACCTTACAGATACGCGCTACTCGTGCGCTCCATCGCCGCCGTGCAGCCGCCTGCTTGGCGGATTTTCAAAAACTTTCCGTACGTATTGCACGCTGTGTGCCTGCCTTTTCTCTTTCGGCTACTTTCGGCGTGGCAACGTTACGGCATAACGCGGTAATTTACGGCTTTGCTAGGCGCAGCTCCGCTCAGGCTCTCGCACTGGGAGCGACCGCAGAACCGAACCGCTGAACTGCCGAACCATCGAGTTCCCCACCGAGAACGACGGAGCAACGGCTAACGGCGAAAGCTTAACCATTCGCAACTCGTTGAAAATTTTCAGTCGAGTGCTGATACCGAACAGGAATGGTCGGTCCAAGTAAAATTCTCTCGTCTCGGGCTTCTTACACAATAACCAAAGAACAAAAAGAAAAATTGAAATTTCTGAAGTGAAAAATTAAGGACACAAAATTCTGAAGCGCTGTGCAACTCGATTTGCCAGAGGCCTACAGAGTTGTAGCCATAATTTTTACAAAGAATTTTCAACTTTTTACTAAATACCAATTCGAAATTAAATTGAAATAAATTTTTCTTATATTGTTTTTTGGTTTTGTGCAACTGAACGATAAAAAAACACGAAAAATAGATAGTGGCAGAGTAATTGTGCATAAAAAAGTCGAAGAAAGTTAAACGTTTTGTTGGTCGTCAGCAAAGTATCGGAGGGGTAGTTTTCACCCCTAACGGCTTACGGAAAAGAAGAATCGAAATTGTGTAATACCAGCAGCAGTGCGGCAGAAAGGTAGTTTTTCATCGACGCCCTCGACACCGCCTATCGCCGCTCCGCACAGCACACACTGGAGCACCCCTACGAACCGCCCAGCGTGGTGTGTGCGTGCATGTGCGCGAAGCGTGTGGAGCGTGGAGGCGCTCGCAACGACTCAGCGACGACGAAGATGTCCTTCTACAAAATCGATTTTTCCAACTTCATGTCATTTTATGCTGGCTTGAGCAAGAGCATAAGCTTCAAGTTAAAAAGCGGAAAATTATAGCAATGAAAAATTTGTAAAAGTAACAAGAAACACACATGCACGAGAATTTTGCAAAACATACGTTTTTTTTAGTAAAAAGTTATTTCACTTGCCAGCGAAACGAGTATCTACCACTGCAAAACTAACTGTGTGCAACAACAACTGAAGCACTGTATCTGTATCTGTGTATCTGCAAAATGATAGTACTCTGCATACGTCTGCATATATGTACATATGCATAAAATAATTTCATTTCATTGCAATTTATTAAAAATATTTTTTGTGTTTCGGAGCGGCGCTATCTGCAAGAATAGTGCAATATTTGCAAAATGAAGCAAACGAATTCGAGCGAAATTGCACAACGCAACGCCGCGGCAGCAGAGCAGTTCGCGCAGCTCATGTACACAAAATATTCAAATTGAAATTTTCGTCAAATTTTCGCATTTCAGAAATACATACAATGTGAATTTTCGAATGCTCTTTTTGCATGTTCAGATTTTCGTAAAGACACGGCGACAAATCTCACAAATCTCATCTCATCGCAGCAAAAACGAAATTCAGTTTTAAGTTTTTTCTTTCTTTTTTCTGCTTCTATTTTATTTGCTTACTTTGTGCGCTAAAATATTTTGTTGCTGTGTTGTTTTGCGTCTGTTTTATTATAAGCTGTTTTAACAGTCCAGTTTCAAAGTGTGTGTTTTTTTTGTATAATTTCTCTGTTACGACAGCTTTTATCTTTGTTTGCATTTAAAAATGTTCTTATTTTCGTTTTTGATTTGTCTGACATTCAGTCTGTGTGTTCTATAAAGAGAAAATCTGATTATTACTTTCGAGGCAAATGTCTCTGACGTAGTCGATATTACGTTCTTGGCTTGGCTCTTTGGCATTGAACGCAAACTTTTCATTTGGGCTGTAATTTTAGTGAAAATTTCATGTGCTCGGCAATAAACAGCGGAAACATTGCTATATGTGCCGCCTGCTGTCTAAATCAAATCTAGTATATGTATACTACATACTATACTACTAAATCATGCCTGCAGCTACACTCGGCGCTGAGTCGTCAGTTGCCAGCAGCGGTCTGCTTTGCTAGCCGTACTAGCCCCTAGCCCGCACATATACACACACGCGCTGAAGTACTTGCGAAAGTATTTCATAATTCGAGAATGAAATGAAAGCAAAGATAGCAACAGCAGCACAAGGAGCAGCATGCGATACTTTGAAAATTGCTCGGCTAGCCAAGCGGCACGCTCTCTCCGCATCTCGCGACTGCCTTAATGGTTCTCAGTCCAAGTATTGCGTGCTCCTGCCAGTCAACCCTAAAGTGAGCGCAAGCTTTCTTCCCTGCTTTCTGACAGCGCTCTTCAGCGCTGCTCATCCTGCGATAAATGTACTCAGCATGTGCCTAGTGAGCGCGCTCTTCATTTCTGTCTTCATTTCCATTTTCTATTTCCATTTTCCAATTTCCTTTGGCCTGGCTCTGTTCCAATGCTTCCAATTCCGATACATGTGCTTTCACACATACATTTAGGCCGCTACAGTGTGTGTGTGTGTATATGAGTATTTTGTTGTTGGGCAGCACCTACTTTTTTTGCATATTTGCAACCCCCACTCATTGCCACAACCACAGACACCCCAACTTAGCTACCCCATATTTTCTGTGTCGCTGCGTCATGTTGCCGTCGAAAGTGCACAGTTCGCTTTGGAATTGCATAATGCTCTATGCGCGCTGCAACACACGAAATATCCTTTTTTTTCCGCCCTCTGGAATTTTCCATTTACATAACTTTTCTGCATTTTGCTACACTTTACAGTTGACAGTTACGCATACAAATTTTTCAAATCTTTGTCGTTAATTGCTTTTAGTTGTTGCAGTTTTACGTTTGCCCTGTAACTTAAGTATTCCTTTGTCAGGCCTTTCTCCCTCGCCACAACATGAGCTCTCAGGTGGGTAACATACAATCAGCCGCAACACTCTACTATGCATACTATTATTATTATTATTACTATTACTATTATTTTGCATTTTTCATTAAAAATACTTTTATTTATCGTAGTACTGAAAAGACTGAAATTGCTGTGGCTCTTGTCGGCGGCACTGTCGTCTACTCGAGCGGATTATCTTCTGACTTTCATGTGAACGTAAATATTTACATTGCGTTGCTAATTTATAAATAATATAAAAGTGACGATAATGAAATATGAGCGTTGAAACACAAGCGATAACGATCGAGCGAACGGGCGAGCGGACGCAGACGCGTGTTAAAGTACACAACAATGAAATTGAGTACATTTCGAAAATCCCGCTCAGTGACAGCAATTTGTAATTCTCGTTGTTCGTGCACTCTTTTTGATGGAGGGAGGGGTGGTGCTCTCGAGCAGATGAAGCGAAAGATTGTCGGTTTTTATAGTACATAAACGAAACGAAATTCCACACTTTCACAAGTCTTTAAAACGCCGCGTATTTCGTTGAATTTTTAGTTTTGTATTTGAAATTTCTGAAATAGTTAAATAATTTCTGTTATTGGCGACTTACAATTCAAATGTATGTACTATATAGTTGTGAACGTGCGTCAGTGACCCTGATATCACGCGAGCTCAGCTTTCAACCCTGACAGACAAAATTTAGCCTCACAAAAAGCAGAATTATCAATTCTTTCGCTTGGGAAAGACAGCAAAAGTCAAAGTCGTAACGAAGAATTGCTTATCTTGTGATAAAAGAAATTTTTGCCTTGAAAAGTTATAGAATAGATTTTTTCAACAGCCCATAAGATAAGAAAGCTCGCCCTCAACTCGTGTGTATGCACTACTTCTATGACTACGAATGCAGATTTGCTGCAATTGGTCCTTCGATCATGGCTTCGATAACTCTCTTCTGCGCCACTTCAGAGTTATCGATTTGTGCCTTCCTTTGCGATGCTACTATGTAATATTAATCGTGCCGACCTGACGTTAGGTTTTTCTCCTGCTAATTATGTTGTAGAGAAATGCGAATTGCATAAGTTCAATTTCATAAGTTCAATTTAATGAAAATTAGTACCTATTCAGACGAAATTGCAAGTTTTTATTATTTTTCCTTAAAAGCAATTCCTAAACTAATTACGTTTTCATTTGCCATACAAAGCAGGTAGAAAAACAATTTCATGTTTCATGTTTTTAGCCTCGTGCTTTGAATCGCAAACAGTTATTGCAGTTGATTTTGGCACTATCCGTATGGCTAGTTTTGCATGCTCCGTGTGCTCCTTCCACACACATGCACACACCCGTTTCGCATTCGCACAGCATTGAACCAAATTTCTGTGATGTTCATTTGTCATTGTCATTGTCATGCGGTTCGTCTACTGACTGAATGCTTTGACAACACACACACACACGAATACATAAGAATCAGCCCAACTAATTTTCGTAAATATTTTGGGCGCGTGTTGAAGGCGCCAGCGGCGGCGTTGCTACATAATCCGCAAAGTGGCAAATCAAACCGAGCCGAATCGATTTTCCTGCGGCCACATATTTCTCCTATTGGGCTCTTTCGTGTGCGATTTCTGACATGTCATCGTTGTTTTATTGACTTTCATGGGTGTGGCATTATCCCCAATGGCGGCACTTTTTTTTACATTCCTCTTTTTCATACCAACCAGACAGTTGCTTTCTTTGTCGTTCGGCCAAAGTATTGCCATTTCCTTTTTTCTATTTTGATATTTAATCTGTGATTATACTTTATTGCTAATCACGCCGCTGTTTATTTACAACTCGTTTCCTTTGATATATTAGCAGAATACAAAACAAATGCTTAAATGCTGAGAAATAATCGAAAATTATTGATCTTGTTATTTGCAAGGTGCTGCCTTTTTATTAACGGCTACCAGCGAAAACGGCCCGTGGCCACTTTCTTCCGCTTTCAGCCAGTTTAGTGCAAATACAAGCAAATCGCAAAGTAACACTTGCGGTTAAACATTTGCTTCGTTGTTGTTTTTGGTTCTTTTTTTTTGCACAGCATTTATGAAATACTTTTTCTGCAACAACACAAATTTTGAGAAGAGCCAGTAGCTATTTGTAAAAGTATTTATCGAAGCAATACAGAGCACCATTGGAAGTGATTTTTTGCTTCGAAATTGTTATCAATTAAATCAAATTTTCGAATTTTTTAACTGCTTATGAAAATATTCGCTTTTGTTAAGTGAAAAAATTGTTAATTGTGGTTCGTCACAATTTCTCATTTCAAATGTTGTCCAGCAACAAATGCCAATATCTACAACTATTTTTCGATACAATACAATAAATTCAGCAATTTAGAGCCGCCGCAACGATCTAGCGATCTAATTAGCATCCAGACGTGTGTTGTTTGTTGTTGGTGTTGCTCCCTACGAACTGCGCATGCGCGTATCACTCACAGACCTCACCAACTGCGCGTGGTTGCGTATTTATGTATGAGACGACTGTCTGTCTGTCTGTCCGTCCGTCCGTATTAAAGTGTTCCAAGAAATTAAACTTGCTATCGATACAACAAGAGTAGCAACAACAACAACTGGTAACACCAGCAGTCGGGGATTCCGTGCACTCGCCGTCGTCTGTCTGTGTGTGTAGAGTAGTGGAGTATCTGTATCTCAGCTAGTCTGTCGGGCTGCCTGTTGGCACCTTCGAACGCTTTGCATTTAAATATTGTGTTAATTTGTGTTTTCTTACAGCGCTTTATTTTGCTTCTTTCTTTTCTCCTCCTTCCTCCTGCTGCTGTTGTCAGTCATACAATTTGTAAATTTTTCCTACCACCTGCGTCTTGATCGTATTTTTTACTGCCCCGCCTGTAACTGTGGCTGAACGCGTTTTTACCTGTAATATCTGGCTTAGTACAGCGCCTCAACTTGCTAGCGAATTGGTTTAGGCTAGTTTCGAACTGGTTAGAACCAACGCACGCCACAATGGAGCGTCATTATTTTGAGCGGACACTGGACGGCGTTGCGTTACGTCGCCTTGTTCCGCTGTGCTTGTGGGAATGAATGAATGATTCTCGAATTAGTGACGAACCGCAATTTCAATTTTGTTTGTAAACAAAGTGTAGCGAATTCGTTGAATTCGATTCGATACGATTTGATTTAATTCTATTATTTCGATTTTGTTGTTGTCTGCGCTTTTTTGAACGACAAAAAATTGTTAGCTATAGAATAAAATTAAAAAGCGAAAAAAATAGTGGAAACAATAAAGCACGAGACCGAGACAGAGACTGACCAAGATGTGATCGTCGTCGTCGTCGTCGTCGTCGTATTTGAATTTTAATTTATTCTGTGTGATTAACGTCACTGGCGTTGCTGTTGTTGGCGGCGCGCTCGCCGGGGATTTTCAGTGGTACATATTTTAGTTAAGTTTTTGGCACGCTGTCGTTGGGCGACACGGCAGGGCATGGCGACGCGCTGGTTCAGCTGTTTACTGCTGGCGGTCATTGGCGGCGTATACGTAACTTTTTTTGAGGCTTTTTGTTTTGCTTGAACGGAGACAGAGACTGCCATAAATAAAGCGATCAACGCTTTGGCAGCTGCTGCAACTTGCTCCTCTGCGCGCCGCCCTTTGCTGCACTCGCAGCTGCGATATTCCGTACGGCTCACGCCTGAATGCCGTCAGCAGCGCATTTGCCTGTGTATCTGCTCGTCGTCTGCTGTGTTTTGATTTGTGTGTGTGCGCACAATTTCTCACTTTTTTATAATATTAAACATTTCTGTTGGAAATTTTAGTGCCTTTTCGCATTATTTTTTTTTTTTAATTTACATTTCGTGATTTTTTCGCATTTTGCCGCTCGAACAATTTCAAGCGTAATCTCCTTTTTTATATTGGCACTTTTTTGTTTGTTGCCAATTCGCATTTTTTAAATTCGTTCAAAATGAATGCGAATAATTTTATTTTTATTTTTATGAGCGTTAATTTTATTGTTGTTGGTTTTTCGCCGTTTTCGCGCTACTCATTTGGCTGACTTTGTAAATTGATATTCAAGTTCAACGTAACCCAATGTTACTTGCTTTTTGTTGCTGTTGTTGGGTGCCTTTATTGCTGTTGTTGTTTGTTGCTGCCGCGCTACGTATCGCACAAATTAAGCGCAAAATAATGGCCGTTCAAATGCGGCTCACATGCAGCCGAGCAGCCAGAAGCGCGCAGCGTTGATTTGTTTATTTTTGTTGCTGTGTGCTCGTATTCCTCCGCCTAATTGAAATTTGCAACTGCTAGTTTGTGAGTTTGCTTGCGCATTGTATAACAGTTAGCGCGATACAATATACTGGCGACAGTTGCCGTAAATGTTGCACTCTCAGCTGCTGCCTGCCGCTCACAGTCGCCATTTTAGTGACTGCCACTGTCAATTTTGAGGCTGCGCGATTTTCGAATATTATTTTAAGGCTTGCCCTTCCTTTTTGCCATCAACTTTTCGCTGCTTTTGTTGATTTTTAACGACAGCAATGTATTCTAATGCACACGTCAAGTTGACTTGCTTTTTTTTGCTGGGATAAATTAAATGCTTTTGGGATTTATGACCAAAAATAAACAAGGCAGTCATTATTCATTTAATGCAACAATATATTGCCAATTCTCAGGTAGAAGTATGAAGTGTCATTGTCCGTATTCTGACAGTCCTTTGCTTGCGTCATAGTCACAATTAATTGCAATTTCATTGCAAGTTACATTTTTATTCTTCGAAGAAAATATGAATTAAAAATATAAGCTATTGAAATGTAACTTTTGCCAGAACAGGACTGTCAGTGTTATTGATATGTATTTGCTAAATTTAAAGTTTTGTATTAACTATTATCAGCTCATAAATATGATTGCTATTTATACGATTTGAAAGCAATTTAAAAGGCTCATAAAACATAATCCCTCAACAAAAGTAGAACAATCAACTATTTATGGCATTTCCATAAATGTTATTATTATTTAAATATTGGCTGTTAAAATTTTTTCTGAACACTTTAAAACTGTAGTTCATTCAGAAGATTTATTTTATTTGTGTGTGTGTCGGTATTTTCAGTGAGTATCTGCTACTACTGTCTGCTGCTGTGCAGCACAACGGCTATTTCCACATTGAAGCGTTGAAGCATTGAACCATGAAATGAATTCAAATCAATCTCGTTACTTTAAATTGCTTAAGCAGCAAAATTAGCGCCATTGACGATTGCAGCGACAAAATGTATCTAACTAATAGTGTGCGATTTTTATCGCAACGATCTGTGCAATCTGTGAATCCCTCTCGCTTGTGGTTTTGGTGTGTATGTGAGTGTTTGTGTGACTGATGGGAGCGTTTGTTGATTCGTTCGACGTCGCCAACTCCGTCGTTTGCGTCTGTGTTGCTGTTTGCCTGTACAAAAGTGCATCCGCATTTTCGTTTCAGTGCATTGAAAAAACAATAAGACAAAAAGGCATAGAAACACCTGCGCAAATCGTTCTTACCTTACCCTCTCTTCTAAATAATTGCACTGCGGTAGGCACGGTCAACATGTTAACAATTGAATTAAAGTTTTATTCGTGTTTAAACGTATTTAATATTTTTAATTACAGGCATTTTTCAATGTTACAAATTAATGTATGCGCTTTCGTCTTCAGTTAATTAATGCAATAAAGCTTTTTTTAAAGAAGTGATACTAATAACCAGTTACAGCATACGCATTCGCTTTAACGTCACGTGATTGGATTGTGAGACTCGAAGAACCTTGCAGCTGAAAGCATTAAAGTTTACTTTAAATTTATAGTGTGCAAAATAAGAAAAATGTTTTATTCGCAACTTTAAGAAATGTATTAAATTGGCTTGTTTGTGACATCGAAATCTCTGCTACCGGTTTGATACAGAATTTACGAGGCATTGAATTTATTCACGAAAATTAATTAAAATCAGCCCAATTAATAACATTAACGAAATACGTATTTTTCGAAGAAATTTGCCTGAACAACAATTCCGAGAATTTTTAGCTAAAATATAATGTTTTTTCTTAACTGTTAAAGCAAGATGAGCAATAACGATTGATTTCTACGAAATTTAATTTAAATTCGGTATTTGTTCGATTTTTTTCTAAATAATGTTTTCTTTAGACAATTCCTTGCCAAGTCATTTTAAGTGTGGAACTATGCTTATGCTTCATTCGCATTTTTCTCCAAGTGCACTTAAGCTGTCAAGGGCGTGCGAATTCAAGAAGATTTCAAGCGAATCTGGTAAATAGAAACTAGTACAAACACTTGGTAATTATAGCTGATCTTACCTGCAAATACTGATCCAGAAGCGCATATATTAACTTGTCTGAGTAGATTCAATAGTACGTATTTTATTATTTTACTCTATCTAATTGAATTGTATTATCTCTCTCTCTCTCTTCTACTCGCTCTCTGCGCACTGTCTATTTCTGCCTCCCTTTTGAATTTGCTTGTCTCTTTACTCGTTTTCAATTTCGTCGATGCTGATAACAACAATCAAACACAATTAAAAAAAAAACAAAAAATTAGGTTGTCTAAATCAAGTCATACATAAACAACAACAGTAAGTTCAAAACAACAACATCGAGTTTTGAACAGGAGCAACTGTCGCAGTCCAAAACGGAACCATAGTGACAGCCGCCCAGTTATAACAGCATCAGTAACAATAACAACGACATCACTAAGAGAACAACAACATCTCGTAATTTGCCCGCTTGCGTGTGCGTGTATATGAGAGACATCTAAATCAAAAGTTGTAAAAAAATTAAAGAATTCAATCTATTAATTGAAATCGACAGACCGGCAGATCGATTGGTCTATCTATCGCTTGATTGTTTGTTGGTTGGTTTGCTTGAATTGATTTGCGTGGAGGAGGTGAAGCAGAAGACCACGACAGCGACGACGTAGCGCGACAAAACGCGCCGCCGTCTTGGGTTTTTGAACTTGCCGCGTGCGACGATCGAGATCGATCGTGAAATATTGTCTGTTGCGAGGGGCACAACGCATCCCGACAGAAATAAATAACATAAAAAGTGCGTAAGCAAATTTGGTTTTTCTAAATTAAACGCAACAATTGACTGTGCTACACAAAAATAGAAAGAAAAAAAAAAACAACCAAAAAGTTAATTACAAACAAATTCAAATAAATTTACTGACAGACACATGTATGCATGCTACACACACACACAAACATACACAAGTGCAAAGAGATTTATTTCATGTGCGAGTGTGCTTGCAAATACTCTAAATGCTCCTGCCCGCTTATTCTCCTCGCCATTGATGCTCCGCACTGAAAAGTCAAGAGCAGCAGCCGGCGCAGAAGGGCGCACTGCTTGGGAGGGGCGGAGAAGAGAAGCAGCAGAGAACGACACTTGAGCGAACAGGTTTGCGCCAATTTCCGTGGCGACCGGTCGCACGGATCGTGCGCTCCGGCGTTTCAAATCCGAATCAGAAGCAGAACATTAGAAAATTTCTTGATTTTTCTGCTCCTATTTTTCGTTTGATTATTTCAAGAACATCGTGAATTTATTTTAAGCAGTCTTCAGCTGCTGTCGTTGTTTTTGTACATACATTGGCTACGCTGCCTCGCCTCGCCACACTTCGTTTCTCGCAACTGTGCGCTGTAACTTTTGCCACAATTCGCTCGTTTGTATCTTGGCGTAAAATACGAGCATGCATCTGCGAGGTACCGCCTTTGCCAATAAAAGTATCTGCATATGTTGTTTGCCTTTTTTTTTGCTTTCCCCCTTTATGTATTCTTTTGTTGTTGTTGATATATTTTGACGTTTGGTTGTAGTTTGCTTAATTGCTTATCATTTGGCGTTTATTGTTGTTTGTTTTTTTTCTTACCCATTTTTCATGACTACTCTTTTCAGAGTTCGTTCGTTCGTTGTTTTTTGTCACTCATTCATTTTCGGCATTTGATACGTAATTTATTTGCATTTTTTATGCTTGTTTCGATATCATCAAATATGCATTAATTTCTTTATTTTGAGCAGATTACTTGAAGTTCGCGTAAATTGTGTTATAACGCTTTAATTAATTAGTCTAAGCTACAATGCGTTTGGCGATTTTAATTAATTACTTTTTTGTTTACATTTTTAATGAGCGAAGTTCAAATATTATTTATATCAGATTGGCAGTAGCGTCATCGACTTGTGGGCGAGCAAATCAGTTAAGTTTAACGCTGAAAGCATCGATCACGTTTGTGCTAAGCATTTTTAGCTTTCACTTATAAGCATATAAAGTTGAACAATGCTCACTTCTTCTACTCGCGCAAACTTGCGTCACAACAAATAAGTACATATACGAGTATTCCGAGAAATGATTCAGAAATTGAAAATATTTCGAAATTTGAGTCACCGCTCGCTCAATGCAAATAAAAACGCTGTCCCAATGTTACGGCAGCTTTAATTCGGTTCACAATCAAGAAATTGTAAACAAAGATTTTGCTTGAATGGGCAAAAATATTCCGAGATCGCGACACACGGACATTGTGTGCATGTGTTTTCAAGTGCGAGAGTTTTAGATTATTGTTTGGATTTATAAATGCGAGTAAGCTCAAATGGAAATATTAAAAAAGGTTATCCAAAGTAGAACTTCTGCAGAAATCGTCATTTATTTGGATATATTTTTGGCCTATTGTGGACTTTAGAATCAAATCAGGTTATTAAGTTGCTTGAGTACTTGAAAGTATTCTCGGGAAATAATATTCCCATATTCGCATTTCGTAGTTTTCTTTTCACATTTCTGAATGATTAAATATGCGTGACGGAATACAAAGTATTCCCTCTGAATTTTGTCGAAGGAACGTTATGAATTGCGATACAAATACAATTCTTGGCCACATTTTTAAAATACATATTTACATTTTTTTTATAACTTCTTCCATGTCGATTTGGAACTAAGAATAGCAGTGTTACTTGCTATTCGCAAGGACTCAAGCACAAGTTAAGAAAAGCCATGCCCTCCTAAAGTATGTGCCTTAATGCGTTGGAAAATGGAGCTACAGCAAATATTGTTTAAAAAAAGTTTGCTAATTGCGATCTTATTTTTTCTGTTTGCATAGACCATTAAAACGTTTTGCTTACTTTTGCGCTTGATAATGGGCCTAAGTGATTCTCTGTACGGTATATCAATTAGAATTGTATTACAAATTAATTGCATAAATACTTGAAAAGTTTTGTGTCTATGTTTATAGGTTTATATAGCGTCTTGCGCGATCTGTGTTAATTTTTGCAGTAGTATATTAAAATATTTCAAAATGGAATTTTTGAGTTTTCAATAAAACTGCCAAATAATCAAAAATAATATTTGAACGTTTCTAGAATTAAATTTATTTTAAAAACGGAAAAATCTAGTTCGGATCAGTAATTTTTGTTTCAGAAACAGATTGAATTAAGCAACAGTCTATGAAAGGAAATTTATTTTGTCTGATTTTAATTTGGGCGTTTCTGAAATCAATATGGAAATGGCGTAATGCTAACGTCTGTTTTTCTGCTGTAGCGCGTGCTCCAATTATTGTACATTTCCAATATTGGATGACAAGTACTCGCCGCCCATGCTTGCGCCCGCCCAATGTCATGTTATGCACATGCGCCGATCAATCCATGGGAATGCCCTCCCGCAGCATGTTGTAACGTGCTATACCAACCAGCACAGAAGGTGACCTCCTTCCGGCCGCTAGCACAACACTCTTCAGCTGTCGTTTCTCGTATCGTGTTTTTTGTTGTTGTGTGCCGCAGGATGGGGCATGCTAATGAAAGCTTCCATCCTTTTCTGCTTTATATACTGTATTGTTTGTGTGTGTATCCTTTTTTTGTATTTGTTTTGTCTATGAGATATCACATGGTTCATGATTCATGCGATTCAACGCCCTCGCTCCCAATTGGAGTGGGCGTGTGGTTGGCTTCTTCGCTGAGAGTTGGACGTGACATGACATAACAGCATGACATGCTATCAGCCACACCACTCAGCAAGCGCTTCTTCTTACCAGCAGCATGTTTGACTCCATTTTGTTATGTCAGCATTTGAATTAGTCGCGTTGCAGTTTGCTTTGTTTATACCACGTTCGATCATTGTTTGCTTTGGTTTGTTAGCCCTTCCCCAGCATAAATTTCAGCAACTCAGTTATTTTCAGTATTTTCTGTAGCTTAGTTTACTTTTTCATTTATGCGTAATTTAGCTATGTATTTATTTATTTATATTTTAGCTTATATTATATATTATTTGTATTTCGATTTTGACACATTTTTTACCACATTTTGTTTGTCTATTTGTACATTCGTTCGTTCGTTCGTTTGTTTGTTTGTTTGTTTGTTTTTGTTACGAATTTTCTTGTTTCTTTTTCTTTCTTGGTCGCGTTTAATTTTAGCATGGGAGAGCTGATTCTTATCGAGTCGCCACGGTTATTCCAACCGATGACGACAATCTTACAGCCGATGGTCACTACAAGGTAAATATGCTCATATTCTCGCCATCAACAGCACCGAACCACACATCGACACTCACACACTCATATCTCACTCATTTGTATACATATATCATACACACACACACAATTGCATTTGAGATCGGCTACACCACAACCACTCATAAGTAGACTAGACGCTTTCATAATTTTGTTTTCACTATTTATCGGGTATATGTACAAATATATGTTTATTCGTATATAGATATAGATAGAAAGACATACTTATAGTTTTCCACTTTGGCATTATATTTTCATTGAAATTTAATTTTAAATTTAAATTAGTTGCGTTTTTGCTTGCTTTTTATTTTGTGCATTTTATTTTCACTCTAAATTTTGCTTGTCTATGTGCATTTTCTTTTAACACTCTGCTATTTTTCGATTGACTTTTAACATTTCGAATTTTGCGCCATTTGAATTTATTGCTCAGTTATTTATAAATCAAACTGATCCATTTAAACGCGCTGAAATTTTGAAACATTCGCCAAAACATAGGCTATATAGTACATAGCATTGTAGCAATTTTCTGTCAGTTCAAACTATTTAATTTAAAAAATGTATGCTTTATGGCGGAAACCATTTGTGGAACACTGTGCAATGCCATTTCTTGTAGATTACTTAGTAATGTTACCACTGAAGCTATTTTTCAAACTACATACCTACTCTTGTAATCATATTTGCCTAAAAGTATCTTTTGTTTATGCGCCTAAAAGTATGTGATTTCTACTTGCCATAGTTTTACACTGAAATTGAGCAGTTTGCACCACTGTACCACTGTGCAACAGCACCCTCTGTGTGCTCGCCCGAGTATGCATTTAGGGCAGATCAAAAATTCCGTCGCCACAAGTGCCAAATTGTGACAACAAACAGCCCGTAGAGCAAACTGCTTATGGCGGCAGCTGCTGCTATTGCTATTGTTGTTGCTGCAGTCCACCCCAGCAGCGTTGGTGTGCGACATGTGCTGCCCGTGGCGGCAAAATAGGATCAGTCCATCTAATTTTAAACTAATACGAGGTCAGCGGCACTGTTATAAGTTTGTCCAACAGATTCATTCATACTTCGGCGCTTTGCTAGACCGTTAAATCGTACAGTTGCATTTTTTAAATTTGTAAAAATTTTCGCGAAATACGTGATTTCTGTTTACTTTTTTTTATTTCAATGTTTTACTGTTGACATTTTGCTGTTGTTGCTGCCGTGCGGGGGCAAGAAGCGCGCGGCATTTTAACCCTTGCGGTTGTGCGCGTCAAATACCGTAAATATTCTCACGATCTCACGCGAATTGTATGTGGTCTTTTTGTTTTATTTTTCAGCTCATTTTATATTTTTACACTTGACTTTTGGTATTTGTATAAATGAAAATTACATTTCAATAGTCATACTCACCATTTCACATACTCATGCATATACAAATACATGCATGCATACATTAACGTAGTCGTGGCTTTTATGGCTTACAAAACGAAACTAATCTGGTAAGTATTTCTTGCGGTTGCAACGTAAAGGTTCTCTTTTTTATGGTACAACTAATCTTTTCTTTAAAAAACTTGAACATTTCTCTTTGTTAATATATTGAACATTATTTTTGTATTGTTATTTAATCTGGTGAGCTAAATATATATTTGTACTATTATTATTATTACTATTGAGGTAAAAGTAATTCTAGCATCAACTGGTCTAAGGTGCTTCTGCTCTCTAACTTCTTAACCAAACACGGCGTATTTTGAAAAGATATTCTACTCTGTACAATAGCTGCAAAGCACACACACACACGCACTCACTCAAACACTATTAAAATAAAGGTTACAGAAACTGAAAACAAAAAATTAATAAAATGGCATGAAGTAAATCTTGGTATTTTGTGTTGGACGGAATCGCATTTAAATAAAGCGGCAAAAAGTAAAGCGATCATCATCTGATAATATTTTTAAAAAGTATACTCGAAAATAATGTTGATCACGCTGAAGCCATAATTCAGTGCGCATTTAAAGCAATGAACGCTTCATTTTTTGTCGCTTGTCGTCGTCGACTCTTGAGCCTGTTTTAAACGAGTGTTTTTTCTTTCCTTTCAACTTTTACACATTTAGTCAAGACGCAAAATGCCGGCTAAAGCAGCTAAGAAAGAGAATTTGGATGATCTCAAACAGGAGTTAGATATCGACTATCATAAAATCACTCCCGAGGAATTGTATCAGCGCTTTCAGACACATCCAGAAAATGTGAGTATTGAAATGTTGAAGATTGCTGTACTTGTTCTGATGACTTATGATTTTTATGTGTGTGCGATCGTGCTTGCAGGGTCTAAGTCACGCCAAGGCCAAGGAGAATCTTGAACGCGATGGACCTAACGCCCTCACACCACCCAAACAAACGCCCGAATGGGTGAAATTCTGCAAGAATTTATTCGGTGGCTTCGCCATGTTGCTGTGGATCGGTGCTGTACTCTGCTTCGTGGCCTACTCCATTCAGGCCAGTACCAGCGAAGAGCCATCCGATGATAATTTGTACTTGGGTATTGTACTTTCAGCTGTAGTCATAGTGACGGGCATTTTCTCATACTATCAGGTCAGTAGTATTCCAACGAAAATATAAATGTAAAGTAAAGCAGCATATCTAATGTACCCTTTTTGCGTGCTACTTTGGCTTGTTGCAGGAATCGAAAAGTTCCAAAATTATGGAATCGTTCAAGAACATGGTACCCCAATTCGCCACGGTGATTCGCGAGGGCGAGAAACTCACTCTGCGCGCCGAGGACCTGGTGCTGGGCGACGTTGTGGAAGTGAAGTTTGGTGATCGTATTCCCGCGGATATACGCATCATTGAGGCGCGTACCTTCAAGGTCGACAACTCTTCGCTGACCGGTGAGTCGGAGCCGCAATCGCGTGGTCCCGAATTCACCCACGAGAACCCCTTGGAAACCAAGAATCTGGCCTTCTTCTCCACCAACGCCGTTGAGGGCACCGCCAAGGGTGTGGTGATCAGCTGTGGCGATCACACCGTCATGGGTCGCATTGCTGGCTTGGCCTCTGGCCTGGACACCGGCGAGACCCCCATTGCCAAGGAAATCCACCATTTTATTCACTTGATTACCGGCGTCGCTGTCTTCTTGGGCGTGACTTTCTTCGTTATTGCCTTTATTTTGGGATACCACTGGCTGGACGCTGTCATCTTCCTGATTGGTATCATTGTCGCCAACGTGCCCGAAGGTTTGCTGGCCACGGTCACCGTGTGCTTGACCCTCACTGCCAAGCGTATGGCTTCCAAGAATTGCTTGGTCAAGAATCTGGAAGCTGTGGAGACCCTGGGTTCCACCTCGACCATCTGCTCTGATAAGACCGGCACCCTCACCCAAAACCGTATGACCGTCGCTCACATGTGGTTCGACAACCAGATCATTGAGGCCGACACTACCGAGGATCAGTCGGGTGTTCAATACGATAGAACCAGCCCTGGTTTCAAGGCGCTCTCTCGCATTGCCACTCTCTGTAATCGTGCCGAGTTCAAGGGCGGTCAAGATGGTGTTCCAATTCTGAAGAAGGAGGTCAGCGGTGACGCCTCCGAGGCTGCTCTGCTTAAGTGCATGGAGCTGGCGCTGGGCGATGTGATGAATATTCGCAAGCGCAACCGCAAAACTGCCGAAGTGCCATTTAACTCCACCAACAAATACCAGGTCTCCATACACGAGACCGAAGACCCTAGCGATCCACGCTATCTGCTTGTCATGAAGGGTGCTCCCGAACGCATACTGGAACGCTGCTCGACCATCTTCATTAACGGCAAGGAAAAGGTGCTCGACGAGGAAATGAAGGAGGCCTTCAACAACGCCTACATGGAACTCGGCGGTTTGGGTGAGCGTGTGCTCGGTTTCTGCGACTTCATGCTGCCCTCAGACAAATACCCCACTGGCTTCAAGTTCAACGCAGACGACATCAACTTCCCCATCGACAACTTGCGTTTCGTCGGCCTGATGTCCATGATTGATCCTCCACGTGCTGCTGTGCCCGATGCCGTGGCCAAGTGCCGTTCGGCGGGTATCAAGGTCATCATGGTTACTGGTGATCATCCAATCACTGCCAAGGCTATTGCCAAATCGGTGGGCATCATTTCGGAGGGTAACGAAACTGTGGAGGACATCGCTCAGCGTTTGAACATCCCCGTCTCGGAAGTGAATCCCCGCGAGGCTAAGGCCGCCGTTGTACATGGTGCTGAATTGCGTGATGTGACCTCGGAACAACTGGACGACGTTCTGCGTTACCACACTGAGATTGTGTTTGCGCGTACCTCGCCTCAGCAGAAGCTGATCATTGTGGAAGGCTGCCAGCGCATGGGTGCTATTGTTGCTGTGACTGGTGACGGTGTGAACGATTCGCCTGCTCTGAAAAAGGCCGATATCGGTGTTGCTATGGGTATCGCTGGTTCCGATGTATCCAAGCAGGTGCGTACGCCACACAAACTCAAACAATTGATGATTTGCACGATTTTAAATGATTGCTTTGCAGGCCGCTGACATGATTCTGTTGGACGACAACTTTGCCTCGATTGTTACTGGTGTCGAGGAGGGTCGCCTGATTTTCGACAACCTTAAGAAATCCATCGCCTACACACTCACATCGAACATTCCCGAAATTTCGCCTTTCTTGGCCTTCATCCTTTGTGATGTTCCACTGCCATTGGGTACTGTGACAATTTTGTGCATCGATTTGGGAACTGACATGGTAAGCGCACCCCCGTTGGCCACGAGGCATTTATTTATGTTTCGAGCTCTTTCTTTATGTGTTAGATTTAGTTCTTATTTTAAACATTTCTCTTGTTGATTAATTTTTGAGCCTAATTTTTTGTATTGACTTTTTTGAGAAAGAAACCAAAGTGTACAAGGTACCGAGTAAGACTAGGTTAAAGCTAGTGTATTTGAAATGTTTAATATGATTATGAACGAACAAAAAGAAAGCAAACCATTAACGGTGAACACACGCACAGATACCAGCCATCTCGCTGGCCTACGAGGGACCCGAAGCGGACATAATGAAACGACGCCCACGCAATCCTGACTTCGATAATTTAGTCAACGAGAGGTAAACGACACTGGCGCTAGCTGTTACTCCGTCGTCGCTAGTACCGCCAGTAGCGCTAGTATGAACTAAATAGAGCTAGAGATGCTCGAACTATGGCTATCTTCGAAGTATCATATTGACTAACATATGGCATTAATGTAGCACTTAGTCCTAAGTCTAGTCCCCACAACTGTTCTGAACTAATTAGTTATATTATGATTTCTACTATTGATTTGTGCAAAATTACTTATTCATCATATACCTACTCCTTCATGCTCTTGCGAAATCTAAAAAAATACAGGTGCCTGCCATTTCTCTGGCTTATGAAGCTGCCGAAGCCGATATTATGAAGCGTCCGCCACGTGATCCATTCAACGATAAATTGGTCAATTCAAGGTGCCAAACAAATTCAGTTTCCCCCTTTAAATTTAGCATTTAAGTTATCAATAACTATTCCGAACTGCGTCCCATGCGCCACGTCTCTGCTCTTCATGACTAACAATGCAATGTTCTCGTTAACACCTACTCTGCTACCTGTGGCTGGTGAATTGATTCACATTTACGTGGTTGTGTGTTTGTTCCTCTTAACACCAAAACAAAGCAACAATAATAATCGCTTATAAAAGCATAACAATCTGCAAAAACTGAGTGCGATTATTAACATGTTTCCAACTTCTTGTATTGTTTATTGTATAATTAACGTGTCTCTCTTAGCTTTAAGTATGCCTATCTGTCAGCATCAATTTCATCACTATCATCGCCGAGCCAGCATCAACGCCGTCACTGTCTGTCATCATGTAGTCAATCAATCGATCGATCGTCTTTAATAGTCTCACACAAACACGCAAACCATTTTACCTTGCCTCATCGCCCATTATCATTATCACTTTTTCATTACTGCTAATTGCTTTTTTATTTGATTGTAAATTTGCATATTATTTTTGTATTTTTATTGTAAATTTTTTAGATACATACTGGCACATTTCTTTATCATAGTAGATCTACAAAAAGGATCGATTAAATCAATCATTATCATTACATTTTCTGGCTCTCCTATGTATTATTTAGTAGTAGGTAGTTAATTGGCTCTTCATTGTGCTCATGATTTTGTAAATTTTCTACGTATTGTATTTGTAAAATTGAAAAGAAGCCATTTTTGTTATCAACGCCATCATTACGAAATTTCAACAATTTAATTTATTCTTAGACACGCGCCGCTTTTACGTCATTCGTTCGCCATCGTCAACATATTTAGTTGCCTGGCATTTTTTCCAAAACAATTTGCCGAAAGGTTTCAATTGAGCTCGACAGCATGCGTGCGCTATCGATTGCTTTATCGATGTGAGACATGCTGCTCTATGCCATCTGCATATTACAATCGATATATTCCATACATTCAATATGTAACTTTGAAGTCATAACTATTCGACTTATCAGCCTCTACAATATACACAATTTTTAATATTTATATCAACAAAAGTCGAGTAAAAATTTTTTTCATTCAACCAAAAATAAACCTTTTCAATTTTCAACGCCATCGTTTATAATTCAATTACGTCATGTGGAAAATGTTCGAAATTCGAAAAAGCAGACTGAAACCTCTCGGGCGAATCGCGGTCACACATTCAACTCAATTGGCTCGTATGTAGCATAGCGCAGCAGCAATCATCATCATCAGACACCATCAGTAAATTGATAAATTAATGTGTTGTGCGTGTTTGCATTATTTTTTCTTTCACCATTTCTACAATTCGATGTTGAACGTCTTGTAATTTGAAAACAGACTCGTGTAAAAATAGCAATGCGAAATTTGGCAATGATTATCAAAATTGATTTTATTTTCGAATTAGTGCATACTACAAAATTTTTCCCTTTGTTCAATTGACCCGCACACATTGTAAAAATCAATGCAAATACTTAATATTTTTTATTTTCATTTACAATTTGGTTGTGTATTCTTTTCATTTTCACTTAACATGTACGAAATTTCGAAATTCACAGCGTTAGAGACAAACATTCGCTCATGTAAGCTTAGGCTAAGGTTTTAGGCGTGTAATAGATCAAAGCGTTTACTCTAAAGACAGGTATATAATATTTATGTATATTGTTAGTTTTTTGTTACAAAAATCGATAGCAGCGCGCTGAAGGTTGTGCGCTTTCAGTTGGTTTTCTGTATCCAAACATGTATCTCGTTTTTTACTTTTAAACTCTTGTTTTTTGAAAACCCTTTGCTATTTTTTCTATGCTTCGGTTGAATTTTTTTTTACAAATTCAATTAATCACAAGAAATACGCATAGAACAGAGAACAACAACATCAATAACAGTACATTTAAATGTGTGTTGTGCGTTTGTTTTTGTGCCTTTTTCCTCGCCCCCTCTACACATTTCCTTTTTTCTTTCTGTTTGTTCTTGATTTTCTTCGTTTTCGGTTTTTGATATGGCACACTCTAACCATACAATACCTAGGTGCCAGCTATTTCCTTAGCCTATGAGGAAGCTGAATCAGATATTATGAAACGTCAGCCCAGGAATCCCTTTTGCGACAAGCTGGTCAACGAAAGGTAAAGTTTGTCTTTGTGATTGTTGATAAACTGCGACACTGTCATTATATAATGTACTACTCTACTACCGAACTATTACCAAACCACCACCGCTACCACCAATATTTCCACCAATCAAAAAACCCCCGCTAAATATCAAAACAAATAAGCAAAAGAATTCAATATCACTTTTTAGAAGGAAAAAAATGAATTTCTTAAACTTAAAATTTCGCAGCAAATTAATTAAATAGCAAATTTCGAAAAAAGCATTTCCAAAAAAAGCAAAGTACACCACAGAAAGAGTCTACTTCTTTTTCTTTTAGCTCTACCTATGTTGCTTTTCTTCTTGTGTTCTGTTTAAAACTAACTTAAAGACTTTGTTTGTTTAGCTTTGTTTTCTACTTTAGCAGTCTGTTGTTTTTGTTCTTTCCGGAAGTTTAGAATTACGAAACTCTTAAGCTTCGTCTTTATGCCAACTCCTAAGACGTGTTGGTTTTTAGTCACATTCATTTTATAGCGTATTTCGAGCAGCTATGCAAATCGATCCCGAACATGCGAAGTTTTACTTAGCGTCTTTTGATATGTTTACTTTGTAATCGTTGATTTGTGTTTAGTTTATTGTCTACGGTCTTCTGTGCTGAGCTCGTCTACTGTTTTAGTTTTAGTTAGCTTATTTAATATTCGATCGTTAAATTAGAAGAAATATTAACTGCATAGATGCAGTGGAAATCTCTGACCAATTTTAGTTTCGAAATTGAGCTCTGTCAGTAAAGTTTGAATATTTTCGATATCCTTTCCCACTGCAGTTTTACTGTCTATTAGCAGAATCTCTGTTTACGTTTGGAGTGTAAACTCATTAATTTTCCAACATACACTACTTTCTCTATACATGTATTGAGCATCGAGCATCTCGAATAGTATTGTTTAATATGCAATAAACTTATGTCCGTTGCAGCGATAATTTCTTTAGCTGTTAGTACTTTTAGAAACTTCTACATTTCTGTTTTTTGTATTGTATTTCTTCTATATTTTGCTTTGTTATATTTTGACTATACATCACAAAATACATAATACAAACAATATTTTAAAGCAAGCTATGCGAATTTTGAACCTACGATATTCAATTATACTCCTACTTTATATATGCATAAATTTTAGCCTGCATTTTTGCAAAATTAGCCTTTGGCAATATATATTCATACTATGTATATTTATTAAAAGTACACAAAGAATAACTCTTTCTATCTTCCTATGCTATATGCAATTGAAAACTGTCCGTATTCGAAATCCTCATATAGACTATGAAAGCCACTTAGTCACTGCCTACGCCTATTGCCCGTTGCCAATCGCCCACCATTTGCTCGGCTCCTCCCTCTCTTTCTCTTGCTCTTAACAAAGTTTTTTATATGCAATTTGCCTACATACATGCTATACTCGTATACAACTCAATGCTTACATTTTTGTTGAAGTTCTCTTAAGTATTTTTTTTATTACTTTTTTGGTAGTTTTTTTATAATACTATTAATTTTTTTTATAACAAATAATATACTATGTATATATGCCTGGCTAAGGTAAGTTCATGAGAAGAAGAGCGCATCTTTGAGGGGTTAAGCAACAGATACAAAATGTTTTTGTAGACAATTACTAACTAGTAATTTTTCTTAAATTTTATCTGGCTACATTTTGATTAAAATTATATTAGCAGGTAGCTGTGTAAATACCATGCTCTCAGAGTGTTTTTTTGATTAACGATCTCTTGCTAGCTCTCACTCCTACCAATTGGTTCTTGTGAATGAAAGAGAGCGAGATTTTTGCCTTGAGATTTTATCGATTTAGTTACATTAATAACATACTAGCATAACTTTAGGCTAGTGACTAGCAAGAAATATTACTTTCTTTTCTTAGTTAACATAAGTTACCATTTTCTAAACTATCACTCTGTACTTCTTCCTTACTCCATTCAAATACTCCATTAACATTTTCCGTTTAAATCGATCATCGAGAATCTTTTCATGCAACTTCAGCCTAACTGTTATAGCTTAAACTATTCAAATGATACCTAATTTTAGTGTTGAGTTTACTATTTATTAAGTATTTATTATTCTTTTAACTCTATAACGTTAACATATTCAAGTTTTAGAGCGTATAAAACAAGTTTTACTGCTAGAAAACTAAACATATAGAAATTACTGTCTTATAAAATATTAGCGTACAAAATTCAATCGAAACTCACTCAGAAAATTCAGAAAGTTTTACTCTTAATTCTATACAACTAACTATGTTAATATAAACCAAAGCTATTTTACTTTGAAAGTCTCTAGTCTTAGTCTAAAATTACTTCTCACATGTAACTTCATTTTGTTAATCTCTTTTCGGAACTATATTTCTTCTATTTTCTGCATTTGTTACTTCATTTAAACCTCTTTAATCACTCTCACTTTCTTATTTATTGTTCCATATATATAAATATTTTTAAAAAAACCTAAAAAAAAACCAATTTGAAACTTGAAATAATGCTGCCCCGCATTAAAAGGTGCCTGCCATTTCACTGGCTTACGAGCAAGCGGAGAGCGATATTATGAAACGCCAGCCAAGAGATCCCTACCGCGACAACTTGGTCAATCGCAGGTCAGGATAACAACCGAAAACAAAAAATCTCATACCAACATCTGTTTAAAATTGCGCAAAATTCCAACAAGATTCGATGTCTCTATACATTCGTTCATTTGTAATTGTTCACAAATGAATCTGGTTTCTCCATGCTATTTTAGTTTCTCCTTTTCACGTGTTATATAATTTGTCCTCTTGCCGTTCTCGATGTGGTTCAAAATGTTATTTGATAAAATTAAACGGTAACAGAAAGTTGGAATTGTTCACAACAGAAGAAACAAAAGATTTCCGATTGGCACCAATGCAATTTCCAGTTTTAATAAAAATGCATGCCAATTCAAAAATCTCATTGAGCAATTGCGAATTTCTGCTATAATTGGCCAAACCTGCTCTGAATGATCTGTTGCAACTGATGTCAATGATCGGAAAATGTATCAATGTTCTCTTTATTTTAAATGAAATTTTATATAAAACCTTCAAAATTATCGTTTACAGAAAAAATGTAATTCCTCGTGTGTACGAACGGTCTTGAAACCCTCATTTTACTTTATGATTTCGAATTTCTCATAATTTTCGTGTTTAAAATTTACATTTTTTCTAAATGTTCTACTCTACTTACTTATTTCTACGTGTACACTTCATACGCATTTGAACGAATTGCAGCAAAAATGAATAAGTCTAAATTCTGCATAAGTAACAAAAAAGTAGTTGAAACTAAAATCGAAAATTAGTTATAGTTGGTAGTGTATGTACAGGAAAAGGCAAAACTGTGCGCTTCATTGAAATGCAAAAAATTTAGATTAAGACATGAAATGTTTGTTGATTTCTGTATTAAGCGTTTGTTTGTTTGTTGGTTCGTTTCACAGCCCAAAGAAAAAGAGTTAGTTCAAAGTTGCTATTATGTATGTGGTGCCTTGAGTTGTAGTGCGTTGAAAATGAGTTGTTTGAAAAAATCCAGCAACAGCAACAACATGAACAACACAAACGTAGCAACGTATACATTTACACAGTTTCGAAATTGCGCAAAATTGCAAAATAAATTATGAAAATTGTTTAGGAATATTTCACATACACGACACATAAACAAACTGCTCGTTTATGCAGTGCAAACAATCACAGCGAATACTAAAATCACAATAACAACATTAATTGGCTCGTTTGCATTGATTGAAGGCATTCAGGCATTGGCAGCACAAAAACAACAAACACAAGAAATGCTCGAGAAACTAGAAACCAAAGTAAACGCTTTTATTGTTTGATTTAACCAAAATTATGCTAGATTAAAATTGAGTTTCGGTTTAGTTTGATTGTCTCTGTTCGTTTTTGTGGCCTTAGTTAAATTTGCTGAAAGAAAAATGGCAGTTCATTGCAAAGATTCAATTCAGCTCTCTCGGAGCTGTAAGTCTCTCGTCCAAGGGAAAGCCTTCTTTGGTATGTGTATATGTGCATACATGTGCAAGTAAGTGGTTACTCGAGCGCTTTCAACTTTTTTGCAGCGCCATCTTAGGTCTATATTTTCTTTTGCAAATCGGGCTTTACTTATAAACAATTTTTTTCTCATAAATTCTTTTTGTAAAATACAACGCCTTTATTTTAGTTTAAGTACGAAATTAGTTGTAGTTGTAAGAGTAAGTAATTTTTAACAGTCTACCTCACAATTTGCATGTTTGCACTTTTATTATCTGTCTACTCGGTTTTTGTATTTGCATGTACAGCTGTAATATATACTCTATCGCTATCCAGCAGCCATGTTTCACATTTCACTTTCTATGGAAGTGGAAATTCAATTTGTATTCAAATCGATTTGATCGAAAGCAAAACGTGTAACATGGCTGCATATCTATGTATGTATGTATGTATATGTATGTATGCATTTGCCTTCGCATGCTTCTCCATATGTATCTATGTATGTATGTAGATCGTTTGTGCTTTTAGTTCGGTTCGGAACTTTTTATCACTCACACAGTCTCAAAACTCCACACTGCAAATGTTGTTTAGTTTAAGAAAGTGCTTTGCTTTGACTTTGTCTGTCTATTGCTGTTGGTGTGTGTTTTGTGCCAGACGCATACGCTGAACGCATTTGTCTGCCACGCAAGCCACTGCTACTGCCTTCTAAGCTCACAATCCGGCCTACGTATTTCTCATGCATACTTGCCCTAGAGCAATTCACAAATCAGCAAATAAATGCTTTGTGCGTTTAGCCTTCGACACTGTATTTAGTCACTCCTATAATGAATAATAAATTAACGTCATCATCACCGCTCACTTGCCTTGCCACTCCCGTTCGACTGCACTGTCACTTGTAAATAAGTGCCTCATTTGCCCCATTACCATGAATCCAATTCCCATAACCGTATCCAAACAAATTCGTTTACTCAAATAAGACCACTCCACACTGTCCACTCCCACTTTTCTGCTGTGCAGGAGTCTTCTTCAGCTCTTGTATGAAGCAATTCCTAAAAATCCTTCGCAAATGGCATAGCTGCTAAGGGGATATGCCTTCAAACGGGAAAACTAGCATATAAAATTTAAAATTTTTTCTCCTTTCTTAAAATGTAGCTTCAAGTAAAGTAAACTTTTTCTTTTATATAAGCTTAACCCGTTTGAATCGGTTTAATTTACATCTTAAAATTTAAGTTGTTGCCTTTGGGACTAAAGCCATATCCCTTTCTTAAAGCGCAGCTTCAATTAAAGTAACATTTTTGAATAATTCCGATTTGGCACGCTTGAACCGGTTCAGTTTTCACTTTAAACCAAGTATTCCAAGTATTTTATATACATAAACATTTTATATGTAAAGCTCTATTATATCGCACACTTGCTTACCTTAACGCAGCTAATAATAATAATACGCTGCTCCCACAAAGTAACTCCCCCAGCAGCTTGGCCATTTATTGCATTCGCTCATAACTGCCGCCCTCGCAACTAAACTAACCTAAAATAATTTATTGCTAATGAAATCATCATCACAAATATTGAACTTTTTATGCTAACGCACACAATTTATTCTACTTCACCCACCCACTCGCATCTGGAAACCCCTCAACACCAACATTCGTTCTGCAATATCAGATTGATTTCCATGGCTTATGGTCAGATCGGTATGATCCAAGCTGCTGCCGGCTTCTTTGTGTACTTCGTGATTATGGCTGAGAATGGCTTCTTGCCGCTGACACTGTTCGGCATACGTAAGATGTGGGATTCGAAGGCTGTCAACGATTTGACCGATTCGTACGGTCAGGAATGGGTGAGTCTACTTGTGCCCAATGCCATTGCGTGCGGCTTATGTAAATACTTTCTCTCTCCATCTCTTTTGTGCAGACTTATCGCGATCGCAAGACGCTGGAATACACGTGCCATACTGCTTTCTTCGTGTCGATTGTGGTTGTACAGTGGGCCGATTTGATCATTTGCAAGACTCGACGAAATTCAGTCTTCCAGCAGGGCATGCGAAATTGGGCATTGAACTTTGGCCTGATTTTCGAAACCGCCTTGGCGGCATTCCTGTCGTATTGTCCCGGCATGGAGAAGGGTCTACGCATGTACCCACTCAAGTGAGTACTGCACATTCATTGCATAATATATATTTTATTTATAATGCCTTGTCCCTATCGCGCATTGCAGACTCGTTTGGTGGTTCCCAGCCATTCCATTTGCGTTGGCCATTTTCATTTATGATGAAACACGTCGATTCTACTTGCGTCGCAATCCCGGCGGCTGGTTGGAACAGGAGACATATTATTAAGCATATAGCAGCAGCAGCAGCAAAAATACCAACAACTACAACAGAATTCACTGCAATAATAATAGAAACAGCAACATCCATAAGCAGAAATTTTCAAGCGAAACAACAACAAATGATAAAAATTATTATTTTTTAATTTTAATTATTATTTAATAATAAAAAGATAATTATTTAAACGATTAAGTAAATTTAAATTATAAAGTAAATAAGATTTAAATAAAATAAAACAAAACGAAACAAAAAAAATTGAGAAAAACCAATAAAAATATAAAAAACCCAGCCACACAACAAAAACAACAAAAAACACAATAAGCATAAAATTGTTTTTAGTAAGAATTTAAAAAGAGAGCATATTAAGTAAAACTATTATTACAACTAAAAAATAAAGAACACAAATACAAAAAAAGCAAAAATTAACGAAAAGTGTTTCGAGACAAATATGCAACAACAAAATGCTAACAGAACATGTTACGGCTGCATGCAGCTTATGCAAAAAGGCAACCACAGCAACAGCAACAAAAACAATGCAAAGCAAGAACGAAAGGCAAAAGCCACTAGCGAGCAAGCGAAGCAAGAAATTTACACACAACGCAAGATAAACAAAAAGGAAACAAAACAGAATAATAAACGTAAATGATTGAAAGTAAAAGAAAATTTAGAAAATTTATTAACAAAGGATAACAAGCAAACTTAGTGTAGTTAAATAAGCAGACGCAGTTAGTAAGTGAGGAGTAGCGCAGCAGCATACTAGAGGTGCAAGCAACAGCAGCCCAACAAGAAGAAGCAGAAAATCAGATACTAAAAAGGAAGTATAATTGTTTACATATGCATATAAATATATTTGAAATAAAATGCAGAAGCAAGAAACAATAATACATTATTAAAGAATTCTACTATAAACGCAAACAACTAAGATTACAACAAGAACAACAACATAACAGCAGCAGAACACATTTAAATATTGCTATTCCATATTAGTCACGCCTCTAAATGCGCTCGCCAACAAGCAATAAACGCAAGCGTCGCAGAATTTCGTTAAATGAAAATGCAGTGATGACATATTGCATACTTATAGGCGTTACCACCACACAAACAACACATGCAAATAAACCAATTATTATGAACAATAAATTTGTAGTCGAAAATTGTGCAAACAAACAGACACAATCTTTTGCAATACACTCACACACACACATACACACGAATTATAATGTAAGCCTGCTGGCAACAGCAAATTCAAATTCAAATAAAGGCTAAGACAACAACAAAAATAACAACAACCTGACTTAACTGCAATGCATACACAATTTGGCTTTAATTGCTTGTTTTGTAAAACTGCTCTTTTTGCTTTTGAAATCGAGCGCAGACAGCAGAATTTTATCTGTAACTTGGCAGAACGCGTTACAAAGTTTTTGTAGTTGCATATGAAGCTGCCTAGTTGGCAATTTGTTGCAAAGGAATGCAGTTTACTTTGAAACTACTAATTTATTTGTAAAAGGGCGCCTTGAAAGCAGTCAAGTGAGCGCCTTCACACACATGCAACCACACACACACACACACATACCTGTGACGACATGTAAGCAAATATGTAATTGTATATGCTTCACAAGCTACACACGTTGAGTGTTTCAATAGCTCACTGAGCACCGAAACAACAACACGAAAGCAACAATATAGCAGCTGTTCTCTATTTAACGCTTTTCCTTACAACAACACTTCCTATACACACACACACACACTAATACACAGTTGCCGTGTTTGTCCCTCTCTGTCTGCCTGTCTGTCTGTTTGAAGCTGATTTTTGTTATTGCCATTTTCTATTATTAATAATATAATTGCTATTATTAGTAAATATAGTGAAGAAAAATAAATTTTAAAAATTTACAAAAATATCTCTTGTTTATTTCTTTAATTTGTTCGTCGTTAACCTTTTGATTTTGCAAGTAGAACAAACATTCAGCTTAAATCTTTATAATGTTTATTATATATTAAAAATTAATGCAGCGCTGCATATTAAACACATGCTACAACATCATCAGCATCATCAACAACAACAACAACAATTGCGCATACAATGACATGCAATTTAGTAAAAAAAATTTGCGCCAAGCTGCAAGGCAGAATTTCATAAAACGTGTTCATACATATTTAAAGCATAATAAAAAGAAGAAGAAAATTTAGAAAAGTGAACGCAATTATTTGATTTCAAAGTAAATCCTTTTCTTTCTCAGTTTCAAGCTGAATTTTGATTAAGTGATTAACTGTTTGTTAGTTTGATGACATTTTTATGATAGTTATGACAACAATTTAGTTGTTAAAATTAATAATAAAGCAAATGAAACACAAAAATGAAACTAATAAAAGCAACAAAATATTTGTAATGCAATTTTGATGGTACGTCAAGCGTAGAGCTATTAGAAAACAACAACAACAAAAGTAATCAATTTATTAAAACGAAAGAAATGCGAAAAGCAAAAACAACATCAAGCTAAGAAAAAAGAAAAATTGCTGTTGATTGACGACCGATCTTGTAATGACAAGAGAAACATTTTTAAATTTTTTCTGTTCTTTCGCCCTCCGCTGTAAATGTATTGTAGATTTAAAACAACAATTTAAAATAAAAACAAAAATACATAAATAAAAATTTAAAAAACGATAAAACACAATTAAGGTTTGTGCAATTTTTTGCGGCAGCTTGAAGGGGAATTGGGTGAGTTTTGTTTTCCAGATAACTACGGCAATCAGGCATAAGCTGAATTTGACCACACTCGGTGGTGAGATCTACCGATACAGTGTGAAGTTGTCGGTATTATTGATGAATTATATCGGGTGTGGCCCGGAAATATTGAAAGCTGAAATAAAAAGTACAATACATGTTCAATACATATACAATCGGCATATTCATGGCTTCTAGGGGGCATTGGAATTGAAATGTTGCTCTGAACCATAATACATTTTTCCAAGACATATCGAAATTTGGAACCATAATTAATGAATACCTATTATTTCGATATCTAAAATAACAACAACAAAAATTAACATCTTTGGCCGCAATGGCTCTGCGGATGTGTGCTTGGCATCCGATGAGAGAGGTCCCAGGCTCAATCTCGTTCCAGAGCTCGTGCCGCCTGACATAAAAGAGAATTACGTGCCGCTATCTCTCGCAACAAATAGGCAACTCTCCGCAAGCACAATTTCACTATCTAAAACTAGAGAGGTTTAATGGGAAAATATAGCGTAGAATATGGGAAATACCACTTCGATAAAAAACTACCATTTCGGAAATCATTCCAGAAGTTTGGCGAACGTTGCCATAATTGTCGATTAGCTTGGATTTCCACATTTGTAGAGACCACTGAATTTACAAATCATTCATAAATGATTTATGTGAATCGTCGAAGTGGTACTGATGTTCCTCGTGACTATTTCAGGAGAAGAAGAAGTCTGGAAAGTCGTTGCACGGGAAGAGTGTGAAAAGTATTGCCACTTCCAATTTGAAGACAGTCGGTTCATTACGATTAGTAAGCGCTTTCTGAAGGAGTGGCAATAATACGGTCTATCAGAATTATCTACA
This sequence comes from Neria commutata, assembly GCA_963457695.1. Taxonomy (NCBI): domain Eukaryota; kingdom Metazoa; phylum Arthropoda; class Insecta; order Diptera; family Micropezidae; genus Neria; species Neria commutata. The sequence goes on from OY735245.1 coordinate 4,266,679, forward strand.
TCACAACTGAAAATAGCAACATATTCAATGCCATTAAATTGTAAGATTGGCTAATTATTATATGTAACGAACGCTATTGCCAGCGATAAGAACATACGCCTATCGTGATTTCTTTTCCATTTAAAGACGATCTTATCCTCGTGCTGAGGTTTCGAAAGTAGTAAACAACTTTTTGTACAAGCAGTCCACAATTCATACGAGTCGATTATAGCCGCAAATGGGCCAAGTACAAGTGTAAACTCTGTGGATTTTTTAATTAAAAATAGACACGGTGCAGAGATCGCTTATCAAGGATATCAGAGTAGCGGGGCAGGCAGTCAGCACGGTGCGAAGTGCACTCCGCTGATAACAGACCTCAACAAAATCAGGGAATATTAATACAAATTAAATTTATCAACACTTCAGTGGCCTGCTCGAGACATCGGATTTATACGTGATAAGTTAAGGGCGAGTGACGTACTTGCCATGCCGTTACTTCACTTGGCTTTTCAAATTGGCCATTGTGATTTCATAACAATGACGCACTTTGCGGCCTTATCGACTGCGCTGAATGACTAACGGAACCGCATTATACCGCATCGTAATTCATTTCATTGGCGAGACACCGAATCCCATGTGACGTGGTGCCGAATTATTGGCATGGCATTCGGGATTTCGCGAACGCGATAGGAGCTCTTAAATGCCTGGCAACATTTTTGAAACTTGTACGTAATTATAAAATTGGCTTAGACTCGTCAAAACGTGCAGTTTTGATTGCCATAATAAACGCTTTGACTGTGACTTTCTTTTTGATGAAAATATGTTTATGATTAGTACATAGCTACACATTAGATTCATTCATTACTTTTCCAAAAGATGATTTTAGTAAGCTGTATCTCACGTTTTGTAAGTGCGATCAGGGTACGCTTGATGGCGTTAGCAAGATAAGATTTTGTGCTAATAAAACTTCTTAGACAGTTTTGTGATTGCTTGACTCCGTTTTGTTTGAGCGCGCGTCAAAGATGGACACCAGGGAAGAGCAAATGTGTCATATTTTACAGTTTTTCTTCTATCAAAATGAAAACGCAAGCCAGACAGCTGAAAATAGTTTTTATAATCCTAACAGGCAATCATGCGCAATTTTGGTTGCGTCGATTCCGTTCCGATTATTTTGATGTCAGAGATGCACCACGCTCTGGAAGACAAACTGTCGAAAATTTCGATAAAATCATGGAAATCGTCGAGTCCGAGCGTCATGTAAGCACTGTTTCGATTGCCCAGAAGGTTTGTAATCGGATCATTCTAACTTATGCTAAAGCATAAAAGATAAAGCCTTAAATTTCATGCAAAAATAATGGATATCTCTTTACTACACCCTAATATATACATAAGTATGTATGTATGTATATTGCCCTTGTGTATGTTTTACTGTTGCGACTGCGAATTTGTATGCAATTCTATTTGGAATGCATTTCAATTGATTTGAATAAGAATTAATTGTCAATTTCAATCAATTTCGTAAAAAAGTAAAGCTTGGCAGAAATAGTTGATAATACATAGTTGGTAATACAACAATAGCTGAATATGCAGCAATAGATACGTCGAGAAGCTATTCTGGCAGGAGTCACAATTCAATATTTTGTATCGATTTCAAACGAAAAGGTATGAGTTGTCAGTTGTGACTATAATGTACAAATAAAGCAGTAAGATATAGATTTTCAGCAATTGATATTATATCACTTTGCATTGTTTCAATTCTAAAACGCTTCCATTTTATATGCAATTCATATTTAAAAGCAAATCGGCCAGGCGTGTGAATTAACTTAATTTAATGCAGTGATTACAACAACTCCGCCCATTGTATCAGCAAGCTGCAATTTTCAGTTTAATTTCATTTGATCATTCAAATTCGCTGAAAGCGCTAAATGCTCCCCTCCCGCCTGCTACCCCCACGCATTCGCATGTGCTGAAAATGGCGCTTTCCGTTGCTGGCATTTTTATGTCTTGCCACCTGCCGCCTTCCAACTAAAGGCCCACACTCGCGAGTTCAGAGTCATGCGAATTTCGCAATTCAGCAGCTGCAACTGAGGCTCAGGGTGGGCGAAGGCATAGTGGCGTAGACACCAGAGAAAGCAACCAGCGCGCTTCATTATGATTAAAATTGTGACGAGTCCAAAATTATGTCGCGGCACCATTAAGGGTGTCTTTGCCTAAAGGTATGCGACGGTGTATGTGTGTGCGCGTCTGCGTTTGAGTGCGCATAGCTGCGCTTGAAGGTGCGCTACTACTCTAATGGCCACATTAAGTGTATTTATTAGATATCTACGACGTTCGATGCTTTGGCGGCAGGAGCTGCTGCTCTGTCGAGAGAACTGGAGAATTTGCGCCTAGGACATGCGCTCAGAGTGCTTCGCTCTTTGGCAAACTCTCTTAAGTGTTTGACTTGCTGTAAGAGAATTTCGAACTATCTGCAAAGCTACGCTTGCACCCTACACACTTGTGTATGGTTGTTGAATACATTACACTTTCAGCAGCAATTTCAATTCTTAAAATTATGAAATTAATCTCAGGGAACCATAACCTTTATAATTCAATAAATATATACATAGTGATTCATGATTTTTTTTGTACTACTTATAGCAAAATATAAACTTATGGCAATCATTTAAAGAGTAAAAAATTTCAAAATCCAGTTAGTAGCTACGCTATACAAAAACCTATCCGATGTACTTGAATCCAAGGCGCTATATCCATGTTTTAGACTAGTGCAGAAGTTTGAAGAGTCCGACTGTACTTCACACTCCTACTTAAGCAATAAATGAGTATGATTATGTTTGAGAAAAAGCCTTAAAAATATATATCTGACTTTTGAAAACTACTTGCTTAAAAAAAATACAATAATTCCAGTTTGACGGCTGGTTTAACCAAAAAAAGTTCATGTTTCCCCCCGGCTGGAGTCGTTTACTGTACTTTAAACTCAATTTAATATTTCAAACATTACCTCAAGCTCTTTTTTGAACATTTCAAAATTTAACCTCAAAATAGTGTTTCTCTTTGGTAGAGGATTAAGCAAAACAAGTATGGGATGAACTAAGCCGTGTTCGCTCTTAGCAGCTTCTGCGCAATTGAAGAAGTATGCGATTGGCGCTCAAGCGTCATTAGATAGTAGTTAAGCTTACTTGGTAAACCGGCTCCAACAAAAATAATAATAATGTTCTCTTATGAATTTTAGCTGGCAACACTACGAGCAACACTTGGAATCTGGCCTTCTGATTTTTCGGCCGCTTTTGCAAACATACAAATTTTACATAAATAAAAAGGCAAACAAGTGCGTTCCATGCTCTGAGAGCAACTTCTTCGCTCAATTCTTGTGGCGCTGCTCACTCTTCCGACATTTGTGCATTAGGCACAGAAAGCGCTCTTGACAAATCGCCGTTGGTAGGCGCTCCCATTAGACGCGGAATGGCCCCTATTCCCGCAGTCGCGGATTACCCACAGCGACAGTTCATTGTGTTTGTTAAATTGCCAAATTATGTGGTGCCGATGCCGATGCCGATGCCGACGCCGATGTTTCCGTTCGCAGGGAAGCGCGGCAGCATATATGCTGGCGATGGTGTTGGGGGTAATGGCGCGGCAGCGACGTCGTTGAAGGCTGCCTGTGTTATTAATTTCCGTTTGGCTTATTTATTTTTATGATATTCGCTGCTCGTTTGGCCTGGTCCCGAATCTCAGGCAGCGTAGCGGAATTGGCAAGTGCCACACTGGCAGCGGGTGTGGTGGGGGGTGAGCATATCAGAATTCAGCTGCTGTTGCACTGGCACTGCTTGCGTCGTCGTATCGCCTTGTGATTTTAATGTGGAAGCGACAAAATGGCTTTTTAGCATTTTGTCAAGGCATTTGCCGCGGTCATTTCGGTCCCGAGCGCAGGCATATTCACAAAATGTTGGGGCGCTATTGTTGCTGTATTTTCGCATATTTTCGAGGTGTAAAATTGTTTGGCTTTTGTGCTTATGAGTAATATTTAATATAAAAAACGCTCATACGTCATAAGAAAGCGACAAATCTTTGCAGGCTAATGAAAAAAAAAAAATTGTCCATTTAATTAACAATCGGAGCAAACATTTTTAATTTTATACAAAATTATTTTCGGTAACAAAAATGTGTACCTATGTATTGCAATTTATTAGGCTGCTAGGCGCGCGCGAGCAGTGGCGCCTGAAGAGGTCGTAACCCGGTAACGGGTTGTCCTGACTATATAAATAAGTAAGTAAATACTTTTGACTTACTTCGGAGCTGTTGAAAGAACGAGCTACCCTCTGCCATACATTCGCAACTACGCCCCAATGACACATATTTTCTTTTCCGGTACATTAACCTTTGTGTAATATTCACTTAATCACACACAAAAACACACACATGCACTTTAGCACCACTTAAATTTTTGCTTTAAGTACGCATAAATTCATTCGTTAGATTCGCTGGCGTATGAGCAAAATGTCTTAGGCTTAAGCACAAAAAACCTCGCTGATACACCACAACAACCAGCAGCAACTTTCTAACTATTTGCACAATTTGTATCAGTATGGCAACCCTGCATCTGTTGAGGGGGGGGGGGGGGGGGGGGGGCTACACTTCATTGCATATGCACAGCACATGAATTTGCTTGCACAAAATGGCTAAGCAGCAATAAGCAATAACAACAATAACAAAATCACTTGAATTCGCTTGCTGCTGCTCAATTGGGGCAATGAGCAGTTTGTCTGAGCGGCAGCCCTAACGAAATTGGGAGCGCAATGTGCAAGCTTGCTCTCAGCACGTTTCAGAGTTGACGCGGAGCGTATGAGCAGCCTGCAACATGTCCGCTGCAGGTGCGCGTAGGCTTCTGGCAGATTCAGATTGTGTGTGTGTGTTCGTGCAGCCGGTCTTTTGCATGCCTATATGTGTGCCTCCTCCCAGCTGCCCCCCTCCCCCACCCGCCTTCCTCCCTGCCAACATGCAACCCTGCTCGAGCGAGCATAGCCTGTATGCGTTCGTGTGGGCTCTCGTCGCTGACGGCTCGTCGTGCGGCTTGCTCGTTGGCGTCGCCAGCGTTGTTTGTTGTTGTTGCTGCGTGAAGTGCGGGGCGGGCATCCTTTTTGCAATTGGCCTGCCAGCTGGCAGCATTTTCGGGCCATCGCTGAGCGCTCGCACGGCAGTCGTTGGCAGCAAACCGTGCGGGCAAGTTCGGTATTTGCGTTCTCGTCTCTCGGCGGAAAACTTATTTCCTGGCATTTTTGTGTCGACCACCTACACTTTTACTACTACCACCACTACTACTACAACTGCAACTACAGCTGTAACTGTAACAGCTACCACTACCAGTACTATTGCTGCTACCACAACTTCTACGTGCTTTGAGCAGCTGCTGCTGTATTGCAATACTACTACTTTTTACTAGCAACTACTAATTTCTGGCTTTAGCAGCAAGCAACAAAAAAAAGCAGTGCGTAAAAAGACGTCTGCAGCATATTGTACATTGCTAAGCAAAATAAGTGATTTCCTGAAAAAATATCTTCCCAATTTTATAAAATAATAAGTGCAACATTTTCGAAAATTCACACAAAAAAAATACGAAAGTTTTATTCAATAATATTAAAGTAAATGCAATTTTCAAGCTTTTAAGTGTTTGAGTGTGTAAGTGTTTTGTATTTCTAAGTGTGAAAAATATGTAAAAAATAATACTGCCGCTTTTCAAGAAAAAACTATTAAAGCTTAAGCGCACTTTTCAAAGGGCAAAACGGCAACAAGAGACGAATTTGTGGCATACTTGCAGGCGCTAGAGAGCCACGCAGTGGCAAGTGCAGCGCACACCTTCGCAAGTGAAGCGCAGGGAAAAATTTACGTTCGTGCCACTTTGCACGGTCGCCGACTTTTGAACCCATTTCGAACGGAGCGCGTTCTTTTTTTGTATAATCCTTGCGACGTTCCGACCGGTTTTTCGGTTTTTCGGCAAAACTGCAGACCGAGCCAACAGCGCGAGCAGGCCTCTAGTTCAACAGCCTCGTGTGAGCAAGATAGTGAGTGAGTTAGTGTGTGTGTATGTGTGTGTGAAACGCGCAATCGGGCAGTCGGCCAGACCGGTAAACAGGCCGCTAGGCAGCCAGGCGGCTGCATTTCGGTCATTCAACACAGACGCACAGAGACGCACAAAAAAGCAAACAAACCCAAAAAGATACACACACACACAGAAGCGCCTCAAGTGCCAAGCGACTGCAAGTGGCGACTGGTGAGCGGCACCGTGCTGCTAGGCGCAGCTGGCAGCGTCAGATACACTGTCGCCGCGTCTTCTACTTCTACTGCTGCAGACCGCAACTGCAGCTGCATTTCGTATTTGTATCTGTATCTGCTACCGCAAGCAATTTTGGCCGCAGCCGCCTTTTACACTGTGCGCGCGTGTTTGTGTGACACAGCGTAAGTGTGTCAGCAGCAGCGGCAGCAGCATCTCTTCTCTATTCGACTCTTCAGCCAGCTACTCCCTGTCACAGCAACAGCAACAACAACAACCACAACAACAGCAGCCTGCCAGTCTTTTGCGAGGTAATTTACTACTTTTTCTGCCACTTCTTAGCACTTTTTTGCAGTGGTTGCTTTCACCGTTTTTCTGCTTATTGCCATTTGCAGCACTTTGGATCTGTCCCTTTTTTGTTGGTTAAGTGTTTGCAACAGCAGCTGCAATTACTGGCAGACGGGCGAGCGGTCGTGTCCTTATCTCTTAGCGTTTTAATGAGCATTTTGTTAAATCGCTTGAATATGCTCTGGCGTTTTCAATTAAATGTAAAGTGGAATTGCTTGCATTTTTTATGAGCGCATCTTCTACTGCGTTGCTCTGCTGAGGCTCGAGTGCTTCGTAAATCTTTGGTTCTGCTGGCATTGGTGCAGGGATCTCTGCCAGCGGGAACTTAGCAGCTTAGAGGAATTTGCATGGAAATACGAATTGATTCAATATATAATTCAGATAATCTTATATAAGTAATAGCATTGGAGTATTATGATATCTGCTACCTTCAGCCTTAGATTTATATAGCATTTAGAGTAGGGAACCAGTCTGTTAATCAACGTGTCCTGGAAGGCCAAGTATGACAGTTTTCTATGTACTATTAACATGCAGTTTCAAAGGATATGTAAAAGTTCCTTTGTGATTCCAGCTAAATGCACCTCTAAGCAGAAGTAAGCTTGTGCTAAAATATACTTCGAAGCTGGAAATTTGTTTGTGCGATTCCAAATTTTTACTCACGAATTTTAAAGAAGTTGTTCTTATAATACTAACTGTTATTGATAATAAATTGAATTGAAAAATTGAAATTCGTATGCTTATGCATCTGGAAACTATGTGCATGATTTTCTACGGAACGTCTTTGCCAAGTATGTTGCACTTTCTTTCTTATCACTACTTTAGTTAAAGGGGAACAAACTTCATTTATAAGTTTTTTCCAAAAATGTTAGCATAACCCCCTGAGGCATATGTTAAAAAGGCAAAGTTATCATCGAAAAATTCTACTAATTTTGTTCACAAAAACTATTGTATCAAAATATAAAATTTCTGAAATTTGAGATATTTTTACTATTCTGACGAGCATCCCAATTGTAATTATTGCAATATTTTTCAATTTCAATTTATTATAAACTCAAATATGTTCACATATAAGACAGTCTTTTCAATGCAGTAAGTATATCTTTTTCGCAATTGTAATTCATTTCTTCCTTGATTGGTCAGAACAATCCGTTACCGGGTTACGAGCTAACGCAGGGTTTCTCTGGAAATTCCAAGCGTTGCCAATGCCTCACCAGCTTGGTTTTTCCATAGTTTTTTGTTTCCTATAAATAAATAATTTCGCCGTATGATTAAAGTAACAAGTGATATGACGAGCAATTATGAATGTCAGGCCAGAATAGAGAGGTTAGCCCACTCCTTCACGAAATTGTTGACAGTGTCAAAGAGGCATTGAGCACCAGCAAAAGCTTACTTTTAGTGAAGCCATTTTTATCAAACGATTTTATTAATGACTTTCGATAGAAGTTTGTGCTACAATACAACCTATCAGAAGTCTAATTACAATGCTTGCACGTTTTGTTTTCCAGCGCAAGCTAAAATATTAATATCCTTGAGAAAAAAGCCTTGTGTAGAAAATTTTATATATTTGGCATGGCTCATTTAACTGCCTCCATTGAATATCCCCAGCAGAAAGTAGCCACTTTTGTATGAGGCAAAAATGCGACTGCAGTCGGAGGCAAACATTTTGAAAACGGTGTCATGTGCCAAATGTGACAACCACACATGCGGGCTTGCACAGTTACTATACAACAGCGCCTGCATGCGCATGTGTGAGTGCGTATCTTTTCACGCGTGTTATCTTTCCATCGACGGGTATCTTCACAGCAAATCAGTATCTGTTTCGTTAGTTCATATTTGTGTCCCTCAATCGTTAAACGTCCCTCACAGCCAAGCCATGAAAACGTTCGCCTTCTGTAGGAGTGTGTTCGTGTGTGTCTGTTTTTGACATTGTGTATGCATGCCTCTGTGTGTGTGTGTGTGTGGATGTCTGCTGGCGCGTCGGTTTTGGTGTCAGGTTCCCCCAAATGTTTTGGTTTTTGTGCTGCAAAGTTTTTCCGCTTTTTTGCTCGCTTGTGCTGCTCTCCCCTCTCATCCCTTCTCTTTCACCATAGCAGCCGTTAACTGCTTTCGAAGTTCCTCCCTTGCTCTGCAATCGATTAAGCTAAAATATTGCTTTAAAGTATTTGGTAACGTTTTTGCTTGCTTCGGCTGCGTGTTTTCGCTTTCGTCTTCGTCTTCTTGGTTTTGTTTTAGTTCAGTTTACTTATATTTAACTTCATTAATTGCTGTTCATGCTCTCTCGATTCCCTTTTCCTGCTCGTGTGTTGTTTTGTTTTCATTATTGTCATTTAGCGTACGCGTGTTTTGATATTGCTGATTGTCAACATATGCGCGTCTCCCCTCCTCTAGGTAATCGCCGCCACTTGCTTGGCCCCTTTGTTGTCATGTTTCTTATAAGCCATCTGCTCCATGCCTCATTTATTTGCTCATGTAATTATAACAACAACAGCAATAACAACAGTGACTACAAATGCCATTACCACGCACCAAACAACAATAACAATAACAACAAAAGCAACTAGAAGTGAGCATAGAAACGCCAAATTAAAACAAAACTAAGGACTTAATTTCCTTGAGTATATTTCAGGGTATGAGGAGAAAGGCGAAAAGAAAACTTTGGAATGTCTTCACGTCAAGAAAAGTTAAAGAAATATTCCATAAAGTATATATTATGAGCACCCAAAAGTTGTTGTGTTGTTAAGTGTAACAGGAAGCGGAAAGGGGCAGTAATGGGACCAAAGCTCTTTTAAATGATAAAATAAAAACAAATTTTCAAATCTTGCACGCACTTTCTGCGTGTGTTTTCCAGAAATGAAGTGCCTCGAAATCAGAATTTCTACTACGCCCCTGTATGTCGACCGTCCCTGCCTTTTCTGCTGGCTTTCTGTTGGCCGTCACACAATCGCATCGATAAGCGCGTTTGCCTTCGCTTTTGGTGCGCATTGATTAGAAGAATGGCGCACGGACGGATTGACTGAATGACTGTGGAATTGACAGCAGCACGAATTGATGAATAGACGCGTTGCACGCATTGTATGAATAGCCGCGCTGCACGAAGTTTGTGTGGCTGCGGCCGCAGTGGGAGTTGTTGTTGGCAACACGCATTCAAATGCAGTGTAACCCACATTCTTTAGACTTCCATAGAAAAAAACCCAAGAAAGGTATGATAGAACATTACAGCGCCTTAGCATGCCTCCAGAAGCAGTGGGTGAGTGAGCAAGAAAAAACAAGAAAATGTGGCGCCGCAGTAGGGGAGAAAATTTACATTCAACACTTTTAGTGTTGAATTTGGGAGCAAATTAAAAGCGATAAAAAGCAAAAGGGTTGAAAATGCTGAAATTCCCTACCCTACCCTAAAGAGTGCCAGATATTGCATGTAGGTGAGAAAATGTTCTTACACGCAAAAATTTGCGGTATTTCGCAAAAAGAAAATTTTTATTGAAAATGCATATTTTGTAATATACTTGTAATATCTTCGTAGTGCTAAAGCAACAATGATAATGCGGTAGAAAGTAGGGCATAGACATCGGCGAAGCTGTAGCATTCTATTGAAATTGCATGACTTCTGCTGGTTTTATTAGTGTTAGATGCGTTGAAAGCACAGCAGGATGCGGAGCTGCTGTTAATGCCTGTATTTTGTAGTAGAAAGTGGTAACTTTTACTAAAATCTTCCATATTTAATATAATTCTGAAAAGCAGGCTTAAAAGCTTTTTAAGCATTTTTTTTTCAACAGTTACTTCTAAAGCTTGTAGGCCTGTCGTAGCAGCTGAACAGAGACATGTTATTATGATTTACATACATATTAATATTTGCATGCAAGTGTACAATTAATTTGCTTCAACGCATGCTTGCTCTCTTTGTATATATGTATGTATGTATGTATAAGAAGAAATAAGAAAATTAAGCGCAGAAAGCAAGCGACGCTAAATTTACGTAGGCAGCGAGAGTGAGTTGCAGTTTCTAGTCTAATTAATGTTACTCATACGACACGCGGCACGTGTCTATATACTCACAATTGGATACACATATGTACATACGTGTGTTTCGTGTGTGTATGTAACAGTGAACGCTTTCATTGTGTAATTAATGCCAATAGAGAGAAGAAGAATGGCTGCTAATAAACTACCCCACTTGAAGTCTAATCAAAGAATACGCTAATGCTTCTAATTAGTGCTGGAGAAAAATCTCAAATTTCAATGTCTAATTTAGCAGTCTTAGTTTAATTTGGAATTGCTTTAGGCGGAATAGATAGAATAGAAAGGGAAGCAAAAACAACAATAACGCTTTGAAAGTAGCACAAAGGCATAATTAAAGTTAGAAGGTGGCGCAGTCTTGCAGCAGCTTTTAACTGATGGGTTTCAGTGTGTAAACTGCCGCTGACAAAACAGCAACAACGTCAACAGCCAAACCACCGACTGCGACACCACCACGACTGCTAGTGGCAACATCTTCTTAATCAAGTTGAAAATTCCTTTCAATGTGCGCCGTCCTTTGCTGCCATTCGCTTAAATAAAATTAGTATTTTTGTACGCACTACGACAGCAAGACGAAATTGTCAAACCAACAACTTGATTGCGTGGCTGCGCGGCAGAGGAAAGGGCGAAATAGAAGCGGAATTTGACAAAGCATGCTAAAGCAAAAAAATGCTGCGGAATGTGCAGCGGCAGCAATCAGCGACAAGCGGCGGCAGCGCTGTCAGATTCCCGGGAAAACTCAAAAGTATCATTTATTATGTGTGCAAAATCGGGTTTCGTGGAAACTTTCCAATTTAATGAGTGAACTTTAATGTTTATGGAAATTTTCTTTGTTTTTCGAATTACGTATTACGTATAAAATGCAGCTTTTTCATCTGTTTTATTGTGCTGATGATTTTGAATGTAATGATTATTTTTGAAGATTTTTTATGAGCAGAATTTTGCATAAATGTGAAACTGTGCGGGTTTTATGCAGCAAAGGATTTAAACTTTTTCTTCATCCACCCTTCCAGGCCAACATTTTCTTCATTTTCTACATTTTCTTCTTGGGCTCCTAAATAAGAGATTACCGAGTTGAAATTAAAACTTTTAAACTTTGACTTTAATTCTTGAAATCATAATCGAACCATTTCGACCTTGACTTTTTTAATGCTTGATTTCTGACTTCATTTTCACAGTCCTGTCGAATCTGTCGGAGACGGGGAGAAGGTAGAGAAGGTAAGGAAGTAGAGAAGGCACTGGAAATGCTTGGCATTTTCCACTGCAGAAGACGCGCGCGTAGCAGAAGCGCCTGAATAGAAATCCCAAGTCAGGTCATAAGCCGGTAACGGTTTGTTATTGACCAATTAAGAAGAAGAAGCATCGGAATTTCCAACCTCAACAACATGAGGCAAGAATTTCATTAAATTGCGGCTTCTGAACTTGACTCACAAAACTAAAAAGAACGGAAAATTGGGAAAATTTAAATTCTCAACCTGCCGTGGGAATTTGTATGGAAAACCCAAAATAGTGAAGTGGGGTGAGGAGAATTGCCATGGGAGCCACGTTTAACGAAACTGATTTGTGGTAGTAAATTTGTCGAACTACTGTGTGTGTGTGTTAATGTTTCATAGCAGCCATACGTGTGCGTGTGTATAACTCGCGTGTATGATAGTGTGTAATCTTTTTCATCGATGGGAGTGGAGGATTCAGAAGGAACTGACTGCTACGGCTCGCCGATATTGTGATATTTTTACACACTAAAACCACCTTCGCGTTCAGTTTCTGATGACAATGTGTGCGAAGGTGTGTGTGTGTTTGTGTGCGTGTTGATTTGTGTCACGTGAAATCCTTTCATTGTCAACCTCAAAGGGGAAAGGGCAGCAGCGACCGAGCAAGTGGCAAATGATGAAGGCCAAACGACATATGAGCACAAATAATCATTAATACAGGCAAATACACACACACACACGGAAACATGCCAACGACGGAATACTTGAAGAAAAACACCGTTATATCTTCATGCCTTGCCGCCTGCTGAAAAATCAAATATTTCTGCAGCGTGACAGCAGCGGAAATGAACATTTTCCGTTTAATGTTGGCAGCTTGTGTGGCTTAGTTCGCTCCGTCATGGAGTTGGACTCCCGCATACGCTTCATTTGAGCTCCATATGAATGATGGCTACGCTGTATGTCGCCGACCCACTGCCTCACCACCGCAACAGCAATAGACTGACAGAAATTGTCATCCGCAGGATGTCGGCAAGGCAACGCAATTCTGCTCGTCTCGTTTCGGCTTTGCCAATTTCGTTTTCAATTTTTCATCATAAAAATTAATTGTATTTTCCCTCCGCCAAACTCAGTCTTCCACCCCAAATCACTTTCCTATTGTCGCATTGTAGTTCTGAGCGCGCAACCACATAAAAGAAGCAAGTCAAACTGGTTGGTAGGGATAATGGGGTGCAGAAGGTGGGGTAGTACATTGTTGCCATGATGATGGAGCGATAATGCGATTTGATGTCGAGATGCGATTTTAGACAGAAAGTCTCTTACATCATTTGCTCTCGTGTGCCTTTCACTTTTACACTTTATCTGCACGCTATACATGTGTGTCTGTGTGTGTGTGAGTGTGTGTGCATGAGTATGTGAAATGTGTCTCTTAGGATTTCGCACCCAAGGGAGAAATTTAAGCAGTCAAGTATTTATTTTGCCGCTGTCAGTTCGGTTCAGTTCAGTTGAGTTATTTAAGGCTCGCCTTTGTCTGCAGCCTTTGTATGAGCAACTGCCTGAATGAGAGCTGATATGTATCAAATATAATTGAAACATGTCATTTCGGTGCGTTGAAATAAGCTTGTGGAAGACAGACAAAGTAAATTTCACAATTTTAAGCCGATTTGACACAATTGCAGCAGATTTGTACAAATTGAATTGTGTGGAAATGCGATTTATGACTATGTTGAATTTAGTTCGATATTTGGCATACTCTCTTCAAAGAACTCACAACTAGAAATTAATAAACACGTTAGAGAATAAAGCTGTGCTTTATTATTTACAGACAATTTCAACAAAGAATCAACTGAACATTGACAGTCGATAAAATGGAAAATCACTTTTTAAAGTATTGACTTGAAAAGGTAAATTTTTATGTAAAGACTTTTGACAGCGACTGTCAGATATTAAGTTTTGATAATGTGGCTGGTTACGCACTGTTAGACCACAGTATGCCAATTGCAATATCACACAACAACTGCTCGATATAAATAATATATATTGCCTTCCACAAAAAAAGACCAAATAAAGCTTCCCATTCGCACACGAGCACAGAATAAATGTAATCACAAGCTTTGTTTTTCAAAAAAGAAAAGGAATTGTTAAGACTGTCATCTGAAATCTGCAGCATAGCTGTTAACACTCTTTTATAAAAATAGACCATCAATCCTGCGCGACTAATCCAGAAGTAGTCAATTCATAAAATCGCTCAAAAATTATATGCATAGATCTTCATAAAGCTCTGCTACTTTTCATTTTAAACTCTCACATATTTATTAAGTTTGCTTACTTTTGCTTTTTTAAAGAGCCATTTGATGAGGCTATAAAGAGCTGTTAAAATTTACACACGGAGAAAGAAACTCATCATCATTTCGAGCAGTGTGTTATGCACTATATAGCAACTTATGAATAAGTGTATGTGCGTGCATATGAAGAGCTGCTGCAATTTGCCTTAAGCGGCAATGAATCAAGTCGAAACTGTTGTAGCGGTGTCATTAACGCAACACTATCTTGTAGCACAAGACGTATGAGCAATAATGAGTATTATTACGCAATTGCATGTTACTCATACGCCATGCAAAATGCCCATAAACCAACCAAAAACACAGGCACATGCGAGCGGAGCTGCCATTTGAAATGAAATATGAGCATGTATTGGTATTTAAATTAGGATTTGGCTAGTGGCATCAGCGGCTTGAATGTTGCAAAAGACGAAATTAAATTCCGTAGAAGATGTTTAATATTGGGAGTTAATGAATTTCAATTATAAACTTCAATAACATTTATACAGAATTTATTTAAGCAAGTAAAGGGACTGACCTACCAGATTTATGTGGACTTTCATTTTGAAATCAGCTAAAATATAAATATTTTTCGACAAATTGAACTACATACTCTTTTCTGTTTGGTATTGGGAGTTGAAACTTCCTAAGCAATCTTAAAAAATAGTACAAACTCTAAACAGTCCTGAAACAAATTGAACGATTTCCGCACAAATACCAGTACCAAAAATTTCCATTTGATGTTAGTATAATAAATACATGCTGTAATCTCGCTAATTCGCATAGTGAGAACAAGAAAATCCACTATTAAAACAGCATCTATAACATAATGTAGAAATTAGAGAAAACATATATGCGGTTGCAGAGTCAATACCGTAAAGGATTCAAGTTTTGCGATACATCTACTATTTCATGCGACTACCGAGACTTCACTGTACATATGTTCATAAATACATTTTCGCAACTAATGCAATTTTAATTTCGAACTGCCTAAATCTTTGCCAATACAAAATCGTATTCTTCAAACGCAAGAATTTTTGATAAGAAATGATATTTGCTCAGTGAAAGAAATAGCAAATTAAAATGATTTTCCAATTTGCTATCGTGTGCATAAATATATGCAATTTTCTAGCATGTGCATACATTTTATATTAAGGATTCCAGCATAAGAGTTTGTAACGTCTTTTTGCCTTTGATGCCTTGTCAATAAAAGAAGTACCTACATCTACGTGCTTCAACTGATAAGATACTCTCAACGAGTGAAATGCAAACAAATTACAACATTCTAAACAATAACAACAACAATAAAATATACGCAACCCAAATCGATAATATCGATAAAAATTCTACACATCCAACTCTTTGCATTCGCAGACCCGGAATGCGATTCCCTTCAAGGGGTGGAAGAATGGTGCCGTACCGGCAGGGACAAGCGAGATGAGTACGAGAGGTATGCATGTGTGAATCCCGGCTCTTCCGATTTGCTATCGATGAGCGATGTTTTATCGCTGACAAAACATCAAATCAACGTCAACGTCAAAAATACTTTTCCGCAGACGAACAGAAAGATAAAAGAGAAGGGAAACAAATAAAATGACATTCTTATCATTGTTACCCCGCCTACCGCGGCTCCTTTCCGGCAAGCATTTAGCTGCATTGGCAAAGAGAGCAACAATCGAAACTGAAAAACTGTGACGAGTTCAGTGAAATGCCACTTTATGAGCGCGTGTGTGTGTGCATTGGTCTGTGCAAATATGTGTGGGTAGCTCGTGTACAGTTATGTTAAGCAAGAAAGCATTTGATTTATGTTTATTTAATTTGAAAGAGCGGTAAGGCACGAGAAGGCATCGCCTTACATTTTTTATGATTTTTTGATGCAATGGACACTTATAAAATATAATATAAAAATGGCGCAGCAATTTTTGCGAAAGAATCGGTATATATTTGCATACATCGATGAGCCTATATATTATAAAAAATTTATGCTGAAAAAGGTCAATTCAAAACTCTCAATGCCGCATTTATTTTATGACTGAAAGCTTTTAACCTCTTCTGATCCTGACCCAGCGCCATTTCTCCGACTGCCAGACAGACAGGCATATTAGCAGGCAAAACCGTTAGCATATTAGGCATAAGAGATATGTCCTTCAATGTTCAAATACTGCCACAGCGACACTTACTCACACCAATTATACGCACACAGGCACACACAAACACACACGCACACGTACATAACAGCACTGATATACAAATTGTTACTGACTTCTTATGCCCTTAAGCGTTTCCTTTTTGCAGTCCTTTTTCTGTGCGTGCTCGCGTTCTGCCTTCCTCACTGCGTTCAGTGGCTTTTTATAACGCGTCAGGCTCGGTATTCGCAGTCTTAGCCGCCTGTGCCTGAGTCTCCAGCGGTGCTACTCCGCATTTTTATATGCTGTTAAAATGTAACAAGTACGCAGTAAAAACAACAACAACAAACTACTATAAAGGGCACACATACAGCAACAACAACAGCAGCAGCAAGTAACTAGTAGGAGCAACAGTCAAAGGAAGCGCGCAGAAATAAAAGACAACCCCAAAGTGTCGTATTTTTCACTTAAGTTTATACGCTTTCATTTTGGATTGTGTGCGTGGCTGCCGTCGGCGCCGCAACTTTTTTAAGTGGTGGAGAGCATGGGGACGCAGCAGACGAAGGAGTTGCAAGACAGCCTCCGCACACATCCGCCGGCTGGCGAAATCAAAGAGGCCAGAGTATCTCGTAAATATTAAACAATTCCAACAATATTAACCGTTTACAGCGAGGGTTAAGGGACACGGGGTAGAGGGGTCGCATATAAGGTGAAGAAATGCTGCCACAGACGGACAGCTATAATGAGGCGCGACGAAGCGACGAGCGGCAACTTTTGTCAATTTTTCGGTAGGTTGAGAATGGGAGTTGGTAAACTGCCGCGGGGTTGCATTGACAGAGTGGGAAGGACTAGCATACAAAAGTTGGTAGTAGATGACTTCAAAGCCACTTGCATGACAATGCCTATGCCAGCGTTGTGTGTATGTGTGCGTCAGCGTGATACAGCGACGCGACAATGACAACAACAAAGTCACTCGCTGTGGCTACTTTTATACTGTTGCTGCTGAGGTGGACACTGTGGCTGTTATTTTTGTAGTTTTTGTTATTGTTGCGGCGATATCAAATGCAAATACACACATGCATGCAAACTCACACGCACACATACATATTTGCCGTATTGTGCTGGAAGAGGGAAGTGGCTAAAACAAAAACAGCGTAATCTGGCAAAAAATTCAAAGTAACGCCCAGCAGAGCCACTCCAAAATGGTCCAAAGGTAATGCTAAGAAGTGCAAATTTTTCTTCATTGTACCGTCAAACTTTGGTCCCCTTTCAATCACATCTGAGCTTAGTACTCTTGAAGATGTGCACTTTCCTACAGGGTAGCTTGTCATTTGCAGCGCTGGCATATTCTTGAAATGGGGGCCTGCCTTTTAAGCGCCATCAGCATTTTTCCTTTCATCTCAATTTGCCACTTCTTATCCCTGACATCCTGACGTTATCTTGTTTTGTGGTTACTGCGTTTCAAAGCTGCTTCTTCTTGGGCATTTTGTTGAGCTCTTTAGTATGCCGAGATTGTTCTGAAATTTGTGACAATCGAGCATGTGTGACTTGTCTGTCGCTGGGTCGGTGCCTAAAAATGTCCATCCATATATCTGTCTGTCTGTTTGCCTGTCAATTTGTCTGTCTGTCTGTCTCTCTGTCAATTTGCTTGTCTGTCTGTACGTCTGTCTTTCTTTTATACAAGTTGAAATGTTGCATTTGTTTTTGGTTTGCTTTCAACTTTTCATTTTTTTCGCTTGAAGCTAGATCAAAGCGAAATAAATAATAAGCAGTTGCAGCTGGAGAAGCTGGAGAAGCTGAAGCAGAAAATGAAGGGCAGGGGAAAGTTGTATTTGTCAATTGTTTTTTCCCAGCTTGTTATTGTTTCATTCTTTTATCTTTGGCATGAAATGTGGCTTTTCGTTGTTTATAAGTCCTCGTGGCGCGCCTGCTTTGAAGCAAAAGGAACGGGCTGGTCTGGAAAACTGCTGCAGTTTGCTTTAGGGATTTTGTACAATTGCCAAAAGTTATTTTGAATCATATGATTGGATTTGATGTCATATGATTGGAAAGTTAAATTGACCGCTTATGTTACTTTTTGACAGTGGACAGAGAGTTTACAAAAGTGATATTCCCTAATTAAACTTTGACTTTTGCCATTCATGAAATGATTGGCACGAGTACCTCATCAATTCTCATCTACTCTTAAAGAGATAAGCTATGCCAGTGTTTCGAAATAACACATTCTCATTTATTACTCGCATACTCAATTGAAACGTTTCCGATACACTTATTTACAACTGCATCTGTATATCTTTTCCTCTCTATAAGCCGCCGTCTTCAAAATGCTTATCAGCATTGCAAATCATTCTGAAATTAACTGACAATATTTTTATCAGTTAATCTGGCAATTATCTACTTCACAGTAAATTATTCTAGGCAATAAAATGGCATTATGACTATCTTTTAAGCAAAAAATGGCTCTCAGATAATTTAAAGCTCAGCAAAACGAGGCAAACATCAATGAAGGCAATTATTGCGACAGAATCGGCCGACAACTTCATTACGACTGCAAAAAATTGTGCTTACAACAAGCATACAGAGCCAGAGCACAACATTTCAAAATGAATTACCCAATTAAAAAGCAGGCCGCTCTCGCTGATGCCACTGCCAAGGAGTTACCAAGAGCTGTGGGCCCTTGCAATTGCTCACTTTTGTTTGCGTTGTATGTGCTTTTATGATGGGCTGGCGGCAATTATCTGCCGCGGCGTGCTAATTGAGCGCCATAAGCCAGAGCAAATAATTCAGAGCAGCGCTTTAGGTGCTGCAAATCATCATAATAAAGAAATTATAAAGCGGCAGCAAAAACGAAGGCACATACAACAACAACATTTCGTGTAACGTCAACCACAGACACGAATTCTGCGCAATGAGCCGCCACTCAAGCACTTGACAAATTCGAGCTGAGCTGGCATAAATCAAAAATCTACTGAAGCTCTGGCAACGGAATGCCGTAAATGAGATGCCGGACTGGGAATCGCACGTAAGATGCCGCTGAGTGCGATGGCAACTTGAGAGATAAGCGAGGCACTTGGCAGCGTCGTGATTTTGTGGCAATGGAGAGCTGTGCCTTTTAAATTGTAGTTCGTGCTTAAGTATAGAGTAGCAGTTCGAGTTTTCCCAACTGCCGTTTAAAGGGGCGGGTTCTACTTTTTTCGTATTACTATTTTTCGTAAACATGCCACTTTGAAATGAAATGACCGCATAGAACTTAACAAACAACCCCTCGGCTGATACTGAAATGTTCAAGTGCATTTGAGTATGGCTAAAAAGTTATCATTTTTGATTGCCACCCAGCGGTATAAATGTAGCTCGCATGGGCTGTGACTAATGATTGACATTTGCGCTTATGAGGGAATCACTAGAAACGCTATAAATTGTGCAACTATCGAACACTGCGGCATATGTAAATGCATAATAAACAAGTTGAAAAGCAAATTCTCTTTTTGGTATATGAGATTTGAACATAGGACTTGTCCACTGAGCCTCCGGTCAGCTCGTATCGCCTGTGGTTATTTTCCGCAAGATTGCAATTTAATTCTGCATTTAAGTAAGATTAAGTATAATGCAATAAAATTGAATAGGATAAACTTTGTTTTGAGCCAGGAATATTTATGGATCGTTTGCAGGAAGAACCTCGTAGCTAAAATGTTCTGTTTATGCTTGTATTGAGATTGTATTGTAAACAAGAAGACGCCACGAAATGCAACAATTATTTAGTATTGAAAGTAATTTAGTTTCTCAAAACGTATTTAAAACATTAAAGTAATCTATTTTCAGCTATGACTTTTTGCAGCCAAAAAGAAATGTACGTTCTTCTTTATAACTATATTTTACCAAACCTAAGTTAATTGTTGCTTTAAAAATGATTCTAAGTAATATCAGGAAGATGCTTAGCGATTTCCGTTTTACAATTGAAAGAACTCTTTCCCACCCTTGATTAATTCAAAGCGGTACAAAAACTGTTTATAGTAAGAAATTAATCGTCGTGCCTTAGATTTAATACAAAAAAGCAACATATACATTTTACTCTAGAAAGTTAAAGATGACGGATTGATTTTGTGTTATTTCGATTCTTTGGTCGACGGACAAATAATTTGCTGCTCATTTTTTCCACTATGAAATTCCTCTTCATTCCATATAAAATGAGTAATGTAGTGCATAAGTACATTTTTTTAATATTTTACAAATTTATTTGTCAAAATACTGTTTTGTTCGACAAGGAAAAAAGTGCTAAAGACGAAACATTTTGTCAAATGCCAAAATCCAGATATGAAATATTCTATCGACAAATAGAAACTGAAATTTCTTATTGCTTGTTTCACACGAATCGAAAAGAAAAACACACATTCAGCAAATGGTATAGAAACTAAGGTGCAGGCCAAGCGAGCGATAGAATTCCAACGGCAAGGCGACACGAATTTCGAATGCTAGCAGCCCCGCGCGCTTTAGATACCGTGCATACGCCCCTTTGTCCATTCCACCGCTCGTCCGTCCGTCCGGATGGACCCACGTTGCGCGCTGTGTTGAGTGAGTAAGCAAGCGCGTGTGAGTTTGTGTGTGTGTGCGAGCGAGTGAGTGAACAACGTCAGCGTGAGGTGTCGAAAATCAAAATCTAAACGAAAAAGCTGAAGAAAAGTTGTGCGCTTTTTGTTGTTGCTTGGCGTGTGAGTTATCGGCGGGCGATTTATGCGATACGCCGCGGACACACCGCGATACACCGACGCAGCGGCGACCGCGAACAGCAACTGCGGGCCGGGAGGGAGGCGGCAGCGCAACTCTTTCACGTTGTTAGGGCAGAGAACGCACAAGGAGCGACGAAATTCATTCTTGACTTTCAGTTGGCGAATCGGTGCTTGTGTGTGCGGTTGCTTGTGGCTTGCGGCTTGTAGACTGTGCGGATCGTGGCTTGTTGCGGATGCGAGCATAAATAAATCAGCGACACCTACAACAACGACTTCGAGCAGCAGACGCGCCAAGTGCTTGCAAAAATCCGCGTGACGTGAAAGTTCGTTAGTGCGTTGATAAAAACGTTTGCAAAAATACTAAGAAGAAAAAGTAGTGTAATATTAAGTAGTGCACATTTTTGTGGCAAGTGGCAAGTGCAAGTGAGTTGCAGCGCCTGCGTTTGTGCAATTGTGCAGTGCAGAACGACGCCTGGCATTCTCTCTAGCTGCATATGTGTGTGTGTGTGAGTATGCTTGTTTGTTTGCAGTCAGATTTTTTTGTTTTATTGCAGTTTTCATTTTCATTTTGTTGTATTTTAGTTCCATTTTTGTCTTGACAGAATATTTTTATTCTCATTTTACTTCGCTTTCATTTGTCATTCGTTGTTTTTGAGTGCACTTGCGGAATTTCTAGCATATTTTCCTCGTATTTCTATACACACACACGAGTGTGTGTATGTGTGCGCGCTCTTTCCGAGGCACTCTAATAAAAAGTTATCTTAATGCAAATGTGTTTTTCGAGTTTATGTGATTTGTTTTTATTAAAGTTGTTAATTTCTAATAAAAATGTCAGCCAATATTCGATCAAAGGAAACTTTAATATGTTTACCGCTTTCTGCCACGCTTTAAATTGAACCAACTCGTTTTATTCATGAATTTGAGAAAAGTTCAAACTAATAGCCTTATTCTAGCGAGCATCACGAAAGTCACAATTTCATATTTTGCATTATTTGATATCCATTTAAAAAATTGTAATAATTCAAATGATATGCAATTGATACTAAGTACAATGAATAAGACTATAAGGGTGGATCAAAAGACTTTTTAATAATCGAAGAAATATGTTCTTTATTTCGCTAAAATTTCATGCCTAGGTTAACAAACGTTTTATTCATTCTCATAGAAAAAACAATCCTTGTATAATCGAAGTAAATCGATAAACGATGTATGTAAAGAACTGCTGAAAATAATTGAGTGTTATTCGCATAGTTTTGAAAATATGTACACCAGTTTTTCTAAGCTTCCAAAAATCGACTGGTAACTCACAATTCAACGGGAATCACAACAGTTGCAAATTTTATTACATACTTTATGCAACTGTGGAACTGACTTAATGCACTGTCATGCATCTGAGAGTCAACACCCTATAAAAAGCATAATTTTGCAGGAGTTGGCGCTGATGAAATTTCGGGTTTCAGTTCTAATTAGAACCGCAATATTTAATAATTTGCAAGGTGAACAAACTTTCAACTAAAAGGCTATAAAGGCTGTTTCAAAAAAATTGTAGTTAAAGATCGATAAGCAACATCTTCAGATTCAGAAATTCTACAGCTCCAATCTTCTTACTACATACAGCGATAAAATTTCCGCATTTGAGATAGAATTTTGAAAATAAACGAAGAGCAGAGATAAAGCAATTGAAAGCGACATGATAGAAAAGAATTCGCTGGTTGCCAATGCTGGCGAGTATGTTGCTGTCACTGTGAGTAATTGCTGTGGCAGTGCTGTAGACAAGTGCAGAATGTCAGAGGGGAAAAGTGGCGCAGTGCGGCGCGGCATGGTGAACATCCGCATTCAGCGTTGCAGTTCCTGCTGTAAATTTGTTGCAATGAACGCAGCTAATTACCGAGAGGCGTGAGCACGTGCAAGTGGGCGTGTGAGTGTGTGCACATTACTGACACACAGGCAATGCCTGTGCGGCGGTAATGCAGTCGTTAATGCAAATGGCAGGAATGCACATAAATCGGCCGCCAGTGCAATTCCGCGTAGCTCTCGCTCATAATTCATGCGGCGATGCCAGCTGCAGCGGCTCGAAAAAACAGAAAATATCTTGCTAATTGAGCTAATTTAACTGATTTTAACAAATTTATTTTGGACTTGTAAATTTTTGCCTTATTTTTATATCAGTACGAATTTGTCTGCGTGTGTGTGTGTGCCCCACTTGGAAATATTTTATGCACGACTGCTGCTCGTGCCATGGATTTAGGGGAAAAGTGGGAAGGTAGCCAGAAGTGATGCAACGGGCGCTGGTGTGGGTAGGCATAGCAAGCAAAATGCCATTCAAAAATGTCTGTGCTAATACGTTTTAATTCCATTGCAACATTTTAATTTAAATTTTCTTCAAGAGCGCAACACTGCAATTTACAACATTCTAGTGAAATCTGTCTGTGTGCATTTGCATTTGTAGCTGTGCATGTGTGCGCCATGCATCATTTTAAACAACAAACTGGCGAAATGTTATTAAAGTCGCGTTGCGTCGAATCAAGTTAATTTTATTTGTTTTGACAAAAACATTGCATTCGAATTTTGTTGCAAATGCGTTTGTTTTGATTGTATTTTTTTTTATTTGTGTATATGTGTGTGAATGCAGTCAGCCTTACTCTTGGCGACATGCTGGCATAATAGCTGCCACAGTTTATAAATGCTTTAGCTAAGAATGTGGCAGCCTCATAGACTAGTTACAATTTGGCAAGGAAACAAACAAAAATACAAGACTCTATGAAAATCTTTATAGTAATTTGAACTTCTCCATAGTCGCCGCTGCGGCTCAGTGTATAAGTGCTCGGTGTCTGATGAAGATCCCAGTTTTTTGGTCGGATTAAGAAAATTTACCAGCATGCAGACATGCATTTGTTCGTTCAACTGACAAGTAAAGTCAATTTATTAAAAATTTTCAAATAGATATCAGAGAAATTTTGTGGAGTAGCCTGCTTTTAAACAGAACCGTTCATAGTATAAGGAGGTTTGAAAAAAAGAAAGACAGAAAATTCATTGAAAAAAGTTAATTTAAAAAAAATAAGCGTGGCAATATTATAACTGCTTCGGATTAAAAAAAAATCTTTCAAAATATGCAACTGAAATGCAGTCACATTTATTCTGGTGGCTTAATCAGAAGTGCATTTAACTTTTTTTATATTTTCCTTTCGCTATTTTCCACTAGGTTTCAAATTGCCGTCATTCCGAATATTTGCAAATTTTCCTTCACCTTTCTGGTCTTGTTTTCTATTTGTCTTCTTTTACTTTTGTCGTTTGTTCTTTCTTTTTTCTCTCTTTTTCTGCTTCTCTCAATTTCTTAGAACACAAAATTTCTCTGGCGAAATGCAATTTATCTCAAAATTTACGATGACACTTTTACTTGCCATTTCGTACATTTTCAATGTGACATTTCTGCATTTTCTATATTCTATTTTTTTATTCAGCAGCAGCAGCTTTCTGTCAATTTCATTTTTTTCATTTTAGTTGGCAAATAAATTTCGACAAATTACAGCGCTGTTGACTGATGAACATTTATTAACACTTCGAAGCACACACACATGGAAACATTTTCAAAATTTCCAGCTGCAGCGCTCAGTTCGTCTTCCTCTTCTTCACCTCCATTGATACCGCAGCTACAGCAGCCAAGTAACGATGATCCGTAAAAAATCACAACCGCAAATGATGCAAAGTTGTCCATTAATTGCCCATTATAAACTTTTAATCAAAGCATCTTTGTTTACACACACACACACACACTGGCAAATCAACGCTCGATTGCCCACACGGCACTTTGCATCAAACCCCATTTTCTTATTAATTGGCCATATTCTATTAACTAATTTCTGCTGCTGCGTCTTGCCTTGTTTTGCTTGGCTGCGCCGATCGACACAGCGCGGCTATTAGTAAAACTTGCATTCCACTTTAATTGAAAGTTGTAAAAGTTTTTAATGGAATCTTAATAGCCATTTAGCTATTTTGAGATTTGGTTTCTTGTAAACAAGCAATGAAAAAAGTAAGAGATTTTTTATGGAATGGCAAAAATTGTTAATGTTTATTCGAACTGGCAACAGGCCACTTTTTATGATGGGCTGTAAGGTTGGAACGCTCGGTGAGATTTTTTTGCGCGAACGCATTTCAAAGTTCAAGCATTTTGTTTATATTTATTTATATCAAGCACGGAATGCAGTGCCAAGGGTAGGCTGCACATATGCTGGCTTCTCTTCCATATATCCAACTTATGTATAGCAGCAATCGAGAATGTTACAGCTACGAAAATTCGAACGCACGATTTATTTTCGTGATAATCCGCTGAGACATCGAAATTACAGTTTGACAGCGTCGTCTTCGCCGAAATAAAGCGCAAAAGTTCGTAAAGTTTTCAAATTACTGCAACAAAGTTTCAGCGCTAAGCGCTCATTATCTGCAGCTCCTCATTATTTGCAGCTCAACACGACCGCAAGTTAAGAAAATTTAATCCGGTCTAAGTGAGCGAGCAGAAATTATTTAAATTTTCCTGCAACGCTTTTGCGCAGAGCATACGATATGAAATAAACTGAGCGCTACTCACTCAGCCCCACGGCACGTTCTGTCGTAATTCAAGCGAAATTATGCAGCTTTGAATATGGCAAAAAACAAAGGAAAACAGGGAAAGCCAAACGCAAGAGGAGCATAAAATTTCAACAACATAAATTAAAAATGAACAGAAAATACTAAATATATGAAAAATGCGAGCGGAAAAGCACAGCGAAATCACGAAAATATAACAAGCAGAGTGAAAAGCAGAAAAAGCAGAAATAAAAAGAAAAGTAGAGTAGCTAGGAAAATGAAAATTTGACGGGCAGTGGCCAAGTCTTGCTGCCAATTGCCATGCCATGGCCTGGCTCAGTTCGAGTGTGTCGCTTCGTGGGTCGCCATCAGCATCGCCATTGTCGTTCTCGTTCTCGTCCTCGTCGTTGTCGCCGTTGTCGTTGGTGTGTCGTCTGTCGTCACTGCCAAACTTGACTGTGGAAAATTTGCATAAATTTGTAACAAGACCAAAAAATTATTAGCTTTCAATGACCACATGAAAAAAAAACCAGCTGAAATTTGCAAACTTTATTGTTAATTAATTATGTCAGCATTTTCAATAGTAAAATTAGCAACGACAAAAATTCAAAAAAATAGCACAGCTGCCGCGCAGCTCACCACAGTGAACAGTGTTGAGAAACGCGCAAAATCGTGCTCGTCGAACAGGCACGAGCAAATGCTCGCAGAGAGCGATCGTGAGAAGTGAGTGTGATCGTCGTGAGAATGAGAATGAGCATTGGCGAGTGATAGTTGAAGCGAGTGCTGCTTATAGACTGCGAGCATCTGGCCACACCGGAACGTAGCGAAAGAACGCGTGAAGTACGGCTGCGCGATTGCTGGTGCGAATTTTGGCAACCGCCACTCAAACAGAAGTCAGTAAACGCCGGAGTGTAATACGTGATCGTCGCTTGTACGTTGCCGTAGTCAGTTACCGGGTTAACAGCGTTTGTCGGTTGTCGTTGCTGGTTACCAGTGCAGCAACGCTCTATACGCCAGCTCTTACCCTTTCGCTCGCTTCCGCGCCGTCGTCGGTGTGCTGTCAATTATGTTCGTCGGTCGTTGTTTACACACATTCAAATTGACGGCTTAATTGTGTACAGCAAAGACGCAGCGCCAGTCCGGCTCCGGATACTCCGTGGCAGAGCAGCAGAGGCGCCGCGCAATATTCAAGCGTTCAATCAATTTCGGCATATTGAAAATGTAAGCGTGCGCGCATACCAACAACAACAACAATAAATTATGTGTTTAATTGCAACACATAACAAGCAAAAGGAAAAAAAGAACAAATTCATGCGACGAATTTTTTATTTAAAAATAGTGGCAAATTTTAGAATTTTTTTGAGTAAGCGCTGCTCTTTTGATGTTGCAGAGGCGAAGCTAAAATTTATGTACAGCAACGCCTACGCGCAGTTTGTGCGTGTGACATGCTGATATACTACCCGTCTTCTAAACAGTTCCACTTAGCATATCTACATTCCTATGTACAAACGTTTTTTTTTCAAATTTTGATTGTGTGCATAAATCAATGCATAATTAAAATTCCCCTGAAATGAGCTCAGCGCGAGGGGTACTCTTGTAATTAATTGCAAAATTTATTAACTTCACTATCGTCAGTATAGTGCACAAAACAGCTCTACGTCATTGTAAATTTTCTTATTTCGACAAAAAAAATCATTAGAATAGTACCTCTGATTTTCTCAGCCTTCGTCGAATGCAGTGACTTTGTTTTAGTTGCCAAAATTCACGCCGGGATTGACAATTTCATAAGCTTGTTATTTACAAATTTTGTACACTTTTTATTGGGGGCCTTCTCCTCTGACGTCACATAATATTTCTAAATAATATCAAGCATTGCAAAAATGTTTCTCAATAATTTTAACCAGTTTCAAGTTGTCTCACTCTAACCAAAACTCACTAAGGCCAAGTTTCAGCATCATTCAATCATTCAACTCAAGGCATCAATGATTCAGTACTGAATATATTTATTTCGAGTTTCGTAAGCGAATGTTAAACATTTGTATGCTTATTGTTGTTGTTCCTTTTTTGTATTGTTGTATGCATGAAATGTGAATTGATGCAATTAGTTTGATGCTTTTACATATATCGCAGACTACACATACAATTAGCAAAAGTAGTAATAACGTTAGGGGGTACATCGACGAGCAGGGGGCTGCAAAATTATAGGTTTTGAGAAAAAGTGTTATGTAGTTTTGTGCAAATATTAGACAATTGTCCTTATTTAACAAAAATTGGAAATGTTCTAGATGACCCTGTTCGATTCATCTATAGACCACAAGGGCCAGTCGAACCGAACAAAATATTGTCTGTGTGGGTGGGTGGGTAGTTGCCAACTCTGACACGTTTGAGTGCAATCAAAGTAAAAGTTTTTCGAATTGTTTTCATTTCATTGTCTAAGATTTCTAAAAAAGACGGCTTATGTCAAATGTGTATAGCTTAACATACAAACAATAGTATTACTTTCCAATTCTAAGATTTCTGTTTTCTTTCTACTCTCTGTCATATTTGCGCCAGCTGGGTAGACAATTAAAATTTTTATTTATAACAATATGAACACTATTCTGAAAGCATTTCACTCAAGTGTTTACATGCCTAATTAGCCATTTAAATAACTTATATTTTATCTTCTGTATACAGTATTAGTCACAACTTGCATAACCATAAAACCCTCTTATCACTTTCCATTATTAAGAAAACATAAAAAACAAAAAAATACCCAATATATGGAAATATTTTACTAAGAGATTCGGCATTTATTTATACTTCAGGCTAGCATCATTAAAATGCATATAGCAGATTAAGTATAGATAACTTGTAAGTAAACATTGGCACACATTTGGAAGAACTTTGACCTTCAATATATTGACCTTCAACCATGTGGTGTATATAATATGAGAAGCTATTGATCGCTTGCATATGTAGGTATGTCGCTTATTCCAGAAATTGTACTATATAAGAAGCTGAACTAATTTCAAGATATTTTCAACTCGCATTTATATTAGAATTGGCTCTCCCTTTCGAAAAAATTTCTTCTTGCTCTGATGTCTGTCATAGAATTTCGAATTTAATTTGAGAAAATCAACCAAAATATCAGAGCCCCCAAAAATGCTTCCTGTGGGCGCCACTGATATGTTTGCTGAGCGAGTCTTCTAAATTTAGCATTCAACCAATTTACTGCAACATTTTTATATTCGCATAACACATGAAAGTCGCACACCGTATGTTGCACATCCCACTACAAATTCTCCGGTTGAAAAGTCCCAGCCGTAGACAGCTGACTGGCGCTTTTGTTTCTGTCGCTGGCGTCGTTTTGACTCATCCCCATTTGACATGACGCCATTGTGATGTCATCGTCGCCCGTCAAGTTGACAGTTTTTGTTTGCTGTTGCTGTCATTGTTGTTGTTGTTGTTGCCGTTGCAATTAATTTAAGCTGATTGTGAGTGTATTTGATTTAGTAATTTTTGCTTTGTTGCAAGTGTGAACTGAAAGAGCTCACTGTGAGCTGTCATACATTTTTTTTACACTTTACATTTTTGCATTTTATTTACTAAAGCCGATAAACTTTATATAGTTTTTAAAGCTTTAGTTTGAAGGTACTGAGTTTGGATGTTGAATTTTGTCAAATATTGATAATGAAGGGTGTTAAAAAAATTCACATCTCTAATTCAAAAGTAAATGACCATAAATTAAAGCACCAAATTCCAGCGTAATATTTGCACGGAAATCAAATCGATCGACTTATTCTTATTTTCTTGACAGCTCGTATACAGCTAGATGGACAACCGGAACTCGACCCTAGAAGCAGTTCTTGTCATTTCTCGCCACTTTTAAGATTTTAGCTTTTTACGCTCAAACTAAATTTTTAGAATTATATATTTTTTGAATAATATACTCGTATAACTGACGCAACAGCTCGCTTAACCGATACATAGGCCCAGCTTTCTCGCATTTATATGATTACATGGATTAAAGTTACAAGTACTGAGCAAATATCTTTCGGTACAATATAATCGAGCTTGAGCTAATAGAAATTCCGTAAATTTTGTCAATCCATAAAATAATCGAAAACTCTTGAGCTAATGGAAATTCAGGAAATTCCACTTTTGTCTTTCCATATGAAAAACTGAAAATCATCGAAAGTTTAAAGCCACACAATTTAAGATGACCTCTTCTGCTTCCACAGCTTCGAAAGCAATCATTGCGCGTGTTCCAATTGGAATTGCGTCAAGTTGCGCTGCTTATTGCAGTTTTATTGCTTTTTCTTTGTGGGGTCACGCTGTCGCTGCAGAGCGTGCGCCACTGCAGAACTTACGCATTGCGAGCAAACAACAAAAATTCACTACACCCAAGAGCAAGAAAAAGCAGCAGCAGTGAAACGACGAAGAAGCCAAATTTCGTCAGTAAAGTCATCATAGGAGGAAAATAGCGGGAATATTGCCAAACTGACTTCGCCAGCGACATAAAACATAAAGTTGGAAACTGCTGCCAACTTTGGGGCTGATGATGAAATAATTATGGCCAGCAAGTTTGACGCCGCGGAAAGCACTTGGCATGAAACGGCGAGACGCGCACGCGTGCTACTAACAACTTTGTTAGGCTGTAATGGGCGCCGATGGCTGCTTGTTAGCTACACGCCCACCATAACTACTCTTAACGACTGCTAAACTCCGGGCAGCACTTGTGGACGTGCTTCATCTTTCCGGCCCTCAGGGTATTCGCACACAACGAACGGAGCGGGGCGGGGCGGGGCGGCAGGCAGAACTTCGGCTGTTCATGTGTGTCGGTGTGAATGGTAGAACTACGCCAATAGACGACAATCCAATATATCCGGTGTATGAGCAATGGAAAATCTCAAAAAAGTTGCACGAATGCAAAATAAAATGTTCGCAGACAACAGATAAAAACAGCAAAAGTCTTTTTTTTAGTGCTTTTTCATTACTATTTTTATACGATTTTCAAGTGTAATATAACGTTGGAAAGTGTTCAAAAAGAACTGCATATGGTCATTTCCATTTTGATGAAAAACCATTCTGTATTCCTTTTTTCCACCTTTTTTCAGAAAATTTGCATACTCTTTTGTTTATGAATAAAGGTAAGCACTTTGTCGACATCTTTAATTTAGTCTGACGAGTGAGTAAACTTACAATTTTTGTGGTGTTTTTCGAAATTTATGCAGAGTGACGAAGATGACCTTAAATGTCATTGAGCCTTGAAAACCAAATGTAGCCTTTAATGGCATCTAAAAACGCTTTCAGCCTATTTAAAAGGGATGCTGAAACTTTCTCTAGATGAGTGTTTATAAATAACTGAAACATGTTATATATTTTTTCCAACTCGGCACTATTCTCGCTTAATTCAAAGGTTCATTTATTAAAAACTTTTATTGCGACTCAATTTCGATTTTTTTTTAATTTTAGCAAAATTTCTCGGTAATATCGTAAATCGGTCTCGAAAACGATATTGCAAACCAACTTTTTCTCGGCACTTAAAACGAACCATCGTTTTTGAAGGGAAAAACAATTGAGAACGCCAAAAGTTGACGACAATTTTCTGCGCTAAATGTTTGAGAATTTTATCATGCTCGAAATTGACGTCGCACAAAGTGCCGACTGGGATACACTCCTACTCACATACATACACACGCCCGGCGGGCAGTCACGTATCGTTTGCAATTGTTTACGCTTCCTCCAGCTGTGAATGCATGCAGCGTGTATACTCTGCAGACAAAGGTGTGCTGCTCCGCTGCGATTTATTAGGTATGCCTGCCGCTTCCAGCTCTCGATGCCCCTGCGGCTGTTGCACCGCCCTCACGCTTTGTTTAAACAGTGGCCTTTGACTCGCAATCGGTTCGCTTCTCCGAACGGTTTGTTTGTCTGCGATTGAGTTGTTTGCTGCATTTGTGTATCTGGCGAATGTCGAATTGTATCAATACAGTTATTTATATGCGACTATATACAATTACGAATTTTCAGCCGTTGCCCGCCTGCCTGCCTGCCTGCCTGCTTGCCCCTAAGCATGGTTTATTTATTTGTTTTGCTTGAATTTACACACAGCAAGTCTCTGGCGGCGGCTCATCGGCACATTTTCCTCTTAATTTTCCTCTACATTTAGGAATTTATTTTAAACAGTCAACCCCACCGTTCGACTTGCTCTGCTGCAGACATCCGCATAAATAGCATGCAGACCGCGTGAGCTTCCCCAAGTCGTGCCATTTTTAGTGCATAGACCCGCAGACCGCAGAGCGCACACGTAGGCCAACTAGTCACTAGAGAGATCGGCCAGTTCGCAGCAGCGCTGTCATCTGACTAGATATATGGCGTGCATCGCACTTGGCTGCCATTGTCGCCATCGGCATCGCCATCGCTGTTGCTTGCTTGTGGGCATGCCTCCTGTCCGTGCGGTTCGTCTGTAGTTGCCGCCTGCCTTCTTGGCCGGCGCGCGATCGTCAACGCCAAGTTGCTTGTATGACCAACAAACCCAGCGCAGCTCCCCTGCTTCTGCGTTGCCGCGCCACAGCTGCCCGTTGCTGACGTTAGCCGGCCAGCTTCGCAATCGTCCCCCGCCGCTGCTTTACAACAGCTTCTTTGGCGGGTAATTTGGGATTGTTTAAAAATAGTCAGCCCGTGTACGTCTGCGTTTCGCCTGCACTTGCGCGCGCTGTTGCAAAACATTCGAAATGACAAAAAGCGTTCAATTTTTGTATGCGGCAGTCGTCTATTTTTGTATGCACTTCCCTTGTCTCTCGCTGTCGTCGTTTTCGTTGTTGGCAGCGAGCAGTTTGTGGCCACACGTCGCTAATTCCGCGGGCTTACTGCTGCCATCATATGTAATTTGTGTAATTTTCGGCATTTACATTGTGCAATCATGAGGCAATCCATGGCACATCGATAAGATTAAGATATCAATTTATGCATGTTTATTCATGAATGTGTCAATTATTGTGCAATACAAAGATATAAAATCAATTTTCTTGGCAACTCAAATGCGCGTGGGATTTTCTGCACATTGCCATTTGTACATAAATTGAAACTTATTCCAGACGATCTGCAATCGAAATCATATTGGGCGCTTGTGCAGTGTTAAGTTGCCACTCATTACATTTTTTTAAACAAATATTATTTGCGTTAAATTTTATTTTTCCTATTTATATCTCAACTATTGCTAACGCACTTTCCATTCTCTATCTTTGCAGGTCTACAATTAAAAGTGTTTAGTATAAACTTGGCAAGATAGTGTAAAATTAGATTTCACAAAAAAAAAATATAAAACCGCACCCGAATTATCAAATAAATTAAAGCGTTTCAACGTTTGGTCAAAATAATTCACACAACAAATAAAAATACAAATCGAACAGAACAGAAGCAGCTCAGAGCCAAAAAGAATACGCGCAAAGCAGCGTACGCGGAAACTGATCGCGCTACCAGATCACTCAATCGCGATACGCGCAATCGACAGCAATGCATACACGCCACCTGCTAAATTTAGTATAGAGCATGACGCTTCATAGTTTGTAGCACGCGCCTAACAATAGTTGCAAGCACAGTAGCAACAGCTGCACTTGCAACACACATGCTATAGAGCGTGAACGCACCAAAAACCCTAACACAAGCCAAAAACCAAACAAAACCAAAATTTCAAACAAAACCAAAGCAAATCCGAAAGGAAATCAAGCCAATAATTAGCTCAGAGCAAAAACTCACACAGACACACAAACTGCACCGATCACACCGATCATATCAACTGTGCACGCTCACCTTCACAATCACTTCCTCTCCAAAAACGCAAGTTCCCAAACAATTCGGCGCACGCCAGTAGAATTACCCAAGCAAGCAAGCAGGCAAACAACACCGTCCCAAAGCTTTCCACAAGCCGCGCTCGAAACTGTACGCAACAGTGGCCCTTCAGAAGACTTTCAGCTACTTTAAGGCACGCCCACGTCATCCCTTGTGATTCGGTGAATCGTGGCAACAGCGCATAAGAAGAATCCGAGCACAAACATGGGCTCAATATTTCACAGTCGCTCCAGTCGATGTTGCTTCTATCGCAATCTAGCTCTAGCGATATGCCTGCTCTTGGCCTGCACAACAACGCTCACACTAGCTCAGAGCCCCGATGATACAACGGGTATAGAGGACACCAGTCCGATAGAGCCAGTGGCGGCGCCGGCAACCACTAGCAATGCAACGTCGCCGCCGAGTTCCAAACACGACGGCGACGGAACCTGCCAGGATGGGCTACTGCTGAAAGTGTGGATGCCGCAGGAGAATCTGACGCTGGGTGATCGCGTCGCGCGGGGCCTTGCCTATTTCTTTGCGCTGGTCTATCTGTTCATTGGTGTTTCGATTGTGTCCGATCGCTTTATGGCGGCGATTGAAGTGATCACGTCGAAGGAGAAGGAAGTCGTCATCAAGAAGAAGGACGGAGAGCGACAGATCGTGGTGGTGCGTGTGTGGAACGAAACGGTGGCGAATCTCACGCTGATGGCGTTGGGCTCGAGCGCGCCGGAAATCCTACTCTCGGTGATTGAGATGTTCGCCAAGAACTTCCAGGCTGGTGATCTGGGCCCGGGCACCATAGTGGGCTCGGCCGCCTATAATCTGTTCGTGATCATAGCCCTGTGCGTGTCGGTGATACCGAATGGCGAGGTGCGCAAGATCAAGCATCTGCGCGTCTTCTTTGTGACTGCAACCTGTTCCGTGTTCGCCTACATTTGGTTGTACCTGATTCTGGCGCAGATATCACCGGGCCGGGTGGAGGTGTGGGAAGGTCTGCTCACGTTCATGTTCTTCCCAGCCACGGTGCTGACGGCGTACATCGCCGATCGGCGCCTGCTGATCTACAAGTATCTCGACAAGAATTACCGCATGAATAAGCGTGGCGTTATTGTGAGTGCCGAGGGCGACGCCGTGCTGGAGATGAACCAGCAGGACGAAGGTATCAAAGCGCTAGAGGAGAGCGAAGAGATGAAGGACTTCGAGGAGGCGCGACGTGAGTACATTTCAACGCTTAAGGAGCTGCGACAAAAATATCCACAAAGCGATCTGGAGCAATTAGAAATGATGGCACAGGAGCAGCTAATCAATCGAGGCCCCAAGTCGCGCGCCTTCTATCGCATTCAGGCAACGCGCAAGCTAGTGGGCAGCGGCAACATTATGCGCAAGATACAGGAGCGCGCACAGAGCGACCTGAGCGAGGTGAAGGCGCAGCTGCAGCGCGTCGATGTGAACTTAGAAGAGGATGAGAATCAGATGCGCATCTTCTTCGAGCCAGGTCACTACACGGTCATGGAGAGCTGCGGCGAGTTCGAGGTGCGCGTGGTGCGACGCGGCGACATCTCCAGCTATACGACTGTGGAATACCAAACGGAGGACGGCTCCGCCGAGGCGGGCAGTGATTATGTGGGTAAGAAGGGGGTGCTCACTTTCCCGCCCGGCGTTGATGAGCAGCGTTTCAAGATCGAGGTTATCGACGATGACGTCTTTGAGCAGGACGAACACTTCTACATACGTCTGAGCAATCCATCGGATCTGGCCATATTGGCAACACCGAAAGTGGCCACTGTGATGATTCTCGACGATGATCATGCCGGTATTTTCGCATTTAGCCACAAGGATCACGAGCTCGTGGAATCGGTTGGTACGTACGAACTGAAACTGCAAAGATATTCGGGTGCGCGCGGCAAAGTGATTATACCTTATTGGACTGAGGATGGCACCGCAAAGGCTGGCAAGGATTATGAGCCTGTGCAGGGAGAGTTGATCTTCGAAAATAACGAAGTTGAGTAAGTATAAATAAAGTTATTTTTATTTATTATTAAGAACAAAAATTGAGGATCGTGAACAACTTGCAGTTCAGTGCAGACTATTGCAGCATATAAACAGTTATTTCCAACGTAATCAGAAGCGATTTTAGTACCACGCACTCCAATGCTACTCGTGTCACTTTTATACAAGCAGCCATTCACGAAAGCAAAATGCTTCAACTTTCTTTATTGTAGCCATTATGCCAAGTTTATCACTATCTGCTTGGGGTCAGCGTATGTTCCGCCACTCAACACGAGATGCCAAACGCAGTCAATCGTTTAGGCAGACATGCCTGTCAAGAAAGTGGGATCAAGCCCTACGTTATTTGTCTGCCTTGCCAATTGGCCTGACCTTTCCGCCACGAGCTTGACAATATGAAAACGCACAATTATGAACGCCCACGCAAGGCACAATGCTTTGACATAGTTCCAGGCTCCCGCCAGTGCGTCCCATTGTTCTTATTATGCTTTTTTATTTCCGGTCAATGTCACGCAATTCTAAGCATGCAAACGACAGCAACAGAAATCAATTATTTATTCTTTTTTAGTATTTCGCAAGTAATTGCTTTGTTTTGTTAAGTTTTCGTCAGCGTTTAAAGTATCCATCAGCAGTGGATGTACGACTTCACCACATTTGAAAATCACACCATTTAGTAAAAAATATGAATAAGTTAAAATATATCAAATGTAAAAAGAGGAAATAATAAGTGCATATGAGTGTGATACACTATATTATTCTTCATTACGCCATTTCGATTTTCACACGTTGCCGCCTCAGGTCTCAGGTCTCACGCCTACCGCATACCGCCATCAGAACTAAGAAATATACAGCTGTTCACTAGAGACACAATGAATGATTGATTGTTTAACAAAGAAAGAAATGTCGCTTATATTTCGAGGTAAGTCCAAGAATGTTCTCTCGAGAATGATCCCCAAGATAATATTATGCTGATATTGACATAAGGCAGTGAAGGTATGCAGTAGCTCAGTGGATATGTGATCCGTCTCTGATACGAGGGTACTCCTTCAATCCCTGTTGTTTATGCAGCGTCATCTCTCCCGACGAATTAGCAACTCTGGAGAATTCCGAGTTAGAGATACTATCCCTATGACCTATGATGATGATATAATTTTTGCCATAAATATTTATATTTTCTATTGTACAAAAATCCGAATCTAACATTTTTGATTTGTCAATGCCGTGACGACATCGAAGCAACATCGCTAGTGTTTTCTTCTAAAAAATGTCAGGGCGTGATTTTTGTTTGAGAGTAATTTTTTTAACATTCTGCTTTAAAGAAATATTTTTTAGCAATATGTGAATTGTTGAACTCATTCAGTACATTAGACTTCTCCAAATAAAATCGAATCATGATCTATTTTTCAACGAATATAAAAAGTATGTGTGTGCTTGTTCCTCGATATGCATGAGAGTGTGTGTGTGCGATGAGAGTATGTGTGCGCGCGTGTGCTTGAACAATGAAGGCTTGGAAACCATAAAATGTCTTGAATGTCATGGAGAAAAGAATTTTTTCTGCTATTTTGCCTGCATTCGAAATCAATAGCAATGCCCAATGTCGCGCTTGCTACCAGCCCCTTAACCTCCGGCCATACTAAGCCCTATTGCCTGAATATGACCAAGTTACTGTGAATGTGTTACATGTGCCGGCAGCATGTAACGGCACGTGTGTGCGTACTATGTGTACATGTATATGTGAATACGTATAAGTGCGTTGGCATGCCATTTATGTGTATTTGTAATGTGAGTGTATTTGGAATGCGCGCAGCGTTTAGCTGCCATTCAAATGCTCCTGCTCCATTAACAACGCATAACACAGCGGAATTATTCCAGCAGAGGGCGCTTTTGTTTTGACCTATGCTCATCTACAATTAAATGCACGCACACACACACATGCATATATTCATGAGTACATACATTCACGTGCATGTCAGAATTTCGAACTGCAGCAAGAGTGTGTGCGAATTATACAATACATTGTTTTCCATTTAGGCTCGAATGTGGGCTTGTGGCGACAGGCGACAGGCGACACAACCACAAACGCAGCACAATGAAATCGAATGAATTTCGCGCATTAATTCGCCAAATATGGCGCACAGCAAATTGACTTCCTTCCTTCCTTCCTTCCTCCCAGCAAACATGGCCACACACAAGCCCACTCAAGCGAGGAAATGCTTATTCGAAACTCCCTGTGAGAAACACTCCCAAATTCATCACAGGACTAAGATATAGTTGCTTATCTGTCGGATTCTTATATGAAACTATATATGTAATATATACGCGTAATCTTGATTATAGGCTGGAATAAACTACCACCTTTATCACTAGGCGTAGGACCAATGGCAGATTTGGGTCACAGCACTCAAAGCTTGTGAATGTTTCCAAGCAGCAGCTTTCTTTTCTTTCAAAGCATATTGGGCATTGGTGTCAATAATCGTGTCCAATATATTCTAGCCTTTCTGAGTTACGGTTCAGCAGCTCAAGTAATCGTTTCTTTCAATCAATTAACTTTACGTATAGTTCCTATAGGGATGCGTGCATGTCCCGCTGCTCTGGGCTGTGTATTGTTGATGTGGGTGGCAGGCGTTACAATTGACATCCCCTCTGCATATGCTAGCTTCGGTCGCGCTATACGCTTCTTGACACTTCATAAGCTTCCGTTGACAACATTTTTGAGGTTTTTATTATTACATGCTTTGATGTGTGTTATATTTGGAAATTGCTTTGCTATTGTTGTTATTTCGTTGTTATTGTTGTTGTTATTTGGTTATTCAAACAAGGAAATAGCATGCATTGTGGCTTTTGTTTGCTTTAGCCTTTTTACCACCATAAAAAATATCAACAAATATTTTAAAATAATTAACCACAAATAAGCACTGTCCAGCCCTAATATTAAACTGGAGATTTAATTAAATTCAATGACTCTTTAATTATGTGCTTAAGCGAATAAGGAAATTTTATAGCATTTTTAGTATTTTTAAATTCGTTGAAACGGCTTGTTGATGCCGAGATTATGGGGCCGAAATAGCCTCAGTGTAAAATCTCAGAATTAATTCAAACAAACTTTCGAGATCTTATTCGTTCCCAAAAATTCCGTTATTATTTCGAACAAATTCTTGATGATTGTTGATTTTGTAGTTCTACATTATTCGTGTGAGAAACGTTGAATTTGGGAATTTCGAAATATTCACGCCGCTTAATTAAAATGTTTTTTTTTATTGACAAATCTGGGTATAAAGCTCATGAACATAAAAAGCAGCTCATATAAATTTCCAGGCCTTCATTGCTCCACAAGCAATCTTCATTTTTACCGCCCCGCACGCAGAAACAATTCAGGCTATAAGCGTGGTAGTAATTTCGTTACATGTGTAAAAATTAATGACACTTTTCCCCTTAAATGTTAAAATGCATGTGATATTTACGCATAAAAAATCTCATAAATTGCTGCTAATGTCGGCAAAATTTTATTATGCCGCCTTTTGTGTTCTGCGCAGCACCAACAAAGCTTCAAGAGGCATTTTACTTTACCACTTTCGTGCCATAAAATGTTTTTCTCATAATAATTTCATAGCGCCTGTTAGCTTTTATCACCGCCATTCATCATCAGCGCCATCACCCATCACCCGCTCCTTCGGGCAGGTGTTGACTGTAATCCTTTTGAGTCGCTACTCGCTTATCTGTCATCGCCGAGAGTATGTAGATGGGCGGCTCATTTATCTAATGGCAATTGAGTGTGTCCACATATACATTACAAGAACAATAACAACAACACCAACAAGAATGCATTAGTTATGGCAGTAACCAAATAAACAAAAGCGCTGCCACAAAGACTATCCTTATTTAAAATACAAAATACAGTCAAAATACAACAAAAACAAACAAATAAACAAGTAGACGAACAAAAACACAAACAAAAGCCAAACAGAAACAAAAGCAAAAGCAGAAACACAAGAAAGCGCAAACAGACAAGCGCAGAAGAGTAAACAAATGTTGAAAGCTGCCAACGGACGAATTGGCCGAGCCGCATTTGACTGACAAGTGTCAACAAGTGCATTGGGGGCGGCCTCATCGAAGATAACGGTTTAGCAAAATGTGGCAACGCGGTTGTTTGGATGATAAGGGACGTTGGAAGGTCCTGACGGAGGCAGACAGCAAAGCGCGGCGCGCCATTTCGCAGCCATTTTGAAATTCACTTAGAGACGTCCTGCCTGACTGGCGACATGTCGGTCAAGCGCAGCGAAGTGTCAACAACTCTTAATGGCACTCTTGTCGCTAGGTGTGCTTCTCAGTGTTGGCTAAAGTAAAGCTTTCGCAAAATGCTTTCGGTTTTTTCCTTCTTTCCTTGTTTGCTCATTCAGGTTTGAACAGTTCTTTTAATTAAAATTTTTAAAAAGATTAATACGAAAGATAGAAATTTGCGTTCATCTTGTTCAGTAATCAAGAAGAGAGAAGATAAAGAACGAGAATGTTTGCATGAGCTATCAATGAGCGATTTTTATGAAACTCAGTTTTCATGCAATTTTTCTCTTCTCTTGATGTCTTTTTCTTTTAGATATATTTATTTTTTCTTAAGGCTCAATTTTTGGTTCCCTTGCTGAATAAATGGTCGTACTCTGGTGCTATCAAGGCTCACATCGTACAAAAATTCATCCTATCTTATATATAAAACGCAGAGTGACTAAAAAGCGTCTGCCTGCAGCCTGTCCACTTTCTTTCTTCTACCACTTTAGACGAATGAAAGCAGTGCCCTGTGTAGCCCAGTGGGTAGAGCCGCGCGCTTGCACTCGGCAGGTCATGGGTTCGAACCCCACAGGTTTCAAAATTTTTTTATATTTTTTACTTTGCTTTGCCTTTTATTGTTGCTAATTGTTTTACTAGCTGTCGTGTATACAGGCACACACGACAGGTGGCCCCACTTGTCATATATATTTTATTAATGGCAGTTCAGTTTTAGTTGTTCGAAGAATTACTTCCTTGGAAAAGACAACAAGTGGGCATTGATAATTTTGTGATGCTCTCGAAGAGCAAAGAATAAATTCTTATTACAAGGTAAAATCAAGAGGTTCGTCCTAGCGTTGTTGCTTCGTTGCAATCACGAAGTCACTCTAACTGTCTATTCCTTTTGTATGAAATGAAAGGGATTAAGTATACATATATGAACAACAATTAATATTATTATTTTTCTCTGCTATTTATTTCACTTTTTACGAGCACATCTCATCAATGACTTTTAGTGTGATTTATAATTTTTTCAAACGACAAATTGTTCCTGATATAAGTTAATTCAACGCAACGAAATTGTTTGTTTGTGCCAACACTGTTGCTGCTGCTCCTAATCGTTGTTGCTTTAGTTGCAGCTTAAAGCGTCACTTCATTGTCGCTGTGAGGCTCATTTGACTGAAGTACTTCTGCGCCTGTGAGCTTTCCAACTCAATTTGAAATTACAAAAGGTGTGCGCCAAAGAGCACACTGGAAGGGGGCGCAGTGTGTATCCCCGTATAGCGATACTCGTTTAATTGCATACAACAATTGTAGCTTGTTTGTGTGTGTGTGATTGCTACTTGTATTTGTTTACTTGTTGGCTTGGCTTGTTTAAAAAGGTTGCCCAAGGGTAAACTTGGCTCTGCTTTCATTTCGCAACACATGCGCGTGTGTGTGTTCACTTCCATTGGCCACTTGCCTCTTGCTTTTCCCATTTCATATTAATTTCGCTGCCTTTATTTGTGGTTCTCTGTTTGAGCTCTTGTGTGCATTTGTGTGGACACAATTTTCATTTTGGGCCCTTTGGGCAATTCCTTTTTCACGTTTTGGTTTTTTTTACTTATATATTTAGCTGAGGCAAACTCAAAGTTGTAAGTGATAGCCTCGGGTTTCAAAAATAATGCAGCGAATTGTCATTCCTAGCGATTTTACAAATATTTGCAATATTTTAGTGTCACATATTTGAAATTGTTCAGACTGCTCTACTGTTAACAAAAGTTGTGTGCATTTTTAGGGGAGCTTCAAGAAGAGAAGCCTCATTTCAGGGGTTATACCGATAAAGAACTTTCTAAAAATTCAAAAAAGCTTTGTACAACATCTCAAGAATATACCATACAAATTTCAGTGTGCTTTAAGGAAGTTGTAGCCACTCGATTCCTTGCTGCGCACTTCGGGCTCCGTAAAAGGTCAAACGCTTTTATCTTAAATCTATTTTTTTAACTTGCTGGAAACATACATATATTTACCGATTTACTTGAAGTTAGTTCACTTTTTCAAGCTTTGGCTTCAGAGTTTACTGGCGGAAAAGTTTCTTTTAAAATGCTTTCCAAACAATGTAAAAACAAGTAAAATAAAGGCCATCAAACAAGAGGCCATCACAACAAATTTAAAGAGCAAAATTTTATTCCATGCTTTTCTAAAAAAAATTTAAGAAGGATTTTGCACCTTGAATCAACTCACCCCTAGCTCGTTTTCTTTCATACACTCAGTTTTTATTTGAATGTCATAATTCAGTTTGTTATCATAAAGTTGCTTAAATTTATTACGACCGCACTTGACCGTAAGCCCAACATTTCAGTGACATCACTCTGACGACCATCTTCTTGCAGCAATTTCTCAAATTTAATCCTTAACTCTTTTGCCTCTAATCCTTGGCAAAACAAAAGCCTTTCAACTTTCATAAACTCAAGTAGAAATTAAATTGTCTTCCAAGTTGTCGGCTTATCTGCTGCTGTGTGCGCTTGTTATCCTTTCCCAATCAATGTCCCCTGATACTACTTTGCAGAGTTTGCAACAACAAGTTTTTGCTCTTGTTTATGCAATTTCATTTTATTATGCTACATGGCAAGCAGGGGCGTAATGAGGGGAAACGCAAAAAGAGTCGGGCTCTGCACGGAAAGTCCAAAGATGTACCAAATTTTAAATCAATTTTTTTGATATAAAATTAAATCTGGCTATGCTATAAAGCTACAACTCAGAACGCCCAAACGACTGCCCTGTTGCAGCCTCGCGGCCAAGTTCGTACGAAAATCCAAGAAAAAATTATGTGCTTTCATTATGATGTCATAATACGGAAATAAATAAGGCATCCTCTTTCATCAGTGTCAACGCAAAATACACACCGACAAACGGACAGATAGACCGACAGACCGACAGACAGATACCATAACAACACCAACAACAATGGCAGCACTACAAACGACGACAGTCGCAGAGCCAGTGTAGAAATTGTGCCACAGCACGCTTCGACCCTCAAACAGCCGCAACTGTTGCGCCGGAAAAATTTATGGCACAATCATTGGCAATGCCTCTTAACGTGTATATCCATTTTCGCAGCGCTGAGATACGCATCTATCCCAAGTGTCCTGCCCTGCCCTGCCTTACGCAAAAATTTGGGAAACGCTTATGAAGCTTTCGGGTCTTTGGCCCTGTCAGCGCGTGCAGACAAGAAGGGCGAATTCGCCAGGCACGAAAGCAGGCTGGGAAGGAAGAAAATGGTTGCTCGCGTACGGAAGAAGCTTGAAGTATTTGTTTTTTGCTTAAGTGAACCACTTTTTCTTTGGTCACACACAGCAGCTCAAGCCAGGCGCATTGATGGCAACATTGTTGTCATGCTGCGGACGGGCAAGCGCCATGCTGGAGCAGAAAGTGTTCAATGGTGGCCACTCTGTTCGGAAGACTAAGTCGCGCAGCTTTGAAAATATTCAAGCATTAACACTCGCCTACGACACACACATACACAAATAGTATATGTGATCCATATGCACATATACACACCGCCACACCGACACACACGCACTTAATTGAAATGATGTAATTTTGTTGTCTTCTAGCTATAAACAAAGCGAGAAATGTGCGGAAAGCATAGCGAAACAATATCCATCAATATAACAGCAATAGACTTGAACGCGCGGAAGGGCAAGGGGTATAGAAACTGTGGGTGGAAATGGGCAACGAAAGCGAGCCAAGCAAGTTTATGTGTTAATGTGGGCTCTCGCTTTGTTGTTAGTGCTCTTTTTATTGTCTTTATTGTCTTCCCTTTCTATTGCAGTTTTCTTGTATTTTAGTACATTTTGTTTCTTAAATATTTCCACTTGAGTTTCATTGTCACTTTTGCGGACTTCATGGCCGCAGACAGCTTGAATGGGTTTCGCCTGCTTCCGTCTCTCTTTCTCTCTCTCTCTCTCTCTATTCCTTTCCTTTGTTACCTTCAGTTCAATTTCCTTTCGTTTATGCTAGTTTTGCTTCTCTGCGCTAGTCAGCTTTTAATTTAATTCAACAAGGTTATTTATGCGAAATTTATGACTGCGGCGCAGGAGCAGGAGCAGTAGGTGTAAGTAAGTGTGGCAACATCTGCAAACTAAGTTGGAAATGTGTCGGCACTACTTTGCTAGACATTGCTCGAAATGTTTCATCCAATTTGCATTAAATGCGTTGAGGCACTGCTGCAAATACCTGCTGTTTTTGTTGTTGTTGGGGAAGAATAATGCCTGCTTTGTGCAGCATGGCTGCTTGTGGCAATAACTCAGCCAACAGTTGAACAAGATTTTGCACTTAACGCTCGCATGAACTAAATCCGTGTCAATGGTAATCATTTCCATAGAAATATTACTCATACGTCACGCTCAACTTATTGAAGGCTGCTTTGAAGATATAGAAGTTACTTAATAATGTTAATGCTACTCATACGTTATGTTGAACTTAATGGAAGTTGGTTTGAAGGCATATAGGCTAATATCTGTATTAAGGAAAAACTAAAACTTTGCACAATCTAAGCTTACACAATTCGAGATGCCTTTCAAGAAAGCATTTTTTCAACTTCAAAGCCAGACAACTTTTAG
This sequence comes from Neria commutata, assembly GCA_963457695.1. Classification (NCBI taxonomy): domain Eukaryota; kingdom Metazoa; phylum Arthropoda; class Insecta; order Diptera; family Micropezidae; genus Neria; species Neria commutata. Next base: position 4,310,910 of record OY735245.1, read on the forward strand.
TATTTGCGATGGCTATCATGAAATAATAATTTATGAATTCCTCCCAAGAGAATAATTCCATTTCAATAGTAATCAATGAATAAAGTATAAGTCGTAACAAAATGAAACATGAAAGTTTTATTGAAAATAACTAAAATAGTTGCTTTCTTTTTATAAAGATATGAGATATACAGATATAGCGGTGTATAATATATGTATATACAGATATATAATGTATGCTTTACTAGAAAATTACTTCAAGAAATTGTATCTCATAAAAGATGTCAAGTTTTCATATGCTTTTAGTTGCCTAATAATAAAAATAATTGCTTTTAGCTTTTTTTTCCATTCTTTCCCATTCCTTTGTATAAATAAACCCTCATAATTATTACCAAAACAAAGTGCCAAAGTGTAAAAAGGTAAAATGGATTAGGTAAAGTTGTCAAGCTCAATTTTGGCTATGCTCAAAACACCGTTTCCCAGCTAGCACTAACTTAATTGTAGGCTCTTTTATCGGCCGCACTGATTCATTTACTATTCATGACCCAGGACTAATTCGCCTGCCAGTGAAATTTCCTCACAAAGCAATTGACCAAAGTTTGTGCTAAACACATTAACAGTTTGCGCTAGTACTTTAATGTTTGTGTGCATGTGTGTGTTTGTATAGCGCAAGCTATCTCAAAGCTTTGATCTTTATAACCACGTGCAATGGTAAAGCAACGCTAAGAGGGAAACAAGAAAAAGTTCTAAATAAACAAAAAAGGCAGCATGCTTCACATACACACACACACATACACAATGACCTAAAATTTGAGAAGTCGTAATGAAAGTTTACGCTAGAAATGGTCGTGATTTAACGACGCTGCTCTGCGCCCGTGTCGAAGTTGGCTGCATAAAAAGCTTTGCGATTTTGTGAATGATAAGCTATGCCTTTAATATAAATCATGCACCCGAACGGCTACTAGGACAAAGTCCTTTGTGAGTTAGGCGAAAAGTCCTTTGGTTTTTTACATGCTCCCGTAGCAGCACGATTTAGCAATTCCAACGCTAATCACACCATATGCATGTATTATACTTTTATTTACATATGTATGTAGCTTTATGTAATCGTGTCATGAATAAAAGAATTAACTTCAAAGACACGAACAAATACATAATTCTCTGATAAGAGTTGCCATTTTGGTCTTGCAAGATACAAGATATGTATGCTTATGCATTCTGAAGGGTGTGATAGGCAATTACCACGGGTCCCATATCAATTTTGATGTATATGTCAATTAAGGGTGGGAACTTATTAATGGAGATAGCAACTGCGCGCCAAATCCAAATCCCAGAGGGGTCTGCAAAGTATTCTGATAGAAAGTTATTTCTTTGCCATTCCCAAGAGCTTGAAACGAAAGTAGCATATCCTTCAAAGGAATTCGCATTAAATAAGCTGAAACGATTTTTATGTTTTCCAATAGCAAAGCGAAATGAGAAGAGAAACCAGCGTGTGCAAAAAGGAACACAACACGGAAACAGACGCGCAAGGGCTGGCAAGCATGAAATCGGCCACCCCTGGCCCACTCAAGTGGGCATAAGTGGGCAAACGTTTGTCAGATTTTCAATGTCAACGCGAGCGAGCCAGAAGTACGTACGGCAGCCAAGTGGCGCGTTCTTTTTGCCGTTCGTCTGTTTTCCCTATTTTCCCTGTTTTTACTAGCTTCTATTCCGTCGACTGTTATGCACCTAGCCAGTTTTCAGCAGGAGCTATTTAAAAATTAATTTTACGTTTTACACAAGAATTTTGTGGGTCGCTATTTTTAGCCGGCGTACGTCATTACTACAGCGGCACGGCGGCACGGCATGGCACAGCAGCGCACGGCACAGGGTGTCAGGCTACGCAACAGCCAAAGCATTTGACCCGGCCTTTTCGCGTTGGCGGCGCTGGCGGTCCCATTAGGCAAATGGCAGAATGCGTGCTAGCTGTGTTTTTTTCCCCTTTTTCACTAGCTCCCACTTTTCATTTGACACTGGGCCTTGTTTTGATTTGCCTTGCCATTGAGCACTCGAAATGCGTAAAATGCGTAGAATTCTTGAAATGGGAAAATTCATTAGAAAACTTGAGCGTTTCGACAGCCGCGCTAGTTCACGTGCTTTCGTGCTGGAAGCAGCGTAGCATATGGCTGAGTTGTTGTGTCTGGGTGTGCGGTGGGTGGGCGGGCGGAGCGGAGTCCGCCATCGTTCAACACATGTCCATCGCTGACGTCTGCTAATTCATGTGCCGTAAGAATAAATTATGAAAATGAGTGCACACACACATGAATATCTCACGCATGCACGTAGTTGCAGGGGGCTTAATGAGAGTGCAACTGACCAATCACAGAAGCATCATCATGAAATCAGCGCTCCAACCAATTGATATATTTATAATAAATTTAATTTTATTACAATTTATAGTGGTTTTCTTCTTGATATAAAACAGAAATCAATAATTGGAATGTCAATCCCTGAAGACGTTCTGATTTTCAGAAATTAAAACTCCAAATACTGAAATGCTAATACTTTGAGAGGTCTTTAAACAAAATGCATCAAAAACATGATTATTTATTAGCAAGTTAATACTCACTCTATAACAATAGAAATATGAATCAAATGCAGACCCGATTTTTCGCTAATAGGATAATTTTAGATTTTTCTTAGCTCAACATAATTTTTAATAACTCCTAAAAATGCCCTTAATTTATCTGTTCATTATCAAAAATAAAACCAGGTTCAATATGTCGATATTCCAAGCAACCCTCCATAATTTCCATATTGCTAAGACTAAACTACACCCCTGACACTTGGCGTGTTTGCTCATTTGTAACCTGAAGTAGCAGACATTTTCAAATGCCAAACAGTCAATTTCAACACAATTTCAAAATTTTAATTTCATAATTGAGGAATTTCTAATTTCTGGCTAAATTTAAGAATTTAATATTTTCACTTTTGTATTTTTTAGTGCTTTTTCATTGAATTTGGGCCACTACATCTGCTGCTTTCACTGGGTTTGCTTGATTGTGTGGCATTTCATGCTTCAACTTTGTTTGAAAATTTGCCAACAATTGTTATGTGTGTGTGTCTGAGTGGCAGTGGCTGCCTGTGTAATCACGCTTGCCACTTCTGGCCGATGTGATGTGATGCTGCTGTTGATGGCAGCCACTTGCGACAAGAGTTCATTTCAGTGTGGCCAAGTGCCGGCCAGACACAACACAAGCGACAGCAGCACAGCGAAAACAATAACAACTACAACAACAGCTACAGCTAAAACACACTCTAAAAGCATTCCAAGTATAAACAGTCTGAAACAGCAACAATAACCGCACTTATATCAAATATTTTCATATTACCCCAATTCAAATTCAATTTCTCTTCTTTTTTCTCACACACATTTTCTCAATTGTATGTGATTTCTGCGGCAAAACGACTGAAGCGGCAAAAGTAGCAGCAGCAGCAGCACTGGTAGCAACAACAAGCCAAAATATTTCTAGTGTGTTAATTTTTAGATCAGCTAATTATAGATACGCTCACGAAGTGGCACTCGCACTCGGTCTAACAAGTGCAGAAATCTTAAGGCCGCCGCCGCTGCTTTTAGTTGCTTATGAAAGTGCTTTACAACTTTGTGCCAGAATTACTTATGAAAATCGATTGTAAATATTTTAAATAGTACAAAGAAATGAATATGAACATTTCAACAAGCATTCAAAAAAATCTCCATCAGCAACAAGCCGCCGCTTTTGGGAATTGATTCTTGTAATTTGATTTCTATAATTTCTCTTGTGCGGGCGCCAGCGCCAAACAACCCGGGAGAAGAAGGCCCCCAAATGGGCTGTTGTTGCCTTTGTTGCGAATGCTTGAATTGTTGCTTCAAATCCCAAAGTCTCTAGCTTGGCCTATTTTGTGAATTTGTGTTTGTATGTATGTATGTGTGCATGTGAGAATTGTGCACAGTTCGCTGCTGATTTTCATGAATTTTGATTTGGGTATGTTAATGCTTTTTTGTTATATTCATTTGTGTGGCAAGCAATTATCAATGTTTATTGCTTTTTACTTCTTCCTCTTTTTTTCTCGTTTTTCTCATTTCACTACATTTACGAATTTTCAATAGCAGCCTTTAAATTTTATGCTTTTGTAAATGCTCTTAATGCGCGCGCACACATAAATTTGCTATAAATCTGAAGGGGGAGCAGACGCATGAGCATAAGGAAACTTTGTGAAGCTGGCAGCCATATTTCTTGCTACTTGTTATTTTGCTTGTTTGCTTGCTTTTTAAAAGTTTTTATTGAAGTCATTAAGTTCTTTTGCTTGAATGCTCCGTTTTGTTTACGCTCATTCATTAAACGTTCATTTGACTGTGAGGCGTTGACGTATGAGTGATTTTTTGTTGTTGCTCTGTTGTTATTAGTAATAATCAAAGCGAGCGTAGTAATACTGCACCACAGGTAGTTAAGGGTGTTTGCTTATGCTTATTCTATGTGTGCTGATTATTTGGAATATGTTTATTAATGACTTAATATGAAATTTCTGCTATGTAGCCGATTTTGTCTTTTATGGCGCTACTGAGCGTATGAGTGATGTTGATTTATTGGCAGCTTATGTGTAGCAATCAGTTTGTGTGCTCCAACAACAAAAACTTTTTGAATTCAATTTGAATGTAGCATAAATTAAGAGGAAACATGCTAGTTAGCACATTATTCCGGAAATGTAGGTTGAAGCGGATACTAACAAGTTTTGGCACTTTTCTTTGCCGTATGTATTAATTGCCTTCAAATTGTGTAATGTGGAATTGTGTTTCCTTCATTATTCTGGTAAATAATTGAATACAAAAAAAATTTTCTTATTTTTACAAATGGAAAGTTGCAAGATTCCTAATTAAATGAACAAATAATTGGTACACCAGCAGACAAGTAAGGCTTATGCCTAGCTTTTTTTCCACTAATATGTTTCCTTTTGAATTAGGCTTCCAAAAGTTAAGTTAGCTGCTAGAAGAACTTTGAAGTAGTTCATAGCTGCCTTTTACCTAAGTACTTATACAGACCTAAGTTTATAAAAATGATTAGTATTACTTCTGATTGCCTGTCTGTTAATCTATCTGCTACGAAAGACGCAAGCAATATAAACGAAATTTAGTATAACTTTGAGATATGTTTTAATCGAATTCTTTACGGTAAATCTTGATTTTATTATCTAACAAGTGGGGCCACCTGTCGTGTGTGCCTGTATACACGACAGCTAGTATATAAGACAAAACAATTAGCAACAATAAAAGGCAAAGCAAAGTAAAAAATAAAAAAAACAAAAAAATTTAAAAAAGAAAAATTATAAAACCTGCGCAGCTGGGACTCGAACCCATGTACCTTCGGTTTCTGCGCCAGCGCCTTACTCGCTGCGCTATCATCGCTCTTGCTACCTTATGTTCTAAACTTTTATAAGAAACCATTCGCTGCCACTGCCGCCGCGCTGTCAAGGGGACAAACGCTTTTTAGTCAGTCCGCGTTTTATATATAAAGATATTCGTGTTCATATTCGTTAATAATAATAACATATTATTTTAATTCCAACATTCCTGTTACAATGTTAATATATATTAAGCCTTTTTTGGCACTGAGCTCCGAGACTATATTTAACAAGCGGGTCGAGCACATGCTAGACGTCCTCCTGCTAAATTGTTTTAATTTAGATCAATTTCACTTTCTCTTTTTTTCTTTCATTTCTCTCTTTTTCTTACTGATCAAATCTACTTTCTCTGCAATGCCAATTTGCTTGATTCTGATTCCGCCACAATATTCGAACAATCTGCAGTTAACTCTCTCATGTCAAAATTAATATGGATGGAGCTTAACACTTTTTGAGCACAGATATATGATGGTCAAATATGAACCGAAAAATGTTTCATTAGATATAGGGTTAATTATTGTATATATCGCTGAATAATTTACGTAAAAACTAAAGATTTTGCTTTAAAAAAGTTAACTATTATTAAACATTTTTGATTGCTCGCATAATCGCGCTTAGAATTTTGCCCCGGTACAAGGCAAAGCAACAATATAACTCTCCAACTGATCCATTCAATAACTTTAAATAGAGGAGGTGAGTGCGGCTGTTAAATGTGTTAAATAGCAGATGGCGAGAAATTTGCTGCTTCATTACATTGCTCATTGTCGGCGGGCAAACCATTTTAATGATTCTTTTTCCAACGAACACGACTCATAAATTCTGTAAACAATACACAAAGTTAATTAAAGCGCGAAATACGTGCTGCAGAAATCGGTCGGTCTGGAGGCGGCCAATAAAATGCAATTTCAATAAATTGCGCTTGCATGTTGCATCAACGGCAACAACAACAGCAAATGCAGGATTTAATTAAATGCGTCACTGCTCCCTCCCGTCTTGCTCAAGAGAACGACTTTAATTTGCTTTAATAATATGTTGGAAAGCGAGGATAGACGCGGAGAATTGCAGTTGTCACTTGTCATTTGTCACTTAACAGTTCTCCTCTTCTTCACGCCATATGCTATTGTACCGTTGACCCGCCCCCTTACACAAATAAACATACAACGGTGAAAGTGTCAGAGTGCCGCAATTGCCGCAGCAAACCAACAAGCCAACAACAACAACTTCGTGCCATGCTGCCATATTATTATCTGACAAATTGTTTTCGTTTTTTGTCGCACTATTTAAGCTGTTGTTAACAAATAATTATGGCGAATTGTGCAGGTAATTTATTGTTTAATATGTGAATGCGTTATCGCGATTTTATAAACTTCGCTCCGCTCCGCTCCCCTCTCCTCTACTTCAGTTGACCGCACTGCGCTGCTTATCGTCAGATATTATTGGAAACTGGCAAATTGAAATTCCACCTGCAATCGTGAACTGACAATTTAATGCGAAGCTATCGAACGTGAATCGGGCCATTGTCGTTTGCAGCAGCGCCTACATTCCTCCCCTCTGCCCATCCGTGCGTATCAAGTGCGCCGTTCGTTCGCTCGTGCGTGCCCTTGGTCAGCGGCGTGTACATCTTGTTAGTGTCGAATTTGTGTATGACGTCGCACTGCGGCAGATCTCTGGCCGGCGATAGGGAATGGACTCGCACTGGCGACCACAAAACAATGACGCCCATTGAGTATCTTAAATTGAAAGCGATAATTAATAATAGCCCCGGCGAATTGATAAGCATGATTAAAGGCTTCGAAACAGCAATTTACAACTGCCGCAAAGGCACTTCAAAGTGACGGTAACATTTAAGTTGGTATCTCGCTTTTAAATGTGTGCTTATTTGATTTTGTATGTTGACGTGTTTGCGCATTTAACGTGTTCACATCACTCGCCTTGAAGCAACCTACCACCCCTGCCCCTTGCACTACTTGCTATGTTAGCGTCATCTGTTATTGCGTGCTATATTTGCGGTAATGAAGTCAACGCATTAAGCTTTAGCAATTTTTTCTGACCCCCTGCCGCTTAAGTTTCAGCTTTATGTAATTCATCCAGATTAGCAAATAATTGTATATGATGATATTATGATATGCACACATATGTATGTACATATGTTGATGATGCTATATTTAATTTTGATCATATGCAGTGTTTGTTGTTATGATTAAGGCTACCATAGCGCTACGACTTTCATTAGCTCAGAAAGTGTGAAGAGAACATCCTTAATCATGTTACGTTGGAAATTGTTTAAGAAGAGTTTTGGTAGGAAGCATGAGAGACTTTGATTATGTTGACGACTCTACTCTTAGTTATTGCATTTTTCCCTCAAGAAAGATTTTGCTGATTTATGTTACTTTTATGCAATGCAGGTGGATTTTCTAAGAAGCCATTTTTAAAGCAATTCGAAATAATTAATACTAAATTGAAACAAGTCAAAATGTCAAATCGATATTAACATCACAAAAATAATCATCATAAATGCACATACTTTTTTAATGAATTACTTTGCAGATCTAGTTTCGCAAATTATTCAGGCTTTTATAAATTACAGAATAGAATTCCTTATTTTTTTATGACAAAGCTTTTTCAATTAATAAAATTAATCAGCCTCAAATACTTGACAAGAGCCCAGGTGTTTCCGTCAATCAAGTTTTATTGCAAAACATTGAACGAAAATATGGTATTGTTGTCTCTTTGTCCTCCATGCGGAATCTGCATGTGTTGAAATTTGTCGAAGTTTCCATAAAAAGAGCAGCATATTCCTTGCGTGATATTCCATAAAAATAATGCCTCAAATTTAAATTTATTATTTTGAAAAATAACGCAAAAGGACAAACGATGTGTTAACTTTATGAGCATATTTTATTTGCCTCATCATAATTGATTAATTCGCTGCACTTGGCTGTATTTAATTACTGGCAAAATCTGCTTTCACGGTTTTTAAACTGCAATCCAATTAAAATACAGTCCTCTTTAAAAATTGTAATTAAAAAAAAGCACGTAGCAATGTTTTTGGCTATTAAAACAACAAACAACAACAATTTCACTTGCGGCAATTCGCAAAGTTTTTAATACAATGAAAATGAATAAACCCCCGCATTTCTGAAGGAGTATCTTTTTTTGCCAACAATGCCACAATTTAACAACACAACAGCCACAATTAAAGCTACCACAACAACAGCAACAATCAGGACGAATCAATGCTTCAGTAATTGTTATTGTATTTCACGAGAAATTTCGCTGTGACAATAAAGCAAAATGGTTTGGAAAAAAGTAAAGCGGGAGTCCTGGGAAGCGGTAAGTTAAACGACGCGACGCTGAAACGTTGTAATTTTTACGATTTTTTGCATTGACCGTAAAAGTTGGTCAACCCAACTGAAAAGAAACGGCACAAAAATAGTAATAAAAAAAACAGTGCAAAAGCAACGAAAAAGGCGAAGCGAAGCGCACGTTGAAGCAACAGTAACAACAACAACAATGAGCGAGCAAAAATGTAAATAAACGATTATCGATTTATAGTTGTCGATAAATTGCAAGAAGAGCAAACAAACAAAGCCACAAAACGCAACACAATGCCGTACTTCAGCGGCACGGCAGAGCAACGAAGGCACGGACGAACATGCGGACGAAGGAATGGACGGACAGACAGACGAACGGACGCACATACGGTCATGCCTATGCCGTGCGCACGTTGCGATTGCCATTGCGATTGCCATTGCGATTGAAAGAGTGCATTTGTGCATGTGTTGTATGTACGTGTGCGCGTGCCTGTGTGTGTGTGTGTCACGTTTTCCGCCAGTGCATGCGCCAACGTTGAATTTTCACACTTCTGTTTACACAAAAAACACCAATTAATAAATATTTATGCGCATTACATGATTTTAATTCCAGCACGTTGATTCAACGTTTCGATAATTCGGCGTTTTGTATTCGTTTTGTTGTTGTTGTTATTTCGGAAGGAGAGGAGGGTTTTTCGGCATGCTTTATTAGTCATATGCTTGTTTGTGTGCTTGTCACGGCATTTGTGCTATTTTTGCTATACCCTACAATTTTCTCTGAGCAGAGTACAACGAGCAACTGTTATGGAGTTGATTCGACCAAATAGTTTAGTGGCAAATCTGACTAAGTTCATTTCGTTTTCGCGCCAATTCGATTCGAATGGGAATAAATTATTTAATTAATGTTTTGAGATAACTAAGAGTTAAAAGGTTCAAGTTTAATTATATATCCTTCAAGAAGGTATATTCTTGAAACTTTTGAATGAATGGTTCGATTTTTATCGCATTAGAAGGGGTGGTTTACAGAAAATAATTTGCCCAAATAATGAAAAGAAAATCGATTTTTTACCAACCAAAGTAGGTATGATCGCATAAAATATAAAAATGTTCTTTGAGACAAATTTTATTCAAGGTATGTTAGTCATATGAACGAGCATATTTAATTCCCACAAATGAAATGTTTAACTTTAGTAACTTCTACTACGCATTTAATGTGTGTAGCGCTCAAGTCGGCCAACGCAATTTCTTCTCCTTGTTTTGTTTGATTTTGGCCACTGATCCATTACTTATTTATTGATGCTATTTATTGACTTTGCCCAATTCAAGCCTGATGAATTTAGCTTGTTGTACTAATACTTGTGCTTATTTGGTTCCTGCTATACCTAAACATGGAAGAGCTATTATTCTGCTTCTGCTCACCGCGCTTGTTGCTGCCTTCCACTGTCTACGCTTCGGGCAGCACGTGCTGCTGCGGGTGGTCAGCTGTGACTCTGCATGTGTGGAAGTTTCAGCAAACCGGCCACCAACACTACTCACTCAGCCCCCCCTTCTCTACGCCATTTTTTCCTGCCGCATGCAATTAATTACCATTAATGTCAACATTAATCAATAGGCACTTTTCTCATGTGCTTACCCCTTTTTTTTTGTTCTTTCGTTGTTGCCTTGCCATTTTTTAGTTAACACGCGCAAATTACTTCAGCTATGGCCAATGCGGACGCCGTCTTTCACGCTCTAATTATTCTTAATGAACACTTAATGGCCGCAACTGATGGATTCTAAGATGATAAGTCTTCAATTTAAAATTCCACAAAACGCCACTCTCTTTCACCCCTCCATAAACTGAGCATAAAGCTCATTTAAATCAACGAAAACGAAAAAAATTCGTTCTCATAAATTTATTTAGATTTCATTTCATTTGATTTTTGAAACTTTGCGCTGGTCAATTATTGGAAGAAGCTGATTTTTACGACTACATAAAAATATAATGAAAATGTTTGCAGAAGTTGGCAGCAGTTGGCAGCAGTTCTACAAATTGCTGGCTCTTAAGACTGCAGCAGTTGGCTGTGCTATTTGGCTTGATTCTTTTCTTGGCGGCAACGCGAAATACTTGGTAGCACTCGATTTGTCTCTGCCACTGTATGAGGCAAGTGCGCCCCTTTAAAGTGGTCAATAAATATGCTTCAACTTTGCTATTCTAGATACAAATAATTGCGCAAATAAAGTAGAAAATCTTGTTTTTTGCCAAAACTTTAATAAGTGCGCTTAAACTTGACTTCCTGATTTTTATACATTTTCAATGATAATTAGTATACATTTAATATAATTTATTTAAGGAACTAATTTCTTTATGTATTTTATATTCAATATTGAACTGAAAATACAAGTTCGAACAAGCTAGACGAAAAGTATTGTGGATCATTTGCGTCACTTTGCTTGCTTCTCACTACAAAAGCTATTTCCAGCAAACTCAAATATTAACCAAATTCTGAAATAATATAATTAAATATACAATTTTCAGAAACTGTTGCTATGTTATATATTTTGCTATAATGTGATATATTTAAAAGGCAAAAGTGTTGGCAGCAACCCTAAAGAAATCTATGTACATAGATCGATTTCTTCACAATTAAAAAATACTTAAAGTGTTTGCTCAAATTAAATGGCTTAAGAAGTATTATCGAGATATAAACAAAATGCACTCGGAGAAGAAAAATTCAATGCGATTCTGAGAAAAATCACAGAGGCACTTATGTATGTACATATGCAATGTATCATCATCAAAAATTGTATAACATTTCTTTTTTCTATAAATAAATATTGAAATGGCCATCAATTGTAACTGCAACTGGAGAATAGGGCTTTGAATGGCTCCTTACAAAGAGTACTTCAAAGCAAGTTTAAATAAAACTGGAGTGGCAATATTTTGCTATTTAGCTATCGAACAATTTTTCACTAAATGACAGCATCGACGACTTAAATTGATGTTTGTACTTGAGTTCGTTCTTTGTTCTGAAATTGAATTTAATTTGGAATCCATACAAGCTATTGGGAATAATCCAATTGTCGGAAAAGAATGTGTTTGCCTGCCATATGATAGCAAAATGCGTTTTCAGATAACTTGCACATTTTCTTGAATTTCTACTTCAATCCACTTTCTTGGAACTTTCGTGAGAGTGGCACCCAAAGGACCTTATTGAATGTTGAACTTGCACGACGTTACGCTTCAAAAGCTTACGACTCTCTGCACACGTAGCTGAAGTTTTCTGTATTGCTGTACATTTTAAAGTTAAAAGTAAGTCCTCACTTCGTAGAAACCTGAGTCACTGGATTTTCCAAACTATCATTCTGTTAGCAAGCAGGATGGGGGGGTGGTAGTGGACATAAAGCTGCTCATAAGCGGTCATTGCTACGCTAGAACGGAAAGGACACGATTCGAAAGTCAAAGCGAAACTTGACTTCAAGGACGTGAGTGGCGAAATTTCGTGTCTACGACAGGCACACACACACGCGCACATACAATTACATGCTTTTGCACATTCCCATAAGGCTTCTTGTTGGCTTCGTCTTGTCTCATTGCTATGCAAATTGCTCTACTTTTCTGTATTCTTTCTCAGTTTTTCTACTTCTTCGTTTGCTGCGGCTTTGCCCTGCCCCTGGCTGCACCTTTTGTAATATAAATTGCAAAGCGATGCACGTGTGTGGTCATTTGGTTTGTATCTATGTGTGTGTTTTGTCGTTTGTCGGTATGGCCAGGAACAATGCTATTCCATTTCCATGTCTTCAGCACAAACACATTCAAATGGCCACAAAATGTAGTACATAAAAGCAAAGAGACAAAGAAGATTGCGGAAATGTTATTGGAAATGCGGAAACACCTGATTGCCGTATGACCCTGTGGGAATAACGGGTATTGCCGATTAGGCCGTTTAAACGTTCAACCATGACGGCCACACAACCACAACCTTCGTTATAACCCCCACCACCAGCGTCACCACTCTTAGTGATTTCTTCAATCGACGGCCACACATATACATAACTGTATGTGTGTGTGCATGTGTGTGTGTGTCAGGGGAGGCGTTGGTTTTGCTGATGAATTATAAACAATCGATACTCACCGCGAAGTTCGAAGGCAAAGAAACGTTGAGACGGGACGCTGCTGCCGTTGCCTTACAGAGTGCAGTAGTGTACTGCACTTTTATAGGTCTTGCAAACATACACCTACACACACACATATGCATATCCATATATAATATGCGGCGTATAATCAGCATATCGCAGCACGCTGCCAAGACGGACACGGCGAGCAGCGTTTCAATAATGGCGGAAATCGAAAGAAAATTGACAATAATGAAGGCAATAATGCAATTGTGCGTAACAACGACAGCAGCCGAGATAAAGTGGCAGATTGTAAGAGGAGCAGGGAGGCAGAGGGGCAGAGCAGCAAATGGCATGGCGCTAATTTTCCCTTCAATCAAACGAAAATAGAACTTCAGAACGAAAGCATTAACAATGCAAAGTGCTCTTGTCAGCGGTAGTAGCAGGTGACGGGGAGGGGGCGGGGTAATACAATGGTAAAGGAAAGGCAGTGTAGAAGTAGTAATGAAAACGGAAACGGGAGGGCAGAACGAGCTGCTACATCAAACGATGCCTATACATACATTACAGAAAACGTAAATGCCCGAAGTCGTTTGAGCAATAAAATGTTGCAGATTGCTTTGCTTTTTAAGAAAAAAATCGACAATAAGTGTAGCAAGTTAATACAAAAGAAAACAATTCGAAGTGCAGCTGCAATTTAAATTTTTAACAAGCGTGCGAGGCGGGCAACATGACGTATGCGTCATAAAAATTCGCACATAAAACGCTTATCGCTCATACGTCAGGCATGCCGCTTCGATTTACACGTTATAATATTGTGTGTCAGTAAAAGGCATATTTAAAGTTTTTTTTTATCGAAACCTTAAAAGACGTTCTTTTAAAAGCGAGCATTTGTTTTAATTTAGATCAACTTTCAAAGTTGTTTTCGTGTTTCTTTTAAGCTTCAAAGTGAATCTTAAGTGTGGCTTAAAATGGTAGTGCTTCTGCGACATATCTGTGGTCATATGCAATAACGACTTAAGTCGAAAACAACTGTTTCGAGAAAAAGCAATTCGAAATTTGAAATGCACATAAGTGCATGTACATAAGTGCATGTGTTTTTTTTAAATAACTTTTTTTCTGAGATGGGTACAGATACCGGGGTTTGAACAAAATATGCGCATCAACGTCAGGAATACAGTGGTAACGTCAACTCAATTTCGTCTTAAGTCGACTAAAGTCGTTATTGCTTTTGACCACAGAATATGCTTAGGTTTATACAATTGAAAGAAAAGTTTCGGTTGCACATTATACAACAATTTATTTCATAAAACTCCGCTATTATATTTCGTATTTCCATGGCTTCTTAGCGCACGACTTTTATGGGAATAGTTTACTTGAAAATGTTTAGTGTAAGCCAATTCTAACTACAAAATTTAGTAATCAACAAAATTGAAAGTACATAGTGTCAAGAAAATCGTTCAACGAGATTTCAAAGACAAATATTATACGGAAACCATTGCATTGCAATGGCCGATCGCCGTTTTGATTTGATTTTGTAATAATTCAAAAATTCCTCAGCTGTTCAAACCAAACCTTACACCTCCTTCAAAAAATGCTTTCAGTATAACATTGCTTGGAACGGCTTCATTCGCCAAGAAACTTCTTCGGAAGTTTCCAGTAAATTGCTAGTAAATTAATTCAGAAATGAGCTACCCTCAACGTGTTGTTTTGAGCAATTAGAAGGCTAGTAATTGATACTTAAACCCTCTACGCCCTTATGAGCTCAACGAAAGCATTTCAAAATAGCTCCCTTTGGCTTATATGCTACAGTGCTTATATGCAAGCAGCGAGCCAGCTCGTTACATATGTACATATATCGTCCATCATGCGCCACCCGCAGAGCCAATTTAAAATGACTGCTGCTCCAATCTGGCAAATAACTAGATCGCTTTCACTTGCACACTTTCTCCACATGCTCTACTTTTCGCACTTACGGCGTGAACGTGCGCCGCCGTCCGTCCTGCTGCCAACGCAGCCCGCATGCATTTTCGAGGTGTGTCAGTGTCGGTGTTGGCGGCAGCTGCTGCAATTTGGTGAACTACTTTCGCTGGCTGCAATTTAATACTGGAATTACGGACTTGCTTTTTCTTTTGCCATTTGGCTTCGTGAGAAAATAACGCCTCTATGCAAATTTGAATTTCCCAACAGTATTCCGGCGCACGCACGCAATGCAAAGCGATTGCAGCTCTGGCGGCAGCAACTCCAAATGCAACACTGTGCTCCGCGCCAATAAGACGGCAGTACTTAGCAATATTTTGTTTTATTACGTAAAAAATGCTATTTGCAATTTATCAAGATGAAATTTTTCGACGGCGATGCATGCGAAGCGCTTGCGTGCGACTCAAATGTCGCCTTACAATGGCGGCCAGAAGCTTGAGGGCGTTGATGACGCCAGTGGCGTTGCTGTAGTTGCGTTAACCCGCAATCAGCGCAACTTAATTACCTAATGGCAGCTAAAGCAGAGCATAAGAGGCTCGTATGTAAATTTCTATAATTTCAAATGTGGCTTTTATGTGTCGTGAAAATGCAATCGCTGAGAAGCTTTTACGAGTCCACGTTACGCAAAGGCGCCTGCACTTAGATTGAAGAGTTCAGTGGTGCAGATGGAGAGGGGCATATAGAGATCGGCTTAAGCAAAAAATTAATTTTTCGTATCATCCGTTTAATTTTAAGATACGCATTGCCAATCGCAATCTTGAAATTATATTTTTCAAAATGGGCATCTTCATCCTTATACGAAGCTGCAAGGAAGTGTTTGTGACCAAAAATATTTTTTATTACACACTTTTATTCAAAATTAAATTCAACACCCCATTAGTTCTGAGAAAAATTGGCATCTCTAGACAGTATCTCGCATCTGCTTCCATTATATAACAAGCAAAACCCTTGCTTAAGTATAAAGCGGGAGATGCATGATCGCTCAATAACAATTTTGACAGTTTTTTTTTGGCAAATCATAAACAGCACTAAAGTGAGCGGATCCCAATTTAAGATCGTTATTCGCAGTCCCTCTGAATAAGAAAAGGGATCTACCCCAATAAGAGCGAAAAATATTAAATAACTTTCAAATACTTTCATTCGTTTCGTTGTATTTCATTTGTTTTATCAAAAGAGATCTAGAAGTAGCATTATTATTTGAACTTGTCCCCACTAAGAGCCCCATGCGATCAAATACAAAGCAATTGCCAAATATCAGATATCACTTTCAATTTGTACGAAAAATGTCACATTCGGTAAGTCTTCTCTTTTATATGTCAATTAAATTCTTACCCACATCTCTTGCAGATACAAATTTTTCTATCCATATCAACAAAGGCATTCATTTATTTTGAATTTTTGACATGCACATGCCTAGCAACCCTACCTACGCTACGCTTACTAAACCCTTAAAGCATATGAAGCCCTTAATTTGAGCAGTTTCCGTTCAGCATAAAGCAAGTAACTGTTCGGTCCATTTGTCTGCATCTGTCGAAGCTCATGATAAGTTGCAACAAAGTTGAAATTGATCAATACACACGCGCACCTTTCATTGAAAGAATCCTATTATCAAAATGGCGCTCAGACTTTATCCGAATCAGTTATTGACAGCCAAGGCAGCCTTTCAATAAATCATCACTGCTATGCTCATACACTGAATACATATTCCCTGCCTGCGCCTCCTCTGCTACTTTTGGTTGCCTGCTTCATTATATTGTCGGTTTGTATGCTTTTGACATGCGAATGCGCAATTTCTCGTAGTCTGTTAGCACGAGCGAAAATTAGGGGAAATCTGAAGGAAATGTAGAAGAAATAATTTCCATTAAAGTTGCATTTTCCAGCGGAAAACAGCACATACACACAGAGGCCATTTCACTTCAAGCGCACGCACACACGCACATGCACCTTAATGAAAATTTAATTGAAATTAATTTCATGCTTTGACATTTTGAGGAGGGGGCGGCATAAATTGCCAAGTGCCAAGTGTACCGCGAAGGTCAGTCTAAAGCGTACTCGAGGCTAGCATGCTCGCTTTAAGGTTTCGCCGTAACTTGGTGCATTTGGTGGGGGGTGAATGGAAGGTTTCAATTTAATTTTAAATTTCCTATGGAAGTATAGAGTAGCTCAACCGCTGCTGACGTCACCTCTGATTTCTGCGGTACATACTCCCACAGAATTGTTGAGTGAAGGCGGTTTAAATTTCATTTTAAATTCGCTGCAAGAGTTAGCCTTTGCTAACAGAGTGCCTAAATGCTGAGCAACTTCAGGAATGCGGCATTTTGTGGCACTGTGATTGACGCGGCCACAAAGCAGCAGCCATTCACTACAGGCGCAACACGAAATGAGTCAACGCATACAGCTGGCAGATTTGCTACGATATAAATGAGTTTCATGATTTGTTTATGCATTTTGATTTGATTACTTAGAAATACAAACCAGGCTCATAAAATATGCAAACATTCGCAAATGAAATTTATGTAGCAAAATTGTGCAATTTCACAAATAAAGCCAGAAACACATCAAAAAAGAAACATTTTAACGCGAAAAAAGAGATTTACAATTTGCAAAGTTGCTCAATTCGTGGCGCTACAAATACAATATATGAAGCAAGCCAGCGATAAGCAAGCACACACACACACACTCAAAAGTGCTGCTATATTTGTATTTGCGTGTCTGAAAGCTTACTCATACAACGACTCACAGACGAGCACCGATGCTTAGAGACGCAGCAGCAGCGTTGGCGGCGCCACACAGTGTGTCACTTTTATAGTATGTGTGGACAAAATTAATGCACGTTAGTCGATAGCGAAAAAATTGCACACACATGCCTTATTTCCATTAGTAGCATTCGTTGTAAGTTTGAACAAAATCGTAAAGAGAACACGCCTTCCGCTCCTATAATGTTAAATTGAAAAGAGGAAACCTTTCAAAATAATCTTTAGCCCCTGTTCAAAAACATGTCGCTCTTATAACCACAGAACCCACCCGCTGTCTGTGGATATTGCAAGATACCACTAAAATGTTGGGGTCCCTCTGGTCTACTGATTTCCGCTCTGTCTCGATGTCTTTCTTGTTAATTCCAGACAATATTTGAAAGGCATTTGGTTAACCACATTTTCCTCAATGAAGTGATCCCCATTATACGTATTCTCTTTCTAGCAAGTAGCGTACCTAGGCATAAATGTGCACTATCATTTCTATCTCCTCTATGCACAGTCGAAAGGTAGAATCTTTTTTCACTTCTACCTGCTCCAGACGATGACCGAAGCTGCCATGTCCCCCCATAAGTGATACCAACCAACAGATTTTCCTGGTGTATAAATTTTTCTTAATAATATTAAGACTACTTCGTGTCAAAAATGGGCTTGCTCGCCTCACTTCAAGCTACACTAAGTAGCGAAAAGGTGAATAGATCTATTTTGACCAATTTTTTTTGGGGTGGGGGAGCACTTTACCAAGTTTTTACAAGGAGTAAAACATATGCAATAAATTACGTTTTCCTTTTTGCAATTTCGGTCAAAAGTGCCACACTGTGCGGCGCTGGCAGCGTCATTGGCAGTGGCACCAGCCTAGACAACAACAACAACTACGAAAGCAGCTAGCACAAGAACAAGAAAATGGTCTGCCCGCAATTTTGGCTGCATTCCAGCAAATATTCTCGAGCTCTTTTTGTTGCTCAGTACCTCATAATTTCTTTAATTTCTTTCTTCGATTTCTTGTTTTATTATTTGTTATAGTAATGAAAATACGTGAAATTTGCATTATATTTTCAAATTTCGCTGGTGTTATTAAAACAATGAAGTTGCACTTTTCTGCTGCTTCTTCTTGAAAATTACGCAAAAAGTTTTTTTTAACTTTTTTGAATATGCGTGCATGTATTAATTTATGCGCGCATGTGTGCGTGCACTTGTCCACATGTGTGATTGCCAGTTTGCATGTGTAAGCTCGAATGTGCGATTGTGTGCGTGTATATCTCGGCACATAAATTATTGCCGAAATTATTTTCTCGCATTTATTGTGCACATTTCCCTCTCTCCTTTCTTCTTTCTCCTTTTTTGTTTTTTTAGTAGTTTTACTTTTCCCTTTTGTGATTCTGCTTCTTTTACTCTCTTCTTTCTTCTTTCTCCTTTTTTTGTTTTCTGTAGTAGTTTTACATCTAATCCGCTTTTCGGATTTATAGATTTGTCAAAGTTTTGTACGTTATTTTATGTACTCTAATATTTTAAAGTAATTAAACGCGAATTAAAACTATACAATCCAAATTACAAAGCGTTATTAAATTTCTATAGAAAAGTATAGTTTCATTAACAAACATCAGCTCAATATATCTGAAACATTTTTAGAAACGAATCTACTTAGGGATCAAAATTAAAAGCGATCAGATTCGATATCTTCTGGTTTTAATCGTTTAAAATTTTATACTTTGTAGATGCAGAATTGTAGCATCTTCTAACGAATTCCACATGCCCATTCCCCTAACCCTTTCTCTAATCAATCACAGCAAACCGATAGCGCGCAATCTTTAATTCAGCAGCAGAAATATTTCTGCAATAAAATCATTTTATTACGATTTGCTTTCCGAAATGATAATTAACTTTCGGAAATTTGTGTTATGGCCGACATAATTATACACGCAATTTTTGCATGTTTAATGACCACAATAAAGTTTATAAGTCTTTGGTTGTATGCATTTAGCAGTATATTTAACTTTAATGGTGAAATTTGCACATCGGGTTTTTTTTATATGAAAGAAACATTTTTCAATTGAACGGGCTAAACAGGCTTAGGCCGAGTTATTTTGCATTAACTTGTGTTGGCACGTTCTTCTTATAGCCAAAGTTTATGGAAGCTAGTACAAAGTTTATTTACAGCAGAGTCCAAACTCCAGTAAACTCTCGGAAAGTTGCGAATTATTCGCCTCAAACAAAAACAATCAACAAGAAAATGCTATATTTTAAGGTTGTATGAATTTGCCAGGGATTCTCTTTCCACCTAGCCACTGCGATGCCACAATTGAAAGCGACAACTTTATATAACTTTTTGAGGCATTCAAAAATATAAAATTTAACTATAATGACTAAAGAGCGGCTTCGACTCCTACCAAAATCAGGTCTTGGGCTTCGGCTAAGTCGGAATGAACTATTCTCCCTCGAACAAAATTTCAAACTTTCTTCCAAATAAATTAGCAATCATTTTGGCTTTTGAAATTTTAAATTGTAGCGAACCACCAAAGTTACAGTCGAAAGATTCTTTGAAATCATATCAAAGATAGCTCAAAATTTGCATAGATAATATTTCTGTTACATAAAACTGTGTGCCTTTTTTACGCTTTCACTCTTTCCTTTAAACTTTCCAAGCCGAACAGACTACAATATGAAACGAGGTTTGCAAACATGTTCATTAAATATTTCACTTTTTTGTGTATCTTACCCCAAATATTGCTTTTACTCCAAGAAGGGTAAACAGTATTTTGAATGTCAACTTTCCTTTTCAAACATTGTAATTTGTACTTTTCTACTCATAAAATGTTCCTAATTTTTTTCTCTTTGTACAATTGTCAATTTGCAGAAAAGTCATACCCTTGGGCATCATTGAGGAAGGCAGCTACGAGAAGGATGTGCTGTTCTACGTGAACATGGGTGCACCCATCTTGGCTCCAGGTAATTTCAAGCTTTTCGTTTGCGCACGTAGTCGTTAACATCACCATAAAACCCAATCGCCCATCCCCCTGTATCTAATGTAGGTGCATCTCAGCATTCATTGAGATACGCCTCATGCATACAGTGTACACTCATGTATTATTCAACCATCAACCTTCACTGACACCACCACCACCCCCACGACTTCTAAAGAAACCAGCAACAACTAGATTATCTGCAGATATTTGATATGCCAAATGAATTAAATGAAATTGTATCTTCTTTTTTGTCTGTTTATTTGCTTCTAGTATCTACCATGAATTTCAGTAAAAATTAAATTTTTAATTATCTACCTAATTTCCATACAAAAACATTAGAAACAAAGCAAAAAATGTATTGAGAAACAAAATTCAAAATTTCAAAAATTAAAAAATTCAAATGAAAACACGCACACAATCAC
Source organism: Neria commutata (assembly GCA_963457695.1). Classification (NCBI taxonomy): domain Eukaryota; kingdom Metazoa; phylum Arthropoda; class Insecta; order Diptera; family Micropezidae; genus Neria; species Neria commutata. The sequence goes on from OY735245.1 coordinate 4,331,834, forward strand.
ACAGCGTAGTTGAAAATGAAAAACGGAAATCGAAAGCCCAAATCAAAATCAAAGACCAAAAAGTGCAACCAACTGAAATTTGAGCAATGATTTCTTATTATTTTATGAAACTGTATTTTTTTCTTTTGGATTTGGCTTTAATTTTGTTCGTATATGATTTTATACTTTTTCAAAAGCTTCGCACTGTATTTTATTTTGTATGGTTTATTTTGTATTTAAGTGAAGACTGCTGCGCTTGTAATTTTCGCTGCCGTTTGTAACGTTTCTCTTTTACAATTGCAATTCGAATTATGATTTCAAGCCAAATTATTGTGTGCGATTCTTGTCCATGTCTGGTCGTTCCCCCCGTGCAAAATGCAAAGCCATAGTTTGTAGTCGCTCAATCCTAAATTAGTATTCTCGTGCTGTGATTGTGTTTACCCTCACACTGCTACTGCCGCAAGGGCTGCACTCTTCCCAAACTCTAGTTCCACCAAACCCAATAATTTGCAAAAATACCAAACAATCAGTATCGCAATTCGTGCATTTTCCATTTTTTTAAATATAAATATAAAAATTGTTTGCTACGCCAGACGCGTTGAATTAAAATGTATTGTATTTACAGAGTACGTATATGACAGAGAAGGTGCAGTCTGAAATATCGTTAGCTACCGCTTCTTTACGTTCTCGTGCTGCGAATTGCACGACAAGCCAAAGCAACATTCTTCAACTGTCATATACGTTCTCTGATACAACGCTGCTGTTCTTGCCTAGCCACATCAAATTAGCCGCCATTTTAAGTTAAGTTATTTCATTTATAAGTTACAGCCCTATTCTGGTAACACAGTCACAATTGATTGACCATGCATTTGTTGTTTCAACATACGCGAAAAATATTTCGTCATAGAAAAACTAATCAGCTGATATCAAATATCGAATTCAAGCTATTGCGACTATCGTCAGAATAGGGCAGTTAAGCTAATTTTGTATAAAAGTTTATTTACTAACATCAAGGATTATATTTCATATAAAATAATAGCTTTGATAAGAAAGTTTAACTTTAAATTTAAACGCCCAACATTTTTCGAACTCCTCCCCCGCAGATAATAGCAATAAAAAGGATGCATTTACCTTTCTGAACAAATTTTTCGGTATGTAACAAGGAATTTTTCATTGAAAAAAACTGTTTCGTCCCATCTCAAAAAAATGGTTCATTTTAAAAATAAAAAAGAATTATAAAATATTTCGAATCAAAATTGAAGGTCCTTAGTAATAAAGTTTAAAGTTAACATTCTCAAAGTCAACTCTAATTTTAAAGTGGAAGCGCTAAGCGACACTAATTATGATTATAATAAAAATTAATTGCTTGGTGCAACAGTGGGCTTAGGCCTAACCTACCCGCATTAACTAGTATGTGCTTTTTATACTTTGTCAAAATTAACAAATACAATACCTACAAATAACCGTCGTGCATAGAAACACGGCCTCGGCTGAGATTTGAAGCCAGGCCTGCCGTATCAGCGACCAAGCACTTGTCCACGGAGCCACCGCGGCGCCACAAATTATGATTGTCATATCATGTAAGCTTATACGAGTAGCTTCGTTGTGGCACTGCAGCATCTAGCTCGACTCTAAAGTGGCTTCTAAATTTTCTATTACTAAGGGCCAAGATGTTTACTACTTTTTCCAACTTTGTGTATATTCTCTTTCGCCAATATCAAAACTACTAAACGAAATTTGACTCGCTTTATTTTAAAATATCAATTTTTGTTAATGGTTTGGGTAGCTTTATCTCCGCACAAACCCGCTCGGTGATGGATCCCTCCTGCATTATTTTGCCTACAATTTGCAAGCGTGATTTTGTAATTTTACTCTGACTATTTTCGTTCTATTATAAGAAAACATATTTATATGACATATGCAAGTGTTTTATAACTGCCTGAAAATTTGCTTACATGCTTTAAATTAAAAATACTCAAATACATAAGAATTTCACTCAAGCACTTGAGCAGGAATTTCGAATAATTAGAAATAGTTGGTTAAAATGTGTGCTTGGAACAAATGATACCTATGAGAAATATATGAGAACATGTACAGAAAAATATTTGTAATCAAATTAAGAGAGAAAATAAAGCTTTAATTGGATATGGAGGAATTGGTTGCGACGCCCGACAATGGAGATATAACTGGAGCTAACATTTTCCATTGCTGAGCGACTGAAATCTAGAGTCAAATGTATTAGTTGACCTGAAAATTGTTATGAGCATTTTTTGAGCTTTACTGCCACAGAAAAGACAGTAGTTTTCTTGTTCTGTATAAAGCAAAGATATTTAATTCAAAAGTTTAAATTTGATTTTCTTAATACAAATTATCAAAATGGTTTTCGAATCTTCAAAATTAATTGCGCATTCACTCAAACAAAACAAAACAAAGGCGGCCAATGTGATTTAAGCTAAAGATTTTGCCTAGCACGACAACCTCACACACACAGACGCGCACACTCAAACACGCACACATGCCTTACATACATATGTATATAATTAAACATTTAAAATATTTTATATTGATATCTTTAAGTCAAAACTTGTTCCTATAATCAAATGAACTTTTTGGCTTTGTTTGAGCAATTTTACACGCCCATTTGCGAGCAGTGTGCACTTAGTCCATGAAATAATTTTTCTTTCAATTCACTATTTATATGACTTTGTAAATATTTTCACAAATGCTCACCTGCCACGCATCCGCTACACATTTTACAAGCTTCACTTAACATTTCATCTCAGTTCTGTATCTATAACTATCACTATATTTACTCATTTACTCCTTGCCAGCTCTTTGTGTCTCCTCACATTCTTTCGTTTAACAATTTGACTCTTGCATCTAATTTTTTCAACTTTCACATTTAATTTACAAAATTTTCTTCAACATTGCGCTTTTTCGTCTGTCGACTTCAACTCAACTTCAACTTTGTGCTGAAGCGTTGAACCCGCTGTGAGCATCGAATCGTTCTTTTCAAATTGTTTCATTTTCAATTCCATCCGTTTTCCTCTTGCATTTTTTCGCTACTCAAATAAGAAAAGTCAATGATTGAATACATTTTTTTGTATGTAGTAAAGAAACGATGCCAAGAAACTTTAATTTTTTAACTGAAATTTAACATTTTCGGAACATTTTCGGACTGTGATTGCTTGTATCTCGCTCTCGCCTCTACTCGCCTCGCTTGTATCATATAAATGGGCTGCTTTGTCTTCTGCTGCCGCCACTATCGGCCACGGCTACTTTGGCAACTCATCCAACTTCATGTGTATGCGAACGAACTACCGCCAACGCTACCACCGACCGACACCACCACCACCACAACCGCCACCATCAACACCAAAAAATAATAAATTTATAAAAAATTCAAACGAAAACTACGTACTGAAAACTTCGTACTACGTAATTCTACTACGTACTGCACAAAATGTAACGATTTTACTTGAATTGGTTACTCTGTGTGTGTGTGTGTGTGCGTGCATAAAACATCACGGTTGTACTGAATCGTATTGAATTTTTGCAATTGAACTAATTCCATACGAAATTCAATTGCGAAAATCAATTTCATCGCTGTATTCTGTAACTTGAATTCGGCTGTGAACTCGTATCGTACCACTCACAATAATTTGTAAGTAATTTTTGTGGAAACGAACCAAAAAATCTTGTTGAGTTCTTTGTGCATTTTTTTGTGCTTTTTATTTCAGTTTTTATGTTTGATTTCAGTTTTCTTTGCTTTTTCTATGAATATTTGATAATAGTTCGATATTAATGAAAGACCTTCCAGTGTTAAGTGTAACCGTATTTTTAGCCAACACCCTGTAATGCATTCAGAAGTGTACATTTCAAAACGCTATAAACTTCCATAAAGTTTACGAGATAATCGAAAATAGTATCTTTTTGCAATTGTTGAGATTGATTTAAGAAAATTTTTATACCAAAATCAAAAATATGATAATTACCAATATTACTAAGTAAGCTTAAGTATCAATCGAATGATAGCGCTTTCTCATAGCCATACGCACATTGAACTGAAATGGGTTTTACATTTTATAAAATCGTCTTCTGCGTTTATTTTGTGAAATATTTGTAGCGTTTGTGTCAAAACGCAATTCTAATTATAAGAGTTAGAAGAGAAAAATTACTTTTTATTTTCTAATTTCATTTGAAACTATAAAAGAAAGCTATCAAATTTGACATAAACAATTAAATTATCTTGGAACAGGGTGTTGGACCTCCTATACTCTCTTTTATTGTCATTCCTTAATACTTTTTACGTTCTTCCAAGTGTTTCATGTTTCTCTGAATTTTCCTTTTTTCACCTACCTTAAACGTATACATACATATGTACATACATATCTGTAATCTTCATTACTTTAAAAATTTCTCAATCATATGGAAAATTATTTTGAGTTCCCCTAAAAATATATTCAAACGAAATAGTTTAAACATTTCTTTATGTTTTTTTCTTGTAACTTGTTTTGGTGGAAACTCCCAACAACGTTTCATGTTGTCACGTGCTCATCGTTGTCGATGTAAAAAATGAAATTTGTGAGTCATGGACTATCTTGCGTACCATTCGAACAAAAAAACCAAAAAAATATGATTTAGTTGCAAATTTATGTGAATACACTTCATTATCATGGCTGCTTCCGCCCCGCTTGCCTGCCTACCTGCCTGCTAGCCTACCATTTCCAGTCTTGGTTCTATCTTTAAACATGGCAGTTATTTGCATTTCCATTAGTAATTAGGTTTGCAAGAAGAGAGCAATGAATATAGAAACCACTGTTAACGTGTGCCTAATGTCAAATGTCAAATGCGAATTGCCAGCAGCAAGAATCAACGAGTCAAGGACGCAGACGCCATTCTAGATGGCAGTTTCTGCATGTTTTTACTACTATATATAAGCAAACGCCCAGCGATGCAATTACGTCGCTGCGTTCACTTACCTTACGTTAAGTTACCCTATGTTACGTTATGTCATAATGTCATTGTGTTTGTATTTGTGCTGGTAGTTTCGGGTTTTATGGTGTTGGATGTCGTTACTAATTAAATGTGCTCTTTTCCTTGCTTTCTTTGTCTTTGTCTGTGTGCATTTCTTTAAGCTTTTAACTAAAACCCTTTAATTTCTTAATTATTCAAGCCAAAAACTATAAACTTTTCTCTTGTCGTCCTTTAAAACAATTACGATTTTAATATGCGTCTACGTTTGTGTATCTTTCACGCCGTTGCCTTCGACGCTCGCGCGCCCATGCAGACGATGAATTGACAGGACTTATTCAGGCAGCTGAATCCAAGCCGCCAGAGGAACTTACCGAAGAGGATAAGATGGCTCTGTTGGGTCGTCCAAAGAGTGGCGATATTGTGCGTGTACAATTGCGAATTAAAGAAAGTAAAGAATTCAAGGTGAGTAAAATTTATTATAATAATAAATAATAATAATTGATTGGCGCAACAGCCCGTGTGTGCTTAGGCCTAGGTTTCTCCCAATTACTTGTATGTGCTTGTTATATTTTGCACAAATTAACGGGACCTACATTAACCGAATCCGAACGGCTAGAGAAACTTTGCATGGCAAAGAATCTCGAAGAATTACCAATTCATCGCGAGAAGTGGCGCCGCGCAAAGATACAATTTGAAAAATTAAAATTTTTATTAGATGGTTTGAGGCCGTTCTTGAACCCAGGCCCCCCGCATCAGTGACCAAGCACTTTTCCACTGAGCCACTGCGGGTTTTTTAAATGTTTGCTGAACTTACTTGTTTTCTTCAGGCAATTGAAAATTCTTTTAAATGTAGTTTACATACATGCATAACATATGTTATTGAATTTAAAGAAAGCACAAAAGAGTTTTACAAATATTGTGCAAAAAAATTCCTAAAATTTTAATTCCAAATGAAAGCAAGTATTTTTATAATGCAAATGTCAAGTTGTCGGCCCATTAACATGATCTCTATATAACTTAACATTTTCCAAGAATCTTTCAAAGCATGTCAAGCATAAAACCCACTTCGCACATTAAAATATTCACCGACACATATAAAAAATTCGAGATAAGCTTAAGCTTGAAATTGCTTAATTATTGCACTCCTCTAAAATGCGGTTTGCCTCCCAACAACCTGCGCACAACCCTTCGTGCCAATAAAACGAGATTATGAAAACACTTGAGCACAGTTGCCTCTGAGAGCACTCAAAACAGCTGTTGTGCCTCCACACAGGCACAGCGCATGGGAATTGTAAGCGTGTGTGTATTATCCTTAATTTCATTAACTTAAATACACTGGAGCGCAAATAATATGCAAACATGCTCATGAGGGCCAGCATTTTATGACTTTAATCAAGATTACGTTTATGCACACAAGCACACGCACTCTCACGCACGTGCATATACATACATATGTACATGTGCATACTTACATACATACATATGTGCCCATATAAGAAAACGTAAAGTATTTGAAGAATTCCACTCCTGCTCCCACACACATGTTTACATGTCACATACACACGCAAAGGTGCATGCACGTGTACTCACAACTCGAGTACCTACTAAGCACACCGACAACAAATAGGGCCAGAAGTAGAGTCAGCCACTGCAAAATAAAATTAATTCTTATTGTATGCTAGTTTGCAAAGGTTTGCATACATGTTTGTGTATGTGTGTGCATCAGCAATGGAGATGTGGGACCAACTGGAAAGCAGCCGTTTACAAAAGTGTCAGTTTTCTTGTTTCACAAGCCACCAGAGAACATCTTTGCACATCAGCTACGCGACACCAGATTGACACCTGTGCCTGCAGCGCGTCTTTGCCCCCACCGTTCGCTTGTACCTTTTCGTTGGCATCACTACTTGACAACGTCAAGTGTCTCGCATGTCGCGTGAGTGACATAATTTCTTTGACATTTTCAAATCACGCGCTTCAATTTTCGTCACTCTCTTCAAAATTTCTTTAATTATTTCCGGGTATTGCTTATTGAAGAAAATAAATTTGAAATTCCCATGCGGTCATTTGAACGAACGGAAGCATCTAGAAATGTTTCAATATATATGTACATACATAATATGTAGGATGGAACTGTCAATCCTGGCTAGAAGATTTATAGTAACTCTGATATGAGTACCAGTTCATAGAAATATGTTAGGTAAGGAAACTGCTGATGAACTGGCGAAGCAAGGCTTTGCGCTCAACGATTCAACCGCGGCAGACGTGAGTGCTTCGCAAGGGAGATTAAAGGCAGAATAACAGAACACTACCTCCAAAGCAGAACGAAAATGGAGAGATTTGGTAATGCGGAACCACTAAGGAAAAGCACGTACCCTTCTCAGAATGAATAAGAAGGATGTAAACAGGCTGACTGCCATATGCACAGGGCACTGGGCGATTACTCCTCTGTAAATGTCCTGCCCTAGCAAGAGGAAGGCTTAAAACACTAGGAAAGGCTTTTCCAGAGAACATCAATGAAATTCGAAGTATGGAAATCATTAATGTTCTAAAATTTCTCAATTCAGCCAAATGCCTGTAGGTTGATCGAGGCACTCAGTGCTAATTGATAGTCAGTGACTAGCCACCTAAACCAACCAACCATATTTATGTACTATGGAAGGCTGGCAAAAGAAGCATGATTTGTTTTATTTTAAATTCCACACAAAGACAACAAATATAACAACAAACAAATATACATATGTATTATATGTATATGGTTCGGAAGGTCGGATAAAATTTATCAGCCTGTATTATTACCACTTTCTGTATTCTCAAAGCCTGTTCATCTTTTCCATTTACCTTTTCGAAACCACAGCAGAGTGACAGAAGAAGGTTAAGGACCTTTACCATTTTTGAAGTCTTTTCGATTTTTTTTAAGTTTTAAGTTTTGCAATGCAATTCAAATTGAATAAACTTCTGCCCATCAAAAAAATGCTGAATACATTACATTGCATTAATTTTACATTAGGTAAACGATCAAAAAAATATCAACAACATTTTGTAAACGGTAGGCCACAAAAGGCGTGCCTGCAGCCAGAGCAAAATGGTTAAAAAGGTTGCTCGCAAAATTTGCATATTTAACCATTGATGAAAAAAACAAAAACATTGAAATGAATGAAATTTGTGCCTTTGCAGAATACTGTGGACAAACTGGTCCAAAGAGCCAACGCATCCCTGGTGATTGGAACATCCTCGTGGAAGGAGCAATTCACGGACGCGCTAACAGTGACCGCCGGTACGTCTTTAGCAATTCGGTCTAATGAATTTGTTGACTGGCATAAGGGGCACAGATGAAGAGAGTTATGTCACATTTGGGTATTTCTACAATTCGCAGGCGATGAAGGCGAGGAAGGTGGCGAGGAGGACGATGATGTGTCACCGAGCTGCGCAGACTACATAATGCATTTCGTGACGCTGTTCTGGAAAGTTCTGTTCGCATTCATCCCACCAACAGGTAAGCTTGCCAAGCTAGGCTTGTCGTTGAGTCGTCGCCATAAATGGGCGGCTACAATTATAATAACAACAACAATGACAACGACAGTGAGGCGACGACTGAAGAGTTACTTTAAATGGCTGTCAAAGCGAAAATAATAGGAGAGAATAAACGCAGGCCTGTAGCAATGCTGTTGCATGCAACTTTTTGCTGCTTCTTTGTTGTTGTTGTTGTTGAGTTGGCAATCATGCCTCCGCTTTGCAATGGCACACTTCACAGCCATTTTGCATTGGCGTGACTTGTGACAACCCACATTTAAGGCATTTAAGCCTGCAAAGGATGCGCTCAATTAGCGTGCAGCAAAGGGCAACAAGTGCCGACATCGCTGCAACAGTTTTCCCACATTCACTTTTACCTTTCAACAACAATTGCACTCAACAATTGCAAAAACATTTCGTGCCGAGGCATTAAACAATGAAATTGTCATCTGGTTGTCGAGTTCAACAATTGTTGGCATGTCACAATAAGCACTTTTGCTAGCCAGCGGCAGTCCTTTGAGGGGATGCCAGGTAGACTTCAGTTAGTAGAGAAAGGCTTTGCTGTTGAGAAAACTTTTGTGAGCTACAAAAGAGCAAACATGACCAAGTTTTGAAGTACTTCTTTTTGTTGGAATATGCAAAAACGTTCTCCGATATCGTAAGATCACAGAAAATATTTTAATTTGGAAGTACTTATGTCTAAACACGATTATTTCCATGAAAGTCGCTATTTTTGCTATATTTTTCTGAAGGTATGCAATCATGCGAAAAAATTAAGAGAGTACGAAATATTAAAAGTTAATTTATGCAAAACTAAGGGAAATAGTCGTTCAAAAAAGGTTCGTATTATAAAGAATTTAAACTACAATTATAATTTCAAATAAAGGACAACGAAAAAGTGGCTCTACTGGAGATCTCTGCTTTAGCTTTGAAAACAAATTTAAAGATGTGATAACTGTAAAAAGTATTCCAACAAATCGACATGCAAGGAAAAGAACGTGCCTTGCTTTGAATTTAGCGGGTACCTTTTTTTTGATAGCGGAGGACAGTTTCTACAGCATGTGAAATTCCTACTGACACTTACTTGACAAATTAATATTAAATTTGTTCCTGCCTTTTACAGATATCGCCGGTGGCTATTTGTGCTTCTTCGTGTCGATAATCACCATCGGCCTCGTGACGGCCGTCATCGGCGACGTGGCATCTCATTTCGGTTGCACACTGGGCATCAAGGATGCGGTCACTGCCATTTGTTTCGTCGCACTGGGCACCAGCATACCAGGTGAGCTCTTCTACAACAACAAAATGGAACAACAACAGTCAGCGCCAAATACACGCAACTAACGAATTTGAATGTCGCGCTCGCCGGGGCGTATACGCACGCTTAATTGCATTTGCTCAAATCAAATCAATTCGTTCGTTTATTTGTTTACGCAGTGACAGTGCGAATTTGTTTATGACTATTATTATTTAGCTGCTGGCGTAAATAAACTTCCGTTCCGTTTTTCACAGCTCACAATCAATTTACGTGTTCGCTTGCCGGTGGCATTGTTTATTTGTTTGTTTGCGCCTGTTCGCTTGTTTGATTGTTTATTTGAGAAACAAAATCTGCGGTGAGGCTTTGCTTTCAAAAAGTTCGACTGCTTTGTGTCGTTTGCCAAATTTAGTTTTTTGTATGCCATGAATAGATGAACTTTTTGAACTCGGCGAAGGAACGCTTCAAAATAACATTGAAACAAAACAAGCGAAACGCGAAATATAAAGCTGAAATATTGAGTTATAGTAAAGAAAGAGAATGGCAAATTGATTCTTACGCGGAAAACTTGTTGGCTCCGGAAGAGCAATCGCATGGTCGAGCCACAATGTTCATATTTTAGTGTAACAAAGACATAGTATTGACCGCTCCGTGCAAAAGAGTCCTTTTCACATGGGCAATTCCGACATTAACAAATAACGATTTTATTTCAAATTTCTGTAAATCCACCCAGCTTATGCTGAATCCCCGGTCTAAGCCCCATGCTTGAACGTGCATGAAAAAGTTTCCTGAAAACTCGCAATTTTCGCACGTCACCGAAAACTTTACTTAGGAGACCATTTTGAAACCATATCGAATCAGGGCTATGAAGATAAAGTAAAATATACAAATTATTGAAAAAATGATTACCAATTCGCAGCACCCTTCATTCTCGATAAATATTTCTTTAAGATTAATTTTGTTGGAAAAATGTAATAACTTTTAAACTGAAGAATTTCGAACTTCCTTATATAACGGTAACTGCTTTCACATAAATTATGTCGAACTTTTCTTCACACAAACACTCACCTCGAAACCTTATAAAAATAAATCGGGCGAGAAATACCGCTACAAAATTTCTTTGTTTTTCTGCTTGCAGATACTTTTGCCAGTAAAGTAGCTGCCATACAGGACAAATACGCCGACGCCAGTGTCGGCAACGTGACTGGAAGTAATGCGGTGAATGTCTTCCTTGGCATTGGTGTGGCGTGGACCATAGCTGCCATTTATCATGAGGCGCATGGAAATGTCTTCGTTGTGGAGCCGGGAACGTAAGTACCGACGCGCTGTCACTTGGCAGTTTCAGTCTCTCTAACCGACTTGGCTGTGTGCCCATGCTCATGCGTTGTGCCATTGCAGCTTGGCGTTTTCGGTGACATTGTTCTGCTCGGAGGCGGTGATTGCCATCGCTGTGCTGCTGCTGCGTCGCAGTAAAACAGTCGGCGGCGAGCTGGGCGGTCCGCAGCCCTGGAAATACCTCAGCAGCGCCTTCTTGTTCGGACTGTGGGTAATCTACTTGGTCGTGAGCAGTTTAGAGGCGTACGGCATCATCGAGGGATTCTAAGGCGGAGTCAGCTTCCTCCGCGGCTTGACCACTTTTACCACTACCATTAATGTTACTATTACTACTGCTTACTACCACTACTACTATTACACACAAACACACACACACACAGGTATACACACATACAGTGACTACAAAATACACACACAAACGCAGACAGACACACGCTATCACACTCACACATGCAAACAATGAACTAGCATATACCAACAAATAGAGCCATACGATATAGAACTATAGAACTTCTATGAATATACCAAAAAACCAAAAGCCCAAAAATTAACACTTGAAATACTTAACGCTACTTAGTTTAAAATGAAGAAAAGAACGTAAAATGGAAATTCCTCAGCATGCATAACGGTGAAACAACAACAGAGGAGAATCCAGTCCAAAAGGGAAACGACAAAGGACAGCCAACAAGAATCCGAGCTACTGACCAGCAAGCGAGCAAAATCCAAATCATCTAAAGAAAATGTGTATTATTAAATTTAATTTATTTATACATAAATTAATGCAAATAATTTATACATTAATGCAATTTATTATTTCTAATTCTTAATGCTACTGTTAATTTAAGTAATAGTAAATTTTTTTTTTTTAATATTCTGCCATTTGTGAGAAAGCAATTACAATTATTTTTAATGAATTTCTTTTGCTTAATTTTCAATGCAATCCTTTTTTGTGTTGTTGTCATTTGTTTTAGTAAAATTTTACACAGCGTTGTGCTATTATTTTTGTCTCTTTTAATTATTTGTTCTTATTTATAATGCAATTTTAATTTATAATTTTAGGCTGTTTCCTTTAAACTTTCAAATAAAATTATGAAAATGCTTACTTAACTTTTTTTGCATAATTTTCTCAAGACAATTGTTATGAAATAGTATATGTAGAATAATTATTAACTATGTTTGTTTAACGAAAAACAACAACAACAGAAAAACGATTTTTTCAAACTTGCCATTTTGAAAGAGTTTTACATCAAAACAAATAATAACTTTTAAGCAGAGCAAAGCAGAGAACATATTTATTGTTAGTAAAATTTGCAACGTTTGTGCTTAAGTTTAAACCTAAAACTACAATACATATATGTATATATGCACATATGCATATTACATGCATACGTATATGCATTACATATAAATATAACTTTAGAAGAAAACCATTTTCATCCTTCAATACTCCATTAGGCTAATTACGAAGTAAATTCAAGGTTTTATAATTTCGTTGTTGTTTTTGTAAGAGGACTTTTCAAAAAGGTTGCTCTTTATTCTTTAAGCAAAATTAAAGAAATTAAAAACTCATCAATTTCTCAAGAGGGTTGATATTTCAGCAATTTCTTTTTTCTGCGATTTTCCTTACCTCACCTTCCTCTCTGCAAGAAAGTAGCTGATAGATTTTGTTCAGCTAAATAATTTTCCATAGGCGTTCACTTCTAACAAAGCAGACCTGATGAAATCGTGTGTTTCTATAGCATGAATCATGGCAGAGAAATGCTGCGCACAAGTTGAATTCGAGACCATCAGTCTCTATCATTAAGATTATTCAACTGGTTATGGAACAGTCTGAGAAGCTTATTCAATATATATATACATTTTTCGTTAGCAAGCTATCTCAAGCTTAAGCGTTTATATAAATATAAGCGGAAATTCGTGCCGCAAAGACAGTGGCGCCTCTGTGAAATTTTAGCTCACGACCTTGAGAACCCATTGGTTACAGCAGCTACTCCAATGTCCGTTCCTGCAACTGTATCTCTTCCTCTAGCGCAGCTGCGTTTTATTGCATTTCCATTTCTGTCTTTTGCTTTCAATTCTCTTTTAAAACTTACCTGCTTATTTTTATCATCCTTCCTCTTCTCCCCCCTCCCCACTTACTTAAGTAATTTCCTCTTGTACGCTTCCAAAACTGCGTTTTCGAAACACCAATTTTCGACTTGTTCAGTTTGAAATAAATGTTTGTTGTAATTTTAAACTTAAAAACCCAAAATATACATAAATATAAATTTCATGTAAATATTTTTACAAGCAATTTTGTAAAATCTTAAAATCAAATGAAACAAATTGTTGTTAATTATTTATAAATAAGTTAATTTAATTTAATCAAGAATATAAGTGAAGCCAAAGCTTTGTTAAACTTATCAATAAAAAAATCCCAAAAAAATTTATAAACTTAAATCGTTTTCGTTTTGTTTCTTATTTAAATTTTAACATTTTTTGTGCAAATTTGTGAATTTTCATTTACATTATTAGATTGGTTTCGTGATCGAAGAAGAAAGGTTGTCCTTTTGATTTATGTGATTAACAATATTGATGAGGATTTTAGAAAAACTTTAAAAGAGAAGCAAAAGCAACCGGGTGAAAAGTTTGATATGGCGAATTTCAAATTTGAAAAAATTATCTTGAAGATCTTTCTGTAAATCGAAATCGTCTGCAACACAAACAAAGAAAAGTTTCAATAATCTCATTTCCAATTCTTATTTTCTCATTCCAATTTTAGCTTTTCTCATTATCAATTGGAAGTGGTGTAGCAAACCCGATATCGAGAATAAAAGTTTTCGATCTTTTTGATTTTTCAATCTTCAATCCAACAATATTTTGTGCACTTTTATTCAAAAGAATTTCGGCTTTTGTTTGTTGTTGAACTTGTTTTACTGAAAGTGTTGACATATTTCTTTTACTAAGCAGTTGAAATTTTATATAAATGTTATTGAATGTTAGAGTAAAGATACAATAAATGCAATTAATCCATTTGCAACGGAAAATTCATATACTAACAAAATGTGCTTCCAGAATTTTGTTAAGTATTTTTAAAGAGGATTTACTACAAATTTCGTTTGTGTGTTTTTCCAATATATTAATGTATTAACTGTATAGTGAAAAGCTATAAAACAACGCGTAAATTTTATGCAATGAAAAAACACTAAATTGAGCATAGAAATATGTACATATATAAAAAGGCATTAAGCTTATCATATTCCAACTTTCGCAGACAAAATTCAAATTTATTTAACTGTTCGTTTATACAAAACTTTAAAGATTTACTCCAAATTACAAACCAAATAACGGCATTTTATTACCAAACACTCGTCCTTGCTCTTGATTGATGGCTTAGCAAAAGCACATGGCAAAATGAAATGAGGAAATTTTTTCCATAATGAGCAAGAGCATAAAAACGAAATGAAGCAGAGCAAGCATTTTTAAATGAAGTCAAGAATATTGAAATTTAAAGAAAAAAACATTTTTTTTATTTGTAAAGACCATTTTGCATACCGCATAAAGTTTGTTTAGGAAAGATGGCAAGCAAAAATGGGCATAGTCAAAATAGCCGCAACAGGGCCAACAGTTTAAAAGCAAAGACACTAGAATACGAAGATATGTACATAGTGCAATTGGCGGAATCGGAACTCCGGCACAGTTGATCAAGAGCAGTGATGCCCAAGAGTCCCTTATGGAAGGGTAAACACAATACCGTAAAACTTTGTTATGATGAAAAAAGAAAACAATTTTGTTCAATATGTACACTGTAAAAAAATGAATTGCATATTCCGCTTAGTTATATGTAATGAAAACCAAAAACAATTTAATTCAAAATTCATATAAATCTCCCTTCCAATAAATGATCCAAATCAATTTCCCACTTTTCTTCTGAAGAGATATGTTCTTCATTTTCTGAAGTTGACATAATTTAAATTTCAAACTTAATATGTACGAGAAAAAAATTGTTTCAAGTGCTTCTCATTCCACAGCTGCACACTTTTTTCCTCGAAATCATGCGCAAGACAACAACAAAGTCTGCGTTGAAGATAACTGTCGCAAAAGTGTACCAACAAAGCTTAAGAAAGTGTTGTTGCTTTGCGCTCGGGCATTGGCATTGTTCGTGTTTTTCGTACTTCTTAGTGCGAAGAGCTGTGTCTGTGTAAAGAAATCGCAGCCTATACCCAAGGATATTTACAAAAACAAATGAGAACTGAAGGTATGGGGCCTGCGCATCACTGATCAAGAGTACGAACATTGCTGCCGATGGACCATTTCTGTATCATGTGGACCATTACGGCGCAAAGAAAAAAAATGTATTCTAGTGTCTTGCTTAAAGGCTGAAATAATTAGCATCAGAATTTTTTAAACAAATAAATTGTTATGCAAAATATAAATACGCTTCTTACACCTACATAAAAAGCGCCATAAATCAAATTTATAAGCCATCCAAAGTTTAAAATTAAAAATACATCTACTATATAGAAAAAGTATGTCAAAGGGAAAGCGCAGAAAATGTGAGGAGAGACAACAGCAGCTGTTGCTGTTGCTGAGAGAGAAGATTTAAAAGTGTGCATAGCAAACAGTGTAAA
This sequence comes from Neria commutata, assembly GCA_963457695.1. Taxonomy (NCBI): domain Eukaryota; kingdom Metazoa; phylum Arthropoda; class Insecta; order Diptera; family Micropezidae; genus Neria; species Neria commutata. The sequence goes on from OY735245.1 coordinate 4,347,500, forward strand.
AATAAGTAAAGATTATTAGAATCATTGTTTATTAAAACACTTTTTTACTGAAAGCTATCTACTGCAACAACAACTACATATAACAACTACAGAAAAAACAAACAGCGGCAAATTTACTTTATTGTACTACACACTATAAAAAAGTGTAAAGAAATTTTTGCATTTTTTTAAATACAAGCTTAAAACAAAGCAACAAACAAACAGTAGAATAAATTGAAAGAAAAATTGTTATAATGCAATTGAAAATGCATTAATATAGAGATGGAAAGTTAATAATTTGCTGTGTCTTACTCGTACGTCCCAAACACTCGTCCTGGAACTTATACGTTTTTATGTGTAATGAATTTTGGCATTTTGACTTAAGGCAACAACCAAAACTAACCAAACTGATTTTGAATCGTTCGAACCAAATTTATTCAAGCTATATACAATACATATATAACTATTATATATAATTTCTTATCTCATAAGTATTATGTATAGTTTTGGCGTAAGGCGCATTAGAAACTTTCGAAAATCCAAATACTGGAAACTTGAAAACTTGAGTCCAACTTGCATATAATGAAATCTGCGCAATCTGAAAGCAGCATCAGCTGAAAAGCTAAATAAACAATAAATTAAAACTAGAAGAAAAAAATGCAGTTTTTATTGTTTGGCCTGTGGAAGGTCAACGTTCAATTTAGGCATGCTATTCTAATTATAAACAGCACTGTTCGTGATATTCCCAATAGGTATACATATATAATACCTCATTGCACATTTCCATTTCGATTAAAATCGATTGGATTACGTATTCAATTCCCTTTGGAAATTTGGAGCATGGCTGTTACTCACGGATCTCGGTATTAACCATGCACTAACCCCTCTAGCTGGTGTATACTAAAACGCTTTGCAGGTTTCGAGTTGCTACACCAAATCAAAACATATCCCAGCAAAGAAAAAAATGTCGTTACGCCATCGATAATATCGAAAAGTTAATCATTTATATCGAGAATGAAACCTAAGATATTCCTTTCTATCACTGAAGCCATCGTATATTCGATTTCGGTAGAAGTAGGGTAGTTAGGGTATTTAAATATGGTTTCGATATCGAGAAATGGCTATTCTCAATAAAAACGAAGGTATCTATTTAGATATAGAGGATGAGAGAATTATGGGGATAATCTCGTGATCTGTTTTCGCTTACGGTATAAGAATTAGAATAATTGAATAACTGTTCTCTTTGGCATAGTTCAGTGAAAAGTGAATCTACCTTTCAAATACGAAATTTTTCAGTTTCAAATATTGCATTTTAAAAGAATCTAAAGAGGAATGTATTCTATAGAAATTTAACTCATAAAGTTTTGAGCTACATGTGTATGTATGCTTTTGGACGGACAAACAGACAGACTGACAAACATACATCCGGAAATGGACACACACAGTGCATATTTAATATACTCTATTAACAGAGCTTTGAGGAGAATAACCAAATACAGTAGCGAGAATTTCTAATTTCTCAATACCGTGTCGATATCCATAAAATATCGATAATGTTTTTCACCAAGAAATTCTTTTGGCATTTTAAAGTTTGAACACACGGAATCTGAAGCGATCGACGAATAATTACAGCGACTTTTAAATACTCGATTCGTAGAGCACTTATTCACTCATATCACCGACATAAAGGAAGATTTCAAGCATTACAGAATTATATAAAAACGCATTTGATATGACTTCCTTAATTCGAAGTTGATAAGAGCGTAAATTCACATACAAAAATAGAATTGCAACCGAAAATTAAGTTATCAAAATAAAAACGATTCAGAGACGATACTTTAGCACGGCTTCGCTCGAGTGCATATCTCCTGTTATGTAATGAGGCATATATGAGTAGCGGCGGCTACAGATGATAGCTTCCCCCCAGTTGTAGACATTGCGAAGAAAGAAGAGAATCTCGTCGTAGACGACGAAATATTATCGCAGATTGCAGCAAACACCGCGACGACGCAGTCCGGCAATACAAGCAATAGCGATTTCGCATCTCGCAGATGCGTGTCGCAGTCTAGCTTCATGCCATGTGCACGGGCGTGGAGAGCGGCGGGACGTGCTTGTAAAAAATGCGATAAAGTTGTTTACAGGAACAAAATCTCGCTCACAGAACAACAAAAGAAACCAACAGCCCTGAGGCAAACTTCGAAAATTCGCACAATGAAAGTAGTCACTAGCTGACGGCAGTTGGGCACGCTGTGGCGGCATTTTCCGGCAGTTGAACGTGGAACGCAGAAGAGACAACAACAGCTGCAACCAAGATCTACGAGCAATAGGCTTTCAAAAGTTAGCAGTATTCCTCAATAATTTTGTTTTTCTTCATCTCAAAACGCCGCCCAAAAATGTCCGTGAATGAAAGAACAGCGCTGCTGTCGGCAACGTACAACAACAATGAAGTTATCTCAGCTGGAAATGAAAATGGACACTTTGTCGTGCACGTCTCCAAGGATCCCGAGGACTATGAGCAATTCTTCTCACCCGCACAGTAAGCGCACTTAAGCTCTTTAACAGTTCAGCCCTTTGACGCTATTCCATTTGAAGTTTCTCCTTCGCCCTTTCACTGGAGGAGCTACTTCCCTACCAAGACGATCCCTGGTGGCAGAACGTGAGACGCACTCTTTTCTATTCTTTCTGGCTGACCTTCATGATAGTCCTGCTCACTGCCAGCTTCCTCGCGTTCATACAGTTAGATGCCTGCCAGCCGTTGTTGGCAATTGCCGATTCGAGCACGGCTGCGTATGTGGTAGTTACTAAACTGGCGCCTTAACAACATGAAAGCGTTGTTTTATTTTCGACTTATTAAGTTTTCCTCACATCAAATGTGCAGGGAATTAGTTTAAGCCATCGACTAAATAATATTTTTCTTTAACCTCTATGTTAAGACTGTGATTACACTTTTTGAATTTCGTATTATTTCAACGTCAGCCTGGTGTTTTAGACATAAAATTTCTTTTATTAAAATATTCAAAAAATTACTTTCAATTGCAATCCTACCCCCATTAATATAGCCACAAACAAAGGAATATTTTCAAGATTATGGAAGCGAAGGCCATACAACGCCGCAATATAGAAATAGAAGGACAGTGCTCCAATTTCGATACAATTTCTGGGCTACAGAATAATTTCATACTTTTAGGGAAAAGTAGCAAATTTTTCGAAAAGAATTATTCATAAGAATTATTTTCCATGGTCGGAAGATGCTGGAGAATATTTTTGCCAATCGGTCTTTAATGTTCATCTGAAAATGATACCATATTTTGTTTGCTACCATAAATTTTTTTTATATTGTCTATGGAATGAGTCACTGTACCCAGTGCCCGCTTAGATATGTATTTGTGTAAGACTTTTTGGCAAGTAAACAAATTTAAGAATTCAATTCAATTACCCGATAATCCGACTTTCCAGCAATACGGAGTAGATTTTTAGAAGCATTGAGCTTCAACCGCAATATCATATCAAACACATTCATAATCCGAAATTATCTGAATTGATTGCGACTCTGTTTTCGGTAAAGCGAGTGCATACTGTATGTACGATGTACTACTTTTGCTGGATTCATTAAGCGCGCTTAACTCAAATTTCTCTTATCGCTTAGTAGCTCCGTTTCTTTATTCCCACATATTCTCTTGCAATTATCCAAAAGATTGCATCAGCCGCAGATCACCGGCTTCTTTGTTCGTAGTTTCAATAGAAGCACGCGATTCATCAGACTTAATCCCGCAGCTAACTCAAGTCTTTAGGCTATAACACCACTTAGTATAAGCTACTAGAATTCAATTTTATTGTATCAAAAATCTTAAAAATAGTAAAGAACCGAAGTTATTTCTTATGCTGCTTCTTTGGTATGCTTGATACTGCATACGCTTCTTTGTCGCTGGACTTATGTTTGGGTGTGCTTGACGAGTAATTTTCCACCAACGGATTCATGATGCGCACCAGTGTAGCGGCTTGGCTAAAACCGGCGCGATGTAGTTGGGACGGCTGCTGATTGGCGGCCCAGGGCGCAAAGTTGAAGGACTCAATTTGGGAGCAGTTCATATAGACATTGGGTGCTTCCTTGCGTCGCTCCATCACAAAAGTGCGCACTTCTTCAACGGCATCGGAGTTACGACAAATAATCTCGGCCAAAGTGGTCTTGTAAATTTCACGCAATTGATCTGTGAGCAGAATAAAGCGGAAATTGTAGAAGGTCCTGCAGTTTGAAATTTTTCTCTCTCACCTTTGGTGAATCGCTGCGGACCGATCTTACGCTCGTACCAATGAGAGTCACCCGTCTTCATGCGCAGAAACTGATCCGAAACCAGACAAGTGAGCAGTGGTCCAAAGATAGCGCCCTCCAAAGGTGGCTCACTCAAAGCGCCGGTATATAGATCCACATCGTCGGGCGTGCTTGAATATAATGGATTCAAAAAGTCATTAAACAGGCCTTCATTTTAATAATACTAAAAAATATGCAACATATAGAATGCGAAATATATGCGCCTATGGCGGATCGTAAACATTGCAAGCCACTCTCAGGCTTTGTTGCTAGCTTCCTGAATACTTACAAGTTACTCTTCAATAGAGAGCAATAGGCTTTTTCAAAGATCAAGACCCGCTCTCAATTCTCTATATTTAATTTTGAGACTCAGAAGTATGTTGTATATTTCTTGAGTACTCACTGGTAAATTTCGCGTATCGACTGCAGGGAAGCTGGGTCCACGGCATTGGCCATTTGCTCCCAAGTATCTACAGGCGGCAGCTGGCAGTGGCGGCGAAATACCGGATACGAAGGTATGCCGTGGTCTCGACCGCGTTGTATATTCAGAGAGACCAGATCCAAGCCACAAATCGGCAACTTGTCCTCCGCAGTGCCTTCGAAGAGCTTCTGCGTTACCTCCAACGAAAAGAAACGATCGACGCGCTGCACAGGTGTGTTGGCAGCAGCCATCAAGGCATTGTCAATGCCGTGCTCCGACCACAGGGAGAAGGGATTGAAGAGCATTTTGTGCAGTTCCACCGCCTCTGGGGTGTTATTGTCGCGCGAAATGTTAAAGAGTCCCTGAAAGAGAGATCATACAATTCGAACGACCTAAACTTCAGCCGCAGCTCCAGGCGGAGCACAAACTCACCGGCAACAGCGTGTGCGCAAACCGAAAGGCCGCACCTGCAAAGCAGTTGGCAATCGAAGGGTCCACACGCGGATCGTAAGTGTCAGGCGCATTGAGATTGTCTGCCAGCGGCAGCAGACCCTTCATAGCCGCCAGATCGCGGCCCAGCAAAATGGGCAGAAACTCATTGTAGGCGATGTGTGCCATCTGCGCTGCCAGCAGCTTGCGTGCCTCCTGGAAGACGGTCTCGTCGTCCCACTGCGGATTCGTCGCTTGCAAGCCACGCGCCAAATAGTTGTGCTGGCGCGCCCACAACAGATGCATGGAGGTCAGCAGCAGATTCTCGTTGGCGCGATCGTCGCCGGACTCGAAACAGTACTTGCCCTCACGCGACATGCGCAGGCGATTACAGCCATCGTTCGGGTCGACGGACAACGGCAATAGCTCCCGCCCACTGGTCGTCATATACATGCGCAGTGTGCCGTTATTCAGTGTGCGCAAATGAAGCATCCGCGGCTCCGTGTTGCTGTACACCACGGAGCCATCGATGAAAGCCGTGGCCTGGTTCAGCTGCTGGCGTGGTCCGAAGTGTCCCGTAGGCGCGGGCGCCGAACGCACGAAATTCATGCAGCTGACATTGTACCGCCCGAAGTAGGGATCGTCTCGCTGTATGGGCACGGGGAAGCACTCGGGATGCTCGGCGTGCGGCACTGTGCAGCAATTGATGGACTCGCCCTCCTGCGAGGCGGTCAGCGAGGTGGCCGTGATGTCGTGGTCCAGAAACTGCCCGAACACCGCCAGCATAACCGTGAAATTTGAGTCCGTGTCATAGGAGGCGCGGTGAATCTTCAGCGAGACATCGCGTGCGGACGGCAGCTGCGTGCCGTTCGTGTGGCTGGCGCGCGGCAGCGAAATTCCGTCGGCGTAATCGGGCGCCACCATGCGCCGGTACGGTATCAGGGCGGCGCCGTATCGACGCGGCTGCAACTTGCTATTGCAGACGCCATTGGCGCGCCGGTAGCGCTCGTTGAAGTTGCACGTGAAGTTGAGCGTGGGATCGGGCAGCACGATCTGCGGGCCGCGCCCGATGTTGCTGCGTTCCGGCTGCTTCGTGTAGTTGTACAGCTGCGCAATGCGCTTGGTGGCGCGGTTCTCCACATAGCCGCGTCGTGCCAACTTGCGCGCCTCCGCATCGGAATTGAGCGAGCGGTAGTGACGGAAGGCCGGACTGTCGACTGGCGTCGTTTGCATGCCCTCTTCCAGCAGCTCCTTGTCCCCCAGCGCCTTGATGCCAGCACTGATCGCCTGCCGTTGGCCATGCGTGCCGTCTTGTGGCGGAGTACGCTTCAGTGCCCACTCCGCTTCGGGTTCGTCGGCGAGGGGCTTCGTTGTGGCTTCCAGTTGCTGGCGTATTGCGGTCGCGTCTGTTTGATTCACCGCCAGCAGCAAGATTGGTGTCTTGTAAGCCCCGCCGTTGTTGACATCAGTCAGCGCCAGCACAATGACTAACGCCGTTATCAATATGACTCTGTTGTGGTGCGGGGAGAGGATATGGAAGACGGTTAGTGAACTGTTTTATTCGAGTAGATGCATGAAAAACCCGAAGACAAGTTGATATAAAGCTTATAGAAAGCTTCTCTATATCGAAATTCAAGTCTCTCCCGTTATTTCGTTAATCTTTCTGGGTTTCAATTTTCCTACTTAAAAATTTTTCCAAACACTAAAAATTTGCTTTAAGGGGACTCCTAGTCATACACTTGGAAAATTTACATTTCCTGTGCATCTAATTACAGTTTAAAGTGTCGGAAAAATGTACCAAACGCCGAAAATTAAAATACCGCGTCCATTTTTACGAAGTCCTAATTTTAAATGCATTTTCCAAATCTCGTATTTTACTGACAGTCTTTGGGCCTTTAATTAATATAAAGGATATTTTTATTTCATATGAAAAACGTGAGCTGAATCCTGGACAACCAAGGACGATGTTAATTTAGAACATATATCTTCGCTATTTTGAAATAAGTTAAACTTTTTAGAAAAATTGCATTCAAATATGACTTTAGTCTTGACTTTTCTAATTGTTAATTACTCTTTTAATCCTTTTAGTTTCCACCTGAAAACAATGTTTGAAATAGGCTTATACGGCAAGCTGCAGGACCAGAAACCAACCCTATTTTTGAAGTTTCTTTTCAAAAACTGCTTTAGAGTAAATTCGAGTATGAATTAAAAGTTAAAGGAGATCAAATGAGCGTTCAATTTCAACCGCCGTTATTAAAAATATATCAAATTGTAGTTTCCGTTTACAAGAAATTTCGAATATTATCTATATTATCTCTTGCAAAGTGATTGACAAATTGTGCACGAATTTCTGTGTTTTAGCTTAAAAAGATTATTTTAGTTCAAATTCGCATGCTATTGAACTAACATCACGCTTTCATATCAGCTATTCGCTGATAAAGCTAAAAATGTTTCTTAAATTTTTCAATAACGATTATCTCTTATTCTGATTTCAGAATCAACTAACTAATCTACATTAAAATCGCCTACTTTAAATAAAAATACAAAAATCGTGTCGGCCAGTTTATAATTAATAGCGCTCCTATTTTTAGTCCACTTATGAGCTTCATTCCAAAATTTTACACATAATAAAAAACAAACTAGTACATGTATAAATTTTCTCAACATAATACACATTCCAATCCTGTTATTATTTGCTCTTAATCAATGCTCTAAAATATCGGCATCGAAATTCGAAAACGGTCTCAAAGAAAGAAAAATGCACTAGAGCAATTCTCCAAAGTAGGTACATACATTCAAACGCACACACTCACAAAAAGGTAAGACCCATGCACCACTGGAAGTGCATCTTATTGCGGCGCGAACGTGGCGAAACACCACCGGGAAACACATAGCTCGGACCGGGCGGCGCGCTCGATATGGACGACGTCAACGGTGTAGATTCATCCGTCATTTTGGCAACGCGGAATCTCACGAATTTAAAATTTTCAAAATTTTACACAAATTAGGTCACTTTCCGCCAAAGCCCTCGATCGATTTGCACAAATTGTGTAGGTTGCCAGAGCAAATCCGCTGCAGTAAGCAGCCACCGCACGACTAACTTGCCATCCATTACTAGAGCGCGAGTGCAACAAACGCAGTGGAGCCCAATGCCGCCAGCTCACCGCATTAGCAGTTGTAGGGCTTCAGCTGAATTACAACTGCACCGCAGTCGCTTACGAAAACTATAGGTCCAACAAACACCAGCAGCAGAAGGCATCTTTAGTGTGCTTTGCAAGTCAGTCAGAGCCTATGACTTAGAAGCCATTTACGAAGCTGCGTCTTATCTGCGCAGTGCTGCCTGCGACACGACACTACAATGCATGTCATTCAAGAGCAGGCGATCGTTTGAAGTTGTTGCTGTACATTCCATCGTAGCAATATTAAAATCAAATTTCAATCAAATTCCACACATTGAAAGCTCACTAATCCACAACCCATAAAAAACATGTACCTCGATTAAAATTTCAAATCATTTTTAAACTTTACAAAGGCGCGCAAGTTGCTAGAGCTTGATGCTTTGCTACCTCCATATGCAACGTTAGGCAGGGAATACATATTCGGTTTGAGTTTGGAATGGTTGATTTTAGCTTTGGATCGGAAATATGGCGATCAATTATTGAATTTTAATTTTAGCATAGCATCGCTCATGTCCATTTTATACCCTACACCAATGGTAATAGGGTATAATAACTTTGTGCGAAAATTGGAACGCATTAAAGGAGCCGTCCTACGTAGAAGGAATATATAGAAATGATCAGAATCAATTTCTGTCTTAATTTGCGGTTATCCGTCTGTCAGTCTGTCTGTCTGTCCGTCTGTGGTCGCAGGGGAGAAAGAAGGAGTTGTCCGATTTGAACCAAATTTGGTACACAGTGAGAGTGAACCCTAACTAAGTTTAAGTTCCGATATTAGCCAAATCGATTGAAGGGCACGCCCACAATGGGCCTGTAAGTCTCACTATCTCGAAATTTTTTCGGAAAATGGCTAGAATTTGCCTAATTACTCATTCATAAGAATAATATTAATTACTCTAGTTCAGGGATAGGTGTTCTATGTCATAGGAAATTGTCAAAATGGGTGTAGTTCGCCCACTATATAGGCGGAAAAATTGTTCCGGTAAAATGGCTCGCAATTGACTATTTATGAATTTAATCGAATGAAATTCGATTCGACTCCATACAGAAAAAGAGGCGTGGGCCGCCTACTATATAGGCGGTAAAGGGTAAATCCTCATAACTCCATAACATATACACCAGAGCGTCCATATTTGGTCACTCATTGCTGGTAAGAATATGGGCGTGGTCCGCCGGCCATGAAGGCGGTAAATTTAGTGCGCCTACAATTTCATTTCTTTCAGTGCATTATCACCCCACTCGGTTACTTTGTGTAGGGTGTTACTTGTTCTTCCCTGTCTGTGCTGATTGGCTGCTGTTGTATTTAAAATAATAGCAGTACTTTTCCTTTCGCGTCTGTCCATTTCTTAGTCTTTACTCGTCTGACCCCGGAATCTGAGTTAATGTGATCTAATGCTGTATCGTATCTATATAATATAAATTTGTATGCCTATATAGTTGTGGCGCCGCTGTGGCTTAGTGAAATCATATGATGGTGCGAAAAATGCAAAGACGCAAGTATAACCACATCAAACTGTTTGCAGAGCACTTGTTCGAACAGATGAACGCAGTTAATTTCCAGTGCAGCAGCACGTCTTCTACACCGGCTGCATGATGGAAAATGCTTGCCAGTCGAATTGCTACTTTCAATTCGACCGGCTTCAGATCTCCGTCATAGCGGGCCGAGTAATTGCCAAGGATGGGCTTCTCAAGATCATGTACTCAAGCATGTTGTGGTGCAGGCAGCTGCGACAGCATATCAAAAACAAACTAACAATAGGTCTCATTTGAAATTTCATATTTATAAATAAACAAATAACTTAAGCTACAGTTGGTAACAGTAGTGCCTGTGCTTCAAATGTCCATGTCCTCATCGGGCTTCTTATACGAATCGCATATATACTCATAGGTCAATTTCAAAAGATATTGTAACGATTTGTCGTGCACGAGTGGACCCAAGTCTGAGCTATGCAAAAAGTCCTCCATGGGCGGCAGGAATGCATCAATATCGCCATCTGAACAATCAAGAAAAATATAGTAAATGAAGAAGTGAATTGGAATCATGTTAAACATACCCATCAAATGGCACACTTCAATCAACTTGAAAAAGAGTAAATTTTGTAAATAATCGACAGCGCGGTTCGTGTCATATTTAGTCCAATTATCGCGCAGTATGGCGGCGCACCAAATCTTCTGACGCGCTTCGTATGGTTCTTCCAAGTAATTGAGCAGCTCAAGGGCTTTGCGAAAATCAAATTCATTCGCTGTATCATGTTCCTCGGCGATGAAAAGCTGAATTGAAAAGCATCAAATTATTAAATATACAACAAACAGTGTTACTACGCTTAAACGCGAGTGCTTACATTTATGATTTCCTCGACTTTCAGTACTTTCTGGTTCTCGGTATCATACCCGAACGCTTCTAGCAAGTGTTCATTTAGCTGCTCCTGATAGTCTATCACACTGAGTTCGACGTTTATATTATCCACTTGCTGCGTTAAATCCGAATCGGCAGCAGCAAACACAGCCAATTTAGCCAGAGAGAGCATAGACTAAATCGTTTCGATAAACAAACATGTGCATATGAGTTTTACAAAAAACAGGAAAAAGCAAATATGTATAGAGTTCACCTTTTTTCTTTGCACAAATTCCGTTTCGCTTTGTGCAAGTTGAAAGAGTATTTTCGCAGCGCGTTCAAAGTCACCATTAAAAACCAACTGTATCCAGCCCAGCGTGGGGTGATCCCGCATAAACTGCGAGAGTGCCGCCTGGTTGCCCTTGAAACGTTCGAACACCTCCCCCTGGCGGTTCTGGCGCAGATGCCAGTTGATTGCGAATTGCGAGAAATCATATTCTTCGTACTTCTTTATGTAACTGTCCAGACGCTCCTGATTGTCAGTTTCATCGCAGATAATGACCAAACTGTGGAAATCTAAATACTTTTCGGCCAATTTCGCAGCGAACTCTAACTGCCGATCCTCAACTGCAAAGCGAGAGGTATACATTTAATACATAACATGCATGCTTCAAAGTCGCATCCAAACACTCACTCAGTATAGATATCAAGTCTCTGCGTTGTGACTCAAACTGCTGCAGCAACACGTTATATTTCTCCGTGTCGCGCACACTGTCTAAGTAATTCTTGCGGCCATCCAAAATGAAGTCGATTAATTCGAGAATTTGCTGATACAACTTCTGCTTGATTTCTGCCTCAACGGCGCAGCGTGCGCCGTAACGCACTGAAATGTCCACCAAGTGCGAGAGCGCATCGCGCAGACCCACATTGCCAGACATAGCGGTCCAGGGCATGTACTCAAAACTGTCCAACTTGTCAGCGGGCAGCATGAAAATTGCCGCGTTCTGCTCACGGAAGTTAATCACTTCGGTGAGCACTTGCAAGACGATCGCGTTAATATCGCATATGAAAGAAGCCAACGAGGTCGTTTGGTGCTGTGACTCGATGCGTGCATCGGCCACATCGCAGAACGTCTGAAAAATGTCCTGAAATTTGCACAGACGCACATAGTACACATCCTGCGCGGTGAGATTTCCCTGGGGCTGCTCTTTCCACATTTCAACGACACGATTAATAGCCTCGTCGATCAGCTTGGAGTATCTGTAGAGCAGTTTTAATTAATATAATTAAAGCAGGTTGTTTTCTTTAGAGAGCACGGCACTCACTTATTTTGTGCTGTTCTCAAAGCAATGGCGGCAATGATTTTCTCGTTGATATCCGCAATGATAAAGCAAGTGGACTTTAGCACGTTTCCACCACCAGAAGAAGGTACAGCGTTCAGCTAAAAGCATAAAATGAACATCTAAATAAGAACAAACTAAGATGTAATTGTGCTTACCTTATCCCAAATGCCTGTAGAATGCAAAAACTCTACAAAGTGTCGCAAGGCCAAATTCTTTTCTTTCAGCTGTGTAAGTATTTGCAAGGAGGATGAACTACCCAGCGCATGTTTACTGTTACCTCCCTCACTCCAGTGCTGCTCCCAACGTGGATCAGCCGCCGGAACATCTTCAGCCAAGTCCTCAGCAATAGTGATCACCATTCTGCAAACAATTTTTCATTTCGAAAAAATTTGTAAAATTTTTATTGACTAGCTCACTTATCCAATTGGCTAACGCCCGAGAGTGCAGTGTCTGTCGTGTTCCGAAGCAACTCGTTGAGTATTTGATTGCACATGCTGTTGTTGCGCTTGAGGCGATACACGAAGGCGGCCTTCAATTGGCTGACCTCATCCTTATACTCGTTGTAAATCGCATCTGGGTCCAAGTCGAACATGTGCAAATTCTGCTCACTCGCCGCGCTGCCTACTGCCATAGTCTGCTCACGCATGCCGCCATCAGAGAGCGGTATATATACATCCGGCGACGGACAGGAAGCATTCATGTAGTCGGAATTGTCAAAGTCACCGGGTGTAACGCAGACAAGGCCGTGGGTACGGCTGAAAAAGAGCGGAATTTGACCACAAACAGCCGCGCTCAGTATGCAATCGTCCTGCAGGTGGAATTCAATCTTCTCCGCCTCCAGTTCAGACATTGATGAATTGCCCAGGCCGAGACCAAGCGGATAAATCACCTTGTCCGTGTACAGATAGAGTTGCGTACGGCATATGACGAAACGCAGCTTGAGGCAGTCACGCTTAGTACCACTACTGTAAAACTGTGTTAACTTGAGCGGCGTAAAGCTGAGCAGACGCACGGAGTCCGCCATTGCAGTTAGTACAGCTTCGGAAGGTAAAACAATTAATTTCTATGATTAGAATGTTTAGGTGGAAGAATTTGTAACGTACCAATGCCATAGTACATCTGCGGTGTATGCACCGAATTCACAGCCCCTGCGAGCACATACAATTTTTGCTCGGAGAGATGCATGTCCAGCAGGTGCAACTCTACATCGACGTTCTCCGCCCGAATATTCCAAAATTTATGCTGAAACTCATCGCGTATCCTGCGTATGACCTCGCAGTCTTCGTAGAGCAGCTGCTCCGTGCTGCCATTATTGGATATGCGCCAACGCTGTATCCAGCGATCTGCTAGCACCGTAATCACTGCATCTCGCTCCGCAGTTTCCTCACAGGCAATGCTCACAAATTTCTATCAAGTTATATAAGATTATTAATAATTGTCGAACATTTTCCCAACCAACTTACGTTTTCCTTGTCACTGCCGCTGTTCATGCCAATGATTATGGAGGCGAACTTCTTGCCAAAGCCACCAAGGAAGCCAAAGGGCTGACGTATGGTCTTGTGCTGCAGCACGTGGCGCCCGTTAATCAGTTGCAGCTGCAAGAACACCAAACTGCAGGTGGTGGTCACGAGCAGATAGCCCTGCTGCTGCGGCACTTCCAGCAGATGGTCGAATTCCTGCCCATCCAAGATGCCCGTTACATCCACCGACGACCCGTCGTGCGCAATGGACGGCCAATAGCGTACATCGCCGGTCGGAGAAACGGCCACGCAAGAAGCCATCTGTTGTCCCTCGCCGAGAAACACGCTAACCAGCGAAGCTTTGTGTCCAATGTCGCAATGCGGCAGGGTCAGTTCCCGGCATTGCGCCATAGCCCCACCACGGCGTTGTGGCGTACGCACCAAATCCTTGGCATTGCTGCGAGGAGGCGAATTCCCGCCCACTCCTGCTTTGCGTGTGTCCTTGTACTGCCAGACCAAAAGGCGGCGTCCGTGCACTACCCACGCCCACCCATTTTGCGAGCACATCACTGACACGCTCTGACTCTTCTCGTTGAACGTCAACGCCTCATTCACCAGCACCGGCAACTGGAATCCAAAGTTCTCAACCACATGGTAATCCGAACGAATGCCCAGAATTGACTGCATAGAACGTCCGGAAACGCTGAAACGACTGCCAACAAAGTGATTGCCAACTTCATTTTGGCCAATTTAAGGAAACGTACCTCTGTCCCGCAGAAGAATTTGCGGCGGCTGCTGCTGCTTTTTTCAACGCTGGGCTTCCCAAGTTCGCGGCATGAAATGATTTCCGGCCGATTGTTGTGCGTGAACTAGCACTACTGCTGCTGCCGAAAGGACTGCGCGACGCGCCACCATAAAGCTGCTGTTGCAGAGATTTATCCATATCTTTTAATATATGATTTACAATTTTCCGTATTTCTATAACAAATTGCAAGAACTGCGCGTTGCCAACTGCTTGAGCAATAGATTGGTTGTTGTTCCATTGTTAGTTTGGTTGGCACACAATTTGCGAAGAAGAAGCATGCAACTTATAAATCAGCTGTGCAGGAAATCAACTATTTAAAGAAAACGCCAGTAAATGTAAAGAAAGGAGCAGGAACCAATCGTCACTCTTTTCAGCGCCACCCATCAACTTTAATTGAACAAATGTAAATGGCGCATTGGACCAAGAACCAACCGTCTGGCAGTGCCACCAGACGCAAATGGAATTTAGAAGGTAGGAAGGAAGGAAATACCCTTGTTAGTTGGCGAATTGGGAATACAATAAGTTGAATGAAAATTGTGTCGAATCCACAGATCGCGCGTCGCTTAACAATTTGAAGTATCACATTGCCGCCGAGGGTTGTTCTGATGTGCAGTACGACTTGGCAAGACAACTGCTGGACAAGACCATTGGTAAATAAGCTTCAGGCTGTGCATTAAATATTTTGACGATCTGAAACGTATCTTTAATCCTTAGATCAAAATGAGGAAGCGTCCAGTGAACAGGCCGTGCACTGGCTGCTGCGCGCTGCTCAACAAGGACACGAGGAAGCCGCTAAGTTGTTGCGGCAGTGCTATGAAGACGGATGCGGCATCACAGTCGAGAATGAGTCCGAGGTGCGTTGCTGCTTGTCAATGACGCCAGGCGAACGTGCTGCACGCAAGGCTGCACGGGAACTCTTCGCTTGTTTGTCCAAAGGCGGTGAGCACATTACACCCAAACAGTTGGAGCGAAAAATGCGTGAGATCTACAAAATGCAGAAGAAGCGGCGGCGTCGTGGCTACTCCACGTCCACTTCGGAAGATGAAGAAGACACTAAAGATGAAAGACAGCGTGAACCCTTGGAAGATGCCACATCCGCTGTGGGTAATGGTCATATACATTTGAGACACCGACGCCGCCATCAACGACGGCGTGCAGATAGTGATCTGCGACCCCCTACTGCTGCAGAAGCAGCTCATATCATTACCGAAGAGAACCTTGTCTCTGCGGCAGTAAACTACGCCGCCGGTCGCTTGCCAACGGTGAATGATACACTCACACTCTCTGTGCCCCATCCGGGCAGCTTGGATCATGTGCCCTGTTTCCACCGCTTGCTCTTTCATCCGTTCATATTCTTTACGCTGCTATATCATCGTTTCATCAACTTAATTTCATCGCTGCCCGGTAGCGTGCCGGTCAGCGTTCGTCTGGCTGTGCTATTCTTGGTCTACTGGCTGGCCTCCAATGAGAACTTGACCGTGTTTCTGCCTGTGGGATTTTACTACATCTGCTTGGCCATAATGATCTGGTCCACATGTAAAATGCTGAAGTCCAAGCATGACTTCATAGACTTTCGCATTTGGTCGGGCCTCTTTCTCAGCTACGGCGATCACAACATAGAAGCAAACACCTCGGAGAATCGCTTTCTCAAGAACAACATGAAGCCCTACTTATATTTTTTTTGCGCCTTTGTGGGCAATCTGACTGTGTACCCGCTGATAGCGAGCGAATGGCTGCCGCACTCGGAATTGACTATCGTCTCCTGCGTCTTCGTATTCGTTTCACTAGCGGCATTTATGTTCTCCTCCACTTACCGTTTTCCCGACTGGATTGTACTAGTATCGTTCGGCGTAAATGTGCTGGCAAAATACCCTTACGAAATGGACGACGTGGTGACTACGGGTTGGCGCTTCTTGGACTTGAAGGTGCCGACCTTCTGCTCCTTCGTCATTGGCAACGGAATTGAGTTCTGCTTGAACTGTCGCACCGCGCTGTACCTTCTGATACCAGGATTTCTGGTGCACCTCGCAAAGCGCTCCAACTGGCATGGCACCTACACATATCTCATTCCGCATTGCGTTACACTCAGCTGGTTGCAGTTGTGCATCAGCTCTTCACAGAGTGCCACAATGTTCGGCACAATGCGCGCCACTCTGGGCCTGGCCGGAATTTTGCTCTTCTTACCCCTCTTCGGCATAGTTTCGTTGCTCATACCCGTGTTCGTGGCCATCGAGTGGATGGGCTTTGCAGATCCTGGCATCCGTCTGGGCAGCACCGTTGGTGCAGCGATATTAGCCTTGCTTGCCTCCTGTTTCCTAGCTGTCAATCGCACTACTCAAAAGTACATAACCGCATTCCAGGTATGCAGCCTCTTAAACAATCATCCAAAGATTATGTTTTATTATTTCAAATGAAATTGTATCTTCCAGGTCATAGCTTGCATCATTGCTGCCTCCGTCCTGACTTTCCCCTATATGACATCGAACTTCAACAAGGACACGCCTCGCTTTGGAGACATTCAACCGGATGAGAAGCACATAATCCGCACGAGCACTGTCGATGATCGCATGCCGGACGTACCTGACCATTACCTAAGTTGGCAACGTTTCTACACTCTCTGCGGCCAACCGGCCTGGGAAAATCACAACAAAATAAGAGCGCAGTTGCGATGCTCCCATCTAGACGGAATGCGAGTGGGCTGGGAAGGCGCAGTCACACAGGTTCAGATAAGTCGTGTGAGCAACACACTCGGCGCATACTTTTCGAAGTACTTGCCGCGTTGGCTAGCCAACTTGTTGCACTGCCTCTATGGGCAGAGCATAAGTGATGAACTGGAATGCGACAGCGAGGCGGATGCGCTTTGTAGCGAACTTCAACGTGTACTCAAAGCAAGCCATTTGGAAGGCAGATGCTCCCTGCACAAATGGAACTTATACGAGTACGAAGTTCGCGTGCGCATGTCTGGTGGCCTGCTGAGTAAGGGTGCTGAGGTTGTGCTTCAGGCGGGTCACAAGTTCGGCAACTTCACTCACAAGCTGGCCGCCGGCGACAGGGTGTTCTTTTATGGCACTTTGTTCAACAGCCGCCTCTTGTCGAACGGCGATCGCGAGGACTTTATGTTGGGCTCCACTCACACGCATGTGCGGTTGGCAGCAATCGAATGTGTGCTCTGTAACAACAAGGAGATGCCAGCGATTACCGTGCAGCACATTGTCAAGTCACAAGTTGACGCGCGCATGCGCGACCTCTTGCGCGGCATCAAGTACCTTTTGAACGTGTTACTAAATCCACTCATCACATTCAAGTAATTTTAAAAATACTTTTTTTATTTTTAACTATAACTCCCTGTCGAATTCTAAACACTACTTTCAACAACAAAAATCATTAAAATATTAAAATGTTATGTTAGTTCAAATTCAAATATTTTAATTACTTTCTAAATTATGTCATAGATTACGTTCCCAAGCAAATGCGCTTCATTTGCGAGTCCTTCTTCTTTAATAGGAACAGTCAAATGTTCGTTTCGCCATGCTTACTATGGCCAAACGAACATTCTCGGGC
Organism: Neria commutata; assembly: GCA_963457695.1. NCBI lineage: Eukaryota > Metazoa > Arthropoda > Insecta > Diptera > Micropezidae > Neria > Neria commutata. The sequence continues at coordinate 4,365,318 of OY735245.1, forward strand.
CCCTTAATTTGACCGTTGCATAAAGAAAATTGCTTAAAATTTTTTAGGGAAACGGAAAGCGGAAAAGGCGAAAATTCTGTTACTGTTTACATTTCAAAATGAGTCAAATATCATTTTTATATGAAAATTAACTATTATTGTGCAATTTGAAAAGCATATTGAATGTAAATCTTCTAGATTAATAAAACTGCACAAAATGTTACAGTTGTCAACTTCTGCCCTTACATTTCCATCCAATTAAAACCAAAAGGAATTTCAAAGTCAAATCTTTATTGATAAAAATATTAACTACACATATCTTTAGTTATGCATTTGTAGTGACCACATTTGACATTATAAATAGGCAAAAAGGTGTGCATGACATTACTTTAATAACAAATTATATGCGCTTGAAATAATTGCGCCAAAAAGAGCACAACTTTGCGTTAATATTTACTGCATATTGCAGAATTTTCACATAAAATAGAAGGCACACACATAAAATATAGATATATAACTTTACTTCCCCGTAATTTGATGGCATGACACTTTCGGATTGTTTAATTATTCGAAAACGTACCATTTCGTACCCGATAGAAAAATTTTGATTCACTAGTTGCATGAAACACTAGTTGTTTCTGCTTAGCATATGAATAGTGATGCCTCCAAACATCTTATCTCTTTTTCTCTCACGTGAACATGGTACCCATTTACATTTTTAACAAATTCCAGCTTCTGGAATGGAAAGAGGGAAAGTGGAATGAAACGAAAGTGCAGGGTTGTATTGAGCGGATGAAAACTGTAGTGGGAACTTGAAAATGAATAATGGGCAGAAAATGTTATTCAGTGGCAATGGCTGTAAATGTTGTAATTTTGTTCTAGTTGCGTGTAGCCAATCGCGAGGAAGGGACCTTCACTTCCTTTTTTTTGCTCGTCAAAGCAGGGAAGCTTCTTCTTCTAAGAGCTTTTTATTCTCAGGGGACCTTTTTTTTGCTCATCAAACATAACTCATTCCTGTCCTAAAAATTTTTATTCTCAAGGTACGAAATTTATAGAAAAGGTACATTTTTTTTAAAAACTGAGCTACGGTTTTTATTTTGGCCCAGCCAACTCTGCTCATATTCCATTCCAATAAAAAATTTCGTCACTTCTGCGTCGATATTTTAGAAGTGCGGTCGATTTGCTTGCAGCGTTTTTTAATTAGAGCAAATTAAGCAAAAGTTAGGAAATTTATAATTTACTATTTGTCATAATGATACCAGCAATCACATCGAACGAGAAGCTCCAGAGCGTAATTATCAGCACTGGTAATATCCTAAATGTGGACAGCAAGCTAGCTCGCAAATCAAGTGAAGAATTGCTCGACGGTTTGGAGTTGACGCTGAAGTGCAACGATTCCGTGAATCATGTGGAGCTGGACGCACTGTCAGGACAAGTGTTGCGTGCCACAAAAGAGCTCAACCAAAAACTGACGGAGAACGAACGTCCGGCTATCAGTATCGGCGCGAAAATTTTTCTCAACAAAAACTCCAGTGCCTACATTCAGCAGGCCATTGCGGCGTTGTTACAAATACTCGACGTGCAGCAGGTGGATAATGTGGTGCTCGCCTACCACCCAAATCCGGTGTTATCCATCTCAAACTCCTTGCCCTCAACGCCGAACACGACTGATGGCGGTGGTGGCTTCAAATGGCACAGCTATGCCGCGCAGAGCGTAGATGAGCTGAAGCAGCTGTGGAGTTCCCTAGAGCAGTTCAAGCTACGCAAACAGGTCGCACAACTAGGCATTGCGGATCTAGACATTGACACGCTGCGCGAATTGCATGAAGCTGCGGAAATGCCACCCACCATTGCGCAGGTCAACCTTTCGTCGTGCTGCAAAGTGCCTACTGAGCTGAAGGATTTCTGCGCTCAGCACGACATACAGTTGCTCACACACAGCGACCCCGAGATACTGCTGCTCGACGAGCAGTTCATCGTTCCGGGCTATACGGTGGACTGGACCTTGCGCTACCAAGTGCATGTGCGCTGCCGCGGCGTGCTCACTGCCAAGGGCTATATACTGGGCGCGAGCAAGGAGTCGACGAGCGCTTGAGTGCGGTGCATTGCAGCAGGACAAAACAAGATAAATACGTGATTTTACTACCATTTCTGAGACGCTATAGAGGGTTGCAATAGTGGGGGGAAGTAGGGACGCAGCAGCGGGATCGATTGGGCAACGAGCACTTAAGGGCCTTAACTGCCTTTTCGGCACTTTCTTAGCAAGTGGGGGACCAGACGTTGTTCGTATGCCCCCGCTTTAGTACTTATATTGTTAAATATTGATTAAATATTTTTATTATATTTTGTACCCTTACAAGTAAAACAATTGCTTTTGGACAGTGACGACGATGACGATAGTGCGACTTGGAGTTTGTCAAAAGTGACGCAAACGCTGTACTGTTTTTTTTTTCAATTACGCTAAAGTATTTTATTAACTGTTTACCTTTCTGTTCACATGTGGTCATAATGCGCCATCTTGTGGCATGGCATGAGGCTTGTCGCAGACAAAACAAAACTATTTAAGTGGCTATTTTAAATGTTAAAAATTCAAATTTGTACCAAAATCAAATTGAAAATCAAATGTTCTATTTCTGGTTCGTTCAAACAAAACAACAACAAAATACAGCCGAACCGAAAACAGCCGTATCAATCATGAATCTGTATGTTTTTTATACTTATGTATGTTTATATGTGCATATTTTTCCAAAACGTACATGTATATGTGCATATGTGCCTAGCAAAAATGACTTAACTAACATTGTGAAATTATGCGCGCGTGGAGATTTCGTCACAACCGCGAGAGCGATAGAGAGCGGAATTATTTCGCTTAAACCACCAGCCGTAATATTTCAAGCGGGGATGTACGCTTGCTTGTTTGCTGGCTTTCATCAAGGGCTCATATCATAGGCATTAGTTCAAACGATCGTCGATTTTCGCCGTCACCGCTGTCGCCTGCAAGTGGCGATAAACTTGATTTGAGTCATTTTTACTCGGCACTGTTCGTACGTGTGCGTACAATCATTTAAATGTAATTATATTTACTTTGCCACATTATACATATATTTCACAAATAAAATATTTCAAGCGCAAGCAACACTACCACAACCTGGTCTTTATCTCCTTGCATCTGAATGTGTAGTGGGTACATAGTATATATGTATGTATAATAATAATGGGTACTCAAAGAGAAGTATCTACTATGTATGTGCATGTAGCATGCATCAGCTGATTCGAGATCTGTGCCGCTGATTGCGGTCCAGCGGCATTGCAACAAATCAAATTCGCATTCCAACTGATTGTAGGCGACCATAAATCTTCGCGATTATGTCGTTAGATTCAGCCCCGATTTGAGATTAGTTCACAATTTTAATTATGGGAATATTCCTATATGAGAAGGCTTTAGCGTAGGTGCAGTCATAAACATATGTATGAATGATGTGCATCTATATAACATACCATATCATTCAATTGATATATGACTCGGCACAGTACTTGAAAAGCAACTTATTTGATTAGATAGCGAAAATAATTTACCAGCATGTGTGGCCTTCTTTAATATATCTGCACGCACACTCGCGCAACAACACTTTTGTGCCTGTATTACACGCACACGCACTTACTGCATTTATATATAAAAATATATAAGGGTATTTATATTATAAATTCAAAACGTTTTCATGCTCGCTTTGATATCGGACATGCATGCGCGTACGCCAGTATGCACATACATACATATGTGTATATGAGTATATACACGCACACACATGCTCATGTCGATGAATGAACTTAATAATTTATTAATGATTCTCAGCATGAGTCTGCGTTTTGTCAGCAGTTTCTATTTTTAAGAAAACTGTCATTTGGTAAAAGTGCTTGATATTAAAAACCGAAAATGTGGGATGACGTGAAGTGTAGTTCTTCTCTTCATATATAACTTTGTTTGCCCGTCCACATTCGATTTTGCTTTCCACGGTCCGGGGACACATCTATGCTGTTGCCGTAATTATACCCTACACCTATGGTAATAAAGTATAATAACTTTGTGCGAAAATTGTAACGCATTAAAGAAGCCGTCCTAGGTATAGACATAAGTACATATATAGAAATGATCAAAATTATCTTGATCGGTTGACCGTCCGTCTGTTTGTCTGTCCGTCTGTGCGCGCCGGAGAGAATGAAGTAGTTGTCCGATTTTTACCAAATGGTACACACTTAGAGCAAACTTTAACTTACGAGTGAGTTCTAAGATTAGCAAAATCGGTCGAAGGACACGCCCACAGTAGGCCTGTAAGTCCCACTACCTCTGATTTTTTTTCTGATCTAGTAGTTTGTCAAAAATGGGCGTGGTCCGTCCACCATGTAGGCGGTAAATTTAATACACCTAAAAATTAATATCTTTCAGTGGACCCACCGTCCCACGCCTTATTAGGTGTAGGGTACTATTCTGTCGGTCTAACCCGACTGATGTTTCTTTACTTGTTTTATGTTGAAATCGCGCTAATTGATTCCTGGAATACGCCTTACTTTGGTCGAGATTTTCAGAATTGCCAATATATCCATCATTTGCTTTATAAAGTTTAGAGCATTTCCGATGGACAGGACTTCAATAAGGAAATATTTGTTACGAAAACCTAAATTTAATGCTCGAGAAAATATTCACACATATTTTAGTTATTTTTCTGTTGAACTAATTTGCATTATATTTTCCCGACTGCTAAAATGTATATTCCTAGGAATAGGCATAGGAATGATAAGTAATTGCCTGATGAAGAAACACATTTCTAGTATTCCTAAGAATATTCACTTTCTGCATGAATTCAGTTCCATTCGTTTTCATATTACAAATCGAAATACTTATTGAAATACATATTCAATAAATTGCATAATTCTCAAAGGACTGTGCTCTCAAGTTCCGACTACCGATGTGCAAATCTGCTTGGCAAACTGGTTTCAGCATTTACGCGTTCATTCAACGAACTTCATTGTAAGAAGAAAAAAAATGTTTGCTCAGTTGTCTTTATTATGTGAAAATTATAAATTTGAACGGATTGGAGTACGTGACTAATGCCAAAAGTCTTTGCATTATTCATGATTTCATTATGTGAAAAATGCCGGCTTTTGACATGGAATCAAAAATGCTTTAAACAAACTGTAGTGAGAAGAAATGTAAGCAGCGTTATGGTATCTGCATATAGCAAATCTGTCAGACTTAAGAGTTATTACCGTGCTTCTTAAATTGTGCTCTGTTGATCTGTTCGAAAATGTTATTACTCCGAATTACAGCTCTTTGCATATTCCCTAGCCCTCTCTATCGCTAAATTGTTCGCTGCAGTTGAAATCGTAACGTTAAAGTAACCATCATAACCATCATAGTATATTATAATTTTAAATGCATAATTGGCGCAGCTTATTAGCAATATTTTCATGGCAAACAAGAGACAGCGCCACGCAGGGAAATCATTTTGAAAAATGCGCCCTTTATTTAGATGGCATGCGTCTGCTAAATATCGAAACTAGTGACCTCTCGCATCAAAGACCAAGCACTTATCCACCGAGCCACTGCGAAGCCTTGCTGTCTTTAAATCCAGCAGATCCAAAATCATGCCCCCTCCCATTGCACGAATCAAATCAATTGTAATACATATGTATGTATATTTTTTGATAAAATTACACCATAACAGATATTGAGTCTTTATTACTGCAATTGAATAATTAAATATTTTACATGCTAGAGAAATATTGAAATGGAATGAACAGGAGTTGCCAACAAACACGAATACTCGTGCATAACAAAATTGAGAATATTGCTTAACCTAAAACTAAAATGTTCTGACAAATAGAAATTTGCAACTCCTGCGAAAACAGACAAACGTTTCTATTATATGGCATTACAATGAGCAAATCAATTACATAATATATGATTACTCATATGGACGTGATGATCTTATTTAGTTAGTCGGAATGAAGTTACATGCAGTTCCGATTTGTCTATTTATACTATATATATGATATACTACAACATTAATGTGGATTTTAGATAACAATTATATTTTTTGTATCTATTTCGTACTTTTAATTACATATAAGTAATGCCTTTTGTGATTCTCTACATTATCTTACTTTTATTCTTGAATATCTTACTTGCAGTTTTTGGGCTCATTTTGCTTTTGTTTTTCAATTAAAATCCAAAAAGGGACGGACGGTTCACTACTGGCGTATTCCCCAGAAACTACACAATACAATACACAATACTAGTACATTGAAAATCGCATAAAACTCGTACGCATACATAATAAAAAATACAATGCACAAATCTCTTTCAACATCAAGTTTTGACAATATGTCAATATGGCAATACAATAGCAAGCAGAATTGAATTGAACAGCTGCCGTTGTAAAACTAACAATCAAGTGCTTTGTTTAGCCAATAATTCGTTGTCGTTCTCCAAACTGGTTATTTGCTTACAAAAAGCTACAATACTCTCGGCTATAAGTAGCAGTTTCAAAATGCGGATATTGTGCGGTTTTAGGAATGGCGATTACAAGAGCAAGACTGGAGGCTGTGAAATCGACCTGAAACCGACTGGTATGAGTCGACTGTAAAATAAGGCGCGAACTCAAAAGCGAATGAACAGTTTTCAAAAGAAAATGTGCAGATTTTTCGTCCAGAAAACTGATTTTGAATGCTCCGCCTAGAAGGAGCCGAGTCGTTTTTCGGCACGTTTTTCATGTAATTTGTAACACTTTTTTCCAAAAAATTAAACTCACTCAAATGAGTACTCTCTCTACTATAAAAATTACGCGTAATAACGCTCTCCCGCCTACTCGACGTTCCGGAAGTTGACTTTGCTCGATGCCATTTGGTATGCGATACTCAGGATATCTCCTTAGAGAATCTGCAATCAATTTATAATTCAAAACAAAATTGGAAGTACATTTTTGTGCCAGATTTTTAAAGTTTTTTTGTGTTCAACTTCAGTTTTAAGCGTATCAAAAGATAGTAAAAAAAATTAGATACCGAGAACTAAATGGATTCAAAACGAGATAATTTTATAAGCTTTTAACAAAGGAAATATCTGTTAAATGGGTTATGAAAATATCTTGGGTACCGACTTTATAAAAAATGTGTTCGAGAAAATTGCATTCGAAGTTTCGTAAAGGAATTTCAATGTGTATAAAAAAACTGAAATACAATTTTCGCACTTGTCTGTTCAATCTATATTTATTGCATCTAACATATCTCAAAAGTTACTAAACATAAAATTTGCAAAAAAAATTTAAATTTCGTTGTTCGCAAACTTAAATTATCCGCGAATTTTAGTACACATTTAAATTGCATATGAAATTAATATAGTTCATGCTTGCATCTTAAATGCACTGCAGCTTGATATAAATCAAGATCTATATAGATTTGTTGTTGTACTCGAAAGACCAACACATGTACATGCATGCATTTGTATTGTAATCATATTTGAAGAAGCTTTAAAGCGTTTATATATTATTTTTGTTGTTGTTGTATTCGTTTCTTGATTAAAGTAATTGTATTCACTTTTAGTTTTAAGACCAGGTTTCTTAGTCAAATGGGTTTTTTTCATAAGATTTAACGTTTGTTTCTTTTCCGGGAAATCGATTCCCAACTAAATTCGCACTTTCAATTCATGGGTTTTATATGCTAAATTCTTGTTAGGTTCGTTTAGGCTAATAGTGCAGGTTATGTAATTGAATTGTAGTTTAGTTTGAATTGAAAACAATATAACAAATTTTGTTAGCCCTTTTTATTATACATTAAAGAAGTTCAAAATCAAAAATATTTAATTGGAAATGATTTGCGGGCTTTCCATTTGTCTTTTTACAGCTCAAACAAAGAAATGCAACTTTTTTATAAAATGTTGCTATACTTCCGCTGATATTTCCTTGTGATTAAACTTGATTATTTATCTGTCGAATGTCGAACATGTCGAACAAAATAAGTTGAGTTAAATCTTTGTTGGCTTAGATAATTTAAATTAAGTGATACTAACCGAAAAAGTAAAAAACAGTATCATACATCGAAAACTACATATGTACATACATATATATGTGTATGTGTACATATGTATGTATATCAGGGAGTCCAACCAATTATGATTTTTACAATGAAAATCACATCAAAACTTAGTTTCCAAAGCTAAGCAAGCCGTTGGAGGAGCGAATGCAAAATTGTTGTAGTTTTTGTTGCACATTAGACTCTTATACTCACATTTTTGTTATCTTTCTCGCACATTTATGTAGTTAACGATTTGTTGTCTTACATTCACTAACATCGAGATGGTTTGAGAAAAACACCCAACACAAAAATCGAAATCGCGAAATCTAATTGCAATTACAACACTTTATCCGAGGGACATGCACAAATGAGAATTGCTGATAATACGAGACGTTTGTTCACATCGAATCGTAGAGAGGTGCTTTAA